>OX451736.1:1497523244-1498752679 GCA_948472305.1 Vicia faba
TACCTTGCGATTGTCGCTATAAGGTACAAGTTCCTGCAAATATTTCACGCACATCTTCAATATGGGTGTACACGGTGAACTTAAATTCGCGAGACGATGTAGCGTCGATAAAGTTGACAACTCCAACGTGCCATTTGATGTTCAATTTCATGTTCATTTTTGGTTTTTTGTGTTGTGGTATGAAAAAAATATAAGTGGGTTTTTTATAGTAGTTGGAGGTAAACATGAGCCACACAAATCCTATCTTTGTGTCAGTGATAGAACCGACAATTAATTTCTGATTTTTTATTAAATGGAACCAGAAGTATATTTCTGGTTAAAGCCCTGGGAGTGAAAAACCAGAAACAGAACAAAAATAACAACTCTAATAAAAAAGCCTCATGTATTAAAATATTATATTTTTGGTCAAACTACAAAAATGATTATATTTCCACATCATAATACATAAACAAAATGACGTTAACAATAAAATGACACCTAACTACTTGAATGTGCCGAAAAAAGTGTCGCCGGATAAATCCACTGGTGGCACCCTTTTGACTTTTTCCTATTTTTTCTATTTCAATTTGGTTTAACTTGTTGTAGTCTTGCATCCTTTCAATGAATTGGTCCGACCAGGTCTCAGATGGGTTTGTGAAATGAAGCGTCCACTCCAGTGATGTAGGTTGTATAAGGCATCTCAGTTTAAAATACACTTGAACAAAATGCCGCAGATTTGAAACCCACCTAACACATATAATATGATCAATGGGATTTGGTGTTGGAGCAGTGCGCAAAGGGAAATAAGTCTTCGAGAAACCATATCTTGTAAGATTAATACACAACTTCTCATACACACTTGCTATGAGATGACCCATTTCAGGGAAGCACATTTATTTATCCTCTGGTGCAAATCCAACCTTGGGAGGTACAAGTGCGTGATATATTTCCTCAACCTTCTCTTTACTCCCCATCACATGTGTGTATAATTCTCTATTGCTCGTTAACTCTCTAATCAGGGTATCTCAGACAATATGGTAATACTCTTCCCCTCTACCGAGCAAACCAGAAACAACTTAAAAACCACAGTTACCATCACCCCTGATATTGACGATCTGTTCAATGTACTTGTGCATAAAAGCCGGTATGTGATCGATGAGTGGTATTTTAGGTGGAGTCGGTGTAGGGGGTGGTTTGCTAATACGACTCCTTTGAAATCACTTTTCTGAGATGTCAGTGTAGGTGAATCGAGAAAAACTTTGTCAATGTGTTCAAAATATAAAGGACTCCTCGTAGTTAAACTATCGCCCGATGTCAGTTTCACCTTCTTAGGTGCCCCTTTAGTTTTTACCGGTTGGGATTGTGGTTTCAAGTTTATGGTCTCCGGGAACACAATCTTCCTCAATTGTTCTTTGATGTGGAGTTTGGTGGGGTCATCGGCTTTCAAAAATCTGTCATGTATCGCTTTTCATTCGGTCAAGATGGAGATATTTGATTTATCGGTTTTCATTTTACCATCATCGTCAAAACTTAGTCTCTTCCAATGACCGAAGACCTCGTCAATATGTATCGGGCTATCAACTTTCATCTTCTTAGATATGACACAATCACAAGGGAGACCATATGTTTTCACAATTATGCAACCATACTCTGAGCTGTCAGAACCTACATTAGAAGCTCGCATGGCCTCGTAAAAAATATAAGCTGCCCAAGATATGTTACCAACCAACTAAGAATATTGTGACACCCCAAATAATCCGATTATTAAATAATTAGAATTTTTAATTATTAATTTAATTGGAAATTTAATTATTGGTATTTTTGGATTATTGGAATTAATTTAATTAATTAAAGGAAATAAGTATTGGTGGTGTGAAGAGTGATTAGAGGGTGTGAGGGGTAAAATACTCTACTCTTACTAATTACTAATTTAATTATTTTATTGGAATAATAAAAGGAGTATTAAAAGGAAAAAGAAGAGAAAGAGAGTTATTTTG
This sequence comes from Vicia faba, assembly GCA_948472305.1. Classification (NCBI taxonomy): domain Eukaryota; kingdom Viridiplantae; phylum Streptophyta; class Magnoliopsida; order Fabales; family Fabaceae; genus Vicia; species Vicia faba. Next base: position 1,497,525,221 of record OX451736.1, read on the forward strand.
GAATATTCATCATACGTGCATTTGAGAAGAGGAAAAAGAAGGAGAAAACCGGAAGCGTTAGAATTCGAAGAACCCACAAGGTAAGGGGTGATTTCGATTAGTTAATTTCGTATTATCGGTTTAGATATTCAATAGTATGGATCATAGTATGTTAGGGAATCCCGGTTTGGAATTCTAGGATTTCGTAGAATTGTCCCTATTGCGTCGAATTGTAGGTTGAAAACCATTAGGGTGTCAGATGATAAAAAGGAATGATGAAATAATGTTGTTTGATGTTATAATGGTGCAAAATGGATGTGTTTTGGTGTTTCTCATGTTGCAATTCGTATGGGTATGTTTGGAATTGGTTTAGAATGAATAAATGCTGTCAAAAGTGCAAAATTTGACTCTGCAAGTCGTGGGAACCGGTTCCCAGTGGGGAGGAACCGGGTTCCACTGTGTGAATTTATAAAAATTGGCAAAAATGCACGTAGGAACCGGTTACTGTATAGGTAGGAACCGGGTTCCCATACATTTTTCCAGAAGCGTGATTTTTGAATTTCGCAGGAACCGATTCCTGCATATGTAGGAATCGGGTTCTGCTGTAACTTTTGAAAAATATTAAACTTTGAAAATTCATAACTTTCAAACCGTAAGTCCGTTTTGAGTGCCGTTTTGGACGTTATTTCTTAAATTTAATGCTCTATTTTATAAAATGAAAAGATTTCCTAAAACCTGAAATTATTTTGAAAATGAGTCAAATCCCGGAATAAGTGATTATTGGCTAACGCACATGGGTGTGTATGTAGCAGTGAACCTGTGATGGATGGATGTATTAGTATTGTGTAAATGAAAGGCATGTTTATGTTGCTAATGATGGTATGCATGATCGTTGAGATATCATGTTTTTGGTTTTGGTTCAGTTATGATAAATTGATGTATTTCATAGACTGATTTGATGTTGCATGCTAGTGATGTGCGTGCATATGCATTGTTTTGGTGAAGTTAATTCCCATTGTGTGGAATTTGACTTGTATTGCTGTTAACCGATACCCGGGTGATGATGGGTGGTTAGGCTGGATTCGTGTCCGGGTGTTTATGGACGAATCGATGGTTGCTGTATCCGGTTGATGATGGATCAGTGTTGGGTGACTTGGTCACGTGTTGGTACCACATGCATTGTGTCTGCATTTGTGTTTGCATGGAATTGTAACATGTTAGGATGTCTTCCAATGTTACAATTCTTTAGTTGATTATTGATTTGTGCATAATGACTTGTATGATTAGAACTGCGTGTTAAATCTGAATTTATGCTAAAATGGGTGAAATAATATGCTTGTGATATAATGTTGATTGAGAAGCTTATAATGCATGTTAATTATGAGAAATCTCACCCTTACTTTAACAATTTCAGATTAAAGTTAGCAGCTCAGGAGTTGGTGAGGATGGCTCTAGAGCTATGTTACTTTAAGTTCGCGTGTCAGTGTCGTGCTCTGATAGGTTGTAACACTGGGGAATGTTTAGTTGAGGAATTAGTTATTATTCAATTGTTTCTTTGAATTTCATTGGGAATAATTATGTTTTGGTTTATTCCGTTTTGATTATGGTATTTTTTCGCTGTGTAAGACATGGTCTTAATTCGATTGAATTATTTGAATAATGACCCTCAGTGTAGCATGACTACTGTTTTATTGGAAGTTTTATTTATTTCATAATTGTGACATCCCTTGTTCCGTGTTAACTCTGATGGAATATGTCTTTAATCATTGATATAATTAATATTATTCGGGGTATTTTAGAAGGGGTGTTACAATAGTGGTATCAGAGCATAGTCGGTCTTGTCTTGTGTCGTTATCCCTTTTGTATGCGACTAGTGTAAGATGACATTGTCGATACTTGTGTGCTGATGAGGTTGTTTTGTAATGTTACAGAACAATGGCCGGAAGAGGTAACAGAAGAAACGACGATGCTATTGCTGAAGCATTGGGAATGTTGGCTGGAGTACTCGGAGGGAACCAGCAGGGAGCTGTGATTGGTGCTGACCGACAATTGGGGAATTTTCAGAGGAATAATCCTCCATTGTTCAAGGGTGCACATGATCCCGAAGGTGCTCAGAAGTGGTTGAAGGAGATCGAGAGGATCTTCATAGTAATTGAATGTGCTGAAGGGCTGAAGGTGAGATACAAAACTCACATGTTAGCAGAGGAAGCTGATGACTGGTGGGTTGCTACCAGAACTGAAATGGAAGAAGATGGTATTGCATTGACTTGGGCTGTGTTCAGGAGGGCTTTTCTGAGGAGGTACTTTTCTGAGGACATCAGAGGCAAGAAGGAGATTGAGTTTCTGGAACTCAAGCAGGGTAACAAGACTATCAGTGAGTATGCTTCGAAGTTTACTGAGTTAGCGAAGTATTATGCTCATTATACTAACGATGCAGATGGAGAATTTTCCAAATGTATCAAGTTTGAGAATGGTCTTCGTGATGAGATTAAGCAGGGTATTCGGTATCAGCGTATCCGAAGATTTCCTGATCTGGTTGACTGTAGTAGGATTTTAGAGGAGGATCTTGCTAGCACTAAGTCGAATGCTCGAGGGTATGTTAATAGGAAGGGTAAGCAACAGATGGATCATGGTAAGCCTTATGATAGAATTAATCAGAGACCCGGTGGTCGGAAGAAGTTTGGTGGAGGAGATTCTAGTTCTTCCATTAAGTGCTACAAGTGTGGTGAGACAGGACATCGTATGGTGGATTGCAAAAGTAATGATAAGAAGTGTTTCAAGTGTGGGAAACTCGGCCATGTGGCCAATGATTGCAGAGTAAGAGTGGTGACTTGTTACAACTGTGGTGAAGAAGGTCATACTCGTCCTCAGTGTACAAAACCCAAGAAGGAGCAAGCTGGTGGTAAAGTGTTTGCATTGTCTGGGTCAGAGACTAAGCCAGATGATCGGCTGATTAAAGGTACATGTTTTATTAATGACATACCTTTGATTGCGATTATTGATACTGGAGCTACGCATTCTTTTATTACTTTGGATTGTGCTAAAAGATTGAATTTGGAAATTTCTAATATGGATGGAAGTATGGTTATTGATACTCCTGTGTCGGATTCAGTGGCTACTTCGTATGTTTGTAGGAATTGTCCTATTGTGATTTTTGGTAGGGGTTTCAGTATGGATTTAGTGTGCCTACTGTTAGAACAACTTGATATCATTCTTGGAATGAACTGGTTGGAATTCAACCAGGTTCATATCAACTGTTTTGCGAAGACGGTTATTTTTCCTGAAGAGGTTGGTGTCGAAGATGTGACTATGTCGGTTAAACAGATGAACCTAGCTGTGAAAGATGGTGTTGTGGTATTTATGTTGTATTCTGCAATAGAAGCGGAGGGAAAAGCAAAGAGTGATGGATTGCCAGTGGTGAATGAATTTCCAGAGGTGTTTCCGGAAGACGTTAGTGAATTTCCACTTGAGAGGGAGGTAGAATTTACTATAGATTTGATTCCTGGAACTAGTCCGGTGTCGATGGAGCCTTACCGTATGTCGGCATCTGAATTAGCGGAGTTAAAGAAACAGTTGGAAGAGTTACTTGAGAAGAAGTTTATTCGTCCGAGTGTTTCGCCGTGGGGTGCTCCGGTGTTATTGGTTAAGAAGAAAGAAGGTTCAATGAGATTATGTGTTGATTACAGACAGCTGAATAAAGTTACAATCAAGAATCGGTATCCTTTGCCGAGGATCGATGATTTGATGGATCAACTAGTTGGAGCTTGTGTATTTAGTAAGATTGATCTGAGATCTGGATATCATCAGATTCGTGTGAAGTCGGAAGATATTCAGAAAACTGCATTTAGAACGAGGTATGGACATTACGAGTATTCTGTTATGCCGTTTGGAGTTACTAATGCACCTGGTGTTTTCATGGAGTATATGAACAGGATATTTTATCCGTATTTTGATAAGTTTGTGGTGGTGTTCATTGATGATATTCTAATTTATTCGAAGAGCGATGAAGAGCATGCAGAACATCTCAGAGTTGTGTTGGAATTGTTGAAAGAGAAGAAGCTTTATGCGAAGTTGTCCAAGTGTGAATTCTGGTTAAGTGAAGTAAGTTTTCTTGGCCATGTAATTTCCAAGAATGGAATTGCTGTGGATCCTACGAAGGTAGAAGCAGTATCTCAGTGGGAAGCGCCGAAGAATGCTTCTGAGATCCGTAGTTTTCTGGGTCTTGCAGGTTATTACAGGAAGTTTATAGAAGGATTTTCCAAATTAGCATTACCGTTGACTAAGTTGACCAGGAAGGGTCAGATGTTTGTCTGGGATGTTGAATGTGAGAAAGGATTTCAAGAGTTGAAGAGGAGGTTGACAAGTGCTCCGATCTTGATTTTGCCAAATTCGACTAAGTCTTTTGTTGTGTATTGTGACGCATCATTAATGGGATTAGGTGGTGTGTTGATGCAAGATAAGCAGGTGGTGGCTTATGCTTCGAGACAATTGAAAGTACATGAAAGGAATTATCCGACTCATGATTTGGAGTTGACAGCTGTTGTGTTTGTTTTGAAGTTGTGGAGGCATTATTTATATGGTTCTCGGTTTGAGGTGTTCAGTGATCACAAAAGTCTGAGGTATCTCTTTGATCAGAAAGAGTTGAATATGAGGCAGAGGAGATGGTTAGAATTTCTAAAGGATTATGATTTCGGTTTGAATTACCATCCTGGTAAGGCAAACGTTGTTGCGGATGCCTTGAGTAGGAAGTCCTTGCATATGTCGATGTTAATGGTCCGTGAGTTAGATTTGGTTGAGCAGTTCAGAGATTTAAGTTTGGTATGTGAAACTACTCTGAATAGTGTGAAATTGGGTATGTTGAAACTGACTAGTGGTATTCTGGAAGAAATTCGGAATGGACAGAAGTACGATGTTGGGTTAGTTGATAAATTGACATTGATCAACCAAGGTCAAGGAGGCGAGTTCCGGATTGATGAGAATGGTGTTATGAGATTTGGTAATAGGGTGTGTGTTCCGGATGTTGCAGAGATTAGGAAGAGTATTTTGGAAGAAGGACATCGTAGTGGATTGAGTATTCATCCTGGTGCTACTAAAATGTACCATAATTTGAAGAAGTTGTTTTGGTGGCCGGGAATGAAAAAGGAAATTGCTGAGTTTGTGTATGCTTGTTTGGTTTGTCAGAAGTCGAAGATTGAGCATCAGAAACCGTCAGGATTGATGGAACCGTTGTTTGTTCCGGAATGGAAATAGGATGGAATCTCTATGGATTTTGTGTCTGGTTTGCCAAGGACATCGAAGAATTGTGATTCTATCTGGGTTATTGTTGATCGGTTGACAAAATCTGCTCACTTTATTCCGATAAGAATGGATTATCCGATGGAAAGGTTGGCATAATTGTATGTTGAGAAGATTGTGAGTTTGCACGGTATTCCTTCTAGTATTGTGTCGGATCGAGATCCGAGGTTTACATCTAAATTCTGGACGGGATTGCAAGAAGCTTTGGGTACTAAGTTGCATTTGAGTTCTGCTTATCATCCACAGACAGATGGTCAGACGGAGAGAACGATTCAGTCGTTGGAAGATTTGTTAAGAGCTTGTGTGTTGGAGAAAGGTGGAGCTTGGTATAGTTATCTACCATTGATTGAGTTTACATACAATAATAGTTTTCATTCGAGCATTGGTATGACTCCGTTTGAGGCATTGTATGGTAGGAGGTGTCGGACACCGTTGTGTTGGTATGAATCTGGAGAGAGTGCTGTGGTTGGATCGGAAATTATCCAACAGACTTCGGAAAAGATTAAGATGATTCAGGAGAAGATGAGGACTTCTCAGAGTCGTCAGAAAAGTTATCACGATAAGAGGAGGAAAGATCTTGAGTTTAGCGAAGGAGAACATGTTTTTATGTGAGTTACTCCGATGACTGGTATTGGTCGAGCTTTGAAGTCAAAGAAGTTGACTCCATGTTTTATTGGTCCATTTCAGATTACCAAGAGAGTTGGGAAAGTTGCTTATCAGATTGCTTTGCCGCCGTCACTTGCAAATTTGCATGATGTTTTTCATGTATCTCAGCTAAGGAAGTACATTGTTGATCCGTCTCATGAGATTCGGGTAGACGATATACAGGTACGAGAGAATTTGACTGTGGAAGCGGTACCTACGAGAATTGAGGATCGGAAGTTGAAACAGTTGCGAGGCAAGGAGATCGCGTTGGTAAGAGTGGCTTGGGGAGGACCAGCAGATGGAAATGTCACTTGGGAGCTGGAGAGTCAGATGAAGGACTCGTATCCTGAATTGTTCGTCTAAGGTATGTTTTCGAGGACGAAAACTCTTTTAGTTGGGGAGAGTTATGACACCCCGAATAATCCGATTATTAAATAATTAGAATTTTTAATTATTAATTTAATTGGAAATTTAATTATTGGTATTTTTGGATTATTGGAATTAATTTAATTAATTAAAGGAAAGAAGTATTGGTGGTGTGAAGAGTGATTAGAGGGTGTGAGGGATAAAATACTCTACTCTTACTAATTACTAATTTAATTATTTTATTGGAATAATAAAAGGAGTATTAAAAGAAAAAAGAAGAGAAAGAGAGTTATTTTGGAATATTCATCATACGTACATTTGAGAAGAGGAAAAAGAAGGAGAAAACCGGAAGCGTTAGAATTCGAAGAACCCACAAGGTAAGGGGTGATTTCGATTAGTTAATTCGTATTATCGGTTTAGATATTCAATAGTATGGATCATAGTATGTTAGGGAATCCCGGTTTAAAATTCTAGGGTTCCGTAGAATTGTCCCTATTGCGTCGAATTGTAGGTTGAAAACCATTAGGGTGTCAGATGATAAAAAGGAATGATGAAATAATGTTGTTTGATGTCATAATGGTGTAAAATGGATGTGTTTTGGTGTTTCTCATGTTGCAATTCGTATGGGTATGTTTGGAATTGGTTTAGAATGAATAAATGCTGTCAAAAGTGCAGAATTTGACTCTGCAGGTCGTGGGAACCGGTTCCCAGTGGGGAGGAACCGGGTTCCACTGTGTGAATTTATAAAAACTGGCAAAAATGCACGTAGGAACCGGTTCCTGTATAGGTAGGAACCGGGTTCCCATACATTTTTCCAGAAGCGTGATTTTTGAACTTTGCAGGAACCGGTTCCTGCATATGTAGGAACCGGGTTCTGCTGTAACTTTTGAAAAATATTAAACTTTGAAAATTCATAACTTTCAAACCGTAAGTCCGTTTTGAGTGCCGTTTTGGACGTTATTTCTTAAATTTAATGCTCTATTTTATAAAATGAAAAGATTTCCTAAAACCTGAAATTATTTTGAAAATGAGTCAAATCCCGAAATAAGTGATTATTGGCTAACGCACATGGGTGTGTATGTAGCAGTGAACCTGTGATGGATGGATGTATTAGTATTGTGTGAATGAAAGGTATGTTTATGTTGCTAATGATGGTGTGCGTGATCATTGAGATATCATGTTTTTGGTTTTGGTTCAGTTATGATAAATTGATGTATTTCATAGACTGATTTGATGTTGCATGCTAGTGATGTGCGTGCATATGCATTGTTTTGATGAAGTTAATTCCCATTGTGTGGAATTTGACTTGTATTGCCGTTAACCGATACCCGAGTGATGATGGGTGGTTAGGCTGCATTCGTGTCCGGGTGTTTATGGACGAATCGATGGTTGCTGTATTCGGTTGATGATGGATCAGTGTTGGGTGACTTGATCACGTGTTGGTACCACATGCATTATGTCTGCATTTATGTTTTCATGGAATTGTAACATGTTAGGATGTCTTCCAGTGTTACAATTCTTTGGTTGATTATTGATTTGTGCATAATGACTTGTATGATTGGAACTGCGTGTTGAATATGAATTTATGCTAAAATGGGTGAAATAATATGCTTGTGATATAATGTTGATCGAGAAGCTTATAATGCATGTTAATTATGAGAAATATCACCCTTACTTTAACAATTTCAGATTAAAGTTAGCAGCTCAGGAGTTGGTGAGGATGGCTCTAGAGCTATGTTACTTTAAGTCCGCGTGTCAGTGTCGTGCTCTGATAGGTTGTAACACTGGGGAACATTTAGTTGAGGAATTAGTTATTATTCAATTGTTTCTTTGAATTTCATTGGGAATAATTATGTTTTGGTTTTTTCCGTTTTGGTTATGGTATTTTTCCGCTGTGTAAGACATGGTCTTAATTCGATTGAATTATTTGAATAATGACCCTCAGTGTAGCATGACTACTGTTTTATTGGAAGTTTTATTTATTTCATAATTGTGACATCCCTTGTTCCGTGTTAACTCTGATGGAATATGTCTTTAATCATTGATATAATTAATATTATTCGGGGTATTTTAGAAGGGGTGTTACAAATATAGCGTATTGTCTTTGAACCTATGTTCAAACACCGTGATACTACGACCAAATATTGTATGTATCTTGTTATGCTGGTTTAGTAGCATCTGGTTCACAAATTCCCAACCCATAATCAAATCACCCTTGTTATTTCCCAGCCAATTCTTCAGACATGTATGCGCAGACTCAACTCAGTTTGTTGTTATATTACCGAGGTGCATAACTTGATCGATCCAGACACAAACAACCTTCTCCTTAACCTGATCAAGAATTGTGCTTTCAACATATTTCAATAGATCAAGATATTTCACGCAAACATTCCTGAACTGTAAAACAACATCAATGTATAACTCTTTTGTAGATGCATTTATTATAACATTCCATGCATCCTTAATTTTCTCCACAAATACTTCCGCCTTGACCAATTTTCCATTTTCACCTGCAACTTGTTTTGTACCCACCGCATATTTAACCCGACTTCTCACATTTTTAGTAATATGATATCTACAAAGTAATACGTAAAAAGTGGGAAATACAGTTGCAATCGAATTCATTAATGTTGTACCTCGGTCGATAACAATGACTTTCGACATATCTTCTTGATCCTTCAATATTGACCTGCAAACCTCTAAAGCCCATGCAAAGTTGTCCTCTTTTTCACACTCTAAAGATGTAAAACCAACAAAACATGTCTTCTCAGTCGAAGTAACATCAATAATTTCCAACAATGGAAGCATGTACTTGTCAGTCTTATACGTTGAATCAATTATGAGCATGGTGGTAAATGTATTTAACAATTTAATAGAATCGGGATGAGTCCAATAAATATCTCTTACTGTTACCCCATCATCACCTCTTCGGTGCCTGTACGTCTTCTCAGTCGCTGTGACACCAACAATTTCCAACAATGGAAGTCTGTACTTGTTGGTCTTATACGTTGAATCAATTATGAGCATAGTGGTAAACGTATTTAATAATTTAATGGAATCAGGATGAGTCTAATAAATATCTCTTACTGTTACCACATCATCACCTCGTCGGTGCCTACAAACATAATTTTTTTCATCTAGAAGTTTCAAGAGGTGTTGCATCTCGGTTCGATCCTCCTAAGCCATATTTTGGTTTGATGGCGTTTATTGTAAACTTGTTTGATATTTGATGTGTTCTCGGGTCTTTTGCGCTTCAAGGTTGCAAGTATGTTTTTGTATGATACAAATTCAAAGTCATATCAGAAACACATATTTTCTCACCCAGAAGGAGCCGACACGTGTAACACCCCTTTCTAACCCCAAACAAATATAGCATAAAATAGAGTAAGATAGCAAGCATAATATTCAAAGGGTGTCACATGTCGTTTTCCAAAACATAGAAAACCAACAAACAATCATCAACACACACCTATCATGTTACTAACCATTACATACATCATATACTCATAACAACATGAATACCCACCCTTACCTCTTAGGTTGAATACTCTAGAGTTGTGTCTTCTCCTTTTTCTTCTCTTTTCTCTCTCGCCTCTTCTCTTCTCTCCCTTGCCTATTCTATTCTCTTGTTTTTCACAAATGAATCTCTAACCTAGTTTCCTTACTAACTAATATCATATAACTAATGGACTTACTTGCACCCCCCCTTTATTACTTATATTTCTCATAGTTATATCCAATAGCTTATTTCTACTATCACACTTAATAACCTAAATAACCCAAATAGCACATAGTCACATAATTAAATAATTATCACACCACATAATAGTTAAATAAATAAGTAACTAATAAAATAACTAATAAAAATCGGGATGTTACAATTGGATGATCGATTAACTTTTTACTTAAATCATGATTGTGTAAACTGCATAACACATTAAATTTCCATTTCATATTTGCCATAAGATAATCACACAACCTAAATGGACATTTACATTTTCTTGAACTGGTGTCATCGCGTTTCAAATTTTGGATACGACGTATGTATTTCCCACTTCTTTCTCATGTCAAAATCACAAATGTATTTCTTCTATCCGTACCATTATCAAACCTTTCAATCACAACACCAAATCCTAGTTTCGTAGCCTCTATACGAATCCACTGCAAAATGTCTTCACGTAATTCAAATTCTTCTACATTTTCAAATTGCTCACAGACATCTACCACCTTAATCACGAGAGGAGAAACTACGAGAGGCGAAATAACTTGAGACACATCGGGTTTGAAACTGTTATCGAGGTGCACCATATCTAATGTTAGATAAAACACAAAACTTATTAACATGTCACATTGACAGATTGCTGTCAAAATAAACGCAGACAGAAATCGGAAATTAACTTTCGATTCTGTTCAACTTACAACCGAAAGTATACATCCGATTTGTACGTAATCTTTTTCTACAATAAAGAACAAATTAATGCAGAAAATGAGAGTTGAAATGAATAAACTTTACTTGAAATTTTACTTCCTTAAACTCTTTCTGATATGATGAACCACAAAAATAATTATTTTTTGAAAGACAATTTTAAAATTACATAGAATGTCCCTTTTCCATATAGGGTAAAGTAAGAAATTTCCCATTTTGATTTGTTCTTACCTCACAAATAAAACCTATTCATGATTCTTTAACCCCCTTAGAAGCTTCCTCTTATTACACACACTTCACCTTAGAATCCCATTTTTCTTATAAATACACAATAACCAATATTCCATTCACTCTTCTTTTCATTTCACATCTCTATTCATAATTCCCTTTCTACCTACCACCACCATTTTCATTTTCGCGTATTTTCTCCATCAAATCAAACAACAATTTCCCTCAATTTCTCGATTTCTAGGGCAAAATTTCTTCAAAACCCTAATAATTCGATAATCGTACTTTTTATACTTTCTTTGAAGTGTAAATTAGGGCGTGGATTTGCCATAGCTTAGTAGAAAGAAAGAAATCAAACACCATGTTTTTCAGTGGCGATCCCTCCAATCGCAAACGAGTTGATTTAGGTGGGAGAAGTTCCAAGGAAAGGGACAGGAAGAATCTTCTTGAACAGACGCGATTGGAACGGAATCGGCGGTTGTGGCTGCGTCAGCAGAACTCTGCTGCACTCAGGATTCAGGTTTTTTGTTTCTCCCGCTTCTTAATGCGTTTGATTTGATAGTTTTGATTCGATTAGTTGTGATTGTTTGTGGAATAACGCTAATTTCTTGTAGTGAAAATCGGTGCTTATTTTTTGTACACTGGATTGAACTTTATGTGTGTTTTCTTTTTATGCATTTTGCATCCCATTGATCGGTAGTGTGAAGTTGTTGGTGTGTTGAGTTGGCTGTGGTGTTTTGAGTTTCCATTTTGAAGTATTATGGTTACTGTTTTGTCTTACATGGGTGCTCTGAGACTGATTCACACATAGAACCACTATGACTTGATAGTCGTTGAAATGGAACTTCGGTGAGTTGAGTTGGTGTGAGTATAGTAGTCAATTAGTCATACTTAGCTATCAATGGCTAGCGGAGTTGTTATGACATTGATAAAAGAGAAGAATAGTATTGTGAAGAAAGGAGATAAAATACATCTAGATGGGGGATAGGACGTCGTTTTTGAATTGAAATGAAAAGAATGAGGCGAGGTAAAATGGCTAAGTAATTCAAGCAAGTTCTTAAATTCTGTAACTGACACCTGCTACTGCAGGTTACAGGTTGCAGTATAAAAGGCAATCTGTTGATCTTTGTAACTAACTTTCAACGTAATGAAAAGTTGTTAGATGAAAATGAAATTCTCTATCTCTGTTTTCTATCAGACGGATATACATGGCGGTTTTTGGACTCGCTGTAATGGTGTAAATATTAGTCAATATTGTGAATTTTCCGCTATAATGGCGCCACAAAGCGGCCGGTATGAAGGGATTTTGGCTCTCCGTCATGGACCTCAATCCGCCATGGACAACACTGGGTGAAAGAGAGAGGGAGAGAAAATGAATCTTAAGTAGAAAAAACGAGTATTTTGGTTTTTTATTTAGTGTTGTCCTTGAGATTAAAGCTGTTCCATATTTCTTGACCAACAAAATTTTGAGCTTTTCCTCTACCTCATTTATAGGTTTGTTATGTCCCATGACCATTTTAAAATCCAAAATAGAACAAATTTATGTTCCTCATATTTAAGCAAATAAAACAGACCCTTACAGTGAGTTTTAAACTTCCAAATGAGTTTGTCAAAGCCTCCACAGTTTGATTAGAGAGAAATCCTATTGATTTACTGAAAAAGAGAATAATAGAGTTTGATATTAATAAAGAAAGTTACAGTTGCATTTTGTTTTAATAAAGAAAAAAAGTATGAATTTATTATGTATTATTTTTAGTTAATGTTTTAATACAATTATACTGCAACAATATGTAATAATATTTAATGTCTATGCTTTATTCTTCCCCCCAAAAAAGTAAACAATCCAACGGTCAAAATGAAATAAATTATAAATTATGTATAGACTGAGATTATTTTTTTTCCTTTATTATTTGATAAACTGAATCTGTTATATTTATTTCCACTTCCTTTCATGAAATAATTTATTATAAATTACATATCAATTTGTTAATGAAATTCTTTCGTGTTCTATGTTGCATACAATTTTTCCTTTTTTTTTTGATAAGCTGAAGCTGTTATATCTTATAATTTCAAATTAAGTAATGATAGAGTTAGTAATACAGTCATATTTTCTCTCTTTTTATTAAAATATAGCACACGTGTAACCATCTAATAACTTGATTCAGTTAGTTTTGCTCTTACATAAGGAGAGAAGGATTGGGAAATTAGGTGACAAAGGGGAAAATAGTTTGGAATAGGAGCAGGATCTCTAGTCTTGTATACCTTTTCCTGCCTCAGTTTTTGGATAAGAGGAAATTCAGGTTTATAATACATCACACTGGTATTTCCTTCTCTCTATTCGTGAGTTCTACCAGAATGTCCCGTCTTTACCCTGACGATCTCTTAACGGCTATCTCACCAACCCTGTCACCTCCAACATTTTAAGGGAAATGATGTGAACTCTGCATACTTGATGATTTCAACATACACGATTTGTTTCTAGTGTAGTGATTTATGACAAAGCAATTTTCTATTTTTTGCCTCTTTAATCAAAGACTCAAAATAAATAATCCATTAGATCTTGTTAGTTATGATGCATTTTTTATTCAACTCATGAATCAATGATTTAGCATTTCCAAATTTTAGAGTTCACCGACCTAGACCTGTTTTAACATGTGGTCTACTCGATAAAATCTATACAATTGGCTAGATGCATTTCTGATGAATGAAGATCTACAATTCATAATTTTCTTGCAAATTGATGACTGATTCTTGCTACAGAAATGCTTCAGAGGGAAAAGAGTTGTCAGAGCAGAACAGTCTAAGCTACGACAGAAATTCCTTAAAATCTATGGAAAGAACTTCCTTAATGTTGACAGGTGAAGTTTGATTGCTATCTCTGTATTATTGTGTGAAACAGAAAGCTGCTTTGCATCTCTTCAGTAAAAGTTTCTAAAAAAATTATTTATGTATTTTATTTTATAGTATTATTGTCTTGCTTGAACGTTGCAATACCTGTTCCACTCATTTTAATACCCTTTTGTGTGCATTCAGGAAAGTGTTCGGTCCAGATTCTGATTTCCTCCGCCAGTTCCTCTATTTCTTTAATGCAGAAAACCATGATGATTTTTTAGTTCTTGTGCAAATTGGCCGATTGCTTCTACAGTTTGTTCAAGAGAGCGGTAATTGTCATCCGGCATTGTTTTTACTGTTTATTTTCTACTGCACTTTGGTTGTAAGGTTTAGGCAAGACTTTACGAATTTGAACATCTAGTTCTATTATATTTGATGAATAGAACATAACACATATAATTTATACATATTCCACAGGGGATGCTGTGAGGCTTTTTGCTGGTGAGGATTACTCATCCATATGTGCTTTGGTGAACTACCGAGTGAAGAAACTTGCATATAATTGTATTCGTGCAGTACATCATAATAGGTCGGCTCCATTTATTTTAATTTACTAATTTTGGGCCTTTGTCTTTTCTAATTTTAACACAGCTACACATGTTTTTCATTCTAAATTATTCAAGTGTTAATACAATCAAAAAGTGTTATATCTCTGAGTTGTTAAAATTAGGTTGAGTTGGTTCTAATTGTAGCTTTTTCTTTTAACAATCCTTGATCAGATAACCTTAGCTTTCAGTAGAGTTGGTCTTTGACATGGCATAAATCCCCATGATTAATTTGAGTTTGAAGCACAAGTGTGTACAAGTTTGAGTATCCTCCACGCTTCAAGCTCTAAGGGCTTGTGTGAGGGGGTTTGTTAAGTAATAAATATAGGAAACAAATTTTGGCCTAGTCACGTAACAAATAAGTTTTAAGGAGAGTTGGTTTGATGGGGAAGAGTGATTTTTTGGGAGAGTTTGAAATGTGAATGGCTACTTCTGTTTTCTGTTGAATCTCAAATTGCTCACCCTTTTTTTAATATTTACAATAAGGAGTTTTAGTAGACTGAAGAGAGGAAGAGGAGCAAAGCCCCCTGGTAGTTCGGAGTTTGTCCCCGGGTAAGTGAAGTCTGACCAATGAATTGTGTTAGCCAGATGTCAAATTTGGGCATTCCCAATTGGTTAAACATTAACCTTAACTCATTAACCACTTGGTTAAAGTATATCAAATTCTTTAACGAAGTATACAATATTAAACGTAAAAGCCGACAGTTAAAGAGGGTAAGAAAGTGCAACAAGACTACTCATACCCTATATATGTAATGGAGAGTAAAGATTATTTATAGATTCTCTATGGTGATTTGCTTGTGATTACAAAGTCCTAATCTCTGGTTTGATGGGGAAGAGTGATTTTTTGGGAGAGTTTGAAATGTGAATGGCTACTTTTGTTTTCTGTTGAATCTCAAATTGCTCACCCTTTTTTTAATATTTGCAATAAGGAGTTTTAGTAGACTGAAGAGAGGAAGAGGAGCAAAGCCCCCTGGTAGTTCGGAGTTTGTCCACGGGTAAGTGAAGTCTGACCAATGAATTGTGTTAGCCAGATGTCAAATTTGGGCATTCCCAATTGGTTAAACATTAACCTTAACTCATTAACCACTTGGTTAAAGTATATCAAATTCTTTAACAAGTATACAATATTAAACGTAAAAGCCGACAGTTAAAGAGGGTAAGAAAGTGCAACAAGACTACTCATACCCTGCATATCAGAGATTAGGACTTCGTAATCACAAGCAAATCACCATAGAGAATCTATAAATAACCTTTACTCTCCATTACATATGTAGTGGCTCTGGTACCTCTTTGAAGAAGCAATCATTCCCGTATGCTGCACAGTGCCACTGGATCTAGGTCCCCCTTAAGCTATTTTTTTAATAGAAGAACAATGTTTTTAGGACCTAGGAGTGTCATGGACCAACTCCCCCCAAACGTCTAAGTTGTTGGGTGAATGCATATTAATGGGAGAGACCTGTGCACAGTATACAATATAACAGGAGAGAGTTGCATTAGGTGTATGAATCTGGAAGAATTATTTGTATTTCTTAGAATGTGTGATTGGACCTAACCTTTACTCTCCGTTACATATGTAGTGGCTCTGGTACCTCTTTGAAGAAGCAATCATTCCCGTATGCTGCACAGTGCCACTGGATCTAGGTCCCCCTTGAGCTATTTTTTTAATAGAAGAACAATGTTTTTAGGACCTAGGAGTGTCATGGACCAACTCCCCCCAAACGTCTAGTTGTTGGGTGAATGCATATTAATGGGAGAGACCTGTGCACGGGTGAATGCATATTAGGTGTATGAATCTGGAAGAATTATTTGTATTTCTTAGAATGTGTGATTGGACCTAACTCAATCCTACAAAACCGGCTTGTAAGGTGAGGATTGCCCCCACTTATAAACACATATTCAGGTCATATATTGTCCGATGTGGGACTCTTAACAGTATTGAATTAGATGTAAGAATCTGGAAGAAGTTATTTGTATTGCATTAGGTGTATGAATCTGGAAGAGACCTGTGCACGGTACACAATATAATGGGAGAGAGTTGCATTAGGTGTACTATGAATCTGGAAGAATTATTTGTATTGAATTAGGTGTACGAATCTGGAAGAAGTTAATTGTATTGCATTAGGTGTATGAATCTGGAAGAAGTTAATGTGTTATTCTTAGTTATTGCTGCTCTTAAATAAAATATTTGAATTTTAATGAAATTTTGGTCTTTGAAATGGTTGTCACAGGAATCGCTGAAGATTAGGAGATTGAATTGAAACTCAAAAAATTAGCTAGCTCATCAGTTTTTTTATCACTGAAGTTTCTAGTCAATTGAAAGTTTCAAGAATTATGACCCTGAATAGAATAATGTTTTCTTCGTACAAAATCATTACCACACTGTTTCCCTATACCTAAAACTTTTTTATTTATCTCAATCTCTAACTTCTATTTTCTCATTCCCTTTTTATTGTATTTGTAGCATTATTTAAGCATGCCTGAGTTATGTTAAATATTAGACTAGGGGTCTACTTTTGGTTTGACTACTTTATATTCCAGAGCTTTTGTGCTATCTTCCTAATAACTTACTTTACTCAACAGAAATCAGTTGAAGGATCAACTTTTATTGACTCCAAAGGAGTCTAATGCATCAGCTATTCCATTATTGGAAGTTTTAGTACTGTTGATAGATCTCAAGCTACCATGGAGCTGTAAGATAGTAGGATATCTATCTCAAAACAATGGGTTCAGCCTACTTAGAGAAATTGTTCTTACAGGAAAGGTAACATAGTACTTTTTTTGTTTTTATTTCTAGGCACCCTGTAAAATTAATCCCTGTCAAGTTGATTATAATGATATGAAATTTAATTTGTTATTTATAAAGATTTTCAAACCAAAGGAATGACTTGAGAGAAAAATGTAAATAAAATACGAGAAAGTTCTGAATATGTTAGAGTGGAGAACACATAATACGGGAGGAATGCAATTTTCAAGAAGAGAAATCAAAACCAGCATGATTTTATAAGACAGAAGATTCCTGATACGAGATAGAAGTTCTTCACACAAATATGTTTGAGTGAAGAACACACATATACAGGAGGAATGCAATTTACAAGAATAGAAATCAAAGCAAGCATTATTTCATAAAATAGAAGATTCCTGATACAATGAATTCTAATGCTACTTGAAACATGTAATGTTAATTATATTCTTTTTCCAACACTGCTCAAGCTAACGTGTAGAGACCTAAAGAATTGAGCTTGTAGCAGACATACAAAATTTCTGTCCTCGAAGATTTTGGTGAGCAAATCGATCATTTCATCATTTAAGTTAACAATACATGCTAATATCTTGAGAAGCAATCTTCTTACAAATAAAGTGACACTCAATCTCTATATACTTTGTTCTTTCATGGAAGACTGAGTTTGATGCAATATGAAGAAGAGCTGCGTGATTGTCACAACCGCGTGATAAAATATGTGATTCCATTCTGTTGGAAATGGAATCACATTAATGTTGCACCTCCCAAGTAGTCTAGATCCTTTTAGCAAGTAGAATAAGTTAAGCTTACCTTGCACTTTACATTTATCATGTTTGTAATCTTCATGTATATAAATTAATTAGATTCAGCTGGTTGTTAATTCACTCGAGCATATTCAGAAAAATCACCTCTCTTTTTTCACAGATCTATCCCAATCTCGTTTTTCATACACTACTAATCCTTATCCTCTTGATTTTTTAACTAATCCTAAAATTTTGACAAATGCATTCCAATGATCAACACATGGATAATTAAAGAATTGATTAGCCTCACTAACAACAAAGAAATGTCTAATATGGGGGTATAGTTGAAGAATTCAACCTTCCTACTAATCTTTTAGATGTGTGCGGGTCTGGTAATAATTTGCCTTGATTTGGAAAAAGTAACATTTGGATCCATGGCAGAAAATATCTCAATCGATCCGAGTCTTCTGTTTCAAAGTGATGATATGGATGCTCCTTTAACTGCTGAATTCTGGTATGATCATTCTCTGTTGAGAGTATCTTCTACATAAACCAAAAGATAGATACAGAAGTTACATGAAAACTTGAAAATACCAAGAGATCCTCTTACCGTAAGAACAAGTTGGAGGACCACCCAACCCACATTTGAAAGATTGTTCATGATTGTATAATGATTTGTGAAGTTTGCTAACTAATCTTGACTCTCCCTGAGCAACACTCCTTGAGTAATTTTTAAAAATCTAGTTATAAAGGCTGTTGATTAATAATGGCTATCAAGAATAGAAAAACAATGACCGACACCATTTGAAGGTTTGTAGCATAGTTAGCATTTAGAAGTCCACTAATTATCATGAATAGTTTCCTTATTTAATTAGGATTAAGAGTCTAGTATTAGTATACCTAATGATCAAGGTCTATAATGCTTAGTCTTTTGTATAAAATCAAACAGTAATCACAACTCAGATTTCTTTCTCTTCCCTCTTTCCTCATCTATAACACTTTAATTTAAAACTATATGTATCTATGTCATTCCTTTCCTATAAAAGTTTATTCAATTAAGAAAACACGGGCTAGTGGATCAAATATACAAACAAAACTTTTATTCCTTTCATCATAAGTTAATCTGACTTTTTTGATATATTGCTTATGTGCATAAATTACTTGAATGATCTACTGCAGGGTAATGCAGAAAAATGTATAGGGTCGTCTTTGGAGCGTGTGCTTACAGGTGTAATGTGTCACATTGGTCAGAAGCCATGTATATGTTCAGACACTGATCCAAGATATACCTTCTCATTGCAAATCCTTACAATTCCTTTCTTATGGCATGTTTTTCCAAACCTAAGACAGGTATTTATAGGTATTTGTTATACCGTCTCTATTTGATGGAGGTACTCTCCTTTATGATAACTAAAGTTAAAAGGGAGATATCAATGATATGTATCTATTTTGTTAAGGTTCCTTCCTTCAATTCCTCTTTTAAAATACACAATCAAATAATTTAGTGCTCAAAACCAGACTTGTAATCTCTCTATGGAGCAATGAGTAGTATTTCAATGTGCAATAAGCTGATTTATCATATATAACCAAATAAATCCAACCTGAGGGGGATTTAATATGCAATTTATGACTAATAAGCAACTCAATATTGTAGGACACAAATTATTTGCGTTACTATATGCTTTGAGACTTCTGCATACTAACTAGAATTTAAGGGGGATTGTTTAGCTCAAGCTATGCTTAAGTGAGACATTACTTTTGTTGTTTCTTCTTAGATTTTGGGTTGGACCTAACCCAATCCCTACAAAACCGGCTTCTAAGGTGAGTATCTCAGCAATGTGAGACTAAATACATCCCCTTCAAACCCGACACAATGAAGGTGTTGGGGGCTGCAATGAAGGCAAGCCAAAGTGCCGCAATTAAGGCGACTAGGGGCAGGCCGCAATTAAGGCGGAAATTCAGACACACCCCTCACACTTGGACCTCAATGAGCCCAAAGCGTGGACGATGTGGGTAGCCCAACAAGTGATCTTGGATAGGCTCTGATACCATTTCAGAATTTGAGTTGGGCTTGGGCCTAACTCATCCCTACAAAACCAGCTTGTAAGGTGAGGATTATCTCCACTTATAAACACAACACATGCCATGTCTCCAAGCAATGTGAGACTAAATCCACTCCTTCAAACCCTACACAATGAAGATGAAGGCAAGCCAAAGTGCCGCAATTAAGGCGACTAGTGGCGGACCGTAATTAAGGCGGAAATTCCAACATTTTCTATTTATTTCTCCAACCTTCACGCCGAGGTTTCCTTTGTGTGCTTGCTTATGTTGTGGATATATTTATTTTCTACTATGGCAAGTATTGTGAATGTTGGATTATTTTCTACTCAGGTTTTTGCTAGACAAGGCATGGGCCAACATTACATTCATCAAATGGCAACATTTGTGCCAAATTTGATCAGTTTTCTACCTAAGGATATATCAGATGAATTTCCTACCTATGCCTGTCTTCTTGGAAATATATTAGAAACTGGTGGAGTTGCTTTGTCTCAACCTGACTGTTCGTTCAATATGGTAAGCTTATTAATCCTACAATGTGCCATTTGTTATCAATATTTTATGTTTGATATCCTTCATGTATCTCCCTTGATGATTTTTCTTGGGTTGAGTCAAAGGCTGGTGTCATGGTGGATATACGTTTTTTTCCTGATATTTTATAAATGAAGAAACACATTAAAGATAATGAGAACATTATATAGAGACTGAAGTATAAGGTTGTTGGCTAAGCTTGATTGCTTGCTTAGGAAAGGAGGAAGCACAAACAAGTTGAAACAGATTGTAAAGAAGGAAGCATTTTAAAGAACTTATTTGGTCTCATCTTGTGACTTCAGCACTTGTATAAATGTTTCAAAAATCTTATAAGGGCATATTAATAAGCTTCTTGAGATAGCTCCAGTGTAATCAAATATCCGCCATGGCGATTTGGGGCTCGCCACAATGGTAAATATGCTGATATCGTGGGTTTTTCCGGCGTAATCCGCTATAAAGGCACCTCATAGCAAACGGTATGGCGGGATTTTGGCTCTCTGCCATGGACCGCCATCGACAATGCTGGATAGCATTTAGAAACAACTTACGCAAAACTTATTGCCATCCCCTCTTTAATTTCTACTCTTTAATTTGTACTCATCCCTAAATTATATTTTTACGGCGAAAACAATTGTTGAGAATTCAAATAAATTGCTCAAAGTAAGTTCTCATATTATAAGTGTTTACTGAATAAGTACTTGCTGAATTGTTTATCTAAACACTCCTTTAGAGGCTTGGAGGGTTAGAGCTCTAAGGCTCTGCATATTAAACAAATTTTGGATGTTTCATATATCCTTATGTATAATCTTTATAGTATCTTAAGATCATTCTACATAAAGCTAGATTGTCTTTAGATATGATCACATGGCAGTGAAAGTTATTTTTTTCCGATTTGGGAGGGAGTATTGGTGGACTGGTGGTTTAAGTTGTTTGGCTTTTTATGCAATTGAAGTTTGTAACGTTTGCAACTTGTGTATGATTTGAAGTTGAGTTGTATTTATTTCTGTTCAGGCCATAGACCTTGCAGCTGTTACTACATTTTTACTGGAAGTGCACCCCTCTCTGACAAGATCTGATAGTAGAGAAAGTATGTTTTCTAATCCGAGTCTGGTTTGATTGCAGAAGTTCCTTTTCTTTCTAACTTATATCACAATGAACATTATCAACTTTCATCTCATCGTGTTTCTTTCATTTGTATTGATAAAGAAGGCTAAGGCTAATATGGACCACCGTTATAAATGGTCCTTAAAACACCATTATTCTAATTGTCGGATTCACCTGTTCACACAGTAATATCATACACCTTCCACACCAAATATTTTTACTCTTCTTCCTTAATCTTCCCATTCTTCCTCCCAGCTCGTTTCTCTAACGGACAGCCCCTGCCAGACCAACCCACGCTGCAGGCTTACCAATAATTGTTGCATTGGCTTCCCTTGACAATGTATACCTACCTCCCTTATGATAAGGAGGTACATGGCTGAGAATGACAACCAGAGGCGGAAAATGGTAGAACATTGGAGAGGGGAGCTGTGCAGAGCAAATGGAAGAGGGAAGGTGGCTCATCAGATCGGTCCTTGAAAGTATTTCCAACTCCCGTGATGGAAATTAGACGGGGAAGCTAGGGTTTATGGGTGAGAGGAGGGTATTGGGGAATTTCGATCCTACTCATTCGTCTTAATCTTCTATTTTTGGTCAAATTCTTTCATTTTCAAAGAATGTGATTGTGGGTATTGGATCCAAGCTCTTCTGTTCTCATTTGCTTCTCCTTTCCAATCTTGAGTAAAATTCCAATTTTAACTACTATGTAACCACTGCTCTAACAGAGGAGGAACTTTGGATGGCAGTTGAAAATAACAATGAAAAGTTCTCACTGGAGGTAGCAAGTGAGGAGGAGATGTGATTTATTTATCCTCAAAACAGGATCAATCAAGTCTGGTAGAAATCCAGGGTGGTGGAGTGAGGGAGAGAGAATCTTATTTGCACAATTATTTATGTCCTGATGTTTGCCTGCTGAGTTAGCCTTACACACAAATTAACTATAGTTACTAGCAGAAATATGTTTAAGTAACTAAGTTACTAAATTGCTCTTTTCTTCATTATAGTTGATAACTTTATCTTTTTTATGCAAATATGAAATGGTTATTTGTCTCTGTACCATTGTTTTTAAGCTGATGGGTGTTAATGTCAGATTCTATGATTGCTGAGGATGATGTGACTGGCGATGATGAAGTCATGGAAGTAGCTCTGGATAGGAAATTGGACCAACAAATTTGTAATTCCATAGATACCCGCTTCCTCCTGCAATTGGTATATCATGCAACTGACTTTTCTAACTTGAGTGCCATCAAAATTTTCCTTAACCACTATTTTTTTAATAAAAATTTGATGGTGAGTTGTCACTTTTTTGTATGTGCAGACAAATATATTATTTAGAGATATTTCATCTGCCAATGGGCCAGATGATATGGAGGTTGCAGCTGTTGGTGCAGTTTGTGGGTTTTTATATGTTATCTTCAATACTTTACCACTTGAAAGGATTATGACTGTGCTCGCATACAGAACTGACCTTGTTCCTATGCTTTGGAATTTTATGAAACGGTGTCATGAGAACAAAAAATGGTCATCTTTGTCTGATCAGTTATCATACCTCTCAGGGGATGCCCCTGGTTGGTTGTTACCTCTTGCTGTATTCTGTCCTGTCTACAAGTAAGACTTTAGACTGTTGATTTGTTTAATAAATTCTTGTATTGGTATATGAACTATAACCCCTGGCCCATGGTCATTCCATTTTCTTTTAATCTAAGCACAGTTTTGTTTGAGTGTGATGATTGAAGTATATTCTAATCTGTTTTTGGTCAGGCATATGCTTATGATAGTTGATAATGAGGAATTTTATGAGCAGGAGAAACCCCTATCACTGAAGGATATCAGCAGCCTAATCATTCTGTTGAAGCAGGTACTGTTTTAGGAATAGATTATCTATTTCTTACGAAAATTTGTTGAGAGTTCTTAAATGGAACCTTTTCTTCCTTTCACTTTAAGCTAGATAAATATAAGGTGTGTCAAATCTTTGCAAGCTTATGTATCCACTTGTCCAAAGAACTGGAGAATCTATGTTTTGTAAAACTGGGGGGCATGACCCGTAGTAATATTTCTCGTGTTCCTTATACTGCTTTATACAAATGTAACATTTTGCAGTTACAGTTAATTTCAGCAATTTTGCTGTTTCTGCAGGCTTTGTGGCAGCTACTGTGGGTAAATCACACCTCATCTGCTAGTTCGGTTAGATCTATTCCAGTTAGGACAAGCAGTAAAAAGCTGTCTATTGAAGCCGTTCAACAGAGGGTTAGCATAGTCGTCTCTGAGCTCCTGTCTCAGGTAGAACAGTGGAAACAATCTCAGCTGTTGTATATCTAGTTTTATGTTTCCTCTCCATTGATATTGTGATATTTTGTGTATCTTCAAAGGCATCTCTTAGTGCTTTGGGGATCTTTTATTGTTTATGGATTTTACGGTGCTATGTCATAACTATCAGAGATCGGGAACCCTTAGTTACTTCATTTTATGAATAGACTGGACACTCTTAGTTACTCATCTTTAAATTGGTTATCATGATATTGTGATATTTTGTGCATCTTTAAAAGGCATCTCTTAGTTCTTTGCTTTGGGGATCTTTTATTGCTTATGGTTTTTAATAGAGCAATAGTAGGTTAGCATATAGTAGGTTTTTAATATATATATTCTGTTCTAACAGAATTGTAATCACAATTTTGAAATAAGAAATTCAGTCACAACAAACTTTCTCTCTCTTCTTTCCTTTTCTCTCTACTCCTTCTACATTTCTAATATGATATCTAGAGCTTCTTGATCCATTTTCATGGCCTCCGATAGCGACAGTTCGAACGACACCGTGACTAGCACGGTGGTTCTCGGCGGAGTTCCCTCAACGTTCACCTTGAAGAACGTCTTCAAAACGTTCACGCAACAAGTGACGTTGAAGCTGGATGAAAACAACAAATCGAAGGTATTATTCGCATTCATCGTCTTCACCGTCTCCTAGTAAATCTGATTATCCAGCCACGCTACCTCTCCGATGAAGATCGCACCGCCGATAAGGAGAGTCTGGCGTTTTTCGCTTGGGGGCAGCAAGATTCGCTGCTGTTCACACGGCTTCTCACCACGTTATCCGATGATATTCTTCCTCGTGTTATCAAGTGTGCTCACTCATCAAATCTGGGATGAAATTCATTAATATATCTGCGCGCACACAATTGCGAAATCGCGACAACTACACCCGGAATTGAAATCCATAACCAAAGGGGAAAAATCGATTACTGAATATCTTGCTCGCATTCAACGAATTGTTGATATCCTCGAGTTAATTGACGATCCAATGTCACATTGTGATCAGCTTGAAGCAATTCTTGATGGATTGCATGAGGATTACAATGCCCTAGCCTCAATCATTCAATATCGTGCAATTTTGTGTCCTATTATTGAAGCTGAGTCTATGCTTCTTGCTCATGAAGCAAAACTGGAGAAATCAAAGAAATCTGGTCTATCTGAGCCTCTCTCTGTTAATGTTGCTCAAGCCACACCTGCTGCTGCAGCTCCTAGTGCACCTAACTCCACCAATGTGATGCAGTATGCTGAGAATGCTTCCTATGGTGAAGGGCGTGGAGGATTTCGTGGTGGAAGGAATCATCGTGGCAGAGGTGGTAGATATGGTGGCAGAAACAAAGTTCACTGTCAAATTTGCTCAAAACCAGGACATGATGCTAGCATCTGTTATCACAGGCACTCTGCTGTCATGCCTGCTATGTGGAATGCTACTTCACAACATCAAAGACCAGCCTGGAATCAGTGGACTAATTCTAGCTTGACTCAGCCTACGGCACAAAGTGGTTACAATCAGTGGATGCCTACTCCTACAACTCAAGTTCCTATGCAGAATCAGTGGATCTCTCCAGCTCTTAAGGGGCCTCCTCCTGGTTTTGCTCAAAGGTCTGTGTATCAACCACAAGCTCATTTTATTGGAGCAGGATTCTGGCATCAACTAATTTCACTCAGCAGGTTCAACCGTGGTATCCTGACTCAGGAGCTACACACCATGTGACCAGCAATGCTGACTATTTGTCTAAAAGTGTAGTGTTACCTGGCACTGACCAAGTTATGCTTGCAAATGGCCAAGGTTTGCCCATCACTTCAATTGGAACTGCTTATTTTACTTCCCCTTGCACAACACACACTCCTCTCACACTCAAGAATCTTTTACTTGTGCCTCATATCACAAAGAACTTGATGTCTGTGAGCAAATTTGCTAAGGACAACAATGTCTACTTTGAATTTCATCCTGATAAGTGCTTTGTCAAAACACAGGGTGATTCAACAAAATTGTTCTACAAGGGCTTCTAAATAAGGATGATTTGTACACCTTTGGGTCTCTACAACCAGCTTCCAAGTCTACTTCAGCTTCTCATGCTTCCATCAATAATGTGTCAAAGGTCTCTGTGCAACCCACAACTCTTGATCCCTCATCATACACCATGTGGCATAACAGGCTGGGCCACCCCCACAATGAAGCATTAAAGTCTATTCTGCAGCTATGCAATACCCCTGTTCCTCATAAATCTCTACTGGATTTTTGCACTCCTTGCTGTTTGGGAAAGATACACAGATTACCTAGCACACTCACACACAAGTTACACTTCTCCTTTTGATTTGTTATTTGCTGATGTATGGGGCCCTGCTCCTATGGATTCCAGTTGTGGTTACAAATATTTGCTCACTTGTGTGGATGCTTATACAATATATACCTGGGTTTTTCCTATTAAATTGAAATCTGATGTGTGTCTCACCTTCACACACTTTATCCTTGCTATTGAAGTTCAATTTTCTACTCACATTAAAGCTGTGCAAACTGACGGTGGAGAGGAGTTTAAATCTCTCACTACTTTATTTCATTCAAAAGGCATTGCTCATAGGCTTGCCTGTCCACACACACCATCAAAATGGCTCAGTTGAGAGGAAGCACAGGCATGTGGTTGAAACAGGGCTAGCCTTGCTTGCTCAAGCAAGCTTACCCCTTAAGTTTTGGGACCATGCCCGCTTAACTGCTGCATATTTGATTAACAGATTGCCTACCCCCTTGTTAGGCATGAGATTCCCCTATCTCATGCTCTACGAAACAGTTCCTGACTACAAATCCCTTAGAGCTTTTCGCTGTGCTTGCTTTCCACATCTCAGGCTCTACTCTGCTCACAAGTTCAACTTTCATTCTCAAGAGTGCATTTTTCTGGGGTATACTTCTAATCACAAGGGTTTCAAGTGTTCGGCCTCTAATGGCAAAATTTACATCTCTAAGGATGTTGTCTTCAGTGAGGCTAGATTTCCTTTTCCATACCTATTTCTCTCATCTGTAACCTCTTTATCTACTTCATCACAAAATACTCCTTATGCTACATTTCCTACTGGCCTTATGACTCACATCTTGCCTCAGCCTGCTCCTCTTACTGCCATTCCTATGTCTGTAAACTCCCCACCTGCCACTCCATCCCTAACTTCTTCTCCTAACACTCCATCTGGTTCTCTCCCTAATACCAGTCCTGATATAATCTCTGCACCTGGTTCCAAGAGTCCCTCTCTAGAGTAGGCTACCTCCTCTATGCCTCAACTCTCATCTGATTCCTCCACAAACCCTTCTACTGGGCCTGCACCTCTCTTTATTCATCCCCAAAACACTCATGCTGTGACCACAAAGGGGCAAGAGTGGTATAATTCAATCCAGATAGCATCCTACAGTTCTACTGACTGAGCTGGAACCTTCCTCTTATAAGGTTGCTCTTAAAGATCCCAAATGGGTGGCAGCTATGGAGGAAGAATATAATGCCCTCATTAAGAATCGTACCTGGGCGCTCACAGATTTACCTCCTAACAGACAGCCCATTGGCTGTAAATGGGTGTTTAGGATTAAACAGAATTCTGATGGGACTATAAACAAGTACAAAGTCCGTTGGGTAGCTAAGGGATTTCATCATCAGCAGGGCTTTGACTTCACTGAGACTTTCTCTCCAGTGGTAAAACCTGTCACAGTGAGGACTGTTTTGACAATTGCCATCTCAAAAGGGTGGTCCCTTACTCAACTGGATGTATATAATGCGTTTTTAAATGGAATTCTTCAAGAGGAAGTCTACATGGAACAACCTCCTGGCATTAAGACTAGTGAACCTGGTATGGTCTGCGGGCTTAAGAAAGCCCTTTATGGGCTGAAACAAGCTCAAATGGCCTGGTTTGACAGACTGCACCTTGCCCTTAGGGGATTTGGATTTGTCTCAAGTAGGTGTGATCCTTCTCTCTTTACTCTATCTAATTACCTTCACTTACACTATCTACATGCTAGTGTATGTAGATGACATTATTGTAACTGGTAACTCACAATCCCACATTCAGCAATTTATTCAGAAATTGAACTCTCAGTTTGCTCTAAAGCAACTTGGGAAACTGGATTATTTTCTGGGAATTGAGGTCACACAACACTCAGATGGCTCCCTTTTTCTTTCTCAAGCCAAATATCTCAAGGATCTGCTCTCTAAGGCTAATATGGCTGAATCAAAAGGGTTACCTACACCTATGAATTCTAGCCTAAAACTGTCTAAACATGGGACAAATGTGTTTAAAGTGTTAACTAAGAAGGATTTGGTCAAAAAGCTGTGTCCATCACATTGCTCTATATTCCCCGAGATGCAAACATCAACAATACCTGATTGTTCTCCCTCAAAGACATCCCAACTTGCCGACAGACAAAAATCACGAATTCTGCACTCCTTTCAGTTTTGAGAAACAATATAACTCCAACAACCCTTGCACTCTCGCAATTCAGTGGTATACTGCACCAACTCCCTTACCTGAAACATCTCAGAAGCAAAAGCTTCTCCCCCAATTGTTTCAAACTGACCCCTGCAGACAAACAGTTAGAAAAACAAACAAGTACCAACAGTGTTTCACACATATGTTGCGTACTAAGGAACAAACTTAATTAAACAACCTGGTCGGACAGACCGACTTGGCTAATATATATATATACTGTAGTTACAAGCTGTTAGGTTGAATTTCAACCATCTAAATAAGCGAATATGTGATATGTACATTTATAGCTAATTATGTTAATTAAGAGAATAACTATTACAAATAAATGGACTATCTCAACAGAATTATTTCCAATAATTAGCTAATTGTTGCTAATAATTCTCTTGACATCAAGGAGCCATCCTTCTACATATCTATAGTTGGGGCTCTTCAATATGCTACTCTTACAAGACTTGAAATTAGCTTTGCTGTCAATAAAACCTGTCAGTTTCTCTCTCACCCTCTGGACAGTCATTGGATAAAAGAATTCTCAGGTACTTGAAAGGCACCCTGCATCATGGTCTTTTGCTTCAACCTACTTCTACTCAGACTCCTATGTCTCTTAGAGGGTTCTCAGATGCAGATTGGGGTTCAGATTCTGATGACAAGAGATCTACATCTGGTTCATGCATTTTTCTTGGTCCAAATTTGATTTCTCGGTGGTCCAAAAAGCAAACCTTGGTGGCCAGATCCAGCACTGAAGCTGAGTACAGGGCACTTGTTAACTCAGCTTCTGAGATCTTGTGGGTTCAGTCTTTACTAACTGATCTTCAAGTCCCTTTCACCACACCTGTGCTGTATTGTGACAACTTAAGTACTGTTGCCCTGTCACATAACCCCATCCTTCATGCCAAAACAAAGCATATGGAGTTAGACATATTTTTTCTAAGGGAAAAAGTTTTAAGCAAAACTCTACTTGTTCAGTATGTGCCTGCATTTGATCAGTATGCTGATCTTCTCAAAAAACCCCTCTCTCCTCAAAAGATTTCTGCAACTCAGGGCTAAACTTCTGGTGCATGACAAAGTCTCCTTGCTAGCATATAGTAGCTAAGCCTAATGTAGTGTTGGAGTAAGCAGCTAAACTGATAAGTTTAGTCTGCACAGCTGTACTATATATATATATTCTGTTCTAACAGAATTGTAATCACAATTATGAAATAAGAAATTCAGTTACAACAAACTTTCTCTCTCTCTTCTTTCCTTTTCTCTCTACTCCTTCTACATTTCTAATAGTTTTTACAGTGCTATGTCATAACTATCAGAGACTAGACACCCTTAGTTCCTTCATTTTATTTAAGACTGGACACCCTTAGTTACTGCATTTTTTATTATTTCTCCCTTTATTGTTTTCCTTTTTCCTATTTCACTTTGAAGGATATTCTGTCGTTCCTCTAATTGTGATTTCACTTTTTTTCTAATAGCACTCTTCTTTCTATTCAATAAGAGATAATTTGTGGTTTTCCTCTTTGTTCTAATATTTATTCATACAAGTTCCTCTGTATCTCCTCTAATAAATAACCATAACCATGTGCGTCTAAATTATTATCTTTATCTTATTACTAACTTACCTTTTGATTTTCTTCCCTTAGCTCCAAGATTGGAACAACAGACGCCAGTTTACATCTCCCAGTGATTTCCATGCTGATGGGGTGAATGACTTTTTTATCTCTCAGGTATGATCTCTCCCTACTTTTGTTATAAGGTGAAAGGATTTGCAATCTTAATTTTGTAGTTGTGTAATCTTTTCTTCACAGGCTGTTATAGAAAATGCGCGAGCAAATGAAATTTTAAAGCAGGCCGCTTTCTTGATACCATTTACAAGCAGGGTTAAAATTTTCACTGTAAGAATTTCATTCAATTTTAACTTCATCAGGTATCCATTATGTTTGTATTATTATGGATTAAAAATGAATGCCAGTGAGCAGCTTTGGAGTTTCTGCATATCATGTCACTGATGTATTTCATATACTTGACTACGGTCTATTATTGTTTCATCAGTCTCAACTAGCTTCTGCTAGGCAAAGACATGGATCTCAGGCTGTATTTACTAGAAACCGGTTCAGAATAAGACGTGATCATATTTTGGAAGATGCTTATAATCAAATGAGTCAGTTGTCAGAAGATGATCTCCGAGGACTGGTGACGTTCTTTCCTATGGCCTATCCTTGTATTTATTAACGATTCTCTGTTTTATGGTCTTTAAGGGAACTTTTAAAATCACCCTTTTATTCTATTTTCAGATTCGTGTGACTTTTGTCAATGAGTTTGGAGTTGAAGAAGCTGGAATAGATGGTGGTGGAATATTCAAAGATTTCATGGAGAACATCACACGAGCTTCTTTTGATGTGCAATATGGATTATTTAAGGTCATACAAATATTTTATTATCATTCATATTATACCCCATACACACATAAATCAAGAAAGTATTTGTTGATATTTGTAAATATATAATGTTAAGAATATTTGTATGTAGAATAGTCCCACATCGATTATATAGTGTAATTAGTTGTAATCTCTCTATATATAATAAAATCTCCATAGTGTTTTTATAACACACGGTTTAATCTAAATATCTCATAGTCTCTCCTAATTCAATATGGTATCTAGAGTCTTCTAAGAGACAATTTTTCGCCGTGCTTTACCCGGTTGATCCACTGTCTTCCGGTGAGAAATTTTCTTCTGCATACCGTGTCATCATTCCGGTTTGCTTCACCTTTTTTTAAAATTTTTTTTCAACGACCTCCGCCAAGCACAATCCACGGGATTTTTTTTTTCTTCCGGAGGACTACTGTTCACCGTCGCCGAACTGTTCACCGTCGACGACACTGTTCATTGCCGCCACCGTTCATCGGCGCCGCTATTGTTCATGAAAAATAATTTTTTTCTCGGAAAATCGCCTTCCTCCTCTGGTTTCAGATCCGTCTTCGGTTTTCGTTTTCGACTCACAAAAAGTCGTACTCTTGTTCAAACAGCCCCAGTTGTTGTGTTTTAAGCCATGGAGATGCTGATTTTATCTCGTTTATTAAAGTTCTGTTTATCCCATGTGAAAAATTAACCGGATCAACCAACTATAATATATGAGCTCGTGCTGTCGAGATGTGGTTTCACGGTCAAGGATATGAAGAGTATCTAACCATCCAATTGAGTGACGTTGCAGCCGTCAAACTCACTAAATGGAAGAAAACTGACGCCTCTGTGTAATGTGTTGTGATTTTCCATAGCACCTAACCTCTAAGCGCAGTATCAAACATTCTCCACTTGTTATGAGGTGTGGCAAAAGGCCAAGAAAGTCTTTTCTAACGACATTCATTCTCTATACAATGTCATCCACAAATTCAACACACTGAAGTTGGAAAATATGGATGTGCAAGCTTATCTGAGTAAGCTGGATGCCTTGAAAGCAAGTTACGCAACCCTCATGCCTTACGCAAAAGACGCAATAACTCATGCCGAACAACAAAGTAAATATTTTCATGGTCATGGCACTTAAAGAACTACCATCAGAAGTCGAATTTGTTCGTAACCAGATTTTATCAGGTACTACTGTTCCTAACTATGATACAGTTAGTGAACAATTGTTGCGCTTGGCTACACCTCATGCGTTTGGCCCGATTTCTCCTCCATCTATTGCTATTCCAACACCAGGTGACACTGCTGCTCTTGCATCTCTTGGCAACAATCAAAATCGCCTTCGAGGAGGGTCACCCGACTCTAAACCTCGTCCTAAGTGTGACCATTGTAACCGACTTGGACATACTATCGATCATTGCTGGAAGTTGCATGGCAAGCCTCCACGGCAGGTAAAGCAACTCAAATTGATAATCCAGACACTATGCAGACTTCACCTTCTCTTCAGAATCCTACGCCAAGCTATCAGGTGGTGTCAGACTAACCAGACGTCTGGTTCCACGGCTTCGATTGCACACACTGGTAATTCATCTGTTTGCGTCTCTCAATCATCTCCTCTTGGTCCTTGGGTCCTCGACTCTGGTGCGTCTGATCATGTTACCGGTAATAAAATCTTTTCTCTTTTCTTTCTACCTCTAGTTTCTTATAGAGTATAACTGCCGCAAATGGTTCTCAAACCCGATCCCAAGAGATCGGTACTGTTCAAATTCTACCATCTCTCTTTCTTACTTCTGTCCTATATGTACCTAATTTCTCATTTAATCTACTGCCAGTCAGTCGTTTAACTCGTTCTCTTACTTGTTCTATCACTTTTACTAACAATGATGTTATTCTGCAGGATCGAAATTCGGGACAGACGATTGGCGTCGGATGTGAGTCTTAAGGCCTCTACTACTTATCTACGTCATCTACCACATGCTCCACCACAAATTTTCCATTTATTATACATGCGCAGTTAGGTCATCCAAGTCTTTCCAAGCTACAAAAGTTGGTGCCCAGTTTATCTAAATTATCCACTCTACAGTGTGAGTCTTGTCAATTAGGAAAACATACTCGTAGTCACTTTTCCGATCGAGTCAATAAACGGGCTGCGTCCCCTTTTGCTTTAGTTCACTCTGATGTTTGGGGTCGATTGTGTACTGTGTCTACTTTTGAGTCTAGGTATTTTGTAACATTTATTGATGATTTTTCACGTTGCACGTGGCTATTTTTAATGAAAAACAGATCTGAATTGTTCTTTATTTTTGAACAATTTTATCGAGAAATAAGAATCGAATTTGGTTTGTCCATTCGTACCTTAAGAAGTGACAATGCACGTGAATATTTATCCCAACAATTTCAAACTTTTATGTCAATGATATTCTACACCAAACATCTTGTCCTCATACACCTCATCAAAACAGAGTAGGTGAACGCAAAAATCGGCATCTCGTAGAAACCACTCAGACTCTATTTCTCTATGGTAATGTCCCTCTTAGATTTTGGGGGGATGCTGTGCTCACGGCGTGTTATCTCATAAATCGCATGCTCTCATTTGTCTTTAATAATAAAATTTCTCATTCAATCTTGTTTCCGAACTCTCCTCTTCACCCAATTCCTCCTCGAGTCTTCGGGCCTACATGTTTTGTGCATAATCTCTCCCCTGGTCTTGATAAACTATCAGCTCGATCACTAAAGTGTGTCTTTCTTGATTATCATCAATCCTAAAAGGGTTATCGTTGCTACTCACACACTTTGCAACGATACCTGATATTGGTCGATGTTACCTTCTTCGAGTCTGTGCCATATTTTGCGTCCACCCAAGTCACTCCGAAACCCCTTCAGGAAAGTACTCCCACACCTCTTCCGGACGTCCCATTTCCCATTATTCCCATCATTCTAGAGAACCTGTCCCACGAGAAACCCTACGGTTGACCCCCCCACTTCTCGCCCATTTCAAACATATCAGCATCGTAATCCAACGTCTGTCATATCCGTCCCTGAGGTTGTACATGTCCCTGAGGTCGTACCTGTCTCTGAGATCATTGCAGACTCTCTTCCGACGCTATCGCCATCACCGAATTCGATCCTGCAACCTGAATCTGATCTTTCGATTGCCTTCCCAAAGAAAGGTATACGTCAAACACGAAATCCTTCTTCATATTATATTGATTTATGTTATCATCGTCTTTCCCCTTTGCAGTATACTTGTTTGTCCTCTTTGTCTTCTGTTTCTATTCCTAGATCTTCAGGTGAAGCATTATCTCACCTTGAGTGGAGGCAAGCAATGATTGATGAAATGTGTGCTCTTCAAAGCAGTAGTAACTGGGAACTGGTTCCTCTATCCACTGGAAAATTTTTAGTAGGTTGTCGTTGGCTTTATACAGTGAAGGTTGGTCCAGATGGTAAGATTGATTGTGTTAAAGCTCGCTTGGTAGCCAAGGGATGCACTCAGATTTTTGGGTTGAATTATAGTGATACCTTCTCGTCTGTAGCCAAGATGGCATCTGTTAGACTTCTTCTAGCCATTGCAGTCATTCGACATTGACCTCTTCATCAACTTGACATCAAACATGCATTTTTACATGATCTTGAAGAGGAAGTATATATGGAGCAACCACCTGGGTTTGTTGTTCAGGGGGAGTCATCGAATATGGTTTGTAGGCTAACAGGTCTCTTTATGGTCTTAAGCAATCTCCGAGAGCTTGGTTTGGCAGATTCAGCACTGTAGTACAACAATTTGGTATTGTCCGTAGTGAAGGTGACCATTCTGTCTTTTATCGTCACTCAGTCCAAGGATGTATTTATCTTATTGTATATGTAGATGATATTGTCATAACTGGTAGTGATGAGTCGGGAATACTCCAGTTGAAACAACATCTTTCAAATCAAATTCAGACAAAGGATCTTGGTAAACTCCGGTATTTCTTGGGTATTGAGGTAGCCCAATCTAAAGATGGTTCGGTGATTTTTTAGCGGAAATATGCTATGCATATTCTGGAAGAAACAAGTTTGTTGAACGCTAAACCAGTTGATACTCCTATGGATCCAAGTGTCAAACTACTACCCAATTAGGAGGAGCCTCT
The DNA here is from genome assembly GCA_948472305.1 of Vicia faba. Taxonomy (NCBI): domain Eukaryota; kingdom Viridiplantae; phylum Streptophyta; class Magnoliopsida; order Fabales; family Fabaceae; genus Vicia; species Vicia faba. The sequence continues at coordinate 1,497,560,055 of OX451736.1, forward strand.
ATCAGACTCGGGAAGGTATAGGAGATTGGTTGAAAAATTGAATTATCTCACAGTCACTCGTCCAAACATTTCTTTTGCAGTCAGTGTGGTAAGTCAGTTCTTAAATTTCCCTTGTCAGGATCACATGGATGCTGTTACCCGGATTCTAAGATACATCAAATATGTTCCAGGAAAAGGTTTAGTGTATGAAGATAAAGACATACTCAAATAGTTGGGTACTCTGAAGCTGATTGAGCAGGGTCACCAATTGATAGACGATCAACCTCTGAGTATTGTGTACTTGTTAGAGGAAACTTTATATCCTGGAAAAGTAAGAAACAAAATGTAGTTGCAAGATTAAGCGCCGAGGCAAGGGCCATGGCAATGGCAACATGTGAACTCATTTGGTTAAAACAGTTGCTCAAAGAACAAAATTGAAGAAGCAAGACCAATGACACTTGAATGTGATAATCAAGCTGCATTGCACATTGCTTCAAATTCAGTCTTCCATGAGAGGACCAAACATATTGAAATAAACTGTCACTTTGTCAGAGAGAAGATTGAATCTGGCGATATCGTCACAAGCTTTGTCAACTCTAATGATCAATTGGTAGATGTGTTCACAAAATCTCTGCGAAGCCCCAAAACTAATTATATATGTGGCAAATTTGGTGCATTTGACTTATATACTCCAGCTTGAGGGGGAGTGTTGATATTTGTAAATATATAATGTTAAGAATATTTGTATGTAGAATAGTCTAATTTCGATTATATAGTGTAATTAGTTGTAATCTCTATATATATAATAAAGTCTCCGTAGTGCTTTCATAATACACGATTTAACCTAAATGTCTCTTAGTGTCTCTTAATTCAATATATTAATTGTTTTTCCAAAATATATTGTATGGATCTAATAGAATTTTGATTTGTCTCTTTAAAAATATCAAGAATGTATTAATTGTTTTTTCAGTAATACCCTTACCCTTATGTATTATTATCTCAACCATTAGTTAATTAATTTGTCCTGATTTACCAAATCACTACTATAATGGCATTTTAGTCAAATGGCATTTTAGTCAAATAATGTAAAATTATATCTTTGTGATCAATGATTTTGAAGATGTGTGCATTACTTTCAAAGACGAATAATGAAGAGAGTGCACCATTCATATGCATTTGACCTACCTAATAGTATAAGCTTTAAGTTCATAATGTGTTATTATTAGATAATTAGATAATAGGGAATACTATTCTATTTTATTCTTCAGCAATCCCTAGTATAAATAGGGAGATTACAACTTCGAAAAGGAAGCTTCTAGGAGAATATTCTAGAAGTAGGAGAGTATTATTATAATAAAAAGGACTAAATATAAAAATAAATAAATAGGGAAATTAAACGTTACTCCAACAGTTATCATGGCCTTTACGACCATATATGGTGGAATTAAATCCTTTATAAATCCATTCTTATAAATACAATTAAATTGTAGCACAAATTTGATTGGGTCTATGCATTGTTAAAGCTCCAAATCCCAAAGGACTCTTGTGAGGTGGTGCGTTAAAAATAAAACAATGTGCATTCATCTAATGTTTAAGTTTTTTTGTAGTTGCTTATCTCAAAAACCTTTGACGACCCTCAACAAAATAGGACTAGCTTTTACTAGAATATGTCCTTTAAAATGTGATAGTACTTTCAGCACAATGGCCAAGCTTGAGCATCAAATTAAAGCTTTTTAATGTATTCTTGAATGAAAATATAGGTGCAGTGGGATGGTACTAGGGGTGTGCAAAAATATGGTAACTGGGCCATATTAGTAAAACTGAATTGCATTGAACCACAAAACTTAAACCACAAATGGAAATAGTTAAGCTTTGAAGTTTTAAAACTTCTGATTAGTAAAACCTTTAGCTTATACTCATTCCTTGATATTCCCTATATTTTCATTTTGTTATTTATTGGTTTATGGTCATCTGAACATCAATGCCTCCAGGAAACAGCGGATCATCTGCTTTATCCAAATCCTGGATCTGGAATGATACATGAGCAACATCTCCAATTTTTCCACTTTCTTGGTACTCTTCTTGCAAAGGTATGTTTTTGTCCCATTTCTCCCCTGTTGTTGTATATTGATTGCTTGGTTGAAACTGAAGTTCACTTTCACATGTTACATTTGTAGGCTATGTTCGAAGGAATTCTTGTTGATTTACCATTTGCTACATTCTTTTTGAGCAAATTGAAACAGAAGTAAGACTTAAGGTGTCTTTTTGGCCTACTTTGTGGAGTTTTTTTTTTTTTTTTTTTAAATTAAAATTTGGACTGCTGTTTAATGCTTAAAATCCTGAATTTTCATGCATTTGTTTATGACTCCCACATCGAATGAATAATGGCCTGAATAGTTGTTTATAAGTGGGGACACTCATCATCTTATAAACCGGTTTTGTAAAATTGAGTTAGGCTGAACCCAAATTCTTATATGGTATCAGAATCTATCAAAGATTCATTGGGCCACATGCTATCAAGATTCAGCTATCAGGCCACCCATCATTTATATCCACGCATAAATCCAATAGTGCTGGGTGCGGAGGGGTGTGTTAAGAGTACCACATCGAATGAATGAAGGCCTGAATAATTCTGTATAAGTGGGGGTACACCTTACCTTATAAGCCGCTTTTGTAAGATTGAGTAAGACCCAACCCTAACGTTGTTATAATGCTTGGCTGGTCGTCAATGTTTTGTATTTCTTGAAATGAAATTGTTCTGTGCACTTCCTATAGGAACATGTTTCCTTGATTGTTACAAATATGTTATCTGCTTTGTTATTTGAGGAAGCTATACTTCCTGCTTTCTTACATCCTTTTTTCCTCTTATATCAGGCACAACTATTTGAATGACTTGCCTTCCTTGGACCCTGAATTATATCGGCATCTTATCTTTCTAAAGGTAATATTGGTTCTTTAGCTTTCATTTCCTTGTATCTGCTTTGTTCTTGAAAAAACTCAAATAATTTTCATTTCCATCCTCCCAAGATGTTGATTTCATTTAATTAGTCCCTCATTTATTGGAAACATCAAATTGGTCCCTAAGTGTGAGTTAATGCTGTTTGATTTGTCATTCTATGGACTTAATGGCACCATATTGAGGACTAGTTTGATGGGTATGGGAATGGGGGACCAACCTCACGCCATGCTTATCTTAGGCATCCTCATTTTCCTTAGTGAGTGTCTCATTTTGTTCTCATTGATTCTGTTTTGACTAACAGCGTTATGAGGGTGACATTTCGGAATTGGAACTGTACTTTGTTATATTAAATAATGAATATGGAGAGCAAACAGAAGAGGAGCTGCTTCCAGGGGGAAAGAACCTGCGCGTCACAAATGAGAATGTCATTACTTTTATCCATCTTGTAGCCAATCATCGCTTGAATTCTCAGGTAAAGTACAATTATTTAAATTTGAATTGTATTTCTTGATGCCAACAAATTTAAGTGTTCATTACATAAACATAATAATAATGTTTCCAGATACGTCAACAAAGTTCTCATTTCTTGAGAGGATTTCAGCAACTTATTCAGAAGGATTGGATTGATATGTTTAATGAGCATGAACTTCAGGTTCTCTTATAATCTTTTTCACTTTTAGGCTTCTACAGCTATTTTTCTCATATAATTTTGACTTTAAATTTTGCATTTGCATTGTGCTGTTAAGGATCTGTTTAACAACCGAATGCATATCGTTTTCTCCTGCATGTCATAATATACCTGTGCCATTGCTAGAAGGATGGATGGGTATATAACCACGTTTGCTCTGTAGTTGCTGTTGACATTGTGGTATTTTTTAGCAAAGGATGAGAAAAAATAATAAGAACCTTGAATATTATAGATAGTGACTTGATTGTAGCTTGATACAAAATACTAAATACTAATCCCTATTTATAGGGATGCATTGACTTAATCCTAAATCATGAATAAAAAAAATCATAATGAGTAATATAAGACAACTCTGGAGGTGATCTTCGCGTTTCTTCTGCACATTTGCATCCCTTGAATAAGTTGAAACTAAATTTATGTTGACCTGTTTTTTTCATTATATAACAGTTAATTTAGTTGTTCTTTTTTTTTTTCTTCTGGAGGGTGGGTTCTCAATGTTAAAAATAGCATTGTTGGTTATTGGTTTCACAATCTGTATCGGATATGGTTTATAGAGCAACACAAATAGCATCATTATTTGTTCATACTGAATTTCTTTAGTTTGCTGATTTTTGTCCATTTTACTGCCATTTTCTGGTGATCAATCTTCACCTTATTCTTCAAAAAAAAAAAAAAATACCGCATGTTTGATCATTTCTAAGTATGACTATTACCCAGCTTGCTTGACCTATTCTTTTCCCCACAGCTGCTGATATCAGGATCACTTGACAGCTTGGACGTTGATGATTTGCGGCAGCATACGAATTATGCCGGAAGCTATCATAGTGTAAGCTTTCTGGCAGTTATGTGGATTTAGTCAATCATACATTAAGACAATTAAATGATACTCTAAATAAAAATATCTAAGAAACTATCTTGTAGAGTTAGTTTCTTAGAGTATCATAGATTATCTTTTAAAATTAGTTTCCATATTTATCGGCTATTATCTTTACTTTGTTCCCAATTCTCATGTTTATTTAGGACTTGGAGTCTTGTATCAGTATAATTAAGTGTTTTGTGCTTCATTTTTTATGCAGTTACCAATCATATTCCAGAAGTCTCTAATCTTTCTCTTCTCTATTTTTTATGTAGAACTCATACATTCTACATACATATAGGGTTTGTAAAAATTTTGTTTGTTTTGCATTTCTTTTCCTGACTCTCATCTGAATATGACAGTGGTTCAAATTCCAACTACTTTCTGCTTCGTCATCCCCACTGCATGCATGCTACTAGTAGTTCTTGGTTCTACTCAGGTTGGAACTGCTTAAGACCTTCATTTACAAAAGTATACCTTGTCACAGTTTGGTTGCTTCATCTCAAACAAAATGTCCAATTGAGTATACCACCTCTCATAGTCTCTACAGCCCTAGTATTACAATAGTGTTCCATGCAGATCATGAACCAACAGACCTCCTTTCCATCTAACATATGAATCATCTACTCGTTAATGTTTAGTCTTCTGTCTACAACTTATTAGTTCAACACATGTTATTGAATTGGTTGCGTTTATAGTTGCTTGTTTCAGGGGAATCGCCATTTGCAACTCCCTTTTTCTATTACTTAGACAATGGAGGATATCTTATTACCATCCTAATTTCACATCTTCTCATTCTTTTTAGTGAAACTGTTATATATAAAAAAAGTTTGATAAAAAAGAAATAGATGTTTGTTGATCTTTTACATTTTTATTTTTTGCATCTTGTCTAAATATCCTTGGGACTCCTGATTTTTCATGTCATTAACTCATGATGAGAAGGGCAAGACACCCTTTTGGTCTTGAATCGATTTCTCTCTTAATTGACTCTTGAATTTTTGCATATGATTTCTTCTGATAGGAGCATGATGTGATTGAGATGTTCTGGGAAGTACTCAAAGGCTTTTCAATGGAAAACCAGAAGAAATTCTTAAAGTACGATAATATAGAAAGAGGATTTAGTGTTTCTCTTTTTGACTTGGTATGAATAATAAGTTTACCATCTTTACAGGTTTGTGACAGGTTGCTCTCGAGGACCATTGCTTGGATTCCGATATCTTGAGCCTTTGTTCTGCATACAAAGGTGAATATGTTAATAATATCAAGGGTCTTGCTATCTTGCTAACCAAAAGTCTTGGACAGTGGTTTAAAATTCAATTGATTGAAAGTTTTATTGGAAATTGTTGTATTACATACATTATTAATTTTAGAAATTAATAGTTGCATAATACTAGTAATTTACTCCAGTTGATTTTTTCTTGTAATGCTTGTATGTTATAAACAAGGCGATCACTGGGTGTAATATTCTGACTTTTCTCCTTGTAGGGCTGGTGGTAATGCTTCTGAAGATGCTCTGGAAAGATTACCAACAGCAGCTACCTGTATGAATCTGTTAAAACTTCCACCATATAGAAGGTTTGTACTAGCAGTGACTGGTGATTTGTAGTTTGCAGTGCAGTCATGGAATTTTATATTTGTCTACTGTTATAGATCTCATGAGTGGTCATCAATTGAAACTGATTATACTCACGTGATTTAGAACATCTAGTATACTTATCTAGTCTTTTTGGTTGTCGTTTTGCTTCTTACTCTGGAACAAGCCTATTTGTGAAAGATGGTTTGTTAATTGTTTTCCTGACAAACAAACTCATGTTTATATGCAGCAAGGATCAACTCGAATCCAAATTACTGTATGCAATAAATGCTGATGCTGGCTTTGATTTGAGTTAAAAGGAGGTTGTGTAATTTACGATATCAAGTTAGTTTTCCATACCGGTAGAAGATGACTCGCTTCTTGGACAATCGTCAGAGCGGCATAGAAGACAAATATTGTTATTGGATCCTATATGGTATGATGAGAATCGAGAATAGGTGTCATGTGTATATTCATTTTTACTGTCTATCATGTAATGTCAATTAATGTTCAAATGTAAATATCCTAAGATATGAATTCATTTTGTAAAATTCTTTTTTTTGGCATAATATTCTTCTTTTATTGTATTACAATACTTTTATGATATTTTGTATACAAAATAAAAAATTGCTGGAACTAGATAACAGAAGTGATATCACCACTTTTTTATCACTTGTCATATTTAACTAATATTTTGTAAGGGAAAGAGATTACCCTGTCTTTTTGGAAGAGTTTTCACTTCTATAAGGTTTTAATTTTCAATTTCAAGAGAGCAAATGGTTTCTTTAAAATTGAAGACAATGTGTTATCTATTTGTTTCTTTATTTGACAAGTCATGATAAAAAAAAGGTGAGAAATTACTATGTTATCTTTGTAGTTTGCCATGCGCCATATTTTGGCTTATTCTCTGGTTGAGGATTCTAAATAATTGTTATACAAAGAAATGTAGGATCTCTTTGCTTCTCTCCGAAGTTTCATGAATCTTCTATGATTTTGTTTTTTTTCTTCTTTTTTCTGGTTTTGGTTTTGATGGCAGTTTGATCTTATTTGCCTTTTCTTTTTTGCATTGATGATATGTAGGAATGACTGAGGATACTTCTTTACTTTGCTTGAGGCATTGAAGATGGTTTCTCATGTCTTAGGAATTTTTTGAAATGAGTTTCATGTCTTCATTAATTTTGCTTATTTTATCTATCTTTTAATTTTATATCTTTAGTCTTTAATTTGAAAAGTTTTTCTCAAAGTTTTTATATGATTTTCAATATGAATGAATTGTTTTTGCAAGTCATAAATGTTCTTCAGGTTTCATTATGAAAAGTGCATTGTCATGCATTAATGTGTTCGGCCTTGACTTCTTTATCTCACGGTATCTTAATGGTAATTTGAAGAGTATGTCACATTTTCTCTATAATGAAACACAGAGAAATTGGTCAAGATCAAAAGCAGACAATGAGGATTATTTTAGCTTTTGCACCTTTTCTTTCTTATCCTTAGTCCAATCATCTTCATTGTATTTGTTCATCACAATACCGTGTAGAAGACATTTTTTAACTAGTTTAGTTTTGATGAGGACAAAGATTATAAATGAAGAAAAATGATTAAAAGTGTCATGCACATTGAGTTGATCATTGTAATTCAATTGAAGGATTGACAAATGAACATGACTAAGTTACTCATTGTAATTCATACCATGCTACTTTTTTTTTTTTTACAGTAAAACTCATTTATTAGATGAAAAATAGAGTACAAACATGAATAAAGATATTGTGCTAGGACATTTCCAACCACAACAAAACAACAACAATAATTAATCCAAACAAGCTATAGACATCAAAAATCTTCGAGACATTAGAAATCAATAGAGGTATCAATCAAAATCCTTAATCCAAGGAACCAAGCAAAAATATTTCACAAGATCCAAGTGAGCTTTGGATCCACAATCTTTAAATCTATCCAGTTACAGATCATTTCTTTAGCTTTATCACGCTCAAATCGATTATACGGGTTCACAAGATTGAATAAACCCACAATTTGTGATGGAATTAATTATTGACCGGAAGGATGAGGTTGATTTGCACCTGCCCTAAAAAGAATCTCCCTCAAAAACACATTTCCTTCATTCAAACTTCTTTGAGGCATTTTAACAAACACCTCAAGCACAAACTTACAACAACTTAATCCTAAGAACAAACCATATAAAAGAACAAACCAAACAAGACACAATAACACTAACATAAAAATAGTACCTACAACAAAAAAAATATACACATAAATTCAATAAATCCAAATCTTTCGGTGGTAGAGGCTTTAATGGAGGCCGGTGAACATGACCAAAACATCCTGGTCCATCGGTTGGTGGAGATAATTTTGAAGTTTCAAATGTTTGGTGGTTGATGGTGGAGAGGAGGAAAAACTTGATGGAGGTTGGAGGAAAGAAACAATGTAGATCTAAGATGAATGAGTGATTTGAAGGAATAAGAATGAATTGAGGAAAACTTACACTGAAGGGCGAACCACCATTGAAGGGGGAATAACCACCATGCTTGTGGTGATTACTTCGATGACGAAGGAGGAGCTCCTACAGAAGGGGAGGCGGCGACTCTCATCAAAAGATTTTTAGAGAGAGGGTAGAGCTTCTCTCTCTAAAAACCCATTTTTAAAACTGTCAACCAAATTGAATCATACTATGCTACTTTAAAATGCTCATAATTTCATCTTTCATTTCATCTAAAACTTTCTTGCTTCATTATACATAAACCCGGGGTTTAATACCCTTTTTAGTCTTATATCTTAAACTCGGGGTTCATTTTGGTCTCTTAACTTAAAAAATATTCATATTCGTCCCTTAACTCTTCAAAATGTATCATGTTAGTCCTTTTCGTGAAATTATTGATTGATTTTTGAATTTTTCGTTGCTAATTAGACAAAAAAGACCAATATAGTACGCTTTGAAGAGTTAAGGGACCAATATGAATCTTCTTTAAATTAAGTGATCAAAATGATCCTCAAACTTAAGATACATGACCAAAAAGGATATTAAAATTGTTATTTCTCTGAAATTATGGTTGACTTACATTTTGGTAAAATCATTTTAGCAGCAACATGTTGAACAAGATGTTCCAACATTCTGTCTTTAACATGTTGAGTAAGATGTTTCAATAAGGAGTTAGGACATCACGTCTACAGCAAGCTGACAATATGGATCAACTGTTTTTTGGCTATTGGTATTTAGGAAATATTTAGTTAGCTTATGTGGCGTCCAAGATTGACATATCAAGATATTCTTTGATTGGTTTTCGAAGATTTGATTAGTTTCTAAATATGGATATTTATTAGGAAACAAATGATTAAAGACCTATTTTCTTGGAGGATTTTTTGCAAACTTTATGCAGCCTCACTGCTGCGATTTTGAAGGCCAACTCAGTCTAGAATAAAGTTATAAATAGACTGGCGAATACCTATTTTTAGGTGGAACTTACACACACACACACACACACACACATATATATATATATATATATATATATTCATGTTAGGGTTTTAGGATCCTTATTGTTGGGTTGTAAGTTCTCTGTGAGATGTTCATAAGCTTTTAAGCATTGAACATATTGTGTGTCAATTCTCATAAGCTTTTAAGCATTGAGTCTTGCATGTTTTGAAAGTATAGTTTCCAGTGATTTTTGTTCTCTACTTGTGTTTAGAGTTGCTCCAATTGCTGAGTGTAATTGAATAGGGATTTGAGTAGGGCCTCATACCTAGGCGTGTCTTAGGTAGAAGTTAAGTAAAAGGTAGTGATTAAGTGCGTAGACTATAAACTGAAGGTTTGCTGTAAGGTCTATAAATTTCTACTATCTAGTTAAATTCGTTCCTAGATTGGTATTCCCTAGAGTAGGAAGGTTGTTCCTAACTGGATAAACATATCATGTATTATTTACTCTCAGCACTGTTATTTTTGTTTATATATCTTGTTGTTATTGTGTGTGAAGTCGGATTCGATGTCTCGACATATCTTAGGACATCCGAGATCTGATAGCAAGAATTTCAATTGGTATCAGATCAAGCGTCCTGCTCTGACTCTGGATAGGGAAGATACTTTCTGGTGCAGTGGACAAGGATGGTGGAATTGTGGTTAAAATACTCATTCTTGATGGTACCAACTGTGACAGTTGGAAACCTCGTATGAAAATGTTCATAAAATCTCTAAGCAACAAAGCTTGAAAAAATATTGTCAAAGGATGAGAACCACCAAAGGTTACTGATGCAGAAGGAAAGATCACTGATGTGCTGAAGTCTGAAGAAGACCGGGATGATAATAATGAGGAGTTATCATAAGGAAACTCCAAAGCAATGAACGCCATATTCAATGGAGTTGATAACAATATTTTCAAACCGATAAAGAATTGTAAGCATGCAAAAGTTGCATGGGAGACCCTGAAGAAAATTCATCCTAAGGTTAAATTAGAAAAGGCTTCAACTTTTCTCCTTCAAATTTGAGAACTTGAAGATGAATGGGGATGAAAGTATCCAGGACTTTCACATGACTGTGTAAAATCAAGCTTCTCAAATGCACTTTTGTTTTGATGAAGACAAACCATTTTTACAGGAAGGCAAAAATTATTGATCAAGCTAAAAGCATCCGTGGATGAAGTCTTTGGTTCAAGCACTTAGCAAATTTCAAGGTATAAAGATAATACTTACTTTGAACTTAAGACATAGATGCTCAATGGTCAAAAGAATTTTTTTATATTGTCCAAACTTTTACTCAAGTTTTCTAAGCAAAAGGTCAATTTTTATTTGGGTGCAATCGATTTGCATATTGGTGCAATCGATTGCATGCTTCAATTTTTCAAAACATTTTCTACTTTTTCTAAGTGCAATCGATTTGCATGTTTGCGCAATCGATTACTCTCAATCAATTTTTGCTACTGACTACAAGTGCAATCAATTTACACACTTGTGCAATCGATTTCTCACTCAAAATATTTGAATTTATAGCTGTTAAAACTCCGTGCAATCGATTCACACAAGGGTGCAATCGATTGCATGCTGAACGATTTTGAAAAATAGCAGCTTTACTCATGCCTGTTCATAACACCAATTCATGAAAACCTTTCACTCAATCTTGGAAATTGTTCATGATTCATTTGCAGAATTTTATGCTGTTTCAAAAAGGTGCTATGAACATATAAATACTCATTTTCAAAATCATTTTAAGTACCTCTTCCAATCATATTTTCTGAATTTTCAAAAAATTAAACGCAGGCTTTTATACACTTTCATACACAAGTTTTCTGCACACTTTCACATATTGTCAACCAGAAAACTTTGAGCATATATATCTTGAGTCATTGTATACTATTGTAATTGGAATATAAGATCAATTCATTGATTAAATCACTCAAAGTGATCATTGCTACTCAAACTCACTCAAATCAAATATTGCTATATACTTGCTTATTTTTCAGGATTGTTCAAAATAAGTTCAAGTGGTTTTGTAAATCTTATTTTTCCAGGATTATTGGATACAAGTAAAGTCACTTTGAAAGGATTGTTCTCATTGTTGACACAGTGAAAATTCAAGAGGATTGTTCTTGATTTTGGGTAGTTCTTGTTTAAGTTTGCCACAATAAGGAAATCTCTTTCATGTTGAAAGGGGACTGTAGTACTCTCGAACTGTGAGGGGAGCCAGGATATATCGCTTGTGTCTCTTTATTTTTCTGCACTTTACTCTTTCATAAACTCACCATAAACCAGAAAAATAATATCCATCATCACTAAAACCAGAAAATTTTTAAAGTACCTAATTCACTCCCCCTCTTAGGCGCACTTCGTACTTACAATTGGCATCAGAGAAGGTTATAAGTAACCTATTCCTAAAAGATCCAGAATGGCTTCCGCAAATCAAAATCCCGTTTTCAGAGATGGTGGTAGTAACAACAAGCTTCCTCTATTTTGTGGTAAATATTTTGAATTCTATAAAATACGCATGAAGGTACATCTAGAAGCACAAGGAGAGGAAACATGAGATGCCGTCGAAAATGGTCCATTTATTCCTATAACGGTGATCAATGGTGCTGGCTCATCAAAGCCTAAAGCTGCATGGGACAAAGATGATAAGAAGAAGGTTCTCTATGATAAAAATAGACGAGGAGAGCCACAATTTTCTCAAAGGCTTGCAAGTCTAGAGAATTCCAACAGCTTTGGGCTTTCTCAAACAGGAACTTTGCTAAGAAGCCTTGACACCACTCTTAGTTTCCCAATGAGTTGTGACATCAGATGAGTGCAAGTGTAGAGCTTGAGCAATCTCTTCTGGCTTTGGGTCTCTTTTCGTACCGTTAAAAGGTAGTTGATTGAGGATGGGAATCCTCAAGAGCTGGGAGAATTCTTCCAAAGTAGGCACAAGTCGATAGTCGGGGAATGTGAAGCAATGGTGCATAGGATCAAAGAACTGAAAGAGCACCTTCATCATATCCTCATCTGTGTTAGAGGTGACCAAGTTGAGTAGACGACCATGTCTCTCGGTGAATGTAGAGTTCTCAGGGATCCTTGAAGCTAGATCCTTAAGTTGTGGAGGAATTCTTACAAGGTTGACTTGAATAGTTTTCCTGCGAAGTGAATCCATATCCTACAAAACAAGAACAAAGATGAATCTAAAAATCCTTGAAATGGTTAGTGGATGTATGTGATGTTCATGATGTCCATGATGTTATGTACAAGTATGCATATACAAAGCAAACAAGTTCTTATTTAGGTTTGCATGGAGTTTTATAGGTAAATACCCTCTTGAAGTTTAGTTGGCTTAAACCTGTCCTAGTAAAAGTAACCGGGTTCTAAAGAGCTCAATATCACTGGATTGTTTCCTTGGTCATTGTTTCAGCTCAAGCCTCTTTAATGGCGACTGAAATATCCCAAGAAACCAAACCTCAATGAATGTAGTATCGAGTATCTACCAACTTCGGACTGCACCAAAGTCGGTCATCTCACTACATCCTAAAGACCAAGTTGGTCAAGTAAAGGTTCTAGAAGTTCATTAGTGCTTCATGACATCACTCAACGGCCCCGTATTCTCTTTGATTAACTCAAAGGCTACCGATACCCACAAATATGTCGCACTAACGTAGCTATTGCTTAGACCATGTCGGTATACCCCGCACAGTTTCCACAATGTATTGCTACTTACATATAATGTATCCCAAATCCGGATAGAGGATTCAAACCCAAACAAAGAACTATAATGTAAAGCATACAAATCAAACAATGTAAGCAAGTAAATGTGATCTATCCTTAAGGTAACCCCATATTTTTAAAATAATCTCCAGCAGAGTCACCAGTTCTGTGATACGGTGGGAGAATTGACTTGATTGTTTTGCGTTTTATCGTAAATATTACAGTTAACAAGAGTCGTCACCGACTTTTCTTTTATCCAAAAGGAAAGGTGAAAAAGCACAGGAAAGACCTTTGAGATTGTTTCTTGAGTTCGGGGTGTAGATTATGAAAAGGGAAGGTGTTAGCACCCTTTTCATCCATGGTTTTCCATGGGCTCTTAGTTACTTGCTAGATCACTTGCTTTTTGTTTGAAATTATGCTTGATGTGGTTTTTGAAAGTATTTTGTAAAGAGGTCATTGTTAGGCAATCTTTATAATGATTCTCGTTCGTAAGAATGTATACAAAAATGTTTGTCTTTTTGAAAATGTTTTCAATGTTTGTAAGATGTTTGAAAATGTATGTGTTTGTTTTGAAAATAGCAAGGATATTTGTTTGAAATGGAGCAAGTAACTAAAAGAAAACTACCTACTCAAATGTCTTTCTTGTTCATTCTCTTTTCCTTTGACATTGTTGTCTTGCCATTGATTTGGTAAGCAACCCCATCTTTGGATGTAAACGGAACATGCGTGGGTCATCGTATAACCATGATTAGTAATTTTGCAAGGTATCTTAGCATTTTTTAGGGACTAAGATCATTTTGTAAGGCAACTTTGAATAGCGTCATCGAGGGACTATGATCTTGTTTTTGTTTGTTTTGCTAAGATACCTTACGTGCGTAACATGGCCATTTTTTTATAAGGCAACCAAGTGGAGTAACCCTAAGGGTGCTTGTGTGCAAGTGTGTCATTTTCATGCTTGATTTTGTCTTGGATTAGGGTTTTCTATTTGATTGGTTTTATCTTGTCATACAAACCCTAATTACTAACATGTTATATAAAAGCGGTAAATGGCGAAATTTAAAGATTACTACGCTATTACAACACTTTGTGGGAGGGTATACAATTTATGAATGGGGATTTGCAAGAAAGTAAAAACCCTAATTATCTATTACAACCATATTGAATTTATCAAATGTACAAAGAAACGAATGTAAATACAATGTATAAGAAGTGAAATGAATATAATGTACAAGTATGAATGAACAAGGCCATGGATGTTGTTTTGACTTTAATTAACTTAGGAGAAAAAGAAATAATTAATTAAAAAGAATATTAGAATTAAATTAGCTAAAGAAACTAGTTTAGAGAAACAAATTTCTAAATAAATAATAATCACAAACCTAATCTAATTATTTAATTAATTAAAAAAAAAGAATTTTAACAAGAAAATATTTTAGTCTATTAAACAAGCATGAATATATTTAATATACATATGCATAAATAATATTTATTGAGATTTTTATTTATAAAAATAAATATTGTTATAATATTAATAATAGTAATTCAAAAAAAGTAAAGAAAAAATAAAATATGTAAAATAAGTTAAGGGGTTAATAATTAAAAGGGGTGTTTGGAGAAAGAAATTAAAAAAACTATTGGGCTTTCAGCCCACAAAAATCGTGGCCAAAAAATCAGATTTTTTATAAAGGGGGTGGGGGGTGTAGCGAAAAGAGGGGGGTTGGGTTCAATATTCTTGATTTGGGCCTAACGTGAGAAGGCCTGGTTGTTTTAGACAAAACAACCAGGTTTAAGGGGACGACTCATTTTGTTGTTTCACTTCTCTCTCTCACTTCTGATTCTCTCACTTGTTCTCTGAAGTTCCTCCACCAGAGAAGAAAAATAGGCCGCGCCGGAAATCGCCTTGCGGCGGTGACGACGACGGATGGGTTCAAAACCTCAACTTTTTTACATTAATCTCTTCCTCTCTTCTTCCTCATTACTAATCTAGCGTTGTTTTTTTGTGTGCAGAAAACATGAGATTTGGCCTAGATCTAAAAGGGGACGACCGGAACCCTAGGGGTTCCAATTTACATCTTCTACATGATTTGGTGATATCTTTCCTTTCTTATCTCTTTGATAGTTATGAGGGGTTAGTTTTCTTTGAAAATGATGATAAAAATTTTAGGGTTTTGTACTTGCTTGCAGTATTGTATCTTGTATATTTATGATGATGATTATTGGTTTGGGAAAACTGAAACTTGAGGATTTGTTGTTCTGAGTAATTCGTATGTTTTTGATAAATGATTTTTCTGAAGGTTTTGGCTCTGTTTGTTTGTAAGGCTTGGTTTCTGTATTTCTGTATTGTGGACTTTGTATGTTTTACTTTGTAAAACTGAAAAGAAAAATGTGAGTGATGATGGCTCTTGGATTTTCTGTTTTGCTGATGATGATCTGACTTAGGGTTTTGGCTCTGTCTGTTGTGATTCTGACTTTGTATATTTTGTAGAAAAAGAACTTGAAATGATTTTGAGGGTTTTGACAGTTTGTGTTGGAATCTCTGTATATTTTTCTGTAAAAGGAAAATGATGCTATTGATGATTCTCTCTTGAGGTAAATGAATGACGGCTTTGGTGTTTACTTATGTTACAAGTTTTTCTGTCCCTTTAGTTTTTAATTGAACCTAAACTATATGTTTTATAAGAGTTTGGTATATTTCTATGAAAAGAAATTGAGAATAGTTTGAGAAATTATCTTTGTTGCTATGTTTGGGTATCCTTTGGCTTGTTGACTGTGATCTTTGATGGTCTTGTGATGAAAATAGTGGCTTGACTTTTATCTCTTATGTATGTTCTTCTTGTTTTCCCAAAAACAAAAAACCTGCTTTTATGTGTACAGTATGGCTGCCTTTTATATTGATTGGGTTGTCCATTTTCTGTGATAAAATAATGTTGGTTGTGCTGATTGACTTTGCTTGTTTGCAGTTGGTACAATGCCTGTTGTACTGACTTTGCTTTTTATGTACTTGTTGTATATTTTCTGACTTTGGCTTCTCTTGTGATCCAAGACTTAAATGCTTGATATTTTGTACAGCCAAGCCCCCCTCTTTTGAGTTTGCTGACTATGTGACTTTCTGCATTGCTTCCTTTCAAACGTGTATTTGCTGATGTTTTTTTTGTATTTTGTCACTTGTGGACTTTTTCTATGAACCAAACTTTGCTTTGAGATTTGTGGTAAAGTACCCTAGGCCTATGACATGACTTTACAAATTTTGAGGCTCTTTGATTGTTCATTGTACTGGTTTTCTGATTTGAAACAACACGAGACTTTTGCTTGTTAATTTGGTATTTTCTGATTTCCTCTTTATCTTTTGTGAACCAAGATTTGGGATTTGCAAGAGACTAACCCTAGCCAATGATGTATGATCCTGATTTTCTGTTGCTTGCTATACTGGTTTTCTTCTGAATTAAACCTGCACCTGTTGCTTGATGAATTCTGGTTTGCACCTTTTAGTTTATTGTGAACCAGTTCTTTTGAGATTTGCAATATAACTTTAGCCTATGATGAAACTGAAATTGTATGAGGCTTTTTGAGTTGTTTTAGATCATGTTAGGCTGAAATCTGTTGGGCTTGTACTTGTGTTGGGATTGAAACTCCACTTGCACTATTGTTGACCAAATATTTTGAGATTTGCAATATAATTTTGGCCTATGATAAAACTGAAATTGTATGAGGTTTTTGAACACAAGACCTTCTTTTTCTGAACTTCTGGTATTTTGCTGCCTTTAGATTCTGCATAGGTTTTGTTTTGGTAGCTTGCAGTGTGCCCTGTTGTTGGTTACAGTTTGCTTGCATTGTTATCTTGCTGCCTATTATGCAGCTTGCCCTGCTTGTTTGTTGTAGTTTGCTTGTCTTGATATCTTGCTGCCTGTTATGCTTGCCCTGCTGTTTGTTGCAGTTTGCTTGCATTGTTTGTGAACCAAGTTTCCCCCTTGTGATTTTCAAACCATGAACTCTTAGGCCAATTATTAAGCAAAGATTGCATGAGGCCTTAGCATACAAACCCTTCTTTTCTGATTCAGCAGAAACCACCCCAATGATGAGTTTAGGATTACCTTGTATGTTTTGTTCATTTCTGAATATTTGAACTACTAACAAACTTCTCCTTTTCTCTTTTCATGAACATGAAGCATGGATGGCAAGCAAAGGCTGGAGAGATTGCTTGAGGATGAAGACTTAGGATTTCTCTTTTAAACAAAATTTGTAATTTATTGCATTGGTAGATATTTCTTCTGTAAAATTCAAATTTGTAATGTAATGAATACAGTATTTCTGAATAAACTTGTGAAAATATTGTACCAATTTCAATCTTTAAATCTTGTAATTCTTATGTTTTGAGTAAGAAACCTCATTCTAGGTAACTTGTATTTCAAGCAATCACCAAAGTTGATCAAATAAAACAAAACTCTTTGCACTCAATCAAACCTTTAAAACAAAAATGAAAGTTTGAGAATTCAATTTGATTAACTTAACCTCAATGGCTTATGATAAAAAAGTCTTAATCTTCAATTCTTGTTCAAAAGCTACACTGGTAACCAAAATGAGTTCGCATGTCATTCTTGATTCAAACGGGATTTCATCATCTACCAAACATGTTTTAAGAACAATCGTCAGTCTTGTAGAATTAGCAAACTTCATCGAATTGGTTTAAGAATATTTGAAATTTTGAAGACTCAATTATCCCTGAGAAATACCAAACCCTAATTACTGATTTGCCGTTTTAGGAAGAGAATCTGTCTTATCGACCCTCGGGCTAATTGAGTGTACAAGAAACCCTAGGATAGCATTTTGTATGAAAATTTAGAGGGAAAATTTTGGGGTACAACAGACTCCTAACAGTCGAGAGAGTTCTTCTAATGTAGGCACCAATTGGTAGTCAGGAAATGTGCAGCGATGATGCATGGGATCAAAGAATTGGAAGAGCACACACATCATTTCTTCTTGAAAATTTGAAGTAGCCAAGTTGAGAAGTCGACCATATTTCTTGGTGAAGGGAGAATCTTCGGGCACCCTTGATGCTAATTCTTGAAGTTGAGGATGCGCTTTCACGAAGCTAATTCGAATGGTATTCCTACGAATAGAAGTCATAACTTACAAAACAGAACAAAGGTAAATTCCTAAATCCTTGAAATGGTTAGAGAGAATGCTTTACGATGTTATGATGTTTATGATGACATGAATAATAATCACAAACAAAGCACACAAAATCCTTAGGTTTAGGCTTGCATGAGTTTCATAGCTAAGTACCTTCTTGAGGTTTAGTTGGCTCAACATGTCCTAGAAAGTAATCGGGTTCTAAGGGATCTCAATATCACTAACCTTTCTTTTAGGCGTTGTATCAACACAATCAATCTTTTCTTGCGGCCGAAATATCCAAAAAGTCTTATCTCAATGAGTGTAGTATCGAGTATCAACCAATCTTCAGCTTTACACTAAAGTCGGCTATCTCACTACTTCCTAATGGCCAAGTTGTTCAATTAAGGTTCTATGGTCAGTTAGTGCTTCATGACACCGCTCAGTGGCCCCGTATTCTCCTCGATTTAACATAAGGGATACCGGTACCAACAAATGCGTCACACTGACGTAGCCATAGCTTCAACCATATCGGTCTACGTCTTACCGTTTCCACAATCTATTGCTACTTACTTAAAAAGGTGCCTGAAATCCTGGTGTAGGATCAAAACCCAAGCAAAGAACCATAAACGTAAAGCAAACAATTCAAACAAAGAAAACAAGTAAATGTGATCTAGCCTAAGATAACCCCACTTTTAAGATTCTCCCCAGCAGAGTCGCCAGTTCTGTAATACGATGGGAGAAATGACTTGGTTGTTTTGCGTTTGATCACAATTGTTGCGGATAGCAAAAGTCGCCACCGACTTTTCTTTTATCCAATAAGGAAAGGGTGAAAATAACAGGAAAGACCTTTGAGATTATTTTCTTGAGTTAAGGGGTAGATTATGAAAAGGGAAGGTGCTAGCACCCTTTTCATCCATAGTTATCTATGGGCTCTTAGTTGCTTGCTAGATCATTTTTGATTTGTTTGAAAATGTGCTTTGTGGTGGTTTTTGAATGTATTTTTGAAAAGCGCCTTCGTTGAGGCAAACTTTGTAATGATTCTTGTCTCTATAAGAATGCATACAAAGTGTTGGACTTTTTGAATATAGTTCAAAGAGATGTTTGTTTTTGAAGATGTTTTTTGAAAGTGTGAGTGTGGAAACAATTTTGATTTGCAAGCAAGCAACTAAGAACGTTTACCAACTCAAAAGTCTTTTATTCATTTCTTCCTTTCTTTGATATTACTATCTTACCATTGATTGGTAAGAAACCTTATCTTTGGACATAAAAGGTACGGGCGTAGGTCATCGTATAGTCATGAAGAGCAATGTGGTGAGTTATCTTAGCATTTTTTTAGGGACTAAGATCATTTGTAAGGCAACATTCAAAGCGTCAACGAGAGACTATGATCTTTTGATTGTTTTTTCTAAGATGTCTCACATGCATATTATGACCATTTTCTCAAGGCAACGAGTGGAGTTAACCATAGAGGTGCAAGTGTGCAAGTGATTGATTTTCATGCTTGATTTTGTCTTGAATTAGGGTTTTCTAAGCATTGGTTTTAGTCTTTCCATACACACCCTAATTACTAACATTTATATGAAAGCGGTAAATTGCAGAAAGTAAATTTACTGCGCTATTACATCACTTGGGGATGGGGATACAAATGTACAAATGGGGATTTCAATAAATAAAATTCTAATTATCTATTACAACCATATCGAATTTGAATAAATGAACAAGAATTGAAATGAAAAGAGAATGAACTTGTTTTGATTTTTGTTAAGGAAAGATTTTGGTTAATTAAAATAATTATTAAAATAAAATATTTTTTATAATATTTTTATATATTCATAAAATAAACATTATAAATAAATAGTGTGCAAAAAAAATTAACTCAAAAGGAGTTTTTTTGATTGGTTGGAAAATGTTTGAAGTTTGTAAAAAAAAAGGAAACAAATAAAGGATAAAAACACTATTATGGCCCTGCCAAGGTTTGAGCTCAGGATCTTATACATAAATGCCTTTCACGCGCACTGTTTGTACCACTGGGGTGGTCTGTTTCATCCGTTCAGAAGATGACTTCGATTAGGTACAAGATGAACTTGTTTCTGAAGGTTTGGAATGCCCAGCTTCTTCCTTCGAATGCAAGAGTGTAAGACTCCCATGTTGAGATTTGAAAGGCTCCAATCCTCAGCCAATCAAAAGATAGAGAAAACTTACCTAAAGTTTGAAAACGAATCTAACAATTCAATTTTTGAAAGCTACAGGCCAGGGGTTAGTACAAATCTGTTTGGCACCAAACTCAAAGGCTAACTAGTCAGAGTTTAGATTTTCAACGTATAAGTAGTGATAATCGAAGCTAAGAGCATGGTCAACTTCCTAGATGTGATATCTACATTTTTTTCTTTATAATGTATATACAAATGATGATGGAATGAAAAGTTTCAAGTCTTAAGAAAAGACTTACCTCTTGAAGTGCCAATTGAAAGAGCTGTGTATGACTTCCAGGAATGACTTGATGATGGATTAAGTTTTGCTGGGATCTTCCTTAAGCTAATGGGACCACTTCTCTGCTTGAATCGAAAGGTTGGTACAAGGTAGTTATTAATGAATCGAAGGTTGGTTAAGAGTGAATCGAAGGACTGTTATATTGCAGTTAGGGAGTGAATCAAAGGATACACTAATGCATGAAGGGATCTGAGATTTTCTTGTGAGAGTTTTAGAGTTTGAATGTTTGAGAGTGTTTGAGAGTTGGGAGTTTGATGATTTTTTCACACAACCAAAATCTGGGCTCGTTTGATTTGCAAATGGTCTCTATATTTATAGAGAAAAGGATAAAAGTGTTTTACGTGAGGGATTTCTCTGTTTTAGGGTTTTGACTAGGTGACTTGTTTTGCTTTGAAGAAAAGTGGAAAATAAGATTCAAGGTGTTGTATAAGCATGGTCTGAAGTTATTGGAGGCTTTAGACCTGTTGGTTCTAGTTTATAGGGGACATGTGTGCAGAAGGGACTGACGCAAGGCTCAAGAAACTTTTTCTAAAAATGGAAATGATAACTTTATATCATTAAGGGAAAGTTGGCTTGGAAAACACTTGGGTAAGAGTTTAATTTAATTATGTAAATAATTAGTTATAGAGTGAGGCACAAGTTTGAGGCCTGAAAAGCAAGATCGTGTAGCCTTTCCTATGGATTTTATCTCCAACTTGATGTCTTAGATTGAATACTCTATCTTTCATTTTGGTCAAAATGATCCCACCTTCGACCAAACTCAAGGGTGAACAAGACTGATTGTTCTCACCAATGCGTGCTTTTCGAATGGGTCATATTCAGCTGAATATACCACTTTGAATCTTTTTGTTTTGATCACGTAAGTCCAACCTTCGACCAAACTCAAGGCAGGCAAAACTAAATATTCCTAACAATAACATGTCTTTCGATTGGGACATATTCAGTTGAATATACCACTTTGAACCCTTTTGTTTTTTATCACGTAAGTCTAACCTTCGACCAAACTCAAGGCAGGCAAAACTAAATATTCCCAACAATGGCATGTCTTTCGATTGGGCCATATTCAGCTGAATATACCACTTTGAATCTTTTGTTTTTGATCATGTAAGTCCAACCTTCGACCAAACTCAAGGCAGGTAAAACTAAATATTCCCAATAATGGCATGTCTTTCTGTAGGTGTTTAGGTATTGGCTTGCATTTTTGGTAAATCCCAAGTGTATGTGTGAATGTCATGACTGATGTCATAACATTCTAGTTCAGTTTGTACTGACTCATTAGGTACCTTTGCAGAAAAATATTGTAATTCAAATACTGATGTTTATAAGTGTGTATCTGAGCATTTTGCAAAATGATCACATTTTGCTAAATCAGTAGACAGGTTTTCTCAGATGTCATAACAGATGTTATGACATCCTGTTCTGAACTAACAGGATTGCAGGATTGGATAAGTTTGAGTTTTTTTCAGGAAATAACTCAGTCCTTCCTGAACAGAATCCTGCGTTTTCTGAGGGGTAACCTAGCTCAACCCTAACCTAGTTAATAAAGTCCTGTGACCTGGTCTTTAGGTCAAACGGAATTATCCCTAGGTTTTTGGAAACCCTAACTGAAGTTGCAGCTGCTATATATTCAACAGAGCTGCTGTTTTTCAAGGATCTCTCTTGATTGGTTAGAAGATCATTTTGTAAGCCTCACATAATGTAACATTGAGGGTGTTTTGTTAGGTAAACCTGTCGGTCTGTGGCAAGGTTACCATGTGTGTAACTCGATACCTGTAGGTAAGAGTTTGAGTGTTCTTGGACGAAGCTATGAAGCAAGTCTAAGTATTTCTGCATTACTTCATATTCATTGTAATGTAGGAAACCAAGTGGGAGGGCATTACTTCTTGAGTAGGAGTAAGACTTCTGTTGCTGCGGCAATAGGAATGGAAACTGGTAGGTTTCTATCTAGGAGTTCCTAGGTATAGGTTGCACTGGGTAGATGATTAAGTGAAGGATGAGAACTTGTGAAGTTTAGTCCTGAATTAATATTGCTGATAGTGGATCTTCTTCCTGGCTTGGTATGCCCCCAGAGTAGGTGTGTTTCACCAAACTGGGTCAACAACTGATTTGTGTTTTTACCTTCAGCACTTTATAATTCTGTCTGTTATATATCAAGGTAAAATTGTAATGTTGTAACAGATGATGTCTCAGAACATGTTAAGACATCATGCTGATTTCTGTGCAGGAGAAACAGAACTGTGAAGGTTGTTTGCTCTCTACTGATCATGAACAGAACTAGTCACATCATTGTTCTATCCTCTGCACCTTCAAAGTATATCTGGCACAGCTTGGATAAACTGTGCTTCTGTTATTCTTTAGTACTGAATCACGAAAAATTGGGTATCTACCTTGCTGTGTATTTATTATGTCATATCAGATGTCTAGACATTGAGTATAACATCTGAAGACTGGCATACACCAGAATTTCAATTGGTATCAGAGCAGGCATCCTGTTCTGTTTCTGGATGAGATCCATGGGTGATACTTTCTGGTATCTGCAAGGTCAATCTTAGTACTGGAGATTGTAACCTGGAAAGGTTTGTTATTTCTCTGAATGATCCCTTAAAGTGGGAGGATGGACTATTCATGACAAGAACTGTGTGTACCTGTCTTTGTGATTGGCATTTGGCCTGGTTGTGTGGTAGCTGCTCCAGGTTTGATTTATTTTCAAACCTAGGATTTGTGTACGCCTAAAGTGTGTGTGCAAAGATTGAGTTGTATTATGTTCTTCCGCTGTGTAAAACCTGGCAAAACTCAAGCTCTGATGTGTTTCCCCTCTTGTGGATTGAAGGCTACTGTATTCAAGAATTCAACATAAGCTATTGAAGATGTCACAGATACTTGAGTCCTCTCAAGTCCACTCATGAAGACGTTCTTCGTTCAGAATGTATGCAGCTACTAGTTGAAGAGCATATGTTTTGGGTGTCAAACAAAGGGATACTTTTGTTTGGGACCTACTCCTGACCTGGAAGAGGAGACATCTGTGTGTGCAAAGTTGACAATGGTAGAGCCAACTATGTCTGTGTGCTCCCGAAGGTTACTTTTAGGAGTCAGAACTCTAGAAGTGAAGCTGGTTGAGATGTGACATTGATCAGGGCTGAGCAGTTGTTTCCTGAAGTACTATGGTGTGTAGAAAGACAAGCTCATTGGTTTATAAAAGTCAATAATGGTGCAGCATTATCGCTCCCTCAGAGAAGTAGTTTGGAATCATGAATCTTGTCATTTAAACATCATGATTAGAAGTGGAAGATCTTTCAAGATGTGTGAATTTGAAGACTCAGAATTTGGTTAAGGTAGTATGTTCTGGCAATACATATCTGCTGATGATTGGTGTTGTTGTCTTCTCTAAAGTACTTAAGGTCAGCTGAAGTCTGATTGGTGTGATTGGAGTATGAACAGGTATAACTCTTGGAGTTACTTGAATCTGGTAGGGATGTCATATGTCATGTCGAGACATTTGTGTACAATGCATGGATATTTTGTGTGGAGCTTCCATGATTGGTAGTTTGAGGGGGAGATTTGGTTAACCTCCTCACATTAGTTCAGCCTGGTGTTTAGCTGGCTGTTGACCTATGTCACATGGGTTCTGGGTGTTGTGTGACATATTTGCAAGGAAGGATTCATCTCTCTCATTCCTAAGGATGAATCTGATCTGGTAGGAGTTTCAAATCTGTTGAGGTGAGTAGAGTTTGTTCAGAGAAAATTCTATTTACTTGAGTCAAGGGTGGCAACCTAGATATCTCAACTCTTTGGTCTCTCAAAGAAAGTGCTTGCAAGAAGAAGATATTAACACACGAAGAGTATGTCAAAGTATTCAAATGGTGAAAGTATCTTACAGGATAATGGGAAGGATTTATGATCAATTGCTATTTGTGACAAGTACAAGTATTTAATTGATTATCCTTGGAGTTCAAGATAATTGATGTTCTTAAAGATGTGGGAACATTCCTTCTTCTAGACCCTGTGAAGAATCACAGGAAGAGTGATGCTTTAGAGCTATCTCTTTGGTGACAGCAAAATCATTTGATCCTTGAAAAGGTTTCCTGGAAACGTGTTCAGACTTGAAGCTACAAGAAGAAGAAGACATCATAATCTTGATGATGGTTACTTGGATCAGTCTGGTTCTGATCTAGGTAAGGAAGTAAATTAGAGGAGGAGCTGAATTCAACAACTAGATGTTATAACGTAATGTTGTGACATTTGGTTCAACATCAGATTCTTGGTTGGTGAAGTGGCACATCAACTTAAGATAGGATGATCTACGAAGTTGAAGATTGGATACTTCAAAAAGATCGTCTCTTTGCAGCTCTTTGGAGTTGTTGGGTGGAGAAGATGTTACATGTTCCTATCTTAGTGTATCTAAGTCTTTTGTGATAACTTGTAGCTTGAAGTTCAAATTTCAATTGGAAGATCAGAATATCTTTGGGAGAAGTCTGATAAACATGGAGAAGTCAAAAGGTGGCATTTGATTTTTTTTTCATATGAGGATTCATGAAGGAGATAATCAAACAGTGGCATTTGGTCTATCTCAGCAGTGGATTCAGAGAATCAAGATAATCAACATGTGGCAGCTGATTATTATTGAGGTTAGTCTTAGACAGAGGAGGTTGCTTTTATTCATCTCTTGGAGCTTGTGGTAGAAGTTATGAGTCATCTATAGTAGATTATCTCTTGTAATGGGATGAGAATGTTGGTGTCCCTATTTGTGTGTTTGATTTTGTTCTGATCAAGCTGGTAGCACAGTAATGTCTGAAGATTGTCAGAGGATGGTCTGAATATTGTCTGAGGATGGTCTGAAGATGTCAGAGTAATTTCTAAAGATTTTCAGAAGATGTCCTTTGTATGATGTGACTCAGAGTATGGATGTTCTGACATTTTTCTATGTTCTGGTCAGAAGAGAGCTTGACTCAGAGTATGGATGTTCTGACTTGTTGTGAAGTTATGGTCAGAAGAAGGTTGACTTAGACCAAGGATGTTCTAACTTGTTCTGGTCTGAAGAACGTTTGATTCAGAGTATGGATGCGTTCAACCAATATAGTTGAACAGAGGGTGCGCTCTTGAAAACATGAAGATGCGCCTTATGTCTTCCATTCATCAAGGGGACTTATTTTCTTCGAATCAGAAGTGTCTTGAAGGTCCAACTGAGTATTGAATGTGACCTACTTGTTTCCATGAGGAGAAGTGATTGTCCCTAACAGGGGGAGTATTGGTTTGTACGGGAAGTCTTCATCAAACTCGTAGGATATAAAGTGTGGCACTTTATTAACTATTAGGATGATGTGTTCAAGACTGAAGAGGACTATATCTGACCGAATGTCATCACATTGTCTAATTACATTGTTCCTAATTTCCTCTAAAACTACAGACAGGAGGAAAATTGGATGAAGTGTGGATTATTATAATTTGTTATAATAAGCCCATGTGTGTACAGTTGTATGACTCAGAAGGAGTAACCATCCTCTTTGTGTAAATGGAATGGTTTCAAGCTGCTAATATGAAAATAGCAGAATGTATGACGACATAGGATTTGAGCATGTTTTCATCTGCTAAGAAAACAGGGCGTTTGTGTCTCATTATGAAGCATTTTAGTGAGCTGGAATGTTTAGGTGATAACTTGTCATCTAATAAAGGTATTATATAACTGAGGCAGAGTGTGATTTCTAGTAATTGGTGGAGTGAGGAGTAGTCCTTTAAATCAAGAAAGTTCAAATGTTGTTCCTTTAAATCCAGATGTCTCTAAGGATGTTGAGACATCAGACAAAGAAAAGAATGTTGACATTGCTCACAAGAAAAGGAAGAAGCCAGAATCCTCCGAGCCTGATGACAGTGCTTAAAGGTTGGTTGCTATTTGGTGGTGTTGCTGGTTGGTGCTGGTATCTGGTGGAGTTTGGAAGTGTATTCAGTTGTTTTCTGCTGCTGCTCTTATTATTTTGTTTTGGATAACTGTATAATTTTATGAACATGTATCTTTGGCCCATTTGTGGCTAAAGAGGGGGAGAATATTTTGGTACTTGACATTCTATTTTTCTGCTGTCACTTATTTCTGCTGCTATCTATCTCTGATTGCTTAGGGTCTTTAGCCAAAAATCTGCCAAAGGGGGAGTTTGTAGGTGTTTAGGTATTGGCTTGCATTTTTGGTAAATCCCAAGTGTATGTGTGAATGTCATGACTGATGTCATAACATTCTAGTTCAGTTTGTACTGACTCATTAGGTACCTTTGCAGAAAAATATTGTAATTCAAATACTGATGTTTATAAGTGTGTATCTGAGCATTTTGCAAAATGATCACATTTTGCTAAATCAGTAGACAGGTTTTCTCAGATGTCATAACAGATGTTATGACATCCTGTTTTGAACTAACAGGATTGCAGGATTGGATAAGTTTGAGTTTTTTTCAGGAAATAACTCAGTCCTTCCTGAACAGAATCCTGCGTTTTCTGAGGGGTAACCTAGCTCAACCCTAACCTGGTTAATAAAGTCCTGTGACCTGGTCTTTAGGTCAAACGGAATTATCCCTAGGTTTTTGGAAACCCTAACTGAAGTTGCAGCTGCTATATATTCAATAGAGCTGCTGTTTTTCAAGGATCTCTCTTGATTGGTTAGAAGATCATTTTGTAAGCCTCACATAATGTAACATTGGGGGTGTTTTGTTAGGTAAACCTGTCGGTCTGTGGCAAGGTTACCATGTGTGTAACTCGATACCTGTAGGTAAGAGTTTGAGTGTTCTTGGACGAAGCTATGAAGCAAGTCTAAGTATTTCTGCATTACTTCATATTCATTGTAATGTAGGAAACCAAGTGGGAGGGCATTACTTCTTGAGTAGGAGTAAGACTTCTGTTGCTGTGGCAATAGGAATGGAAACTGGTAGGTTTCTATCTAGGAGTTCCTAGGTATAGGTTGCACTGGGTAGATGATTAAGTGAAGGATGGGAACTTGTGAAGTTTAGTCCTGAATTAATATTGCTGATAGTGGATCTTCTTCCTGGCTTGGTATGCCCCCAGAGTAGGTGTGTTTCACCGAACTGGGTCAACAACTGATTTGTGTTTTTACCTTCAACACTTTATAATTCTGTCTGTTATATATCAAGGTAAAACTGTAATGTTGTAATAGATGATGTCTCAGAATATGTTAAGACATCATGCTAATTTCTGTGCAGGAGAAACAGAACTGTGAAGGTTGTTTGCTCTCTGCTGATCATGAACAGAACTAGTCACATCATTGTTCTATCCTCTGCACCTTCAAAGTATATCTGGCACAGCTTGGATAAACTGTGCTTCTGTTATTCTTTAGTACTGAATCACGAAAAATTGGGTATCTACCTTGCTGTGTATTTATTATGTCATATCAGATGTCTAGACATTGAGTATAACATCTGAAGACTGGCATACACCAGAATTTCACTTTCGATTGAGCCATATTCAGCTGAATATACTACTTTGAGTAGGCAAGATAATCTCAATGGCATAGTCAAAATGAAAGGAATTCTGGATTGCTTTCTTACTTCATAAAAGAAGCCAAATGCCCAAAAAAAGCATAGTAACCAAGCTTTCTTAAAAAGCCAGATGCCCAATAGAAGCTTGTATGAAGATAAACATTATCCAAACGAAACTTGCAGGCATGCGGCCAATGCTTTGTGAATCAAAGCAATCCTGCAGGAGGCCATTGCTTAATTGAAGGTTGCATGCAGGAGGCTACTGCTTTATGAATCAAAGAAAGTCAGTAGGAGGCCACTGCTTTAAATCGAAGCAGGCTATTTTCAAAGGGAGACATTTCCCAGTCGAAGCTAGCATGAATCAAAGTAATGCCCAATCAAAGCTAGTATGAATCAAAGCACGCTTGCTTTTCTTCAATTTTTGTCAAAAAATCAAATTTATCTGCTTTGTTCTTTCAACAGTTTCCTCTTTAACTTGATGCTTGAAAATCCAATATGATCCATGGCAACTATGTGGGGCATTATAAATCCAATTATACTTGTGCAATCTTGATCCTTGTGAGAAAATGTCTGGGGAAATGAGAAGGAAAGTTTTGGGGTACAACACACGGGATCCACTCTTATTGTTCTAATCAAATGGTATGTTCAAATCTAAACCTAATAAGCTAAAGGGAAATGCATGAATGGTAAGTATATACAAAAAGAAAGTTTTTATTAGTTGTTCCCACCGTGGTTGCGAACCTTTGTGCCTACGTATCACCTTTCGTGCAATAGGGGATTGGAGCGCTTGTAGTTCACCTAAAAAGGTGTTTTGGTTGGTTTTGTGTTTTTTAGGCGGATAATGTTACATTCGCACTCTAGCAGTTGACATATTGCAACCCGACCTTTGGGGAATCATACGATGTATTATACAGAGTGGAAATAACACATCCCTTTTGTGAAAAGGTTTTCAAAAGAAAAGCCCAAAGGCAAAAGAGTTTGAATTTGTTTGTATTTTTTACCATGAAAAAGGATTTATGATTTTAACCACATTAAAGACTATGATTGAAAGAAGCACGAGGTTCAGGAATGTACCCCCTCACACTTCTAAGATACTTAAGGCTCGTGACACATGGTTCGCCTCTTTATTATCGAGTGTTTTTGAGATTTGATTAAGAAAGATAAGTTTTTGTTTTAAAGATGAAAAGAGAGATAGAAAAAGTCTAAAGGAGACTAGAGATCCTAATGTTGTCATGCAATGATGGCCCTAAGGTTAAGATAAAGGGAAACATCTACCTAAGTTAGCATGCAAAGATGGACTTAAGGTTAAGATAAAAGGGAAACCTCTACCTAAGTTAGCATGCAAAGATGGACCTAAGGTTAAGGTTAAAGGGAGATACCTAATGTTGTCATGCTTATTTTAGAACCTAAGGTCTAAATGTTCACATATTAAAGAAGATGAAACTAAAATCCTAAGGGACATGTTATCACAAGAAAATGACAAAGAAACAAACATGACTATAAACCTCAAAATATATGGCTTAAGACCAAAGTGCAAGAATCAAACATCAATCAACAAGTACAAACCAACCAGAGCCTAAACTATGACATGCCTCAAGTCATCAATCACCAAGTAAGAATGTGTCTAAGTAAATAATCAACACACACACTAGGGTCCCCTAAGGGTCATGCTCAAATGGTTCTACCCTAAGGCATTACAAAACAAACATAAGCAATCAACAAACATACAAGAACTCAAGTCGCTAAAGACCTCTACAAGTCAGCAAGTATACCTTAAGAGGTTCATATAAATATGTCTCAAAGGTGGGAGAAAGATCACACAAAGAAAACAAGCAAACAAGTACTTTGGAAAGTAAAGAAGAAAGGCAAGTAAGCAATGATTGATCAACCAAAGAAGGCATGTTATGAAAGTATATCAAACCACTCAAAGCTACTGCCATTAACATGTTATCATCCTAATTCTACCTAAAATAAGGCAACATAAGTCAAGAAGAATATGAAATCACCTAACTAGGAAAGTAGAAGTATAATTAAGCTTTTAGAAGACAAGACTTTAAACAATGTTAAAAGTATCAAGAAAATGAGAGGAAAGAGTGGATACCTAGACCTAAACATGCTTTAAGACATCCTAAATTATCACCAAGAGGTCAAATGTTAACAAACATCAACTAACTAAAACAAACATGCATGGTGAAGGAAGATGAAACTCAAACAAGTGGAAATAATTGACCTGAGTCCAAGTGTTGTACCCCAAAATTTTCCCTCCCATTATTCAAGAATATTCTCCTAGGGTTTTCATTTGCTCAAGAATTGATCACATAAATTCTCCTCCTAAGTAATGGATCCACAACTAGGGTTTCACTTTTATCTAGGTATATTGGGTTTCTAAGGCTTCAAGTGGACTTCATGGTTTCTTATATATATCCAAGAATTATCATACCAAGTTTCATGCATTGCATCACAAGTTTGCTTAGTCAATTGCTCAGATAACTGAAAATCAACTATATTGGGTAAAAAGTCAATTGTGGCCAACATACAGTCAAACCTCAAGATTTTTGGTCAACACCAAGGTTTTGAAGTTATATTCATCATTTGATCAAGGGTTGATCATGATTCATCAAGAAAAATCTCAAACCATCAAAAGTCAAAAGTTGCCAAATTAGGGTTTTCTTAAGGAGAAGTCAACTGAACTTTGACCAAGCACAACTTTCACATGCTTCATCAGATTTTCCTCAACCAACTCAATTTAAAGGAAATTGAATTTTCTACAAATTTGTATCTCTAAGCTCAAGTCTAAAAAATGCTTCAATTGGAGAGATATGAGCCAATACATTATAGGTCATTTCAAAAGTCAACAAGAAGACACTTTTTGTTATGGCAACTTACATCAAGATAAAGTCTTTAAATGCAAAAATGGTCAAAACAGGGATTGTATAGGACGTCTTGAGATTTCCAAAAAGTATAAGATCACCTTTAAATGATAAAAATTGAGAGAGTTATGATTGGTGCAAGTTGGGAAATTTTGAGAAAGTGCATGAAACCAGAAGTGATCAAATTTGGAATTTTAGACTATTGGGTTGATGTTTCAAGGTCCAAACGTGTTATACACTCCATTGTGAACCTCAAGACTTGTTCATACATCCCTTTGGTTTATTATATTTATTTTTTATTTTTATTATTTTAAAAGTCAAAATAAAAAAAAAAGATAAAACAAAAGCTTCTTACACAAGTACAAGCCCATGTTCATTTACCCTAATTTCACCCTTATATATTCCCAACACATTCAGACCTAAAGGGCATGCATGCTAGCTTCCTTGAGCAACCCTAAAAATTCACAAAATTTCCAAAACTAGAGCACGGTCGAACCCTCCTTTCCAGCAAGCTTCAATCGATCTTGAGCATTGCATTGAGCTCCTGAGGTCCCCAGGGAGCCATTCCAACCATCATTGCAATGTGAAGTGTCCCAGAACACTCTCATACAAACTCACCGATTTTGGTAGTTTCTTCAACTTCAAACTTTTCACTCACATAATATAAATTAATCTTGTGCATTCATACGTGTTCATGATGTCATGTAGAACAATTTTGATGCATTACATGCAAGCTTTGATGTAGGAATAGGAGAACACCATTTTAGGGCATAGAGCTCCGGCTTCGTTGTATCTCCCATTACAATTGTTTTTAGGCTAAACAGATGCCACCATTGAATTCGCAGACCCCGGTTTAGGGGTAGGCTTAACCTTGTGTTTCAAATCTTATTATTTTGTAGGGTACGATTTTTGAGCAATAAGAGAAGATGGTGGTCAACCACTATGCGTGGTGGTTTGACCCTTCCTGGGTTGCGTGGCCTTATTCCATTTGTCCGTTCAAATGATAAGGGTCCCACTAGCGCTAATTTTTTTTATAGTTCAAAATAAAAGGCATTTTTATTATATAACAATATATTTGTATTCCATATACCAGATATACAGCCACCCCAGTGGCAAGGAAACGTACATTAGAGCACTCATATGCAAGGGAATGGGTTTGATCACTACCTCTTGCATTTTTCATATTATTTTCTGATTCTTGCAGATCTAGTGTAGCGTGCACCACGCATCAACCACGCACCTCATCAATCATTACCATTTGATCACGCTCAGATCCAGATCCAATAGTCCATATCTGATTTCCACACAACACCCTCAAGGGCCTCCCACACTGGATCAAGCGCTGGAGCATATTGGGCTTTGGACTCAGATTGCAATCTGCACCCCCTTTGTTTGCTATCTCAGGCCCAACTTTCTTTCTTTTTTTTACTATTACTCTTTTTTTATTACAACATAATTATTATTTTTAACTTTATTAATTAAAATTAATTTAGACTCTTAGGTTTTTCTAATCAACTTTTTTTAATTAATTTAACCAATCAACTTTTTTAAATATTTAAATTAATTGACTTTTCCTTTATTAAAATTAATTAGGTTTTTTTAGGTCTATTTAATTAATTAATCACAAATCTCTTTTTTCATAAAAAAAACAACAAAAACATTTCTTTTTTTCTTCGATCCTAATTTTTTAGATTGATTGTGCTTTCGTGAACGTTTTTTTATTTCTGCATTTTTTTATTATGTAACTGGGATGTAATATTAACTAGGGTTTACTTTCTCGCATTTTCCTACTTATGTACCTCTCCCAAAGCGATGTAATATTCTAGGATTTACATTTCCGTTTTTTACTTTCCACACCATTATAGTTTTTTATACTTGCTATATTATTGCTTAGTAATTAGGCTTGTATGGAAAGACTAAAAACAAACGATAGCAAACCCTAACTGCAAGACTTAAATAACTGAGCACAAATTACATCACACACTCACACCTCTAGGGTGACCTCCCTTGTCGCTTCGGAAAATAGTCATGTCCCTTGAACGTGTGGACGCTTTAGCAAAGTCCCTTGATATAAAGATCATAGTCCATCAATGACCCTTCGACGTTGCTTTTCGATATATGATCTAGTCCCTTAACAAAAATTGCTACAGCATCCTTTCGAGTTGTTTTTGATGACTGTACGATGACTCACGTCTGTCCCTTCACATCCAATGATAGGGATTCCTACTAACTAATGGTATGATAGTACTATATAAAGGAGGAGGAAAATATAAGAATGACCTTGAGTAGGGTAGATCTTAATCGCTTGCTCACAAAAGACAAAACATTTCACACAGACACTTTCGAAATATTTTCAAAACACTTTGTACGCATTCTCGAGGACAGATACGAGAATCATTACAAAGTTTCGCCTTACAATTGGCACCTTTTAAAAATATTTTTCAAATACATAACACAGAGCAATTTTCAAAGAAAGTGAGCTAAGCGATTAAGAGCCCGTAGATAACTACAGGTGAAAAGGGTGCTAACACCTTCCCTTTTCATAGCCTACCCCTCGAACTCAAAAACAAAAAAGGTCTTTCCTGTTCTTTTCACCCTTTCCTTACTGGATAAAAGAAAAGTCGGTGGTGACTCTTGCTATCCACAACATTTGTGATAAAACGCAAAACCAAGTCAGTTCTCCCACCGTATTACAGAATTGGTGACTCTGCTGGGGAATTTCTAAAAAGATGGGTTACCTTAGAGTTAGATCACTTAAAATTGTTTCCTTTGTCTTCTTTATCTTTATTGGGTTGCTCGGGTTTAATTTTCTTGCAAAGATCCTACACTCAGATCTGGGGACCTTAGGTAAGTAGCTATAGATCATGGAAAATGTACGGCGTAGATCAATATGGTTGAAGTGATGGCTACATTAGTGTGACACATTGGTTTGTACTGGTGTCCCTTGAGTCAGTCAAGGAGAATACTAGGTTTCCGCGTGGTGTCATAAGCACTAACTGACCTTCAGAACCTTAATTGACCCAACTTAGCCATTAAAAGGTAGTGAGATGGTCGGTTTTGGTGCAGTCTAAAGTTGGTTGATACTCGATGCTACACTCATTGAGATTTGACTCTCGGGATATTTCAGTGGCAAGTTAGTTGCTCTGCTGAAACAAAGCCTGTGAGAAAGATCGGTGATATGAGATTCCTAGAACCCGGTTACTATTCTTAGGACAGGTTGAGCCAACTGAACTTCAAGAGGGTACTTACCTACGAATCCAATGCAAGCCTTAAACCTAAGACTCTTGTATGCTTTGTTTATGTTTGTTATATGTTCAAACATGACATAATAACATCATGACATCATACCATATCATTTTCACTAATCATTTCAAGGATCCCAAGGGCTTGTGATGCAGGTTTATCATGAACCAGACGTCTAGCAAGGGGTAAGAGGATTTATTTTCCTCTGACCAAATGCCATCAAAGATCAAATTACTTTTGCATGAGTCAAAGGCTAGGACCCACTCGACATGGTGAGTTTGATTCTCATAGAAGAACGTTCAAAGATGTAAAGTTCTTAAGTCAAAGCTGCATCCATACTCAACTTCTAACATTTCCTTTTGTTTATCCCGTGATATCCTTGAAAACATTGCATCCATATATCATGCATGTCATTACATAACAGGTATTTACCAAGATAGGTTTTCTCATCTTCTTGCTATTTATTTCAGTAAAAGATGGCTCTCGAGCAAACCGTAAAAGACCTTTAAGCTCAAAACGCCCAATTCCAAGAGACGCTTCTGAATTTAGCCAAGGGGCAGAAATAATCGATGGCGCTCATTGCTAAGAAGAAAAAGACTAGGAAACCGGTCGGTATCCTCGACATGGGGATAAGATTCAAAGGTCTCTCCAAATAGGTTCAAGCTTCAGATATCCCATCAGATGAAGATGACAATCAAGAAGAAGACGGATGAAATATCAAAGCCGAAGGGGAAGCAACTTTGGGTCTGGTAAAATTCCTGATGAAGAAGACTATTCTGATGAGCAATATCCTCCCACTGATGATAAATATAAATAGCTGGAAGATCGTCTAAATGCCATGGAAATCCAGAAAGTGCCTGGACTAGATTTTGAAGAGTTGTGTCAAAGTGGTAAACTTGGGTACTGAAGCATATAGAAATGAAGTCAAGATAGGTGCCAATATAGAGGGAAGTGTCAAAAACATATTGATCCAGATGTTACATGACTATTCCGAGATCTTTTCTTGGTCGTACGAAGACATGTCAGGGCTCGATACTGATATTGCGGTTCACCATTTGTCGATGAAGGAGGGTTGTTCTCCAATAAAGCAAAAGGTTCGTCGTATGCGTCTCGAGATGTCAGAGAAGATCAAGGTTGATGTTATGAAGTAACTCAATGCAGGATTCTTAGCAGTTACATCATATCCTCAGCGGGTTGCAAATGTGGTGTGAGTACCTAAAAAGGATGGCAAGGTACGTATGTGTGTAGACTACAAGGATCTGAACATGGCAAGCTCCAAGGATGACTTCCCACTTCCACA
Source organism: Vicia faba (assembly GCA_948472305.1). Taxonomy (NCBI): domain Eukaryota; kingdom Viridiplantae; phylum Streptophyta; class Magnoliopsida; order Fabales; family Fabaceae; genus Vicia; species Vicia faba. The sequence continues at coordinate 1,497,595,764 of OX451736.1, forward strand.
CATTGATGTTCTAGTTGACTTCCCACTTCCCACTTGGTTTCACGAAGTAAAAATATACCTTGAGGATCAAGAGTACCCCGAGGGGGAATCTATCAATGACAAGAAATTTCTACGGAGGTTCTCTGCCAAGTTCTTTCTGAGCAATGGAATTTTGTACAAGCATAATCATGATTCGCCTCTGCTTCATTGTATAGACAAGAAGGAAGCTGAAAAGATTATGGAAGATATTTATGAAGGTATCTTTGGTACTCATTATAGTGGGCACACAATGGCTAAGAAAATTCTGAGAGCAGGTTATTATTGGTCGACCACGAAAACTAATTGCGATCACCACTCAAGAACTTGTCACAAATGCCATATCTATGATGACAAAGTACATATGCCACTGGTTCCTCTGAATGTCTTGACTGCTCCTTGGCCATTTGTGATGTAGGGTATTAATATGATTGGAGAAATTAAGCCTACTGATTCTAATGGACACCGCTTCATCCTCGTTGCTATTGATTACTTTACAAAGTGGGTTGAAGCAGCCTCATTTTTCTCTGTTACAAAGAATATAGTGGCCGATTCATTAAGTATAATCTTATCTGTCGGTATAGCATCCCCAAAAGGATTATCACAGGCATTGGTACTAATCTTAACAACACTATGATCATGGAACTTTGCACACAGTTCATGATCAAGCACCATAATTCTTCTCCACATCAACCAAAGATGAATGGCGCAATGGAAGCCGCCAATAAGAACATCAAGAAGATTATACAGAAGATGACAGTGACATATAAAGATTGGCATGAGATGTTACCATTTGCTCTTCATGGCTATCGCACTTCAGCATGGACATCAACTGGGGAAACCCCATTCTCTCTAGTCTATGGTATGGAAGTTGTCTTACCTGTCGAAATTCAGATTCCTTCTATAAGGATTATGAAAGATTCCGGTTTAGACGAAGATGAGTGGATTCGACTAGGCTGGACCAGCTGAATTTGATTGACGAGAAAAGGCTTGTGTCTGTTTGTCATGGTCATATGTATCAGAAGCGTATGATCAAAGCCTTCAACAAGAAAGTCAAACATCAGGTATATCAGACTGGTGACTTGGTGATAAAACGCATTATCCTACCACAAGGTGATCCCAGGGGCAAGTGGACTCCCACCTACGAAGGGCCATTTGTAATCAAGAAAATATTTTCTGGCGGTGCAATGATACTTACCACCATAGACGGTGAAGATTTTCCGCACCCTGTAGACGCGGACATAGTCAAAAAATACTACGCCTAAAAGAGACCTTCTAGGTTGATTGGCCTTAGAAAAAATAAGGGCATCCCGGCGGACCAAGGGTTCGAGCAAAAATTAGGGATAAATATAAAGATTGTACACCAGGCAAGTCGAAAACCTGAAAATGTGGCTTGGGCTAAAAAGGGTATCCCGGTGGATTGAAAACCCGAAAGGGCGGTCCAGGAAAAAGTTATGGATTAAAGCGTACGACTATGTCCTATTAGATCATCTACTAACAACAAGATTTATTATCAACGTTGAGTTCAAATGGTACAGATCAGTTTAGTCAGCTTCTTCTGACAGTGATGGATAAGATGCTTGAAGACATAAGGGCAATAGCAGAGTTGAAACTCGATGGGGTCGTTTACACATAGCTATATGTTTTGTTTTTACTTTATACTCTTTTCATTTCATGACGATTTCCTCTTACTAGGATTTTGTCTCTATGTACAAAAACCACTTGTTTATAGGCAAATTTTCAATACAATTATCAATACAAGTTCAAAATTCAAATTTGTTTTACTTTTTCTGTTTTGTTTGCAAAAACTTACAATGACTAAATTGAATGAATATATGCATATGAATATGATTACTGCTAACAAATATATGCATAAAAACAGGAATAAGCATTTACTAAAGACACTAGGAGTAAGGATAACGTTCAAGTCATCCACAAATCCCCATAGGGAAATCCCCGCAAATCTACTTGCACAAGCTCATCCCCGACGGAGATACTTTCCTCAACAAGCCTAATATGTCTTCAGATAGGAATTGAGGCACCTTACAGTTATTAACATAACCGTACTCCCTAACATATCCCCTAACAGATAAAGGAGTTTGATCATTTCTCCCGCATATAGTGCAAACTTCCCCGCACAACCTTTAGAATTCCAAGTCCCATCAGAAATAATTCCCTCATCACAGTTCACAAGGATTTAATTCTCCAACGAAGTTTATTTCTCCAACATTATCCCCTACAGAATTCTCTCCCCCAACAGGGCTCATTTCCTCAGTAGGGCTTACTTCTCCAGCAGGGTTTATTTCCCCAGTAGGGTTTATTTCCCCAAAGGAATTTAATTTGCAAATAAGAGTTCAATCCCCCGATTACTACAAATCCCTGATAGATTTCTCTTCTCCGAAAAAGTGTAGTCCAGGTTGCTATCCCCAGAGGGTTGCTATGGAATCTGAAATTGGACAAGATGTCATCTAACTTTGTGCTCCCAAGAAGAGTTAGCATCCATATCAGAAACTCGGTCAAACAGAGCCTCAGAAGGTTATCCATCTCTTCTATCCCCAGTCAGGGTATATAAGAACTTAATTCCCAGTAGAGCGATGAACGACCAATGTTCCTGAACTCTTCTATCCCCAAGCAGAAGTCAAACATCCCTGGAGGAGTATCCTCAAACAGAAAGAAGGAATCCCCAGTAGAGACATTCTAAACAAGATTGAAGATTTGTGTTCTTCATCTCCAGCAACAATCAGATATTTATTTCCCCCAATCAAATATGTTATACAAAGCTACCAATACGCGTCAATGACATCTTACATCCATACATCATTTACAAGATATCATAGCATATGCATACGACACACATATGACACTCTCATTTACTTTGAGAATATCATCACATAATGTATTAAATACATCATTACATTGCATAAAAATAATTTTATCTTTTCAGGTAAAGTTTACAAACAGATGAATATCATCAACAAATTACAAACAGGTCAGAGATTAATTCCCGAAACAGGACGGGGAAACTATCTATATGACCAGGTCCAAGATTAATTCCCGAAACAGAACGGGGGAAATATCTGTACGACTAGGCGGCATGAATTCCCGAAACAAGACGGGTTTGCCAATAGAAAGCAGGTCAAAGATTAACTCTCGAAATAGGACGGGAAAACTATTTGTATGACCAGGAAAAGATTAATTCCCAAAATAGGATGAGGAAACTATCTTTATAACCAGTAAAAGATTAACTCCCAAAACAAGACGGTGAAACTATCTATATGACCAAGTGGTATGAATTCGCGAAACAAGACAGGTTTACCAACAAAAGCAGATTATGGATCAATTCCCAAAATAGGATGAGGCGACTATCTACATGACGAGAGTTTACCTCAGAGACTAAATCTGACAAGAACTTCCCTCAGAGACTGAATCCTGACAAGAATTTCCCTTAGAGATTAAATCTGACAAGCAGCTACTTAAGCACTTTCCCCAAAGATCCATTCTGAAAAGAATTCTTGAGATACATCCAAGCGTAGACTCGTTCTGATACTCCTATCAACAGTTACTTCAGATGACATCTGTAAGCCCATCTATAATGATATTCTATCACCTCTCCGAATGGCATCTTTATGCAATATTATCAACAAACAACGTTACTACGTGCACATGTGAGTGCAAATTTATGGGCACTTAAGTGTTCAATCCTCTTCTACCTTCAGACCACGAATGGTGGATGCCAATCTAACTCCTTAGGTTTAAGAAGATTGAATAGGGGCACCAAGACAAGTAGAAAGCATACAAAGGGAAGCCACATTGCATCAAAGTAAGCATTAAGACATTTCAAATGATCCTCTAAGGTCCATGCGTAAGAGGTAAGGACTTAAAAGTCACAAGAGAAGTCACACATGTAAGAACACTAGCTAGTGAAGACTTATGTGTCAAGTGCCTAACTTATCATAGCATAAGGAGGTGAAGTAAAGTGAAATAGATGAAGAATGTACAAGTTATCACATTCAAACCTTAACATGCTCCTAAAGGTACATAAGCATCAAGCAAATCATGGATGAAGAGGGGACATGGCATAAAGCGTAAAGGTAACAACTAAGAATAAGTCTCGAATACTTAACAAAACATCAAGACAACAATTGCACACACACAAAAAACCATTTACTATTTCAAGGTAGGATTTTAAGTTAAAAAACACCTACTTCCAGGTAGGACTTGAAATAATCAGAAATTTCCTACTTCGAGGTAGGGCTTTAAACAACCAGAAATTGCCTACTTCGAGGTAGGTCTTTAAACAATCAGAAATAGCCTACTTCGAGGTAGGTCTTTAGACAATCTGAAATTGCTTACTTCAAGGTAGGTCTTTAAACAATTATAAATTGCCTACTTTGAGGTATGTCTTTAAACAATAAAAAATTGCCTAATTCGAGGTAGGTCTTTAAACAATCAGAAATTGCCTACTTCGAGGTAGGTTTTTAAACAATCAGAAATTTCCTACTTCAAGGTAGGTCTTTAAACTGATTGTCTACTAGCAAGTAACGAAAACCTAACATGATGCGTGATAAAAGAGATTCCAGTGGTACCTAACGGGGAGAGGTTTATTGCATCTTCAACACGCATAAAATGGCTCAAGAAATATGTTAGAAGCCTTACCAATTATCAACCCAATTAATCCTCAAGCGCTCTATGTCACAAACCAACATGCTAATGGAGAACATTACATTTCTTCCTCAATGTGTTCAATAGGAGAATAAAATATGAGAAACCACAAGGTGAAAGATGAAATCCAGATGTATGTTGTAACAAATTGTGATACGGTGGCAGAACTGACTATTATACTGGTTTGCATTTTGTATTCGCAAATATCGCGGTAAGCAAGAGTCGCCACCGACTTTTATTTTATCCAACAAAGGAAAAGGGAAAAGAACAGAAAAAACCTTTTTTCGAGATGTTTCTGAGTATGGGGGGTAAATTATAGAAAGGGAAGGTGTTAGCACCCTTTCTATCCATGGTTTTCCATGGACTCTTAGGTACTTTGCTCATTTTTAAAATTGCTTGTGTGTGCTTGTTTTGAAAAGTTTTACTTCGTGGTAACCCTTGTATCGGTCCTCGAGAGTGTGACGAAGTTGTTTTGAAAACTGTTTTGAAAAGTGTTTGTGTGAAAAATTGTGTTTGTTTGAGCAAGTACCTAGGAACTAATCTACCTACTCGAAAAAAGTCTGTTCGTTTTCCTTTAGACAACGCTATCCTATTATTAAGGAATAGGTAGCACCGTCGTTTGAGTTTTAAGGGACGTTCGAAGGGACAAATACAATCACAAAAGCTATGTTAGGAAATTTTAGTAATCATTCTAAAGCCTTAAAGATCTTTTTCTGAGGCAACATCCGAATGGGTCATTTTAGATCTTTTGGGACTAAAGGACGACCACTAACATTCCCTATACTTCATGACCGTTTACCGAAGGTAACCAGAGTGGAGTAAACCCTAGGAGTGAGCATGTGCAAGTGTATTTATTTTCAGTTAATTATCTTTGCACAATTAGGGTTTTCTACTGTTTTAATTTCAATTTGTCTTTCCATACAATCCTATTAACATACATCTAACAATTTATAGTTTGCGGAAATTAAAATGCGAGAAATTAGAGTCCTAGATATTACAAGGCTTTGGGCAGATACATAATTATTTAGACTGAAAATAAAATGCGGAATTAAAACCCTAATTAAATCTATTAGAAACTCGGAACAATTACAATAATAAAAAAAAGGAAAACTAAAAGCGCGCGCGGCGAATTAAATGCGAGAAATAATTGGAAAACCTAAAAAATCTAATTGAGAAAATATTTATGTTATTTTTGAGAAAAAACTAGGTTATGTACCGAATTAAACCCTAATTCTAATTATTTTAAATTATAATAAAAATAATTAAATCACCCTAATTTAATTAAACTAATTAATTAATAAAATATTTTTATAAAAAATGATTTTTGATGTTTTTATGATTTTTTGATTAAATAAAAAAACATGATTTTTGGTGTTATTTGAAAAATAAATAATTAATAAGTAATAAAAAAAGAATTGAAATAAAAAAGAATAGAATTGGGCCTACATAAGCAATCCAGGGGGGTGTGCTTCTGAATTCTTGTTAGGCCCATGAATGTTGAGCCCATTCCTGCGCCTGATCCAGTGGGATCATCTCCTGGGGTCTACCATGCGCTTACGTATGTTAAGCGTTGGATTTGGCTGGAGATGGATCCAGTGGTGAAGCGTTGAGGTGTATGGTGGACGCCAGGCTATGAGGCACGCTGGATTTGCAAAGAATTATTCAAAAAAATAAGAAAATGTTTGGACCTTGGATCGAACCCAGGTCCTTTGCTTCACACGCCTATACCTCTTGCCATCTGCGCTGCGCTGGTTAATTGTTAATATAATAAGAAAACAATGTTATAATGGCAAGCCACATAGTTTTCTCCAAAAATGCGCGAATTTCAAATGGACCAGTGGTTGATTGCCACGCCTTCATCTTCTTCCCAGAAGTGTCGTTTTAGGTATCAGACTTATACCTACGGACATCTTCCATAACTATAAACCTGCAAGCTTCAAAAATTCATAAAACGTGTGATAAATTAATTCTAGCTATACCAATCAACTCATCTTGATCTCACGAGTACCATGGCACCATTTTCTTGGCCTAATTTTACCTGTACAAAGAAGCCCTAAAACGTCTTCTTAAACCCTAGCCACGGCAATTAGTGAAACTGTCATCAAAAATCAAAATTAATTGAACCAAAACATTCCAAAGGATGATACAAATACAATGCTATGCTTAAAAGTGGTTAATCATGCGTAAATTGTAATATCAAAATCAAATTGATATGTGCAAACTGTGGATTTACCAGGAGAGATTCTGGGCTTGGGAAGGCTTGTAAATGATCGTATCAGCTTCGGGAGATGTCCAGGAAGAGATTAGAAGCTTTGGAATATTTTGAATCACCCTCTATGTGAGAAAACGATCTGCCACTTTTTTTTCCAAAATTTGAGTTTTGTTCTTCAGTTCTCACGACTGCAACCCTTGTCCTTTTGCATTGTGTATGTTCTACATATATAATGGAGTGTATTAGGTTAACAAAAAACAACTGAATCTTTTCCAATCATGGAATTTGAATGTGATTTGTTTGCTATATGATATCTTTCCAAAACCATCCTAATCATGCTATTTTTTCTCAATTTTCCTTGATTCAATTTGATCTGATTAGGCCAGCTTAATTAGATTTGATTCCAACAAGAATCAGATCAAAAAATCAATCTTTGATATTTTTTGTCATTTATTTGATTTAATGTGACTTTTAAATAATAAAAATCAAAATAAAATAAATAAATAGAGCAAATAATATATGGGTGCTGTGATACGGTGGGAGAACTGACTATGAGTTTTGTGTTTGTATTCGCACTTGTTCGGTTGAGCAAGAGTCGCCACCGACTTTTTATTTTATCCTAAAGGAAAGGTTAAAAAAGCACAGCAAAAACCTTTTGAGATATTTCGTGGGTTTGGGGGGTAGATTATGAAAAGGGAAGGTATTAGCACCCTTTTCATCCATGGTTATCCATGGGCTCTTAGTTACTTGGTTTTTAGATCACTTGCCTTGATTTTCGATTGCTTTGAAATTGTGGTGTGTGTGTGTGTTTTGAAAATGTTTTTGAAGAAGATGCCTTGTCTTAGGCAACCAATGTATTCGACTCGTGTTTGAGTGTTTTACAAAAGTGTGTATCTTTTCGAAAAGATGTTTCAAATGTTTTTGAGAGTTCGTTTTGAAAGTGTGCATGAAGTGTGGTTTTTGAAAAGAAGGCAAGTGTTTTTGCAAGTTGATCTCAAGTAACTAAGAGTTTTGTCTACCCCTATTGTACTCAAAGGTTTTCTCTATGTTTTCAACCCTTTTTAACAATTTTGTTCCACCATTGATTTTGGTGGACAATCTTGCGTTTAGGATGTTTAAAGGGACGGGCGCGGGTCATCGTATGGACCATGAATGCAATGATGCCAAGTGTCTTTGGAAATTTGCTTTGAAGGGACTATGATCATTCCATTTAGGCAACTTTCGAAAGTGTCATCGAGGGACTTATGATCATTTGAATTCGTTTTGCCAAAGATACTCGACGTGCAAGCATGGCCCATTTTGAAAGGCAACATGTGGGATTACCCTAGAGGGTGCAAGTGTGATTGTGTATTGATTTCATGTATTTGTCTTGTATTAGATTATCTAGCGTTTGATTTTATGTACATGCAAACCCTAGGTCTAAACATGGTATAATTTGAAAGCGGTAAATTGCAAGAATTTAAAATCTACGCTATTACAAATAGTATCCGGGAGTGGGGGTACAAATTTACAAACGGGGATGAGACTTTAGGAATGTAGTGTCCAATAGATTACAACCAAATCGAATCGATCAAATGTAAATGTAACGAATATACAAAATAAGCAAATGTATAATGTATCAAATGTAAGTATATTGTGTAAGTGTATATGTTCATGTATGTAATTATTTACAGGTTAAGAAAATGTGAATTCAATGAATTATTAAACATTGTTTAACTTAATAGCGATAATTAAATGTTTATTTATTTAATCTTGTAATCTTGTATATTCTTTAATATGTACAAATGAATATTTTAATTAAATGTTTCTTAATTAAATTATATATTAAAAAATGTATTTTTAAGTATTTTATGTATTAAAGTATTAATGTACAAAGAAAAGTATTTTACTTAAAAGAAAAAAAAGGTTTTACATTTTAATTGTGTATTTTTGTATTAATGTACAAATTATTTTAATTAAAAGAAATTGTATTTATCTTAAAGAGAATTTACATATGAATCAAAATGAGTTTAATAAATAAAAAAAAAGATTTTAAATAATTCTATTTCTTATGCATTTTTAGTATTTTATGTATTAAGGTAATAATATACAAAATAAAAAAATATTTTAAGTTAGAGGAAAAATATTGTAATTAAAAATGTAATTTTAAAGAAAGTCAATATTTGATGTAAATAAATAAAAAGGGGTTATGTTAATTTATATATATAAAAAGGAATATGATGTTTAAAAATAGTTTGAAACAAATCAGAAATGGGCTCAAGGATGGGGGTTTATGTGGAATATGCTTTGGGCTTAGGCGTTCAGAAATGGGCAAGGCCCAACTGTTTGAAACGAACGCTTTAGGGTTATGAGAGATTTTGTTCACTTAGAGACTTTAGGGTTACAGAAACGGCGCCCTTGCTTCGTCTTCTCCGTTTGCCTTCGTCCTTTCTTCGCCATGGATCTGACTCTCCCCTTTGCCCAGCCACCAGTTGCCTCAACCTTCCTCTTCCCTTCAATGGATCGTTAGGGCGACAGATTTTAAGGTAATGATCTTTGTCTTTCGCATTAGGGTTTCGTTATTTGCATGTCATGATTTTACTGTTTTTGATTAAGTATTTTGATTTTGATTTGCTGTTGTGTTCATTATTGTTCATTAACGAGGTCATGAAAAGGGATGAGAGGAGAATGTTCTACCTTGACAGAGGAGGGGAAGAAGGGAGTTTGGAGGCGCTTCGGAGGCTCGATGGTGAAGGGGTTGCGCCATGAGAGCTTTGGCTGGACTCCTGGTATTTCTGTACTCTTCTTTAGGCTTTGTGATGTTTGTCTGAAAGCTTAATATATATCTTCTTTTCTTCTTTTCTGACTCTTTGGCTTGCCTTTGAATATGTTTGTTGTATGCTGAGATTGATGCCTTTGTGCTTGATGCCTGTGTTGCCTGTTGAAATGCTTCTTTATCTCTTCTTTCTCTCTCCAGTACACTTTAATATAAACAATGTTTTTATGTGTACTTTCTTTTTCTGAAAGGGCAGCATTGGGAAATGATGATAAGAATTAGCTTGCTTGCATATTAATCTTCCTCTGCATATTTGTCCCTTTTCCTCCAGATTTTGTGCCGCACTTTGTACCTTTTGATACTTTGATATCTTCTTTTGACAGCTTCTTGAGTAGCCTTGTACAGTTTGACATCGTTGACAGAAAGTTTGAATTTGGACTTTTAGTTTAGACTTTGTAGTTTGATTTGAACTGTGCAATGGTTTGATAATTTTGACTTGTGCATTCTTAGTTAGCAAACAAATATTCATCCCTCTTTGTGAACCGGGAGAAATCCCTTGATTTGCAGAGAGGGTTAACTGATCCCAATCAGTTGCCCTTAATGATGAACCTTAATTTTATCTGTCTCTTTCATTTATTTATCTGCTATTGACTTTTCTTCTTTTCTTTGCAGATGAATAATTAAAATGGAGCACTGGAGCAAGGGATAGCAGATGAAGAATTGAAGATTAGAAAAATGTTTAGGATAGTTTTTTATTTATTTAAATTTAAATAAATGTAGAATCATTGTTGTAAACAACAAAACAATTGTACATTTAATTTAAAAATCAATAAAAGTTTCTTTATCCAATTAATTCTTTTTCCTCCTTTTGTTTATTTATTATTTATAATTCTTTAATTAAAATAATTGAAAATAAATTCCAATCATTTAATCTTAGAATAATAAATAATTTAAATAAACAATGCTTTAGCATTTGATAAGTTAAACCTGGCATTTCCAACATCCAAAGCAAAACAACAGTTAATCACAACCACTGATCAGACGCATTCCCCTTTTTACTGATTTTTACCAAACTCTGCAAATTCAAACTGAATGTACCCTTTCACTGATTTAATCACACAGTGCGAACTCAATCCAAATGTTTCAATCCATATCTCAGCATAACTTGAAAAGTGCTGTAGAATTTAAATCCTTCTGAGAACGTGCCCACAAAAACCCTAATTCCTGATTAAATGCCAAAGAATGTTCGCCTGATCAAAACTGAGCCAAAATCAACCAAACCCTAAACCAACTGTTTGAAACAATCTAGAACCCTGAAAATCAGTAAAAACCCTAATTGTGTCTGACTGACGAGAAAAGTCTGTTTGACCGATCTTTGAGCCAGTTTAAAAAATTAGGAAACGCTTGAAGCTGTGATTTCTTGAGGAAAAATGCGAGGGCAAATTTTGGGGTACAACAGTTGCCCCTGTTCAACCTTCTTGAACCTGAAGAGTTAGATTGGCAAGTTTGCCTTTCGCGACTTGAAGGTAAAAGAAGATTGGACACTAAAGTGCCCAGAAAATTTGCACTCAGCGATGTGATGGTAGAGGTGAATGGGCTTGAAGATGCCATTTGGTGATGGGCTTAAAGATGCCATCTGATGCGATAAAATCTTGTCGGGGGATGGGCTTAGAGATGCCATCTGATGCGATAGAATCTTGTCAGGGAATGGGATTAGAGATGCCATCTGGTGACTGCTGGTAGGAGGATGGGCTTATAGATGCCATATGGAAATGGGCTTAAAGATGCCATTTGGTGACTGCTGGTAGGAGGATGGGCTTATATATGCCATCTGGAAATGGGCTTAAAGATGCCATTTGGTGACTGTTGGTAGGAGGATGGGCTTATAGATGCCATCTGGAAATGTTGAACTGTATGTCATTGGTGAGTGGACGAGTATCAGAAAGGCATCCATGTTTTGGAATATCTCTAAACTGGGGGTCCGAGCAAGCAATAGATTGACATCCATGTTTGGAGAATCCGTAAACTATTTCTGAAGTTGAGATTGAATAAGCAATAGAGCCACATCCGTTGTTGGGAAGCGTCCGTAAACTGTTTTCAAAAGTTGAGAAGAGTCTGAACAAGTGATAGGTTAACATCCGTTACTGGAGAACCCGTGAACTGTTTTCAGAAGTCTTGAAGTTGAATAGAGCAACATCCATTGTTGGGAAGCGTCCGTAAACTGTTTTCAAAAGTTGCATCTGAACAAGCGATAGATTAACATCCGTTGTTGGGAAGAATCCATAAACTGTTTTCAGAAGTCTTGAGAAGAATCTGAATAAGCGATAGGTTAGCATCCGTTACTTGGAGAACCCGTGAACTGTTTTCAGAAATCTTGAAATTGAATAAGCAATGGAGCAGCATCCGTTGTTGGGAAGCGTCCGTAAACTGTTTTCAAAAGTTGAGAAGAGTCTGAACAAGTGATAGGTTAACATCCGTTACTGGAGAACCCGTGAACTGTTTTCAGAAGTCTTGTAGTTGAATAAGCAATAGAGCAGCATCCGTTGTTGGGAAGCGTCCGTAAACTGTTTTCAAACATTGAGAAGAGTCTGAACAAGTGATAGGTTAACATCCGTTATTGGAGAACCCGTGAACTATTTTCATAAGTCTTGAGAAGAAACTGAATAAGTGATAGGTTAGCATCCGTTACTTGGAGAACCCGTGAACTGTTTTCAGAAATCTTGAGGGTGGAGGAGGAACCGGTGTAGGGTTTCCTGATGATGCGTCTGTGTAAAACTGCATCTGAGTGAATCTGGAATAAGTATCAGAATGTCGCCGTGTCTGGGTCACATCTGAACTATTTCTGGATGAATCTCGGAAGATGATCTGTGTCTGTCGACTGATCTTACCTGAAAAGGTAAAGGGTTAGTTGTATGCAATGTTATGATGCATGATGCAATGTATGTGACATCAATGTTTATGACATGAATGTGATGAATGCGCATGTAAGCTGATAAGTTGTCTTGCTGAGGATAAATGAATCCTGGATGGCTGAAGATAAAAGAATCTTGACTGCTGCCAGGGAGAACAACTCCTGGGCTGCTGCTGTGGAGGGCAAGAATCTTCAATCGTTAAAAATGAGAAGTCTTGGGACCACTGTTGGGGAAATCAGAAGCTTGGGTTGTATGCCAAACTACTGGGGTCTTCCTGTTTTGAGGAGATCTGTGTATGATTTCCTGATGATGAGTCAGTGTAAAACTGCATCGGGTTTTTGAACACTTTTGACATTCGAATGCCCCAAGTGGTGATGTAGATAATTTCCTGGCTAGTTACAGGTGTTGATCCATAATCAGTCGTCCACAGATATTTTCCTGGCTTGTTACAGGTGTTGATCTGGAACTCTTCAGATGTGCCCTGGCTGGATACAGGAATCGAGTCCGGAAATAGTCATCAACAGATATGCCCTGGCTGGATACAGGAATCGAATCTGGAAATAGTCGTCAACAGATATGCCCTGGCTGGATACAGGAATCGAATCCTCAAACTCTTCAGACGTGCCCTGGCTAGATACAGGAATCAAGTCTAGAAATAGTCGTCAACAGATATGCCCTGGCTGGATACAGGAATCGAATCCTCAAACTCTTCAGACGTGCCCTGGCTAGATACAAGAATCGAGTCTGGAAATAGTCGTCAACAGATATGCCCTGGTTGGATACAGGAATCGAATCCGGAAATAGCCGTCAACAGATATGCCCTGGCTGGATACATGAATCGAATCCTCAAACTCTTCAGACGTGCCCTGGCTAGATACATGAATCGAGTCTGGAAATAGTCGTCAACAGATATGCCCTGGCTGGATACAGGAATCGAATCCTCAAACTCTTCAGACGTGCCCTGGCTAGATACAGGAATCGAGTCTGGAAATAGTCGCCAACAGATATGCCCTGGCTGGATACAGGAATTGAATCTTCAAACTCTTCAGACGTGCCCTGGCTAGATACAGGAATCGAGTCTGGAAATAGTCGTCAACAGATATGCCCTGGCTGGATACAGGAATCGAATCCTCAAACTCTTCAGACGTGCCCTGGCTAGATATAGGAATCGAGTCTGGAAATAGTCGTCAACAGATATGCCCTGGCTGGATACAGGAATCGAATCCTCAAACTCTTCAGACGTGCCCTGGCTGGATACAGGAATCGAGTCTGGAAATGTGATAGTTGATTTGTTGAACACTTTTGACATTCGAATGCCCCAAGTGGTGATGAAGGAGTCTTGAATCAGATTACTCTGCATATTGAGAGATTTCTTGAAATCTTGACTGGACTGCCCCAGATTAACTGGATTTTGAAAGATCTGTTGGACCTTGACTGGACTGCCCCAGGTTAATTGGATTTTGAAAGATCTGTTAGGACCTTGACTGGACTGCCCCAGGTTAATTGGATGGTGACATGTCATGCCCCTTGTTGATAGGAGATTTGTAATGGAAGTGTCATCCTCTTGAAGTGATTTTGCTTACTGAGAGAGTTTTCGTTCCTCCGAACATTCGCTGTATGAATTTCTTCGCTGTCAAACCAAAAAGCCAAATGCAGACAGTGATATTCAAGCAATGCAAAGTTTATGTTTGTCTCGAAGTTTTGCAAAAATGCGTTTTTTAGCAGAAAACTTTTTATAAGACAAGTCAACACTAGATTTAGAGCAAAACCCTACAGGAGTCAGGATACCTTTTGTAACAGTATGCTTTCGAACTAACCCATGCTTCAATTAGGACTTTTGAAGGGTTGTAACGTGGCTTGGTTCACGGTTCAAGAAACAAAGGATAAAGGCTCAAAGTATATTTGTACCCACCCGCTCTTCGTGATGTTCTTCACACCTAAGCTCAGTTAATTGTGCGTCACACTCTGTTTTGAGTTTGGAACGACTTTTGGGCGATGGTTCACCAGTTGAATTTAGGAGACAGTCATCATCTCGTTTTTCTTTTTCAACATTTTTCATGTTGTTGAGGATTTTGTAATGACCTCACTATTTTGATTTTGATTTGTTATCCCTAACTTTTGACTGACTGTTCCCATTTTTCGGGATTACCGTCAGCGGGATGCCCCAGCTTTCTTAAGCCTCCTTTATAGGTTTTGGCTTGGTGGGATTTTCTCTTTTGAGAGATTGACTGTCTATGTGATGGGGAACCACCCTTGTCTTTTGATTCCAAAGGAATGCTTTTCTTTTGCTTTGACGTCGTTCGTTGTGTTACGAACTGAGAGTTTGCGACTTCAATGCGCACTTGACTGAGATACTGCCCTGCCCCAGGTTTATATCAAAGGTTTTGATTGTTTAGAACAGAAAACTCCTACTTCTTTGGCTCGAAGGGGTTGACTAGGGATTATCTTCCTTATAACTCCAGTGTTTGGGAATTGAAAGAAATGCCTGTACATCATCAGCAAGGTCTGTTCAAAAGCATACTGTATGAGATTATGGTATTGTTTCGTCATCCTCCCTCTAAAGGCTTGTAGCTTTTTATCAAGAGTTAAATATCATAAAGAAAGCATAAGAGTAGTGAAACGAATGGATGAATTCAAGACAAACATATGCAATGCATTAATGAAAACAGAGTTTAACATCAACAGATAATTGTTTGACAACAAAAGAAATTACAACTTTGAAAATTCAAAATGAAGCAAAAGTCTTTCAGCTTGAGCTTTGTCACTTCAGGTGGAGAACCCCTTAACGGAAGATTTTCATCTCGCCGTCTGGCATGAATTCCAGCACTCCAATGTCGATCAGATCTTGAATCTTGTTCTTCAAGGCCCAACAGTCGTTGGTGTCGTGTCCCGGGCTGTAGGAGTGGTAAACACAAAATGCGTCGGGACGATAGTTAGGAGAGGAGGTATTGAGCTTCTGAGGAGGATCCCTTAGGGTAAGCAGGTTGACCTCCAGTAGGCGCTTCGGTATGAAGAATGATGGTATTTCGGTCTCCGTGAACTGTCTTCCCGACGCTTCTTGCTTACGCCGATTACCCCTTTGACGCTGGCGAGGTTGTTGATGGGCTTGTGACCCTGAAGCAAGCGAAGGAGCTTTCCCCTTGTCTTCTTGAGTGGATGGAGGCTGAGCGGTGACTTGCTCTTCAACCTCAGATGTTTTCCCCAATTGGTTGTTTGGAAGCAGTTGGCGGACAAGAACTCTGAGTTCCTCTTGTCTTTGAGATAGGTCTTGGATGAGAGCCATCTGGCCCACCAACTGTCTCGTCACTTGGGTCCTTAATGTTGTCAGATCAAACTGCATCTCTGCAAGCTGATCACTCCTGGAATTGTTTGAATTCTCCAAGCCCTTTGTGAGGAGAGCTTTCATCTCTTCTTGCCCCAGAGACAAGTTCAGGAACATCTCCTGCAGCTGAGCAGTCTGGTCTTGGATGTCTTTGACATACCTTTCTAGAGCCATCTCTTACTGAAATAAACAGCAGGAGAGTAAGGAAACCTGAAAAAGGAAAAACTGTCAAAATGCAATGCATGATATATGGATGCATGCTTTCAAGGATCTCTTGGGGTAAACACAAGAAAATGTTAGAGGTTGAACTTTACTCTTGGATTAGAGAACTTTGCACCGGTGGATGTCTTTCCACGAGAATCAAGCTCACCATGTCGAGTGGGTCATAGCCACTGATTCAAGTTGTTGTACTTGATCTTTGTTTGGAGAACTTTGTATCGGCGGATGTCTTTCCACGAGAATCAAGCTCACCATGTCGAGTGGGTCATAGCCACTGATTCAAGTTGTTGTACTTGATCTTTGATGGCATTTTTTTAGAGGAGAAACCTCTTGCCCCTTGGTAGACGTCTGGTTCAACGTAGCCCTGCATCAAAAGAACCCTCGAGATCCTTGAAATGGTTATTGAAAATGCTATGGTATGATGTTATGATGTTATGTACATGTATGCGAAAAGCAAGTGAGTGTATATACAGGCAAACATATTCACACAAAGCAAACAAGTCCTTAGGTTTAGGCTTGCATGGGGTTTAGGTAAGTACCCTCTTGAAGTTAGTTGGCTCATCCTGTCCTAAAATAGAAACTGGGTTCTAAGGAGCTCAATATCATTGGATCGTTTTCTGTGTTCATCGTTTCGGTTTAGCCACTTACTGGCGACCAAAATATTCCAAGAAAACAACCCTTAAATGAGTGTAGCATCGAGTATCTACCAACTTCGGACTGCACCAAAGTCGGTCATCTCACTACCCCTAAAAAGGCTAAGATGGTCAATTAAGGTTCTAAGAGTTCGTTAGTGCTTCACGATATCACTCAGCGGCCCCGTACTCTCCTTGATTGAACTCAAGGGTTACCGGTACTCACAAATATGTCACACTAACATAGCTTACTGCTTCAACCATGTCGATATACCCCGCACAGTTCCCTCACAGTTTTTTTGCTATTTACCTAAGAAGGTGCCCCAAATCCGGGTGTAGGATTTACAAAAAACCCAAACGAGAACCCAAAAGATAAAGCAATCAAGTCAATTAAAGCAAGAAATTAAAGGTGATCTAAACCCTAAGGTAACCCCACTTTTAAGTAATCCCCAGCAGAGTCGCCAGTTCTGTGATACGGTGGGAGAACTGACTATGAGTTTTGCGTTTGTATTCGCACTTGTTCGGTTGAGCAAGAGTCGCCACCGACTTTTTATTTTATCATAAAGGAAAGGTTAAAAAAGCACAGCAAAAACCTTTTGAGATATTTCGTGGGTTCGGGGGGTAGATTATGAAAAGGGAAGGTATTAGCACCCTTTTCATCCATGGTTATCCATGGGCTCTTAGTTACTTGGTTTTTAGATCACTTGCCTTTATTTTCGATTGCTTTGAAATTATGGTGTGTGTGTGTGTTTTGAAAATGTTTTTGAAGAAGATGCCTTGTCTTAGGCAACCAATGTATTCGACTCGTGTTTGAGTGTTTTACAAAAGTGTGTATCTTTTCGAAAAGATGTTTCAAATGTTTTTGAGAGTTCGTTTTGAAAGTGTGCATGAAGTGTGGTTTTTGAAAAGAAGGCAAGTGTTTTTGCAAGTTGATCTCAAGTAACTAAGAGTTTTGTCTACCCCTATTTTACTCAAAGGTTTTCTCTATGTTTTCAACCCTTTTTAACAATTTTGTTCCACCATTGAATTTGGTGGACAATCTTGCGTTTAGGATGTTTAACGGGACGGGCGCGGGTCATCGTATGGACCATGAATGCAATGATGCCAAGTGTCTTTGGCAATTTGCTTTGAAGGGACTATGATCATTCCATTTAGGGAAATTTCGAAAGCGTCATCGAGGGACTTATGATCATTTGAATTCGTTTTGCCAAAGATACTCGACGTACAAGCATGGCCCATTTTGGAAGGCAACATGTGGGATTACCCTAGAGGGTGCAAGTGTGATTGTGTATTGATTTCATGTATTTGTCTTGTATTAGGTTATCTAGCGTTTGATTTTATGTACATGCAAACCCTAGGTCTAAACATGGTATAATTTGAAAGCGGTAAATTGCAAGAATTTAAAATCTACGCTATTACAAATAGTATCCGGGAGTGGGGGTACAAATTTACAAATGGGGATGAGACTTTAGGAATGTAGTGTCCAATAGATTACAACCAAATCGAATCGATCAAATGTAAATGTAACGAATATACAAAATAAGCAAATGTATAATGTATCAAATGTAAGTATATTGTGTAAGTGTATATGTTCATGTATGTAATTATTTACAGGTTAAGAAAATGTGAATTCAATGAATTATTAAACATTGTTTAACTTAATAGCGATAATTAAATGTTTATTTATTTAATCTTGTAATCTTGTATATTCTTTAATATGTACAAATGAATATTTTAATTAAATGTTTCTTAATTAAATTATATATTAAAAAATGTATTTTTAAGTATTTTATGTATTAAAGTATTAATGTACAAAGAAAAGTATTTTACTTAAAAGAAAAAAAAGGTTTTACATTTTAATTGTGTATTTTTGTATTAATGTACAAATTATTTTAATTAAAAGAAATTGTATTTATCTTAAAGAGAATTTACATATGAATCAAAATGAGTTTAATAAATAAAAAAAAAGATTTTAAATAATTCTATTTCTTATGCATTTTTAGTATTTTATGTATTAAGGTAATAATATACAAAATAAAAAAATATTTTAAGTTAGAGGAAAAATATTGTAATTAAAAATGTAATTTTAAAGAAAGTCAATATTTGATGTAAATAAATAAAAAGGGGTTATGTTAATTTATATATATAAAAAGGAATATGATGTTTAAAAATAGTTTGAAACAAATCAGAAATGGGCTCAAGGGTGGGGGTTTATGTGGAATATGCTTTGGGCTTAGGCGCTCAGAAATGGGCAAGGCCCAACTGTTTGAAACGAACGCTTTAGGGTTATGAGAGATTTTGTTCACTTGGAGACTTTAGGGTTACAGAAACGGCGCCCTTGCTTCGTCTTCTCCGTTTGCCTTCGTCCTTTCTTCGCCATGGATCTGACTCTCCCCTTTGCCCAGCCACCAGTTGCCTCAACCTTCCTCTTCCCTTCAATGGATCGTTAGGGCGACATATTTTAAGGTAATGATCTTTGTCTTTCGCATTAGGGTTTCGTTATTTGCATGTCATGATTTTACTGTTTTTGATTAAGTATTTTGATTTTGATTTGCTGTTGTGTTCATTATTGTTCATTAACGAGGTCATGAAAAGGGATGAGAGGAGAATGTTCTACCTTGACAGAGGAGGGGAAGAAGGGAGTTTGGAGGCGCTTCGGAGGCTCGATGGTGAAGGGGTTGCGCCATGAGAGCTTTGGCTGGACTCCTGGTATTTCTGTACTCTTCTTTAGGCTTTGTGATGTTTGTCTGAAAGCTTAATATATATCTTCTTTTCTTCTTCTCTGACTCTTTGGCTTGCCTTTGAATATATTTGTTGTATGCTGAGATTGATGCCTTTGTGCTTGATGCCTGTGTTGCCTGTTGAAATGCTTTTTTATCTCTTCTTTCTCTCTCCAGTACACTTTAATATAAACAATGTTTTTATGTGTACTTTCTTTTTCTGAAAGGGCAGCATTGGGAAATGATGATAAGAATTAGCTTGCTTGCATATTAATCTTCCTCTGCATATTTGTCCCTTTTCCTCCAGATTTTGTGCCGCACTTTGTACCTTTTGATACTTTGATATCTTCTTTTGACAGCTTCTTGAGTAGCCTTGTACAGTTTGACATCTTTGACAGAAAGTTTGAATTTGGACTTTTAGTTTGGACTTTGTAGTTTGATTTGAACTGTGCAGTGGTTTGATAATTTTGACTTGTGCATTCTTAGTTAGCAAACAAATATTCATCCCTCTTTGTGAACCGGGAGAAATCCCGTGATTTGCAGAGAGGGTTAACTGATCCCAATCAGTTGCCCTTAATGATGAACCTTAATTTTATCTGTCTCTTTCATTTATTTATCTGCTATTGACTTTTCTTCTTTTCTTTGCAGATGAATAATTAAAATGGAGCACTGGAGCAAGGGATAGCAGATGAAGAATTGAAGATTAGAAAAATGTTTAGGATAGTTTTTTATTTATTTAAATTTAAATAAATGTAGAATCATTGTTGTAAACAACAAAACAATTGTACATTTAATTTAAAAATCAATAAAAGTTTCTTTATCCAATTAATTCCTTTTCCTCCTTTTGTTTATTTATTATTTATAATTCTTTAATTAAAATAATTGAAAATAAATTCCAATCATTTAATCTTAGAATAATAAATAATTTAAATAAACAATGCTTTAGCATTTGATCAGTTAAACCTGGCATTTCCAACATCCAAAGCAAAACAACAGTTAATCACAACCACTGATCAGACGCATTCCCCTTTTTAATGATTTTTACCAAACTCTGCAAATTCAAACTGAATGTACCCTTTCACTGATTTAATCACACAGTGCAAACTCAATCCAAATGTTTCAATCCATATCTCAGCATAACTTGAAAAGTGCTGTAGAATTTAAATCCTTCTGAGAACGTCCCCACAAAAACCCTAATTCCTGATTAAATGCCAAAGAACGTTCGCCTGATCAAAACTGAGCCAAAATCAACCAAACCCTAAACCAACTGTTTGAAACAATCTAGAACCCTGAAAATCAGTAAAAACCCTAATTGTGTCTGACTGACGAGAAAAGTCTGTTTGACCGATCTTTGAGCCAGTTTAAAAAATTAGGAAACGCTTGAAGCTGTGATTTCTTGAGGAAAAATGCGAGGGCAAATTTTGAGGTACAACAGGTGCTGATTTGGGTCGTGGACCATGTCCCTAACAAGATACAATCCTGAAATGCTAGGCGCATTTGACAAAAAAATGCACTTTTGAGCACATTTCACTTTTGACAATTTTCCAAAAATGACCAACTTTGACACTGCATATCTCTTCCAATTTTGACCCTAGGAAGGTGTTCTTGGACTTTTTAGAAAGCTTAGGATGTCCCCTAAACAACCCTTTTGGTTTCATCTCAATTGGGTCTTCCATGTTCATGTAAGAAGCTTTGACCCAAAAGATTTTTTTGTTGACTTTTCAAAAGGACCTATAATGTAGAAATTCATATCATTTTATGAGTGCATTTTTGAACTTAAGGGATGAAGATAAGTTGTAGGAAATTAGATTATCTTCAAAATGAGCCTTGGATGAGAAATTTATGATAAACTATGAGAAAGTTATGCTTGGTCAAAGTTTGGTTGACTTTTCCTGAGAAACCCTAATTTAGCAACTTTTGAGTTTTGATGAATTAGGAACATTACTTGAGGACTCATGATAAACCCTTGATCAAATGATGTATATCACTTCAAAATGTTTATTTTGACCAAAAATCTTGAAGTTTGACTGTATGTGGGTCACAGTTGACTTTTGACCTAATATAGTTGATTTTCAAGCATCTGAGCAGTTGACTGAGAAAACTTCTTGTGCATGGAATGAGACTTGGCATGGATGATCTTGAGGACATATTAGGACTATGGATAGCATATGAGGCCTTTGGAGCTTACCCATCTTGATGAAAATGGAAACCCTAGTTGGAGGTTCATTGCTTTAAGAGAGAGTTTGTCTGGTCGACTCTTGGATATCCTTGATCAAGTTGAGGATCTCCATGAACATAGGTTGAGTAAAATGGGAGGGTAAAATTTGGGGTACAACAGCTGCCCCTGTTCAATCTTCTTACACCTGAGGATGTAGATTGGCTTGTCTGCCTTTCGTGATCTGAGGGTGGAAGATGATTGGACACTAGAGTGCCCAGAAATTTGCACTCGCATGTAGTGCATTGTGATCGATCGATAATATCGGGAATGGGCTTACAGATGCCATTTGGAAGGTGACAGAGAATCTTCGGTGATGGGCTTAAAGATGCCATCTAGAGAAGATATCGGTTGCATAAGAGATTCCTTTGCGAGAATTCCTGTACCTACCACTGAGGAGGACTTCACTGAGGAAAGTTGATTTATGTCTTGGGAAATAGAGTCTAGGAGCTTCGGTTGTCCATTACTCTACTTGGGAATTAATTCTTGGTTGAGGAGGTGGAAGTGAACTGCATATCTGGTCAGGGTCCAGGCTGCACGATGACTTACTGGGGAAAGGTGAACTCGACCGTAACTGGTCGGGTCCAAGTCTTACAGTGTTGTAAACTGTTATCTGGAGATAAGAGAGAAGGAACCTGGATAGTAGGGTTTCTTTAAGGTGAAAGCCTGGATAGTAGGGCTATGAGAAGGAGCCTGGATAGTAGGGTTACTTAGAAATGAGAGCCTTGATAGTAGGGCTATGAGAAGGAACCTGGATAGTAGGGTTACTTCGGGATGAGAGCCTAGATAGTAGTTATATGAGAAGGAAGCTGGATAGTAGGGTTAGTTTGGGATGAGATCCTGGATAGTAGGGCTATGAGAAGGAACCTGGATAGTAGGGTTACTTCGGGATGAGAGCTTGGATAGTAGGGCTATAAGAAGGAACCTGGGTCGTAGAGTTACTTCAAAGTGAAAGCCTGGATAGTAGGGCTATGAGAAGGAACTTGGATAGTAGGGTTACTTCGGGGTGAGAGCCTGGATAGTAGGGTTATGAGAAGGAACATGGGTCG
This sequence comes from Vicia faba, assembly GCA_948472305.1. Lineage (NCBI taxonomy): Eukaryota > Viridiplantae > Streptophyta > Magnoliopsida > Fabales > Fabaceae > Vicia > Vicia faba. The sequence goes on from OX451736.1 coordinate 1,497,618,477, forward strand.
TAGGGTTGCTTCGAGGTGAAATCCTGGATAGTAGGACTATGAGAAGGAACCTTAATAGTAAGGTTACTTTGGAATGAGAGCCTGGATAGTAGGGCTATGAGAAGGAACCTGGGTCGTAGGGTTACTTCGAAATGAAATCCTGGATAATAGGGCTATGAGAAGGAACCTGGGTCATAGGGTTACTTCGAAATGAAAGCCTGGATAGTAGGGCTATGAGAAGGAACCTGGGTCGTAGAGTTACTTCAAAGTGATAATGTAGATTAGTTGACCTGTTTGGTTCAGGGAACTAAGTTTCCATTAGTCGTCTGCAGACGTGACCTGTATAACTGCTGGATTCATTGAAGATAATTTTTTCCCCTAAAAAGGTACATGATAAATTATATGTGATACATGAAATGCATTGTACGATGATGTTCTCAAAATAAATGAGATTATGCTGTATATGATATGTATGCGCATGTCATGATGTATGTACATGAAATGTTATTGGGGTATGTTTGAGTCTGGGAAAATAAATCCATGACTGCTACTGGAGAATATAGCATTCCTAACTGTTATAGAGAATTGTGGTTCTTCTACTTCCGCCGGGGATGGTGAACGGAACTGACTATGCTGAGATTTACTCTTTGTTATTTATGAATATTCTGTCAGGGAGAGATCCTGTTTGAGAATAACTTTGCGGGGAACAACTTGGAAAGTGAATTTCCGTAGTTGAAGTAATGAGCTTTGTCAGGGATTGAGCTTCTGTATCCAGAGAAATAAACTCTTTTTGGGAGGTAAATGTTACTGACCCGCTCGTAATTATGAAATTCGGCTGGGGGATATAGCTGTCAGATTTCTGAATGTCCCTGGTTGGGGAGATTACTTCCTGTTTCGGGAAAGTCTACATCAATGCTTTTGAATACCTTTACTCTGTGGGGAGTGTATGTACTGATGATTATGCTCCAAAGTTGTCTATTTCCCGGTACCTGCTGGGCAGAGTAACTGTCGGGTTTGACACTTCTTGTTTTTTCCCCTGTTTCTGGATTTAGGAGTAATTGTCTTTTTGTTTCTTATGTAAATATTTATGAGCAGCAATCATATTCAAATGCACATGTCAAGAATAAATCATTGGACGTTCTTGCAAAATAAAACAGAAAAAGAAAAAACTCAAAGTTTCGTGTGAAAATGATTTTGTATTGATTTTTGAAGTTGGCCTGTAAAAGGCGTTTTTCGTACAAGGAGGCTGACACTCTAGTAAGAGAATGCCGCCGTAAAAATAGAAGCTATACAGTTTTGTGTAAAAGAAAACAGCTATGTGCAACAATCCCATTGAGTTCCAACTCTGCTATTGCCCTTATGTCTTCGAGCGTCTCATCACTTTTGCTACTTGTCCGAAAGTGGATTAGATTTATTGGTGCCGTCCGAGCTTGATAGTTGATACCGAAGTATGGTCGCAAGATGATCCAATGGGACATAGTGATACGTTGTATATCCCTGACTTTTTCCTGGACTGCCCTTTCGGGTTTTCAGTCCATCGGGATACCCTTTTTTGCCCAAGCCGCCCTTTTAGGTTTTCGACTTGCCGAGTGTACATATTTTTTTCATTTTCATCCCTTATTTTTGCCCGAACCCTTTTGGTTCGCCGGGAAGCCCTTATTTTTGCCTAGGCCAGTCAACCTAGCGGGTATTTTAATCAGGCGTAGTATCTTTTCATTATGTCTCCATTGACGGGGTGAGGAAGGTTGTCACCGTCCATGGTGGTTAGAATCATAGCTCCACCTGAGAAAATGTTTTTAACCACAAATGGCCCTTCGTATGTGGGGGTCTATTTTCCCCTGGGACCACCTTGCGGCAGTATGATGCGCTTGATCACTAGATCCCCGACTTGATATTCTTGATGTCTGAATTTCTTGTTAAAAGCCTTGATCATTCGCTTTTAATACGTATGACCATGACAGATAGCGGTAAGTCTCTTCTCGTCGATTAAATTTAGCTGATCAAGTCGAGTTTGGATCTAGTCGTCTTCGTTCAAACCTGCATCCTTCATAATCCTGAGAGAAGGTATCTGGACTTCGATGGGTAGGACTGCCTCCATGCCATATACCAAAGTGTAGGGTGTTTCTCCTGTCGACTTCCATGCTGAAGTACGGTACTCATGAAGAGAAAATGGTAACATCTCATGCCAGTCTTTGTATCTCACCCTCATCTTTTGTACAATTTTCTTGATGTTCTTGTTAGTCGCTTCAACAACGCCATTCATCTTCGTCCGGTAGGGAGAAGAGTTATAATGTTGTATCTTGAACTGTTTACAGAGCTCGGTGATCATTGTATTGTTGAGATTCGTACCATTGTTAGTAATAATTCTCTCTGGCACACCATACCGATAGATTAGATTATGTCGGATAAACCACGCCACAACGTTCTTGGTTACAGTAGCAAAAGTGGTCGCCTCAACCCACTTCGTGAAGTAATCGACAAACACTAGAATAAAGCGATGTCCATTGGAAGCAGTGGGCCTGATTTCTCCGATCATGTTAATGCCCCACATTGCAAAGGGCCACGGAGCTGTCAAGACGTTCAAGGGAACCAGAGGCACATGCACCTTATCAGCGTAGATTTGGCACTTATGACAAGTTCGGGAGTGCTGATAACAACCTGCTTCTATAGTGGACCAGTAATATCCTGCCCGTAGGATCTTCTTAGCCATGGTATGTCCACTGGAATGGGTTCTGAAGGTACCTTCATGTAGATCTATCATAATCCTCTCTGCTTCACTCTTTTCTACACATCGTAGGAATGTAGAGTCATGATTGTGCTTGTAGAGGATTCCACTACTGAGGAAGAATTTTGCAGTGAACCTTCTCAGAAACTTCTTATCATTGACAGATGCCCCTTCGGGATACTCTTGAGTCTCGAGATACCTCTTGACTTCATGAAACCAGGGTTTGTCTACCACCTCTTTGGTATCAACTTCACAACAGTGTGATGGTTCATCCAATCTCTCAATGGTGATTTGGGGAGCTTCATTGTCCCACCTGACTTTGTACATAGAGAACATGGTAGCTAGCGCGTCCGCTTACTGATTCTCCTCTTATGGGAAATGTTCAAAAGTTACCTCCTCAAAGTGTGGGAGCAATGTCAGCATGTGCTCTTTGTATGGGATGAGATTAGGATGCTTTGTATCCCATTCGCCTTTGATCCCAGGGGCAAATGGACCCCCACATACGAAGGTCCATTTGTGGTTAAGAACATTTTCTCAGGAGGAGCTATGATTCTAACCACCATGGATGGTGACGACCTTCCTCACCCCGTAAATGCAGACATAGTGAAAAGATACTACGCATAATCAAAGACCCGCTAGGTTGATTGGCCTAGGCAAAAATAAGGGCTTCCCGACGAACCAAAAGGGTTCGGGAAAAAGTAAGGGATGAAAATGAAAAAACTGTACACCCGGCAAGTCGAAAACCCGAAAAGGCAACTTGGGCAAAAAAGGGTATCCCGGTTGACCGAAAACCCGAAAGGGCGGTACAGGCAAAAATTAGGGATCAAGGCGTAACACTATGTCTCATTGGATCATCTTACAACTTGACCTCGGTGTCAACTATCAAGCTCGGACGGTGCTAATCAATCTTACCCAGCTTCGGCCAAGCAACAGGGTGATGAGACACTTGAAGATATAAAGGCAATAGCAGAGTTGGAACCCAATGGGATCGTTTTACATAGTTGTTTTCCTTCCTTTTACACAAATTGTAATTTCTATCTTTCGGCGACGTTCTCTTACTAGAGCGTCAGCCTCCTTGTACAAACGCCTATTACAGGAAAACTTCAGAATCAATACAAGTCATTTTCATGAAGCTTTTACTTATTTTCTTTTTCCTGTTTGGTTTTGCTAGAACGTCTGTGATACAGTGGCCAGAACCAGACTTGTTTTAGAAATGCTGGTTCGCATTTTGCGTTTGTGTTTGCAAAATGTCGCTGTAAGCAAGAGTCGCCACCGACTTTTATTTCATCCAACTGGAAAGGAAAAAAGCATAGAAAAATTCTTTTTTTTTCAAGATTTTGAGTACGGGGGGTAGATTATAGAAAGGGAAGGTATTAGCACCCTTTCTATCCGTAGTTTTTACGAGCTCTTAGGTACTTGCTCATCATTTTCATAATTGCTTATGTGTGTTTGATTTGAAAATTTTTTTGACTTCAATTAACCATTGCTTCTGTCTTCAAGAGTGTTACGAAGTGTTTTTGAAAGCTTTGTTTGAAAAGAGTGTAAGTGTGAAAAAGTTTGTTTGGATTGAGCAAGCACTTAAGAACTAATCTACCTACTCGAAAAAAGAATTTTTCTATGTTTGTTTCCTTTAGACAGTTCTATCCCACTATTAGTGAGTATGTAGCACTATCGTTGGAGTTTTTAGGGTCAATTCGAAAGGGATGTACGATCACTAAAGCAATGTTAGGACGTTTTAGTAATAACTCTAATGTCTTAAGATCAATATTCGAGGCAACAATATCCGAGGCAACCTTTTCGAGGCAACTTTTCTGAATGGGACTTTGATCTTTGTTTAGACAAGAGAGTGGCCACTAAAGCATCCTATACTCAATGACCGTTTACCGAAGGCAACCGAAGTGAGAGTATACCCTAGGAGTGCGCATGTGCGAGTGATTCAATTTCAAGTTATTATCTTTACACATTTAGGGTTAGCTAACCGTTTTAAAGTTTAATCATACATTCTTGGCATGGAACCCTAATATCATACATCTAACAGTTTAATATTTTGCAGAATTCTAAAGTGCGAAAGGTAAAGCTACGCTATTACAAGGCTTCGGGTATTTACATAGCCAAAAACAAACCCGTAAAAAAACGATAAACAAAAGTAAAAGTCCTAATTAATCTATTACAACTTGTGAGCAATTACATTAATATGGCAAAAATAAAATAATAAAGCGTGCACGATGAGTTAAGAACAAGAGAGAACTAGGGTTTTGACCCCTTCTAACCTAATTGGAAGAAAAAATTATTTTTGTTGTTTTTAATTATTTTTAGGAAAAAGAATTAGGTTTTTAAATTAAATACAAAATTAATTAGTAATTACATTAATTAAAGAAAATAATTTACATGGCCTATTTTTGTATTTTATTGTTTTTAAGAAAAAGAAAATAGAATTAAATTAAATTAAAACCTTAATTTTCTAATTGTTTTTAATTTATTTACAAAATAATTAAAGTTACCTAAAATTAAATATCCTAATTAAATTAATTAATTTATAAAAAAAATCCTAAATCTAATTGGATGAAAATATTATTTTTGTGATTTTTTGATAAAAAAGAAATAATTTTTATGTTAGTAAAATAAATAAATAAATTAAATAAGGGAAATATAAAAAGAAAAGAAAATAGAAACTGGGCCTGAAATAGCAAATTGGGGGGGTGTGGATAGCAAGCTCTTGGCCCAAATAAATATGACCCATGTTGACTTGCTGGATCCCCTGCCATGCGTTGACTGCGGTTGTTGGTGGTCCTTCATATGATGGCCTTTAGATCTGGCCATCTGGAGATCCAAAGGTTGAATCTTGAGGATGCATGGTGACCCTCCTGCCAATACACGCACCTGATTATGGAAAGAAAAATAATGTGAAATAATTGGGGGGACCTGGGATTCAAACCCAGGTCCTGAAGCCTTTTCCACTCACCTTGCAACCAACTGAGCTGCGTGCGTTAGTTATATACAACATAAACAATAATTATTATATTATAAATAAACGAAATAAAGAAATATTCGCGCGAAAATTCAAATGGACGAGTAGGGTGATGCCACACCATCATCCCTGTCCTCTCTCCGTGGCTAAAAGGTTTGAAGACCTTTACCTACGGACAACGTCCGTCACTACAAACCCTATAATTTCTTAAAATCAAACATAAGCAAGATAAATAAAATCCAAGGCCATGAATCAACTCGTCTTGGCCTGCTGAGCACGATGGTGCCCTTCTCGAGGGCCAATTTTACATGTACCAAAAGATCCTAAAACGAAGCATAAAACCCTAACAATGGAAAATCTTGATACAGTCTAAAAAAATGCAATTGCATGTTATAGATAGCTTGAAAATGTGTTAAGGAACAAGAATATGTGATTATTTCATGCTATAAGTGCCAGAATCATGCAACTCGATTTCAAAAAAAGTCCAAGGTTGTGACTGACTTACAGTGGTTTTTAGCGCTGAAAAAGGCTTGTTCTTGATTGGTATAGCTTGCTTGTGATCCCAAGAATCGAATAAGACGGCTAAGGGACCTTGAAAGTTCCTGGAAGTACAAAATTGAATCACCACTTTTCTTTGATTTTTTCAAGTTTGGTTCTTGTTCTTGGAGGCAGCTCTGCACGAAAATTCTTGTGTTTAGGGTTCAATCATCTTTTGCATAAGTAGTGAATCACATTAGGTTAATTATTTTTGGCCAAGATCTTGAGAATTCATGAATGGAATATTTGGTCTTTAAACCATATGAAATCTTTCCATAACCATGCAAATCATGCCCTTTTGCCTTGATTCGAATTTGATTGATTAGGCAAGCTCATTTGGATTTTATTTTCATCAAAATCAGATCTTCAAAACAAATCTTGGTATTTTTTATTATTTATTTGATTTAAAATGATTTTTAATAAATAAAAACCATAATAAAATAAATAAATGGAGCAAGAAAGATGTGGTGGATGCCCTGGGTCGTGGACCATGCTACCAACTCAAAACAAGTGCAAAATATTAGGCGCATTTAGCAAAAATTGCAACTTGAGGCATAGTTGACTTTTGACAATTTTGCAAAAAAGGTCAACTTCACCAATGCATAACTTCCTCAATTTTGACTCTTTGAAGGTGTTCTTGGACTTTTTAGAAATCTTGAGATGTCCTCTAAGCAAACATTTTGGTATAATCTCAATTTGGTATTCCATGTTCATGTGTGAAGCTTTGACAAAAAGGTGTTTTTGTTGATTTTCAAAATGACCTATAATGTCCAAATTCATAACTTCTTGTGAGTTCATATTTTGAACTTGGGAGATGAATATGGATTGTATAGAATTGCATCATATTCAAAATGAGCTTTGGATGGGCCATTTATCATAAAGTATGAGAAAGTTATGCTTGGTCAAAGTTGAGTTGACTTTTCCTACAAATCCCTAATTTAGCAACTTTTGGTTCTTGATGAATTGTGAGCAATTCTTGATGAATCATGATCAACCCTTGATCAAATGATGAATAATACTTAAAAATGAGGATGTTGACCAAAAATATTGAAGTTTGACTGTATGTGGGCCACAATTGACTTTTGCCCTAGCACATTCGATTTTCAGGCCTTTGAGCAATTGACTGAACAAACTTCCTCTGCAAGGCTTGAAACTTGTCATGGATGATCTTGAGAACATATTAGGACAATTGTGAGCATTTGGCATCCCTTGGAATCAAGTATCTTGATGCAATATGAAACCCTAATTTGAGGTAGACTGCCTTAGGAGAGAGCTTGTCTGGTCAACCCTTGGACTTCCTTGAGCAATTTGAGTATCCTTCTTGAAATGTTTTGAGAAATATGGGAGGGCAAATTTTGGGGTACAACAGCTGCCCCTGTTCAATCTTCTTAAACCTGAGGATGTAGATTGGCTTTTTCTGCCTTTCGTGATCCGAAGGTGAAAGATGATTGAACACTAGAGTGCCCAGAAATTTGCACTCGCATGAAGTGGCACTTATCTTGTGATGTCGGGAATGGGCTTACAGATTCCATTTGGAAATTGATGACAAAAGATAGGCTTAAAGATGCCATCTGAAGGAGTGTCGATCGCATATGAGATTCCTTAGCAAGAGCTTGTATACCTGTTGTTGAGGAAGATTCCGCTGGGGAAATGCTGATCTCTGTCTTGAGAGAAATAGAATTTTAGGAGCTTCGGTCGTCCGTTATTCTATTGGGAAATTGTCTCTTGGTCGAAGAGGTGAAAAAGAACTACTATCTGGTCGTGATCCAAGCTTCATAGTGACTTACTGGGGAGATGAGATTAAACTTGCTATCTGGTCGTGATCCAGGCTTCACAATTTCTCGATTCTTATCTGGTCGTAATCCAGGCTTCAGAATGAATTAAGTTGTTATCCGGTCGCATCCGGGCTTCAACTTGGATTTAGGGCACACTAATTACCGGTCGACTTCGGGCTTCTTAGTAATTATCCAGGTTAACTGCTATTTGGTCGAAATCCAAGCTTCGCAGTGTCTTGTAATGTTATCTGGTCAAAATCCAGGCTTCAGTGCTTTTATCGTTATCTGGTCATAACCCATGCTTCATGATGCTTTATACCATTATCTGATCGAATCCAGGCTTCATGGTGTTCTGTACTACTATCTGGTCGTAATCCAGGCTTCACAATACCTTACTTCTTATCTGGTCGTAATCCAGGCTTCAGAAGAAATCAAGTGGTTATCCGGTCTCCTCCAGGCTTCCATTTGATTTTTGGGCCTACTAATATCCGGTCGACTCCGGGCTTCTTAGTAATTGTCCAGGTAAACTGCTATTTGGTCGAAATCCAAGCTTCGTAGTGTCTTGTACTGTTATCTGGTCGTAATCCAGGCTTCAGTGCTTTTATCGTTATCTGGTCGTAACCCAGGCTTCACGATGCTTTATACAATTATCTGGTCGAATCTAGGCTTCATGGTCATTGGAGAAATCAAGATATTATCCGGTCGAATCCGGGATTCATAACTTGTATTAAAGATATACCACTATCTGGTCGAAATCTAAGCTTCGCGGTGTCTTTGGCTGCTATCTGGTCGTAATCCAGGCTTCACAGAAACTTGTATTGCTATCTGGTTGTAATCCAGGCTTCACAATAACTTGCTGAGTTGTTATCCGGTCGTAATCCGGGCTTTACGGCTTGTGTTTATGATATACCACTATCTGGTCGAATTTAGGCTTTATGGTGTCTTGCACTGCTATCTGGTCGTAATCCAGGCTTCACACTAACTGGCTGAGCTGTTATCCTGTCATAATCCGGGCTTCATGGCTTGCTGGGGATTAAACTATTATCCGGTCGAATCCGGGCTTCATAGCTTAAAGATAAACCACTATCTGGTCGAATCTAGGCTTCGCGGTGTTTGATACTTTTATCCGGTCGTTCTCCGGGCTTCACAATATGATGTAGAAATCAAGATATTATCCGGTCGGATCCGGGCTTCATAGCTTGAACTTGGTGAGAATTTGATTGTATCTTTTTCCTGAAAGGTAAAGGGTTAGTCGTATGTAATGCATGATATGTATCAAACAATGATGTTCTCAAAATAAATGAGATTGTGCTGTATGATGCGTATGCGCATGTCATGATGTATGGACATGCAATGTTTTTATGATAATATCTAGCTGGGGAAAATAAATCCTGGATTGCTGTTGGAGAAAAAAGAATTTCGCTCGCTGGGGATAACGGCCGAAGATGATTGTGAGAATAATCCTGCTAGACAATAAACTAATGAGAACATGATTATATGGGGAAGAGATACTCTGTTAGAGGACCTGTTGATTTGGAGAAATAACCTCGGCTGGGGATGAATTACCGTTATTGGCGATAATGAAACCTGTCGAGGATTGAGTTTCTGCTTGTGGAAGAAATAAACTCCACTGGGAATAATCTTCTAATGCTGGTGATAGAGAAACTCTGCTTGGGGAGAACCACTATTTTTTAGATACCTTTTGCTCTGCGGGGAGTGAATGTACCTTTAGTCGTTTTCTCCAACTAGGTCTATCCCTATACCTGGTGGACAGAGAAACTGTAAGGTTCGGACATTTCTTGTTTTCCCCTGTTCCTGATATTACGAGTAATCGTCTTTTGTTTCGCATGTAAATATTTATGAGTAGCAATTATTGTCAAATGCGTATATCAAAATGAAACATTGGACGTTCTTGCAAAACAAAAAAGGAAAAAGAAAAACAATTTGAAATTTCTTTGTGAAAATGAATTGTATTGATTTTGAAGTTGGCCTGATAATAGGCGTTTTTGTACAAGAGGCTGACGTCCTAGTAAGAGAACGCCGCCGAAAGATAGAATCTATACAATTTGTGTAAAAGAAAGAAAAACAACTATGTGAACAATCCCACTGGGTTCTAACTCTGCTATTGCCTTTATATCCTCGAGCATCTCATCACTTTGCTACTTGGTTGAAGGTAGATCAGATTGATTAGTGTCGTCCGAGCTTGATAGTCAATACTGAAGTTTGGTTGCAAGATGATCCAATGAGACATAGTGTTACGCTTCAATCCCTAATTTTTTGCCTGGACCGCTCTTTCGGGTTTTCAGTCCACCGGGACACCCTTTTTTGCCCAAGCCGCCTTTTCAGGTTTTCGACTTGCCGGGTGTACAAGTTTTTCATTTTCATCCCTTATTTTTGCCCGAACCCTTTTGGTTTGCCGAGAAGCCCTTATTTTTGCCTAGGTCAGTCGACCTAGCGGGTCTTTGATTATGCGTAGTATTTTTTCACTATGTCTGCATTGACGGGGTGAGGAAGGTCGTCACCATCCATGGTGGTTAGAATCATAACTCCTCATGAGAAAATGTTCTTAACCACAAATGACCCTTCGTACGTAGGGGTCCATTTGCCCTTGGGATCACCTTGAGGCAGTATGATGCGTTTGATCACCAGATCCCCAACTTGATACTCTTGTCGTCTAACTTTCTTGTTAAATGCCTTGATCATTCGATTTTGATACGTCTGACCATGACAAATAACAGTAAGTCTCTTTTTGTCGATTAAGTTCAGCTGATCAAGCCGGGTCTGGATCCAGTCGTCCTCGCTCAAACCTGCATCCTTCATAATCCAAAGAGAGGGTATATGGACTTCAATGGGTAAGACTGCTTCCATGCCGTATACCAAAGAGTAGGGTGTTGCCCCGTTGATGTCCGTGCTGAGGTTCAGTACCCATGAAGAGCAAATGGTAACATCTCGTGCCAATATTTGTATGTCACCGTCATCTTCTGCACAATCTTCTTGATGTTCTTATTAGCCTCTTCAACAGCCCCATTCATCTTCGGCCAGTAAGGAGAAGAGTTGTGATGCTGTATCTTGAACTGCTTGCAGAGCTCGGTGATTATCGTATTGTTGAGATTTGTACCATTGTCCGTAATGATCCTCTCTAGTACACCATATCGACAGATCAAATTATGCCGAATAAACCGTGCCACGACGTTCTTGGTTACTGTAGCAAAGGAAGCTGCCTCAACCCACTTTGTAAAGTAATCAATAGCTACCAGAATGAAACGATGCCCGTTAGACGCAGTAGGTCTGATCTCGCCGATCATGTCAATGCCCCACATTTCAAAAGACCAAGGAGCTGTCAAAACATTCAGAGGAACTAGAGGTACATGCACCTTATCAGCATAGACTTGACACTTATGACAGGTCCGAGAGTGTTGATAACAATCGGCTTCCATTATGGACCAATAGTATCCTGCTCGTAGGATCTTCTTTGCCATGGTATGTCCACTGGAATGAGTTCCGAAGGTACCTTCATGTAATTCTGCCATAATTCTTTCTGCCTCGTTTTTATCCACACAACGCAGTAAGGTTGAATCATGGTTACGCTTATAAAGGACACCGTTGCTGATGAATAACTTCGCAGAAAACCTCCTCAGAAACATTTTATCATTAACAGATGCACCCTCGGGGTACTCTTGAGCCTCAAGATACCTCTTTACCTCGTGGAACCAGGGTTTATCTGCTACCTCTTCAGTCTCAATATCATAGCAATGCGCGGGTTCGTCCAACCTCTCAATGGTAATCTGGGGAGCTTCATTGTCCCATTTGACCTTGAACATAGAAGACATGGTAGCTAGCGTGCCCGCTAGCTGATTCTCCTCTCTCGGGAAGTGTTCTAAGGTTATCTCCTCGAAGTGCGGAAGCAACGTCAATACATACTCTTTGTAAGGAATAAGATTTGGGTGTTTTGTATCCCACTCGCCTTTGATTTGACTGATCACGAGAGCGGAATCTCCGAACACACTCAAGAACTTAATCCTTAGGTCAATAGCCGCTCAAAGGCCCATGATGCATGCTTCATACTCTGCCATGTTGTTGGTGCAGTTAAAACATAATCGGGCGGTGAACGGAGTATGACAGCCTTCAGGAGATATGATCACAGCGCCAATGCCGTTTCCCAACGCGTTTGAAGCTCCATCAAAATACATAGACCATCGGGATCCTTCCTCAGGTCCTTCATCCAGTCCAGGTATTTCACAGTCGGTCACCAACATGATGTTCTCATCTGGAAACTCGAAGTTCATGGATTGGTAATCATCCACGGCCTAATGCGCCAAATGATCTTCCAACACACTTCCCTTGATTGATTTTTGGGGTATGTGTTGGATGTCATACTCAGTTAAGATCATCTGCCATCTTGCTATTCTTCCGGACAAGGCAGGCTTTTCGAAGATATACTTGATTGGATCCATCTTTGATATCAATAGAGTAGTGTGAGTCAGCATATACTGTCTCAGTCGGCGAGCAGCCCATGCCAAAGCAAAACAAGTTTTCTCGAGCAATGAGTATCGAGTCTCACAGTCGGTAAACTTTTTTCTAAGGTAGTAAATAGCATGCTCTTTTCAGCCAGACTCGTCATGCTGCCCCAACACGCACCCCATTGAATTGTCGAGTACTGTCAAGTATAAGATCAAAGGTCTCCCTTCAACTGGAGGCCTCAAAATGGGTGGCTCTTGGAGATATTCTTTGATCCTTTCGAAAGCGGCCTGACATTCATCATTCCATTTTACCACTTGATCTTTCTTCAGCAGCTTGAAGATTGGTTCACAAGTAGCAGTCAGGTGTGAAATGAATCGAGCAATGTAGTTCAGACGTCCCAAAAAGCCTTTGACTTCTTTTTCTGTTCGGGGAGCTGGCATTTCCTGTATAGCCTTTACCTTTGCAGGATCCACTTGAATACCTTTATCACTAACAACGAAGCCCAACAGTTTACTAGACCTTACTCTGAAGGTGCACTTGTTCAGGTTTAACCTCAGCTTGTACATCTTTACCTGTCAAATAGCTTATGGAGATGGTCAAGGTGTTCCTCTTCAGTCTGGGACCTTGAAATCATGTCATCAACGTACACCTCAATCTCATGGTGAATCATGTCATGGAACAAAGAGACCATGGCGCGCTGATACGTTGCCCCAGCATTCTTCAATCCAAACGGCATGACTTTATAGCAAAAGGTTCCCCACTTCGTAACGAAGGTCGTCTTTTCCATGTCTTCGGGAGCCATCTTAATCTGATTGTAATCAGAAAAACCATCCATGAAGGAGAAGGTCTTATGGTGCGTGGTGTTGTCGACCAGAACATTGATGTGCGGCAGTGGGAAATCATCCTTGGGGCTCGCCATGTTCAGATCCCTATAGTCGACACACATTTGAACATTACCATCTTTCTTGGGCACCGGAACCACGTTGGCAACCCACTGCGGGTAAGAAGTAACTGCTAGAAAACCGGCACCAAACTGTTTCATGACCTCAGCTTTGATTTTCTCAAACATCTCTGGGCGCATTCGGCGAACTTTCTGCTTCACTGGAGGACAAACCTCTTTAGTTGGCAAGCGGTGAACCATAATGTCAGTATCCAACCCAGGCATATCTTTATAAGACCAAGCGAAGATCTCCACATAGTCATGTAGCATCTGAATTAACCGTTGCTTAACGCAAGGCTTCAGGTTTGCACCTATCTTGACCTCTTTCTTGTCTTCTTCTGTACCCAGATTCACTGATTCCACTGGCTCTTCATGGGGCTGTATGGCCCTCTCTTCTTGTAGTAACAATCTGGAAAGTTCCCCAGGCACTTCACAATCATCCTCACCTTTGTCCTCGGCTTGGTTGATCGGACTTTCGAAGTCATAACTGGCAGTAGCAGAGTCGTTATCAGTGGGATCCAAAGTGGATGTGGATCTGCATTATGATATGCCCCAGTTTTGTAAGTGTGCTTCATAGGTTTTGACTTAATGGGCTTTTATTTCTGAGAGATGATGACGACCTGTCCTGACGATTATAAGGAACCATCACCATCTTTTATTTTGGAAGGACCTCTTTGATGCCATTCATTATGCACCCGAATTAACTGAGAAACTACCCTGCCCCAGGTTGTGATTAAGGGTTTTAATTTGTGTTATAAGAAAAACTCCAACTTCTTTGGCTCAAAGGGGTTGACTAGGGATTATCTTCCTTATAACTCCACTGTTTAGGATTTGAAACAACACCTGTACATCGTCAGCGGGGTCTGTTCAAAAGCATATTGTAGAGATTTTGATATCATTTTCGTCATCCTCCCTCTAAAGGCTTAGAGTTTTTTAATCGAGAGTTGAACATCACAAAAAGGAAATATGAAGCAATTTAAGCATAGTGAAAACAATTAATTCAAAACAGACACGTGTAATGCATTAATGAAATAAAAAAGTTTGACATGACAATAATTGTTTGAATAAGTAAAGAAAAATACAACTTCAGAATTCAAATGAACAAAAGTGCTTTCAATCCTAGCCATATTTTGGCAAAGGAGCAGTGATCACATTGGGAGTCTCAGGAGGGTCGAATTCGATCTCCTTAGCGTCAATCATATTCTGAATCTTGTATTTCAGCGCCCAACAATCGTTAGTATCATGCCCCGGGCTACCAGAATGATAAGCACACCTTGCATTTGGGTTGTAGTTAGGAGATGAAATCTTAGGGTTCGGATGAGGGTTTATCATTGTAATCAGATTCATCTTCAACATGTGCTGCAATGCTTGTGACAAAGGCATGTTGATTTGGGTGAACTGCCTTTGAAGTCTTTCCCCCTTTGGCTGATTATTTCGTTGTTATGGTCGTTGTGTGTGTGCCGAATTAGAGATCAACACTGCCCCCACAAATTGGTGGTAGTCTGCCTGGCTACGCCTCTTCTGGCCGTGCACAACATTAGCTTCCCTCTTGCCACTAAATGACTTCTTCTCTGTACTCGAAGAGGTATCTTTCTAGATCTTACCATTCAGGATCCCAGCTTCTACTCTTTCTCCAGTCAGAATCAGTTCAGTGAAACCCACTGACGAGTTGCCGATCAAATGATTAAAATAGGGACCATACAAAGTCCCAAGAAACATATCCACCAACTCCCTATCAGACATAGGGGGTTGGACTCTTCCAGCAAGATCTCTCCACTTCTGAGCGTAGTCCTTAAAGCCTTCGCCTGTACCCATAGACATACCCTGAAGCTGAGTACGTGTGGGAGCAAGGTCGGTATTATACTGGTATTGCTTGTAAAAAGCAGTAGCAAGGTCCTCCCAATTGCGGACGTTAGCTCCTTCCAGTTGGCAGAACCATTTAAGTTGAGTCCCTGACAGACTATCTTGAAAGAAATGAACCCGGAGATTTCTATCAACAATATAGGGTTGAATCTTTCTGACGTATGAGCAGAGGTGTTGCTTCGGGCAGGATACCCCGTCATACTGAGAAAATACAGGAGCTTTAAACTTGTGAGGGATCACCACCCCAGATGCCAATCCCAGATCTCCAAAGTCTAACCCATGTATCTTCTGAATTTCCATTGCACTGAGCCGGTCTTCAAGTTGCTTATATCTATCCTCAGCAGGAGGATACTGGTCTTCATCAAAGTTTGTGTCATTGTCAGAAACCACAGGGCTAGGACCCTTTCTTTCCTTTTGATTCTCTCCCCCTCCAGATGAATGAGACAAATCAGTCTCCTGTCACAAATTGTTCCCGAATCCGCGACCCATATTCAAGAGGACCACCTTCTTCTTCTTCTTCTTCTTCTTCTTCTTCTTCTTCTTGTCCTTCAAGATAAGAGTCTTCAAATCTTGTTGACTCCTGGCCAAGTTCAAGAACATTTCCTGAAACTGAGCATTTTGAGCTTGAAGAGCCTTGATGGCTTGATCAGTAGGTGTTTCAAAAGACATGATTATTGAAATAAACAGCGAAGAAGATGAGAAACATGTAATGCTACCTGTAATGCAATGATATGTATGATATATGTATGCAATATTTTCAAGGATCTCGCGGGGTAAACAAGAAACTGTTAGAATTTGATTGAAGAAACTTCGCGTTTGTTGAGAGTCCTTCTTCAAGAGTCAAGCTCACCATATCGAGTGGGTCATAGCCACCGACTCAAATTATCGTGTTTTGATCTCTAGATGACATTGGCTAGAGGAAAATAAATCCCCTTTGCCCCTTGCTAGATGTTTGATTTACCATAACCTGCGTCACAAACCTTTGAGATCCTTGAAATGGTTAAGGAAATGTTAAGGCATGATGTTATGATGTGTATGTTATGCGTTTAAGCAAAAGTACGAGGTAATGTAAACAAGTAAATCCGAAAAGAAATCCAAGGTATTGGATAAGGACTGTAAACAAAACCTGCAAGGAACTCAAGTTGTTAGATAACAAGCATGTGCAAGTAGTTCAAGTTGAAAGCACACAAGTCACACAATAGCCCTTAAATTTCAGGCTGGCATGGAGTTTAGGTATTACCCTCTTTCAGTTTAGTTGGTTTAACCTGTCCTAGTAATAGTAACCGGGTTCTAGAGGATCTCAATATCACTGACCATCCTCGATCAGTCATAATTCCAGTTTAGCAACCTTTTCTTGCGGCCGAAATCATCGCGAGAGTATGGTCTCAATGAGTGTAGCATACTGCTACTTTTCTATGGCCAAGCTGGTCAATTAAAGGTTCTAAGGTCAGTTGATGCTTAATGACCCATTAGCAGCCCCATACTCTCCTTGTTCCTCCACAAGGGATATCGGTACCAACTAATGCGTCACACGAACGTAGCTACTGCTTCAACCGTATCGGTCTATGCCGTACAGTTCCCTCACAGTCTATTGCTACTTACCTAAAAGGTATCCCCCAGATCCGGATTAGGATCTATAGTAACTCCGATACAAAGCCCACAAAATAAAGCAAACCAATCAAACAATTGAAAACAATATGATGAACTATTCCTAAGGTACACCCCACTTATTAACTCCCCAGCAGAGTCGCCAGTTCTGTGATACGGTGGCCAGAACTGGGACGTGGTTTCCCTATTTCGTTAAGGAAATTTTGCTGGTTTGCATTTTGTGTTTGTGTTTGCAAAATGTCGCCGTAAGCAAGAGTCGCCACCGTCTTTTATTTTATCCAACAAGGAAAGGAAAAAAGCACAGAAAAATTCCTTTTTCGAGATATTTGAGTACGGGGGGTAGATTTATAGAAAGGGAAGGTATTAGCACCCTTTCTATCCGTAGTTATCTACGGGCTGTTAGGTACTTGCTCACTATTTTCAAAATTGTTTTCTTTGTTTGTTCGCTTTGAAAAGTTTTTGTTTTGACTTTGATTTAACTCTTGCTTCTGTCTTCAAGAGTGTAATGAAGTGTTTTTGAAAACTTTGTTTATAAAGGAGTGTAAGTGTGAAAAATTTGTTTGGAATGAGCAAGTACTTAAGAACTAATCTACCTACTCGAAAAAAGAATCGTTCTGTATTCGTTTCCTTTAGACAACGCTATCCCACTATTAGTGAGTAGGTAGCTGTGATCGGTGGAAATAGATCTGACTGTTTAACGCTGGTTCGCGAAATGTCGCGGTAAGCAAGAGTCGCCACCGTCTTTTATTTTCTCCAACATGGACAGGACAAAAGCAGATCAAAATTCCTTATGAGATAGTTTCTCGGTTCGGGAGGTAGATTTATAGAAAGGGAAGGTGTTAGCACCCTTTCTATCCATGGTTATCCATGGGCTCTTAGATACTTGCTCATTGTGTTTTCAAAGTGTTTGTTTGCTTTTCAAAGTGTGAGTGGGTTTGAAAAAGTTTCGTTTAAAGTTTCAGATTGACTCTTGTATCAGTCCTCAAGAGTGTTTGAAAAATTGTTTTGAAAGCTTTTTGAAAGTGTCGGTGTGAAAAGAAGTTTTGATTTGTTTTGAATTAGAGCAAGTATCTACGAGTCATCTACCTACCCTAAGGAATTAGGCTGTGTAAATGTCCTTAAGGTAGTGCCATCCCACCATTGAGAGGTAGGTAGCACCACTTTTGGAGGTGTTCAGGTCAATTCGTTTTTAGGGACAGTGTGGTCACCAGAGCAACAGTAGGACACCTTAGAAGCTACCCTTATGCCATGTGTCATGGACATAAGGACTTACTAAAACGTCCTATACTCGACGACCATGTTTCGAGGGGCAAGGCAACAGTGAAGCGTACCCTAAGAGTGGTGTGTGAATTTGTGTATTGTTTTCAGTTATGTTTTATCTTGTCATGCATTATTGTGATCTACGCTTGCTTTTAATTTAGGCCATTCATTCTTTCATGCAAAGTTTAACAATTTTAAGGGTGCGGAAATTAAAGTGCGGAAAATAAAGTCCTACGCTATTACAAGGCGCGGGTCTATACATCGCCAAATTAACAAAGACCCGTTTTGAATAAAATGCAGAAAGTAAATAAATTTCCTAATTACTATTACAAGGCTTGGGCAATTACATAATATTAAAAGGAAAAATAAATGCGCGAAGAGAATAAAAAATGGAACGTTCGAGGGCGTTGGACCCTTTTGTAATTAAATTGAAATTAAAAAGCTAATTAATTATTTAATAAGAAAAGGAATATTTTTTATGTTTTTGGGATTTAATGAAAATAAAGAAAATTAACTAAAATTAGAAGTTAAACGAAACCCTAGTTCTAAGTCGTTTTTAATTATTTATGAAAGATATTCAAGTTTAACCTAATTTACACTAATTAATTAATTACATGTTTATTTACAAAATAATTAATAATTAATAATAATAATAGGAAGAAATTATTTATTAGGAAAAAGAATAAAAATGCTAAAAACCTAATTTCTACATATTTTAGTTATTTAAGAAAAGATTAAAATTGAAAACCCTAAATTAAACTAAATTGATTATTAAAATTTATTTACAAAAATATTTAATGAATAAATTAATTAACATATTTTTGATTTTTCTGTATTTTATATTTGTGAAAATTATTTTATGGAATTTAAAGAGAAAAAACAATTAAAAAAACAAATAAAAGAATAAGAAGGAGAAATGAATAAAAATTAAATTGAACAAACCATGGGGTATCAGGCCCCTAGAGGAGGTTAATTGTGAGTAATTTGGCCCACTGCAATCCAGGCCCTTTTTGACTTTTTGTGGTTGCGTGTGCATCAGTTGACTAGCGCGTATGGTAGGCTGCATGTTCTGGCCTTTGGATTGACCCTCAGGGACACTTGGCTGGCTTGGACGTGGGGTTGCATGATGAACCTTGGGAGAGGCGCTACACAGAAGCATGTTATGGAAAAAATTATGAAATATATAAGGGGACCTGGGAATCGAACCCAGGTCCCAATGCCTGCAGGACAGCACACCAACCAGCTGAGCCATTGAGTCTCTTTGTCATATTAGTGGAACATGAATAATATATGTGAAAAAAGAGTATTATGCTGAACAATTAAAAAAACGCGCCAATCATTCAAACCATCCAATCACGTTCCAACAACTCAGCGTCTTCTTCCTTTTTTCCTGTAAACAAAAGCAAATAGCGGGGGTTTTAAACCCCCACTAAACCAGACCTGCAAAAATAGCGATTAGACGATAGTCAAATATAAAAAGGGCGCGAGGTGGGGATTGGCTTCGTCTGGATGTCCTGATTCCATTGGCATAGGTTTTAAGGGCTAATTTTTCCTTATGAAGGAACCCCTAATTCAAAGCTCCTGAAACCCTAGAAGATGTTAATGGCGTATTTTGATATAGGCGTCATTAGTTCAATTAAATGGTGCTATTAGTTTCAGAACATCATTGTGAGTAAGAATCAATCAACAAAACACATGAATAATGCTTAAAAATCAAAACACGATAATGGATAATTTCATGAAAAGTAAGACATCGTTCTACCACTTCTTTGGGTATGGAGGCCTGGATTTGATTGCAAATGCTTCCTAGTAGTGTCAGGAGTGTATTGGAATACTTTTCAAGCCTTGAATCGTCCTTTAGGTATGAAAACAGTTTTCAGGTTTTTAGGTGAAAGTTGCAAGTTTGTTATTGGTTTTCTGCGCAGCCTCTTGTGTTCAATGGAATAGGTTTTACTTGTGCATAAGTAAGTGAGTGAATTAGGTTAAGAAAACCAGCCCATAATCCATGCATTCATGTTTTTGATATTTGATTTCCAATCATATAAAATCCAATCTTTTTCAATCCTTTTTTATGCCAATCATGTAGAATCTTTCCTTTTGAATGATGCACGAAATATTGAGCACATAATGAGTGAATTCTCTGCACAAAAAGATTTGAAAGGTATTATTTGCTATTTTTTCATATTTAATTTTAATTAAGTGAATTAATAATAATAAAAATTCAAATAATTAATCAAAAATGAGAAAATAACTCCCTTGGAGGTCAATGGGTCGTGCATAGCCTTTGGGTAATGATTCATGGAAGAAATTGAGGCCCATTAGCATTTTTGAAGCCTTTTATGCAAAGTTGACTTTTCAAAATTCCCAAAAATTTCCCAACTTCTACAAGGCATATCTTGCTCAATTTTTAAGCTTTGATCATGTTCTTGGACATTTTGGAAAGGTCTTGAAGTAATCTAACCAATGCCTTTGGGTACCATTTCATTTTGATTTACCAATCTCAAGTTATGGTCTTTGACTTAAAGTGCCTTTTTGTTGACTTTTGAAAATGACCTATAATGTTGAGATTGATAAATTTTTGTGAGAGCATTTATTGGACTTGAAGTGTGAAGATGAGTTGTAGGAAATGTCATTCTCTTCAAAATGAGCTTTGGATGGAATTTTTCTGATAAACCATGAGGAAGTTATGCCCTGGTCAATTTGCAGTTGCCTTTTTCAACTGTCCAAAAATAGAAACTTTTGCATCTTGAGACTTTTTGAGCCATGCCTTGAGAATCATGATCAAGAATTTATCAAATGATGTTTGTGGCTTCAAAATAAGATGTTGACCAAAATTTTTGACTTTTGACTGTCAAATGACCATTTTGCCCCTGTAGTTGACTGTGAAGCATTTAGGGTTTTTGACTGTGCAATTTGATGCTGTGAGTCTTGAAACTTGGCATATGGATGCTTGACAATGTATGTAGGCATGTGGGACTTGTTTGGACCCCTGGAAACTTCAATTTCTTTGCCAGCACCAAAACCCTAATTTTTGACTGTTAGGAGGCAATTGGACTGTGCAACCCTTGGGAGATTTTGAAGCATGATCTTAGCAAACCTTGAAGAATATGGGAGGGCAAATTTTGGGGTACAACAGTAGCACCGCCGTTGGAGTTTGAGGGTCAATTCGAAAGGGACGTACGGTCACTAAAGCAATGTTAGGACGTCTTAGTAATAACCCTAATGTCTTAGATCAATTATTCGAGGCAACAATATCCGAGGCAACCTTTCCGAGGCAACTTGATCTTTGGAGAAAAGGAAGACCACTAAAACATCCTATACTCAATGACCATTTACCGAAGGCAACCAAGTGGGAGTGTACCCTAGGAGTGCGCATGTGCGAATGATTCAATTTCAGTTTATTTATCTTTGCACATTTAGGGTGATCTAACTGTTTTAAAATTAATCATACATTCTTGTCATGCATCCTATTATTCATACATTTAATAGTTGATAATTTGCGGAATTTAAAATGCGGAAATTAAACTACGCTATTACAAGGCTTCAGGTATTTACATAGCCAAAAACAAACCCTTTGAAAATAAAGCGATAAATGTAAATAAACGTCCTAATTAAACTATTACAAACTGTAGGCAGTTACATCAATATGGTAAATAATAAAAATAAAGCGCGCGAGAAGAATTAAGATCGACGAGAATTTAAGGTTTTGACCCTTCTAACCTAATTAAAAGAAAAATTGTTTTTTTGTTGTTTTTAATAAAAGAAATAAGATTTCTAAATTAAATATGCAATTAATTAGTTAATTAAATTAATTAATAAAAATAATTACATGACCTATTTTGGTTTCTTTGGTTATTTTAGGAAAAAATAAAATATAATTAAGTTAGTAATAAACCTATTTATTCTAATTATTTTTAAGTTATTTACAAAAATAAATTAAAGTTTTACCTAAAATTAAAATTTAATTAAGAAAAATTCTAAATCTATTTTTATGTGATTTTTATATTTTTTTATTGATAAAAAAATAAAAGGGATTAAAATAAATAAATAAAATGAATAAAACATGAAAATAAAGATGAGCCTAGTAGCAAAAGTAAACAGGAGGTGCAATCATCAGAAATCCCTAGGCCCGAATCTTTGAAAGCTTCATGCTCTAACTATGGTGTTTTTTTATTCTTGCATGGAACCTATGATTCAACCATCCATAACTGTTCTATATAAACTCAAACAAACGTTAGCATACCATAAAATGTGATTAAAATTAGAGATTCAAAGTTTAAAATATTACCAAACCGGTGTTGTCAAATGGGGGGCGTGCTAGGCGTGTGATGGATTGCTCTTGGGCCTTGTAAGACTCTTGAGGACTTCAAGAGGATGGTTTGAGGCTTGATGTCAATTGAGAGAGACCGGAACCTCGAGATATGACTTGCACCAATTCTTTGATTTCTGGAGAGCTTTTTGAAGAGCTTTTAGAGAGCTTTTTGAGAGTATTTTCGTCCCTTTCAAGCTTGTATGGCTCTATATTTATAGAGGAGAATGAGGAGACAATAAAGCATGGAAAGAATCTCCCTCATAATGTTGTGTTTTAAGACCATGATCAAGATTTGAAAAAAATGCCATATTTGATGATTTTATGACATTTTCACATGTGAATGAACCTGGACATATTTGAAAAGTTATTGCACGAAATCAATTGACATAAACCAGCATAAAACTTTCCCAAAATAGATTCACATCAAAATTTACATTATTTATATTATTTATTTATTTAATTCTGAATTTTAATGAATAAAATATCAAAATAAATAGTATAAATAGTAGAAAAATGTATGGGTGGGCTTAGAGGTCGTGGACCATGTTAGTAATGAGTTTCAAACTTGAAAAGATAGGCCC
This sequence comes from Vicia faba, assembly GCA_948472305.1. Taxonomy (NCBI): domain Eukaryota; kingdom Viridiplantae; phylum Streptophyta; class Magnoliopsida; order Fabales; family Fabaceae; genus Vicia; species Vicia faba. The sequence continues at coordinate 1,497,641,486 of OX451736.1, forward strand.
ATTTGGAAAAAATCCAAGTTTGGTCAATATTTGCTTCATGCATTTTTTCAAAAATTGTCCAACTTTGACAATGCATATATCTCTCAATTTTAACCTTATGAGGGTGTTATTGAACGTTTTAGAAAGCTTAGGACGTCCCCTAAGAAACCTCTTTGGTTTCATCTCAATTGGATCTTCCATGTTCATGTAAGAAGCTTTGACCCAAAAGGTGTTTTTGTTGACTTTTCAAAATGACCTATAATGTCCAAATTTATATCTTCTTATGAGTGCATATTTTGAACTTGGGAGCTGAAGATTAATTGTAGGGAATTACATCTTATTCAAAATGAGATTTGGATGGGTCATTTCTGATAAAGTATGAGAAAGTTATGCTTGGTCAAAGTTGAGTTGACTTTTCCTACAAAACCCTAATTTAACAACTTTTGGGTTTTGATGAATTGTGAGCAATCCTTGAGGAATCATGATCAGCCCTTGATCAAATGATGAAATATACTTCAAAATGAGGATGTTGACCAAAATCTTGAAGTTTGACTGTATGTGGGCCACAATTGACTTTTGCCATAGCACAATCGATTTTCAGGCCTTTGAGCAATTGACTAAGCAAACTTCCTCTGCAAGGCTTGAAACTTGACATGGATGATCTTGAGAACATATTGGGACAATGTTGAGCATTTGGGGTCCCTTGGACTCAAGTATCTTGATGCAACATGAAACCCTAATTTGAGGTAGACTGCCTTAGGAGAGAGCTTGTCTGGCCAACCCTTGGACTACCTTGAGCAACTTGGGGATCTTTCTTGAAATGTTTTGAGAAATATGGGAGGGAAAATTTTGGGGTACAACAACTTGCCTAACGAAAATAAAGTTTTTTGAAGATGAACAAAGTGTCTTTCGATTGGCCTATGGGAAAAGTCTTCGATTGGGTATCCAAAATCCTTCGATACAGGCTTGACTCACCAGTCTTCGATTGGGCATTTGGCACTCTTCGATCGGGCTTTGATTAGTAAGCTTAGATTAGGTGTTTGGAACCCTTATATCAAGATTTGGTCCGCAAGTCTTCAATTGAGCACTGGACCCCCTTCGATCAAGTTAATTTCACAATGCTTCGACTATGCATTAACTGCTTCAGGCTTACCTTCGACTCACAAGGCAAGAATCTCCTACAAATTTGTTTCGATTCACAAAGGAAAAGGCCCCTCAACTTTCCAGCACACCAGGCAAGATGCTCATTCGAAGAACATGTAAATGACTCATTCGAAGAACATGTAAAGGTCCATTCGAAGAAGCATTCAAAGGGTCTAGTCGAAGAACATGTAAAGGTCCATTCGAAGAAACATTCAAAGGGTCTAGTCGAAGAACGTGTAAAGGTCCATTTGAAGAAGCATTCAGAAGGCCCATTCGAAGGGTACATAAGAAGTCCATTCGAAGGAAGCAACTCAAGACCAATCGAAGAGCATGGCCTGAAGGCATTCGAAAATCAAAGGTTCATTCAAGATTCCATAGAGACATGAATATTTCAAAAAGGAAATATTTTAATATGTCTGATTCTTGTCTCATGGCTTTAAAGGCCTGGTTAAATGGCTGTCCCTTGCCATTTTCATGCACCCTCACACTCCTATACATACAAGGGCAAGCATACAGCGCCGAGGGGGGGAAGAAAAAGAGAAAAAATGAGCAGGAGGACATTTTGAGATACGCTTCCCACAAACCCACCAAAGGTTGTCAACATTTTCATAAGTAATCCAAGCCAAAGCAACCCTTCAACAAAAGTATCCACGCCCAGAAATCCTAGATCGTAGGTACCCACATCCAGAAAGTGCCAAATCAAAGGTTCCAACTACTGGTAAGAGAGGGTAAAATGTCAAACTTTGTATTTACATAACACATCCATATTTGTTGTTTCATTCGATTTGTCATTCTAAACAGAATCAAGGGGCTTGGGTTTGGCACCCAGGTCATGTTTTTTGTTGCTAACACTTGCTACGGATATAGCCTGAAAAGACACAGCGCACGCAGGATCGAAGGACCTGGGTTTCGATACCCAGGTCATGCGTTTTATTTTGCTAACATATTTTTGCAGATGCAGTGCCTCCACAGGTGATCCTTCAGGCCTTTCCAGCAACGCCCTTCATGGAATCGAAAGACAACCTTCTTCCTCTGAGTCGAAGCCCCCCCTTTCTCCCTGCAATCAAAGGTTACCCATATCCTTCCCAAACCCAATCGAAGGAGGCAGGAAAGGGTGCAAATCGAAGCTTTCCCCGTCAATTCTCAAGCCCAATTGAAGGCTACTTACACCCATTCCCTAGCTCAATCGAAAGAAAGCCAAAGAAGGGTGAATCGAACGAGTCCATGGCATGGATCGAAGAAGTATTTTCTTTTCTTTATTTTTACTTTTTACTTGTCTTTCAATTTAGTTGTAATAGTTAATTAGGTCTTTACTTTTATCGCTTTTATTTTCAAAGGGTTTGTTTTTGGCTATGTAAATACCCGAAGCCTTGTAATAGCGTAGTTTAATTTCTGCATTTTAAATTCCGCAAAATATTAAACTGTTAGATGTATGAATAATTAGGGTTTGCATGACAAGAATGTATGATCAACTTTAAAATAGTTAGATAACCCTAAAATGTGCAAAGATAAATAAATCTGAAATTGAATCACTCGCACATGTGCACTCCTAGGGTACACTCCCACTTGGTTGCCTTCGGTAAACAGTCATTGAGTATAGGATGCTTTAGTGGTCGTCCTTTTGTCCAAAGATCAAAGTTGCCTCGGAAAGGTTGCCTCGGATATTGTTGCCTCAGATGATTGATCTAGGACATTAGGGTTATTACTAAGACGTCCTAACATTGCTTTAGTGACCGTACGTCCCTTTCGAATTGACCCTCAAAACTCCAACGACGATGCTACCTACTCACTAATAGTGGGATAGCACTGTCTAAAGGAAACAAACATAGAACGATTCTTTTTTCGAGTAGGTAGATTAGTTCTTAAGTACTTGCTCAATCAAAACAAACTTTTTCACACTTACACTCCTTTATAAACAAAGTTTTCAAAAACACTTCATTACACTCTTGAAGACAGAAGCAAGAGTTAAATCGAAGTCAAAATAAAAGCTTTTCAAATCACACAAACACAAAGAAAACAATTTTGAAAATGATGAGCAAGTACCTAAGAGCCCGTAGATAACTACGGATAGAAAGGGTGCTAATACCTTCCCTTTCTATAATCAACCCCCGTACTCAGAAATATCTCGAAAAAGGAATTTTTCTGTGCTTTTTTCCTTTCCTTGTTGGATAAAATAAAAGTCGGTGGCGACTCTTGCTTACCGCGACATTTTGCGAACACAAACGCAAAACGCAAACCAGCAATTCCTTAAAAAAGGGAAACACGTCCCAGTTCTGGCCACCATATCATAGTCGTCCAATTGTCCAATCCACCGTCGGTAGTCAGGTAGATCCAGCTGTCAAACTCTGACTCTTCTTCATCGTTTTCAATTGCATTCACTCCCGAATTACTGATACGCAGGGGAGGTCTTCCAATCCGCGCATGCCGAACAGCCCTTTGAGCTTCTGCAGTAAAACCCAAACCAAACTTATCAGTTTTGTGTGCGAAGTCGGGGAGTTGACCCCAATTTGCAAACCCACCTTTTTCAATAACAACCCTAGCATCCTTGAGGGAGGCCATCTTTATTGCAGGTTCTTCAACAGCAAATTCAGTCGACGCCAGAGTCTGGGGGACCTCTTCAAAGTTCTGACACGGGGTTTCAATGAACTCTCCATCCATTTCAAAATACTGAAAGGAGTTAAGGTGGCTCACCATGTACTCCTCTTCTCCTCGTACCATAACAATCTTCCCCTTTACTGGATATTTTAACATCTGATGGAGCGTGGAAGTCACTGCCCCAGCTTTATGAATCCATGGGCGACCCAGCAAACAAGAATAAGATGGTCGAATGTCCATCACATAGAACGTAGATGCAAAAGTCTGAGAGCCAACTTTAACAGGGACATCCACCTCCCCATGCGCCATCCTTTTGGACCCGTCAAAGGCCCTAACCACAATATTACTCGACTTTAGAACCAACCCTTCACAGTCCAACCGATCTAACGCTTTCTTGGGTAAAACATTTAATGAGGACCCAATATCCACCAGTACGTGGGCCAGAGTAGTGCCCATGCACTCGATCGAAACATGCAGAGCGTCATTGTGATTCCTTTCTTTGGCAGTCAGATCTGCATCGGAGAAACCCAACCCGTTGTCAGCAGTCAAACTAGCCACACAGTCTTTGAATTGATCAGCATATGTTTCCTGTGGCACATGTGCAGTTTTAAGGAAAGCAATTAAAGCCTTTGCATGGGCTTCTGAGCACAACAATAAAGATAACATGGAGATCTTCGACGGGGTTTGCCCAAGCTGCTCGACTACGTTGTAGTTGCTTTTCTTGATAATCTTCATAATTTCCTCCATCTCCTGTCTAGAGGTTTCTACAACAATCTTCTTAGGTGCCTCCATCCGGGCAGGCTCACCTGTGATCTCTTTGCCCCGAGCGTTAGATGACTCGACGACAGGGGTGATAATTGGAATATGAACTGGGACAGTAGCTGATGTACTGGCAGATGGAATAACAACAGGCTTTTGAATAGTTGGTGGGAAAATCTTAGGAGAGAAGAGTCTTCCGCTTCGGGTGACCTTGTTAGACTCGACAATATTGCTGACATCAGTATTAGCCTCTTCAACCTTCAAGTCTTGTTTGATCCCATGATAATACACATCGGCCCCATAGTGCCACGGGACAACCTTATCCGAAGTGTATGGCATAGGACCAGGAATAGTAATGATTAATGGAGCAACTCTTGTAACGGGTGTAATCCTAACAGGCTTTCTCGAGGAAGCCTTGGAAGGATTGGCGGAAATGGTTATGATGGAAACATCTTCAACAGGAATCAACAGAATCAAAGTTTTCTCGAACATGATCTCTTTGTTATCCATCAGGCATTAAACACCTGACTTCAATAAATGGAAACTATCAGGAAGGATTAAACATAGGTGGCAACCTTCGCCCAGCCCGAAAATAAACCGACCAACAATAGGTTCTTCTTTACTGTCATCAACGGAGTAGAAATGTCTTCCACAGAGGTCACAAATGAATCATCATTCACAACATTTACTCCATGCTTGGGCATAGGAGCAGTCATGACATTAGGCTTTTCCGGTGCGTCAAACTCGATATCTTTAGCTTCAATCAAATCTTGCACCTTATTCCTCAAGGCCCAGCAGTTGTTTGTATCATGCCCTGGGCTATCAGAGTGATAGGCGTAGCGGGTGCTTGGGTTATACAGCGGTGATGTAGTATTGGGATTCTTCGGGGATTCCCTCAGAGTTATTAGGTTAGTCTTCAACAACTGCGGCAGAATTTGAGACAGGGTCATACTGAGCCGAGTATACTGTCTTTGCAGTCTCTCTACTATTTGCTGATTGTTGTGCTGTGGGGCGACAATGGGTTTTGATATTACTATCGCATTAACTGCTTGGCGGCGTTCAGGTCGGTTTTGGCTCCTCGAGCTGTAAAATGCACTAGCTTCTTTTCTGAAAGGCTTCTTTTCTGTACTTGATGAAGCACCTTTCTGTATTTTGACACTTTTGATACCAGCTTCTACCCTCTCCGCAGTCAAAATCAATTCAGTAAACCCAGATGATGAACTTCCGATCAAATGATTGAAGAATGGACCCGACAAAGTTCCAAGAAACATATCCACCAACTCTCTATCAGACAAAGGGGGTTGGACTCTTCCAGCCAGATCTCTCTATTTCTGAGCATAGTCCTTAAAGCCTTCGCTTGTGCCCATAGACATACCCTGAAGTTGAGTACGCGTGGGAGAAAGGTCAGTGTTATACTAGTATTGCTTGTAAAAAGCAGCAGCAAGGTCCTCCCAGTTGCGGACATTAGCTCCTTCCAATTGATAGAACCATTCAAGTTGAGTCCCTGACAGACTATCTTGAAGTAAATGAACCCACAGGTTTCTATCAGCAATATAGGGTTGGATTTTTTTGACATACGAGTGGAGATGAAGATTTGGACAAGATACTCCATCATACTTAGCAAAGATAGGAGCTTTAAACTTGTGAGGGATCACCACCCCAGATGCCACTCCTAAATCTCTGAAGTCCAACCCAGGTATCTTCTGAATCTCCATTGCACTCAGCCGGTCTTCGAGTTGCTTATACCTATCCTCAGCAGGAGGATACTGGTCTTCATCAAAATCAGTGTCATCATCAGAGACCACAGGACTAGGACCCTTTCCTTTTTCTTGATTCTCTCCTCCTCCGGATGAATGAGACAAATCAGCTTCCTGTCGCAACCTATTTCCAAATCTGTGACCCATATTCAACAGAACCACCTTCTTCTTCTTCTTCTTCTTCTTCTTCTTCTCCTTCAGGATGAGAGTCTTCAAATCCTGCTGTCCTTTAGCCAAGTTCAAAAATAACTCTTGGAATTGAGAATTCTGTGCTTGAAGAGCCTTGATGGCTTGATCGATAGGTGTTTCAGAAGACATTCTGTGCTGAAATAAATAGCGAAGAAGATGAGAAACCTGTAATGATACCTGTAATGAGGGGCATGATAATGGAATGCGTATGGAATGATTTCAAAGACTTTGGGAGATTTAAATTTGCAAACCAAGAAATAAACAAACTTTATTAGATTCAAACTTGTAAAATGTTTAACAATGCTTTTAAGGCGTTACAAAAGAAATAACTGAAAAACAAATCTAAACTAGAAACAATAAAAGATATCAGAAATCCCATGGTCGCTTTCCCTTCGTGCTGACATAATCATTGATTGTTGTTGTACCCCAAAATTTTCCCTCCCATATTTCTCAAGACATTTCAAGAAAGATCTCCAAGTTGCTCAAGGTAGTCCAAGGGTTGGCCAAACAAGCTCTCTCCTAAGGCAGTCTACCCCAAATTAGGGTTTTATGTTTCATCAAGATACTTGAGTCCAAGTGATCCCAAATGCTCAACATTGTCCTAATATGTTCTCAAGGTCATCCATGTCAAGTTTCAAGCCTTGCAGAGGAAATTTGCTCAGTCAATTGCTCAAAGGTACAAAAATCGACTGTGTTAGGGCAAAAGTCAACTGTGACCCACATACAGTCAAACTTCAAGATTTTTGGTCAACATCCTCATTTTGAAGTATATTTCATCATTTTATCAAGGGTTGATCATGATTCATCAAGGATTGCTCATAATTCATCAAGATTCAAAAGTTGCTAAATTAGGGTTTTGTAGGAAAAGTCAACTCAAATTTGACCAAGCATAACTTTCTCATACTTTATGAGAAAGGACCCATAAAAAGCTCATTTTGAATAGGATACAATTCCCTACAATCCATCTTCATCTCCCAAGTTCAAAATATGCACTCACAAGAAGTTATGAATTTGGACATTATAGGTCATTTTGAAAAGTCAACAAAAACACCTTTTTTGTCAAAGCTTCATGCATGAGCATGGAATATCAAATTGAGATGAGACCAAAAGGGTTGATTATAGGACATCTCAATATTTCTAAAAAGTCCAAGAACACCTCAAAAGAGTCAAAATAGAGGAAGTTATGTATGTTGAAGTTGACCTTTTTTGCAAAATTGCCAAAAGTCAACTATGCCCAAAACTTCAAATTTTGCCAAATGGGCCCAATCTTTTTCACTTGTTTTAAGTTGGCAACATAGCCCACGTGCTCTAGCCTTTGCCACTTGTCAATATCATATTTTTATTATTTAATTTGGTTTTTATTTGAATTAATTCAATTTAAATCAAATTAAATCAAATAAAAATCCAAAACATTGAAACCAAGGATTTTATGATTATTTCAGGTCTTATTACACAGCTAGGATCAATCAAAATCGTATCAAGGCATATGTGTACAAAGAGATTGGATTTGGACCAATTTTGGAAAGCTTTAAAGAAGAATTAAATCAAATATCAAAAGCATTGAAGAAGGAAGATTTGGATACAATGATCAACCCTAATGCATTGTTTGATACATAAGGAGGCGAGGCAGACCTATTTACGGGTTGGAAGCAGGCGCTAGAGAGAGAACAAAATCTGAAAAGTACCAAGAAAAATGTGAGTTCGAAATCACCTTTAGAGGCAGTTTCAAGACTCTTTGACGATCCCAATCACTTCCAGGAAGTCTCTACAAGAGAAAGCAATCGAAAGCAAGTGTTTTCAAGCCCTACAACACACTGTAAGTCCGTCACGGTATTGTCATCTTCTTGAATTCGAATAGCCTTGTTCTTGCATCCATAGTGTAAAATAATTGTACATTCTTGATCACCATGACGTTTGCAAACTTTCTACAATAGCCAATTGCATTTTAATAGACCGAATCGTAAACCACCATTGTTAGGTTTTCGAGCTTGGTTTTAGGGTTTTTGTTTTCAGTGACAATTGGCCTTCATGAGTGGTACCTTTAGGTTCACGAGGTTGAGACAAATGCAACCATGGTGTTAGGTTTCGTTTATGTTGCCTATAGAAGATTTTGGGACGGGCATGGCCTGTAGCGACGAACAAAGCGTCCGTAGGTAAAAGTATTTTACTTTTACCCACGGAGAGAGGAAGGAGACGATGAAGTGTCGCTCCCCTAGTGGCCAATTCAAATGATCTGCGCACTTTTTTCTTTTTTCATCCACTAACACCCTTTTTTATATATTATTCTTGTTTCTAGGCATATGTACAGAGAAAACACATTGGCCTAGTGGTAGTCAGCTGTTTGATAAAGCATTGGGAGGCTGGAGGTCAGGGGTTCGATCCCTGTCTCCAGCATTTGCTATTTTTCTGTTTACTTCCAGGTAATCCAATGCGCGCATAAGCCAAGCGTCCATCATACTCCCTCATCATCCAACGCGCCAGATGGCCAGATCTGGTGGCCACCATTAGGAGTGCACCATAATCCAGAGTCAACGCATACGTACAGGATTACAAAAGTCAATGTGGATCAGCAGTAATGGGCCAGAATTCTGACTATTCACACCCCAACTTTCAGGCCCAATTCTTCTGTCTCTTTTATATTTTGTTTATTTCATTTAATTTTCATTTATTTATTTACTAACCACTAAATTAATTTTCTTTTTATCAAATTATCAAAAAAATCACCAAAAAATATTTTATGTCCAAATTAAATTTTAGATATTTATTCTTAGTAAAAAAATCAATTAATTAATTAGGTTAATTTGTTAGATAAACTTTAAATTATTTTTTCAAATAATTAAAACTAATTAGAATCAATAGGTTTTTAACATTAACTTAATTATTTTATTTCTTTCCTAAAATAACCAAAAACCAAAAATATGTCATTTAATTATTGTTCATTAATTTATTTAACAACCAATTAATTTAGTATTTAATTTTAAGACTTAATTTCTTTTCTTAAAAAATATTAAAAAATAACAAAAACATTTTCTTTTAATTAAGAGGGTCAAAACCCTAGTTCTCGCATTCGATCTAATTTTCTCACGCGTTTTATTTTTATCCAATTATTGTATCTGCTCCCGGTTTGTAATAATTTAAATTAGGACATTTACTTTTTACCGCTTTTTTAATTTTGAAGTGTTTGTTTTTGGCGATGTAAATACCCGACGCCTTGTAATAGCGTAGTTTAATTTCCGCACTTTAATTTCTGCAAATATTCAACTGTTAGATGTTTGATAATAGGGTTTGCATGACAAGAATGAATGTTTGAATTTAAAACAGTTAGATCACCCTAAAATGTGCAAAGATAAATAACTGAAATCAAAACACTCGCACATGCGCACTCCTAGGGTACACTCCCACTTGGTTGCCTTCGTAAACGGTCATTGAGTATAGGTTGTTTTAGAGGTCGTCCTCTTGTCTAAAAGATCATAGTTGCCTCGGAAAGGTTGCCTCGGATATCGTTTCCTCGGATATCGTTTCCTCGGATAAATGATCTAAGACATTAGGGTTACCACTAAGACGTCCTAATATTGCTTTAGTGACTGTATGTCCCTTTCGAATTGACCCTCAAAACTCCAAAGACGGTGCTACCTACTTACTAATAGTGGGATAGCATTGTCTAAAGGAAACAAACATAGAACAATTCCTTTTTCGAGTAGGTAGATTAGCTCTTAAGTACTTGCTCAATCCAAACAAATTTTTTCGCACCTACACTTCTTTACAAACAAGTTTTCAAAAACACTTCATTACACTCCTGAAGACAGAAGCAAGAGTTAAATCGAAGTTAAAACAAAAACTTTTCAAAACCCACAAGCACAAACAAAAAAAAATTTTGAAAATGATGAGCAAGTACCTAAGAGCCCGTAGATAACTACGGATAGAAAGGGTGCTAATACCTTCCCTTTCTATAATCTACCCCCCTTACTCAGAAATATCTCGGAAAAGGAATTTTTCTGTGCTTTTTTCCTTTCCTTGTTGGATAAAATAAAAGTCGGTGGCGACTCTTGCTTACCGTGAAATTTTGCGAAAATAAAACACAAAACGCAAACTAGCATTTCAAAAACAGTCAGTTCTCCCACCATATCACAGAACTGGCGAGTCTGCTGGGGATATTTTTAAGTGGGGTGTACCTTAGGAATAGTTCATCATAATGTTTTCAATTGTTTGATCTGTTTGCTTTATCTTTGTGGGTTTGAATCGGAGTTACTATAGTCCTAACCGGATCTGGGGACACCTTTTAGGTAAGTAGCAATAGACTGTGAGGGAACTGTACGACGTAGACCGATACAGTTGAAGCAGTAGCTACGTTGGTGTGACACTTTAGTTTGTACCAATATCCCTTGTGGTGGAACAAGGAGAATATGGGGCTGCTAAGGGGTTATTAAGCACCAACTGACCTTAGAACCTATAATTGACCAACTTGGCCATAGAAAAGTAGCAGTATGCTACACTCATTGAGACCAAACTCTCACGATGATTCCGGCTGTAAGAAAAGGTTGCTAAACTGGAATTATGACCGATCGAGGGTGGTCAGTGATATTAAGATCCTCTAGAACCCAATTACTATTACTAGGACAGGTTGAACCAACTAAACTGAAAGAGGGTAATGCCTAAACTCCATGCCAACCTGAAATTTAAGGGCTACTGTGTGACTTGTTTGCCCTTACCATGTTTGCTATCTGTGAATACTTGTGGTGTGTTCTTATCATGACATCATGCATCATGACATTGCATGCATATTTCATTAGACTAACCATTTCAAAGACAGAGGGGATTCATCTTTGTTCTATTTTGCAGATCATGGCATCTATGCGCAGAAACACTATTCAGATCAGCTTCGTACAGATTCCTGCTCAGCTTAGAGAGTTGGTTTCTAGAGTTCCTGATACTTCTTCCTTTGTCAGAAGACATGGTCATCTCCTGGGTATGGTCACTTCCAAACTGGATGAGCAAATGATGAGCGTCTTTCCAGTTCTTTGACCCGTTGCATCACTGTTTTACCTTCCCGAACTATCAGTTGGTCCCTACTTTGGAGGAGTTCTCTGATTTACTTGGCATATCTATTCTAGAACAGACACCATTTACAGGTTTGGAGCTAGCTCCTAGGCCAGAAGATATTGCTTCAGCCCTCCATCTGACAAAGACTGAGGTTATGTCTAACTGGGATATTCAGAGCGGGGTTAAAGGCTTTCTGGCTAAGTTCTTGATTGATCAGGCTAAACGGTTCTGGGATAGTTTGGACTTTCAGGAATTTGAAGACATCCTGGCTCTTCTTATATATGGCTTGGTTCTGTTCCCTAATTCAGATTCTTTTATCGACGTGAACGCAGTGAAGATCTTCATGTCCCAAAACCCAGTGCCTACACTCTTGGGTGATATTCTGCATGCTCTTTATGTCCGTACTGCTCGGAAAAGGGGAACCCTTATGTGTTGTGCACCATTGCTGGCGAGGTGGTTTATTTCTCACCTCCCCAAATCTATTTTGAAGAATGAGGAAGGAATATGTTGGGCCTACATGATTATGTCCCTTGCTCACACGGACATCATCTGGAGTACTAAGGATATGGAAGAGGTAGCTGTCATCGATCACTATGGGGAATACCCCAATGTTCCATTGCTTGGAATTAGAGGAGGAATAACCTATAATCCTTGTCTGGCCTTACGACATTTTGGACGGGCTCGAAGGGACGGTCCTCACGAGCTGCTACTTCCAAGCATTGTCTTTGACTTCCAGGGAGATGTTGAAGAACATCGCCGTAGATTCATACGAGCTTGGGATAGGGTAAACAGGTCTGATCCTCACGAGCTAGGAATGAAGATTTCTCTTCCAATGCAACCATATCTTCGTTGGGTTCGGGCCCGTGCCCAAAAGCTAGGGATGTTGTACGAAGCTGTCTTACCGGTAATTGTTGAGCATGCTGATGAAGAAGGGGTTCCTCATACTGTCCTCCATCCATACATGCCTACTAACATTGGGGCATTAAAGAGGTCTTGGATCCAGCTAAAGGAAGAACGGGATACTTACAGAGAGAAGTATCATGAGCAGGAGCGGAAGATCCTGAAGCTTACAAGGCAGCTGGAGAATGAGAGGGTCCTCAACGACTATGTTAGCACCAAAGGAAAACGACCATGGGAGCGCTAATGTCTTTTATTGTTTTTAGCTTAGACTTACTTTTCAGTATTCCTTTTGTAACGCCTTAAAGGAATTTGTTAAACATTGTTTCAAGTTTTTTATCTAATAAAGTGTGTTTCATTTTGGTTTACGAATTTGAATCCCTAAAGTCTTTGAAATCATATTATACGCATTCCATTCCCATGCACCTCATTACAGGTACCCTTACAGGTTTCTCATCTTCTTCACTGTTTATTTCAGCAAACATGTCTTCTGAAACATCTACTGATCAAGCTATCAAGGCCCTGCAAGCTCAGAATGCTCAGTTCCAGGAAATGTTCATGAACTTGGCCAATGGTCAACAAGATCTGAAGACTCTTATCTTGAAGGATAAGAAGAAGAAGAAGAAGAAGAAGACAGTCCTTCTGAACATGGGTCACAGGTTTGGGAACAGGTTACAGGAAGAAGTTGATTTGTCTAACTCATTTGGAGGGGGAGAGAATCAAGAAGAAAAGGAGGGCTCCTAGCCCTGTGGTTTCTGATAATGAGACTGACTTTAATGAAGACCAGTATCCTCCTGCTGAGGACAGGTATAAGCAACTTGAAGACCGGTTGAGCGCAATGGAGATCCAAAAGGTCCCTGGTATGGACTTTGGAGATTTGGGTTTGGCATTTGGGGTGGTGATCCCCCACAAGTTTAAAGCTCATGTCTTTACTAAATACGACGGGGTCTCTTGTCCGAAGCTACATCTCTGCTCGTATGTCAGAAAGATTCAACCATATACTGCTGATAAGAACCTCTGGATTCATTTCTTTTAAGATAATCTTTTAGGGACTCAACTTGAATGGTTCTACCAACTAGAAGTAGCTAACGTCCGTAACTGGGAGGACCTTGCTGCTTCTTTTTACAAGCAGTACCAATATAATGCCGACCTTGCTCCCACGTGTACCCAACTTCAGGGTATGTCTATGGGTGCGAGCGAAGGTTTTAAGGACTACGCTCAGAAGTGGAGGGATCTTGCTGGTAGAGTCCAACTCCCTCTGGCAGACAAAGAGTTGGTGGATATGTTTCTTGGGACTTTGTCTGGTCCGTATTTCAACCATTTAATCGACAGTTCATCGTCTGGTTTTAATGGATTGATAATGACTGGGGAGAGAGTCGAAGCCGGTATCAAGAGCGGCAAGATACAGAAAGGTGCTTCGTCAAGTACAAAGAAGAAACCTTTCAAGAATGAGCCTAGTGCAGTTTACAGCTCGAGGAGCCAAAATCGACCTGAGCGCCGCCAAGAAATTAATGCGGTGGTAATATCAAGACCAACTGTTTCCCCATAACGCAACACTCAACAAAGAGCAGAGAGGCCGCAGAGATAATTCACTCGGCTCAATATGACTCTATCTCAAATTCTGCCGCAATTATTGAAGACCAACTTGGTGATTCTGAAGGAGGCTCTAAAGAATCCCAACACCACATCACTGCTGTACAATCCGAACGCGCGTTGTGCTTATCACTCTGATAGCCCAGGGCATGATACCAATAACTGCTGGGCTTTGAAGAATAAAGTGCAAGATCTGATCGATGCTAAGGAGATCGAGTTTGAAGCGCCGGAAAAGCCTAATGTCATGACTGCTCCTATGCCCAAGCATGGGGTGAATGCTGTGGATGATGATGTGTTTGTGACCTCCATGGAAGACATTGTTACTCCATTGATGACTGTGAAGAAGAACCTTCTGTTAGCCGGTTTATTTCCGGGCTGTGGCGAAGGTTGCCATCTGTGTTCCATCCTGCCTACTGGTTGCCATCTATTGAAGTCAGGTGTCCAACGCCTGATGGATAACAAAGAAATTCTATTTGAGAAAACTTTTGTTCCATTGGTTCCCGTTGAAGAAGTTTCCATAATCACCATTTTCGCCAATTCTTCCAAGGCTTCCTCGAGAAAGCCCGTTAGAATTACATCTGTTCCAAGAATTACTCCATTGATCATTATTGTTCCTGGACCTATCCCTTACACGTCGGATAGGGCTTTCCTGTGGCATTATGGGGCCGATGTGTATTATCATGGGATTAAACAAGACTTGAAGGATGAAGAGGCTGATACTGATGTCATCAATATTGTTGGATCTAGTAAAGTCACCCGAAGCGGAATACTTTTCTCTCCTGAGATCTCCCCACTAACTGTTCAGAAGCCTGTTGTTATTACACCTGCCAGTACACCTGCTACCGTTCCTGTTCATGTTCCAATCATTACCCCTGTTGCCGAGTCATCTGACACTCAGGGCAAAGGGATCACCGGTGAGCCTTCCCGGATGGAGGCACCGAGGAAGATTACTGTTGAAGCCTCTAGACAGGAGATAGAGGAAATTTTAAAGATCATCAAGAAGAGAGACTACGACATAGTCGAACAGTTGGGGAAAACCCCGTCGAAGATCTCTATGATGTCTTTATTGTTGTGCTCAGAAGCCCATGCTAAGGCTCTGATTGCTTTCCTGAAAACTGCGCACGTGCCCCAGGAAACATCTGCTGATCAGTTCAAAGACTGTGTGGCTAGTTTGACAGCTGAGAACAGGTTAGGTTTCTCGGATGCAGACTTGACTGCCAAAGGAAAGAATCACAATGACGCTCTGCATGTTTCCATTGAGTGCAGGGGCACTACTCTAGCTCACATGTTGGTGGATACTGGGTCCTCGTTAAATGTTTTACCCAAGAAAGTGTTAGACCGTTTAGACTGTGAAGGGTTGGTGCTGAAGCCGAGTAATATTGTGGTTAGGGCCTTTGACGGGTCCAAGAGGATGGTACATGGAGAAGTGGATGTTCCTTTTAAGGTTGGTTCCCAGACTTTCACGTCTATATTCTATGTGATGGACATTCGGCCATCTTATTCTTATTTGCTGGGTCGCCCGTGGATCCACAAAGCTGGGGCAGTTACTTCTACGCTCCATCAGATGTTAAAATACCCAATGAAAGGGAAAATTGTTACAGTACAAGGATAAGAAGAGTACATGGTGAGCCACCTTAACTCTTTTCGGTATGTGGAGATGGATGAGGAGTTCATTGAAACCCCTTTCCAACATTTTGAAGAAGTTCCCCAGACTCCAGCGTCGACTGAAACTGTTGCTGAAGATCCTCCAATGAAGATGGCTTCCATCAAGGATGCTCGGGCTGTTATTGAAAAAGAAGCTCAAAGGGCTGTTCGGCGTGCACGGATTGGAAGACCTCCCCTGCACATCACAAATCCGGAAGTGAATGCGATTGAAGACGATGATGAAGAGTCTGAATTTGACAGCTGGATTTACCCGACTACCGACGACGGATTAAGCAATTGGACGGAAAAGGACTTCGTGCCAATTTCTTTTATTACACAGTAATAGACTTTTGTTTTGAGTTTGTAACAGACAACTTTAAATTTTACGGCCCGGTGCCTTGCCCAAGACACTGTAGCTTTGTTTATGAGGGCTTTATATTTTCCATCTCCATATATCATTAATAAAAGCATTGGACATTTTCTTGCATTACAAATTTTGCGCTCCTTGTTTTTCTTTTCTATCTTGCAAAATAACTATTTTACACACACTCACATATACAGGTCTACATCCACTCTAGATCCCACTGATAACGACTCTGCTACTGCTAGTTATGACTTCGAAAGTCCGATCAACCAAGCCGAGGACGAAGGTGAGGATGATTGCGAAGTGCCTGGTGAACTTGCTAGACTGTTACTTCAGGAAGAGAGGGACATACAGCCGCATGAAGAGCCAGTGGAAACAGTAAATCTGGGTACAGAGGTAGACAAGAAAGAGGTCAATATTGGTGCAAATCTGGAGTCTAGCGTCAAGTAACGGTTGATTCAAATGCTGCATGACTATGTGGAGATCTTTGCCTGGTCTTATGAAGATATGCCTGGGTTGGATACTGATATTGTGGTTCACCGCCTACCCACTAAGGAAGACTGTCCTCCAGTGAAACAGAAAGTCCGCCGAATGCGCCCAGAGATGTCTGAGAAAATAAAGGCTGAGGTTATGAAACAATTTGACGCCGGTTTTCTAGCAGTTACTTCTTACCCGCAGTGGGTTACAAACATGGTTCCAGTGCCGAAGAAAGATGGTAAGGCTCGAATGTGTGTTGACTATAGGGATTTGAACAAGGCGAGCCCCAAGGATGATTTCCCTCTGCCTCATATCGACGTTCTGGTTGACAACACCGCACAGCATAAGGTCTTCTCCTTTATGGATGGTTTCTCCGGTTACAATCAGATTAAGATGGCTCTCGAAGACATGGAGAAGACAACCTTTGTTACTCAATAGGGTACCTTTTGCTACAAGGTCATGCCATTTGGATTGAAGAATGCTGGGGCAACGTATCAACGCGCCATGGTCGCCTTGTTCCATGACATGATTCACCATGAGATTGAAGTATACGTTGACGACATGATTGCAAGGTCCCAGACTGAAGAGGAACATCTTGACCACCTTCAGAAGCTATTTGACAGGTTGAAATTGTACAGGCTGAGGTTAAACCCGAACAAGTGCACCTTCAGGGTGAGGTCTGGTAAGTTGCTGGGTTTCGTCGTAAGTGATAAAGGTATTCAAGTGGATCCTGCAAAAGTGAAGGCTATACAGGAAATTCCAGCTCCCCGAACAGAAAAAGAAGTCAGAGGCTTTTTGGGACGCCTGAACTATATTGCCCGATTCATCTTACACCTGACTGCTACTTGTGAGCCAATCTTCAAGTTACTGAAGAAAGATCAAGTGGTAAAATGGAACGATGAATGTCAAGCCGCTTTTGAAAGGATCAAGGAATATCTCCAAGAGCCTCCTATTCTGATGCCTCCAGTTGAAGGGAGACCTTTGATCTTATACTTGACAATACTCGATAATTCAACAGGGGTGTGTGCTGGGGCAGCATGACGAGTCTGGTCAAAAAGAGCATGCTAATTATTACCTTAGAAAAATGTTTACCAACTGCGAGACCCGATACTCGTTGCTTGAGAAAACTTGATGCGCTTTGGCATGGGCTGCTCGCCGGCTTAGACAGTATATGCTGACTCACACCACCTTATTGATATCAAAGATGGATCCAATCAAGTATATCTTCGAGAAGCCTGCCTTGTCCGGAAGAATAGCAAGATGGCAGATGATCTTGACTGAGTATGACATTAAATACACAACCCAAAAAGCAATCAAGGGAAGTGTGTTGGTGGATCATTTGGTGCATCAGGCAGTGGATGATTACTAGTCTATGAACTTTGAATTCCCGAACGAGAATATCATGTTGGTAACTGACTGTGAGACACCTGGACCGGATGAAGGACCTGAGGAGGGATCCCGATGGTCTATGTACTTTGATGGAGCTTCAAACGCTTTGGGTAATGGCATTGGCGCCGTGATCATATCTCCTGAAGGCTCTCATACTCTGTTCACCGCCCGACTATGTTTCAACTGCACCAACAATATGGCGGAGTATGAAGCGTGCATCATGGGTCTTCGAGCAGAAATTGACCTAAGGATTAAGTTCATGAGTGTGTTCGGAGATTCCGCTCTCGTGATCAGTCAGATCAAAGGAGAGTGGGATACAAAACACCCAAATCTTATTCCTTACAAGGAGTATGTGTTGACGTTGCTTCCACACTTTAAGGAGATAACCTTTGAACACTTCCCTAGAGAGGAGAATCAGTTGCAGGACGCGCTAGCTACAATGTCTTCTATGTTCAAGGTCAGATGGGACAATGAGGCTCCCCAGATTACCATTGAAAGGTTGGACGAACCTTCACATTGCTGCGATATCGAGACTGAAGAAGTAACAGATAAGCCCTGGTTTCATGAGGTGAAGAGGTATCTTGAGGCTCAGAAGTACCCCAAGGGTGCATCTGTTAATGATAAAATGTTTCTGAGGAGGTTCGCGACAAAGTTCTTCATTAGTAATGGTATCCTTTACAAGCGTAATCATGATTCAACCTTACTGCGATGTGTGGATAAGAACGAAGCAGAAAGGATCATGGTAGAGTTACATGAAGGTACCTTCAGAACTCATTCCAGTGGACACACCATGGCAAAGAAAATCCTATGGGCAGGATACTATTGGTCAACAATGGAAGCCGACTGTTATCAACATTCTCGGACCTATCACAAGTGACAAGTCTATGCTGATAAGGTGCACATACCTCCAGTTCCTCTGAACGTCTTGACAGCTCCTTGGCCTTTTGCAATGTGGGGCATCGACATGATCGGCGAGATCAGACCTACTGCGTCAGACGGGCATCGTTTCATCTTGGTAGCAATTGATTACTTTATAAAATGGGTTGAAGCAGCTTCCTTTGCTACTGTAACCAAGAACGCCGTGGCACGGTTTATTTGGCACAATCTGATCTGTCGATATGGTGTACCAGAGAGGATCATTATGGATAATGGTACAAATCTTAACAATAAGATGATCACCAAACTCTACGAACAATTCAAGATACAGCATCACAACTTTTCTCCCTACCGACCGAAGATGAATGGGGCTGTTGAAGCGGCTAGTAAGAACATCAAGAAGATCGTGCAGAAGATGACAGTGACATACAAAGACTGGCACGAGATGTTACCGTTTGCTCTTTATGGGTACCGTACCTCAGCGCGGACGTCAACAGGGGCAACACCCTATTCCTCGGTACATGGCATGGAGGTCGTATTGCCCATTGAAGTTCAGATACCCTCTCTTCGGATTATGAAGGATGCAGGTTTGAGCGAAGATGACTGGATTCAGACCCGGTTTGATCAGTTGAACTTAATCAACGAGAAAAGACTTACTGCTATTTGTCATGGTCAAACGTATCAAAATCGGATGATCAAGGCATTTAATAAGAAAGTTAAACAAAAAGAGTATCAAGTTGGGGATCTGGTAATCAAGCGCATCATCCTACCTCAAGGTGATCCCAGGGGCAAATGGACCCCTACTTACAAAGGGCCGTTTGTGGTTAAGAACATTTTCTCAGGAGGAGCTATGATTCTAACCACCATGGATGGTGACGACCTTCCTCACCCCGTCAATGTAGACATAGTGAAAAAATACTACGCATAATCCAAGACCCGCTAGGTTGATTGGCCTAGGCAAAAATAAGGGCTTCCCGGCGAACCAAAAGGGTTCGGGCAAAAATAAGGGATGAAAATGAAAAAACTGTACACCCGGCAAGTCGAAAACCTGAAAAGGCGGCTTGGGCAAAAAAGGGTATCCCGGTGGACTGAAAACCCGAAAGGGCGGTCCAGGCAAAAATTAGGGATTAAAGCGTAACACTATGTCCCATTGGATCACCTTGCAACCAGACTTCGGTATCGACTGTCAAGCTCGGACGACACTAATCAATCTGATCTACCTTTAACCAAGTAGCCAAGTGATGAGATGCTCGAGGACATAAAGGCAATAACAGAGTTGGAACCCAGTGGGGTTGTTCACATAGTTATTTTTCTTTGTTTTTCACAAATTATATTGTGATACGGTGGGAGAGAACTGACTGTTTTTTGGAATGCTGGTTTGCGTTTGTTTTTGCAAAATGTCGCGGTAAGCAAGAGTCGCCACCGACTTTTATTTTATCCAACAAGGAAAGGAAAAAAGCACATAAAAATTCCTTTTTCGAGATATTTCTCGGGTTCGGGGGGTAGATTATAGAAAGGGAAGGTGTTAGCACCCTTTCTATCCGTGGTTATCCACGAGCTCTTAGGTACTTCCTCATTTGTTTTCAAAATTGCTTTCTTTGTGTTTGTGGGTTTGAAAAAAGTTTTTGTTTGAAACTTCGATTTAACTCTTGCTTCTGTCCTCAAGAGTGTACGAAGTGTTTTTGAAAACTTTGTTCAAAAGTGTAAGTGTGAAAAGTTTTTGTTTTTTGAAAGAGCAAGTACTTAAGAACCATCTACCTACTCGAAAAAGGAATCGTTCTATGCTAATGTCCTTTAAACAATGCTATCCTACTATTGATGAATAGGTAGCACAGTCGTTGGAGTTTAAGGGTCAATTCGAATTAGGGACTTACGGTCACCAAAGCAATGTTAGGATGCCTTAGCGGTAACCCTAATGTCTTAGATCATTTGTTTTGAGGCAACAATATCCGAGGCAACCGTTTCGAGGCGACTATGATCTTTGGACAAGAGGGCGACCTCTAAAGTGACCTATACTTAATGACCGCGTACGAAGGCAACCAAGTGGGGTGTACCCTAAGAGTGCGCATGTGCAAGTGTGTCGTTTTTCAGTTAATTTTATCTTTGTACATGTTAATGGTGATCTAGGTTGATTTTAGGTTTAAACGTTCAATCTTGTCATGCATCCCTATTATCATACATCTAGCAGTTATATTTTGCGGAAAATAAATTGCAGAAATTAAATTACAAGGCGTCGGGTATTTACATCGCTAAAAGCAACCCTTTGAAATTTAAATACGGAAAAATAAATAAAGCGATAAAAATAATTAAATGGTCTTAATTATCTATTACATTCCGGGAACAAGTACAATATTGAATAAAAGATCGCGTGCGGAAAATTAAATCGAGTGCGAGTTCTAGGGTTTTGATCCTTGGTTAAAGAAAAAGATTTTTTTGGTTACTTTTGAATTAAGAAAGAAATTATCTAAATTAATTATTAAATCAATAAATAAATTAGTTAATTAATTAAAAATAAATATTTTGGTTTTTTTTTGGTATTTAAAGAAATAAAATAAAATAAAGGCTTAAATGCAGTTTTGACCCCCCTAGTTTAAGGTTTTTGGAGTTTCGATCCCCCTAGTTTAAAAGCCAGGTTTCTAGTCCTCAAAGTTTTCAAATTTGGGATTTTTGAAGCCCCTCCATCTGGCTGCCCAAAAAGTGACATGGCAATGCCACATATTTTTTTTTAAAAAAAATTTTTTTTTTTTTTCCTTTCGAACCTTAATTTTGCCCATGAGGAGAAGAAAAATTTTTTTTTAAAAAAAAAAAAAAAAAAAAAAAAAACGTGGCATTGCCATGTCACTTTTTGGGCAGCCAGATGGAGGGGGCTTCAAAAATCCCAAATTTGAAAACTTTGGGGACTAGAAACCTGACTTTTAAACTAGGGGGATCGAAACTCCAAAAACCTTAAACTAGGGGGGTCAAAACTGCATTTAAGCCTAAAATAAATTAATGTTAGTAAAAACCTAATTAAGTCTAAGTTAATTTTAATTATTTTACAAAAATGTATTAAGATTATTTCTAATTAATGGCCTAAATTAATTAATTGATTTTGTTAAAAAAAAGCTAAAATTTAATTTAATAAAGAAAGTAATTATTTTTGTGGTTTTAATTTTATAAGGAAAAAGATTTGATTGGTTAATTAATTAAACAAAATATTATAAAGCAATTAAAACAAAAAATAAATAAAGGAGGGTTAGAGATGTATGGGCCTGAAAAAGGGGGTCGAATTGCAATTCCAAGGCCCATTAGGCGCTGGCCTTGTTGACTTTGTGAGATCTAGTGGGTGCACGTTGACTTGGTTCCATGGTGGACGTTCCCTTCTTGGCCACCAGATCTGGCCAGGGGCCATCTGGAAATTGATTGAGTGAGGGAATATGGTGGGCTATACGCTTGGGTACGCACACAATCGCCTGCAAGAAAAAATCAAAGAGGAATTTGGAGGACCTGGGATTCGAACCCAGGTCCTGTAGGTGATTGCCAACGCTTGCTTCCACTAGGCCATTGTGCTTCAGTTGTTAGTATATTAAACAATAATAATAAGAGATAATGCGCCATATGGCAGAAAAAAATAAAAACGCACGCGTGTTTTTGAATGGTCCACTGGGGGATTGACACGTCTCCATCTCCAAACTCCAACCCCTGTAACTTTACCTGCGGATTTGGATCCGTAGCTAAATGCGCAGGTTGATCCCGAAATTAATTCCAGGCCATAAAAACGACCTCCAAAGGCATGGTTAGGTTCATCTTGGCTTCCTGAGTGTAACCATGTCTATCACAAGATTCAATTTCACCTGAAATGAAAATCCCTAAAATCCAAAACATAACCGTAGCCATGCGGTTATGAGGTTACAGTCCATATAAATGAAATTAAATATTGCCACAAGCTTAGAAATCTCATGAGAGTCACAAATATATCAATGATTTGCCAGAAAGATACAAGAATTGAGAGCTACCATTTCGAATACAGGGCTGAGAGACGTGATACTTACAACGCGTTTTGGTGTGTATGAGAGCTTGCTTTGGATTGGTTTCAACTCAGTGAACCTCCAGGAATTGATTGAGATCGTTCTTGGCTTCTGAAATCACCTCTAGACACAATTTTGATTTCACACTTTTCACCACTTTTTCCAAGTTTTGTTTGGTTCGTTCTTGCAGCTTCTAGCCCTCAATTTCGTGTGCCTCTCTTGCTTATGTAATGTGGAATGCATTAGGTTAACAAATGTGCCTTGAATCTTCCACATCAATGCATAAAATATTTGATTTGATTCACTTTTGAAAGCTTGCCTAATTTGTCAAAAATCCATCTTTTTGTACATGATATGGTGAGATACGAATTTGATGCTGATCATGATGATGATTAAGTCCTAAAATAGCCAAAAAGATATCAAGTAATCAATATTTGGATTTTACATGATTTAATTTGATTTAAAATGAAATAATTCAATAAAAAATCAAATAAAATAATAAAAAAGAAATATGATCTCAAGGCTGGAGCTAGGACACGTGTGCAATGGTACAAGCTCAAATCAAGTGGAAAAGAATGGGCCCATTTGACAAAATTTGGAGTTTTGGGGATAATTGACTTTTGACAATTTTGCAAAAATGTCCAACTTCAACAATGCATAACTTCTTCAATTTTGAACTTTTGGAGGTGTTCTTTGACTTTTTAGAAATCTTGAGATGTCCTCTAACCAACCCTTTTGGTATAATCGCATTTTGATATTCCATTCTCAAGTTATAAGATTTGGCAAAAAAGGTGTTTTTGTTGACTTTCAAAAATGACCTATAATGTCCAAATTTGTAACTTCTTGTGAGTGAATTTTATGATCTTGGGGTATGAAGATGGATTGTAGGAAATTGAATCCTATTCAAAATTATATTTGGATAGGTCATTTATCAGAAAGTATGAGAAAGTTATGCTTGGTCAAAGTTGAGTTGACTTTTCCTATAAAACCCTAATTTAGCAAATTTTGAGTCTTGATGAATTTTGAGCAATCCTTGGTGAATCATGATCAACCCTTGATCAAATGATGAAATATACTTCAAAATTAGAATGTTGATAAAAAATCTTGAGGTTTGACTGCTTGTAGGTCACAGTTGACTTTTGCCCTAACACAGTCGATTTTTGGACCCTTTGAGCAATTGACTGAGCAAACTTCCTCTACAAGGCTTGAAATTTGACATGGATGACCTTGAGAAAATATTAGGACATTGGAGAGAACTTGAGGTCATTTGGACTCAAGGATCTTGATGCAACACAAAACCCTAATTTGGGGTTGACTGCCTTAGGAGATAGCTTGTCTGTCTAACTCTTGAGCCATCTTGAGCCACTTGGAGATTTTTCTTGCAATGTCTTGAGAAATATGAGAGGGCAAATTTTGGGGTACAACATGTATAAACTCTATTGTTCGGAGGCGTTCTCTTACTAGGACGTCAGCCTCTTGTACAAAAACGTCTATTTACAGGCTAACTTCAAAATCAATACAAGTCATTTTTACAAAGAAATTTCAAACTATTTTCCTTTTTCTATTTTGTCTTGCGAGAACGTCCAATGTTCATTTTTGATATATGCATTTGAAATTGACTGCTGCTCATAAAAATTTTCATGCGAAACGAAAGACGATTACTCATAATATCAGAAACAGGGGCAAACGAGAAATGTCCAAACCATACAGTTGCTCTACCCTCCAGGTATAGGGATAGACCTAGTTGGAGAAAACGATTGGAAGTACATTCACTCCCTACAGAGTAAGAAAAAGACAGTAGTGCTAACTCTCCCCAACTGAGACTCGCAATCGTGAATAAATTGACGATATTCTCCCCAAGCAGAGTTTATCTACCATCAGCAATAAAAAGTCTTATCATCCTCAGTGGAGTATAAAAAATATCCCCAGTGGAGTTTGAAGAATTGTCCCCACTAGACTCTGGAAGATTGTCCCCAGTAGAGTCTAAAAGGTTATTCCCCATGAAGTCGCAACTGGAGTTCTTTCCCTTCACAAACAGAAATTCAATCCCCAACAGGTTTCATTATCACCAGCAACGGTAATTCATCCCCAACTGAATTTATCAGCGAAACCCTCAGCAGATCATCTCTTCCCCACAGAGTAATCTCCTCATCAGTTTATTCCCCAGCGAAGTTATCCTCTCCTACAGGTTTATTCTCACAATCATCTTCATTTACTATCCCCAGCGGAAAAGAAGAATTCAACTCTTTTCTCCAGCAGCAATCCGAGATTTATTTTTCCCAGCTAAAAACATCACATTTCCATACATCATGACACATGCATATACGCATCATACAAAACAATCTCATTTATTTTGAGAACATCATCGCTTGATACATATCACACATTACATACAGCTAACCTTTACCTTTCAGGAAAGGTTCTCACAAATTCAAGCTACGAAGCTTTTACCTCAGTTGAGTACAGACGATCGAAGTTCCTAAATATCAACAGAGATGATTCCTCAGTTGAGTATGGACGATCGAAGTTCCTAAATATCAGCAAAATTTTACCTCAGTTGAATTACGGATGAGCTCCTAAATCTCAGCAGAGATATTTCCTCAGTTGAATTACGAACGAGCTCCTAAATCTCAGCAGAGATGTTTCCTCAATTGAATTACGGACGAGCTCCTAAATCTCAGCAGAGATGTTTCCTCAGTTGAATTACGGACGAGTTCCTAAATCTCAACAAAGATGTTTTCCTCAGTTGAATTACGGACGAGTTCCTAAATCTCAGCAAAAGATGTTTCTTCAGTTGAATTACGGACGAATTCCTAAATCTCAACAAAGATGTTTCCTCGGTTGAATTATGGACGAGTTCCTAAATCTCAGTAGAGATGTTTCCTCAGTTGAATTACGGACGAGTTCCTAAATCTCGACAGAGATGTTTCCTCAGTTGAATTACGGACAAGTTCCTAAATCTCAGCAGAGATGTTTCCTCAATTGAATTATGGATAAGTTCCTAAATCTCAGTAGCGTTTTTTCCTCAGTTGAATTACGGACAAGTTCCTAAATCTCAGCAGCGATGTTTCCTCAGTTGAATTATGGACGAGCTCCTAAATCTCAGCAGAGATGTTTCCTCAGTTGAATTACGGACGAGTTCCTAAATCTTAGCAAAGATATTTCCCTAGTTTAATTACGGACGAGCTCCTAAATCTCAGCAGCGATGTTTCTTCAGTTCAATTACGGACGAGTTCCTAAATCTCAGCAAAGATATTTCCCCAATTGAATTATGGACGAGCTCCTAAATCTCAACAGCGATGTTTCCTCAGTTGAATTACGGACAAGCTCCTAAATCTCAGTAGAGATGTTTCCTCAGTTGAATTACGGACAAGTTCCTAAATCTCAGCAGAGATGTTTCCTCAGTTGAATTACGGATGAGTTCCTAAATCTCAGCAGAGATGTTTCCTCAGTTGAGTATGGACGATCGAAGTTCCTAAATATTAGCAGAGACGATTCATCAACTGAGTAACGGACGACAAAGCTCCTAAAATTCTACTTCTCCCAACAAAGATCAGACTTCCCTAGCGGAATTTTCCTCAACAACAGGTATACAAGCTCTCGCTAAGGAATCTCTTATGCGATCGAAACTCCTCTAGATGGCATCTTAAGCCCATCCCCTTGTCAGCAATTTCCAAATTGCATCTGTAAGCCCATTCTTGATATCGCAAGACGGATACTAATTCATGCGAGTGCAAATTTCTGGGCACTCTAGTGTTCAATCCTCTTCCACCTTCGGATCACGAAAGGCACGAAAGCCAATCTACATCCTCAGGTTTAAGAAGATTGAACAGGGGAAGTTGTTGTACCCCAAAATTTTCCCTCCCATATTTCTTAAGACATTTTAAGAAAGATCTCCAAGTTGCTCAAGGTAGTCCAAGGGTTGGCCAGACAAGCTCTCTCTTAAGGCAGTATACCCCAAATTAGGGTTTTATGTTGCATCAAGATACTTGAGTCCAAGTGATCCCAAATGTTCAACATTGTCATAATATGTTCTCAAGGTCATCCATGTCAAGTTTCAAGCCTTGCAGAGGAAATTTGCTCAGTTAATTGCTCAAAGGTCCAAAAATTGACTATGTTAGGGCAAAAGTCAACTGTGACCCACATACAATCAATCTTTAATATTTTTGGTCAAAATCCTCATTTTGAAGTATATTTCATCATTTGATCAAGGGTTGATCATGATTCATCAAGGATTGCTCATAATTCATCAAGATTCAAAAGTTGCTAAATTAGGGTTTTGTAGGAAAAGTCAACTCAACTTTGACCAAGCATAACTTTCGCATACTTTATGAGAAAGGACCCATCAAAAGCTCATTTTGAATAGGATGCAATTCCCTACAATCCATATTCATCTCCCAAGTTCAAAATATGCACTCACAAGAAGTTATGAATTTGGACATTATAGGTCATTTTGAAAAGTCAACAAAAACACCTTTTTTGTCAAAGCTTCATACATGATCATGGAATATCAAATTGAGATGAGACCAAAAGGGTTGATTATAGGACATCTCAAGCTTTATAAAAAGTCTAAGAACACCTCCAAAGAGTCAAAATTGAGAAAGTTATGCATTGTTGAAGTTGACCTTTTTTGCAAAATTGCCAAAAGTCAACTATGCCCAAAACTTCAAATTTTGCCAAATGGGCCCAATCTTTTTCACTTGTTTTAAGTTGGCAACATAGCCCACGTGCTCTAGCCTTTGCCACTTGTCAATATCATATTTTTATTATTTAATTTGGTTTTTATTTGAATTAATTCAATTTAAATCAAATTAAATCAAATCAAATTCCAAAACATTGAAACCAAGGATTTTGTGATTATTTCAGGTCTTATTACACAGCTAGGATCAATCAAACTCGTATCAAGGCTTATGTGTACAAAGAGATTGGATTTGGACCAATTTTGGAAAGCTTTAAAGAAGAATCAAATCAAATATCAAAAGCATTGAAGAAGGAAGATTTGGACACAATGATCAACCCTAATGCATTGTTTGATACATAAGGAGGCAAGGCAGACCTATTTACGGGTTGGAAGCAGGCGCTAGAGAGAGAACAAAATATGAAAAATACCAAGAAAAGTGTGAGTTTGAAATCACCTTTAGAGGCAGTTTCAAGACTCTTTGACGACCCCAATCACTTCCAGGGAGTCTCTGCAAGCGAAAGCAATCGAAAGCAAGTGTTTTCAAGCCCTGCAACACACTGTAAGTCCGTCACGGTATTGTCATCTTCTTGAATTCGAATAGCCTTGTTCTTGCATCCATAGTGTAAAATAATTGTACATTCTTGATCACCATGATGTTTGCAAACTTTCTACAATAGCCAATTGCATTTTAATGAACTGAATCGTAAACCACCATTGTTAGGTTTTCGAGCTTGGTTTTAGGGTTTTTGTTTTCAGGGACAATTGGCCTTCATGAGTGGTACCTTTAGGTTCACGAGGTTGAGACGAACACAACCATGATGTTAGGTTTCGTTTATGTTGCCTATAGAAGATTTTGGGATGGGCATGACCTGTAGCGACGGACAAAGCGTCCGTAGGTAAAAGTATTTTACTTTTACCCACGAAGAGAGGAAGGAGACGATGAAGTGTTGCTCCCCTAGTTGCCAATTCAAATGATCAGCGCGCTTTTTTCTTTTGTCATCCACTAACACCCTTTTTTATATATTATTCTTGTTTCTTGGCATATGTACAGAGAAAACGCATTGGCCTAGTGGTAGTCAGCTGTTTGATAAAGCATTGGGAGGCTGGAGGTCAGGGGTTCGATCCCTGCCTCCAGCATTTGCTATTTTTCTGTTTATTTCCAGGTAATCCAATGCGCGCATAAGCCAGGCGTCCATCATACTCCCTCATCATCCAACGCGCCAGATGGCCAGATCTGGTGGCCACTATTAGGAGTGCACCATAATCCAGAGTCAACGCATGCGTACAGGATTACAAAAGTCAATGTGGATCAGCACTAATGGGCCAGAATTCTGACTATTCACACCCTAATTTTCAGGCCCAATTCCTCTATCTCTTTTATATTTTGTTTATTTCATTTAATTTTCATTTATTTATTTACTAACCACTAAATTAATTTTCTTTTTATCAAATTATCAAAAAAATCACCAAAAAACATTTTATGTCCAAATTAAATTTTAGATATTTATTTTTTAGTAAAAAAATCAATTAATTAATTAGGTTAATTTGTTAGATAAACTTTAAATTATTTTTTCAAATAATTAAAACTAATTAGAATCAATAGGTTTTTAACATTAACTTAATTATTTTATTTCTTTCCTAAAATAACCAAAAACCAAAAATATGTCATTTAATTATTGTTCATTAATTTATTTAACAACCAATTAATATAGTATTTAATTTTAAGACTTAATTTCTTTTCTTAAAAAATATTAAAAAACAACAAAAACATTTTCTTTTAATTAAGAGGGTCAAAACCCTAGTTCTCGCATTCGATCTAATTTTCTCGCGCGTTTTATTTTTATCCAATTATTGTATCTGCTCCCGGTTTGTAATAATTTAAATTAGGACATTTATTTACTATTTTACCACTTTTTTAATTTCGAAGGGTTTGTTTTTGGTGATGTAAATACTCGACACCTTGTAATATCGTAGTTTAATTTCCGCACTTTAATTTCTGCAAATATTCAACTGTTAGATGTTTGATAATAGGGTTTGCATGACAAGAATGAATGTTTGAGTTTAAAACAGTTAGATCACCCTAAAATGTGCAAAGATAAATAACTGAAATCAAAACACTCGCACATGCGCACTCCTAGGGTACACTCCCACTTGGTTGCCTTCGTAAACGGTCATTGAGTATAGGTCATTTTAGAGGTCGTCCTCTTGTCTAAAAGATCATAGTTGCCTCGGAAAGGTTGCCTCAGATATCGTTGCCTCGGATAAATGATCTAAGACATTAGGGTTACCATTAAGACGTCCTAATATTGCTTTAGTGACTGTATGTCCCTTTCGAATTGACCCTCAAAACTCCAACGACGGTGCTACCTACTCACTAATAGTGGGATAGCATTGTCTAAAGGAAACAAACATAGAACAATTCCTTTTTCGAGTAGGTAGATTAGCTCTTAAGTACTTGCTCAATTCAAACAAATTTTTTCGCACTTACACTTCTTTACAAACAAGTTTTCACAAACACTTCATTACACTCCTGAAGACAGAAGCAAGAGTTAAATCGAAGTTAAAACAAAAACTTTTCAAAACCCACAAGCACAAAGAAAACAATTTTGAAAATGATGAGCAAGTACCTAAGAGCCCGTAGATAACTACGGATAGAAAGGGTGCTAATACCTTCCCTTTCTATAATCTACCCCCGTACTCAGAAATATCTTGAAAAAGGAATTTTTTTGTGCTTTTTTCCTTTCCTTGTTGGATAAAATAAAAGTCGGTGGCGACTCTTGCTTACCGCGACATTTTGCAAAAACAAAACGCAAAATGCAAATCAGCATTTCAAAAATAGTCAGTTCTCCCATCGTATCACAATTGTCTTTTCATTCTCAAGCTGCCTCGTGAGCTTCAAGATCTTCCTTTCCTGCTCATGATACTTCTCCCTGTAGGTATCCCGCTCCTCCGTTAGCTGAATCCAGGATCTCTTTAATGCCCCAAGATCAGTAGGCATGTAGGGATAAAGCATGGTATAAGGAACCCTTTCTTCATTAGTATGTTCCACAATCACTGGCAAAACAGCTTCATAAGGCATCCCCAACTTTTGAGCACGGGGTCGAACCCACTAGAGATAAGGTTGCATAGGGAGAGAAGTCTTTAGTCCTAGCTCTTGAGGGTCAGACCTGTTTACCATGCTCCAGGCTCGTATAAACCTTCGGCGATGCTCATCCACGTCCTCCCTTGTAGTCAAAGACAATATCTGTAAGAAGTAGCTCATGGGGACCGTCTCTCCGAGCGCGTCCAAACTGCCGTAAAGCCAAACAAGGACTGTAAGTTATACCCCCTCTAATTCCAAGCAACGGGACATTAGGGTATTCCCCACATCGATCAATGACAGCTACTCTTTCCATATCCTTAGAACTCCAAAGAATATCCGTATGAGCAAGGGACATGATTCTGTAAGCCCAACCTACACCTTCCTCATTCTTCAATACAGACTTGGGGAGGTGCGAAATAAACCACCTCGCCAGCAGCGGCGTGCAACACATGAGGGTCCCCCTTCTTCGTACAGTATGGGTATAGAGAGCATGTAAAATATCACCCAGAAGAGTAGGCACTGGATTACGAGACAAGAAGATCTTGACCATATTCACATCTATAAAGGAATCTGGATTCGGGAAAAGAACCAAGCCATAGATGAGGACAACCAAAGTGTCTTCAAAAGCTTGAAAGTCCAAATCATCCCAAAACTATTGAGCTTGATCAATCAAAAACTTAGCCAAGAAACCTTTAACCCCGCTCCGTGTCTCCCAATTAGACACTACATCAGCCTTTTTCAAGTGTAAAGCTGAAGCAATGTCCTCCGGCCTAGGAGTCTCTTCTAAACCTGTGAAGGGAATCTGCTCGAGGATGGATATACCCAACAAATGAGAAAACTCTTCCAAAGTAGGAACTAGCTGATAATCCGGGAAGGTGAAACAATGATGCACTGGATCGAAGAACTGGAATAACACACTCATCATTTGCTCATCAAACCTGGAGGTTACCAAACTAAGAAGCTGACCATGTCTTCTAATGAATGAGGATGTATCAGAAATTCTCGAGGCCAAATCTTTGAGTTGGGCAGGTATTTGCACAAAGTTAACTCGGATGGTATTTCTGCGCATAGAAGTCATGATCTGCAAAACAGAACAAAGATAAATCCCCTCGGTATTTGAAATGGTTAGTCTAATGAAATATGCATGCTATGTTATGATGCATGATGTCATGATAAAACACACAACAGGTATAGCAGATAGCAGACATGGTAAAGGCAAACAAGTCACACAATAGCCCTTAAGTTTCAGGCTTGCATGGGGTCTAGGTATTACCCTCTTGAAGTTTAGTTGGTTTCAACCTGTCCTAATAATAGTAACCGAGTTCTAGAGGTTCTCAATATCACTGACCATCCTCTATCGGTCATGGTTTTAGCTCACGCAATCTTTTCTTATGACCGGAACTATCTCGAGAGTATGGTCTCAATGAGTGTAGTATCGAGTATCAACCAGTTATCAGCTCTATGCCGAGGCCGACTATCTCACTACTTCCTATGGACAAGTTGGTCAATTATAGGTTCTAAGGTCAGTTGATGCTTAACGACCCATATATCAGCCCCATATTCTCCTTGTTTCTCCACAAGGGATACTGGTACCAACCAATGTGTCACATCAATGTAGCTACTGCTTCAACCGTATCGGTCTACGCCGTACAGTTCCCTCACAGTTTATTGCTACTTACCTAAAAGGTGTCCTCTAGATCCCAGTTAGGATCTATAGCAACTCCAATACAAATCCCACAAAGATAAAGCAATCAAATGAAATAATAGAAGCAATATGATGAACTAATCCTAAGGTCTACCCCACTTATCATTTCCCCAGCATAGTCGCCAGTTCTGTGATACGGTGGCCAGAACCGAACTTATTTTAAGAATGTTGGTTTGCGTTTTGCGTTTGTGTTTGCAAAATGTCGCGGTAAGCAAGAGTCGCCACCGACTTTTATTTCATCCAACTTGAAAGGAAAAAAGCACAGAAAAATTCCTTTTTTTTTCGAGATTTTGAGTACGGGGGGGGGGGGGGGGGGGGTAGATTATAGAAAGGGAAGGTATTAGCACCCTTTCTATCTGTAGTTTTCTACGGGCTCTTAGGTACTTGCGCATCATTTTCAAAATTGCTTGTGTATGTTTGATTTGAAAAAGTTTTTGACTTCGATTTAACCCTTGCTTCTATCTTTAAGAGTGTTACGAAGTGTTTTTGAAAGCTTTGTTTGAAAAGAGTGTGTTGTACCCCAAAATTTGCCCTCGCATTTTTCCCACAAGCAATCTCAGCTTCAGACATTTCCTGACTTTTCAAACTGGCTCAAGAATCGGACAAACGGACTTTTCTTGACAGTCAAGCAAAATTAGGGTTTTTACTGATTTTCAGAGCTCTGGATTGTTTCATACAGTTGGCTTAGGGTTTTGGTTGATTTCGGCTCAGTTTTGATCAGGCGAGCGTTATTTGGCATTTAATCAGGAGTTAGGGTTTTACGGGCATATTCTCAGAAAGGTCGAAATTCCACAGTACTTTGCGGTTTATTCAGAGATTTGGGTTGAATTTGCATTGTTCATAATTTAATCAGTGAAGAAGGAATGCGTTTGATCAGTCTATTTGGGTTAACTACTGCTTTATTTTGGATATTGGAAGAGACAGGTTTAATTGATCAATATTGATTTTATTTAAGTTATTTATTATTCTAAAAATTGAATGATTGAAATTTATTTTTCAATTGTTTTAATTCAAAGAATTTTAAATAAATAAATAAACAATAAAGAAAATTAGAACTAATTGGATAATTTAGATTTTATTGATATTTGAATTATTTGTACAAATTGTTGTTTATAATTTAAATTACAGACAATAATTTACATTAATTTAAATATTACATAAAATAAAAACTATCCTATTTCTAATATTCTTCATTCTTCACTCCGCTCCGGTGCTCCATTTTTTATCTGCAAAAAGAAGGAGAAAAGTCAGAAAGCAGTTGAATAAAAAGGACAGTTAAAATTTGCTCATCATTAGGGGCCACTGATTAGGATCAGTTGACCCTCTCTGCAAATCACGGGATTTCTCCCGGTTCACAAAGAGGGAAGAATTCCATTTTTTATTCATGAATGTCAAAATGCATAATTTCTAAAAAGTTCAAACTGCAAACTTCCAATTCAAACTAAACTGAAAAATCCAATTCCACTTTCTATCCAAAGCAAAAGGCAAGTTACTGTCAAAATGCCAAAGATATCAAAGAAAATCAAGGAAGTACAATTTGCTGTCACAAGTACTCAAAAGCTGCCAATAAAAAGATTTTGGAAAGGATATCAATAAAAGCATACAAGCTGTCAAAGAAGATTTTGGAAAAGATATCAATGCAAAGTCAGCACACAAAGCTGTCAAAAGAAGGATAAAGATGCAGAGAAG
Source organism: Vicia faba (assembly GCA_948472305.1). NCBI lineage: Eukaryota > Viridiplantae > Streptophyta > Magnoliopsida > Fabales > Fabaceae > Vicia > Vicia faba. Next base: position 1,497,675,352 of record OX451736.1, read on the forward strand.
TGGTATGCAAGCAACTTGAATCTTAAATCATCATTTCCCATAGGCCCCTTCAGAACAAAGTACAACATAAATCATATAATAATATATTAACTGTACTTTGGAGAGAAAAAAGAGAGATAAAGCAGCAATAGGGAGGTTTGAGGCTTAGACAGTAGGACATAACAAAAAAGATATACAAAAAGATAGAGAACACAGTTCAGGATAGAAAAAAAAGAGAAAGATATACAAAACTCAGAGCCTGCATCATCTTTGAAAGCACACAACCTCAAGCTTCAAACTGATAACCTGCTAGGCCATCAAACAAGTTTCAAAAACTACCCAAAACTGCTAATGCCTTAACCTGCCTGTCATCAAACTGAAGCAAATCAAACACATCTCAAACTTCATACCAGCACCTACCATAACCTGAAACACCTCAAACCCATCCAAAAACTAGACTAAAACCCAACACAGTTCAGCAGGTAGTTCAGAAGATAGAAGAAAAAAGATACAAACTAAAGCCTCTGAGTTTCAAGACTGAAAAAAACTGCATCAGTCTCACAAACCCAAGCCTCAAAACCTGAAAACACAACTCAAAAGAGAGAATAAAAGTGATAAACCAGTTAAAACCTGCAGAACCCAGGCTTCACCCTAAAGAGCCATCAAACACGACCAAAACTCACCACCTGCCTACAACCCATCCTAAAAACCATCACAAACACAACCCTCATAAAACATACAAGAGCAACTGAAGCAAAAACCTCACAAAACCTGCTAATGCCACAGTCCTGCCTCACCATACACAAAACTACAAAACCTGCATCAGCATTAACCTCACAATAACCTGCCTGTCATCAAACTCAGGCAACAAATATCAAAACCATTCAAGGCCACATCCAGCACTAAGCCTCAGAGTTTCTTCCCTCATCATAGGCGATAAACGATTCAAAGGCACTCAAATACATAGGCAACAACATAGGCAAATCGTTCAAGAAGGCAAACTCAACAAATATTCAAAGGTAACCCACGAGCCCTCAGTAGAAAACATCATTGGGCAATAAAATTCAAAACAATCAAAGCAACCACCCAAGGTAACACAGGCCAGAGGGAGAAGAGTCATTCAAAAGCAACATTTCAAGGCAAATCCATCAGGCCCTCAGTGTACACATCACTGGGCAATAAGGCAAGTTCATCTCAAAGCATCATATTCCAATCAATACATAGGCAACAGTGGCATAGAAGAAGAAGATAAAGAAGTGAATTAAGAAGGATTTCTCAGTACAAATCTGTCATCATCGAATCCCTAAAGAAGAAGAAAGACAAAAGTACCAAGTTTTCCCAAGCAAGCTTCCAGCTTCATCACCGAATCCTCGCCATCAAAGCCTCCCAGGCACCTTCATCTCCTTCCTTCCCTTCTCCAGTAGAGGTAAGACGTCTCTTTTCTCTCCTCATGTACCTCCAATAAAAAATCAATAACGCACAACATGAGAAGTCAAACCCAAACAGTTAATCAATAATGCGCAGAAAATCACAAAATATGTAAGAACTAAGACAAACCCTAACGAATCAAAGCGATTACCAAGTTCTGCCGCCTCACTAATATCGCTGGAGGGAAGGGGAAACAGAGGTTGCCGGTGGATGAGGCAAGAAGTTCATGACGGACGCTCGAAATCAGACGAAGAAGACAAAACCTAGCAAACGGCGCGCTCGAACCCTAAGGCCTTTGTCTCCAAACGAAATTCCCAAATGAAACCCTACACATGACTGGCCCCCAAACGGGCCTTGCCCCTTCCGTTTTGCCCTAAGCCCATAAGATTTTCACTTCTAACCTAACATTATTTTACAAACACCATGTTAATACTAATACTTAAAAAATACAAATATATTTTATCTAATTAAAACTTTCTTTTCTATACTTAATTTAACTAATTTTAAAACACTAACCTCTTTTCTTTATAATTATATAAACACTCTCTTTTTATTACAAAATCATACAAATAATAAAATACTCATTTTTTATCATATATTGAAATTGAAAATACTTGTTTCCTTTTATTTATTTACTTTTTTATTTAAAATATATTTTGTACATATTATACATTTTTTATCATATATAGTTAAAATATCTTTTTAAGTATATATTTGCATAGCAATAATAAAATACTTTTTTCATACATAATTAAAATTGAAACTCTTTTAATTAAAATATATATTTGTACATAATAATAGGAATACATTTTTTCTCTAATATTAAAATTCACAAACATTCAATTAAATTACGTTTGTACATAACACATGGAAATATACCCTTTTTTCTCAAAATATCATTTTTACAATTTAATTAAAATTTGAACATACCATTTAATTAAAACATTTTCTTTTGTACATAATTAAACATATAAATCAAAAATACAAGATTAAAATATATATCTAGGTCAAAAACCCTAATACGCTTCAATTTCACATTATCGCGCTTGTAAATAATTACACATACTCATATACATCTCACACTTACACTTACACTATGCAAATCCCTTCATTTTGCTCCTACACCTTTTTATCTTATATTTGTATATTCGATATTTACATTTGATCGCACATTCGATTTGGTTGTAACTTATTGGATACTATAAGTCTCATCCCCTTTTGTACATTTATACCCCCACTCCCGGACACTATTTTGTAATAGCGTAGGTTTTACATTTCCGCAATTTACAGTTTTCCAATTATACCATGGTTAGACCTAGGGTTTGTATGTACATAGAAATCAAACGCTAGATAACCTAATACAAGACAAATACATGTAATCAATACACAATCACACTTACACCCCCTAGGGTAATCCCACATGTTGCCTTCCAAAATGGGCCATGCTTGCACGTCGAGTATCTTTGGCAAAACAAAATCAAATGATCACAAGTCTCAAAGTGTCGCCTAAACGGAATGATCATAGTCCCTTCAAAGCAAAATTGCCAAAGACACTTGGCATCATTGCATTCATGGTCCATACGATGACCCGCGCCCGTCCTGAATAAACTTCCTAAACGCAAGATTGTCTACCAATTTCAATGGTAGAACAAAATTGTTAAAAGGGGTTAAAACATAACAAAAACCTTTGAGTACAATAGGGTAGACAGAACTCTTAGTTACTTGAGATCGAACTTGCAAAAAACACTTGCCTTCTTTTCAAAAACCACAATCCACAACGCTTTCAAACAAACTCTCAAAAACATTTGAAAACATCTTTTCGAAAAGATCCACACTTTTGTAAAACACTCAATCACGAGTCAAATACATTAGTTGCCTAAGACAAGGCATCTTTTTCCAAAACATTTTAAAAAACACACACACCATTTTCAAAGCAATCGAAAAACAAGGCAAGTGATCTAAAAACCAAGTAACTAAGAGCCCATGGATAACCATGGATGAAAAGGGTGCTAACACCTTCCCTTTTCATAATCTACCCCCCGAACCCACGAAATATCTCAAAAGGTTTTTGCTGTGCTTTTTTAACCTTTCCTTTAGGATAAAATAAAAAGTCGGTGGCGACTCTTGCTCAACCGAAACATTTGCGAAAACAACGCAAACCCCAAGTCAGTTCTCCCACCGTATCACAGAACTGGCGACTCTGCTGGGGAAATATTCTAAAAGTGGGGTTACCTTAGGGTTTTAGATCACCTTTGTTTTCAAATTGATTGCTTTGTCTGCTTTACATTTGTGGGCTTTGTATCGGAGTTTTATAGGTCCTAACCCGGATCTGGGGAAACCCTTTTAGGTAGCATAATCTGTGAGGGACCTGTCCGGCGTATACCGACATGGGTGAAGCAGTGGCTACGTTGGTGTGGCGTCTTGGTCTGTACCGATATCCCTCGTGTTCAGACGGGGAGAATATGGGTCTTCCAAGGAGTCATTAAGCACCAACCGACCTTAGAACCCTAATTGACCAACTTGGCCATTAGAACAGTAGCAATATGCTACACTCATTGAGGCTAAACTCTCGAGATGGTTCCGGCCGCGAGAAAAGGTTGCGATGCTGGAGTTATGACCGATTGAGGGTAGCCAATGATATGAGATCCTCTAGAACCCGGTTACTTTTGATAAGACAGGTTTTAACCAACAAACTGAAAGAGGGTAGTACCTGAACCTCATGCAAGCCTAAACCTAAGGCCTTGTGTGCTTTGTGTGAATATTGTTTGCCTGTATATACAATTACTTGCTTGTGCATACATGCACATAACATCATAACATCATACCATAGCATTTTAGCATTTTCAATAACCATTTCAAGGATCTCGAGGGTTCTTTTGATGCAGGGTTACGTTGAACCAGACATCCATCAAGGGGCAAGAGGTTTCTCCTCTAATCAGTCCAATCAAAGATCAAGTGCAACAACTTGAATCAGTGGCTATGACCCACTTGACATGGTGAGCTTGATTCTCGTGGAAAGGCATCCACCGATGCAGAGATCTCCAATCCAAGAGCAGAGTTCAACCTCTAACATTTTCTTGTGTTTACCCCAAGAGATCCTTGAAAGCATGCATCCACATATCATGCATTGCATTTTGACAGTCTTTCCTTTTTCAGGTTTCCTTACTCTCCTGCTGTTTATTTCAGCAAGAGATGGCTCTAGAATGGTCTGTCAAAGACATCCAAGACCAGACTGCTCAGCTGCAGGAGATGTTCCTGAACTTGTCCCTGGGGCAAGAAGAGATGAAAGCTCTCCTCACCAAAGGCCTGGGGAATTCCAACAATGCCAGGAGTGATCAGATTGCGGAGCTGCAGTTTGATCTGACAACACTGAGGACTCAAATGATGGGACAGTTGGTGGGCCAGATGGCTCTCATCCAAGACTTATCCCAAAGACAAGAGGAACTCAGAGTTCTTGTCCGCCAATTGCTTCCAAACAACCAACTGGGGCAAACATCTGAGGACGGAGAGCAAGTCACCGCTCAGCCTCCATCAACTCAAGAAGACAAGGGGAAAGCTCCTTTGCTAGCTTCAGGGTCACAAACCCATCAACAACCTCGCCAGCGTCAACGGGGCAATCGGCGTAAACAAGAAAGGTCGGGAAGACAGTTTACCGAGACTGAAATACCATCATTCTTCATACTGAAGCGCCTGTTGGAGGTCAATTTGCTTACTGTAAAGGACCCTCCTCAGAGGCTCAATATCTCCTCTCCTCACTTTAATCCCGACGCATTCTGTGTTTACCACTCCTGCAGCCCGGGACACAGTACCAACGACTGTTGGGCCTTGAAGAACAAGATTCAAGATCTGATCGACATAGGGGTGCTGGAATTCATGCCGGACGGCGAGATGAAAATCTTCCGTTAAAGGGTTCTCCGCTTGAAGTGACGAAGCTCGAATTGAAAGACTTTTGCTTCTTTTTGAATTTTCAAAGTTGTAATTTCTTTTGCTGTCAAACAATTATCTGTTGATGTTAAACTCTGTTTTCATTAATGCATTGCATATGTTTGTCTTGAATTCATCCATTCGTTTCACTACTCTTATGCTCTTCTTTATGATATTTGACTCTTGATAAAAAGCTGCGAGCCTTTAGAGGGAGGATGACGAAACAATACCATAATCTTATACAGTATGCTTTTGAACAAACCGTGCTGATGATGTACAGGCATTTCTTTCAATTCCCAAACACTGGAGTTATAAGGAAGTTAATCCCTAGTCAACCCCTTCGAGCCAAAGAAGTAGGAGTTTCCTGTTCTAAACAATCAAAACCTTTGATATAAACCCGGGGCAGGGTAGCATCTCAGTTAATTCAAAAGAAAATGCGCATTGAAGTCGCAAACTCTCAGTTCGTAACACAACGAACGACGTCAAAAAGAGAAAGCATTCCTTTGGAATCAAAAGACAAGGGTGGTTCCCTATCATATAGACAGTCAATCTCTCAAAAGATAAAAGCCCACCAAGCCAAAACCTATAAAGGAGGCTTAAGAAAGCTGGGGCATCCCGCTGACAGTAATCCCGAAAACGGTAACAGTCAGGCAAAAGTTAGGGATAACAAATCAAAATCAAAATAGTGAGGTCATTACAAAATCCTCAACAACATGAAAAGTGTTGGAAAAGAAAAAGGAGATGATGACTGTCTCCCCAAATTCAACTGGTGAACCATCGCCCAAAAGTCGTTCAAAACTCAAAACAGAGTGTGACGCACAATTAACTGAGCTTAGGTTGAAGAACATCACGAAGAGCGGGTGGGTACAAATATACTTTGAGCCTTTATCCTTTGTTTCTTAAACCATGAACCAGGCCACGTTACAACCCTTTAAAAGTCCTAATTGAAGCATGGGTTAGTTCGAAAGCATACTGTTACAAAAGGTATCCTGACTCCTGTAGGGCTTTGCTCTAAATCTTGTGTTGACTTGTCTTATGAAAAGTTTTCTGCTAAAAACACATTTTTCAAAACTTCAAAGACAAACAGGAACTTTGCATTATTCGAATATCACTGTCTGCATTTGACCTTTTTGTTTGACAGCGAAGAAATTCATACAGCGAATGTTCGGAGGAACGGAAATTCTCTCAGTAAGTCAAAATCACTTCAAGAGGATAACACTTCCATAAAATCTCCTATCAACGAGGGGCATGACATGTCATTAACCGGGGGCAGTCCAGTCAAGGTCCAACAGATCTTTCAGAGTTCAATTAACCTGGGGCGGTCCAGTCAAGGTCCAACAGATCTTTCAAAGTTCAGTTAACCTGGGGCAGTCCAGTCAAGATTTCAAGAAATCTCTCAATATGCAGAGTAATCTGATTCAAGACTCCTTCACAACCACTTGGGGCATTCGAATGTCAAAAGTGTTTAACAAATCAACTACAACATTTCCAGACTCGATTCCTGTACCTAGCCAGGGCACGTCTGAAGAGTTTGAAGATTCGATTCCTGTATCCAGCCAGGGCATATCTGTTGACGACTATTTCCAGATTAGATTCCTGTATCCAGCCAGGGCATATCTGTTGACGACTATTTCCAGACTCGACTCCTGTACCTAGCCAGGGCACGTCTGAAGAGTTTGAAGATTCGATTCCTGTATCCAGCCAGGGCATATATGTTGACGACTATTTCCAGATTCGATTCCTGTATCCAGCCAGGGCATATCTGTTGACGACTATTTCCAGACTCGATTCCTGTATCTAGCCAGGGCACGTCTGAAGAGTTTGAAGATTCGATTCCTGTATCCAGCCAGGGCATATCTGTTGACGACTATTTCCAGATTCGATTCCTGTATCCAGCCAGGGCATATCTGTTGACGACTATTTCCAGATTCGATTCCTGTATCCAGCCAGGGCATATCTGTTGACGACTATTTCCAGACTCGATTCCTGTATCTAGCCAGGGCACGTCTGAAGAGTTTGAAGATTCGATTCCTGTATCCAGCCAGGGCATATCTGTTGACGACTATTTCCAGATTCGATTCCTGTATCCAGACAGGGCATATCTGTTGACGACTATTTCCAGACTCGATTCCTGTATCTAGCCAGGGCATGTCTGAAGAGTTTGAAGATTCGACTCCTGTATCCTGCCAGGGCATATCTATCAACTATCACCTTTCCAGATTCGATTCCTGTATCCAGCCAGGGCATGTCTGAAGAACTCCAGATCAACACCTGTAACAATCCAGGAAACATCTATGAACGACCGATTGTAGACCAACACCTGTAATAAGCCAGGAATTTATATACATCACCACTTGGGGCATTCGAATGTCAAAAGTGTTCAAAACCCGATGCAGTTTTACACAAGCTCATCTTCAGGAAGCCCTACATCGGTTCCCCTTCAAGACTTCTGAAACAAGTTTACGGATTCTTCCCAACAACGGAAGTCAATCTACCAACTTGTTCAGACTCTTCTCAAACTTTGAAATTAGTTTACGGACGCTTCCCAACAACGGATGCGGCTCTATTGCTGATTCAACTTCAAGACTTCTGAAAATAGTTCATGGATTCTTCCCAAGTAACGGATGTTAATCTATCAGCTTGTTCAGATGCAACCTTTGAAATTAGTTTACGGACGCTTCCCAACAATGGATGCGGCTCTATTGCTGATTCAACTTCAAGATTTCTGAAAATAGTTCACGGGTTCTCCAAATAACGGATGTTAACCTATCGCTTGTTCAGATTCTTCTCAAGCTAACAACCACGGAAGATCGCGCTCGCCAAAATTCTCCCTATCCCCAGCGGAGTTCATCAAAATCCCCAGCCAAAGAATCCTCCGGAATTCAATTTCCCTCAGAGTTTAAGCTTCAGTATCCCCAGCGGAGCCAGACTTTTTGAACCTTCTCCCCACAGAGTTTTGGGAAGACAAATCTTGAGTTCCCCAGTGAAGTCGCCAGAGTTACTTCCCATCAAGCTGAAGATTCTCAATCTGGCCTCCCCAGCATGAGTCTACTGGTTTGGAGCCCCCCAGTAGAGGTCATCAGGAATTCTCTTCCCCAGCAACAGCCAAGGATTTATTTTCCCCGGCAGCAGTCAAGATGCTTTTATCTTCAGCCATCTCGGATTCATCGGCGAGATTAGCTCATCGGCTTACATGCGCATTCATCACATTCATATCATAAACATTGATGTCACGTACGTTACATCATGCATCATAGCATTGCATACAACTAACCCTTTGCCTTTTCAGGTAAGATTAGTCGACAGACACAGATCATCTCCCGAGATTCATCCAGAAATAGTTCAGATGTGACCCAGACGCGGCGACATTCTGATACTTATTCCAGATTCATTCAGACGCATCATCAAGAAACCCTACACCGGTTCCTCTTCAACTTCAAGACTTCTGAAACAAGTTTACGGATTCTTCCCAGCAACGGATGTCAATCTTCCGACTTATTCAGACTCTTCGCAACTTCTGAAAACAGTTTACGGATTCTTCCCTACAACGGATGTCAATCTACCAACTGATTCAGACTCTTCTCAACTTTTGAAGACAGTTTACAGATTCTTACCTACAACGGATGTCAATCTACCAACTGATTCAGACTCTTCTCAATTTTTGAAAATAGTTTACGGACGCTTCCCAACAAAGGATGTTGCTCTATTGCTTATTCAATCTCAACTCCTGAAATAGTTTACAGATTCTCCAGACATGGACGTCAATCCGTTGCTTGTTCGGACCCCGATTCAGAGATGTTCCGAAACATGGATGCCCTTCTGATACTTGTCCACTCACCATTGACATACAGTTCGACATGTCCAGATGGCATCTATAAGCCCATCCTCCTACCAGCAGTCTCCGAATGGCATCTCTAAGCCCATCCCCCGACAAAATTCTATCACACCAAATGGCATCTTTAAGCCCATTCACATCAACCATCGGATCGACGAGTGCAAATTTTCTGGGCACATTAGTGTCCAATCTCCTTTTACCTTCGAGTCGCGAAAGGCAAACTTGCCAATCTAACTCTTCAGGTCAAAGAAGATTGAACAGGGGCAACTGTTGTACCCCAAAATTTTCCCTCGCATTTTTCCCACAAGCAATCTCAGCTTCAGACATTTCCTGACTTTTCAAACTGGCTCAAGAATCGGACAAACGGACTTTTCTTGACAGTCAAGCAAAATTAGGGTTTTTACTGATTTTCAGAGCTCTGGATTGTTTCATACAGTTGGCTTAGGGTTTTGGTTGATTTCGGCTCAGTTTTGATCAGGCGAGTGTTATTTGGCATTTAATCAGGAGTTAGGGTTTTACGGGCATATTCTCAGAAAGGTCGAAATTCCACAGTACTTTGCGGTTTATTCAGAGATTTGGGTTGAATTTTCATTGTTCATAATTTAATCAGTGAAGAAGGAATGCGTTTGATCAGTCTATTTGGGTTAACTACTGCTTTATTTTGGATATTGGAAGAGACAAGTTTAATTGATCAATATTGATTTTATTTAAGTTATTTATTATTCTAAAAATTGAATGATTGAAATTTATTTTTCAATTGTTTTAATTCAAAGAATTTTAAATAAATAAATAAACAATAAAGAAAATTAGAACTAATTGGATAATTTAGATTTTATTGATATTTGAATTATTTGTACAAATTGTTGTTTATAATTTAAATTACAGACAATAATTTACATTAATTTAAATATTACATAAAATAAAAACTATCCTATTTCTAATATTCTTCATTCTTCACTCCGCTCCGGTGCTCCATGTTTTATCTGCAAAAAGAAGGAGAAAAGTCAGAAAGCAGTTGAATAAAAAGGACAGTTAAAATTTGCTCATCATTAGGGGCCATTGATTGGGATCAGTTGACCCTCTCTGCAAATCACGGGATTTCTCCCGGTTCACAAAGAGGGAAGAATTCCATTTTTTATTCATGAATGTCAAAATGCATAATTTCTAAAAAGTTCAAACTGCAAACTTCCAATTCAAACTAAACTGAAAAATCCAATTCCACTTTCTATCCAAAGCAAAAGGCAAGTTACTGCCAAAATGCCAAAGATATCAAAGAAAATCAAGGAAGTACAATTTGCTGTCACAAGTACTCAAAAGCTGCCAATAAAAAGATTTTGGAAAGGATATCAATAAAAGCATACAAGCTGTCAAAGAAGATTTTGGAAAAGATATCAATGCAAAGTCAGCACACAAAGCTGTCAAAAGAAGGATAAAGATGCAGAGAAGTGGTATGCAAGCAACTTGAATCTTAAATCATCACTTCCCATAGGCCCCTTCAGAACAAAGTACAACATAAATCATATAATAATATATTAACTGTACTTTGGAGAGAAAAAAGAGAGAGATAAAGCAGCAATAGGCAGGTTTGAGGCTTAGACAGTAGGACATAACAAAAAAGATATACAAAAAGATAGAGAACACAGTTCAGGATAGAAAAAAAAGAGAAAGATATACAAAACTCAGAGCCTGCATCATCTTTGAAAGCACACAACCTCAAGCTTCAAACTGATAACCTGCTAGGCCATCAAACAAGTTTCAAAAACTACCCAAAACTGCTAATGCCTTAACCTGCATGTCATCAAACTGAAGCAAATCAAACACATCTCAAACTTCATACCAGCACCTACCATAACCTGAAACACCTCAAACCCATCCAAAAACTAGACTAAAACCCAACACAGTTCAGCAGGTAGTTCAGAAGATAGAAGAAAAAAGATACAAACTAAAGCCTCTGAGTTTCAAGACTGAAAAAAACTGCATCAGTCTCACAAACCCAAGCCTCAAAACCTGAAAACACAACTCAAAAGAGAGAATAGAAGTGATAAACCAGTTAAAACCTGCAGAACCCAGGCTTCACCCTAAAGAGCCATCAAACACGACCAAAACTCACCACCTGCCTACAACCCATCCTAAAAACCATCACAAACACAACCCTCATAAAACATACAAGAGCAACTGAAGCAAAAACCTCACAAAACCTGCTAATGCCACAGTCCTGCCTCACCATACACAAAACTACAAAACCTGCATCAGCATTAACCTCACAATAACCTGCCTGTCATCAAACTCAGGCAACAAATATCAAGACCATTCAAGGCCACATCCAGCACTAAGCCTCAGAGTTTCTTCCCTCATCATAGGCGATAAACGATTCAAAGGCACTCAAATACATAGGCAACAACATAGGCAAATCGTTCAAGAAGGCAAACTCAACAAATATTCAAAGGTAACCCACGAGCCCTCAGTAGAAAACATCATTGGGCAATAAAATTCAAAACAATCAAAGAAACCACCCAAGGTAACACATGCCAGAGGGAGAAGAGTCATTCAAAAGCAACATTTCAAGGCAAATCCATCAGGCCCTCAGTGTACACATCACTGGGCAATAAGGCAAGTTCATCTCAAAGCATCATATTCCAATCAATACATAGGCAATAGTGGCATAGAAGAAGAAGATAAAGAAGTGAATTAAGAAGGATTTCTCAGTACAAATCTGTCATCATCGAATCCCTAAAGAAGAAGAAAGACAAAAGTACCAAGTTTTCCCAAGCAAGCTTCCAGCTTCATCACCGAATCCTCGCCATCAAAGCCTCCCAGGCACCTTCATCTCCTTCCTTCCCTTCTCCAGTAGAGGTAAGACGTCTCTTTTCTCTCCTCATGTACCTCCAATAAAAAATCAATAACGCACAACATGAGAAGTCAAACCCAAACAGTTAATCAATAATACGCAGAAAATCACAAAATATGTAAGAACTAAGACAAACCCTAACGAATCAAAGTGATTACCAAGTTCTGCCGCCTCAACAATATCGCTGGAGGGAAGGGGAAACAGAGGTTGCCGGTGGCTGAGGCAAGAAGTTCATGACGGACGCTCGAAATCAGACGAAGAAGACAAAACCTAGCAAACGGCGCGCTCGAACCCTAAGGCCTTTGTCTCCAAACGAAATTCCCAAATGAAACCCTACACATGACTGGCCCCCAAACGGGCCTTGCCCCTTCCGTTTTGCCCTAAGCCCATAAGATTTTCACTTCTAACCTAACATTATTTTACAAACACCATGTTAATACTAATACTTTAAAAAATACAAATATATTTTATCTAATTAAAACTTTCTTTTCTATACTTAATTTAACTAATTTTAAAACACTAACCTCTTTTCTTTATAATTATATAAACACTCTCTTTTTATTACAAAACCATACAAATAATAAAATACTCATTTTTTATCATATATTGAAATTGAAAATACTTGTTTCCTTTTATTTATTTACTTTTTTATTTAAAATATATTTTGTACATATTATACATTTTTTATCATATATAGTTAAAATATCTTTTTAAGTATATATTTGCATAACAATAATAAAATACTTTTTTTCATACATAATTAAAATTGAAACTCTTTTAATTAAAATACATATTTGTACATAATAATAGGAATACATTTTTTCTCTAATATTAAAATTCACAAACATTCAATTAAATTACGTTTGTACATAACACATGGAAATATACCCTTTTTTCTCAAAATATCATTTTTACAATTTAATTAAAATTTGAACATACCATTTAATTAAAACATTTTCTTTTGTACATAATTAAACATATAAATCAAAAATACAAGATTAAAATATATATCTAGGTCAAAAACCCTAATACGCTTCAATTTCACATTATCGCGCTTGTAAATAATTACACATACTCATATACATCTCACACTTACACTTACACTATGCAAATCCCTTCATTTTGCTCCTACACCTTTTTATCTTATATTTGTATATTCGATATTTACATTTGATCGCACATTCGATTTGGTTGTAACTTATTGGATACTATAAGTCTCATCCCCTTTTGTACATTTATACCCCCACTCCCGGACACTATTTTGTAATAGCGTAGGTTTTACATTTCCGCAATTTACAGTTTTCCAATTATACCATGGTTAGACCTAGGGTTTGTATGTACATAGAAATCAAACGCTAGATAACCTAATACAAGACAAATACATGTAATCAATACACAATCACACTTACACCCCCTAGGGTAATCCCACATGTTGCCTTCCAAAATGGGCCATGCTTGCACGTCGAGTATCTTTGGCAAAACAAAATCAAATGATCACAAGTCTCAAAGTGTCGCCTAAACGGAATGATCATAGTCCCTTCAAAGCAAAATTGCCAAAGACACTTGGCTTCATTGCATTCATGGTCCATACAATGACCCGCGCCCGTCCCGAATAAACTTCCTAAACGCAAGATTGTCTACCAATTTCAATGGTAGAACAAAATTGTTAAAAGGGGTTAAAACATAACAAAAACCTTTGAGTACAATAGGGTAGACAGAACTCTTAGTTACTTGAGATCGAACTTGCAAAACACACTTGCCTTCTTTTCAAAAACCACAATCCACAACACTTTCAAACAAACTCTCAAAAACATTTGAAAACATCTTTTCGAAAAGATCCACACTTTTGTAAAACACTCAATCACGAGTCAAATACATTAGTTGCCTAAGACAAGGCATCTTTTTCCAAAACATTTTCAAAAACACACACACCATTTTCAAAGCAATCGAAAAACAAGGCAAGTGATCTAAAAACCAAGTAACTAAGAGCCCATGGATAACCATGGATGAAAAGGGTGCTAACACCTTCCCTTTTCATAATCTACCCCCCGAACCCACGAAATATCTCAAAAGGTTTTTGCTGTGCTTTTTTAACCTTTCCTTTAGGATAAAATAAAAAGTCGGTGGCGACTCTTGCTCAACCGAAACATTTGCGAAAACAACGCAAACCCCAAGTCAGTTCTCCCACCGTATCACAGAGTGTAAGTGTGAAAAAGTTTGTTTTGATTGAGCAAGCACTTAAGAACTAATATACCTACTCGAAAAAAGAATTTTTCTATGTTTGTTTCCTTTAGACAGTGTTATCCCACTATTATTGAGTAGGTAGCACTATCGTTGGAGTTTTGAGGGTTAATTCGAAAGGGACGTACGATCACTAAAGAAATGTTAGGACGTTTTAGTAATAACTCTAATGTCTTAAGATCAATATTCGAGGCAACAATATCCGAGGCAACCTTTCCGAGGCAACTTTTCCGAACGGGACTTTGATCTTTGTTTAGACAAGAGAGCGGCCACTAAAGCATCCTATACTTAATGACTGTTTACCGAAGGCAACCGAAGTGAGAGTATACCCTAGGATTGCGCATGTGCGAGTGATTTAATTTCAAGTTATTATCTTTACACATTTAGGGTTAGCTAACCGTTTTAAAGTTTAATCATACATTCTTGTCATGCAACCCTAATATCATACATCTAACAGTTTAATATTTTGTGGAATTTTAAAGTGCGGAAGGTAAAGCTACGCTATTACAAGGCTTCAGGTATTTACATAGCCAAAAACGAACCCGTAAAAAAACGATAAACAAAAGTAAAAGTCCTAATTAATCTATTACAACTTGTGAGCAATTACATTAATATGGCAAAAATAAAATAATAAAGCGCGCGCAATGAGTTAAGAACAAGAGAGAACTAGGGTTTTGACCCCTTCTAACCTAATTGGAAGAAAAAAAATTATTTTTGTTGTTTTTAATTATTTTTAAGAAAAAAATTAGGTTTTTAAATTAAATACAAAATTAATTAGTAATTACATTAATTTAAGAAAATAATTTACATGGCCTATTTTTGTATTTTATTGTTTTTAAGAAAAAGAAAATAGAATTAAATTAAACTAAAACCCTAATTTTCTAATTGTTTTTAATTTATTTACAAAATAATTAAAGTTACCTAAAATTAAATATCCTAATTAAATTAATTAATTTATAAATTAAAAAAAATCCTAAATCTAATTGGATGAAAATATTATTTTTGTGATTTTTTGATAAAAAAGAAATAATTTTTATGTTAGTAAAATAAATAAATAAATTAAATAAGGGAAATATAAAAAGAAAAGAAAATAGAAACTGGGCCTGAAATAACAAATTGAGGGGGTCTGGATAGCAAGCTCTTGGCCCAAATAAATCTGACCCATGTTGACTTGCTGGATCCCTTGCCATGCGTTGACTGTGGTTGTTGGTGGTCCTTCATATGATAGCCTTTAGATCTGGCCATCTGGAGATCCAAAGGTTGAATATTGAGGATGCATGGTGATCCTCCTGCCAATACACGCACCTGATTATGGAAAGAAAAATAATGTGAAATAATTGGAGGGACCTGGGATTCGAACCCAGGTCCTGAAGCCTTTTCCACTCACCTTGCAACCAACTGAGCTGCGTGCGTTAGTTGTATACAACATAAACAATAATTATTATATTATAAACAAACGAAATAAAGAAATATTCGCGTGGAAATTCAAATGGACGAGTAGGGTGATGCCACACCATCATCCCTGTCCTCTCTCCGTGGCTAAAAGGTTTGAAGATCTTTACCTACGGACAATGTTCGTCACTACAAACCCTGTAATTTCTCAAAATCAAACACAAGTAAGATAAATAAAATCTAAGGCCATGAATCAACTCATCTTGGCCTGCTGAGCACGATGGTGCCCTTCTTGAGGGCCAATTTTACCTGTACCAAAAGATCCTAAAACGAAGCATAAAACCCTAACAATGGCAAATCTTGATACAGTCTAAAAAAATGCAATTGAATGTTATAGATAGCTTGAAAATGTGTTAAGGAACAAGAATATGTGATTATTTCATGCTCTAAGTGCCAGAATCATGCAACTCGATTTCAAAAAAAGTCCAAGGTCGTGACTGACTTACAGTGGTTTTTAGTGCTGAAAAAGGCTTGTTCTTGATTGGTATAGCTTGCTTGTGATCCCAGGAATCTAATGAGACGACTAGGGGACCTTGAAAGTTCCTGGAAGTACAAAATTGAATCACCACTTTTCTTTGATTTTTTCAAGTTTGGTTCTTGTTCTTGGAGGCAGCTCTACACGAAAATTCTTGTGTTTAGGGTTCAATCATCTTTTGCATAAGTAGTGAATCACATTAGGTTAATTATTTTTGGCCAAGATCTTGAGAATTCATGAATGGAATATTTGGTCTTTAAACCATATGAAGTCTTTCCATAACCATGCAAATCATGCCCTTTTGCCTTGATTCGAATTTGATTGATTAGGCCAGCTCATTTGGATTTGATTTTCATCAAAATCAGATCTTCAAAAAAAATCTTGGTATTTTTTATTATTTATTTAATTTAAAATGATTTTTAATAAATAAAAACCATAATAAAGTAAATAAATGGAGCAAACAACATGTGGTGGATGCCCTGGGTCGTGGACCATACTACCAACTCAAAACAAGTGCAAAAGATTAGGCCCATTTAGCAAAAATTGCAATTTGAGGCATAGTTGACTTTTGACAATTTTGCAAAGAAGGTCAACTTCACCAATACATAACTTCCTCAATTTTGACTCTTTGAAGGTTTTCTTGGACTTTTTAGAAAGCTTGAGATGTCCTCTAAGCAACCTTTTTGGTATCATCTCAATTTGGTATTCCATGTTCATGTGTGAATCTTTGACAAAAAAGGTGTTTTTGTTGACTTTTCAAAATGACCTATAATGTCCAAATTCATAACTTCTTGTGAGTGCATATTTTGAACTTGGGATCTGAATATGGATTGTAGAGCTTTGCATCCTTTTCAAAATGAGCTTTGGATGGGTCATTTCTCATAAAGTATGAGAAAGTTATGCTTGGTCAAAGTTGAGTTGACTTTTCCTATAAAACCCTAATTTAGCAACTTTTGGTTCTTGATGAATTGTGAGCAATTATTGATGAATCATGATCAAACCTTGATCAAATGATGAATAATACTTAAAAATGAGGATGTTGACCAAAAATCTTGAAGTTTGACTGTATGTGGGCCACAATTGACTTTTGCCCTATCACAGTCGATTTTCAGGCCTTTGAGCAATTGATTGAGCAAACTTCCTCTGCAAGGCTTGAAACTTGTCATGGATGATCTTGAGAACATATTAGGACAATATTGAACATTTGGGATCCCTTGGACTCAAGTATCTTGATGCAATATGAAACCCTAATTTGAGGTAGACTGTCTTAGGAGAGAGCTTGTCTGGTCAACCCTTGGACTTCCTTGAGCAATTTGAGTATCCTTCTTGAAATGTTTTGAGAAATATGGGAGGGAAATTTTTTGGGTACAACAACGTCCAATGGTTCATTTTTTATATATGCATTTGAAAATAATTTCTGCTCATAAATATTTACATGAGAAACAAAAGACGATTACTCGTAATTCCAGGAGCAGGGAAAACAAGAAGTGCCCAAACCTTACAGTTACTCTGCCCATCAGGTACTGGGATAGAGCTAGCTTGAGAACATGAGCAGGAGTACATACACTCCCCACAAAGTAAAAATTATCCAAAGACAGTGACGTTAGCTTTCCTGAACAAGACATGACTCTCCCGCTAAGGTTCACAATCGCAAGCGATTCAGTACATTATTCCCCAAGCAGAGTTTATTTCTATCACGAGCATAAATTCAATATCTAATGGAATTCATTACTACTGGTAGTGGTGATTCATCCCCAATTGAGTTGTTTCTCCAAGTTAGCAGATCTATCAACAAAGTATCTCCTCTCCAACAAAGTTATTCTCCGCAGAGTTATCCTCAGACAGAGCCTCATCCGGCAAAATATTTACCAGCCAAGGGGCAAATCCCTAACATAGTCATCTCCGGTTCACCATCCCCAGCGGAAGTAGAAGAACCACCTTTTCTACAATGGTCAAGAATACCATTTCTCATACTCTCCAAACAGCAATCGAGGATTTATTTTCCCAAATTCAGATTATTACGTCAGCATTTCATGTTCATACGTCATGACATGTGCACACGTCACATATAACATAGTCTCATTTATTTTGAGAACATCGACATTCAATGCATCTCATGCATCGCACATAACTAACCCTGTATTTATTTCATGAAAAGACATTTATTATCAACAATTTTCAGCAAGTACATGATCAACACTCGAAGCTAAACAGAGTAATCATCGGCAACAAATGCAACCTCATCCAGGTTCCTGCAGCCCTACTATCCAGGCTTTCATATCGAAGTAACCCTACTATCCAGGTTCCTTCTCACAGCCCTACTATCCAAGATCTCATATCGAAGTAACACTACTATCCAGGTTCCTTCTCACAACCCTACTATCCAGGATCTCATATCGAAGTAACCCTACTATCCAGGTTCCTTCCCACATCCCTACTATCCAGGCTTTCATATCGAAGTAACCCTACTATCCAGGTTCCTTCCCACAACCCTACTATCCAGGCTCTCATATCGAAGTAACCCTACTATCCAGGTTCCTTCCCACATCCCTACTATCCAGGCTTTCATATCAAAGTAACCCTACTATCCAGGTTCCTTATCGCAACCCTACTATCCAGGCTTTCATATCGAAGTAACCCTATTATCCAGGTTCATTCTCATAACCTTACTATCCGGGTTTTTCTTCTCTTATCCCCATACAGTAGTCCACAACACTGTAAGACCTGGACTTAATAAAACACAATTGATTTCACAATTCCCCAGTAAAGTAACAGACAATTGAAGCTCCTAAATCTCTATTTCTCTCAAGACAAAGACCAGCATTCCCCAGCGAAGTCCTCATCAACAACAGGTATACGGTTCTCGCAAAGGAATCTCTTGAGCGATCGACACTTCTTCATATGGCATCATTAAGCCCATCTCTGACAATTCTCTAGCAGCTACCAAATGGCGTCTATAAGCCCATTCCCGATATCACAAATCACTTCATACGAGTGCAAATTTCTGGGCACTCTAGTGTTCAATCATCTTCTACCTTCAGATCATAAAAGGCAGACGAGCCAATCTACATCCTCAGGTTTAAGAAGATTGAACAGGGGCAGCTGTTGTACCCCAAAATTTTCCCTCCCATATCTCTCAATACATGTCAAGCGAGGTCCTCAAATTGCTCAAGGAAGTCCAAGATTTGACCAGACAAACTCTCTCCTAAGGCAGTCTACCTCAAAGTAGGGTTTCATTTTTTATCAATATGCTTGAGTCCAAAGGATCCCAAATGCTCACCATTGTCCTAATATGTTCTCAAGATCATCCATGTCAAGTTTCAAGCCTTGCAAAGGAAGTTTGCTCAGTCAAATGCTCAAAGGCTTGAAAATCGACTGTGTTTGGTCAAAAGTCAACTCTGGCCAACATACAGTCAAACTTCAATATTTTTGGTCAAAATCCTCATTTTGAAGTATCATTCATCATTTTATCAAGGGTTGATCATGATTTATTAAGGATTTCTCACAATTCATCAAAACCCAAAAGTTGCTAAATTAGGGTTTTGTTGGAAAAGTCAACTCAACTTTGACCAAGCACAACTTTATCATACTTTATCAGAAATGACCCATTCATAGCTCATTTTGAAGAGGATGCAATTCCCTACAATTCATATTTAGCTCCCAAGTTCAAAATATGCACTCACCAGAAGATATGAATTTTGACATTATATGTCATTTTGAAAAGTTAACATAAACACCTTTTGGGTCAAAGCTTCGTACATGAACATGGAAGACTCAACTGAGATGATACAAAAAGGGTTGCTTAGAGGACATCCTAAGGTTTCTAAAAAGTCCAAGAACACCCTCCCAGGGTCAAAATTGAGAGAGATATGCATTGTCAAAGTTGGCAATTTTTGGGAAATTGTCAAAAGTCAACACTGATCAAATTTGCATTTTTTGTTAAATGGGCCTAACTTTTTATGCTTGCACTTAAATGATAACATAGTCCACGACCTATGGGACCCTCCATGCTTTATTTATTCATTTATTTAATTTATTTTGATTTTTATTCATTTAAAATTCAAATAAAATCAAATAAATCTAAATAAATCATATATTGTGTTTTAGGGATGATTTTTGTATTGAAGGAAGATCTCATGTGCTGTCAATTGAGAATCAATTCGTGCAAGGCTGATTTGGTTGGAAAAAGATTGAATTTGAGCAAATTTGGAAAGATATCATATGACATGAAAGACCAAATCAAATCTTCATAATGGGCAAGATTGATGTCATTTTTGTTGACCTAATAGGTTGTATTACATATACAGAAGCAATGCAGGGCATGAGAAGAGGTTGAGCAGTCGTGCAAAGCAAGAACAAAGCTGAAAAAATTCAAGAGAAAGTGGTGATCCAATTCCCGTCTTAAAGGCCAATCTAAGCCGTTCTAACATTGCCAACAGATTGTTGGACATCCCAGGAACATATCCCAATCAATTACAAGTCTTTTCACACCTGGAATTGGAAGTTACAGGTACCACGATTTGTTTCTAAACTCAAATTTGATTTCATTGATTTACTCATCCTATGCATGTTTTGATTATATATTCGTGTTCATCATTGAGTTTGCAAACTATTGGTACCATGTAATTGCATTTCTAACGCCTGTACAGGATATTACCATAGCTAGGGTTTTACGTTCTTGTTTAGTGCTTTGCAGTATAGGCAAAATTGGGTTTGGATTTTGGTGCCATGACACTCGTGAGGATGATACGAGTCGATTGGCACCTTTGTATTCCATTTATATTGCTTGTAGAGAATTTTTGTGATGAACAGGCTTGTAGCTACAGCAAGGCAACCATAGGTAAAAGTGTTGTTACCTAAAACGACGGTTGGGAGGAAGAAGATGGATGCGTGGCACCCCCTGGTTGGGTGATTTGAATTTCGCGCGTTTTAGGTTTCAGCGTTTTATTTTCATTATATAATAATTGTTTTTTATTGTATATACAAATAAATCAGATAGCTCAGCTGGAAAGCGTGCAGGGGAAGAGTGCCTAAGGACCTGGGTTCGATCCCCAGGTCCCAACCTTTATTCATATTTTTCTTCAACAGATAATCCAGCGCGTTGCAAACCAAGGAGCTCACCGTGTACCATAAGGATCTGGCCATCCAACTCATCAGCGCTCCAGATCCAATGCTATTCCACTGAAGGCACACCATACGCCTCAAGTCAACAGCCACACTGAATCAGGAAAAGTCAAACAGGCCTGGATCTTTTGGGCTCAGAATATCAACAACACACCCCCCATAATTGCTAATACAGGCCCATTATTCCTTCCTTTTCCTTTAGTTTATTTAAATCTTTCAATATTTATTTTTATTTTCTTTAATTCACAAATTAATCTTTTTCATAAAAAATCATAAAATCAATAATTCACCCAAAAAAATTAGGACTAGTTTTTTTTATTATTATCAAAATTAATTTAATTTAAATTAACTTAGAAAATTGTAATTTGTTTTCATAAATAAAATCAAATAGAAAATTAGGTTATCTCTTGATCTAATTTTATTTTGCTTTTTTTCTCAAATAAATATAAAATACAAAAAATAGGTTTTAGGAAAAATTAATTAATTTTTCTTAATTTAAAATCAATTAGAATTAGGATTTTCTTTTTAATGATTTCTTTATTTTCTTAAAATAACAAAACAAAACAAAAACATTCTTTTTAATCAATCGCAATTAGGTTTAGGCAAGAGTCAAAACCCTAGTTGTTCCATATTCGATTCATCGCGCGCGCGTTAATTATTTTTACCAATATTTCTGTAAATGCTCATGGTTTGTAATAGTTTAATCTAGGACTTTTTTACTTATCGCTTTTTCTGGGGTTTTTGGCTATGTAATTAATCCCCCTCCCCGAAGCCTTGTAATAGCGTAGATTTACTTTCTCGCATTTTAATTCCCGTAAATATTTAACTGTTTAGATGTATGCTAATAGGATTGTATGACAAGAATGCATGACAGATTAATACTGTTAGAAAACTCTAATGTGCAAAGATAAATAACTGAAACTAATCACTCGCACATATCACTCCTAGGGTATACTCACACTTCGATTGCCTTCGGTAAATGATCATTAAGTATAGGTTGTCTTAGTGGTTACCCTCTTGTTTAAAAGATCAAAATGTCTCGTTCGAATGTTGCCTCAGAAATGCTGCCTCGGAAATGTTGCCTCGAATATGATCTTAAGACTCTAGGGTTATTACTAGGATGTCCTAACATTGCTCTAGTGATCATACATCCCTTTCCAATTGACCCTTACAACTCCCACGACTAGGGTTACCTACTCAATAATAGTAGGATAACACGGTCTAAATGAAACAAGAATAAGAAACAATCTTTTTTTCTGAGTAGGTAGATGCTAGTAGGTACTTGCTCAAATCAAAACTTTTCACACTTACACATTTCAAAATAATTTTCAAAACAACTTCGTCACACCTTTGAGGACTAATACAAGGGTTATCACGAAGTCAAACTTTTTCAAAACAAAGCACATACATAAGCAATTTAAAAATGAGCAAGTACCTAAGAGCCCATGGAAAACCATGGATAGAAAGGGTGCTAACACCTTCCCTTTCTATAATCTACCCCCCGTACTCAATATCTCGAAAAAGGATTTTTTTTGTACTTTTTTCCTTTCCGATTGGATGAAATAAAAGTCGATGGCGACTCTTGCTTACCGCGACATTTTGCGAACAAAAAACACAAAATGCAAACCAACATCTAACAGTCGGTTCTGCCACCGTATCACACTATCCATGGAAGAAAAGATTTTGTGTTGCGCGGTGTTGTAAACCAGAACATCAATGTGAGGAAGTGGGAGGTCATCCTTGGGGCTTGCCTTGTTCAGATCTCTGTAATCCACACATATTTGTACCTTACCATCCTTCTTAGGTACCAGAACGATATTAGCAACGCACTGTGGATAGGAGGTGACAGTTAAGAACCCTGCGTCGAACTTCTTCCTGGCCTCTACCTTGATCTTCTCTGACATCTCAGGGCGCATACAGAGGACCTTCTATTTAACCGGAGGACAGTCTTCCTTATTCGGCATATGATGTACCACAATATAAGTGTCTAAACCTGACATGTCTTCATATGACCAGGCGAAGATCTCAATGTAGTCGTGCAACATTTGTATCAACCGCTGTTTGATCTTAACTTCCAGATTTGTGCCAATCTTGACTTCTTTTTTGTCTATCTCTGTGCCCATGTTTATTGTCTCAATTGGCTCTTTATGAGACTGTATAGCCCATTCTTCCCGCTGTAATAGTCTAGCAAGTTCTCCAGGCACCTCACAATCATTCTCACCTTCGTCTTCGGCTTGTTTGATTGGATTTTTGAAGTCATAACTGGCAGTAGCAAAGCTGTTATCAATGGGATCCATAGTGGATATGGATCTACAGTATGATATGTGAGTGTGTGTAAGATCATAGCTGTTTTGATAAAGTGAAAACAGAGAGCGCAAAATTTGTATGCAAGGAACGTCCAATGTTTTATTGATGATATATGAAATGACAAATAATAGCCCTCACAAACAAAGCCAATGTGCCTCGGGCAAGGCACAAAGCTGTGGAGTTTAAAATTGTTTATTACAAATCTCAAAACAAGTAAGATAATTACTGCGGAATAAAAGAAACTGGTATAAAGTCCTTAGCCGTCCAGTTACTCGGTCCACCGTTGGTAGTTGGGTAGATCCAGTTGTCAATATCAGAGTCTTCCTCATTGTCTTCAATGGCATTAATTCCCCAATTGCTGATGCGTAGGGGAGGTCCTCCAACTCGAGCACGTCGAACAACCCTTTAAGCTCCTGAAGTAAAGCCCAAACCAAACTTGTCAGTTTTGTGAGTAAAATCAGGGAGTTGTCCCCAATTGGTATACCCACCTTCTTCAACCACCGCTCTGGCGTCTTTGGGAGAAGCCATCTTCAGAGGAGGTTTGTTGCTGGTAGTAGTTTCAGTCGATGCCAAGATCTAGTGAACCTCTTCAAAGTTCTGGAAATGAGTCTCTATGAATTCTCCGTGCATCTCTACGTACCTGAAGGAGTTTAGGTGGCTCACCATATACTCCTCTTCACCATGCACAGCGACAATCTTCCCTTTTACTAGATACTTCAGCATTTGGTGCAGTGTAGAAGTAACAGCCCTAGCTTCATGGATCCAAGGACGACCCAACAAACAAGAGTATGATGGCCTGATGTCCATCACATAGAAGGTGGACTCAAAAGTTTGGGAACCTACTTTGACGGGGATGTCCACTTTTCCATGTACCATTCTTTTTGACCCATCAAAAGCCTTTACCACAATGTTACTAGGCTTTAAGGTCAAGCCTTCACAATCCAACCGATCCAGCGCCTTCTTAGGTAGAACATTCAGCGAAGACCCAATATCTACCAATACATGAGCCAGAGTGGTGCCCCTGCATTCGATCGAGACGTGCAGAGCATCATTATGCTTCCTTCCTTTCGGTGTCAAGTCTGTATCTGAAAAACCCAACCCATTGTCAACAGTCAGGCTGTCCATACAGTCTTTGAATTGATCGGCGGAGGTCTCATGTGGCACGTGCGCAATCTTGAGGAATTAGATCAAAGCCTTCACATGGGCCTCAGAACACAATAACAGATACAACATAGATATCTTTGAGGGGGTCTGCCCCAGCTGCTCGACCATATTGTAGTCGCTCTTTTTGATTATTTTCAATATTTCCTCTATCTCTTGCTTAGAGGCCTCCACGACAATTTTTCTAGGTGCCTCCATTCGGGCAAGCTCACCTATAACTTCTCTGCCTCGGGTACCAGATGACTCGATGGTGGGAGTGATAATTGGAGTAAGCACATGAGTAGTAATTGATGTACCAGCAGGAGTAGCAGACAGAATAACAACATGCCTATTGACAATCTTTTAGGAAATATCAGGAGAGAAAACCCTTCCACTTCTGGTAACCTTGTTGGTCCCGGCAATGTTAATGACATCAGGATCAGCCTCTTCATTCTTCAGATCTTGTTTGATGCCATGATAGTACACATCGGCACCATAATGCCAAGGGACAACTTTGTCCGAGGCATACGGGACATGACCAAGAAAGGTGATTATTAACGGAGCGACTCTTAGAGCAGATGTAATCCTAACAGGTCTTCTCGAGGAGACCTTGGAAGGATTAGCGGAAATGGTTATAATAGCAACATCTTCAAGCGGAACAACAGGAATCAAGTTTTCTCAAACAAGATTTCTTTGCTGTCCATCAGGCATTGAACACCTAACTTCAGCAAATGGCAACCAAAAGGCAGAGATGAACACATGTGGCAACCTTCACCATAACCCGTAAATAAATCGGCCAACAACAAATTCTTCTTAATAGTCATAAGAGGAGTAGAAACTTCATCAACTGAGGTCACAAATAGATCGGTATCAACAACATTAACTCCACGATTGTGCTTAGGCATGGGATCAGTTATGACATTGGGCTTTTCTAGAGCATCTAACTCAATTTCCTTAGCCTAGATCATACCCTGTACCTTATTTCTCAGAGCCCAACAGTCATTTGTATCGTGGCCAGGACTCTCAGAATGATAGGCACACCGAGAATTTGGATTGTACCGAGGAGATGTGGTATTTGGATTCTTGGGAGCCTCTTTCAAGGTTGCCAAGTTGGATCTCAGTAGATGGGGTAGCACTTCATCCAATGTCATGTTAATCCGGGTAAACTTCTGTTGTGGTCTTTCCACCCTTTGTTGATTGTTGCGTTGTGGAGCAACCCAGGCCTAGGTATCATTACATCACTTATTGTCTGACAGTGTTCAGCTCTATTTTGACCTCTTGGGCTATAGATAGAACTAGCTTCCTTTTTACCAGTAAAAGGATTCTTTACCGAACTCGAAGAGGCATCTTTCTGTATCTTATCGCTCCGGATCCCAGCTTCTATCTTCGCCCCAGTTAGAATCAGCTCGGTGAAACCAGCTGACGAGTTGCCGATCAAATGATTAAAGAATAGACCAGATAGCGTCCTAAGAAACATATCGACTAACTCCCTATCAGACAAAGGGGGTTGGACTCTTTCGGCCAAGTCTCTCCACTTCTGTGCATAGTCCTTAAAGCCTTCACCTGCACCCATGGGCATACTCTGGAGTTGAGTACGAGTAGGAGCAAGGTCGGTGTTGTATTAATACTGCTTATAAAAAGCAGCAGCCAGATCTTCCCAGTTTCAGACATTGGTTCCCTCCAGTTGGTAGAACCATTCAAGCTGAGTCCCTGACAGAATGTCTTGAAAGAAGTGAACCCACAAGTTTCTATCAGCGGTGTGGGGCTGGATCTTTTTGACGTAGGAACGGAGACAGAGTTTTGGGCAAGACACCCCATCATACTTTGCAAAAATTGGAGCCTTGAACCTCTGCAAGATGACCACTCCCGGCACCAATCCCAATTCTTCGAAATCCAACCCAGGTATCCTCTGGAATTCCATAGCACTCAAACGATCTTCCAATTGCTTGTATCTATCCTCAGTAGGAGGATACTTCTCATAAATGTAGTCCGTATCATTGTCAGAAACTTCAGGACTGGGGTCATTTTCCCTTGTCTCTCTTTCTTGATTCTCCCCTTCCTTGGATGAAGAGGTCAGATCAACTTGTTGCTTTAACGGCCCCCTAAACCTCCTGCCCATATTCAGAATACCAGAGACCCTCTTCTTTTTCTTTTTCTTCTTCAAGATGAGGGCTTTCAGATCCTCCTGCTCTTTCGCCAGATTTTTTTGTGCCTGAAGATCCTTGATGCTTTGTTCGGAAGACATTACTGTTGAAATAAACAGTGAAGAAGATGAGAAACTTGTAATGGTACCTGTTTATATGATGCTATGGATAAGATGCGTATGCAATGATTTCAAGGATTCTTAAAGGCTTAAATTTGTTTAACCAAAATAAACACACGTTAATTGCATTAATAAGTTCGAATTGTTACAAAGAATACCCTTTAGGATTACAATTAAACAAAACAAAACTTAAAGCAACAAAAAAGAAACGAAGTCTCCCAGGAGCGCATCCTCTTTGGTGCGATGTAGGCGTTTATGTTCCTTTCTTCATGAAGTAGTCTAGTGAGCTCCAGGACCTTCTTCTCGCTGGCATAGAACTGAGTTTCAAACGTGTCCCGCTCCTCTTTGAGTTGAACCCAGGACTTCTGTAACTCTTCATGATCAGTTGGCATGTCAGGATGATGACCAAGGGAAGTAGTATCTCCTTCAATAACTGGCTCCACAGTTATTGGTAGGACAACAGGGTAAGGCATCATAAGACTTTAGGCGCAAGCTCGT
This sequence comes from Vicia faba, assembly GCA_948472305.1. Classification (NCBI taxonomy): domain Eukaryota; kingdom Viridiplantae; phylum Streptophyta; class Magnoliopsida; order Fabales; family Fabaceae; genus Vicia; species Vicia faba. Next base: position 1,497,702,866 of record OX451736.1, read on the forward strand.
ACCCATCAGAGATAAGGCTCAAGAGGAATGGAATTCTTGTGCCCTAGTGTCTTGCTATCAATTTTATGCACCATGCCCCAAGTTTTTATGAACCTTTTGCAGTATCCCTGGGCATCATTCTCGTAGTTGAAGGCGATTCCTTGGATAAGCGTATCATGAGGACCATCTCTTCTCACATAACCAAGCTGACGCAGTGCCAAACAAGGGTTGTAAGTGATTCCTCCCCTAATGCCTAAGAGAGGGACATTAGGGAATTCACCACAGTGATCAATGATGGTAACATCTTCCGAGAACCGTGAACACCAATGAATGTCTGAATGTGTGAGGGACATCTGTCTACGAGACCATTTCAAACCCTGTTCATTCTTCAAAACATACCTGGGTAGGTGCGAAATAAACCACCTAGCCAAAAGAGGAGTGCAACACAGGAGAGTCCCCTTCTCTTTAGAGTGCGAGCATGCAGAGAGTGTAGAATATCCCTGAGTAATGTAGGCACCGGATTATGAGACAGAAAAACCTTAATAGTGTTCACATCTACGAGTTGATCCGCATTAGGGAAAAGTACCATCCCATAAATGAGAAGTGTCAGCACCTCTTCGAAAGCTTATAAATCTAGAGTATCCCAAAAATGGTAAGTCTTCTTGAATAGAAATTTAACCTGGATTCCTTGGACACTTCCTCTAGTCTCCCAATTTGTCACTACGTCAGACCTTTTAAGGACAGAGCTGTAGCAATCTCTTCAGGCTTTGGATGTTCTTCCGTACCATTGAAAGGTAACTGGTCAAGAATAGGTACCCCTAACAACTGAGAAAATTCCTCCATAGTAGGTACTAGCTGGTAATCCGGGAAGGTGAAACAATGGTGCACAAAATCAAAGAACTGAAATAACACTTTTAACAATTCTTCATCAGGTTTTGCAGTGACCAAGTTGAGCAACTGACCATGCTTTTTAGTGAAATGAGAACTTTCAGGAACCCTTAATGCCAGGTCCTTTAGTTGGAGAGACACTTTCACAAGGTTAATCTGTATAGTGTTCCTACGGGCGGATGCCATGTCCTACAAAACAAAGCAAAAATTAGCCCTAGGAAATCCTTGAAATGGTTAGTTATGATATGCCATGCTTATGATGTCATGATTATGCTAGAAAATCACAGGTATAGCAAACAACAAGCAAGTCACACAAAGTCCTTAGGTTTAAGGCCTGCATGAGTTTTAAGGTCATACCCTCTTGAAGTTGGATTAGTTCAACTTGTCCTATAAATAGTAATCGGGTTTTAAGGGATCTCAATATCACCAATCTTTCCCCCAGCTTCGTTCAATAGGTGATTGACTCGCAACTAAACAAAACTCAAGAGTCAAACCTCAATGAGTGTAGCATCGAGTATCTGTTAACCTTGGGAATACACCAAAACCATCCATCTCGCTACGTCCTAATGGCCAAGTTGTGCAATTAAAGGTTCTAAGGTCAGTTGATGCTTCACGACACCATACGGCGGCCCAGTACTCTCCCTGATTGACTCAAGGGTTACCAGTACCAACCAAAGTGCCACATCAACGTAGCTACTACTTCAACCGTGTCGATATACCCCACACAGTTCCCTAACAGTTTATTGCTACTTGCCTAAAAGGTATCCCCAGATCTGGTGTAGGATCTATATAACCCCAACAAAACCCTTGAATATAAAACAGGAAAAGCAAAAGACAAGCAAGCAAGTTAAAAATGACCTAGATCCTAAGGTGTACCCCACTTATTTTAAAGTTTTTCCCCAGCAGAGTCGCCAGTTCTATGATACGGTGGCAGAACTGACTATTATACTGGTTTGCGTTTTGTATTCGCAAATGTCGCGGTAAGCAAGAGTCACCACCGACTTTTATTTTATCCAACAAAGGAAAAGGAAAAAGAACAGAAAAAACATTTTTTTGAGATGTTTTTGAGTACGGGGGGTAGATTATAGAAAGGGAAGGTGTTAGCACCCTTTCTATCCATGGTTTTCCATGGGCTCTTAGGTACTTTGCTCATTTTTAAAATTGCTTGTGTGTGCTTGTTTTGAAAAGTTTTACTTCGTGATAACCCTTTGTATCGGTCCTCAAGAGTGTGACGAAGTTGTTTTGAAAACTGTTTTGAAAAGTGTTTGTGTGAAAAATTGTGTTTGTTTGAGCAAGTACCTAGGAACTAATCTACCTACTCAAAAAAAGTATGTTCGTTTTCCTTTAGACGGTGTTATCCTATTATTAAGGAATAGGTAGCACCGTCGTTGGAGTTTTAAGGGACATTCGAAGGGACAAATACAATCACAAAAGCAATGTTAGGAAATTTTTGTAATCATACTAAAACCTTAAAGATCTTTTTCCGAGGCAACATCCGAATGAGTCATTTTAGATCTTTTGGGACTAGAGGATGACCACTAACATTCCCTATACTTCATGACCATTTACCGAAGGAAACCGGAGTGGAGTAAACCCTAGGAGTGAGCATGTGCAAGTGTATTTTTTTCCAGTTAATCATCTTTTCACAATTAGGTTTTCTACTGTTTTAATTTCAATTTGTCTTTCCATACAATCCTATTAACATACATCTAACAATTTATAGTTTGCAGAAATTAAAATGCGAGAAATTAGAGTCCTGGCTATTACAAGGCTTTGGGAAGATACATAATTATTTTGACTGAAAATGAAATGCGGAATTAAAACCCTACTTAAATCTATTACAAACTCGGAGCAGCTACAATAATAAAAAAAAGGAAAACTAAAAGCGCGCGTGGCAAATTAAATGCGAGAAATAATTGGAAAACCTAAAAAATCTAATTGAGAAAATATTTATGTTATTTTTGAGAAAAAACTAGGTTATGTACCAAATTAAACCCTAATTCTAATTATTTTAAATTATAATAAAAAGAATTAAATTACCCTAATTTAATTAAACTAATTAATTAATAAAATAATTTTATAAAAAATGATTTTTGATGTTTTTATGATTTTTTGATTAAATAAAAAAACATGATTTTGGGTGTTATTTGAAAAATAATTAATTAATAAGTAATAAAAAAAGAATTGAAATAAAAAAGAATAGAATTGGGCCTGCATAAGCAATCTAGGGGGTGTGCTTCTGAATTCTTGTTAGGCCCATGAATGCTGAGCCCAATCCTGCGCCTGATCTAGTGAGATCATCTTCTGAGGGTCTACCATGCACTTACGCATGCTGAGCGTTGGATCTGGCTGGAGATGGATCCAGTGATGAAGCGCTGAGGTGTATTGTGGACGCCAGGCTATGAGGTACGCTGGATCTGCAAAGAATTATTCAAAAAATAAGAAAATGTTTAGACCTGGGATTGAACCCAGGTCCTTTGCTTCACACGCCTATACCTCTTGCCATTTGCGCTGCGCTATTTAATTGTTAATATAATAAGAAAACAATGTTATAATGACAAGCCACATAGTTTCCTCCAAAAAAGCGCGAATTTCAAATGGACCAGTGGTTGATTTCCACGCCTTCATCTTCTTCCCAGAAATGTCGTTTTAGGTATCAGACTTATACCTACAGACATCTTCCATAGCTATAAACTTGCAAGCTTCAAAAATTCATAAGACGCATGATAAATTAATTCTAGCTATACCAATCAACTCGTCTTGATCTCACGAGTACTATGTCACCATTTTCTTGGCCCAATTTTACCTGTACAGAGAAGCCCTAAAACGGCTTCTTAAAACCTAGCCATGGAAATTAGTGAAACAGTCATCAAAACTCAAAATTAATTAAACCAAAACATTCCAAATGATGATACAAATATCAAAATCAAACTGATATGTGAAAACCGTGGGTTTACCAGGAGCGATTCTGGGCTTGGAAAGGCTTGCAAACGATCGTATCAGCTTCAGGAGATGTCCAGGAAGCGATTAGAAGCTTTAGAATGTTTTGAATCACCCTCTATGTGAGAAAATGATATGCCACTTTTTAGCCAAAATTTGAGTTTTGTTCTTCAGTTCTCACGACTGCAACTCTTGTCCTTTTGCATTGTGTATGTTCTATATATGTAATGGAGTGTATTAGGTTAATAAAAAACAACTGAATCTTTTCCAATCATGGAATTTGAATGTGATTTGTTTGCTATATGATATCTTTCCAAAACCATCCTAATCATGTTATTTTTGTCTCAATTTGCCTTGATTCAATTTGATCTCATTAGGCTAGCTTAATTAGATTTGATTTTAACAAGAATCAGATCAAAAAATCAATCTTTGATATTTTTTTGTCATTTATTTGATTTAATGTGACTTTTAAATATTAAAAATCAAAACAAAATAAATAAATAGAGAAAATAATATATGGATGCGGATTTGGGTCGTGGACCATGTCCCTAACAAGATACAATCCTGAAATGCTAGGCCCATTTGACAAAAAAAATGCACTTTTGAGCACACTTAACTTTTGGCAATTTTCCAAAAATAGCCAACTTTGACACTGCATATCCCTTCCAACTTTGACCCTGGGAAGGTGTTCTTGTACTTTTTAGAAATCTTAGAATGTCCCATAAACAACCATTTTGGTTTCATCACAATTGGGTCTTCCATGTTCATGTAAGAAGCTTTGACCCAAAAGGTGTTTTTGTTGACTTTTCAAAAGGACCTATAATGTATAAATTCATATCTTTTTATGAGTTCATTTTTTGAACTTGAGGGATGAAGATGAGTTGTAGGAAATTGGATTATCTTCAAAATGAGCCTTGGATGAGAAATTTCTGATAGAATATGAGAAAGTTATGCTTGGTCAAAGTTTGGTTGACTTTTCCTAAGAAACCCTAATTTAACAACTTTTGAGTTTTGATGAATTAGGAGCATTCCTTGAGGACTCATGATCAACCCTTGATCAAATGATGGATATCACTTCAAAATGTTGATGTTGACCAAAAATCTTGAAGTTTGACTGTATGTGGGTCACAGTTAACCTTTGACCTAATACAGTTGATTTTCAAGCATCTGAATAGTTGACTGAGCAAACTTCTTATGCATGGCATGAGACTTGACATGGATGATCTTGAGGACATATTAGGACTATGGAGAGCATATGAGGACTTTGGAGCTTACCCATTTTGATGAAAATGGAAATCCTAGTTGAAGGTTTATTGGTTTAAGAGAGAGTTTGTCTAGTCGACTCTTGGATATCCTTGAGCAAGTTAAGGATCTCCATGAACATAGGTTGAGTAAAATGGGAGGGTAAATTTTGGGGTACAACATAAATGAATATATACTAAGCCAAATATAAATGAGGTCCATAAAGAATTTTTGATTCCAAATGTGTTTAACAACAATAAAAAAAAAGAAACAATGGGCTCGGCGAAATTATTTTCATCCCAGATCCAATCCTTATCACAATTATTCAATTAACTTTATTTAATTGGAATTGAAAAATAAACAATAATAAAAAATGAAGTTATGGAACGGTGGAGACTGAAAATTAGGTTTGATTATCATCCCTTTTTCATAACCACTTAACCTTCTTTATCTCAAACTTTAGTGGCACATAAACCTCTTTCTTCTTCATTCAGCAGCACCGCGATCAACAACACTCCCGTCGCAATTCATTCGAATTTCGCTCAGAAGTGTCTCTATCTCACCGCGGCTCCATCTTCTTAAACTCGTCGGCGGCTCCATCCTTGGTGTTCATCCTTTGTTCGCAATCTCACTCTCTTCGCTTCAACATCGCCTTCTCATCTCTGTGTTCCGTTTCCGTTTCCACTCAAGTCAACATCTTCCTCTCTTCGGCCTTCAAAGTGGCTTTGCTTCAAATTAGACACGAATTCAAACTATGAACGCAAACAAAAGAGGAAGATCTGAAGGTATCGTTGATTTTATTTTTCTTCTACATTTCTATACGATTGTGTTATTGATATTGAGTGAAGAATCGTTGCAGTGTTGGCATGAATAACGATTTGTATTGTTATTGTTGTAGGTTTGTTGTTGAGAAATGAACGACAACAAAAATGGAGGTTGTTGAGTCGATGTAGGTTGTTGATGAAACGATAGTGATAAAGATAAAATATTTTTAGTTATTGAAGTAGCTTCAAATGATGATGAATTGTTGTGGTTATGGCGATTCGATTCAGAGAGAGAAATTTTGGTTATGGTGATTTTTGTAGAGGATGATGAAGGTATTGTTGAAGGTTAAAGATGGTAGTAATGATAGAATTTTCATAAAGTTCAAGAAGATGCAGAGATTTAGAGAGGCTTGAAGGATTTTCAGGGATAGATTGATAGAGGTGAGTTTTTTGTGAGCTTTTCTGTCAAGGTTCTATATGTGATTTCTGAATTTTCTTCTTGATAATGAATCATGGAATTTTGCTATGAGGGAGAGGATTTTGTAAGTATGAGAGTGCGCCTAAGAGGGGGGGGGGGGGGAGGGGGGTGAATTAGGTACTTTAAAAGTTTTTCCATTTTAGTGAGATGGATATTATTTTTCTGGTTTAGTGCATGAGTTTACCAATGTGTTTCTTTCTTTTCTGGTTTATGACTAGTGATGAAAGCGGTAAATGCGGAAAAGTAAAGAACACAGAGATGTATCCTGGTTCCCCTCACAGTCCGAGAGTACTCCAGTCCCCTTTCGACGTGAAATAGATTTCCTTATTGTTAGATCTCTAGACAAGACACCCTAGTCCTTCTATACAAGACTCTAACCAATAAAACCACCAAGAACAATCCTCTTGGACCAAGAACAATCCTCTTGGATTTTCACTAAGTTACCTATGAGAACAATCCTCTCAATGTAACTACACTTGTATCCAACAACTTTGGAAAGACAAGATTTCAACAAAAACACTTAAACTTAATTCCAATAATCCTGGAAAATAAGTAAGTAAATATCAATTTGTGAGTTTGAGTGAGTAGAGTAATATTGATCACTAAGAGTGATTTGACAATGTATAATCTTCTTCTTTCAATAATAATATTGTACAAAGACTCAAGATATATTTGCTCAAAGTTTTCTGTTTAAATTATGAAAATCTGTAGAAAGCTTATGCATGAAAATGAAGAATGCTTGAGTTTGTATTTTGAAAGTTCAGAAAATATTTATGAAAGAAGGTGTTAGATCTGGATTTGAAATTGAATATTTATATGTTCATAACACCCTTTTGAAACATCATGAAGATCTGGAAATGTATCATGAACAAATGCCAAGTTTGAGTGAAAAGATGTAATGAAAAGGCATGATCAAAAGGCATGAACAAAGCTGTTATTTTTCAAATTCGTGCAGTGTGTAATCAATTGCACCCTTGGTGTAATCGATTGCACAAGGTTTTTAACAGCTATTTTTTCAAATCTTAAGAGTGCAGTCGATTGCACTAACAATGTAGTCGATTGCATGCAAAGTCAGTAGCAAACATTTTGAAAATTTTAAGTATGCAATCGATTGCATAGGAATGTAAATCGATTGCTCAAAGAAACAGAAGCAAAAGATATGAAATTTTGAAGAGTGCAATCGATTGCACTAAGATGTAAATCGATTGCATGCAGAAGAAAAGTGAAATTTTATCTTTGAAAAGCTTGAGTAATGATTTTTAAACATTTCTTTTTCATTTTTGAGCATCTATATCTTAAGATCAAAGTAGATAATATTATTATACCTTTAAAGTTGTTGAGAGCTTTGAGTGAAGATATTATCCTTAGATGCTTAGATGCTTGATCAAAATCTTTGCCTTCTTTGTTAGCCATGGTTTGTCTTCATCAAAACAAAAGCTTATTTGAGAAGCTTGATTTTACATTCTCCCCCTTTTTGATGATGACAAACAATCTTTCTTTATGCTATGTACTTTCCGGAAGAGCTTCTCCCCCTAAGATGCAAAACTCCCCCTATGTAGGAGAGGGTTGGAATCCTTTACAATTCTCCATCTTGATTGGAGAGTACCTTGAAAGTTAAGACACAGGAAATACACAAGCATAAAGTACAACATCCTTATCCCCCTTTGACATTATCAAAAAGAAGGGAAAAATGCATAAAAATGGACAAAATACATATAATAATATTGAAAGATTAACCATAGCCATATTGCTTCACGATGCTTTTTATCATCATTTGATAAATGCAAATTGTAGTTATCTTCATCAAAACATGATGTTGAAGCCTTTGTCACAAAGTTGACTTGTACTTAGAAGTTGTCTTTTGTTCTTCAACATAAAGTACATCTTCAATGGATATGAAAGTTAGTGTATCAACTTTGCCAATGCCAAGAATTCTTCCTTTAAGGTAATTCCCATATGTGAAATAATCCTTGGACTTGAACTAGATTTGAAAGTTAGTATATGTCTCCCGTCATATGATTTGAATAACCACTATCAAGATACCAAATATTGCATGTGGTTTTCAAGCATACCTACAAAACAAATTAAGTTTGATTTGGTACCTGTTGTACCCCAAAATTTTCCCTCCCTTTTTCACAAGAAATCACAACCCTAGGGTTTTCTCTGATTTTTAAGATTGGCTCAGGAATCGATCAAACAAACTTTTCTTTGGCAGTAAATCAAGAATCGGGTTTTCTCTCGCATTTCTCAAAAGAAATTGAATCCACAGAAATTCAGTTTGCTGTTGCATTGTTTTCACACTTTTTCAAAGTTTACTGAAAGGTTAACTGATTGTTCTCAAAGCCTGATTATCTGGGATAAGAGATGAGACTTTTATTTGGAATATTAAGGCATCTTCTTGTTAATGGAATGAAAGGTTTGCCGTTTAATGGAATGCTTGCTTGTTTAACTATACAATGCGTATGTTAATTGGAATGCTGTTGCAAAGTTACGAAGCTGCAAAGTTTTGGATTATTTGAGATTTAAGTGATCTGGATTAGAATTGTTGAAATGCAATTTCAATTATTTTTGATTGTGAGAAACTTAAATAATTAAGTAAAGGTGCAAGGAAGAATGGCAAGATATGTGACAATAGAAAAATTCTTTTGGATAATGTTGTACCCCAAAGTTTGCCCTCCCATATTCCTCAAGATTTATCAAGAATCATCTTCAACTAGTTCAAGACTACTCAAGGATTACACAGTCCAAATACCTCCCAAGCTAGTCAAAATTAGGGTTTTGGTTCTTTCAAAGAATTTGAGGTTTTCAATGGCTCAATCAAGTCTCATATGCCTATATACATTGTCAAGCACCTACATGCCAAGTCTCAAGACTCACAATATCAAATTGCACAGTCAAAAGCTCCATTTGCTTCACAGTCAACTGCAAGGGCAAAATGGTCATTTTACAGTCAAAAGTTAGAATTTTTGGTCAACATCTTATTTTGAGCTCACAATCATCATTTGATCAAGTCTTGATCATGATTCCACAAGCATGGCTCAAAAATCATCAAGATGCAAGAAGTTACTATTTTTGGACAGTAGAAAAGTCAACTGTATTTTGACCAAGGCATAACTTTTTCATGGTTCATAAGAAAAATCCCATCCAATGCTCATTTTCAAGAGGATGACATTTCCTACAACTCATCTTCACATTCCAGGTCCAAGAAATGCCCTCATAAAAAGTTATCAATTTCTACATTATAGGTCAATTTCAAAAGTCAACAAAAAGGCATTTCAAGTCAAAGACCATAACTTGATATTGGTAAATCCAAATGACATGGGACCAAAGGAATTGGTTAGAGGACTTCAAGACCTTTCCAAAATGTCCAAGAACATGTTCATATGATCAAAATTTAGAGAGATGTGCATTGGAGAAGTTGGGAAATTTTTGTGAATTTGCAAAAGTCAACTTTGCTCAAAACACTTTGTTTTTGCTAATGAGCCTCAAATTTCTTCTTGAAACTTTATCCAAGGCCTATGCACGACCCGTCAAGCTTAAATTGATTTATTTTCTTATTTTTTATTAATTAATTGGATTTTTAATCAATTTTAATTCATTTAATTAATTTAAATTGTAGGAAATATCAAGATATGGTTTTTCAATATTTCCATGAAGCAAATATGACCTAAAAGAGCTGGAAAACTCGTGTGCACATCAAGGGGACAAGAATCTCCCAATTTAGCAACTTTCTTCAATCAAAAAGATTCAAAAATATTTGATTTTCAATCAAATATTGAATCATCATTCCATGAATCTTTTGTGCAAGATTGTAACCTAATTCCCTTCCATTATAAATACACAACCTAACCCTAATGCATTGGGCGTGAAATTGCTGCATACAAAGCCATAACAACATTGAAAAAATTCAAGAAAAAGTCAAAACTGATTTCCACATTCCAACGCGATTCAAAGGCTTTTCTTGTTTCTAATACATTACTGGAACTCTCAGGGACCTTTTGCAATCAAAATCATACGCTAGAACTCAAGAAATCCTCAAGAACGAACCCACGGTTCGCACATTTTTTACATAATCAAAACTCATGATTCATGCATATTTAATATGATTTTTTGTTGGTTTTGCATTGCTAGCACTCACAGGAAACTAATGGCATAAGCTAATTGGATTATAAGGCGCAGAATCAAAAGATACCATTGACAAATTCTAGGGTTCCGAAGCTTTGATTTTGGGGCTTTATTATTCAGGAAAAATTGGAACCCCTAATGCACATGACTGAACTCGTGAGAACCATACGAATTCAAAGGACATGTCGCGAAATATTTATGTAGCCTCTACGCCTAATCACTATTGTAGGTGTTTAGGTATTGGCTTGCATTTTTGGTAAATCCCAAGTGTATGTGTGAATGTCATGACTGATGTCATAACATTCTAGTTCAGTTTGTACTAACTCATTAGGTACCTTTGCAGAAAAATATTGTAATTCAAGTACTGATGTTTATAAGTGTGTATCTGAGCATTTTGCAAAATGATCACATTTTGCTAAATCAGTAGACAGGTTTTCTCAGATGTCATAACAAATGTTATGACATCCTGTTCTGAACTAACAGGTTTGCAGGATGGATAAGTCTGAGTTTTTTCAGGAAATAACTCAGTCTTTCCTGAACAGAATCCTGCGTTTTCTGAGGGGTAACCTAGCTCAACCCTAACCTGGTTAATAAAGTCATGTGACCTGGTCTTTAGGTCAAACGGAATTAACCCTAGGTTTTTGTGGAAACCCTAACTGAAGTTGCAGCTGCTATATATTCAACAGAGCTGCTGTTTTTCAATGAACCAAATTTATTGATCAGAAGATCATTTGTAATCTGTATAGATTTGATTATTGTACTCCAAGCAATTATCATTGTGATAAGTGCCTTGGAATAGGTTTCAAATTGTAAGGGTTGTGTAGCACTCAAAGCTTTGAAGCAAGAGTGTTTGAATGTTCCTTGACTAAAGCTGTGAAGCAGAGTCAAGTTAGTTGTGTGCATCACTCAAAGCTGTGAAGCACGAGTGATTGTGTTGCTTGATTAAAAAGCTGTGAAGCTTAATCAAGTGTTTGTTTTTGAAGAGTGTCTTCATCAATTCTTAAGTCAAATTGGTTTATGTATCACTGCTGTGATTGTGGGGGAGTGAGTAGGAACTCAGGTTTAAGTTGTACTTAGATTGGAATTGCATTGGGTAGGTCTTAAGTGAAGGAGATAAACTGGTTGGTTTATTCCTGAATTAAAATCTCTTATAGTGGATTTCCTCCCTGGCTTGGTAGCCCCCAGAGTAGGTGTTGTTGCACACTGAACTGGGTAAACAATTGACTGTGTTCTTTATTGCTTTTGTATTTACTGTCATATAGTAAGTCAGATACGGTGTCATAACATTGAACGTGACATTGAGTATCTGCAGCCAGAATTTCAATTGGCATCAGAGTAGGCACCCTGCCTGTATTACTGGGTGAGATCTAGGGATATCACTTTCTGGCACTATGGACAAAGAAGGAGTTTTTGGAAATAGACCACCCATTCTGGATGGAACTAATTATGACTACTGGAAACCTCGTATGATTGCCTTCCTAAAATCTCTGGACAAAAAGGCTTGGAGAGCTGCTGACAAAGGATGGATTCATCCCACCATAACTGAGATAGATGGGACAATCAGTCTGAAGCCTGAGGAAGATTGGAGTAAAGAAGAAGATGAGTTAGCTCTGGGAAATTCAAAAGCTTTAAATGCCTTGTTCAATGGAATTGATAGAAACATTTTCAGACTAGTACATCAATATGAACTGGCCAAGGAAGTTTGGGACACTCTTAAAACTACTCATGAGGGCACTTCCAAAGTAAAAATGTCAAGGCTTCAGATGTTGACTACCAAATTTGAGAATCTAAAAATGATGGAAGATGAAACCATTCATGAGTTTCACATGAACATCTTGGAGATTGCTAACACCTCAGGAGCACTGGGAGAAAAGATGTCAGAAGAAAAACTGGTGAGGAAAGATTCTCAGATCCTTGCCTAAAAGATTTGCAATGAAGGTAACTGCCATAGAGGAAGCCCAGGACATTAGCAAGTTGAAAGTGGATGAACTTATTGGGTCTCTTCAGACTTTTGAGATGGGGATCACTGATAATGGTGACAAGAAGAACAAAAGCATAGCACTTGTATCCAACACTGATGTTGAATACAAGGAGGATGAAGAAGAAAACATATCAGAAGCTATTGCCATGCTTGGAAGACAGTTCAACAAGCTCATCAAAAGAATGGATCCAAAGTCAAGGTCTAATGTTCATAACATTCCCTCTGACATTGACAGTTCCAGCAGAAGACCAAGGTCAGAAGATAAGGGAAACCAAGGCAGAGGTATTCAATGCCATGGATGTGAAGGATATGGACATATTCGAGCTGAATGTCCTACCTTTCTTAAGAAACAAAAGAAAGGAATGACTGTTACTTGGTCTGACTATGATTCAGAAAGTAATTCTGAAGAAGAATCTGCCAAACTAGTTACTGCCCTAACTAGTGTCTGTACTTCTGAAAGTGACACTAGTGATGAAGAAGTGACATTTGAAGAACTGGCTGATACCTACAAGAAATTGTGTATCAGAAGTGCTGAAGTCTGTGTGCAGAATGAGAAACAATCAAAACTCATTATAAAGCTGGAGGCTGAAAAAAGGGCAAATCTTGAAACTATAAGTCATCTAGAAGGAGAAGTTCAATTGCTGAACTCACAACTGAATCAAATGACCAAATCTGTCAAGATGTTGACAAATGGAACAGACAAATTGGAAGAGATCCTTCAGGTTGGACAAAATGTGGGAAATAAATCTGGACTAGGATTTATGGAAGCAAAGAAATCTGGTACTGGTAAGCAAATGTCAAAACAGATGTCTCAACACAACTCTCAACATCAGGAACATAGACATATGAAGAAAAGGTACCAAAGATGGAAATGTCATCATTGTGGGAGATATGGTCACATAAAGCCCTTCTGCTTCAGACTACATGGATATCCTAATCAGAACTCAGGTGTCAAACCTAAGTCTAAAAAGGTACCACATGCTCCTAAATGGAAGAAAAAGGCTACTGCACTGATAGCTCACACTTCCCTGAGGGTCTCTGCAAAGGAAGATTGGTACTTTGACAGTGGATGTTCCAGACACATGACTGGATTCAAAAATCTCCTCAATAATGTTATGCCTCACACCACCAGTTTTGTGACCTTTGGAGATGGTGCTAAAGGTGAAGTCAAAGGAGTTGGTAATTTGGACTGCCCTGGAGTTCCAAGTCTGAATAAAGTACTGCTGGTAAAAGGGTTGATTGCTAATCTCATTAGTATCAGTCAATTATGTGATCTAGGATTCAAGGTCAACTTCTCAAGATCTGAATGTCTAGTAAGTAATGAAAAACTAGAAGTTGTAATGAGAGGAATCAGATCCAAAGATAACTGTTACGTGTGGCAGCCTGAGAACACTGATATCTCCACTATGTGTCAAATCATCAAAGAAGAAAAAGAGATGAAACTGTGGCAGCATAAGCTTGGTCTCCTTCATCTAAGAAGAATGAAAAGAGTTATTTCTATGGAAGCTGTCAGAAGAACTCCAAAACTACAGGTTGATAATATCTGTGATGTGGCAAATAAACTTGAAGAAGGATGTGTTGTCAGAACCTTAAGTCATCTTGACAAGGATGTTGGAAATAACAAGTCTAATAAATTCTGTTCTCAAAACATCTGGTCAAAACAGATGCTCCCTGAGTACAATGTTACACAAGATGTCGTGACATTGTGTTGTGACAATCTGAAAACAATCAACATTTCCTTGAACCCTATTGACTTTGAAGAGAAGAAGTCATTTAAACTGGAACATAGTTTCTCTAAGCTTCAGCTGACTGATTCTTCTACCAAGGCACTTGTTGGAAATAAACTTGAAAATTTGAGGGGCAGGTTGGGTATTCACCAACATAAGAAATTATAGCAATTAATTTTGCTTAAAACAAAGGTTGAAGGAATTAACTTTATTAAGTATATCATTAGTGGGTTAATCTTATACTTTCACAATTCTTTCAAAATCTTTAAGAAGTTGAAAAGACTCCCTTTTACCCTCTACTTCTCTCGTCCTTGCAACCTATTTTCTCCTCTCAATCAAAGATCTTTCTCAAACTGCTACCATTACTCAAAGTCAATCAAAATGTCTCAGACATCGCCTTCAACCATGGCAACTTCGTCATCCTCATCATCGTCATCATCTGACCAAGATTCTAGGGCAATCACCACATGCATAGAATCTGAAGTTCTTGAGGTCACTCCTCTCAGAGAGATGGCAACTGACCCAGCCAAAGTCAAAAAGCTAAGAACCAGACATGCAGGAAGAGCTCAAGCTACAGCCTCTGGTAATTCTTCTCATCCTTCGCCTTCTGTACCTAATAGAGAAGGATCAATTCAAGTTCACCAAGCTATTGCTAGGCTGGTTACTAGTATACTGAGTGGCAACCAATCTGTACCGGGGATTTCTGTCCCTTTAAATCAATCAGAAAGTCCAAATGTGGAAGTTTCTGAAAATGTAGATGTCACTGAGAATGTTGTGACACAAAAAGACAACATTCAGAACCTCTCAGAAAAGGCTGCTGATCCACCTATCATTGATGTGGATCAGGATTACTCAGATAATGATCTGATTGCTAATGTGAACCCTAGCATAGCTAGGAGATTGATGAAAAGAAAGAGTAGTCAGAATGATAAATCTAATGCTAAGAAATCCAAGGCTGAATGCATGGCTGAGAAAAGTATTCAGACAAAAGGGAAGAAAGCCCAGGTGCATACTGCTAGACAACCAATCTCTAAGAAGAGTAAAGAACCTGAAACTTCTGATTCTGATGAGGAATCAGAATTTGAGATTGATATTGAAGAAACTCCCATCAGAAGGAAGCTCCCCTCCAGCAAAATTGCTAGAGTGCCTGAAGTGCCAACAGACAACATCTCTTTTCATCATCCTGACAATGCAAACAGATGGAAGTATGTTTGCTTAAAGAGAATAGCCTTAGAGAGAGAACTCAACAATGATGCCTTGGAGTGCAAAGACATCATGAACTTGATCAAGAATGCTGGACTAATGAAGACAGTGATAAAGTTTAACAAATGTTATGAAAATCTGGTCAAGGAGTTTGTAGTGAACTTGTCTAATGATTGTGCTGATGGAAGGTCAGCTGACTTTGAAAGTGTTTTTGTTAGAGGAAGAAGGGTCAAGTTCTCTCCATCAGAAATCAACAAGTTTCTTGGAAGAACAAATGAGGACTGTCCTGATCTAGAGGCAACTGACAATTAAGTTTGTCTAACCATCACAGCCAGGCAAGTAAAGTGCTGGCCCTTGAAAGGGAAGCTGAATGCTAGTAAACTCAGCATGAAATTTGCCATCTTGCATAAAATAGGTGCAACCAACTGGGTGCCTACAAATCACAAATCAACTATCTCCACAGGATTGGGGAGATTTATCTATGCTGTGGGAACCAAGACTGCTTTTGACTATGGGAGGTACATCTTTGAACAAACATTAAAGCATGCTGGCAGTTATGCTGTCAAAGGACCAATTGCCTTTCCCTCCCTCCTTTGTGGAATCATCCTGGCACAATACCCAGATATCCTTGTGGCAAGAGATACAGTCTGCAAAAGAGCTCCTGCCCTTGGCCTGCACTACAAACTGTTTCAGGGATCTCATGCTCCAGACATTGTCATAACATCAGCTGAGACATCGTCTGTGAAGACCCAGTCCAAGACATCAGATGTCATAGCTGTTTTAAAAGAAACTTGCAAAGAGCTGGATGCTAGAAAAAGGACCCTAGAAATTCTAATTGCCAGGCTAGAAAAGGAGGAAGCTGAAGAAAACAGAAGGGAAGAAGGTGTAGAAGCTGAAGGACATCTCAACATTGAAGAAACTAGCTCCTCTGAGTCTGATGACAGTGCTTGAAGGTTGATTGCTGTTTGGTGGTGTTGCTGGTTGGTGCTGATATCTGGTGGAGTTTGGAAGTGTATTCAGTTGTTTTCTGCTGCTGCTCTTATTATCTTGTTTTGGATAACTGTATAATTTTATGAACATGTATCTTTGGCCCATTTGTGGCTAAAGAGGGGGAGAATATTTTGGTACTTACTTAATTAGTACTTGACATTCTATTTTTCTGCTGTCACTTATTTCTGCTGCTATCTATCTCTGATTGCTTAGGGTCTTTAGCCAAAAATCTGCCAAAGGGGGAGTTTGTAGGTGTTTAGGTATTGGCTTGCATTTTTGGTAAATCCCAAGTGTATGTGTGAATGTCATGACTGATGTCATAACATTCTAGTTCAGTTTGTACTAACTCATTAGGTACCTTTGCAGAAAAATATTTTAATTCAAGTACTGATGTTTATAAGTGTGTATCTGAGTATTTTGCAAAATGATCACATTTTGCTAAATCAGTAGACAGGTTTTCTCAGATGTCATAACAGATGTTATGACATCCTGTTCTGAACTAACAGGTTTGCAGGATGGATAAGTCTGAGTTTTTTCAGGAAATAACTCAGTCTTTCCTGAACAGAATCCTGCGTTTTCTGAGGGGTAACCTAGCTCAACCCTAACCTGGTTAATAAAGTCCTGTGACCTGGTCTTTAGGTCAAACGGAATTAACCCTATGTTTTTGTGGAAACCCTAACTGAAGTTGCAGCTGCTATATATTCAACAGAGCTGCTGTTTTTCAATGAACCAAATTTATTGATCAGAAGATCATTTGTAATCTGTATAGATTTGATTATTGTACTCCAAGCAATTATCATTGTGATAAGTGCCTTGGAATAGGTTTCAAATTGTAAGGGTTGTGTAGCACTCAAAGCTTTGAAGCAAGAGTGTTTGAATGTTCCTTGACTAAAGCTGTGAAGCAGAGTCAAGTTAGTTGTGTGCATCACTCAAAGCTGTGAAGCACGAGTGATTGTGTTGCTTGATTAAAAAGCTGTGAAGCTTAATCAAGTGTTTGTTTTTGAAGAGTGTCTTCATCAATTCTTAAGTCAAATTGGTTTATGTATCACTGCTGTGATTGAGGGGGAGTGAGTAGGAACTCAGGTTTAAGTTGTACTTAGATTGGAATTGCATTGGGTAGGTCTTAAGTGAAGGAGATAAACTGGTTGGTTTATTCCTGAATTAAAATCTCTTATAGTGGATTTCCTCCCTGGCTTGGTAGCCCCCAGAGTAGGTGTTGTTGCACACTGAACTGGGTAAACAATTGACTGTGTTCTTTATTGCTTTTGTATTTACTGTCATATAGTAAGTCAGATACGATGTCATAACATTGAACGTGACATTGAGTATCTGCAGCCAGAATTTCAACTATTATTCGTTGTTCCATATTGTGGGGATTAAAAACCCCTGCTATTTGTTTGTATTTTGCAGGGACAATCGAAGAAGACGATGACGCGTTGATATACCATTGGTCCGTTCAAATCAAGGCGCGCGTGTTTTGTTTTATTGCATATTGTTTGGTTTCCTAATATATTATTTGTTGATTACTATACTAACAAAGGCAAGCGAATGGTGTAGTGGCTACTGAGGTGGCTGGTAATCATTGGGACCTGGGTTCGATTCCCAGGTCCACCCAAAATTCCTATATTATTTTTCTTCACCTAATCACGTGCAGGTTCCAAAGGAAGGTCTACCATATACCTCACGCCTCAGTGTGCCAAGTGGCTGGCAAAGCAGATCCAGTGGCCAAAAGATGATGAGTACCATACTCCCAGTCAAGGCACGCTCTGGACAATTCAAGAAAGTCAACAAAGGCTTGAGTGTTATTGGGCCAGAATTGCCAAACAAACCTCCTAATGAGCCCATCACCCCCCCTGGTTTCCTTATTCCATTTTTTTTCTTTTATATTTTAATTTATTTTAATTTCTTTTCATTAATTATTATTATTATTAGTATTAACAAATTAATTATTTTCATAAAAAATTCAGAAAACTAAAAATATAATAATTATTATTATTATTTAATTAATTTCACTATTAATTATTATTTTGTAAATAAATACTAACAAAATTGATTTAGTCTCTTAAATTAGGTTAACTTTAATCTTTTTCACAATAAATAAAATCAATCTAGAATTAGGGTTTTTTTTACTAACTTTTGACTTAATTTCTTTTATTTTATTTTCATTAAAACATAAAAAACACAAAAATATTTTTTCTTTTAATTAATTAATTAATTAGAATTAGGTTTAATTTAACACAAAAGGACCAAAATTCATTCTTTTCTCAAAAAGGGTCAAAACCCTAAGACTTTTCCCGATTCAATTTTTCTCGCGCATGTTTATTCTTGATTCCTATTTTGATCATATTTATGTAACTGCTCAGAGAATGTAATAGATAATTAGGGCTTTTATCGCTTTCTTTATTTTCTCGCAATTTATTTTCAAGGGTTATGTTTTTGGCGATGTAAATACCCGACGCCTTGTAATAGCGTAGATTCACTTTCCGCAATTTATTTTCCGCAAATTATTAACTGTTAATTATGCATGACAAGACTTGCCTGAAAATTAAAACCAACTCGTAGCTCACCATAATACATGTGCAAAGATAATATGAACTGAAACCTGACACACTCGCACATGCCACTCCTAGGGTACGCCTCACTTGGTTGCCTCGACGTGGTCATCAAGTATAGGGTGTTTTAGAGGTCGCCCTCTTGTCTAAAGATCCAGTTGCCTCGAAACGGTTGCCTTGGATAAAAAATGGATCTAGGACATTAGGGTTACCGCTAAGGCGTCCTACTATTGCTTTGGTGACCACACATGTCCCTATAATCGAATTGACCCGACAAACTCCAACGACGGTGCTACCTACTTCTCAATAGTGGGATAGTACTGTCTAAAGGACATTTACACAACTTAATTCCTTAGAGTAGGTAGATTTCTCCTGGGTACTTGCTCTTTCAAAAAAACAAAAACAACTTTTCGCACCTACACTTTCAAAAAGGTTTCAAACAAACACTTCATACACTCTTGAGGACTGATACAAGAGTTACCTAGAAGTTTTCAAAACAAACTTTTTCAAAACCCACAAACACAAGAAAAGCGAACATTTTTGAAAACATAGTGAGCAAGTACCTAAGAGCCCGTGGATAACCACAGATAGAAAGGGTGCTAACACCTTCCCTTTCTATAATCTACCTCTCGAACCGAGAAACATCCCGAAAAGGAATTTTGCTTTGCTTTTGTCCTTTCCTTGTTGGAGAAAATAAAAGACGGTGGCGACTCTTGCTTACCGCGACATTTCGCGAACCAGCATTTCAAACAGTCAGTTCTATTTTCACCGATCACAGAACTGGAGACTCTGCTGGGGACTTTTATAAGTGAGGTGTACCTTAGGATTAGATCATTCTATGTTTTCAATTGCATGCTTTGTATGATTTATATTTGTGGGCTTGTATTGGAGTTTCATAGATCCTAACCCGGATCTTGGGAATACCCTTTAGGTAGCAATAAACTGTGAGGGACCTGTCCGGCGTAGACCGACACGGGTGAAGCAATAGCTACGTTGGTGTGACACCTTGGTCTGTACCGATATCCCTTGTGTTGGAACGAGGAGAATATGGGTCTTCTGAGGAGTCATTAAGCACCAACTGACCTTAGAACCTTAAATTGACCCAACTTGGCCATAGAACAGTAGCAGTATGCTACACTCATTGAGGCTAAACTCTTGCGATGGTTCCGACCGCAAGAAAAGGTTGCGAAGCTGGAGTTATGACCGATTGAGGGTAGTCAGTGATATTGAGATCCTCTAGAACCCGGTTACTATTTTTAGGACAGGTCTTAACCAACTGAAACTGAAAGAGGGTAGTACCTAAACTTCATGCTGGCCTAAAATCTAAGGGTTGTCTTGTGTGACTTGTGTGCCTTACCATGTTTGCCTTTTGTGAATACTTGTGGTGTGCTTTACCATGACATCATACCATCATAACATTGCATGCATTATGCATAAGGACTAACCCATTTCAAAGACAAGAGGGTTTCATCTTTGCTCTGTTTTGTAGGACATCATGATGCCTATGCGAAGGAATACTATCCGGCTCAACTTTGTTCACCCACCTGATTTGCTTAAAGAATTGGTTGACAGAATTCCAAATACTACTGCCTTCATCCAGAGGCATGGTTCTCTTCTCGGTTTAGTCACTTCAAAGTGGGACCAACAGTTGATGAGTGTCCTGACCCAGTTTTATGATCCCCTATACCATTGCTTCACCTTTCAAGACTTCCAGCTGGTCCCTACCCTGGAAGAATTCTCTGATTTGCTTGGTATCCCTGTTTTGGAACAGACTCCATTCACTGGTTGGGAAAAGACTCTTAGGCTTGAGGAGATTGCTGCAGCCCTTCCCTTGACCACCAAAGAGGTAATGGATAACTGGGTGACTAGAAGCGGAGTTAAGGGCTTTTTGGCTAAGTTTCTGATTGGTAAAGCTAACAGTTTCTGGAATGACTTAGACTTCAGGGCGTACGAAGACATTCCGACTCTCTTAATCTATGGTCTGGTTCTGTTTCCAAATCCTGATACTTTTGTTAATGTCAATGCCATAAGGATCTTCATCTCTCGGAATCCGGTACCCACTCTCTTGGGTGATATCTTGCAACAGCTCTATGCTCGTACTGCCCGAAGACGGGGAACTTTGTGGTGTTGTGCTCCTTTGTTAGTGAGGTGGTTTATTTCGCACCTCCCTAAGTTCGTGCTGAATAAAAAAGAAGGAAGGGGCTGGGCTCATAGGATAATGTCTCTCACTGATAATGACATCATTTGGACTCTCAGAGGTTTAGATGAGGTAGCTGTTATTGATCGTTGCGGAGAATATCCTAATGTCCCATTGATCGGTACCCAGGGAGGAATCTCTTATAATCCATGTTTAGCTCTCCGTCAGTTTGGAAGGGCCAGAAGAGCAGGACCTCATGAGATGTTGGTACCTCACATCAGTTTTGAGTTTCAAGTAGATAGTGACGAGCTGCGTCGTAGATTCATCCGAGCTTGGGACAAAATTCACAAAACTGACCCACATGAGTTGGGACCGAAGACTTCTCTGCCTATGGAAGCCTACTACAAATGGGTCTGCATCCGTGCTCAGAAGTTAGGTATGCCATACGAAGCTGTCAGGCCTATCATTCTTGAATTTCCTGGTAGAGACGGGGTTCCTCCAACTGTACTCCCTCCTCAGATACCCACTGATGTTGACACACTAAAGAGGTCTTGGGCGCAACTGCAGGAAGAATGGGATTCTTATCGGGAAAGGTTCAATGAACAAGAACAGAAGATCCAAAAGCTGACCAAGCAACTAGAGAACGAGTGAATCTTGAATGACTATATCCGTACTGAGAAGAAGAGGCCATGGGAGCACTGATGGGCTTTGGATGTTTCTTTTACAACTTTTATTTCCTTTTCAGTATTTTCTTCTTGTAACGCCTAAGGGCAATTTCTTGAACAATTTAAAGTTTGAATCTAATAAAGTGTGTTTCCTTTTTGTCTACAAAGTTGAATCCCGATTGTCTTTGAAAACATAAATCATAAGCATTCCATTCATCATATGCATAACAGGTACCCTTTTTACAGGTAACTCATCTTCTTTGCTGTTTATTTCAGCAATCATCATGTCTTCTGAGCCTACTACTGAACAAGCTATCAAGGCCCTCCAGGCCCAGAATGCCCAGTTCCAAGAGTTGGTCATGAGCTTAGCCCAGGGTCAACAGGAGTTGAAGACTCTGGTTCTGAAGAAGAAGAAGAAGAGGACTGTGTTGTTCAACACTAGATGGAGGTTTGGAAATGGTTTGCAAAATGAGGATGATCTGGCTACTTCCTCTGTCGGGAAAGACAGTCCCCAAGAGAGGAGGGTTCCTAGTCCCGTGGTCTCCGACAACGAGACAGATTTCAATGATGAACAATACCCTCCTGCTGAGGACATGTACAAACAGCTAGAGGACCGCTTAAGTTCTATGGAGATTCAACATGTGCCCGGGTTGTACTTTGGAGACCTAGGCTTATCTTCTGGGGTGGTGATCCCTCACAAGTTCAAGGCACCTGCTTTTGCAAAGTACGAAGGGGCTTCCTGTCTTAAGCTGCATCTCAGATCATATGTAAGGAAGATCCAACCTTACACTGCAGACAAGAACTTATGGATCCATTTCTTCCAGGATAGTCTTTCAGGGACTCAACTCGAATGGTTCTATCAGCTGGATGGAGCCAGTATTCGAAACTGGGAGGACTTGGCTACTGCATTTTATAAGCAGTATCAGTATAATTCCGACCTCGCTCCTACGCGTACCCAACTCCAGGGTATGTCACTAGGGACGGGTGAAGGTTTTAAGGAGTATGCACAAAAGTGGAGAGACCTGACTGGAAGGGTGCAGCCACCTTTGACTGACCGTGAGCTCGTTGATATGTTCCTAGGGACCCTGTCTGGTCCGTTCTTCAACCATCTGATTGGGAATTCTTCTGTCGGGTTTATAGATCTGATCTTGACTGGTGAGAGGATAGAAGCTGGTATCAAGTCTGGGAAGATACAGAAAGGGGCCTCCTCGAGCTCTGAAAAGAAACCCTTCAAGAAAGAATCTAGTGCTGTTTATGGTTCAAGGAGACAAAATAAACCGGAACGCCGCCAAGCTGTCAACGCGGTGGTAATTTCAAAGCCTGCTGCTGCTCCTCAGCAATATAACCAACCAAGGGGTGAGAGACCCAAAAGGCAGTACACTCGGCTCAGTATGACCCTGTCTCAGATATTGTCGCAACTACTGTCAACCAATCTGGTAACTGTCAAAGAAGCTCCAAAGGTGGTGAACACAACATCTCCAAAGTACAATCCTAACGCCCGCTGCGCTTATCACTCTGACAGCCCGGGGCATTCTACGGATGATTGTTGGGCTATGAGGAATAAGGTTCAGGACCTTATTGATGCTAAAGAGATAGAGTTCGAGGCGCCAGAAAGGCCCAATGTTGTGACTGCTCCCATGCCCAAGCATGGAGTAAATGTTGTGGAAGAAGATCTGTATGTAGCCTCCGTGGATGATATTGTTACTCCGTTATTAACTGTCAAGAGAAACCTATTGCTAGCCGGTTTATTTCCGGGATGTAGTAAAGGTTGCCATCTATGTTCTGTTTCACCTGCTGGTTGTCCTTTGTTGAAGTCAGGCGTCCAAAACCTGATGGATAACAAAGAGATCTTGTTCGAGAAGATTGTTGTTCCTGCTATCCCTGCTGAAGAAGTGTCCATTGTTACTATTTTTAACAACCCTCCTAAGGCTCCCTCAAAGAAGCTTGTCAAAATCATGTCTACTCAGAAGATTGCTCCTATCATCATCACTGTTCCGGGGCCCCTCCCCTATACGTCCGACAAAGCTGTCCCGTGGCACTATGAGGCAGATGTTTATGTTCTTGGGGTTAAACAAGAGTTTGATACTAGTACCGACGTCAGCAACATCACCGGGCCTGCCAAAGTCACCCGCAGTGGTAGACTGTTCTCACCAGATATTGCGCCACCAGCCATTCAGAGACCTATTGTCATCACACCTACAAGTGTGCCTGCTTCCCTCCCTGATCAAGTTCCTATGTCTACCCCTGCTGCCAAGTCATCTGACGCTCGGGTCAAAGGGATTGCTACTGATATGCCTGCCCAGACGGAGGCACCGAAGACAACCAATGTTGAAGCTTCCAAGCAAGAGATGGAAGAGATTCTCAAGATTATCAAGAAGAGTGATTTTAATGTAGTTGAGCAGCTGGGGCACACCCCATCTAAGATTTCTATGCTATCACTGTTGTTGTGTTCAGAGGCCCATGCCAAGGCTCTGATCACCTTTTTGAAGACGGCCCACGTGCCACAAGAGACATCTGCTAATCAATTTACCGAGTGTGTGTCCAACTTAACTGCTGATAATGGTTTGGGTTTCTCCGACGCCGATCTGACTGCTAAGGGGAAGAACCATAATGATGCCCTGCATGTCTCTATTGAATGCAGGGGCACTACTCTTGCCCATGTGCTGGTTGACACTGGTTCCTCGTTGAATGTATTACCCAAGAAAGCTCTAGACAGGCTGGATTGTGAGGGTTTAGAGCTCAAGCCAAGTAACATTGTTGTTCGGGCCTTTGACGGATCGAAAAGGATGGTACATGGTGAAGTTGATATTCCAATCAGGGTTGGTTCGCAGGTCTTCGACTCTACATTCTACGTTATGGACATTCGACCATCCTACTCTTGTTTGTTGGGTCGTCCATGGATCCAGAAGGCTGAAGCTGTGACCTCCACACTGCATCAGAAGCTGAAATACCCGGTCAGAGGGAAGATTGTGACAGTTCAGGGGGAGGAAGAATACATGGTCAGCCACCTTAACTCGTTCCGGTACATAGAGATGGATGGGGAGTTCATTGAGACCCCCTTTCAACATTTCGAAGAGGTTCCTCAGACATTGGCGTCAGCAGAGACTGTGACTGAAGAAGACTCTCCTTTGAAGATGGCTTCCTTAAAGGATGCCCGGGCTGTTATTGAGAAGGAAGCTCAGAGGGTTGTTCGTAAAGCAAGGATTGGAAGACCTCATGTGCTCATCACCAACCCAGGAGTGAATGCTATTGAAGACGACGTGGAGGAATTTGAATTCGACAGCTGGATCTACCCAACGACCAACGGTGGACCAAGCAACTGGACTGCGAAAGAATTCATACCTATTACTTTTGTCACTCAGTAATGAACTCCTTTGTTTTGAATTTGTAACAGACAATAATTTGAAACTTTATGGCCCGGTGTCTTACCCGGGGCACCGGGTGGCTTCATTTGTGAGGGCTTTTGTGTGTCATTTTCATATATCATTAATAAAAGCATTGGACATTTTTTGCATTTCAAATCTTGCGCTCCTTTTCTTTCTTTATTATATATTGCAAAACAGCTATATTTACACACACTCACCTATACAGGTTCCAATCCACTCTGGATCTCACTGGTAATGACTCTGCTACTGCCACTTATGACTTCGAAAATCCGATCAACTTAGCCAAAGACGAAGGTGAAGATGACTGTGAAGTGCCTAGTGAGATTGCAAGACTGTTACTCCAGGAAGAGAGAGCCATTCAGCCACATGAAGAGCCAGTGGAAACGGTAAATCTGGGTACTGAGACAGACAGAAAGGAAGTCAAGATTGGTACCAATCTGGAGTCTAGTGTGAAACAACGGCTGATTCAGATGCGGCGTGACTACGTGGAAATCTTTGCCTGGTCTTACAAAGACATGCCTGGTTTGGATACCGACATTGTGGTTCATCACCTGCCTACCAAGGAAGAATGCCCTCCGGTAAAACAGAAGGTCCACCGTATGCGCCCAGAGATGTCCGAGAAAATCAAAGCTGAGGTTATGAAACAATTTGACGCCGGTTTTATAGCAGTGACTTCTTACCCTCAGTGGGTCGCCAATGTGGTTCCGGTACCGAAGAAAGATGGTAAGGTCCGAATGTGTGTTGAATACAGGGATTTGAATAGGGCGAGCCCCAAGGATGACTTCCCTCTGCCTCACATCGACATTCTGGTTGACAATACTGCTCAGCATAAGGTATTCTCCTTCATGGACGGGTTCTCCGATTATAATCAAATCAAGATGGCTCCTGAAGACATGGAGAAGACCACTTTTGTTACTCAGTGGGGCACCTTTTGCTACAAGGTCATGCCTTTTGGGTTGAAAAATGTCGGGGCAACTTACCAGCGCGCCATGGTTGCTCTGTTTCATGACATGATCCATCATGAGATTGAAGTATATGTCGACGATATGATTGCAAGGTCCCAAAATGAGGAGGAACACCTTGACCATCTACAGAAGCTGTTTGACCGTCTGAAGTAGTACAAGCTAAGGTTGAACCCGAACAAGTGCACCTTTGGGGTGAGATCTGGAAAATTGCTAGGCTTCGTCGTGAGCGATAAAGGTATTCAAGTGGACCCTGCCAAAGTGAAAGCCATACAAGAGATGCCAGTTCCCAAGACAGAAAAAGAAGTCAGAGGCTTTCTAGGACGGCTGAACTACATTGCCCGATTCATTTCGCACCTAACTGCTACTTGTGAGCCAATCTTCAAGCTGCTGAAGAAAGATCAAGTAGTACGTTGGAACGATGAATGTCAGGCCGATTTCGAAAGAATCAAAGAGTATCTCCAAGAACCACCCATTCTTATGCCACCGGTTGAAGGGAGACCTCTAATCTTATACTTGACAGCTCAATGGGGTGTGTGCTGGGGCAGCATGACGAGTCTGGCCGAAAAGAGCACGCTATTTATTACCTTAGCAAAAAGTTTACCGACTGTGAGACCCGATACTCACTTCTCGAGAAAACTTGCTGCGCTTTGGTATGGGCTGCTCGCCGGCCGAGACAGTATATGTTGACTCACACTACTCTGTTGATTTCAAAAATGGATCCAATCAAGTACATCTTCGAAAAGCCTGCCTTGTCCGGAAGAATAGCAAGATGGCAGATGATCTTGACTGAATACGACATCCAGTACACAACTCAAAAAGCAATCAAGGGAAGTGTATTGGCATACCATTTGGCACATCAGGTAGTGGATGACTACCAGTCCATGAACTTTGAATTTCCAGACGAGAATATCATGATAGTGACTGATTGTGAAGAACCTGGACCGGATGAAGGACCTGAGGAAGGATCCCGATGGTCCATGCACTTTGACGGAGCCTCAAACGCTTTGGGTAATGGTATCGGCCCTGTGATCATCTCCCCTAAAGGCACTCATACTCCACTTACCGCCCGACTATGTTTCAACTGCACC
The DNA here is from genome assembly GCA_948472305.1 of Vicia faba. NCBI lineage: Eukaryota > Viridiplantae > Streptophyta > Magnoliopsida > Fabales > Fabaceae > Vicia > Vicia faba. The sequence continues at coordinate 1,497,729,976 of OX451736.1, forward strand.
AACAACATGGCGGAGTATGAAGCATGCATCATGGGTCTTCGAGCTGCAATTGACCTAAGGATCAAGTTTCTGAGTGTCTTCGGAGATTCCGCTCTCGTGATCAGCCAGATCAAAGGTGAGTGGGATACGAAACACCCAAATCTTATTCCTTACAAGGTGTATGTATTGACGTTGATTCCCCATTTCGAGGAGATAACTTTTGAACACTTCCCAAGAGAGGAGAATCAGTTGGCGGATGCGCTAGCTACAATGTCTTCCATGTTCAAAGTAAAATGGGACAACGAGGCTCCCCGGATCATTATCTGGAAGTTGGATGAACCTGCACATTGCTGTGATCTTGAGGCTGAAGAGGTAACTGAAAAACCTTGGTATCATGAAGTGAAGAGGTACCTTGAAGCTCAAGAATACCCCGAAGGTGCATCTGTTAATGACAAAAAGTTTCTGAGAAGGTTTGCGGCAAAGTTCTTCCTCAGTAACGACATTCTTTATAAGCGAAACCATGAATCAACCTTACTGCGCTGTGTGGATAAGACTGAAGCAGAAAGGATCATGGCAGAGCTGCATGAAGGTACCTTTAGAACACATTCCAGTGGACATACCATGGCAAAGAAAATCCTTCGGGTAGGATATTACTGGTCCACAATGGAAGCCGACTGTTATCAACACTCTCGGACGTGTCATAAATGCCAGATCTATGCCGATAAGGTGCACATTCCTCCAGTTCCTTTGAACATCTTGACAACACCTTGGCCTTTTTCAATGTGGGGCATTGATATGATCAGCGAGATCAGACCTATGACATCCAACAGACATCGCTTCATCCTGGTAGCGATTGATTACTTCACGAAGTGGGTCGAAGCAGCTTCCTTTGCTACCGTAACCAAGAACATCGTGGCGCAGTTCATTCGGCACAACCTGATCTGTCGATACGGTGTACCAGAGAGGATCATTACAGACAATGGTACCAATCTTAACAACAAGATGATCACTGAGATATGCGAGCAATTCAAGATACAACACCACAATTCTTCTCCTTACCGGCCGAAGATGAATGGGGCTGTAGAAGCAGCGAATAAGAACATTAAGAAGATTGTGTAAAAGATGACAGTGAACTACAAAGATTGGCACGAAATGTTACCGTTTGCTCTTCACGGGTACCGTACCTCAGCAAGGACGTCAACAGGGGCAACTCCTTTTTCCTTGGTCTATGGCATGGAGGCAGTCTTGCCTGTTGAAATCCAGATACCCTCTCTCCGGATAATGAAGGATGTAGGTTTAAGCGAAGATGACTGGATCCAGACTCGGCTTGATCAATTAAACCTAATTGATGAAAAGAGACTCACCGCTATTTTTCATGGTCAGACGTACCAAAAACGGATGATCAAGGCATTTAACAAGAAAGTCAGGCGACAAGAGTATCAAGTCGGAGACCTGGTAATCAAGCGCATCATTCTACCTCAAGGTGATCCCAGGGGCAAATGGACCCCTACGTACGAAGGGCCATTTGTGGTTAAGAATATCTTCTCAGGAGGAGCGATGATTCTAACCACCATGGATGGTGACGACCTTCCTCACCCCGCCAATGCAGACATAGTAAAAAGATACTATGCATGATTAAAGACCCGCTAGGTTGACACACCTAGGAAAAAATAAGGGCTTCCCGGCGAACCAAAAGGGTTCGGGCAAAAATAAGGGATGAAAAATTAAAAAAATCTGTACACCCGGCAAGTCGAAAACCTAAAAAGGCGGCTTGGGCAAAAATGGGTATCCCGGTGGACTGAAAACCCGAAAGGGCAGTCCAGGCAAAAGTTAGGGATTAAAGCGTAATACTATGTCTCATTGGATCACCCTGCATCCATACTTTTGGTATCAACTATCAGGCTCAGACGGCATCGATCAATCAGCTTCCTCTTCAACTAAGCTGCAAAGTGATGAGACGCTTGAAGACATAAAGGCAATAGCAGAGTTGGAACCCAGTGGGATTATTTTTTCACATAGCTGTTTTGTTTCCTCTTCATAAAATTGTATAAACTCTATGTTGTTCGGCGGCATTCTCTTACTAGGACGTCAGCCTCTTGTATATAAACGCCTATTTACAGGCAAATTTCAAAATCAATACAAGCTCACTTTTCCAGACAAATTGCCAATTGTTTTTCCTTTATCTGTTTTGTTTTGCAAAGAACGTCCAATGTTCATTTTTGATATATGCATTTGACATTAATTGCTAATCATAAATATTTGCATGCGAAACAAAGGACTAATTACAGGTGACATCAGAAACAGGGGCAATAATGAGTTGTCTAAGCGATCTAGTTGCTCTGTCCACCAAGGTACCAAGGTAAGTTCGGCTGAAGAATGTAACCAGGATACCTTCACTCCCTGCAGAGTAAGACAAATCAACAATACTCTCCCCAAGCAGAGTCGGTCTCCAATCAGCCCAAAAAGGCACAGTATCTCCAGCAAGTCAGCAACACTCTCCCCAAGCAGAGTTAGCCTACTGTCAGCCCTAAAGAAGTTGGGTATCCCCAGAAGATCTCAATATTCTCCAGCAGAGTATACAGATATTCCTCAACAAGCATCCCTGGCAGTCTTAATATTCCTCGACAGAAGTATAAGATTGTTCCCCGGCGGAATACAGACATCCAGTGGAGCCATTCCCCAGTGCAGTCCAAAAGTTTCCCCAGGAGAGTTGAATCATCCTCCCCAGTAAATCCTGGAAGCTTGTCCCCTGTAGGGTACAAATATCCCTCCCGACCATGTTCAAAGGTTATTCCCCACCAGAGCCTAACTGGGTTATCCTCAGCAAATTACAACGGAAAGATCGTCCTCGGCGAAGTTCTTCCTATCCCCAGCAGAGTTCATCAAATTCCCCAACGGAGCTTACTAACGGAATCCCCAGCGGAGTTATCGTTAAACTCTCAGAATCTATCCCCCACAGAGTAATGCCCCGCAGAGTAATATCTTCACCAGAATTATTCTCCAACGGAGTCATCTTCTCCTACCGGTTTATTCTTGCAGACATCTTCGTTCATCATCCTCAGCGGAAACGAAGAACTCTACTCTTCAACATCAGTCCAGGATTCAACAAACTTCCAGGCATCTGTCAAGGATTTATTTTCCCAGACGAAAATACATTCATAAACATTTCACATTTCATATCTCCTATTTACATACATGATAAAGTGCATACGACACAATCTCATTTATTTTTGAGAACATCATGACATCATGCATTTCATACATCATGACATTGCATACGACTAATGTTTTGCCTTTTCAGGAAAAAATCAATCAAAGGATGATTGCCATCAACCTTTTAAAGTTCCAAATTCGATACATGTATCTAGCCAGGGCATATCTGTGAGCAATTGATTGTAGATCTATACCTGTATCTAGCCAGGAAAGTATCTGCATGAAGAGTTTGAAGATCAACACTTGTATCTAGCCAGGAAATTATCTTTCATTCTCAGGTCAGAGGTCTATACCTGTATCCAGCCAGGAAAGCTATCTCGATCAACCTTTTGAAGTTCCATATTCGATACCTGTATCTAGCCAGGGCATATCTGTGAGTGACTGATTAGAGGTCTACGCCTGTATCCAGCTAGGAAAGCTATCTCGACCAACCTTTTGAAGTTCCAGATTCGATACCTGTATCTAGCCAGGGCATATCTGTGAGCGATTGATTGTAGATCTATACCTGTATCTAGCCAGGAAAGTTATCTACATGAAGAGATTGAAGATCAATACCTGTATCTAGCCAGGAAGTCATCTTTCATTCTCAGGTCAGAGGTCTACACCTGTATCCAGCCAGGAAAGCTATCTCGACCAACCTTTTGAAGTTCCAGATTCGATACCTGTATCTAGCCAGGGCATATCTGTGAGCGATTGATTGTATATCTATACCTGTATCTAGCTAAGAAAGTTATCTACATGAAGAGATTGAAGATCAATACCTGTATCTAGCCAGGAAGTCATCTTTCATTCTCAGGTCAGAGGTCTACACCTGTATCCAGCCAGGAAAGCTATCTCGACCAACCTTTTGAAGTTCCAGATTCGATACCTGTATCTAGCCAGGGCATATCTGTGAGCGATTGATTGTATATCTATACCTGTATCTAGCCAGGAAAGTATCTACATGAAGAATTTGAAGATCAACACCTGTAACAGGCCAGTAAATTATCTTTCTTTCTTAGGTACGCAAGTTCTCGCTAAGGAATCTCTTACGCGATCGACACACATTTCCAGATGGCATCTATAAGCCCATTCTCCTATCCACTATCTCTCCAAATGGAATCTGTAAGCCCATTCCTGACATCACATTGCTGATACTCCACTATGCGAGTGCAAATTTCTGGGCACTTTAGTGTTCAATCATCTTCCACCTTCGGATCACGAAAGGCACGCAAGCCAATCTACATTCTCAGGTTTAAGAAGATTGAACAGGGGCAACTGTTGTACCCCAAAATTTTCCCTCCCATATTCCTCAAGATTTATCAAGAATCATCTTCAACTAGTTCAAGACTACTCAAGGATTACACAGTCCAAATACCTCCCAAGCCAGTCAAAATTAGGGTTTTGGTTCTTTCAAAGAATTTGAGGTTTTCAATGGCTCAATCAAGTCTCATATTCCTATATACATTGTCAAGCACCTACATGCCAAGTCTCAAGACTCACAATGTCAAATTGCACAGTCAAAAGCTCCATTTGCTTCACAGTCAACTGCAAGGGCAAAATGGTCATTTTACAGTCAAAAGTCAAAAATTTTGGTCAACATCTTATTTTGAGCTCACAATCATCATTTGATCAGGTCTTGATCATGATTCCACAAGCATGGCTCAAAAATCATCAAGATGCAAGAAGTTACTATTTTTGGACAGTAGAAAAGACAACTGTATTTTGACCAAGGCATAAATTTTTTGTGGTTCATCAGAAAAATCCCATCCAATTTTCATTTTGAAGAGGATGACATTTCCTACAACTCATATTCACATTCCAAGTCCAAGAAATGCCCTCATAAAAGTTATCAATTTCTACATTATAGGTCAATTTCAAAAGTCAACAAAAAGGCATTTTAAGTCAAAGACCATAACTTGAGATTGGTAAATCCAAATGACATGGGACCAAAGGCATTGGTTAGAGGACTTCAAGACCTTTCCAAAATGTCCAAGAACATGTTCATATGATCAAAATTGAGCAAGATATGCATTGGAGAAGTTGGGAAATTTTTGTGAATTTGCAAAAGTCAACTTTGCTCAAAACACTTTGTTTTTGCTAATGGGCCTCAAATTTCTTCTTGAAACTTTATCCAAGGCCTGTGCACGACCCATCAAGCTTAAATTGATTTATTTTCTTATTTTTTATTAATTAATTGGATTTTTAATCAATTTTAATTCATTTAATTAATTTAAATTGTAGGAAATATCAAGATATGGTTTTTCAATCTTTTCATGAAGCAAATATGACCTAAAAGAGCTGGCAAACTCGTGTGCACATCAAGGGGACAAGAATCTCCCAATTTAGCAACTTTCTTCAATAAAAAAGATTCAAAAATATTTGATTTTCAATCAAATATTGAATCATCATTCCATGAATCTTTTGTGCAAGATTGTAACCTAACTCCCTTCCATTATAAATACACAACCTAACCCTAATGCATTGGGCGTGAAATTGCTGCATACAAAGCCATAACAACATTGAAAAAATTCAAGAAAAAGTCAAAACTGATTTCCACATTCCAATGCGATTCAAAGGCTTTTCTTGTTTCTAATACATTACTGGAACTCTCAGGGACCTTTTGCAATCAAAATCATACGCTAGAACTCAAGAAATCCTCAAGAACGAACCCACGGTTTGCACATTTTTTTCATAATCAAAACTCATGATTCATGCATATTTAATATGATTTTTTGTTGGTTTTGCATTGCTAGCACTCACAGGAAACTAATGGCATAAGCTAATTGGATTATAAGGCACAAAATCAAAAGATACCATTGACAAATTCTAGGGTTCCGAAGCTTTGATTTTGGGGCTTTATTATTCAGGAAAAATTGGAACCCCTAATGCACATGACTGAACTCGTGAGAACCATATGAATTCAAAGGACATGTCGCGAAATATTTATGTAGCCTCTACGCCTAATCGCTATTATTCGTCGTTCCATATTGTGGGGGTTAAAAACCCCCGCTATCTGTTTGTATTTTACAGGGACAATCGAAGAAGACGATGACGCGTTGATATACCATTGGTCCGTTCAAATCAGGGCGCACATGTTTTGTTTTATTGCATATTGTTTGGTTTCCTAATATATTATTTGTTGATTACTATACTAACAAAGGCAAGCGAATGGTGTAGTGGCTAGTGAGGTGGCTGGTAATCATTGGGACCTGGGTTCGATTCCCAGGTCCACCCAAAATTCCTATATTATTTTTCTTAACCTAATCACATGCAGGTTCCAAAGGCAGGTCTACCATATACCTCACGCCTCAGTGTGCCAAGTGGCTGGCAAAGCAGATCCAATGGCCAAAAGATGATGAGTACCATACTCCCAGTCAAGGCACGCTCTGGACAATTCAATAAAGTCAACAAAGGCTTGAGTGTTATTGGGCCAGAATTGCCAAACAAACCTCCTAATGAGCCCATCACCCCCCCTGGTTTCCTTATTCCATTTTTTTCTTTTATATTTTAATTTCTTTTAATTTCTTTTCATTAATTATTATTATTATTAGTATTAACAAATTAATTATTTTCATAAAAAATTCAGAAAACTAAAAATATAATTATTATTATTATTTAATTAATTTCACTATTAATTATTATTTTGTAAATAAATACTAACAAAATTGATTTAGTCTCTTAAATTAGGTTAACTTTAATCTTTTTCACAATAAATAAAATCAATCTAGAATTAGGGTTTTTTTTACTAACTTTTGACTTAATTTCTTTTATTTTATTTTCATTAAAACATAAAAAACACAAAAATATTTTTTCTTTTAATTAATTAATTAATTAGAATTAGGTTTAATTTAACATAAAAGGACCAAAATTCATTCTTTTCTCAAAAAGGGTCAAAACCCTAAGACTTTTCCCGATTCAATTTTTCTCGCACATGTTTATTCTTGATTCCTATTTTGATCATATTTATGTAACTGCTCAGAGAATGTAATAGATAATTAGGGATTTTATCGCTTTCTTTATTTTCTCGCAATTTATTTTCAAGGGTTATGTTTTTGGCGATGTAAATACCCGACGCCTTGTAATAGCGTAGATTCACTTTCCGCAATTTATTTTCCGCAAATTATTAACTGTTAATTATGCATGACAAGACTTGCCTGAAAATTAAAACCAACTCGTAGCTCACCATAATACATGTGCAAAGATAATATGAACTGAAACCTGACACACTCGCACATGCCACTCCTAGGGTACGCCTCACTTGGTTGCCTCGACGTGGTCATCAAGTATAGGGTGTTTTAGAGGTCGCCCTCTTGTCTAAAGATCCAGTTGCCTCGAAACGGTTGACTCGGATAAAAAAAGGATCTAGGACATTAGGGTTACCGCTAAGGCGTCCTACTATTGCTTTGGTGACCACACATGTCCCTATAATCGAATTAACCCGACAAACTCCAACGACGGTGCTACCTACTTCTCAATAGTGGGATAGTACTGTCTAAAGGACATTTACACAGCTTAATTCCTTAGAGTAGGTAGATTTCTCCTGGGTACTTGCTCTTTCAAAAAAACAAAAACAACTTTTCGCACCTACACTTTCAAAAAGTTTTCAAATAAACACTTCATACACTCTTGAGGACTGATACAAGAGTTACCTAGAAGTTTTTAAAACAAACTTTTTCAAAACCCACAAACACAAGAAAAGTGAACATTTTTGAAAACATAGTGAGCAAGTACCTAAGAGCCCATGGATAACCACGGATAGAAAGGGTGCTAACACCTTCCCTTTCTATAATCTACCTCCCGAACCGAGAAACATCTCGAAAAGGAATTTTGCTGTGCTTTTGTCCTTTCCTTGTTGGAGAAAATAAAAGACGGTGGCGACTCTTGCTTACCGCGACATTTCGCGAACCAGCATTTCAAACAGTCAGTTCTATTTCCACCGATCACAGATAAAGACTTTTTATTCATTTTAAATGTTGTTACAAAATTATTTGAATATTGTAAGTTTACAACTTATAGTATTTAAAATAATAATTGTTTACAATAAATGGAAAATAAATCTAAGTCTAAAGCCTAAACTCCATTGCCCCATGCTCAAGATTTCTTGCTTCCTCTGCTTCCTCTATCGTCCAATTGGTGTTCACCTGCAAAAGGCAAAGGAAAAGAAAATTAGTACAAGAATTTTCAAATGAAAAAAGAAAGGAAAAGTCATCATTAAAATTGGCCGTTTAGAATCAGAATGCTTATTTTCATCACGCTTTATTTTTCTCTCTGCAAATCACAAGAAGATTGCTCTTCTTGGTTCACAAAGAGAAAATTAAAATACAAATTGAAAAAATGCAAGCGTACTGAGTTACAAAGTGAATATACAAGGCAAACCAAGGCGCTAAAATTCAAACATGATGGACACCCATTGTACTGCATTGCAAACCAAACTGTCAAACTAAGCAAACTAAACATGGCAGCCAAACCAAACTGAGTTACAAAATTCAAAAGGGAAAACAAGCGCCAAAACTGCCAAAGCATGGGTCAAACAAATTTACACTGCAGCAGCAAGCAAAGTCCCAAATTCAGTTACAGAACAAATTTCCCAAAACCAAGTTACAAGACAAATTGGATAAATGTAGCAATGCAGCATGGAAACAGAAAAATACAGCAGGCAAAAGTAAAACAGTAGGAGGTAACCCACTTGACAAGTCAAAACTTGTCAAAAAGCTGTCATCATTTTCCTGAGGCAATTTTTCAGAAATATAATATAATAAGCAAAAAGTGCTTATTTGAGAGAGAGATAGAAAAGAGAGAAAGAGAGGACCTTGGGTGAAGTTTGCAGTTTGGCTAAAGCAAGTTGTCAAAAGTTAACAAAGACAAAATAACAAGAGGATATAAAACTATCTAACTGCATAAACAGCAAGAAGCAAAATACTTGGCCAAAAACCCAAACAAACTCCAAAGCCTGCACAACTTGCAAACTTGCAAACCTGCTATTAAAACAACAAACACTCCCAAAGCCTGCACAACTTGCAAACTTGCAAACTTGATATTAAAACTACAAACCACAAGCCTAGCAAAAAACTGCCAAGCCAAGTTACACAAACCTATCAAACTACAAACCACAAGCCTAGCAAAAAACTGCCAAGCCAAGTTACACAAACCTGTCAAACTACAAACCACAAGCCTAGCAAAAAACTGCCAAGCCAAGTTACACAAACCTGTCAAACTACAAACCAACAAATCATCAAGCTTTCCAAACAAACCAACAAAAAAGAAAGCTTACCAAACAAACCAACAAGTTTTCAGAGGTTTCTCATCATCAAACATCAACATTCCAAGAGAAAAGAAGAGAGGTTCAGAAGCAAAAAACACAGTTTCAGAATCAAGCTTCATCATCAACCAAAAAATGTCAACTACCAAATATCAGGATTCGGTTCAATAGTCATCATCATCATTGTAAATCATCAACCAAAAAAATATCAACAATAACACAGTTTCAGAATCAAGTTCATCATCAACAAAAAAACATAGTTTCAGAAAATCATCATTAACATTCCAAGAGAAAAGAAGAGAGGTTCAAAAGCAAGTCAAGAACCAAAACAATTTCAGAAGTTCATCATCATCAACATCAATATCCAAGAAAATCAGAAGAGAAATCAACAACAAAGAACATTCAAGTCTCAGAATTAGAATCATCATCAACATTCAAAGTGCTAAAGGGACGAAAAAGATATCAGAAAAAACACGTTTAGGCCATCATCTTCCTCTACCGCTAGCCACCAAGGACGCGCCACCGGCTCACCCTCCATATCTCTTTTCCAGAAACAAATCTCTCAAGGTAAGCTTTTTTTCTCAAACCTTCATCACTGACATAAACATCAAAGGATTAAAAAACTGAGCATGCAAGCAAAAATCAAACAAAACAAACAAAACTGTAAAACACGAATAAAGAAAGCGAACCATACCATTAGAACCAAATCTTGGATCATCGTGAAGAGGACAGAGAGTATGGGTGGCGCTCCAGCGGCTTAGGGCAAAGGAGGGATCAGAAGCCTTCGCTTGAGAAAGACGAAGAGGATGAACGAAGTAAGCAGCGTCGCTGTTGTAACTAAACACACAAACCCTAACCTGTTCAAATGCTAAAACCCCTAGCCAAACACAAAAATGTTGCACAATTTTTACACTGGGCCTGACCCGCCCCAGCATTGCCCTTAAGCCCACAATAGCTTCTGCCTGTACCCCCCTTTCTATTTTTTCTCTTGGGCTTTAAACACATGCTAAACCTTAAGCCCACATTTTAATTCATTTCATTTTATTTTTGTCTAAAATACTCTTTTTAATCATTTTAACTAATTTTTCTTCTTCTTTTCTTTTGTTAATAATAAAACCAAATAAACTATTAAAATTTTGTTTTGATATAGTTTTCTTTTTTAATAAAAATACAAAGATAATAGAAACATTAATTTAAATAGTTTTTCTTTCTTTAAACCTTTTATTTACATAATTCATAAAAACACAAAAAATAATAATATAATACTTAATCTTTCTTTTTTTTAGAATAGATTTTATTTATTTATTTTTTTAAGTTAACAAATACATGCATTTCATGATTTTTGATTCTCTTTATTTTTATGTTTTGCTATAGCTTTATATTTGAATTGCGATGATTCGATTTGATTGTAACACATAGTATTTGGACATTATTATCCTTGTGAGATTCATCCCCATTTGTAAATAATTTGTACCCCCATCCCCGGATACTTTTGTGATAGATTAGAATTTAATTCTCGCACTTTATGCTTTTAAAATATGCCATGACTAGAGATTAGGGTTTGTATGCGAAAATCTAAAATCAATCGCTAGATGATCTAACACAAGATCCAAATGCATGAAAATGACAAACACAATGCACACTTGCACCTCTAGGGTAACCTCACTTGTTGCTTCGGAAAATGCAATCATGTCCCTCGAATATGAGACACTCTAGAAAATTCCCCTTCGACAAACAAAGATCGTAGTCCCTCGATGACCCTCGATGTTGCCTTCGATAAAACAATCTCGTCCCTTACAAAATTGCTAGAGCGTCTCACAAGTTTCTTTCAATGATTGTATGCGATGACCCGCGCCTGTCCCGTTAAACATCCTAACACAAGGTTATTCACCAAATGCAATGGTGAAATAACACTGTCAAAAGGGTTAAAAACATAAGAAAGATCTTTGAGTAAAATAGGGTTGACAACTCTTAGTTACTTGATCAAAAGCTTTCCAAACATCCTTGCTATTTTCAAACACACATCACAACACAACTTCAAAACATTTTCCAAAAACAACTTTCAAAACATTGAAATATATTTTCAAAAAGACAAACACCTTTGTATATATTCAAACAAGAATCATTACAAAGGTTGCCTAGACAAGGCCTATTTTTCAAAGCATTTTCAAAAACCACACACACAAAGCACCATTTCAAACAATTGAAAAGCAAAAGCAAGTGATCTAAAAACAAATAACTAAGAGCCCATGGAAAACCATGGATGAAAAGGGTGCTAGCACCTTCCCTTTTCATAATCTACCCCCCGAACCCAAGAAAACATCTCAAAGGTCTTTCCTGTGCTTTTTGACCTTTCCTTAGGATAAAATAAAAAGTCGGTGGCGACTCTTGCTAAACCGCACAATTGCGAACACAAACGCGAAACCTCAAGTCAGTTCTCCCACCGTATCACAGAACTGGCGACTCTGCTGGGGAAATTTCTAAAAGTGGGTTTACCTTAGGGTTTTAGATCACTTTTGCATGCTTATCTTGATTGCCTTGATTGCTTTACATTTGGTTCTATTGTTTAGGTTTGAAACCCTCTACCCGGATTTGGGAAACATTCATAGGTAAGTAGAAATACGTTGTGGAAACTGTGCGGGGTATAGCGACATGGTTGAAGCAATAGCTATATTAGTGCGACATATTTGTGGGTACCGGTAGCCTTTGAGTCAATCAAAGAGGATATGGGGCTGCTGAGTGATGTCATGAAGCACTAATGAACTCTTAGAACCTTACTTGACCATCTTGGCCTTTTTTAGGGGTAGTGAGATGACCGACTTTGGTACAGTCCAAAGTTGGTAGATACTCGATACTACACTCATTGAGGGTTGTTTTATTGGAATATTTCGGTCGCCAGTAAAGTGGCTAAACTAAAACAATGAACACAGAAAATAATCCGGTGATATTGAGCTCCTTAGAACCCGATTACTATTTATAGGGCAGGTTAAGCCAACTAACTTCAAGAGGGTACTTACCTATGAAACCCCATGCAAGCCTGAAACTAGGATCTTGTGTGATTTGCTTGTACATATGCTTGTGCATACATCATGAACATCATGAAGCATCATATGCATCCACTAACCATTTCAAGGGTTCGGATCTTCATCTTTGTTCTTATTTTGTAGGTCATGGAATCTCTTCGCAGGAAAATAATTCAGGTCAACCTTGTGAGAATCCCTCCTCAGCTCAAGGAGCTTACTTCCAAGATTCCAGAGAATTCTCTCTTCAGTGAAAGACATGGTAGACTCCTCAACTTGGTCAAAACAACCATTGAAGAAGACATGGTGAAAGTTATCTTCCAGTTCTTTGACCCCCTTCATCCCTGTTTCACATTCCCTGATTACCAACTAGTACCTACTTTGGAGGAATTTTCTCAACTCCTGAGGATTCCTATTCTTAATCAACTACCCTACAACGGTACAGAAAAAGAACCAAAGCCTGAAGATGTTGCTCAAGCTTTACACTTGCAACCATCTGATACCAAAGGTCATTGGGAAACCAGAAGTGGTGTCAAGGATTTCTTGGCAAAGTTTCTGTTTGAGAAGGCACAAGACTGCTGGAATTCTTTAGATCTACAAGCTTTTGAGGAGATTGTAGCACTTCTCATCTATGGGTTGGTCTTGTTCCCAAACCCTGATCAGCTTATAGATGTGAATGATGTCAAGATTTTCATATCTCAGAATGCTGTGCCTAAATTGCTTGGAGACATCCTACACTTATTTTACACACGAACAATGAGGAAAAAAGGTGTTCTCATGTGTTGTACTCCTCTTATAGCAAGGTGGTTTATTTCGCACCTTCCCCAGTCAGTCTTGAAGAATGAACAAGGCTTGAGGTGGTCATAATGGTTGATGACTCTTACCCACTATGATGTTCATTGGTGTTCTCGATCCAGAGAAAATGTCATCATCATTGATCGTTGTGGGGAATTCCCTAATGTCCCACTACTTGGCATTAGGGGAGGCATTACCTACAACCCCTGTTTAGCTTTGAGGAAATTTGGGTATGATCGAAGAGATGTCCCTCATGATATGCTGATTCCTGACTTGGTTTTTGACTTCGATAAAGACGCTCAAGGACTTCGACAAAGGTTTATCCGAGCATGAAGGACGCCCAACAAAGTGGACAGTAAGACACTGGGGCACAAGAATTCCATCCCTCTTGAGCCTTACCTCAAGTGGGTACGAACACGCGCCCAGAGTCTTATGATGCCTTACCCCCACATTCTCCCAGTGATTAAAGAGCCTGTTAGGGAAGGAGAGGTTCCATACACCCTCCTACATTCAGACATGCCAACATCATTAGAAGAATTGCAAAAGAGTTAGATACAACTCAAGGAAGAGCGGAACACTTTTGAAGCCAGCTTCTATGCCAGTGAGAAGAAGGTTTTGGAGCTTACCCGCCGACTTCACGAAGAGGAGACTCTTAACACTTACATCGCGCCAAAAAGGATGCGCAACGTCTTTTTACCTTAAGAAGCTTTGTAATATTTTGCCCATGGGGCATTTATGTACTGACAAATTTCTTCTTATTAATATGACGTGTGTTCTTTTTTGTCTGAAACAAATTTGAATTTTTGAATCCTTTGATGCATTACATGAATAAACATATTGTTGTACCCCAAAATTTGCCCTCCCATATTCCTTAAGAAATTGCCAAGCCAAGTCACAAAATTCCCCAAGGGTTGCACAGTGCAAAGGTCTCCTACAGTCAAAACTAGGGTTTGTGTTCTGATCAAGAAAAGGAAGTTTTCAAAGGCCCAATCAAGTCTCATATGCTTACAAAGATGGTCAAGTATCCTCATATCAAGTTTCAAGGCATTCAGCACAGAATTGCACAGTCAAAACCCTAAATTGCACTACAGTCAACTGTAGGGGCAAAATGGTCATTTGACAGTCAAAAGTTCAAATTTTTGGTCAACATATCATTTTGAAGCCACAAACATCATTTGATCAATGCTTGATCATGATTCTCAAAATTTGGCTCAGAAAATCATCAAGATGCAAAAGTTACTATATTTGGACAGCTGAAAAAGTCAACTGAAATTGACCAGGGCATAACTTTCACATGGATTATCAGAAAAATTCCATCCAAAGCTCATTTTGAAGAGAAAGACATTTCCTACAACTCATCTTCATACTTCAAGTCCAAGAAATGCTCTCACAAAAAGTTATCAATTTCAACATTATAGGTCATTTTCAAAAGTCAACAAAAAGGGACTTTAAGTCAAAGGCCATAACTTGAGATTGGTAAATCAAAATGACATGGGACCAAAGCCATTGGTTAGAGGACTCAAAGAGCTTTCCAAAATGTCCAAGAACATGAGAAAAGCTTAAACATTGAGCAAGTTATGCCTTGTGGAAGTTGGGAAATTTTTGGATATTTTGAAAAGTCAACATTGCTTCAAAAGACCTAAAATTGCTAATGGGCCCATTTTTTTTCCATGATTCATCATCCATGACATGTGCACGACCACTTGGCCCAAAGGGAAGTATTTTCTCATTTTTTATTTATTTATTTGAATTACTATTCATATTAATTCATTTAAATCAAATTAAATATGTGAAAAATGTCTAACCTAGTTTTTTCAATCTTTTTATACATGTTTTGAGCTCAATATTTCGTGCATATCTCAATATAGAAAGATTTGGATGGAATTGATCTTAATTGATACAAAGTAGCATGGAAAAGATATGAAAAAGATCTTGGAAAATCAATTTGCAAAACCATTGAATGAAAGAGATTTGATTGAATATTTTTAACCTAATGCATTCCATACAAATACTAGATCATAAACCTAATGCTAATAGACTGAAAGCTGCGCCCAAAAGCCTTTGAAAAACTTGAAAAAATTCCTTGAAAACAAAATTCTGAAATCATTGTTGGAGGACGATTCAAAGCCTAATTCTGATTCCAATAGCTTGCTCAAGGTCTATTGAGTGTATTTCAATCAGAATCATTCATCCAAACGCCAAGAACTGGTAAAACGAACCGTACCTGTGCAAGGAAAATTTCAGAGTCGTGCATCATGATTTACACATTCTTTGTGATTTTTATTCATGGATTCATGTTAATTACCTTGTTCTGAAGCTAACCCAATGTTTTGATTGAATTATTATGCGTTATATTCGATTCCACCATGTTTAAATTCTAGGGTTTTCAGGAGGATAAATTAGGGCTTTTACAATAAGGCAAAATTAGAGGTTGAGATTAAGACCATTGGATTCAGCGCATTGAGACGAACATGGACCAAGCCTCGCGATTAATTTATGAACCATATAGCGCTATTCGCTATTTTTTCTAAAGCCGTCTAGTGCAACGCGTCTGAAACCGTTGCCATATCTTCTTGTTTCAGAAAAAAGAAAAAGCACGCGAGGAAGATGATGCGTTGGCGAAAGTTGGTTGGTGCGTTTGAAAACTCGTGCGCGTTGCCCACTAACATTTTGTTTTCTTTTTATAATATTTGTTAATTGTTATATAGTAAATATAATTCAAGCGCTTCAGTGGCAGGTACATGTGCTTTGCAATGTCCAAGACCTGGGTTCGAGTCCCAGGTCTGTATAATCTTCATAATATTTTTCAATCCAAATTCCTATGCAGGCACAATCTTAAGGACTACCATACGTCCTCCTCATCTATCCATCCACGTGCATGTTAGAACCAGATCAAAGGCGTGGATTCAACGAACACGTTATGCCTTAGTCAACGCACTACATGTGACTCAAAAAGGTCCACCAGGCCATTCTTAATGGGCCTGAGTTGCTAACAAAAGACCTCACAATGTGGGCCTGAACCCCCCCCCTGGTTTGCCCTCTCTATTTTTTATATTTTTATTTTTTAGTTGTTATTTTATTTGCTTTGTTGTTATAAATTAATTAATTATTTTTCCACAAAATATAAAAACTTCATAAAAATCAGAAAAAAGGATAAAAACATAATAAAATATTTAATTTTCATATTTTCTTGTAAATAATTGCTTGTAAATAGATTTAGTATTAAATAGGTTTTAATTTTAATTCTTTTTTTTAATAACTAAAAATCCAAAAATATAGAATTAGGTTTAATAACTTTTTATTCCTTTTTTTGTTTTCTTTTTTCTTTCTAATAATATTATTTATTTATTTTTATAATTAATTGTACATAAAAAAAAAAGGTTTAATTTAGGTTTCAATTTAATACTTTCATAATAAATTTAAAAGCCATTAGAATTAGGGTTTGACGTTTTATTTTAATTTTAATTAATTCTCTTTTTCTATTAAATCTAAAAAAACACTAAAAATACCAAAAACATTTGCTTTTAACATTAATTTTGATTCCTTATTAATTTAATTTTGCAAAAGGGTCCAACGCCCATGTTTTAATTGTTTAATTGCGCATATTTATTTTATGTCATTTAAATAATTATGTATCTCTCCCAAAGCCATGTAACTCGGATGTTTTATACTTCTCGCACTTTTCAATTCTCTTATTTGCTTTATTTATCTTTTCTGTCAAATCGGGTCCGGTTTAATTTTGGCGATGTGGACCCGCGCCATTTGTAATAGCTTAGATTTACTTTTTCCCGCAAATATTTTAACTGTTAACAAAGCATGCAAGAATGAATGGTCTTAAATAAAATCAAGCGTAGATCACAATGAACATGACAAGATAAATACAAATGAAAACGACACACAATTCGCACACACCACCCCTAGGGTACGCCTCACTGTTGCCTTGCCTTCGAAAGGTGATCGTCGAGTAGAGGATGTCTTAGTAAGTCCTCATGATCCGGGAACCTGGCATGAGGGTAGCTTCTAAGGTGTCTTCCCATTGCTCTGGTGATCACCATGTCCCTACAAACTCGAATTGACCCGAATACCTCCAACGGTGGTGCTACCTACCTCTCAATGGTGGGATGGCACTACCTTAAAGGACATTTACACAGACGAATTCCTTAGGGTAGGTAGGTTCTCAAGGGTACTTGCTCTAATTTCAAAACAAATCAAAATCTCTTCACACCAACACATTTTCAAAAGCTTTCAAAACAAACTTTTCAAACACTCTGACGTACGAGTCGAACTGAAATTTTTCAAAGAAACTTTTTAAAACCCACATTGAAAAGCAAACAAACAATTTTGAAAACACATTGAGCAAGTATCTAAGAGCCCATGGATAACCATGGATAGAAAGGGTGCTAACACCTTCCCTTTCTATAACCTACCTCCCGAACCGAGAGCAATCTCTTTAAGGAATTTTTCTGTGCTTTTGTCCTTTCCATTTGGAGAAAATAAAAGACGGTGGCGACTCTTGCTTCCGCGACATTTCGCGAACCAGCGTTAAACAGTCAGTTCCAGATCCACCGATCATAGAACTGGCGACTCTGCTGGGGAGATACTTAAAGTGAGGTGTACCTTAGGGCTAGTTCATAATTGTGTTTTTAATTGTTTTCCTTGTGTGCTTTAAATTGTGGGTTGCTTGGGAGTTCTATAGATCCTAACCCGGATCTGGGGGATACCTTCTTAGAAAGTAGCAACAAGGCTGTGAGGGAACTGTGCGGGGTATACCGACATGGTTGAAACAGTCTGCTACGTTGATGTGGCACTTTGGTGTGTACCGGTAACCCTTGAGTTCAGTCAAGGAGAGTACGGGGCCTCCGCGTGGTGTCGTGAAGCATCAACAGACCTTAGGAACCTTAATTGAACTATCCTGGCCTCTTTAGGGTAGTGAGATAACTGACTTTGGTGCAGTCCGAGGTTGGTTGATACTCGATACTACACCCAATTGAGGGTCGCTTTCCTGGAATATTTCGGTCGCCAGTTCAGTGGCTAAATCGAAACGATGAACAATGAAAGCAATCCTGTGATATTGGGACCCTTAGAACCCGGTTACTTCTAATAGGACAGGTTGAGCCCACCAACTTCAAGAGGGTACTACCCAGACCCCATGCTGGCTTAAACCCTAAGGGTTTCTCTTGTGTGACTTGTGTGCCTTTGTACTTGCCTACTTGCATGCTTGTTAGCTGACACATGAACTACTTGCAGGTTTTGTTTGTAGTCCTTAACTAGGACTCATGACAGGGTTTACCAAATTTCTTGCAGGTTTTGTTTATAGTCCTTAACTGGGACTCATAACAGGGTTTACTAGATCTCTTGCAGGTTTTGTTTATAGCCCTTAATTGGGACTCATAACAAAGTATACTGAATTTCTTGCAGGGTCTGTTTATAGTCCTTAATTGGGACTCATAACAGGGTTTACCTACATCACCCCATGCATAGCACGACATCATACCATTGCATACATCCTAACCCATTTCAAGGATCTCAAGGGCTTGTGATGCAGGTCATGGTGAATCAATTATCCCAGCAAGGGGCAAAGAGGATTTATTTTTCCTCTAGCCAAGGTTGTCAGGGGCTATGACCCACTTGATATGGTGAGCCTTTGACCCTTGAAGAAGGACTCTCTACAACAGGAAGTTCCTTCAATCAAGTTGCCAGTTTCCAACTCTAACAAGTTTCTCTGTTTACCCTGCGAGGTCCTTGAAATCATTGCATGCATGTCATACATCTCATTGCATTGCAGGTGTCCCTTTGACAGGTTGCTTACCCTTCTTCGCTGTTTATTGCAACCGATCGTCATGAATCCTGAGTCATCAGCTGAGCAGTCCATCAAGGCCCTCCAGGCTCAGAACGCCCAGTTCCAAGGGTTGATCATGAACTTGACCCAGGGGCAACAAGATCTGAAGGCTCTTCTCTTGAAGAAAGAAAAGAAGAAGAGGAGGACTGTTTTGTTCAGCCCTAGACGCAGATCTGGGAATGCACCGCAGATTGAAACTGAGAAGACAACTCCATCTGTGAAGGAAAGCAGTCACCATGAGAGAGAGGTGCCTAGTCCAGTGGTCTCCGACAACGAGGCAGATTTCAACGACGAACAATACCCTCCGGCTGAGGACAAGTACAAGCAGTTGGAAGACCGTTTGAAGGCTATGGAAATACAACAAGTACCTGGGCTGGATTTCGGAGATCTGGGTTTGTCTACTGGTGTGATCATCCCTCGGAAGTTCAAAGCACCATCATTCACTAAATATGACGGGGCGTCTTGTCCCAAGTTACATCTCAGGTCCTATGTTCGGAAGATTCAACCATATACGGTGGACAAGAATTTGTGGATCCACTTCTTCCAGGAAAGTCTTTCAGGGACTCACCTCGAATGGTTCTATCAACTGGATGGGACCAAAGTTCGTAACTGGGAGGAGTTGGCAACTGCTTTCTATAAGCAGTACCAGTATAATGCCGACCTTGCTCCCACACGTACCCAACTCCAGGGTATGTCATTGGGGTCAAGTGAAGGTTTCAAGGAGTACGCACAAAGATGGAGAGACCTTGCTGGAAGGGTGCAACTTCCCTTAACTGACCGGGAGCTCGTTGACATGTTCTTGGGGACTTTGTCTGGTCCATTCTACAACCATCTGATTGGGAATTCTTCTGCTGGGTTCACAGATCTTATCTTGACTGGGGAGAGAATTAAAGCTGGTATCAAGTCGGGGAAGATTCAAGAAACCGCACTCGCCGATGCTCAGAAAAAGCCCCACAGTGGGAAGAAAGAATCCAATGCTATAAATGGTAAAAAGGGTCGTCATGATGTAGGGGCAATCCAGATTTCTGATCCCACGCCCGTTCAACCAAGAAAGAGCAATAGGCGTAGGATAAAGCATCAAGATAGGAAGTATACTGACATCAACATGTCTTTGTCTCAGGCATTACAGCAATTGCTGAGGGCAAAACTGATCACACTAAAGGATCCTCCTCAAAATCCTGACACGTCCTCTCCCAAGTACAACCCGGGTGTGAGATGTGCCTACCATTCTGACAGTCCTGGACATGACACCGACGACTGTTGGACCTTGAAGAACAAGATCCAGGATTTGATTGACGCCAACGAGGTCGAGTTTGAACACTGATCCTACACCAAATCATCGAGAATGTCTTTTGTTCATTCAAATGTTCAAGTTGTATTTTTCTTTGATTGTTCAAACATTTATTCATGTTAAACATTGTTATCACATTAATGCATCACTTATGTCTATTTTGAAGCAATATATTCGTATTCACTAAACGCAAATTATTTTCATATTTTTTCTGATGTCAACTCTCTTTAATTCTAAGCCTCTTGAGGGAGGATGACGAAAACGATACCACGATCTACAGTATGCTTTTGAACAGACCCCGCTGATGAGGTACAGGCATTGTTTCAATTCCTAAACACTGGAGTTATAAGGATGATAATCCCTCGTCAACCCCTCTGAGCCAAAGAAGTAGGAGTTTTTCTTTTCGAAATTTAAAACCCTTAATCATAACCTGGGGCAGGGTAGTCTCTCAGTTGATCCAAGTGCATAACGAATGGCACCAAAGAAGTCCTTACAAAACAAAGAAAGACAGTGATGGTTCCGAATAATCAAAAAAAAGAAAGGCAGTCATTATCTTTCAAAATAAAAACCCAATAAGTCAAAACCCATGAAGGAGGCTTACAAAACTGGGGCATCCCGCTGACTGTAATCACAAAAGAACAGCTCAGGCAAAAACATAGGGATAACAAAATCAAGAAAAAGAACGAGGTCATACAAACCCTCAACAAAAACAAAAAAATGACTGCCTATTCAGAATAAATCATCAATATCCGAACCATCATTGGAACATCAGAACAAAGACTCAAACAAGGTCTAACGTATGATCAACTGAGTTTAGGTTTGGAGAACATCACGAAGAGCGGGTGGGTACAAATAATTTGAGCCTTTATCCTTTGTTTCTTGAACCATGAACCAGGCCACGTTATAACCCTTAAAAGTCCTAGCTGAAGCATGGGTTAGTTCGAAAGCATATTGTTACAAAAGGTATCCTGACTCCTTAAGGCCTACGGTAAATACGGAGTTGACATCACGTTTTACAAACATTCACTTGTTTTATGAAAAAGAATGCATTTTCAAAATCTTCAAGACAGACATAAGCTTTGCATTTTTGATATAACATTGTTTACATATGACTATTTGTTTGAACAGCAGGGAAATTCGCACGACGAAAGCCTAGTGAACATAAGCACCTCCAATCAAGGGGCATGACATGATCATGGTCTACCATCTGGGGCAATCCAATCAAGATTCGGAGAATCTCTCAAAGGCCGAAAAGCCTGGGGCAAATCTCCGCTTGAGTCACTTGGGGCACTCCAGCAACGAATCTTGCCTAATCGGACATCTTCTGGTAGCAGGGCAACCAAACACTTCTAACAGGGGCAACTCCCTATATTCTGAGAGCATGGACATAGTCGAAAAATACTACGCATAATCAAAGACCCGCTAGGTTGACATACCTAGGCAAAAATAAGGGCTTCCCGACGAACCAAAAGGGTTCGGGCAAAATGAAGGGATGAAATAAAAAATCTGTACACCCGGCAAGTCGAAAACCTGAAAAGGCGGCTTGGGCAAAAATGGGTATCCCGGTGGACTAAAAACCCGAAAGGGCGGTCCAGGCAAAAGTTAGGGATTAAAGCGTACGACTATGTCCCGTCTTCTTGTCACCTGCCTGCTAGAAGAAGGTTTGTCCATCAACAACTATCAAGCACCCCCACAGGTATCTTCCGCTCCCACATCAGAAACAGGGGCAATAATGGGTGGTCTAAGCAATCTGATTGCTCTGTCCTCTAAGGTGTCAAGGTAGGGTCCGTTGAAGAACATAACCAATACAGTTCAATACTTCCCCAGGAGAGTCTAATCTAGTTCCCCAGGAAAGTCGGAATCATCTCCCCAAGCAGTAAGCTTATCCCCAGTAAGTTACGGAAGCTTATCCTCGCAAAGCACGAACGCGTCGCCCGGCTTTATTTAAAGAGTTATTTCCTTAATAGGATATAACTGGGTTATCCTCAGCCAAAAGCCACGGAAAGAGCGTCCTCGACGTAGTTCTTTCCTATCCCCAGCGAAGTCTATTCACACTTCCAACAACAAGACATCCTCAGCAAGTTACTATCAACATTCAGCAAAGCATCTCTCTCCCCACAGAGTGTTGCTTCCCAGCATGGTTGCTAGAGTATCTTTTCTCCCCGCAGAATCTTCCATTTGCCAAGTTTATTCCGCAACGGAGTCATCTTCTCCTACCGGTATTCTTGCAGTTATCATCCCCAGCGGAAGCAAAATCTATTCTTCAACATCAGCCCAGGATACGACTTCCCGGCACCCGTCAAGGATTTACTTTCCTAGACAAAAAACACATTCATAAAACGGCACATACATCATTATAGCATGCATAGACGCATCATATCACCCCGATCTCATTTATTTTTAAGAAAATCTTAAAATCAGGCAATTCATGCATTATGACATTGCATACAACTAATTCGTTACTTTTTCAGGAAAGAACGATCAATAGATAAAAGTCTTTACCCGTTGAGGTAGTAATCGTCCCAGATTCCTTCATCATCCTGCTGAGGTAGTAATCGTCCCAGATTCCTTCATCATTCTGCTGAGGTAGTAATCGTCCCAGATTCCTTCATCATTCTGCTGAGGTAGTAATCGTCCCAGATTCCTTCATCATCCTGCTGAGGTAGTAATCGTCCCAGATTCCTTCATCATTCTGCTGAGGTAGTAATCGTCCCAGATTCCTTCATCATCCTGCTGAGGTAGTAATCGTCCCAGATTCCTTCATCATCCTGCTGAGGTAGTAATCGTCCCAGATTCCTTCATCATTCTGCTGAGGTAGTAATCGTCCCAGATTCCTTCATCATCCTGCTGAGGTAGTAATCGTCCCAGATTCCTTCATCATTCTGCTGAGGTAGTAATCGTCCCAGATTCCTTCATCATTCTGCTGAGGTAGTAATCGTCCCAGATTCCTTCATCATCCTGCTGAGGTAGTAATCGTCCCAGATTCCTTCATCATTCTGCTGAGGTAGTAATCGTCCCAGATTCCTTCATCATTCTGCTGAGGTAGTAATCGTCCCAGATTCCTTCATCATTCTGCTGAGGTAGTAATCGTCCCAGATTCCTTCATCATCCTGCTGAGGTAGTAATCGTCCCAGATTCCTTCATCATTCTGCTGAGGTAGTAATCGTCCCAGATTCCTTCATCATTCTGCTGAGGTAGTAATCGTCCCAGATTCCTTCATCATCCTGCTGAGGTAGTAATCGTCCCAGATTCCTTCATCATTCTGCTGAGGTAGTAATCGTCCCAGATTCCTTCATCATTCTGCTGAGGTAGTAATCGTCCCAGATTCCTTCATCATCCTGCTGAGGTAGTAATCGTCCCAGATTCCTTCATCATTCTGCTGAGGTAGTAATCGTCTCAGATTCCTTCATCACATCCTTATAAAAAAAAAACCTCCTCTGGTTCAGTCAGATCGACCCTAAAGATCTCCCCGATTCTTATCCCAGTAGAAGACACCCAAGATTTTTCTCAACGAGTGTTGTTGAAGTTAAAGTCTCCCAAGGTTCTCTTATCATTCATGCTAAGGCAGTAACCATCCCTGGTTCATTCATCGTTGTTTGAAGCTCCAGACTCAGCTCCTGTAACCAGTCAGGACACATCTATACCAAGCATCTAAAAATCAACTCCTGCAACGTGTCAGGTACTCATTTGTTTCTTTTGCAGGTATGCAGGTTCTCGCTAAGGAATCTCTTATGCGATCAACATCCAGATGGCATCTATAAGCCCATCATCCTATCCAGCAATCTCCAAATGGCATCTATAAGCCCATTCCCCCATCACACTGCTAACATGTGAGCGCAAAATTCTGGGCACTCTAGTGTCCAATCATCTTCTACCCTCGGATTACGAAAGGCACGTCCGCCAATCTGCATCCTCAGGTCTAAGAAGATTGAACAGGGGCAACTGTTGTACCCCAAAATTTGCCCTCCCATATTCCTTAAGAAATTGCCAAGCCAAGTCACAAAATTCCCCAAGGGTTGCACAGTGCAAAGGTCTCCTACAGTCAAAACTAGGGTTTGTGTTCTGATCAAGAAAAGGAAGTTTTCAAAGGCCCAATCAAGTCTCATATGCTTACAAAGATGGTCAAGTATCCTCATATCAAGTTTCAAGGCATTCAGCACAGAATTGCACAGTCAAAACCCTAAATTGCACTACAGTCAACTGTAGGGGCAAAATGGTCATTTGACAGTCAAAAGTTCAAATTTTTGGTCAACATATCATTTTGAAGCCACAAACATCATTTGATCAATGCTTGATCATGATTCTCAAAATTTGGCTCAGAAAATCATCAAGATGCAAAAGTTACTATATTTGGACAGCTGAAAAAGTCAACTGAAATTGACCAGGGCATAACTTTCACATGGATTATCAGAAAAATTCCATCCAAAGCTCATTTTGAAGAGAAAGACATTTCCTACAACTCATCTTCATACTTCAAGTCCAAGAAATGCTCTCACAAAAAGTTATCAATTTCAACATTATAGGTCATTTTCAAAAGTCAACAAAAAGGGACTTTAAGTCAAAGGCCATAACTTGAGATTGGTAAATCAAAATGACATGGGACCAAAGCCATTGGTTAGAGGACTCAAAGAGCTTTCCAAAATGTCCAAGAACATGAGAAAAGCTTAAACATTGAGCAAGTTATGCCTTGTGGAAGTTGGGAAATTTTTGGATATTTTGAAAAGTCAACATTGCTTCAAAAGACCTAAAATTGCTAATGGGCCCATTTTTTTTCCATGATTCATCATCCATGACATGTGCACGACCACTTGGCCCAAAGGGAAGTATTTTCTCATTTTTTATTTATTTATTTGAATTACTATTCATATTAATTCATTTAAATCAAATTAAATATGTGAAAAATGTCTAACCTAGTTTTTTCAATCTTTTTATACATGTTTTGAGCTCAATATTTCGTGCATATCTCAATATAGAAAGATTTGGATGGAATTGATCTTAATTGATACAAAGTAGCATGGAAAAGATATGAAAAAGATCTTGGAAAATCAATTTGCAAAACCATTGAATGAAAGAGATTTGATTGAATATTTTTAACCTAATGCATTCCATACAAATACTAGATCATAAACCTAATGCTAATAGACTGAAAGCTGCGCCCAAAAGCCTTTGAAAAACTTGAAAAAATTCCTTGAAAACAAAATTCTGAAATCATTGTTGGAGGACGATTCAAAGCCTAATTCTGATTCCAATAGCTTGCTCAAGGTCTATTGAGTGTATTTCAATCAGAATCATTCATCCAAACGCCAAGAACTGGTAAAACGAACCGTACCTGTGCAAGGAAAATTTCAGAGTCGTGCATCATGATTTACACATTCTTTGTGATTTTTATTCATGGATTCATGTTAATTACCTTGTTCTGAAGCTAACCCAATGTTTTGATTGAATTATTATGCGTTATATTCGATTCCACCATGTTTAAATTCTAGGGTTTTCAGGAGGATAAATTAGGGCTTTTACAATAAGGCAAAATTAGAGGTTGAGATTAAGACCATTGGATTCAGCGCATTGAGACGAACATGGACCAAGCCTCGCGATTAATTTATGAACCATATAGCGCTATTCGCTATTTTTTCTAAAGCCGTCTAGTGCAACGCGTCTGAAACCGTTGCCATATCTTCTTGTTTCAGAAAAAAGAAAAAGCACGCGAGGAAGATGATGCGTTGGCGAAAGTTGGTTGGTGCGTTTGAAAACTCGTGCGCGTTGCCCACTAACATTTTGTTTTCTTTTTATAATATTTGTTAATTGTTATATAGTAAATATAATTCAAGCGCTTCAGTGGCAGGTACATGTGCTTTGCAATGTCCAAGACCTGGGTTCGAGTCCCAGGTCTGTATAATCTTCATAATATTTTTCAATCCAAATTCCTATGCAGGCACAATCTTAAGGACTACCATACGTCCTCCTCATCTATCCATCCACGTGCATGTTAGAACCAGATCAAAGGCGTGGATTCAACGAACACGTTATGCCTTAGTCAACGCACTACATGTGACTCAAAAAGGTCCACCAGGCCATTCTTAATGGGCCTGAGTTGCTAACAAAAGACCTCACAATTGGGGCCTGAACCCCCCCCCCCCTGGTTTGCCCTCTCTATTTTTTATATTTTTATTTTTTAGTTGTTATTTTATTTGCTTTGTTGTTATAAATTAATTAATTATTTTTCCACAAAATATAAAAACTTCATAAAAATCAGAAAAAAGGATAAAAACATAATAAAATATTTAATTTTCATATTTTCTTGTAAATAATTGCTTGTAAATAGATTTAGTATTAAATAGGTTTTAATTTTAATTCTTTTTTTTAATAACTAAAAATCCAAAAATATAGAATTAGGTTTAATAACTTTTTATTCCTTTTTTTGTTTTCTTTTTTCTTTCTAATAATATTATTTATTTATTTTTATAATTAATTGTACATAAAAAAAATAGGTTTAATTTAGGTTTCAATTTAATACTTTCATAATAAATTTAAAAGCCATTAGAATTAGGGTTTGACGTTTTATTTTAATTTTAATTAATTCTCTTTTTCTATTAAATCTAAAAAAACACTAAAAATACCAAAAACATTTGCTTTTAACATTAATTTTGATTCCTTATTAATTTAATTTTGCAAAAGGGTCCAACGCCCATGTTTTAATTGTTTAATTGCGCATATTTATTTTATGTCATTTAAATAATTATGTATCTCTCCCAAAGCCATGTAACTCGGATGTTTTATACTTCTCGCACTTTTCAATTCTCTTATTTGCTTTATTTATCTTTTCTGTCAAATCGGGTCCGGTTTAATTTTGGCGATGTGGACCCGCGCCATTTGTAATAGCTTAGATTTACTTTTTCCCGCAAATATTTTAACTGTTAACAAAGCATGCAAGAATGAATGGTCTTAAATAAAATCAAGCGTAGATCACAATGAACATGACAAGATAAATACAAATGAAAACGACACACAATTCGCACACACCACCCCTAGGGTACGCCTCACTGTTGCCTTGCCTTCGAAAGGTGATCGTCGAGTAGAGGATGTCTTAGTAAGTCCTCATGATCCGGGAACCTGGCATGAGGGTAGCTTCTAAGGTGTCTTCCCATTGCTCTGGTGATCACCATGTCCCTACAAACTCGAATTGACCCGAATACCTCCAACGGTGGTGCTACCTACCTCTCAATGGTGGGATGGCACTACCTTAAAGGACATTTACACAGACGAATTCCTTAGGGTAGGTAGGTTCTCAAGGGTACTTGCTCTAATTTCAAAACAAATCAAAATCTCTTCACACCAACACATTTTCAAAAGCTTTCAAAACAAACTTTTCAAACACTCTGACGTACGAGTCGAACTGAAATTTTTCAAAGAAACTTTTTAAAACCCACATTGAAAAGCAAACAAACAATTTTGAAAACACATTGAGCAAGTATCTAAGAGCCCATGGATAACCATGGATAGAAAGGGTGCTAACACCTTCCCTTTCTATAACCTACCTCCCGAACCGAGAGCAATCTCTTTAAGGAATTTTTATGTGCTTTTGTCCTTTCCATTTGGAGAAAATAAAAGACGGTGGCGACTCTTGCTTCCGCGACATTTCACGAACCAGCGTTAAACAGTCAGTTCCAGATCCACCGATCACACATATCATTCATCATATGCATAAACAGGTCTTCACACCAGGTTTCCTTATCTTTCTACTATTTATTTCAGCAAGATGGATATAGAGCAAACAGTCAAAGATCTGCAAGCACAGAATTCGCAATTCCAACAACTCCTCATGACCTTGGCAAAGGGTCAAGAGGACCTTAAAGCACTGTTAGAGAAGAAAGAAAAGGAAAAAGGAAAAAAGAAAAAGAAAAGAATCGGGGTAGCTACTCTGGGAAGAAGATTTGAGAACGAAGCTAGGAGGGTCCTGGAGTTCCCCTCGACGTCTGATGAAGGGACTGGCAAAGGAAAAGGAGTTGCAGTACCTTCCGAGTCTGAGGCTGAAGAGGAAGAAGTTGAAGAAGATGAATATTACTCTGAGCAGCAGTACCCTCCTGCGGACGACAGGTATAAAAATATGGAAGAGCGGTTGGCAGCTATGGAAGTGCAAAGGGTACCTGGATTGGATTTCGAAGAACTGGGATTGGTTTTTGGGATCGTTATTCCTCCTAAGTTCAAAGTGCCTACATTCGCTAAATACGACGGCTTGTCTTGTCCAAAGATGCATTTGCGTTCTTATGTCACAAAGATCCAACCTCACTCTTCTGATAAGAATCTGTGGGTCCACTTTTTTCAAGATAGTTTGTCGGGTACATAATTGGACTGGTTCTACCAGCTTGAGAGGGATGATGTACATAACTGGGAAGACTTGGTTGCTGCTTTCTACCGACAATACCAATACAACGAAGATTTAGCGCCTACTCGTACTCAACTACAGAGTATGAGTATGGTTTCTAACGAGGGATTTAAAGAGTATGCCCAGAAGTGGCGGGATTTGGCTGGAAGGGTGCAGCCACCATTGTCTGAAAGGGAACTTGTTGATATGTTTTTGGGGACCCTGTCTGGTCCATTCTTCAATCACCTAATAGGGAGCTCATCTGCAGGGTTCACTGAATTAATTCTGACAGGGGAAAGGGTCGAAGCTTGTATTAAGAGTGGCAAGATTTAGAAGGATACACCTGCTTCAGCCGCTATAAAGAAGACCTTCCCAGCCAAGAAGGAAAGTTCTACTGTTTACACCCAGAGAAATTGGGGAAGAGAGGAACACCGACAAACAGTGAGGGCCGTGTTAATTCAGAAGTCTGCATCAGATCAGCCTAGAAATAGTCAACCAAGGAATGATCAGCCCAAAACCTATCAGCAAAGGGTAGAAAGGCCACAACGGTAATATACACCGATAAATATGACACCTGCTCAGATCCTTCCACATCTCCTGAAATTAAACCTTGCCAATTTGAGAGAGGCACCTAAGAATACAAATACCACTTCTCCATATTATTATCCCAATGCAAAATGTGCTTATCATTCAGATAGCATAGGACACGACACCAACGACTGTTGGGCCCTTAAAAACAAAATCCAAGACTTGATAGATGCCAAGGAGGTAGAATTCGATGCTGTGATCGGTGGAAATAGAACTAACTGTTTTAAAATGCTGGTTCGCGAAATGTCGCGGTAAGCAAGAGTCGCCACCGTCTTTTATGTTCTCCAACAAGGAAAGACAAAAGCACAGCAAAATTCCTTTTCGAGATGTTTCTCGGTTCGGGAGGTAGAATATAGAAAGGGAAGGTGTTAGCACCCTTTCTATCTGTGGTTATCCACGGGCTCTTAGGTACTTGCTCACTATGTTTTCAAAAATGTTTGCTTTTCTTGTGTTTGTGGGTTTTGAAAAAGTTTGTTTTGAAAACTTCGTTTTGACTCTTGTATCAGTCCTCAAGAGTGTATGAAGTATTGTTTGAAAACTTTTGTTAGAAAAGTGTAAGTGCGAAAAGTTCTTTTTGTTTTTTAGAAAGAGCAAGTACCTAAGAACCTCTACCTACTCAAAGGAATTAAGCTGTGTAAATATCCTTTAGACAGTACTATCCCACTATTGAGAAGTAGGTAGCACCGTCGTTGGAGTTATTCGGGTCAATTCGATTAATAGGGACATGTGTGGTCACCAAAGCAATGGTAGGACGCCTTAGCGGTAACCCTAATGTCCTAGATACTTTTTTATCCGAGG
The DNA here is from genome assembly GCA_948472305.1 of Vicia faba. Classification (NCBI taxonomy): domain Eukaryota; kingdom Viridiplantae; phylum Streptophyta; class Magnoliopsida; order Fabales; family Fabaceae; genus Vicia; species Vicia faba. The sequence goes on from OX451736.1 coordinate 1,497,760,102, forward strand.
CAACCGTTTCGAGGCAACTGGATCTTTAAACAGGAGGGCGACCTCTAAAACACCCTATACTCAATGACCACGTCGAGGCAACCAAGTGAGGCGTACCTGTTGTACCCCAATTTTTGACCTAAGATCCCGCATTCCATCCGCATCATTGCATGGCAAGAGTTCACAAGCAATTCGACCTATTTTTGCCAATTCCCGAGTCAGATTTCAAAAATTCATAACTTCTTCAAATTTCAATATTTTGAGGGGTTATTTTTTTGCATATGATTTTTCTTGACACCATCTACAATTTTTCTTTACAAGACAAGAGATGATTATGCATTGAAAAGCCACGAAAAAGTTATTAACGTTCGAAGTTGTTTCACGAATTTAATGGAATTTGATTCTTAATTTTGGACTATGTTTTATCCGACCATAAATTTTACACTTTCTCTTCTTTTATTTTTAATTCCATGAAAAAAATCCTAAAAAAAAAATATTTAGTTCATGTCATCTTAATTTTATTTACATTATTATTCAAAATATCAAAAAAGTAGTCTCTTCAAGTTTCATTTAGATTTTTATTCTTAAGTCAAAATTATAGTCTTCTAGATTTAATTTAGTCAAAATCTAAAAAAAACATGTCTTAGCATTATTTTATTTTTAGCATTTCACTTTAATCACAAAAATATATAGTTAATATCTTTTCCTTTTAATTCTTTTAGTTATTATAATTTTCATTTCTTTCTTTCAATATTAATCTTGATTTGGTTCTAATTTTAATTCAACTTTTTAGTTGAGTTATTATTAAAATTAAAATTAATTTTAATTTCTCTTTAATTTTCATGTTTTGGAAATTTTTAGTTTAATATTTTTTATTTTTATTTTTTGTTATTATTATTGTTATTATTATTATTATGCTATTGTCCCTATCCTAACTTTCCATAGAACCCAAACATGCTACACAACAAAACTTGCTGCTACTTCACTCCAAAAACCTGCATAAAAACCAGTCTGCAAACAACCTTTTTACTACCTTTGCTGTCCAAAAGCTTGCCCAAAAATGAAATCACAAATCCCTGCATCAAGAAAGCATAAGAAAGTTGACATAAACTAGAATTCAACTGATATTTGGCTCCAATTTTCCCTCCGATTCTATCATATATTCATTATAAAAACATAAGCAAATGGTGAAGAGCAAGGGGGAGAAAACAAAAAAACATAGCAGTACTTTTATCTAACTTTCAATCCCCATTTTTCTACTAGCAGTAAACCCTCTCTCCAAAAACAAAAAAAAGGCATAGCAGTAAACAACCCATTTCCACCTCTTCTCTCTTTCCAACGTTGTAACTCAGATCAACTTATCCAATCTTGCTCTAACCGGAACATTACCTTACGGATTAGACCGCCTCACGTCTCTCACCAATCTAGACATGAGTAACAACAATCTTGTTGGAACCATACCATACCAACTTCCTCCTAATCTCCAACGTTTAAATTTTGCTCATAATAACTTAACCGGGACACTCCCTTACTCTATTTCTAACCTCACCTCTCTTACTCACCTGAATCTCAATCATAATCAGCTCCAGCAACCACTCAATCTCAACTTTCTTAATCTTTCTACCCTCTCCAAATTAGACCTCTCTTTCAATTCTTTGACAGGCGACCTCCCTCCAACTATGAGCTCACTTTCAGGCATTACCACCATGTATCTGCAAAACAACCAGTTTACAGGAACTATTGACATTCTTGCTAATCTGACCCTCAATAGTTTGAATGTAGAAAACAATAATTTCACAGGTTGGATTCTGGAGCGGTTGAAAAACATAGACGACCTTCAGACGGGTGGTAATGCATGGAGCTCAGGACCTGCACCACCCCCCTCCTCCTGGGACGCCTCCAATACCTAAAAGCAAACCCAATCCGCTGTCAACTCCCTCCAATCCGTTGCTTAACAATTTCAGATCGCCACTGCATCTCCAGCCGTGTGAACCTCCGTCTCACCACCGGCAACCAGCGACTAGCTCCTCTTTGTTTTCCTCCACATTTTCCGTTCAGCAACAACACTTCCTCTCTCCGACCTCACATCCGCGCCGCCACCTTCGACCGACTCCTCCAACTCCCGCCGCAAATAGATCTGCACCGGACAGCCCCCCGCCACCCGCAACCGTCTCCGCGTCGAAACTTAGGTCGGTACCGTCCTTCATGTTTGGTTCTTGAAATATTGGGTTTTGGCGTTGTATTGCAAAGAGAAGAAAAGTAGGTAGTGAGATAAACTTTTTTTCATGACTTTGTTTCAACTATATTTGTGTTACATTTTGTTTGATTTTTATTTTTTGTTATAATGTTTTGCCACGTGTCAGCTCCTCATTGGACCTACTTTTTCAAAGCAATTTTTAAGGGATGGGGGGTGTTGAAATGTTGACCGAGTATTGATGATGGAGTATGCATGCTCACATTTTTTTATTATCATTATTACATTAGCTTAGGATTAATTTTAGTTAGTTTTGAAATAGGTACACTATATTTTAACCTAACAGTAAACCTCATTATGTACAACTAATTTTTATTTTTCAATTTTTCAATTTTTAGTTTTGATTTAAGATAGTAATTTTATTATTAAATAGTTTAGATTAACTTAGTAATTTTATAATGAATTTAGTTTATACTTAAACTAGTTTAGATTTAATTTAACAACTTTAGAATTTTAATTTTACAATTTAATAATTTTATAATTAACTTAATTTATATTTAAATTAGTTTAGATGTAATTTAGTAATTTTAGAGCTTTAATAGTTTTAGAATTTCATTTGATTTAGATTTAATTTAATAACTCTAGAATTTTTATTCGATTTAGATTTAATTTAGTAACTTTAAAATTTTCATTTTGGTTTAGATTAAATTTAATAACTCTAGAATTTTTATTCGATTTAGATATAATTTAGTAACTTTAGAATTTTATTTGTTTTAGTTTTGACTTAGTAAACTTTAGAATTTTTTGTTTAGTTTTATTTTAGTAACTTTAGGATTTTATTTCATTTAGATTTGACTTAGTAAATTTTAGAATTAGATTTTATTCCATTTAGATTTGACTTAGTAAACTTTAGAATTAGATTTTATTTCATGATTTGACTTAGTAAACTTTTAGAATTTTATTTGATTTATATTTAGTTTAGTAACTTTGGAACTTTCTTTGTTTTAGGTTAGCAACCTTGGAATTTCTATTTAGTTTAGATTTAATTTACTAATTTTAAAATTTTTAATCTAGTTTAGATCTAACTTAGTAATTTTAGAATTCTAATTTATTTTAGATTTAATTTATTAACTTTAGAATTTTAAGTTAGTAATTTTATAATTTTAATTTAGTTTTAGTTATTAACTTTGAAATTTTATTCAATTTAGTTAGACATTTTAGAATTTAAATTTAGTTTACTTAGTAACCTTAGTATTTCAAATTAGTTTAGATAATTTTTTAATTATACTTTTCTTTTATTCATGATTCTTCTTTGTCCATTCATTTAGTTTTTTTACAATTTATCTTGTTATCTACCTTGTTCGTTTCTCGTGGATTTTAATTATTTATGATTTCTTACTCGAATATTAGATCTACCTGCTTATGATTAACTCCAAGGGAAAGAATTAAATTTGTTGACTTCATGTCACCGAACCTATCTCATGCGATTGCGCGAACCCCTTCATTCATTTTTTTGCTTGTTTACTATTTTGCTAAACTTAAGATAATTTTCCCAAAAGACTCCATTTTTAAACTCACACTTTTTAAGTCAAAACTTCGACACTAGGTCGTCGTATCTTCAAAATCTCGTCCATATCCATCTTTTAGCCAAACGAATCATTTTAATCAAACAAACAATTTTAAACCAAAAAACAGATATTTCAAAAGGTTCCTGCGGAGTACCGCAGATGCATTGGGTGCTAATACCTTCCCATTGTATAACCAACCCCCGAACTCTCGATCTCTTTCAAAAACGCATTGTATTTTTATTACTTTTAAGTATTATTTTACATTGCATAATTTAGGGTTTTATTTCGCTCTTTTCCCTTTTCCCTCGGAAATAATAAAGCGCGGTGGCGACTCTTGCTTTTGTGAGTCAAGTTAATTAATAGCTTGATCTCCGATTTTCACCGCTACAGAATTGGCGACTCTGCTGGGGAAAGATTGACCTCTTGCTGGTCCATCCCTAAGTGGGTTAAGCCTAATTTGTTTTATCTGTTTTATCATTATTTGATTGTTTGATTATATGTATATATTATGATTATTTGGGTGTTGATAATATTTACAAAGGACAAGTCCTATACCCGGACTAAGTTACACTTAGGAATAGGACGGGCGGTATAGTCATGTTAACTTTGAGGGAGTAATCCCGAAGAAGGAGGCATGAGATCCCTCACTCAGTGGAAGGCCCTCTTGAACGTAATATTTGTTTACCGAGTAATCGGGAAGACATTATTATTTTCGACCTAGGAGCCAGAGAAGCTGGGAACCGTAGAACCCTAACCCATCTTGGCCTTTTAGGTGTAGCGCGGAGATTATAACGGAGTAATCCGGAAGTAGTTGTCACGCGATGCTACACTCGGATAAGTTTCTCTTGAGAATATTGCTGATTATTGAGTAATCAAGACGTTGGTAATATCCGAAGGAGGAATGTAGACTCCGGGAACTCTTAGAACCTTGTTCTACAGGTGTGATTAAACCGTTAGTACATACCTTGGGGGTGTTCCTTACCTCGACTCCATGCTCGTGACGTTGAACCTTTCGACTTTATTTGTGACCTTGCTTGTGGTTGTTGCATAGCAATGCATTCATGCATCCATAAAACCCTTTTCACTTGACTTTGAAGGAATTTGGAGGTCTTTCTTTGTAAACATCACAAGTTTCTTCAAGCTCAATGGATCTTGGGTGTTGATAGGGCGAAAACCCTAATCCACCAAAATGGATGATTGATCTTGATGATAACTTGATCAATGTTTGGAGCCAATTTAAAATTCATCTTCTATCTTCATACTTTGATGTTTACAACTTAATATCTTGAGTTCCTTGAAAATCAAATAAAAAACTCTCTTTTGCATATCATACATCATTCTACATTTTTCATTTCACTTTCAAAGGTCTTTTTCCAAGTCTTATTTTTTTCCTTTGGTCTCACCAGTACAACACTGACGCTAAGAGAACAATGGAGAATATCAAGCAAGAGATTTCTGAACTCCGTAGAGAGATGACTATTTTGAAAGCTGGTATGGATCACTCGACTGTTTCGGGTTGAAATTTTGGTTACCGCCCAAGTCAATCCTTCCAGGAGGAAAGAAGCGATGATAAAAGTCTTCACTAAAACTCTAAAATCATTCTCTCATGAGAAGGTGATGGTAAATGCACCTAATGACTTTCTTGACAAGGTAAATGTGGGAGTGCGTCTAGAAGAAGATGTCGGAAATGGATGTTTATATGAAGATGGTAGCTCAGCTAATGGTGTGAAGAAGTTTGATAATAACTTTTCCAAGAAGAGAACCAGAGGAAGAAATATTCACCGTCAAAATCATCACGTTCCTCCTATTCATCAACAGAATCAGCAAGTTCTTAATCAGAGGAAAACCCAGTTTGATCCAATTCCAATTACCTATACAGAGTTGTTCCCTATCCTGATGCAGAGGAATTTGGTTCAGACCCGACCTCCACCGAAGGTTCCTGAGAAGATACATTGGTACTACAAAGCTGATTTGGCTTGTACCTTTCACCAAGGTGCTCCTGGGCATGACTTGGAGGGTTGCTTTGCTTTGAAGATTGAGGTTCAGAAGTTGGTCAGAAGTGGTATCTTGTCATTCAAGGACGTTGATTTTGAAGTTCAAATCAAGCATGCGCCGAAGAGTAAACACGATTGATGGTGACTTTGATTTTTGAAGGATGTTTTCGGTAATTCAAGTCCAGATGGAAAGCCTTCCCAGATTATTAACTTATTTCTGCTCTTTGTAATTTTTCTTGTTTATCAAAACATTGTTTGCATGTAAGAGCTTGTTTGCATCTGAATGATTATCTTGATACAATGGGTATGTTTGTCTTGAAGAAATTCATTCGTTTCACTCATATTTGTTTTCAAATTTTAAATTGCTTTTTGCATTATGATACCAACTTGTTGCCCATTCTCTTGCCTAGGCAGAGATTGAAGGGAGGATGATGATCTAAAGAACACAAAATCTATGTTTGTTTGCTTTTGGATAAAATCTTGCTGATGATGTACAGGCATTGTTTCAAATCCCTAAACACCGGAGATATAAGGAAGATAATCCCTTGCTAACCCCTTTTGAGCCTTTGAAGTAGAATTTTCTTTTCTATACGAAAAAACCTTGAATTTTAACCTGGGGCAGGGTAGTTTTTTAGTTAATCTGACTGAGTGTTCAAACTTCATAAGGAAGATGTTTTTTGAAGAGAAACTACGAGGGATATCCTTCATGAATAATGAATCTAGAAGATGTGGAATCACAATGTTATCCCTCATTCATCAAGAAACGAGGCAATCATAATCCTCTCAACAAGCAAAGACAAGCTAATGTCACACATTTTGTTCAAAAAGTCAAAAATCAAGAAAAAGAAAAGCCTGCTAAGTCAAAAAAAAACATGAAAACGTGTGACTTAGGCAAAATTAAGGCATCCCGCTGGACTATCAATTCAAAAAAATTAGTTCAAAAAAAATTAGGGAAAATAAAAATTGCAAAGAAAGGACTACAAAGAAAAGTCCTCAGCAAAGAGCAAATTGGTGACTACAAACACGAAGACATGAGGGTGGTTTCTACTCCGAAAGCCTCGTCGTTTCCTTGACCGTCACAAAATCCTTTTGAGAGATGAACACTCATGTTGAATTAACTGAACATAGGGTTGGAGAACATCATGAAGAATGGGTGGGCACCAAATATTTTGAGCCTTAAAATCTTTTTTTCTAAAAACCATGAACCAGACCACGTTACAACCTTCAAAAGTCCTAATTGAAGCAAGGTTATTTTGAAAGCATACTTCAATGAGATAGTGTTCCTGACTCCCATGAATGTTCTAAATAGTTATGTTGGTATCATATTGTTTTTCCTGTACAAAAATAAATGGTGCTTTAGCTCGCAAAATTTGTGTGATATCTTTCAAAATCTTCAAGACTTACATAACTGTTGCATTAGAATTTTCATTCTCATTGTAAACTTTTTCTAACTGCAAAACATTTGTTTGATATCAAGGAAGCTCATATAAGCACCAGTGATGAGTCTATTCTTAAGGCTTGAAACTATGTTGAGTAATTGGCGGATCGTTTCAAAAAATCATATCCAGGGGCATGTCACCTGAAGACCTTAAGCACGGACATGTTGCTTCTCCTAATTAATGCTTTCCCAACTTGTTTACTCTTTTGGGGCAAAATTTGAAGACTTTGTTGTGCCAACTACAGTCAATCCGGGGCAATCACGTAGGGATTTGATGAATCTCTCTAAGAGTTTGAAGACACCAGAGCATGGTGAATGCCAGGTCTTTTGTAAAATCCTCTTGAGACGATTTCTCCTCATCAACCATATAGCTCGGGGAATTTTAGAGGTGAAGCTATTCGCAAGAATTGTCGTGCATCACGCAGCTTATCGGCAGTAAACTTGGGGCATCCAAAATTAATCCCAGGGGCAATCCAGATTTGTCAAGATATGTTATTCATACATTATTAGAGGGTGGTGTTCCCAGTATCTCCAGCTAAGCATGACTTTTTCCAACTGAAGCATTGTTCGTGTCGTTATCCTTTCAATGGATTGTCGACAATAGAAGACTGGACTTTGGATTTTCTACCTGAAAATATGTTCCTCTCCAGAGATATTTAAGCCCTGTAAAAGGACCTCGCTCCAATGATGGCCTGTGTTTTATCTCCAGTAATGTTCCCATCTTGTTGAGATTAGCTGAGCGTCGAGTTGTACTGTGATGTCTTATCATTTTCTGTCCATCTCCCCTGTCTGTTTTGTCAGCATATACATGACATTCATTTATTCATTCACACTGGCATCATGCGTGCACAGTTGTATTTGTTGATGTCTTTGAGTACGTATACCTTGGTTATGTCTATTCAAACAACATATTTGATCTTTCCAAATAGAGTGTCAACTTAAGCAGAAAGTGCGCCTCTTTTCTAATTCCCCACTGAGTTAACTCTCGTGGAAGAATCTTGCTTTAGCTTTCCTTTTCCATCTCTGGATAGGGTAAATCTCCATTTGAGTTATTTCCTCATTGGGTGGAGTCTTGTTTGACTATTTTTTCCCTCCAGTTTATTCCTGGATTGAGCTTTGTCTCTTGTGAACGATACCCTGTGGATCTCTCTAGGCTGTGAAACCCAGATGGGGAGTGCATTTTTTTGCAACGTAAATACTCGGTCTCCTCAAGAAGGATTTATTCATGGTTCCCCATTGAAGATGAACTTTATTCCCCAGCAGTGTTATCATAACCTTCTTCTGGAATATCAACATGACAACAAGCGACTGACTCTTTATTTGAGCAGTTTGATTATTTCTGATTTCTCTACGACAAATGGCGGTCTCTTCATGAGCAGTTTGTCCATCCTCGATGAAATTATTGGTTCTCACCTCCAACAATATCTTCACGATATTTTATGGGTATTTTTTTTGCAAACAGCAAGCGGCAGTTTCTTCATGAGACAACTTGTGTGTTATGGATACTCTTGACAAACAGCAAGCGGCAGTCTCTTCATGAGGCAACTTGTGTGTTATTGTCACCTTCGAAAACATCAAGCGGCAGTCTCTTCATGAGGCAACTTGTGTGTTTTTGACACCTTTGGAAGCATCAAGCGGCGGTCTCTTCATGAGCAACTTGTATGTTATTGATACCTTGAAAAAAAACAACAAGCGGCGGTCTCTTCATGAGCAACTTGTGTGTTATTGGTAATTTTGAAAAGAAAACGACAAGCGGCGGTCTCTTCATGAGTAACTTGTATGTTATAGACATCGTTGGAAAACGACAAGCGGCAGTCTCTTCATGAGCAACTTGTACGTTATAGACATCGAAAAACAGCAAGCGGCGGTCTCTTCATGAGCAACTTGTACGTTATAGACATCGAAAAACAGCAAGCGGCGGTCTCTTCATGAGCAACTTGTGTGTTATTGGTAATTTTGAAAAGAAAACATCAAGCGGAGGTTTCTTCATGAGCAACTTGTGTGTTATTGACACCTTTGAAAACATCAAGCGGCAGTCTCTTCATGAGCAACTTGTATGTTATTGACACATTTGAAAACATCAAGCGGCGGTCTCTTCATGAGCAACTTGTATGTTATTGACACCTTTGAAAGGAAGCAAGTGGCGGCCTCTTTATTCGAGCAGCTTGTGTATCCCCAACAATAATGTCTATTCAGTAAATGGCATCCCTTTCGAAAAAGTCCCATGGGGAAGTTTGTTATTTTATCATTTTCAAGCGATATCTTGGTTAAAGAAGAAATGTGCTACCGTTCTTGGTAAAATTCAGAAATCAGAGATGTTTATCTCCAGCCACAGTGCTGATGTTAATCACTTTCCAGTCTCAGTACTGATGTCCATCATTTTCTTTTCCAGTCACAGTATTGATGTCAATCATTACCTGTTCCAATCTTAGTACTGATGTAAATCATTTCTTTTTCCAGTCTTCGTACTGATGTAAATCATCTCTTTTCCAGTCTCAACATTGATGTAAATCATTCAAGAGCCTCTCATTTGAAGTCTATGACTTTGTTTCCCAGTGGAGTTACAACCTCTTCCTCTGTGGGATTACTGTATAATGTGCTTGGTTTCTCCAGCATAGTCTGTCTCATATGTCGTCATTCCCCGTAAAATTCAGAGCATTACATTCATATCATATCATGAACATGATCGCGGTATCTTAAGGCCAAAAATTGTGTATTCTATATTTAAGTCCCTTCAATCTCGTCGAAATGAAGATCCAAATCTTCATGTCTCCAGATAGAAGAAACTTAAATAGGGGCAGCTGTTGTACCCCAATTTTTGACCTAAGATCCCGCATTCCATCCGCATCATTGCATGGCAAGAGTTCACAAGCAATTCGACCTATTTTTGCCAATTCCCGAGTCAGATTTCAAAAATTCACAACTTCTTCAAATTTCAATATTTTGAGGGGTTATTTTTTTGCATATGATTTTTCTTGACACCATCTACAATTTTTCTTTACAAGACAAGAGATGATTATGCATTGAAAAGCCACGAAAAAGTTATTAACGTTCGAAGTTGTTTCACGAATTTAATGGAATTTGATTCTTAATTTTGGACTATGTTTTATCCGACCATAAATTTTACACTTTCTCTTCTTTTATTTTTAATTCCATGAAAAAAATCCTAAAAAAAAAATATTTAGTTCATGTCATCTTAATTTTATTTACATTATTATTCAAAATATCAAAAAAGTAGTCTCTTCAAGTTTCATTTAGATTTTTATTCTTAAGTCAAAATTATAGTCTTCTAGATTTAATTTAGTCAAAATCTAAAAAAAACATGTCTTAGCATTATTTTATTTTTAGCATTTCACTTTAATCACAAAAATATATAGTTAATATCTTTTCCTTTTAATTCTTTTAGTTATTATAATTTTCATTTCTTTCTTTCAATATTAATCTTGATTTGGTTCTAATTTTAATTCAACTTTTTAGTTGAGTTATTATTAAAATTAAAATTAATTTTAATTTCTCTTTAATTTTCATGTTTTGGAAATTTTTAGTTTAATATTTTTTATTTTTATTTTTTGTTATTATTATTGTTATTATTATTATTATGCTATTGTCCCTATCCTAACTTTCCATAGAACCCAAACATGCTACACAACAAAACTTGCTGCTACTTCACTCCAAAAACCTGCATAAAAACCAGTCTGCAAACAACCTTTTTACTACCTTTGCTGTCCAAAAGCTTGCCCAAAAATGAAATCACAAATCCCTGCATCAAGAAAGCATAAGAAAGTTGACATAAACTAGAATTCAACTGATATTTGGCTCCAATTTTCCCTCCGATTCTATCATATATTCATTATAAAAACATAAGCAAATGGTGAAGAGCAAGGGGGAGAAAACAAAAAAACATAGCAGTACTTTTATCTAACTTTCAATCCCCATTTTTCTACTAGCAGTAAACCCTCTCTCCAAAAACAAAAAAAAGGCATAGCAGTAAACAACCCATTTCCACCTCTTCTCTCTTTCCAACGTTGTAACTCAGATCAACTTATCCAATCTTGCTCTAACCGGAACATTGCCTTACGGATTAGACCGCCTCACGTCTCTCACCAATCTAGACATGAGTAACAACAATCTTGTTGGAACCATACCATACCAACTTCCTCCTAATCTCCAACGTTTAAATTTTGCTCATAATAACTTAACCGGGACACTCCCTTACTCTATTTCTAACCTCACCTCTCTTACTCACCTGAATCTCAATCATAATCAGCTCCAGCAACCACTCAATCTCAACTTTCTTAATCTTTCTACCCTCTCCAAATTAGACCTCTCTTTCAATTCTTTGACAGGCGACCTCCCTCCAACTATGAGCTCACTTTCAGGCATTACCACCATGTATCTGCAAAACAACCAGTTTACAGGAACTATTGACATTCTTGCTAATCTGACCCTCAATAGTTTGAATGTAGAAAACAATAATTTCACAGGTTGGATTCTGGAGCGGTTGAAAAACATAGACGACCTTCAGACGGGTGGTAATGCATGGAGCTCAGGACCTGCACCACCCCCCTCCTCCTGGGACGCCTCCAATACCTAAAAGCAAACCCAATCCGCTGTCAACTCCCTCCAATCCGTTGCTTAACAATTTCAGATCGCCACTGCATCTCCAGCCGTGTGAACCTCCGTCTCACCACCGGCAACCAGCGACTAGCTCCTCTTTGTTTTCCTCCACATTTTCCGTTCAGCAACAACACTTCCTCTCTCCGACCTCACATCCGCGCCGCCACCTTCGACCGACTCCTCCAACTCCCGCCGCAAATAGATCTGCACCGGACAGCCCCCCGCCACCCGCAACCGTCTCCGCGTCGAAACTTAGGTCGGTACCGTCCTTCATGTTTGGTTCTTGAAATATTGGGTTTTGGCGTTGTATTGCAAAGAGAAGAAAAGTAGGTAGTGAGATAAACTTTTTTTCATGACTTTGTTTCAACTATATTTGTGTTACATTTTGTTTGATTTTTATTTTTTGTTATAATGTTTTGCCACGTGTCAGCTCCTCATTGGACCTACTTTTTCAAAGCAATTTTTAAGGGATGGGGGGTGTTGAAATGTTGACCGAGTATTGATGATGGAGTAGGCATGCTCACATTTTTTTATTATCATTATTACATTAGCTTAGGATTAATTTTAGTTAGTTTTGAAATAGGTACACTATATTTTAACCTAACAGTAAACCTCATTATGTACAACTAATTTTTATTTTTCAATTTTTCAATTTTTAGTTTTGATTTAAGATAGTAATTTTATTATTAAATAGTTTAGATTAACTTAGTAATTTTATAATGAATTTAGTTTATACTTAAACTAGTTTAGATTTAATTTAACAACTTTAGAATTTTAATTTTACAATTTAATAATTTTATAATTAACTTAATTTATATTTAAATTAGTTTAGATGTAATTTAGTAATTTTAGAGCTTTAATAGTTTTAGAATTTCATTTGATTTAGATTTAATTTAATAACTCTAGAATTTTTATTCGATTTAGATTTAATTTAGTAACTTTAAAATTTTCATTTTGGTTTAGATTAAATTTAATAACTCTAGAATTTTTATTTGATTTAGATATAATTTAGTAACTTTAGAATTTTATTTGTTTTAGTTTTGACTTAGTAAACTTTAGAATTTTTTGTTTAGTTTTATTTTAGTAACTTTAGGATTTTATTTCATTTAGATTTGACTTAGTAAATTTTAGAATTAGATTTTATTCCATTTAGATTTGACTTAGTAAACTTTAGAATTAGATTTTATTTCATGATTTGACTTAGTAAACTTTTAGAATTTTATTTGATTTATATTTAGTTTAGTAACTTTGGAACTTTCTTTGTTTTAGGTTAGCAACCTTGGAATTTCTATTTAGTTTAGATTTAATTTACTAATTTTAAAATTTTTAATCTAGTTTAGATCTAACTTAGTAATTTTAGAATTCTAATTTATTTTAGATTTAATTTATTAACTTTAGAATTTTAAGTTAGTAATTTTATAATTTTAATTTAGTTTTAGTTATTAACTTTGAAATTTTATTCAATTTAGTTAGACATTTTAGAATTTAAATTTAGTTTACTTAGTAACCTTAGAATTTCAAATTAGTTTAGATAATTTTTTAATTATACTTTTCTTTTATTCATGATTCTTCTTTGTCCATTCATTTAGTTTTTTTACAATTTATCTTGTTATCTACCTTGTTCGTTTCTCGTGGATTTTAATTATTTATGATTTCTTACTCGAATATTAGATCTACCTGCTTATGATTAACTCCAAGGGAAAGAATTAAATTTGTTGACTTCATGTCACCGAACCTATCTCATGCGATTGCGCGAACCCCTTCATTCATTTTTTTGCTTGTTTACTATTTTGCTAAACTTAAGATAATTTTCCCAAAAGACTCCATTTTTAAACTCACACTTTTTAAGTCAAAACTTCGACACTAGGTCGTCGTATCTTCAAAATCTCGTCCATATCCATCTTTTAGCCAAACGAATCATTTTAATCAAACAAACAATTTTAAACCAAAAAACAGATATTTCAAAAGGTTCCTGCGGAGTACCGCAGATGCATTGGGTGCTAATACCTTCCCATTGTATAACCAACCCCCGAACTCTCGATCTCTTTCAAAAACGCATTGTATTTTTATTACTTTTAAGTATTATTTTACATTGCATAATTTAGGGTTTTATTTCGCTCTTTTCCCTTTTCCCTCGGAAATAATAAAGCGCGGTGGCGACTCTTGCTTTTGTGAGTCAAGTTAATTAATAGCTTGATCTCCGATTTTCACCGCTACAGTACCCTAGGAGTGGCATGTGCATGTGTGTCAGGTTTCATGTTTAAGTTATCTTTGCACATGTATTACGGTGAGCTACGGGTTGATTTTAATTTTCAGGCAAGTCTTGTCATGCATAGTTAACCGTTAATAATTGTGCATAAAGTAAATTGCGGAAAGTAAATCTACGCTATTACAAGGCGTCGGGTATTTACATTGCCAAAAACATAACCCTTGAAAAGATAAATTGCGGAAAAATAAAGAAAGCGATAAAAGTCCTAATTATCTATTACATCCTCGGAACAGTTACATAAATATGATCAAAATAGGAATCAAGAATAAACATGCGCGAGAAAAATTGAATCGGGAAAAGTCTTAGGGTTTTGACCCTTTTTTGAGAAAAGAATGGAATTTTGGTCCTTTTTTGCAATTAATTAATATTAAACCTAATTTACTAGTTAACTAAATAATTACAAGAAAAAAGTATTTTTTATGTTTTTTTATGTTTTAATGAAAATAAAAATAAAAGAAATTAAAAGTTGTCAAAAACCCTAATTCTACATGGATTTTATTTATTGCAAAAAAAAATAGTCAAATTTAACCTAATTAACTAAATTAATTATATTTCGAATTTATTTACAAAAATAAATTAAGGTGAAATTAATAATAATAATAATAATAATAATAAAAATATTTACATTTTTTAGTTGTCTGAATTTATTATGAAAAATATTAATTAAGTTAATTAAATAATAATAATAACAATTAATAATAATTATAGTTAATAAAAAAGGGAAAAGAAAATAAAAGAGGAAATATAAACCAGGGGGGTGTTGGACCCATTAGGAGGTTTGTTTGGAAATCTGACCCATTAAGCTCTCCAGCCTGTTTGACCTTGGGAAATTGTCCATGCGCAGGGTTGACCAGGAGCATCATGGTCATCCACTCATGACCTTCAGATTTATGCTTAAGGACACATGGCACCTGGGATGTGAAAGTGCATGGTGGAACACCTTTGGAGACCTGTACATGAACGTGTTAAGAAAAAATAGAAACAATTATTTGGGGGACCTGGGAATCGAACCCAGGTCCCAATGATCACTAGCCAACGCACCATCCACTGAGCCATTTGAACGCCTTTGTTATTATAATGCACAATGAAATTAATATATAAAAACAACAATTATGCTGGAAAGTAAATAAAACGCGCGCTATTTTTTGAATGGCCCAACCATGAACCAACACGTCATCGTCTTCCTCAGATTTCCTGTAAAAACAAAGTTAAATAGCGGGGGTTTTTAACCCCCACAACCTGCAACCACGAATAATAGCGATTAGCCCTAGGATGAATATAAATATTTCGCGACGGTCTCCGCGTGTTCGTCTGGTCTTGACGAGTTCAACCATAGGCATTAGAGGTGCTAATTTTGCCTGTACTGTAAAGCCCCAATCTGGAAGCTCAAGAACCCTAAATTTCTTCAATGGTAACTTGTGATTCTAGGCATTTTAATCCAATTAACCAATACCATTAGCTTTGTATAGATTCAAGCAATGCAAAACAATGATTAAAACATATTAATTATGCATGAAATATGAGTTTCGATTATGGAAAAGTCAAGCAAACCGTGGTTCTGTACTTGAGTATTCTTGTAGCTTTAGCGTGTGATTTTGATTGCAAAAGGTCCCTGAGAGTTCCTGCAATGTATTAGAAACCACAAAATGCTTTGAATCGTGCTAAACTATAGAAAACAGTTTTCACTTTTCTTTGATTTTTCTTGAATGTGATTATGGTTTTTCTGCATCAAATTCACGTCCAATGCATTAGGGTTCACTTGTGTACTTATAGAGGAAGAGAATTAGGTTAAATCCTTGAGCAAAGATCCATGAAATAATGGTTTGAATATTTGATTTGCAATCATATATTTTTGAATCTTTTTGATTGGAAAAACTTGCCAAACTTGGAGATTCTCGTCCCTTTGATTTGCACACGAATTGCCAGCATATCTTGAGCTTGTTTGCTTCACAAAAAGATTGAAAAAACCATATCTTTGAATTTCCTACAATTTAAATTAATTAAATGAATTAAAATCAATTAAAAATCCAATTAATTAATAAAAATAAGAAAATAAATTCAAATAGGCTTGATGGGTCGTGCATAGGCCTTGGATAAAGTTTCAAGAAGAAATTTGAGGTCCATTAGCAAAAAAAAAGTGTTTTGAGCAAAGTTGACTTTTGCAAATTCACAAAAATTTCCCAACTTATCCAATGCATATATTGCTCAATTTTGATCACATGAACATGTTCTTGGACATTTTGGAAAGGTCTTGAAGTCCTCTAACCAATTCCTTTGGTCCCATGTCATTTGTATTTACCAATCTCAAGTTATGGTCTTTGACTTAAAGTGCATTTTTGTTGACTTTTGAAATTGACCTATAATGTAGAAATTGATAACTTTTTGTGAGAGCATTTCTTGGACTTGGAATGTGAAGATGAGTTGTAGGAAATGTCATCCCCTTCAAAATGAGCATTGGATGGGATTGATGAACCATGAAAAAGTTATGCCTTGGTCAAGATACAATTGACTTTTCTGCTGTCCAAAAATAGTAACTTTTGCATCTTGATGATTTTTGAGCCATTCTTGTGGAATCATGATCATGACTTGATCAAATGATGATTTTGGACTCAAAATAAGATGTTGACCAAAAATTCTGACTTTTGACTGCAAAATGACCATTTTCCCCTGCAGTTGATTGTGAAGCAAATGGAGCTTTTGACTGTGCAATTTGACATTGTGAGTCTTGAGACTTGACATGTAGATGCTTGACAATGTATATAGGCCTATGGGACTTGATTGAGCCATTGAAAACCTCAAATTCCTTGACAGAAACAAAACCCTAATTTGGACTGGCTTAGGAGGCATTTAGACTGTGCAATCCTTGAGCTAATTTGAATAATTTGAAGACCATTCTTGACAAATCTTGAAGAATATGGGAGGGGAAATTTTGGGGGTACAACAGTTGCCCCTGTTCAATCTTCTTAAACCTGAGGATGTAGATTGGATTTCGGGCCTTTCGTGATCCGAAGGTGGAAGATGATTGAACACTAGAGTGCCTAGAAATTTGCACTCACATAGTGTAGTATCAGCATTGTGATGGCGGGAATGGGCTTACAGATGCCATTTGGAGAGATGATAGATAGGAGGATGGGCTTATAGATGCCATCTGGAGGTGTTAATCGCGTAAGAGATTCCTTAGCGAGAACTTGCGTACCTGAGAAAGAAAGATAATTTCCTGGCCTGTTACAGGTGTTGATCTTCAAACTCTTCATGGAGATACTTTCCTGGCTAGATACATGTATAGATCTACAATCAATCGTTCACAGATATGCCCTGGCTAGATACAGGTATCGAATCTGGAACTTCAAAAGGTTGGTCGAGATAGCTTTCCTGGCTGGATACAGGTGTAGACCTCTGACCTGAGAATGAAAGATGACTTCCTGGCTAGATACAGGTATTGATCTTCAATCTCTTCATGCAGATACTTTACTGGCTGGATATAGGTGTAGACCTACAATCAATCGCTCACAGATATGCCCTAGCTAGATACAGGTATCGAATCTGGAACTTCAAAAGGTTGGTCGAGATAGCTTTCATGGCTGGATACAGGTGTAGACCTCTGACCTGAGAATGAAAGATAACTTCCTGGCTAGATACAGGTATTGATCTTCAAACTCCTCATGCAGATACTTTCCTGGCTAGTTACAGGTATATATCTATAATCAATCGCTCACAGATATGCCCTGGCTAGATACAGGTATCGAATCTGGAACTTCAAAAGGTTGGTAGACATAGCTTTCCTGGCTGGATACAGGTGTAGACCTCTGACCTGAGAATGAAAGATAACTTCCTGGCTAGATACAGGTATTGATCTTCAATCTCTTCATGCAGATACTTTCCTGGCTAGATACAGGTATAGATCTACAATCAGTCGCTCAAAGATATGCCCTGGCTAGATACAGGTATCGAATCTGGAACTTCAAAATGTTGGTCGAGATAGCTTTCCTGGCTGGATACAGGTGTAGACCTCTGACCTGAGAATGAAAGATGACTTCCTGTCTAGATACAAGTATTGATCTTCAATCTCTTCATGCAGATACTTTCCTGGCTAGATACAGGTATAGATCTACAATCAATCGCTCACAGATATGCCCTGGCAAGATACAGGTATCGAATCTGGAACTTTAAAAGGTTGGTAAAGATAGCTTTCCTGGCTGGATAGTGGTGTAGACCTCTGACCTGAGAATGAAAGATAACTTCCTGGCTAGATACAGGTATTGATCTTCAATATCTTCATGCAGATACTTTCCTGGCTAGATACAGGTATAGATCTACAATCAATCGCTCACAGATATGCCCTGGCTAGATACAGGTATCGAATCTGGAACTTCAAAAGGTTGGTAGAGATAGCTTTCCTGGATGGATACAGGTGTAGACCTCTGAGCTGAGAATGAAAGATAACTTCCTGGCTAGATACAGGTATTGATCTTCAATCTCTTCATGCAGATACTTTCCTGGCTAGATACAGGTATAGATCTACAATCAGTCGCTCACAGATATGCCCTGGCTAGATACAGGTATCGAATCTGGAATTTCAAAATGTTGGTCGAGATAGCTTTCCTGGCTGGATACAGGTGTGGACCTCTGACCTGAGAATGAAAGATGACTTCCTAGCCTGTTACAGGTGTTGATCTTCAAACTCTTCATGCAGATGCTTTCCTGGCTGGGTACAGGTGTAGACCTACAATCAATCGCTCACAGATATGCCCTGGCTAGATACAGGTATCGAATCTGGAACTTCAAAATGTTTGTCGAGATAGCTTTCCTGGCTGGATACAGGTGTAGACCTCTGACCTGAGAATGAAAGATAATTTCCTGGCCTGTTACAGGTGTTGATCTTCAAACTCTTCATGCAGATACTTTCCTGGCTAGATACAGATATAGATCTACAATCAATTGCTCACAGATATTCCCTGGCTAGATACAGGTATCGAATCTGGAACTTCAAAAGTTGATGGTGATATCTTTTGATTTGACTTTTTCCTGAAAAGGCAAAGCGTTAGTTGTATGCAGGGTCATGATGTATGAAATGCATGATGTCATGATGTTCTCAAAAATAAATGAGATTGTGTCGTATGCACTTTATCATGTATGAAAGCAGGAGATATGAGATGCGAAATGTTTATGAATGTATTTTCATCTTGGGGAAATAAATCCTTGACGAATGCCGGGAGTTTGTTGAATCCTGGGCTGATGTTGAAGAGTAGAGTCTTCGTCTCCGCTGGGGATGATGAACAAAGATGATTGCAAGAATAAGCCTGTAGGAGAAGATGACTCCGTTGGGGGATAAACTTGGTGGAGAGATTACTCTGCAGGGAATTACTCTGTGGGGAAGAGATACTTCGCTGAGAATTTAAAGATAACTTCGCTGGGGATACCATTGACAAGCTATGTTAAGGGATTTGATGAACTCCGCTGGGGATGGTGAGAACTTCTCTAGGGATGATCTTTCCGTTGCAACTTGCTGAGGATAACCCAGTTAGACTCTGATGGGGGATAACCTTTGAATATGGATGGAGAGAGATGCATTTGTACTCTGCAGTGAGGCAAGCCTCCGGAATCTACTGTGGAGATGATTCAACTCTCCTGGGGAAACTTTTTTTTGACTGCACTGGGGAATGGCTCCACTGGGGTGTCTGGTATTCTGCCGGGGAACAATCTTATATTAAGACTGCCGGGGATGCTTGTTGAGGAATATCTGTATACTCTGATGGAGAATATTGAGATCTTCTGGGGATACCCAACTTCCTTAGGGCTGACAGTATCCTAACTCTGCTTGGGGGAGAGTGTTGCTGACTTGCTAGGGATGCTGTGCCTTTTTAGGGCAGATGGGAGACCAACTCTGCTTGGGGAGAGTACTGCTAAATCTTGTCTTACTCTGCGGGGAGTGGAGATATCTTGGTTACATTCTTCAGCCGAACCTACTTTGGTATCTGGTGAACAGAGCAGCTTGTACAGTTCGGACAATTCTTATTGCCCCAGCTTCTGCGAGAGAAGGTACCTGTGGAGGTGCTTGATACCTGCCGATTGATAAATCTTCTTCTGGTAGGTAAGTGACGAGATGATGGGACATAGTCGTACGCTTTAATCCCTAATTTTTGCCTGGACCGCCCTTTCGGGTTTTCAGTCCATCGGGATACCCCTTTTTGCCCAAGCCGCCTTTTCAGGTTTTCGACTTGCCGGGTGTACAGATTTTTCATTTTCATCCCTTATTTTTGCCCGAACCCTTTTGGTTCACCAGGAAGCCCTTATTTTTGCCTAGGCCAGTCGACCTAGCGGGTCTTTAATTATGCGCAATATTTTTTTCCGACTATGTCCATGCTCTCAGAGTGTAGGGAATTGTCACCGTCAGTAATGTTGTGTTTCCAGACTACCAGAAGATGTTCGTTTGATCGTGCAAGATTCGTTGCTGGAATTCATGTCCAATGCCCCAAGTGACTCAGACGGAGATTTGCCCCTGGCTACTTGGCATCTTGAGAGATTCTTTGAATCTTGACTGGACTGCCCCAGATGACGGACCGTGATCATGTCTGCCCCTTGGTTGGAAGTGTTTTTCCATTTGATGTGACCCTTGAGAAGATTTTTGTTCACTAGATATTCGTTGTGCGAATTTGTCTGCTGTTGAACAAATAGTCATATGCAAACAATATTATTTTAAGAATGCAAAGCTTATGTCTGTCTTGAAGTTTTTGAAAATGCATTTTTCAGTAACACAAGCAAATTTTGTAAAATGTGATGTCAACTCAAGATTTTACAGCGAGCCTTACAGGAGTCAGGATACCTTTCGTAACAGTATGCTTTCGAACTAACCCGTGCTTCACCTAGGACTTTTGAGGGTTATAACGTGGCCTGGTTCACGGTTTAAGAATCAAAGCATAAAGGCTCAACATTTATTTGTACCCACCCGTTCTTCGTGATGTTCTTCGATCCTAAACTCAGTTAATCGTGCATTAGATTTTGTTTGAGTCTTTGCTTTGATATTCTGATGATGGTTTGGATATTGATAGTTTATTTTGAATAGGCAGTCATTTCCTTTTGTTGAGGGTTTGTAGGACCTCTTTCTTTTTGATTTCTTTATCCCTGTTTTTTGCCTGAACTGTTTCTTTTGTGATTACAGTCAGCGGGATGCCCCAGTTTTGTAAGTCTCCTTCATAGGTTTTGACTTATTGGGCTTTTATTTTGAAAGATAACGACTGCCTGTCCTTATGATTATTCGGAACCATCACTGTCTTTTGTTTTCGGAAGGACTCCTTTGAGGTCATTTATTGAGCACCTGGATCACTGAGTGATGCCCTTCATTGTGCACCTGGATTAACTGAGAGAACTACCCTGCCCCAGGTTATGATTAAGGGTTTTAATTTTTGAAAAGAAAAACTCCAACTTCTTTGGCTCAAAGGGGTTGACTAGGGATTATCTTCCTTATAACTCCACTGTTTAGGATTTGAAACAATGCCTGTACCTCATCAGGGGGGTCTGTTCAAAAGCATACTGTAAAGATCGTGGTATCGTTTTCGTCATCCTCCCTCAAAAGGTTTAGAATTTTTTAATCGAGAGTTGACATCACAAAAAATGAAAGCAATTTGAATATAGTGAATACGAATGGGTTGATTCAAAACAGACATATGCGATGCATTAATGAAATAAAAAAAGTTTGCCATGACAATAATTGTTTGAATAAGCAAAGAAAAATACAACTTGAGAATTCAAATGAACAAAAGTCTCTTAGTTTGAACTAGTCATCTCAGATGGAGAAGGCTCAGCGGAAGATTTTCATCTCACCATCCGGCATGAACTCCAGCACCCTCCCGTCAATCAAGTCTTGGATCTTGTTCTTCAGAGTCCAACAGTTGTCGGTGTCATGTCCTGGACCGTCAGAGTGGTATGCACACCTTTTATAGGGATGATAGGTAGGAGTGGAAGTATTTGGGTTCCGGGGAGGAGCCTTTAATGTAATCAGCCCTGCCTTCAACATTTGCTGTAGCGCTTGAGTCAGCGACATATTGATCTTGGTAAATTGCCTCTTGGGCTTGTTTGGCTTGCTCTGATCAACCTGTTGTTCTTGGTGAGGTTGTTGTCGGACCCTTGGGGTAGTAGCAACTTGGAGAGGTCCATTCTTCACCATACCAAACTCTTGTCTTCTTGGAGGCTGATTACTGGTTTGATCCCCAGCCTTGATCGTTTGCTTCATACTATTGTATTTGTCTTGATGAAGTTGGTTGATCATGGATCTCAACTCTTCTTGTTCCCGAGCTAAGCCTTGGATAAGAGCCATCTGCCCCAGCATCTGGGTTCTCATTGCATCTACCTCAGCTTGCAGATGTTTCAGTCGTTTGTCCTTATCGTCTTCAGGACTCTTCTTGATCAAATTCCCCACGAGGAGTGTTCTCAACTCTTCCTGCCCCTTGGATAGGTTTAGGAAGATTTCCCTGAACTGAGTCTCTTGAGTATGGAGATCCTGGTTGTCTTGTTGGAAAGCCATTGCTGAAATAAATAGCGAGAACGTGAGAGACCTGTAAAGGGTGACCTGTGAAGCAATGATATGTATGATATATGCA
The DNA here is from genome assembly GCA_948472305.1 of Vicia faba. NCBI lineage: Eukaryota > Viridiplantae > Streptophyta > Magnoliopsida > Fabales > Fabaceae > Vicia > Vicia faba. Next base: position 1,497,782,758 of record OX451736.1, read on the forward strand.
TGCAATGTTTTCAAGGATCTCGCGGGGTAAACAAAGAAACTTGTTAGAATTTGAATTTTGCAGCTTGATTGAAGGAACTTCCTGTTATTAAGAGTCCTTCTTCAAGAGTCAGGCTCACCATATCGAGTGAGTCATAGCCCCTGACTCAAGTTATCATGTTTTGATCTCCGAACAACCTTGGCTAGAGGAAAATAAATCCCCCTTGCCCCTTGCTAGACATTTGGTTCATCATGACCTGCATCGCAAACCCTTGAGATCCTTGAAATGGTTAAGGAAATGCTATGGTATGATGTTATGATGCGTATGATGTTATGTACGTGGATGCAAAGGTGTGAGGTGTAAGTAAGCCCTGTAATAAGTCCAGATTAAGGACTGTAAACAAAACCTGCAAGGAACTCATGTTGTCAGACAACAAGAATATGCAAGTAGTTCAAGTTTGAAGGCACACAAGTCATACAAGACAGCCCTTAGAGTTTAGGCCAGCATGAAGTTTAGGTACTACCCTCTTTCAGTTTCGTTGGTTAAGACCTGTCCTAGAAAATAGTAACCGGGTTCTAGAGGATCTCAATATCACTGACTACCCTCAATCGGTCATAACTCCAGCTTCGCAATCTTTTCTTGCGGCCAGAACCATCACGAGAGTTTAGCCTCAATGAGTGTAGCATACTGCTACTGTTCTATGGCCAAGTTGGGTCAATTTAGGGTTCTAAGGTCGGTTGGTGCTTAATGACTCCTCAGAAGACCCATATTCTCCTCGTTCCAACACAAGGGATATCGGTACAGACCAAAGTGTCACACCAACGTAGCTACTGCTTCACCTGTGTCGGTCTACGCCGGACAGGTCCCTCACAGCTTTTTGCTACCTAAAGGGTATTCCCCAGATCCGGGTTAGGATCTATGAAACTCCGATGCAAGCCCACAATATTAAAGAAAATAAGGCATACAATTGAAAACATAAGAGTGGTCTAATCCTAAGGTACACCTCACTTATAAAAGATATCCCCAGCAGAGTCGCCAGTTCTGTGATCGGTGGAAATAGAACTGACTGTTTTGAAATGCTGGTTTGCAAAATGTCGCGGTAAGCAAGAGTCGACACCGTCTTTTATGTTCTCCAACAAGGAAAGGACAAAAGCACAGCAAAATTCCTTTTCGAGATGTTTCTCGGTTCGGGAGGTAGATTATAGAAAGGGAAGGTGTTAGCACCCTTTCTATTCGTGGTTATCCACGGGCTCTTAGGTACTTGCTCACTATGTTTTCAAAAATGTATGTTTTTCTTGTGTTTGTGGGTTTTGAAAAAGTTTGTTTTGACTTTTGTATCAGTCCTCAAGAGTGTATGAAGTATTGTTTGAAAACTTTTGTTAGAAAAGTGTAAGTGCGAAAAGTTGTTTTTGTTTTTTAGAAAGAGCAAGTACCTAAGAACCTCTACCTACTCAAAGGAATTAAGCTGTGTAAATGTCCTTTAGGCAGTACTATCCCGCTATTGAGAAGTAGGTAGCACCATCGTTGGAGTTATTCGGGTCAATTCGATTAATAGGGACATGTGTGGTCACCAAAGCAATAGTAGGACGCCTTAGCGATAACCCTAATGTCCTAGATCCTTTTTTATCCGAGGCAACCGTTTCGAGGCAACTGGATCTTTAAACAGGAGGGCGACCTCTAAAACACCCTATACTCAATGACCACGTCGAGGCAACCAAGTGAGGCGTACCCTAGGAGTGGCATGTGCATGTGTGTTAGGTTTCATGTTTAAGTTATCTTTGCACATGTATTACGGTGAGCTACGGGTTGATTTTAATTTTCAGGCAAGTCTTGTCATGCATAGTTAACAGTTAATAATTGTGCAAAAAGTAAATTGCGGAAAGTAAATCTACGCTATTACAAGGCGTCGGGTATTTACATCGCCAAAAACATAACCCTTGAAAAGATAAATTGCGGAAAAATAAAGAAAGCGATAAAAGTCCTAATTATCTATTACATCCTCGGAACAGTTACATAAATATGATCAAAATAGGAATCAAGAATAAACATGCGCGAGAAAAATTGAATCGGGAAAAGTCTTAGGGTTTTGACCCTTTTTTGAGAAAAGAATGGAATTTTGGTCCTTTTTTGCAATTAATTAATATTAAACCTAATTTACTAGTTAATTAAATAATTACAAGAAAAAAGTATTTTTTTATGTTTTTTATGTTTTAATGAAAATAAAAATAAAAGAAATTAAAAGTTGTCAAAAACCCTAATTCTACATGGATTTTATTTATTGCAAAAAAAATAGTCAAATTTAACCTAATTAACTAAATTAATTATATTTAGAATTTATTTACAAAAATAAATTAAGGTGAAATTAATAATAATAATAATAATAATAAAAATATTTACATTTTTTAGTTGTCTGAATTTATTATGAAAAATATTAATTAAGTTAATTAAATAATAATAATAACAATTAATAATAATTGTAGTTAATAAAAAAGGGAAAAGAAAATAAAAGAGGAAATATAAACCAGGGGGGTGTTGGACCCATTAGGAGGTTTGTTTGGAAATCTGGCCCATTAAGCTCTCCAGCCTGTTTGACCTTGGGAAATTGTCCACGCGCAGGGTTGACCAGGAGCATCATGGTCATCCACTCATGACCTTCAGATTTATGCTTAAGGACACATGGCACCTGGGATGTGAAAGTGCATGGTGGAACACCTTTGGAGACCTGTACACGTGTTAAGAAAAAATAGAAACAATTATTTGGGGGACCTGGGAATCGAACCCAGGTCCCAATGATCACCAGCCAACGCACCATCCACTGAGCCATCCGAACGCCTTTGATATTATAATGCACAATGAAATTAACATATAAAAATAACAATTATGCTGGAAAGTAAATAAAACGCGCGCTATTTTTTGAATGGCCCAACCATGAACCAGCACGTCATCGTCTTCCTCAGATTTTCTATAAAAACAAATTTAAATAGCGGGGGTTTTTAACCCCCACAACCTGCAACCACGAATAATAGCGATTAGCCCTAGGATGAATATAAATATTTTGCGACGGTATCAGCGTGTTCGTCTGGTCTTGACGAGTTCAACCATAGGCATTAGAGGTGCTAATTTTGCCTGTACTGTAAAGCCCCAATCTGGAAGCTCAAGAACCCTAAATTTCTTCAATGGTAACTTGTGATTCTGGGCATTTTAATCCAATTAACCAATACCATTAGCTTTGTATAGATTCAAGCAATGCAAAACAATGATTAAAACATATTAATCATGCATGAAATATGAGTTTCGATTATGGAAAAGTCAAGCAAACTGTGGTTCTGTACTTGAGTATTCCTGTAGCTTTAGCGTGTGATTTTGATTGCAAAAGGTCCCCGAGAGTTCCTGCAATGTATTAGAAACCACAAAATGCTTTGAATCGTGCTAAACTATAGAAAACAATTTTCACTTTTCTTTGATTTTTCTTGAATGTGATTATGGTTTTTCTGCAGCAAATTCATGTCCAATGCATTAGGGTTCACTTGTGTACTTATAGAGGAAGAGAATTAGGTTAAATCCTTGGGCAAAGATCCATGAAATAATGGTTTGAATATTTGATTTGCAATCATATATTTTTGATTAGAAAAACTTGCCAAACTTGGAGATTCTTGTCCCTTTGATTTGCACACGAATTGCCAGCATATCTTGAGCTTGTTTGCTTCACAAAAAGATTGAAAAAACCATATCTTTGAATTTCCTACAATTTAAATTAATTAAATGAATTAAAATCAATTAAAAATCCAATTAATTAATAAAAATAAGAAAATTCAAATAGGCTTGATGGGTCGTGCATAGGCCTTGGATAAAGTTTCAAGAAGAAATTTGAGGCCCATTAGCAAAAACAAAGTGTTTTGAGCAAAGTTGACTTTTGCAAATTCACAAAAATTTCCCAACTTCTCCAATGCATATCTTGCTCAATTTTGATCACATGAACATGTTCTTTGACATTTTGGAAAGGTCTTGAAGCCCTCTAACCAATGCATTCGGTCCCATGTCATTTGGATTTACCAATATCAAGTTATGGTCTTTGACTTAAAGTGCATTTTTGTTGACTTTTGAAATTGACCTATAATGTAGAAATTGATAACTTTTTGTGAGAGCATTTCTTGGACTTGGAATGTGAAGATGAGTTGTAGGAAATGTCATCCCATTCAAAATGAGCATTGGATGGGATTGATGAACCATGAAAAAGTTATGCCTTGGTCAAGATACAGTTGACTTTTCTGCTGTCCAAAAATAGTAACTTTTGCATCTTGATGATTTTTGAGCCATTCTTGTGGAATCATGATCAAGACCTGATCAAATGATGATTGTGGACTCAAAATAAGATGTTGACCAAAAATTCTGACTTTTGACTGCAAAATGACCATTTTGCCCATGCATTTGATTGTGAAGCAAATGGAGCTTTTGACTGTGCAATTTGACATTGTGAGTCTTGAGACTTGACATGTAGATGCTTGACAATGTATATAGGCCTATGGGACTTGATTGAGCCATTGAAAACCTCAAATTCCTTGACAGAAACAAAACCCTAATTTGGACTGGCTTAGGAGGCATTTGGACTGTGCAATCCTTGAGCTAATTTGAATAATTTGAAGACCATTCTTGACAAATCTTGAAGAATATGGGAGGGCAAATTTTAGGGTACAAGAGATGCACCCGAAAAGCCGAATGTGATTTCTGCCCCAATGCCCAAGCACAGCCATAATGTCCATGCCGTTATGGAAGATCTTCATGTCACCGCCGTTAATGAATTAATAACTCCATTACCAGTGATTAAAGTGAATTTGATGAAAGCCAGGATATTCCCAGGCTGTGGAAAAGACTGTTACTTTTGTTCAAACTTGCAGACTGACTGCCCACTGTTGAAATCAGGCATCCAACGCCTGATGGATACCCAAGAGATCCTCTTTCAAAAGACTCCTGTTGATCCTATCACTCATGTTACTCATGTTACCTTTGATACTCCAACCAATGACATTGCTATAATAACCATCTCCGACGATCTTTCCAAGACCTGCAAAAGGCCTGTTAAGATTACGCCTGATCCTAAGTTCGTACCGTTGAAAATTACCATGTGGGGGCCTGTCCCGTATAAATCTAACAAGATGATACCATGGAACTACGGAGGAGAAATCTTCTACCATGGTATCAAGCAGATTGAATCAGTCCAAGAGAATTCCGATGATGAAACCCCTGATATAGGGAATATTGCAGGAACTAGCAAGATAACCCGCAGCGGAAGGATCTTCTCTCCGGAGATTTCTCCTTCACGGGCAGTCTTCGGACCCTCGAGAGTTTCAGTACCTGTCAAGCCATTTGTGCAAAGCCCGGTAATTGAAGAATTTGATGCTCCCGAAGATAGACCATTTGATGTTAATACCAATAAGGGTAAGGGGATACAAGAAGCGCCTGTCAGGATGAAGGCTCAGACTGTGGTTATCCCTGAGACCACCCAAAAAGAGATGGAAGAAATCTTAAAGATAATCAAGAAGAGCGACTACAACGTCGTGGAGCAGCTAGGGCAGACCCCTTCAAAAATCTCCATGCTGGCTCTCTTACTCTGCTCTGAGGCTCATGCTAAAGACTTGATCAAATTTCTAAAGACGGCACACGTGCCTCAAGAAACTTCTGCAGACCAGTTTTAAGAGTGCGTGGCTAGCCTTACAGCCGATAATGGTCTTGGTTTTTCTGATGCTGATTTGACCTCTAAGGGAAGAAAGCATAACGATGCACTACATGTCTCGGTAGAGTGTAGGGGGACCACACTTTCTCATGTTTTGGTAGATACCGGTTCATCCTTAAATGTTCTATCAAAGAAGGCATTGGACAGATTGGATTGTGAAGGTTTGACCCTAAAGCCTAGTAACATAGTTGTTAGAGCCTTCGACGGTTCTAAGGGGATGGTTCACGAAGAAGTGGACATTCCAATCAAAGTGGGTACAGAAATTTTCAACTCTACTTTTTATGTGATGGACATCCGTCCTTCATATTCATGCTTGTTGGGAAGGCCATGGATCCACAACACTGGGGCAGTCACTTCCTCTCTACACTAAATGCTAAAGTATCTAGTTCAGGGTAAGATTAGAACGGTTCATGGTGAGGAAAAGTATATGATAAGTCACCTTAACTCTTTTCGCTATGTGGAGTTAGATGGCGAATTCATAGAAACACCTTTCCAACACTTTGAAGAGGTTTCTCCTGAGGTCGCGGTAGCAAAGACAATGACTGATGTGCCTATTATTACCAAGTCAGTGTCCCAGATGTCATCCCTTAAAGATGCAGAGGCTGTAATCAAAGAAGGAAGAAGTACAGTGTGGGGGAAACTGCCAGATTTTCCTCACAAGACGGACAAGTTCAGATTGGGTTTTACCGCTGCTAGCCAGAAAGTTGTGCATTGCTCCCGGGCTGGAGGACCACCTTTAAAGATCACTCCCCATGGAGTTCATGCTTTGGAAGATTCTGAAGACGAGGGTAACTTTGAAGATTGAATATTTCCAACCGTTGAAGAAGGGTTAAGCAATTGGGAGGCGAAAGACTTCGTTCCCATCACTTTCATCAATCAGTAATTTATCTTTGAACAATTTCCTGCTTGGTCTGTAATAATTAAACAATTCGTACACTCTTTTTCCTTGTGCCTTTCCCGGGGCATATAGGTCCATTTGTAAGGGCTTGATTTCTTCATTATCATATGCCATTTTTATTGAATCATTGGACATTTTCATCTATAAACTATTGTGTTCATTTTCTTTCCTTTTACATTTTATTTTGTTTAAGGATGGATATCCCTTACACACACCCACACTCACAAAATGCAGGTACCCATCCACTCTGGATTCCATGGGTAACAATTCTGCTATGGCCTTCAGTGACTCTGAAGATCTGGTCAATCATGCCGAATACGAAGGTGATGAAGACTGTGAAGTGCCTGGAGAGTTGGCTAGACTTCTACAACAGGAAGAGAGGGCTATTCTGCCCCATGAAGAGCTGTTAGAGACTATCAACTTGGGTACTGCCGAAGACAGGAGAGAAGTTAAAATGGGTGCCAACCTAGAGCCAAATGTTAAGGAGCGCTTAGTTAAGCTGTTGAATGAATATGTTGAGATCTTTGCCTGGTCCTACGAAGACATGTCGGGACTCGACACAGATATTGTGGTTCACCGTCTCCCTACCAGAGAAGACTGCCCACCAATAAAACAAAAAGTCCGACGAATGAGGCCTGATATGTATGAAAAGATCAAAGCCGAAGTGATGAAGCAATTCAATGTCGGGTTTCTTGCTGTTACTTCCTATCCTCAATGGTCGCTAACATCGTGCCCGTTCCAAAGAAAGATGGCAAAGTAAGAATGTGCATGGATTACCGAGATTTAAACAGGGCTAGCCCTAAAGATGACTTTCCACTGCCGCACATTGACATTTTGGTCGACAACACAGCTCAACATAAGGTATTTTCCTTCATGGATAGATTTTCAGGGTACAACTAGATCAAAATGGCCCCCGAAGACATGGAGAAGACTACTTTTGTTACGCAGTGGGGTACTGTGATACGGTGGGAAGAGAACTGACTGCTTTGGAATGCTGGTTCGCGTTTTGCGTTTGTTTTCTCATAATGTCGCGGTAAGCAAGAGTCGCCACCGTCTTTTATTTTATCCAACAAGGAAAGGAAAAAAGCACAGAAAAATTCCTTTTTCGAGATGTTTCTTGGGTCCGGGGGGTAGATTATAGAAAGGGAAGGTGTTAGCACCCTTTCTATCTGTGGTTATCCACGGGCTCTTAGGTACTTGCTCAAAGTGTTTTCAAAATTTTCTTTTCTTTGTGTTTGTGGGTTTGAAATAGTTTTTGTTTGAAAGGTGTGAGTGCGAAAAGTTTTATTTTGTTTTGAGTGAGCAAGTACTTAAGAACCGTCTACTTACTCGAAAAAGGAATCAAACTGTGCTAATGTCCTTTAGACAATGCTATCCCACCATTGAGGAGTAGGTAGCATTGTCGTTGGAGTTTTAAGGGTCAATTCGGTTAAGGGACGTGTGGCCACTAAAGCAATGTTAGGACGCATTAGCGGTAACCCTAGTGTCTTAGATCATTTTTCCGAGGTAACTGTTTCGAGGCAACTATGATCTTTGGATAAGAGGGTGACCTCTAAAACTTCCTATACTCAATGACCACGTTCGAAGGCAACCAAGTGAGGTGTACCCTAAGAGTACGCATGTGCGAGTGTGTTATTTTGGTTAGTTTTATCTTTGTACATGTCATGGGTGAGCTATGTTGAATTTAAGTTCATACATTTGATCTTGTCATGCATTCCCTATTACCAAACATCTAACAGTGTATAGTTGCGGAATTTAAATTGCGGAAATTAAATCTAAACTATTACAAGGCGTCGGGTATTTACATCGCCAAAAACAACCCTTAAAATTAAAGTGCAAAAAGTAAATAAAGCGATAAAAATATTAAAGGTCCTAATTAAAGCTATTACATACCGGGAAACAATTACAATATTGGAATCAAATGGATCGCGTGCGAGAAATTAAATCGAATGCATTTTTTAGGGTTTTGACCCTTTTTTGAAAGAAAGCATTTTTTTTGTTATTTTTTTGGAATTAAAAGAAATTATATCTAAATTAACAATTAAATTAATTAATTAATTAAAGTATTTTTGGATTTTTAAAGAAAATAAAATAAATTTGGTCAAAATTAATAAAAACCTAATTTTCTACATTAATTTTAATTATTGCAAAAATATTGGAATTATACCTAATTAAAACTAAGTTAATTAAATTAATTTATTTACAAAAATAAAGTACTGAATTTAATTTTAATAAATAAAATATTTTTTGTGTTTTTGATTTTATGAGAAAAAATTTAATTGGTTAGTTTAAATAATAAAAATAATAATATAAAACAAATAAATAAATAAAATGAAAAGAAAAAGAAATAACTAAAAAGGGGGCGTTGGGCCCAAAAGGATGGTGAAAATAGCAGCTTAGTGGCCCAACAGGCGCTGGCCTGGGTTGACTTTCCATGATTCCCTATGGTGTGTTGACTTGAGTGTAGGATGGATCTCCAATATGGTCCACCAGATCTGGCCTGGGGCCATCTGGTAAGCGTTGGAATGGTGATGTATGGTGTGTTGTACGCCTGGGATGGTATAGAATCACCTGGAGAAAAATAACACAAATGTATTGGAGGACCTGGGATTTGAACCCAGGTCCCATTGGATTTTGTACTAGCACCCTTACCAACTCAACCACTGCACTTAATTGTTAATATAATAAGCAATGAATATTATATGGGAAAACAACTATTAGGCCTGAAATAAAAAAAGTAAACGTGAAATATTTGAATGAGCCAATTGGATGGGGACACGTCTTCGTCCCTGTCCTTGGAATTATACAAAGATTACCTGCGGATTTATATCTGCAGCTAAATCCCTAGGTCGAACCTAAAACCAAATCTAGGCCATGAAAATTCAATCTAAGACCAGGGTCCTGTTCGTCTCTCCTTCCTGAACACGCATATGCCCATCATTTGCCTTGATTTCACCTGTAGCAAAAATGCCCAAAAACGAATACCAAGAACCCTAGAATCGGCTAGGGGCTTATAAGCCATGAAAATGCAATTCAATGATGCAAAAAGCTTCTAAATGAAACGAAAAGCATGAATATGCAAAGATTTGGCAAGAAAAGTGCAAGAATTATGAGATACGAATCCAACTGAAAGATGAGTTTTAGAGAGACTTACAACGCTATTTAGGATATGAATGGCCTTGATTTTGATTGCTATATACTCAGTGAATGTCAAGCAAGAGGATAGCGTTGGGATTTTGCTTTGAATTGGCCCCTATGCTTGATTTCAGTTTCAAGCTTTTTCAAGCTTTTTTCAAGTTTTGCTTTTGTGATTTTTGCAGCCTCTTGGTTCTGATTTTCGTGCCTTTGCATTGTACAAGTAATATGGAATGAATTAGGTCAAGTTTTGGGCTTTGAATCCTTATGCGTTGATGATTTAGGATTTGATTTGATCCTCCATGAAAAAGCTTCCAAAAATGTCCAAAAATCAATATTTTGTGCATGATATGGCTTGATACGAGTTTGATCTTGTCCATGATGATAATTAAAACCTGTATCAATCAAAAAGATACCAAGTGATCAATTTTTAGATTTTATTTGGATTTAAATTGATTAAAAATGAATTAATTCAATAAAAATCAAATAAAATAGAAAAATTAATAATTGGGCACAAGGCTGAAGATAGAACACGTGTGTAGTGTGACAAGATCAAATCAAGTGGAAAAAAGTGGGCCCATTTATCAAAATTTGAAGTTTTGAGGATAGTTGACTTTTGGCAATTTTGGAAAAATGTCCAACTTCAACAATTCATAATTCCTTGAATTTAGAACTTTTGGAAGTGTTCTTTGACTTTTTAGAAACATTGAGATGTCCTCTAACCAACCCTTTTGGTCTCATATCATTTTCATATTCCATTCTCAAGTTATAAGCTTTGGCAAAAAAGGTATTTTTGTTGACTTTCAAAAATGACCTATAATGTCCAAATTTGTAACTTTTTGTGAGTGCAGTTCTTGATCTTGGGGTGTGAAGATGGATTGTAGGAAATTTAATCCTCTTAAAAATGAGCTTTGGATGGGTCATTTCTCATAAAGTGTGAGAAAGTTATGCTTGGTCAAAGTTGAGTTGACTTTTCCTACAAAACTCTAATTTAGCAACTTTTGAATCTTGATGAATCTTGAGAAATCCTTGATGAATCTTGAGAAATCCTTGATGAATCATGATCAACCCTTTATCAAATGATTAAATATCCTTCAAAATGAGAATGTTGACAAAAAATCTTGAGGTTTGACTATTTGTAGGTCACAATTGACTTTTGCCCTAGCACAGTCGATTTTTAGACCTCTTGAGCAATTGACTGACCAAACTTCCTCTGTAAGGCTTGAAATTTGACATGGATGAACTTGAGAACATATTAGGACATTGGGGAGCACTTGATGTCATTTGGATGCAAGGACCTTGATGCAACACAAAACCCTAGTTTGAGGTTGACTGCCTTAGGAGATGATTTGACTGTCCCACTCTTGAGCAATCTTGAGCCACTTGGAGATTTTTCTTGCAATGTCTTGAGAAATATGGGAGGGAAAATTTTGGGGTACAACAGTTGCCCCTGTTCAATCTTCTTAAACCTGAGGATATAGATTGGCTTTCGGGCCTTTCGTGATCTGAAGGTGGAAGATGATTGAACACTAGAGTGCCCAGAAATTTGCACTCGCATGAAGTGGTATCATCATTGTGATGTCGGGAATGGGCTTACATATTCCATTTGGAGACTTGTTGGTAGGTGGTCTGAACTTCGACTGGAATACGAATCATGGAGATCTTATCGGCGATCTGACTGAACCAGAGGAGGTCTTGTCTTCTTTGACGGGATTGGTATCAGAAAAATCTTTAGGAATCGATTTAACTGGACCAGAGGAGGTCTTGTCTTTTCTGACTGGATCGGCAACAGTAAAATCTTTAGGAATCGATTTAACTGGACCATAGGAGGTTTTGTCTTTTTTGCCTGGATCGGCATCAATAAAATCTTTAGGAATCGATTTAACTGGACCAAAGGAGGTTTTGTCTTCTTCGACTGGATTGGTATCAGAAAAATCTTTAGGAATCGATTTAACTGGTCTTGTCGCCTTTGACTGGATTGGCATCGGAAAAATATTTAGGAATCGATTTAACTGGACCAAAGGAGGTTTTGTCTCTTTTGACTGGATTGGTATTAGAAAAATATTTAGGAATCAATTTAACTGGTCTTGTCTCCTTTGACTGGATTGGCATCAGAAAAATCTTTAGGAATCGATTTAACTGGTCTTGTCTCCTTTGACTGGGTTGTCATCAGAAAAATCTTTAGGAATCGATTTAACTGGTTTTGTCTCCTTTGATTGGATTGGCCTCAGAAAAATCTTTAGGAATCGATTTAAATGGTTTTGTCTCCTTTGACTGGATTGGCCTTAGAAAAATCTTTAGGAATCGATTTAACTGGTCTTGTCTTCTTTGACTGGATTGGCCTCAAAAATCTTTAGGAATCGATTTAACTAGTTTTGTCTCTTTTGACTGGGTTGGCCTCAGAAAAATCTTTAGGAATCAATTTAACTGGTTTTGTCTCCTTTGACTGGATTGGCCTCAGAAAAATCTTTAGGAATCGATTTAATTGGTTTTGTCTCCTTTGACTGGATTGGCCTCAGAAAAATCTTTAGGAATCGATTTAACTAGTTTTGTCTCTTTTGACTGGGTTGGCCTCAGAAAAATCTTTAGGAATCGATTTAACTGGTTTTGTCTCCTTTGACTGGATTGGCCTTAAAAAAATCTTTAGGAATCGATTTAACTGGTTTTGTCTCCTTTGACTGGGTTGGCCTCAGAAAAATCTTTAGGAATCAATTTAACTGGTGTGATCGGTGGATCTGGAACTGACTGTTTAACGCTGGTTCGCGAAATGTCGCAGAAGCAAGAGTCGCCACCGTCTTTTATTTTCTCCAAATGGAAAGGACAAAAGCACAAAAAAATTCCTTAAAGAGATTGCTCTCGGTTCGGGAGGTAGGTTATAGAAAGGGAAGGTGTTAGCACCCTTTCTATCCATGGTTATCCATGGGCTCTTAGATACTTGCTCATTGTGTTTTCAAAATATGTTTTCTTTTCAAGTGTGTGTGGGTTTTGAAAAAGTTTCGTTTAAAGATTTCAGATCGACTCTTGTATCAGTCCTCAAGAGTGTTTGAAAAATTGTTTTGAAAGCTTTTTGAAAGTGTCGGTGTGAAAAGATTTTGATTTGTTTTTTAAGAGAGCAAGTATCCATGAGTCATCTACCTACCCTAAGGAATTAGGCTGTGTAAATGTCCTTAAGGTAGTGCTATCCCACCATTGAGAGGTAGGTAGCACCACCGTTGGAGGTGTTCGGGTCAATTCGAGGTTCGGGACACGGTGATCACCAGAGCAATGGGAAGACACCTTAGAAGCTACCCTCATGCCAGGTTCCCGGATCATGAGGACTTACTAAGACATCCTCTACTCGACGATCACCTTTCGAGGCAAGGCAACAGTGAGGCGTACCCTAGGGGTGGTGTGTGATTTGTGTGTCAGATTCATTTGCATTTATCTTGTCATGGTATAGGTGATCTACGCATTTGTTTTTATTTTTGTCCATTCATTCTTGCATGCCTTGATTAACAGTTAAAAATTGCGAGAAAGATAAAATTCTAAACTATTACAAAAGGCGCGGGTCCACATCGCCAAAATTTCCTGAACCCGATTTGACAGAAAATAAAGAAATAATGAAAAGTAAAGTACGAGAAATTAATTTACAAGGCCTTGGGAGAGGTACATAAATATTACACGAGAAAGAAATAAACACGCGAATTAAATAAGAATTAAAACGAGGGCGTTGGACCCTTTTTGCAAAATTAAATTAAATGATGAAATTAATTAATTAAAAAAGAAAAGAAATTGTTTTTGGTATTTTTTGGTTTTAATGAAAAAAGAATTAATTAAAATAACATGCTAACCCTAATTCTACAATTTTTATTTTATTATGAAAACATGTTAAAGTTTTAACCTAAAATTAACCCTAATTAATTTACATGCAATTTAATTACAAAAATAAATATTTAATATTTAATTATTATGAAAGAAAATAAAAAGGGATAAAAAAATTAATTAAACCCTAATTCTACCAATTTTAGGTTTTTTATTATGAAAACATTATAGTTAAACCTAATTTAATAACTAAAATTAATTAATGGACTTTATTTACCAAAATACTAAAATAAAAATATTTATTATTTTTTATCTTTTTCTGATTTTTTTGTGTGTTTTTTATATATTATGAAAATAATTGAATTAACAGAATTAATTAAAAAAGAATAATAATTAAAAATAAAAAAAGAATAAAAAAGATATTGCAAACCTCAGGGGGGTGTTGTCCCCAATTGTAAGGTGAAGCCCAGCAATTTGAGCCCAATTATTCATAGCCTGGTTGACTTTTCCACTCACGTACCCAAGCGTTGACTAGAGTGCATCATGTTCCCCAGATCCTGGCCTTTGATTGAATACCCTGGGACGCGTGGCCAGCTTGATTTTGAGGGTGTATCGTGGACCACAACATTGAAACTGCATATGAATATTAAATGAAAAACAATATGAAAGGGGGTGGGGACCTGGGGCTCGAACCCAGGTCCTGAACGTTACCAGCGCTTATGCCTGCCAGTGGAGCTACTTTGTTTCTTTGTAAATTAAATAACCAACAACCAATATAAAATAAAACAACACGCTAGTGGATTTTTAGCGCGCGATTTTGAATGGACCAACCAGAACCGGCCACTTCATCGTCTTCCCCATAGTTTTATTCTTCCTGAAAAAATAGAGAACGGTTAACGGGGGTTTTGAACCCCCTCAAAATAAACCACATTCCATAATAGCGATTAAGCCCTCTTGGTATATAAATTAAGCGCGAGAATGCTATTCTTTTCGTCCAAACGCGCTGAACATGGTCATGGCATTGAGGTCTCCTAATTTTACAGTATCAAGAAACCCCTAATTTGGATTTCAAGAAAACCTAGCCTGCATCAATGGTAGAATCATGTATATCGCATAAAAACGCAATTAATTTATATGGTTAGCTTCAGAATCTTATAATGAACACAAATCAAGCATCAAAAATTATGAAAAGTGTATGAATTAAGATGCACGAATGAGAAATTTTTTCTGTACAGGTGAGATTGTTCTCACGTTTCTGGGCACGAAAGCTTGTAGTTTTTGATCCAAATCCCTTCTTTGAAGCCTCAGCAAGCTAATGGAACTGATCTTTGGCCTTGAATCGTCCTGGAAATTGGTTTTCAGATTTCACTTTTTTCACAAAAAACTCAAGTTTTGTTTTCTATGTATGGCACAGCTTGCAGTCAGTGAGCACGAGGGTTTCTTTGCTTGTATATGTATGAATGATTTAGGGTTGAAAACTTGATCAAAATCCATGCATTGATTTGCAAACCATAATTTTTCAATCTTTTTTCATGCTTTTTAGTTCTCAATCATATTCAATCAATTCCAATTCTTCCCTAATTTGATTTGCACGAAATATTGAAGATATTATATGCACAAAAAGATTTGAAATAGTAGGTTTAGTATTTTTCATGTATTTATTTTAATTTAAATGAATTATTAATAATAAAAATCCAAATAAATAAATAAAAAATGAAGAAAAACTTCCCTTTGGGCCAAGTGGTCGTGCACATGCCTTGGATGATGAATTGTGGAAGAAAAATAGGCCCATTAGCAATTTTAGGTCATTTGAAGCAATGTTGACTTTTCAAAATATCCAAAAATTTCCCAACTTCCACAAGGCATAACTTGCTCAATTTGTAAGCTTTGCTCATGTTCTTGGACATTTTGGAAAGGTCTTTGAGTCCTCTAACCAATGCCTTTGGTCCCATGTCATTTTGATTTACCAATCTCAAGTTATGGCCTTTGACTTAAAGTCCCTTTTTGTTGACTTTTGAAAATGACCTATAATGTTGAAATTGATAACTTTTTGTGAGAGCATTTCTTGGACTTGAAGTCTGAAGAGGAGTTGTAGGAAATGTCTTTCTATTCAAAATGAGATTTGGATGGAATTTTTCTGATAATCCATGTGAAAGTTATGCCCTGGTCAATTTACAGTTGACTTTTTCAGCTGTCCAAATAAGGAAACTTTTGCATCTTGATGATTTTTGAACCAAGCTTTGAGAATCATGATCAAGCATTGATCAAATGATGTTTGTGGCTTCAAAATGAGATGTTGACCAAAAATTTGAACTTTTGACTGTCAAATGACCATTTTGCCCCTACAGTTGACTGTAGTGCAATTAGGGTTTTGACTGTGCAATTTTGTGCTGAAAGTCTTGAAACTTTGTATGAGGATGCTTGACCATGTTTATAGGCATGTGGGACTTGATTGGACCCTTGGAAACTTCATTTTCTTGATCAGAACCAAAAACCCTAATTTTGACTGTTTAGGAGACCCTTGACTGTGTAACCCTTGGGGAATTTTGAAGCTTGACTTAGCAATTTCTTGAAGAATATGGGAGGGCAAATTTTAGGGTACAACAACTGGTCTAGAGGAGGTCTTGTCTGGATCGGCATCAGAAAAATCTTTAGGAATCGATTTAACTGGATCAGGCAAGGTCTTCCATATAGTTGAGAATTTAACTGCATCTTTCCTGAAAGGCAAAGGTCAGTCATATGCAATGCATGATATAGATCAAGCAATGATGTTCTCAACATAAATGAGACTGTGTTAAATGATGTGTATATGCATGTCTTATGATGTATGGAAATGTAATGTTTCTAGCTGGGGAAAATAAATCCCGAATAGCTGCTGGAGAGAGAGTTGAATTCTTCGTTTCTGCCAGGGATGGTGAACGAAGGTGTTTGCGAGAATAAACCTGCAGGAGAAGAGAACTCCGTTGGGGAATAAACTGATGAGGCGATTACTCTATGGGGAAGAGATGCTCTGTTGAGGATTTTAACGATAAACTCCGCTGGGGATTCCGCTGATAAGCTCCGCTGGGGATTTCAATGATAAATTCCGCTGGGGATGGATTACCGTTGCTGGTGATATTAAATCTGTTGAGAGTTGAATTCCTGTTTGTGAAAGGAAAGAACTTCGCTGGGGACGATCTTTCAATTGCAACTTGCTGGGGATAACTTCTGAGTTTGCTGGGAATGATCCTTTGAACTCGGCTGGGAGATTTATTTTTATACTCCGCTGGGGATAGACTTCCAGAGTCTACTGGGGATGATGCTTCAACTCTGTTGGGAAAGCTTTTTTCAGACCGTGCTGGGGAAATATTGACTCCATTGGGGGTATCTTGTATTTTGCCGGGGAATATTCTTATACTCCATTGGGGAATATTAAGACTGTCGGGGATACTCTTATACTTTGCTGGGGAATATCTTTATACTCCGCTGGGGAATATTAAGACCTTTTTAGTGCTGATGGTAGACCAACTCTTCCTGGGGAGAGCATTGTTGATTTGTTCATAATTGCAAGTCTCAGCTGGGAGAGCTACCATTACTGTCTTACTTTGCGGGGAGTGAAAGTACCTTAGCCACATTCTTCAGCTGAATCTACCTTTGTACCTGGTGGACAGAGCAACTATACAGCTTGGACAATTCTTATTGCCCCTGTTTCTGATATTACCTGTAATCGTCTTTTTGTTTCGCATGTAAATATTCATGAGCAGTAATTAATGTCAAATGCATATATCAAAAATGAACATTGGACGTTCTTTGCAAAACAAAACAGATAAAGAAAAGTAAACAGTTTGAAATTTCTTCGAAAATGAATTTGTATTGATTTTGAAGTTTGGCCTGTAAATAGGCATTTTTGTACAAGAGGCTGACGTCCTATTAAGAGAACGCCACCGAACAAATAGAATTTTACACAATTTGTTAAAAGAAAACAAAACAGCTATGTGAATGATCCCACTGGGTTCCAACTCAGCTATTGCCTTTATGTCCTTAAGCATCTCATCACTTTGATGCTGGTTGAAGATGAATCAGATTGGTTAGTGCCATCTGAGCTTGACAGTTGATACCGAAGTCTGGATGCGAGGTGATCCAATGAGACATAGTGTTACGCTTTGATCCCTAATTTTTGGCTGGACCGCCCTTTCGGGTTTTCAGTCCACCGGGATACCCATTTTTGCCCAAGTCTCCTTTTCAGGTTTTCGACTTGTCGGGTGTACAGATTTTTTTCATTTTCATCCCTTATTTTTGCCTGAACCCTTTTGGTTCTCCGGGAAGCCCTTATTTTTTCCTAGGCCAATCAACCTAGCGGGTCTTTGATTATGCGTAGTATCTTTTCACTATGTCTGCATTGACGGGGTGAGGAAGGTCGTCACCATCCATGGTGGTTAGTATCATGGCTCCTCCTGAGAAAATGTTCTTAACCACAAATGGCCCTTCGTAAGTAGGGGTCCATTTGCCCCTGGGGTCACCTTGAGGTAGGATAATGCGCTTGATTACCAGATCCCCAACTTGATACTCCTGTCGTCTGACTTTCTTGTTAAATGCCTTGATTATCCGTTTCTGGTACGTATGACCATGACAAATAGCAGTAAGTCTCTTTTCGTCGATTAGGTTCAGTTGATCGAGCCGGGTCTGAATCCAGTCATCTTCGCTCAAACTTGCATCCTTCATGATTCAGAGAAAGGGTATCTGAACTTCAATGGGCAAGACTGCCTCCATGCCATATACCAAGGAATAGGGTGTTGCCCCTATTGACGTCTGTGATGAGGTACGGTACCCATGAAGAGCGAACGGTAACATCTCGTGCCAGTCTTTGTATGTCACTGTCATCTTCTGCACGATCTTCTTAATGTTCTTATTAGCTGCTTCAACAGCCCCATTCATCTTCGGCCGGTAGGGAGAAGAGTTGTGATGCTGTATCTTGAATTGTTTGCAGAGCTCAGTGATCATCTTGTTGTTAAGATTGGTACCATTGTCCGTAATGATCCTCTCTAGTACACCATATCGACAAATCAGATTATGCCGAATGAACCGTGCCACGACGTTCTTGGTTACGGTAGCAAAGGAAGCTGCTTCAACCCACTTCGTAAAGTAATCAATAGCTACCAGGATGAAATGATGCCCGTTGGATGTCGTAGGTCTGATCTCACCGATCATATCAATGCCCCACATTGCAAAAGGCCAAGGTGCCGTCAAGACGTTCAGAGGAACATGAGGTATGTGCACCTTATCAGCATAGACCTGACACTTGTGACATGTCCGAGAATGCTGATAACAGTCGGCTTCCATTGTGGACCAATAATATCCTGCCCGAAGGATTTTCTTTGCCATGGTATGTCCACTAGAATGAGTTCCAAAGGTACCTTCATGTAAGTCTGCCATGATCCTTTCTGCTTCATTCTTATCCACACAACGCAGTAAGGTCGAATCATGGTTAAGCTTGTAAAGAATGTCGTTGCTGATGAAGAACTTCATCGCGAACCTCCTCAGAAACTTCTTGTCATTAACAGATGCACCCTTGGGGTACTCTTAAGTCTCGAGGTACCTCTTCACCTCATGAAACCAGGGTTTATCTGCTACCTCTCCAGTCTCAACGTCGCAGCAATGTGCAGGTTCGTCCAATCTTTCAATGATGATCCAGGGAGCCTCGTTGTCCCAATTGACTTTGAACATAGAAGACATCGTAGCTAATGCGTCCGCCAGCTGATTCTCCTCTCTAGGGAAATGTTCAAAGGTTATCTCTTCGAAGTGGGGAAGCAAAGTCAACACATACTCCTTGTAAGGAATAAGATTCGAGTGTTTTGTATCCCACTCGCCTTTGATCTGACTGATCACGAGAGCGGAATCTCCGAAAACACTTAGAAACTTAATCCTTAGGTCAATAGCAGCCCGAAGACCCATGATGCACGCTTCATACTCCGCTATGTTGTTGGTGTAGTTGAAACATAGTCGGGCGGTGAATGGAGTATGAGAGCCTTTAGGAGATATGATCATGGCGCCAATGCCATTACCCAAAGCGTTCAAAGCTCCATCAAAGTACATAGACCATCGGGATCCTTCCTCAGGTCCTTCATCCGGTCCAGGTGTCTCACAATCAGTTACCAACATGATATTCTCGTCCGGAAATTCAAAGTTCATAGACTGGTAATCATCCACTGCCTGATGTGCCAAATGGTCTGCCAGCACACTTCCTTTAATTGCCTTTTGGGTCGTGTACTGGATGTCATACTCAGTCAAGATCATCTGCCATCTTGCTATTCTTCCGGACAAGGCAGGCTTTTCGAAGATATACTTGATTGGATCCATCTTTGATATCAACAGAGTAGTGTGAGTCAACATATACTGTCTCAGCCAGCGAGCAGCCCATGCCAAAGCGCAGTAAGTTTTCTCGAGCAGCGAGTATCGGGTCTCACAGTCGGTAAACTTTTTGCTAAGGTAATAAATAGTATGCTCTTTTCGGCCAGACTCGTCATGTTGACCCAACACACACCCCATTGAGTTTTCGAGTACTATCAAGTATAAGATCAAAGGTCTCCCTTCAACTGGAGGCATCAGAATGGGTGGTTCCCGAAGATACTCTTTGATCCTTTCAAAAGCGGCCTGGCATTCATCGTTCCAACGTACTACTTGATCTTTCTTCAGCAGCTTGAAGATTGGTTCACAAGTAGCAGTCAGGTGTGAGATGAACCGGGCAATGTAGTTCAATCGTCCCAGGAAACCTCTGACTTCTTTCTCTGTTCTAGGAGCTGGCATCTCCTGTATAGCCTTCACTTTTGCAGGATCCACTTGAATACCTTTATCGCTTACAACGAAACCTAGCAGTTTACCAGATCTCATCCCGAAGGTGCACTTGTTCGGGTTTAACCTCAACTTGTACAACTTCAGCCTGTCAAACAGCTTCTGCAGATGGTCAAGGTGTTCTTCCTCAGTTTGAGACCTTGCAATCATATCGTCGACGTATACTTCAATCTCATGATGGATCATGTCATGAAACAAAGCAACCATGGCACGCTGATATGTTGTCCCAACATTCTTCAATCCAAAAGGCATGACCTTGTAGCAAAAGGTGCCCCACTGAGAAACAAAGGTTGTCTTCTCCATGTCTTCAGGAGCCATTTTTATCTGATTATAACCAGAGAAACCATCCATGAAGGAGAAGAATTTATGTTGCGCGGTGTTGTCAACCAGAACGTCGGTATGAGGTAGAGGGAAATCATCCTTGGGGCTTGCCCTGTTCAAATCCCTGTAGTCAACACACATCTGAACCTTACCATCCTTCTTCGGTATAGGAACCACATTGGCCACCCACTGAGGGTAAGAAGTAACTGCTAGAAAACCGGCGTCAAATTGTTTCATAACTTCAGCCTTGATTTTCTCAGACATTTCTGGGCGCATTCGACGGACCTTCTGTTTCACGGGAGGACAATCTTCCTTGGTAGGTAGGCGATGAACCACAATATCGGTATCTAACCCAGGCATATCTTCATAAGACCAGGAAAAGATCTCAACGTAATCATGCAGCATCTGAATCAACCGTTGTTTCATACTAAGCTCTAGATTTGCACCGATCTTGACTTCCTTCTTGTCTGTCTCAGTACCCAGATTCACTGATTCCACCGGATCTTCGTGTGGCTGAATAGCCCTCTCTTCCTGGAGTAACAGTCTTGCAAGTTCACCAGGCACTTCGAAATCATCTTCACCTTCATCTTCGGCTAAGTTGATCGAATTTTCAAAGTCATAACTGGCAGTAGCAGAGTCGTTACCAGTGAGATCCAGAGTGGATGTGGACCTGTATATGTGAGTGTGTGTAAAATAGCTGTTTTGCAATATATAATAAAGAAAAACAAAGAGCGCAGAATTTTGAAATGCAAGAACATCCAATGCTTTTATTAATGATATATGAAAATGACACACATAAAGCCCTCACAAATGAAGCCACAGTGCCCCGGGTAAGACACCGGGCCATAAAGTTTAAAACATTGTCCGTTACATATTCAAAACAAAAAGTTTCATTACTGGGTAACAAAAGTAATAGGGACGAAGTCCTTTGCTGTCCAGTTGCTTGGTCCACCGTCGGTCGTAGGATAGATCCAGCTGTCGAGCTCAGACTCTTCCACATCATCTTCAATGGCATTCACTCCCGAGTTGCTGATAAACACGAGAGGTCTTCCGATCCTTGCATTCCGAACAGCCCTTTGAGCTTCTGCAGTGAAGCCAAAACCAAACTTGTTAGTCTTCTGTGTAAAATCAGGGAGTCGGCCCCAATTCGCACACCCACCTTTCTCAATAACTGCCCGAGCATCCTTGAGGGAAGCCATCTTCATAGGAGAATCTTCAACAACAGTCTCAGCAGACGCCAGTGTCTGGGGAACCTCTTCAAAATGATGAAATGGGGTCTCAATGAACTCCCCGTCCATCTCTACATATCGAAAAGAGTTGAGGTGGCTCACCATGTACTCTTCCTCTCCCTGCACTGTCACAATCTTCCCTTCGACCGGGTACTTCAGTTTCTGGTGGAGCGTTGAGGTTACGACCCCAGCTTTGTGGATCCATGGGCGACCCAGCAAACAAGAATAAGATGGCCGAATGTACATCACATAGAATGTAGAATTGAAAACCTGAGAACCAACCTTAATCAGAATATTAACTTCTCCATGCACTATTCTTTTAAACCCATCGAAGGCCCTGATGACAATGTTGCTTGGTTTCAACTCCAACCCTTCACAATCCAACCGGTCCAGAGCTTTCTTTGGCAGGACGTTTAATGAGGAACCAGTATCCACTAATACATGAGCAAGAGTAGTGCCCCTACATTCAATGGAGACATGCATGGCATCGTTGTGATTCTTCCCTTTAGCAGTCAAGTCAGCGTCAGAGAAACCCAACCCATTTTCAGCAGTTAAATTGGCCCTGCAATCTGTAAACTGATCAGCTGATGTCTCTTGTGGTACGTGGGCAGTCTTTAAGAAGGTAATCAGAGCCTTGGCATGGGCTTCTGAGCATAGCAACAACGAAAACATAGAAATCTTGGATGGGGTTTGCCCCAGCTGTTCGACTACATTGTAGTCACTCTTTTTGATAATTTTCATAATCTCTTCCATCTCTTGTTTAGAAGCTTCAACAGTAATCGTATTTGGCGCCTCCGTCTGGGCAGGCTCACTGGTGGTCCCCTTGCCCCGAGTGTCAGATGACTCGGCAATAGGGGTAAGAATAGGAACTTGAATAGGAATAGTAGCAGGTACACTGGCAGGTGTAATAACAACCGGTCTTCGGGCAGTTGGTGGAGAGATATCAGGTGAGAAAAGTCTTCCGCTGCGGGTGACTTTAGCAGGTCCAACAATATTGCTGACGTCAGTATCAACATCCAACTCTTGCTTAACTCCATGAAAATAAACATCAGCCCCATAGTGCCAAGGGACGGCTTTATCAGAGGTATAGGGGATGGGCCCCGGAACAGTGTTGATCACAGGTGCGATTCTTGGAACAAATGTAATTCTAACAGGCTTCCTCGAGGGACCCTTGGGAGAATTGTCGAAAATGGTGATGATGGCAACTTCTTCAGTATGGACTACAGGAATAACGGTTTTCTCAAACAGAATTTCTTTACTATCCATCAGGCGTTGGACACCTGACTTCAAAAGATGGCAACCAGTAGGCAGAACAGAACACATACAACAATCTTCGTCACAGCCCGGAAATAAACCGGCTAGCAAAAGGTTCTTCTTTACAGTCACCAGAGGGGTAACAATATCATCCACAGAAACCACAAATGAGTCTTCATCTATAGCATTCACTCCGTGCTTGGGCATAGGAGCGGTCACAACATTAAGTCTTTCGGGCGTCTCAAACTCAATCTCCTTCGCATCAATTAAGTCCTGTATCTTATTCTTCAAAGTCCAACAATCATCTGTATTATGCCCTGGGCTATCAGAGTGATAAGCACAGCGGGCATTAAGGTTATACCTCGGTGACATTGTATTTGGATTCTTCGGGGCTTCCTTTGGAATCACCATATTGGTCTTCAGCAACTGTGGTAGAATTTGAGATAAGGTCATGCTGAGACGAGTGAATTTCCTGCGAGGTCTCTCTTCCTTTTGTTGATTGTTATGCTGAGGAGCACCAGCAGGTTTTGAAATAACAACTGCATTAACAGCTTGGCGGCGTTCAGGTCTATTCTGGTTTCTGTAGATAGCACTGGACTCTTTCTTAAACGGCTTCTTCTTGGTGCTCGATGAGGTACCCTTCTGTATCTTACCAGCCTTAATACCAACCTTAATCCTTTCACTGGTCAAAATTAGCTCTGTAAACCCAAACGAAGAGCTTCCAATCAGGTGGTTGAAGAATGGACCAGACAAGCTCCCCAGAAACATATCAACAAGCTCCCGATCAGCCAAGGGTGGTTGTACTCTTCCGGCGAGGTCCCTCCACTTCTGAGCATAATCTTTGAATCCTTCACCCGTTCCCATTGATATACCCTGGAGTTGGGTACGCGTAGGAGCGAGGTCGGAGTTGTACTGGTACTGCCTGTAGAAAGCAGTAGCCAAATCTTCACAACTGCAGATACTGGCTCCGTCCAACTGGTAGAACCACTCAAGCAGAGTCCCTGAGAGACTGTCTTGAAAGAAATGGATCCATAAGTTTTTATCAGCGATGTAAGGCTGAATCTTCCTTACATATGACCGGAGGTGCAGCTTCGGACAAGAAATTTTGTCATACTTAGCAAAGGTTGGTGCCTTGAATTTGTGGGGAATCACTACCCCAGATGATAGACCTAGATCACCAAAGTCCAGACCAAGCACTTTCTGAACTTCCATAGCACTCAACCGGTCTTCCAGTTGCTTGTATCTGTCCACAGTCGGAGGATACTGTTCTTTGTCGAAGTCCGTCTCGTTGTCGGAGACCACAGGGCTAGGAGCCCTCCTTTCTTCCTGACTATCTTTCCCTCCAGATGAGGTGGTCAAATCAACTTCATTCTGAAGCCTGTTTCCAAACCTGTGCCCTGTGTTAAACAGGATTGTCCTCTTCTTCTTCTTCTTCTTCTCTTTCAGAATCAGGGTCTTCAGATCTTGCTGACCCTTAGCTAGATTCATGAACAACTCTTAAAATTGGGCATTTTGGGCCTGGAGGGCCTTGATGGCTTGCTCATTTGAAGGTTCAGCAGGCATGATGAGTGCTGAAATAAACGACGAAGAAGATAAGTGACCTGTAATGGGTACCTGTTATGGAGTGCATGGGATGCAATGCGTATGACATGATTTCAAATACAATCGGGAGATTCAAATTTGTAAACAAGAAATGAAACACACTTTATTAGATAAACTTTGGAATTCAAATTGTTCAACTGATGCCCTTAAGGCGTTACATGAAAGGAAATACTGAAAAGTAAAATAAAAACTAGAAAGGAAATAATCAAAGGCCCATCAATGCTCCCATGGTCTCTTCTTGTCGGTGCGGACATAGTCATTAAGAATCCGCTCGTTCTCCAGCTGCCTAGTCAACTTCTGGATCTTCTGCTCTAGCTCATTGAACTTTTCTCGATAAGAATCCCGTTCTTCCCTCAGCTGCATCTAAGACCTTTTCAGTGCCCCAATGTCAGTGGGCATATAAGGATGGAGGATGGTTGGAAGAACTCCTTCTTCATTAGCAACTTCAAGAATGACAGGCCAGACGGCTTCATACGGCATACCCAGCTTTTGGGCACGGATACGGACCCATCTGAGATATGGCTCCATCGAGAGAGAAGTCTTTGGACCCAGCTCCTGTGGATCAGATTGGTGAACTCTATCCCAAGCCCTTATGAATCTACGACGTTGCTCGTCACTGTCCCCTTGAAAATCAAAGATGATGCTAGGGATTAACAACTCATGTGGTCCTTCTCTTCGGGCTCTCCCAAACTGACGTAAGGCTAAGCATGGGTTATAAGAAATTCCTCCACAGGTTCCTATCAGGGGAACATTGGGGTACTCCCCACATCGATCAATGATAGTCACCTCGTCCATACCCTTGAGAGTCCAAATGATGTCATTATGCGAGAGAGACATAACCCTATAGGCCCAACCCATGCCTTCTTTGTTCTTCAGCACTGACTTGGGGAGGTGCGAAATAAACCACCTCGACAATAATGGAGCACATCACATCAAGGTTCCCCGCTTTCGGGCAGTACGAGCATAAAGCTGATGAAGGATGTCACCCAAGAGAGTGGGTACAAGATTACGAGAGATGAAGATTTTCACCGCATTCACATCAACAAAGGAGTCAGGATTCGGAAACAATACCAAGCCATATATCAAAAGATCCAGAATATCCTCGAATGCCTTGAAGTCTAGACTGTCCCAGAAATAGTTAGCCTTACCGACCAAGAACTTAGTCAGAAAACCCTTTGCTCCACTTCTAGTCTCCCAATTAGCCATTACCTCTTCCTTGGTCAAATGAAGGGCTGCAGCAATCTCTTCGAGCCTAAGAATCTTCTCCCAACCAGTAAACGGGGTCTGCTCCAGAACAGAGATACCGAGCAGCTCAGAGAACTCTTCTAGGGTGGGGACCAACTGATAGTCCTGAAAAGTAAAGCAATGGTACAACGGATCGTAGAATTGGACCAGGACACTCATCATCTGCTCGTCCAATTTGGAGGTGACCAAACTGAGAAGATAACCATGCCTCCTGATGAAGGAAGTAGTGTCAGGCATCTTTGCAACCAAATATTTAAGCAAGGTGGGAACATGAACAAAGTTGATCCGAATGGTATTCTTACGCATGGGCATCATGATGACCTACAAAACAGAACAAAGATGAATCCCTCTTGTCTTTGAAATAGGTTAGTCCAATGCAAGATGTATGCAATGTTATGATATCATGATGTCATGATAGAAAGCACACCACAAGTATCCACAAATAGCAAACATGGTAAAGGCACACAAGTCACACAAAGAGCCCTTAGATTTCAGGCTGGCAAGGAGCTTAGGTACCACCCTCTTTCAGTTCAGTTGGTTTAAACCTGTCCTAAAAATAGTAACCGGGTTCTAGAGGATCTCAATATCACTGAATACCCTCAATCGGTCATAATTCCAGTTTAGCAACATTTTTTTGCGGCCGGAATCATCGCGAGAGTTTAGTCTCAATGAGTGTAGCATACTGCTACTGTTCTATGGCCAAGTTGGTCAATTTAAAGGTTCTAAGGTCAGTTGGTGCTTAATGACCCCTTAGATGACCCATATTCTCCTCGTTCCAACACAAAGGATATCAGTACAATCTAAAGTTCCACACCAATGTAGCTACTGCTTCAACCGTATCGGTCTACGCCGTACAGTTTCCTCACAGTTTATTGCTACTTACCTAAAGGGTATCCCCAGATCCGGGTTAGGATCTATAGTAACTCCAATACAAGCCCACAAATATAAAGCATACAAAGCATACAATTGAAAACACAATGATCTAATCCTAAGGTACACCCCACTTAAATAATTTCCCCAACAGAGTCGCCAGTTCTGTGATACGGTGGGAAGAGAACTGACTGTTTTGGAATGTTGGTTCGCATTTTGCGTTTGTTTTTGCAAAATGTCGCGGTAAGCAAGAGTCGCCACCGTCTTTTATTTTATCCAACAAGGAAAG
The DNA here is from genome assembly GCA_948472305.1 of Vicia faba. Taxonomy (NCBI): domain Eukaryota; kingdom Viridiplantae; phylum Streptophyta; class Magnoliopsida; order Fabales; family Fabaceae; genus Vicia; species Vicia faba. The sequence continues at coordinate 1,497,809,940 of OX451736.1, forward strand.
GAAAAAAGCACAGAAAAATTCCTTTTTCGAGATGTTTCTTGGGTCCAGGGGGTAGATTATAGAAAGGGAAGGTGTTAGCACCCTTTCTATCCGTGGTTATCCACGGGCTCTTAGGTACTTTCTCAAAGTGTTTTCAAAATTTGCTTTTCTTTGTGTTTGTGGGTTTGAAATAGTTTTTGTTTGAAAGGTATAAGTGCGAAAAGTTTTATTTTGTTTTGAGTGAGCAAGTACTTAAGAACCATCTACTTACTCGAAAAAGGAATCAAACTGTGCTAATGTCCTTTAGACAATGCAATCCCACTATTGAGGAGTAGGTAGCATCGTCGTTGGAGTTTTAAGGGTCAATTCGATTAAGGGACGTGTGGTCACTAAAGCAATGTTAGGACGCCTTAGCGGTAACCCTAGTGTCTTAGATCATTTTTCCGAGGCAACTGTTTCGAGGAAACTATGATCTTTGGACAAGAGGGCGACCTCTAAAACTTCCTATACTCAATGACCACGTTCGAAGGCAACCAAGTGAGGTGTACCCTAAGAGTGCGCATGTGCGAGTGTGTTATTTCGGTTAGTTTTATCTTTGTACATGTCATGGGTGAGCTATGTTGATTTTAAGTTCATACATTTGATCTTGTCATGCATTCCCTATTACCAAACATCTAACAATGTATAGTTGCGGAATTTAAATTGCAGAAATTAAATCTAAACTATTACAAGGCGTCGGGTATTTACATCGCCAAAAACAACCCTTAAAATTAAAGTGCGAAAAGTAAATAAAGCGATAAAAAATATTAAAGATCCTAATTAAAGCTATTACATACCGGGAAACAATTACAATATTGGAATCAAATGGATCGCGTGCGAGAAATTAAATCGAATGCATTTTTTAGGGTTTTGACCCTTTTTTGAAAGAAAGCATTTTTTTTGTTATTTTTTTGGAATTAAAAGAAATTAAATCTAAATTAACAATTAAATTAATTAATTAATTAAAGTATTTTTGGATTTTTGGATATTTAAAGAAAATAAAATAAATTTGGTCAAAATTAATAAAAACCTAATTTTCTACATTAATTTTAATTATTGCAAAAATATTGGAATTATACCTAATTAAAACTAAGTTAATTAAATTAATTTATTTACAAAAATAAAGTACTGAATTTAATTTTAATAAATAAAATATTTTTTGTGTTTTTGATTTTATGAGAAAAAATTTAATTGGTTAGTTTAAATAATAAAAATAATAATATAAAACAAATAAATAAATAAAATGAAAAGAAAAAGAAATAACCAAAAAGGGGGTGTTGGGCCCAAAAGGATGGTGAAAATAGCAGCTTAGTGGCCCAACAGGCGCTGGCCTGGGATGACTTTCCATGATTCCCTGTGGCGTGTTGACTTGAGTGTAGGATGGATCTCCAATATGGTCCACCAGATCTGGCCTGGGGCCATCTGGCAAGCGTTGGAATGGTTATGTATGGTGTGTTGTACGCCTGGGATGGTATAGAATCACCTGGAGAAAAATAACACAAATGCATTGGGGGACCTGGGATTCGAACCCAGGTCCCATTGGATTTTGTACTAGCGCCCTTACCAACTCAACCACTGCACTTAATTGTTAATATAATAAGCAATGAATATTATATGGGAAAACAACTATTATGCCTGAAATAAAAAAAGTAAGCGCGGAATATTTGAATGAGCCAATTGGATGGGGACACGTCTTTGTCCCTGTCTTTGGAATTATACAGAGATTACCTGTGGATTTATATCCGTAGCTAAATCCCTAGGTCAAACCTAAAACCAAATCCAGGCCATGAAAATTCAATCTAAGACCAGGGTCCTGTTCGTCTCTCCTTCTTGAACACGCCTATGCCCATCATTTGCCTTGATTTCACCTGTAGCAAAAATGCCCAAAAACGAATACCAAGAACCCTAGAATCGGCTAGGGGGTTATAGGCCATGAAAATGCAATTCAATGATGCAAAAAGCTTCTAAATGAAACGAAAAGCATGAATATGCAAAGATTTGGCAAGAAAAGTGCAAGAATTATGAGATACAAATCCAACTGAAAGACGAGTTTCAGAGAGACTTACAACCCTATTTAGGAGATGAATGGCCTTGCTTTTGATTGCTATAGACTCAGTGAATGTCAAGCAAGAGGATATCGTTGGGATTTTGCTTTGAATCGGCCTCTATACTTGATTTCAGTTTCAAGCTTTTTTCAAGTTTCGCTTTTGTGATTTTTGCAGCCTCTTGGTTCTGATTTTCGTGCCTTTGCATTGTACAAGTAATATGGAATGAATTAGGTCAAGTTTTGGGCTTTGAATCCTTATGCATTGATGATTTAGGATTTGGTTTGATCCTCCATGAAAAAGCTTCCAAAAATGTCCAAAAATCAATATTTTGTGCATGATATGGCTTGATACGAGTTTGATCTTGTCCATGATGATAATTAAAACCTGTATCAATCAAAAAGATACCAAGTGATCAATTTTTAGATTTTATTTGGATTTAAATTGATTAAAAATGAATTAATTCCATAAAAATCAAATAAAATAGAAAAATTAATAATTGGGCACAAGACTGAAGATAGGACACGTGTGTAGTGTGACAAGATCAAATCAAGTGGAAAAAAGTGGGCACATTTATCAAAATTTGAAGTTTTGAGGATAGTTGACTTTTGGCAATTTTGGAAAAATGCCCAACTTTAACAATTCATAACTCCTTCAATTTTGAACTTTTGGAAGTGTTCTTCGACTTTTTAGAAACCTTGAGATGTCCTCTAACCAAACCTTTTGGTCTCATCTCATTTTGATATTTCATGCTCAAGTTATAAGCTTTGGAAAAAAAGGTATTTTTGTTGACTTTCAAAAATGACATATAATGTCCAAATTTGTAACTTTTTGTGAGTGCATTTCTTGATCTTGGGGTGTGAATATGGATTGTAGGAAATTTCATCCTATTCAAAATGAGCTTTGGATGGGTCATTTATCATAAAGTATGAGAAAGTTATGCTTAGTCAAAGTTGAGTTGACCTTTCCTGCAAAACCCTAATTTAGCAACTTTTAAATCTTGATGAATCTTGAGCAATCCTTGATGAATCATGATCAACCCTTGATCAAATGATGAAATATCCTTCAAAATGAGAATTTTGACAAAAAAATCTTGAGGTTTGACTATTTGTAGGTCACGATTGACTTTTGCCCTAACACAGTCGATTTTTGGACCTCTTGAGCAATTGAATGACCAAACTTCCTCTGCAAGGCTTGAAATTTGACATGGATGAACTTGATAACATATTAGGACATTGGGGAGAACTTGAGGTCATTTGTATGCAAGGACCTTGATTCAACACAAACCCTAGTTTGAGGTTGACTGCCTTAGGAGATGATTTGACTGTCCCACTCTTGAGCAATCTTGAGCCACTTGGAGATTTTTCTTGCAATGTATTGAGAAATATGGGAGGGGAAATTTTGGGGTACAACAGGTACCTTCTGCTATAAAGTGATGCCATTCGGACTGAAGAATTCCGGGGCAACCTATCAGCGCGCCATGGTAGCTTTGTTTCATGACATGATACATCATGAGATTGAAGTCTATGTAGACGACATGATAGCCCATTCACAAATAGAAGAAGAACACCTCAACCATCTGCAAAAGCTATTTGTCAGATTGAAGGAATATAAGCTCAGACTGAACCCTAGCAAGTGCACTTTCGAAGTCAGGTCTGGTAAACTCTTGGGATTCATCGTCAACAACAAAGGCATTGAAGTTGATCTTGCTAAAGTCGAAGCTATACGAGAAATGCCTGCCCCCCGCACTGAAAAGGAGGTTAGAGGTTTCTTAGGACGCCTAAACTACATTGCAAGGTCCATTTCTCACCTAACATCTACCTGTGAACCAATCTTCAAGTTGTTGAAGAAAGATCAGGTGGTTGAATGGAATGACGATTGTCAAGCTGCTTTTGATAAAATCAAGGAGTATTTGCTAGAGCCTCCTATCTTGATGCCACCCGTTAAAGGAAGGCCGTTAATCATGTATCTGACTGTTTTGGATAATTCAATGGGGTGCGTATTGGGCTAGCATGACGAGTCTGGTCGAAAAGAGCATGCCATTTATTACCTTAGCAATAAGTTTATCGACTATGAGACTCGCTACTCATTGCTCGAGAAAACTTGATGCGCTTTGGTATGGGCTGCTTGCCGGCTAAGGCAGTACATGTTGACACATACCACTTTGCTGAATTCTAAAATGGATCTGATCAAGTATATCTTCGAAAAGCCTGCTTTATCTGGAAGAATCGCAAGATGGCAAATGATCTTGACTGAGTATGATATCCAGTACACAACCCAAAAAGCTATAAAGGGGAGTGTACTAGCTGACTATCTAGCTCATCAAGTTGTCGAAGATTATCAATCCATGAAATTCGACTTTCCCGACGAGGACATTATGACATTGGACAACATTGAAGGTAACGGACCGTATGACGGACCTGAACAAGGATCCCAATGGACCCTGTACTTTGATGATGCTTCAAATGCACTTGGCAACGGTATTGGCGCGGTACTTATCTCTCCAGAAGGTTGCCATACACCTTTCACTGCTAGACTCTGCTTCAACTGCACCAACAACATGGCCGAGTATGAAGCTTGTATCTTTGGTCTTAAGGTTGCAATTGACTTGGGAATCAAATCTTTGGTTGTATTTGGAGACTCAGCTTTGGTTATCAGTCAAATCAAAGGAGAGTGGGACACTAAACATCCTAATCTCATCCCATACAAAGAACATGTCCTGACATTGTTACCTCATTTCGAGCAGATTACCTTTGAGCACTTCCCGCGAGAAGAAAATCAGCTAGCGGATGCTCTAGCTACAATGTCTTCCATGTTTAAACTTAACTGGGATAATGAGGCTCCCCAAATCACCATCGAGCGAATGGATGAACCTGCACATTGTCATGAGATTAATACCGAAGAAGTAGTGGAACAACCCTGGTTTCACGAAATCAAAAGGTATCTCGAGACTCTAGAATACCCTGAAGGAGCTTCAGTCAATGACAGAAAATTCTTAAGGAGATTTGCTGCCAAGTTCTTCCTGAGCAATGGCATCCTATACAAACGTAACCATGATTGTGTTCTGCTTCATTGTGTGGACAAGGTTGAAGCCGAGCAGATCATGACTGAACTGCATAGTGGCACATTCGGTACCCATTTGAGCGGACATACGATGGCTAAGAAGATTCTAAGGGCAGGCTACTACTGGTCTACCATGGAAGATGACTGTCATCAATACGCCCGTACTTGTCACAAATGCCAAGTTTATGCTGACAAAGTGCATATTCCTTCGGTTCCTCTCAATGTCCTAACAGCTCCTTGGCCATTCGCAATGTGGGGCATCAACATGATTGGAGAGATCAAGCCTACAACATCCAATGGGCATCGCTTTATCCTGGTGGCTATTGATTACTTTACCAAATGGGTCGAAGCAGCTTCCTTCACCTCTGTTACAAAGAATGTGGTTGCTCTTTTCATCAAGCAGAACCTCATTTGCCGGTACGGTATTCCTGACCGAATCATTACAGACAACGGTACAAACCTGAAAAACACTATGATCACCGCTCTGTGCGAACAGTTCAAAATTCAACATCACAATTCATCTCCCTATCGGCCAAAGATGAACGGTGTTGTCGAAGCTATGAACAAAAATATCAAGAAGATCATTCAAAAGATGACAGTCACCTACAAGGACTGGCATGATATGTTACCATTTGCTCTACACAGGTATCGTACCACGGCGCGAACATCAACTGGGGAAACACCCTTTTCTTTGGTATACGACATGGAAGCTATTTTACCTATAGAAGTTTAGATTCCTTCCCTAAGAATCATGAAGGACGCTGGTTTGAGTGAAGACGATTGGATTCAGACCCGACTTGATCAACTTAACTTGATTGACGAGAAGCGACTTACTGCTGTTTGTCATGGTCAGGCGTATCAAAAACGGATGATCAAGGCTTTCAACAAGAAAGTCAAGAGACAAGTATATCAAGTCGGGGATCTTGTAATCAAGTGGATTATCTTGCCGCAAAGTGATCCCAGTGGCAAGTGGACTCCTACTTACGAAGGACCATTTGTGATCAAAAACATCTTTTCTGACGGGCCAATGATCCTGACCACCATGGACGGCGATGACCTGCCACACCCTGCGAACGCAGACATAGTCAAAAGATACTACGCGTAAACGACCCGACAAGTCGAAAACCCGAAAGGGCGACTTGGGCAAAAATGGGCATCCCGGTGAATCGAAAACCCGAAAGGGAGGTTCAGGCAAAAATTAGGGATAAACAAAAAAATATGTATACCCGGCAAGTTGAAAACCCGAAAGGGCGACTTGGGCAAAAAAGGGTTTCCCGGTGGATCGAAACCTGAAAGGGAGATCCAGGCAAAAGTTAGGGAATTAAAGCGTATGACTATGTCTCGTCGGATCACTTTAAGGACAATCTCTTCACGGACAAGCTCCAAAGCTTCTGATCAATCCAATCATCTGCGGACGAAGCAACGAATGGACAAGATACTCAGAGTTGTGAAGGCTATAGCAGAATGGGAACCCCATGGAATTGTTACACATAGCCATCTTTCTTTGTATAAAATTTTTCTTAGCTTTTTGACAACATTCTCTTACTAGGATGTCTGTCTCCTTTGTACAAATACTTACACAAAGTTAATACAAAGTTACTTCAAAGTACAGAAAAATGTCTGCCTTTTCTCTCCTTTTTACACTTGTGCTTTATTTGAAAACGTCCAATGATTTATTAAATGAGCATATGCATTTGAATATAATCACTGCCTACAAATAAAACAAAATAAGAAAGGATAATTACTGATAGGATGGAAGTGTAGGAAAGTGTCTTTAGGCTATTCCAGGAGAAACCCCCTGCAATACATCATCCAAATCCTAGGCGGAACTAAAACTTTGAAATGCCTATCCCCAACGGAGTTAAGTTTCAAGGATCCCTATCAGAGTCGAGTATTCAAAATTCCCAATCCACAACGGAGCAAAAATTTGAACTACAAACCCTTAGTAAGAACGAAAACGTTCTTCCCCAAGCAGAGTCAAACCTTCAACCTGTGAACACCAGTGAAGACCATCCAGTTTCCTCCCCTTCTCCCGGAGATTTTCTTTTAAACCAGATAATTCATCAGAAATTTATTTTTAAACTTTTTCCCAGTGAAGTCGCCAATCAAATCAGCACGTCACTAGGACCCCCAGCGGAGAGGAAACTTTGAGCTACCAATCCCCAGCGGAAACCATTCAGTTTTTCCCTGATATCTTCAACATAATGGAGTTTCTCATTCTTGCTTCCCCAGTAGAGTGGCATACAACCTAAGCTACTGAACTTCTTCCAAACATGAATAAGCTTTTCCCAGGGTCCTGAGCTTACTCTCCAGCAGTATGGTTATTCCCAACAAAATTTCTAATCCCTTGCAGATCAAAGATTCTCATTCTTGATTCCTCGGTACAAATTCCCCTAGCAGAATGAAGATTCTCATTCTCAAGTCCCCACAGAGTTTTCAGATATTCCCCAACAGAGTTCTCCTCAAACAACAAAATAGAAATCCCCAGTAGATTGGCATACAACCTAAACTCCTGATTTCCCCAGCAGTATAACTTCTCCCCGCAGAGGTTGTCAAAAGGCTTGAAGACACACATACTCTTCAAACAATGGTCCAGGATTTATTTTCCCCGACAGCAGTCAAAGATTTTATTATCTCCAGCTATCCAGGATTTATCTTCTTTAGAAAGACAACTTATCAGCTTACATGCGCATACATCGCATTCATATATCATAAACATTGATAAAACACGTATATTGCATCATACATTTCATGCAACATAACTTTGTGTTTCAGCTAATATTTTACCCTTTTCAGGATAAGATTAGCAAGCTTCGAATTCAAGAATCATGAAAATAGTTTACGAATGCTTCCCAACATGGATGTCAATCTATCGCTTGTTCAGATTCAACTTCTGAAAACAGTTTACGGATACTTCCCAACATGGATGTCAATCTATCGCTTATTCAGATTCAACTTTTGAAAACAGTTTACGGATGCACCAAACATGGATGCTAATTTATTTCTTATTCAACTTTAACTTTTGAAAACAGTTTACGGATGCACCAAACACGGATGCTAATCTATTGCTTATTCAACCTCAACTTCTGAAAACAGTTTACGGATACTTCCCAACATGGATATCAATCTATCGCTTGTTCAGATTCAACTTTTGAAAACAGTTTACGGATGCACCAAACATGGATGCTAATCTATTGCTTATTCAACTTCAACTTTTGAAAACAGTTTACGGATGCACCAAACATGGATGCTAATCTATTGCTTATTCAATCTCAACTTCTGAAAACAGTTTACGGATACTTCCCAACATGGATGTCAATCTATCGCTTGTTCAGATTCAACTTTTGAAAACAGTTTACGGATGCACCAAACATGGATGCTAATCTATTGCTTATTCAACTTCAACTTTTGAAAACAGTTTACGGATGCACCAAACATGGATGCTAATCTATTGCTTATTCAACCTCAACTTCTGAAAACAGTTTACGGATACTTCCTGCCATGGATGTCAATCTATCGCTTGTTCAGATTCGACTTTTGAAAATAGTTTACGGATACTTCCCAACATGGATGTTAATCTATTGTTTGTTCAACTCCAGCTCACTGAAAACAGTTTACGGAAGCTCCAAACATGGATGCTAATCTATTGCTTATTCAGGCCCCCATTTCAGAGACGTTCCAAACCTGGATACCTTTCTGATACTCATTCTTTCGCCTACAACATACAGTTCAATAAATATTCTTGGATGGCATCTTTAAGCCCATCTCCGACAAGATTCTGTCACATCTCCAAATGGCATCTTTAAGCCCATTCCCTCAACTATGATTTGACGAGTGCAAATTTATGGGCACTCTAGTGTCCAATCATCTTTTACCTTTGAGTCGTGAACGAAAAAATTGCCGATCTAACTCTTTAGGTTCAAGAAGATTGAACAGGGGCAGCTGTTGTACCCCAAAATTTGCCCTCCCTTTTTCACAAGAAATCACAACCCTAGGGTTTTCTCTGATTTTTAAGATTGGCTCAGGAATCGATCAAACAGACTTTTCTTTGGCAGTAAATCAAGAATCAGGTTTTCTCTCGCATTTCTCAGAAGAAATTGAATCCACAGAAATTCAGTTTGTTGTTGCATTGTTTCACACTTTTTCAAAGTTTGCTGAAAGGTTAACTGATTGTTCTCAAAGCCTGATTATCTGGGATAAGAGCTGAGACTTTTATTTGGAATATTAAGGCATCTGCTTGTTAATGGAATGAAAGGTTTTCCGTTTAATGGAATGCTTGCTTATTTAACTATACAATGCGTATGTTAATTGGAATGATATTGCAAAGTTACAAAGCTGCAAAGTTTTGGATTATTTGAGATTTAAGTGATCTGGATTAGAATTGTTGAAATGCAATTTCAATTATTTTTTATTGTGAGAAACTTAAATAATTAAGTAAAGGTGCAAGGAAGAATGGCAAGATATGTGACAATAGAAAAATTCTTTTAGATAAAGACTTTTTATTCATTTCAAATGTTGTTACAAAATTATTTGAATATTGTAAGTTTACAACTTATAGTATTTAACATAATAATTGTTTACAATAAATGGAAAATAAATCTAAGTCTAAAGCCTAAACTCCATTGCCCCATGCTCAAGATTTCTTGCTTCCTCTGCTTCCTCTATCGTCCAATTGGTGTTCACCTGCAAAAGGAAAAGGAAAAGAAAATTAGTACAAGAATTTTCAAATGAAAAAAGAAAGGAAAAGTCATCATTAAAATTGGCCGTCTAGAATCAGAATGCTTATTTTCATCACGCTTTATTTTTCTCTCTGCAAATCACAAGAAGATTTCTCTTCTTGGTTCACAAAGAGAAAATTAAAATACAAATTGAAAAAATGCAAGCATACTGAGTTACAAAGTGAATATACAAGGCAAACCAAGGCGCCAAAATTCAAACATGATGGACACCCATTGTACTTCATTGTAAACCAAACTGTCAAACTAAGCAAACTAAACATGGCAGCCAAACCAAACTGAGTTACAAAATTCAAAAGGGCAAACAGGCGCCAAAACTGCCAAAGCATGGGTCAAACAAATATACACTGCAGCAGCAAGTAAAGTCCCAAATTCAGTTACAGAACAAATTGCCCAAAACCAAGTTACAAGACAAATTGGATAAATGTAGCAATGCAGCATGGAAACAGAAAAATACAGCAGGCAAAAGTAAAACAGCAGGAGGTAACCCACTTGACAAGTCAAAACTTGTCAAAAAGCTGTCATCATTTTCCAGAGGCAATTTTTCATAAATATAATATAATAAGCAAAAAGTGCTTATTTGAGAGAGAGAGAGAGAAAAGAGAGAAAGAGATGACCTTGGGTGAAGTTTGCAGTTTGGCTAAAGCAAGCTGTCAAAAGTTAACAAAGACAAAATAACAAGAGGATATAAAACTATCTAACTGCATAAACAGCAAGAAGCGAAATACTTGGCCAAAAACCCAAACAAACTCCAAAGCCTGCACAACTTGCAAACTTGCAAACCTGCTATTAAAACAATAAACACTCCCAAAGCCTGCACAACTTGCAAACTTGCAAACCTGCTATTAAAACTACAAACCACAAGCCTAGCAAAAAACTGCCAAGCCAAGTTACACAAACCTGTCAAACTACAAACCACAAGCCTAGCAAAAAACTGCCAAGCCAAGTTACACAAAGCTGTCAAACTACAAACCACAAGCCTAGCAAAAAACTGCCAAGCTAAGTTACACAAACCTGTTAAACTACAAACCAACAAAAAAGAAAGCTTACCAAACAAACCAACAAGTTTTCAGAGGTTTCTCATTATCAAACATCAACATTCCAAGAGAAAAGAAGAGAGGTTCAGAAGAAAAAAACACAGTTTCAGAATCAAGCTTCATCATCAACCAAAAAATGTCAACTACCAAATATCAGGATCTGGTTCAATAGTCATCATCATCACTGTAAATCATCAACAAAAAAAATATCAACAATAACACAGTTTCAGAATCAAGTTCATCATCAACAAAAAACATAGTTTCAGAAAATCATCATTAACATTCCAAGAGAAAAGAAGAGAGGTTCAGAAGCAAGTCAAGAACCAAAACAGTTACAGAAGTTCATCATCATCAACATCAATATCCAAGAAAATCATAAGAGCAATCAACAACAAAGAGCGTTCAAGTCTCAGAATCAGAATCATCATCAACATTCAAAGTGCTAAAGGGACGAAAAAGATATCAGAAAAAACACGTTTAGGCCATCATCTTCCTCCACCGCTAGCCACCAAGGACGCGCCACCGGCTCACCCTCCATCTCTCTTTTCCAGAAACAAATCTCTCAAGGTAATCTTTTTTTCTCAAACCTTCATCACTGACATAAACATCAAAGGATTAAAAAACTGAGCATGCAAGCGAAAATCAAACAAAACAAACAAAACTGTAAAACGCGAATAAAGAAAGCGAACCATACCATTCGAACCAAATCTTGGATCATCGTGAAGAGGACAGAGAGTATGGGTGGCGCTCCGGTGGCTTAGGGAAAAGGAGGGATCAGAAGCCTTCGCTTGAGAAAGACGAAGAGGATGAACGAAGTAAGCAGCGCCGCTGTTGTAACTAAACACACAAACCCTAATCTGTTCAAATGCTGAAACCCCTAGCCAAACACAAAAATGTTGCACAATTTTTACACTGGGCCTGACCCGCCCCAGCATTTCCTTTAAGCCCACAATTGCTTCTGCCTGTACCCCCCCTTTCTATTTTTTCTCTTGGGCTTTAAACACATGCTAAACCTTAAGCCCACATTTTAATTCATTTCATTTTATTTTTGTCTAAAATACTCTTTTTAATCATTTTAACTAATTTTTTTTTCTTTTCTTTGGTTAATATTAAAACCAAATAAACTATTAAAATTTTTTTTTGATATAGTTTTCTTTTTTAATAAAAATACAAAAATAATAGAAACATTAATTTAAATATTTTTTCTTTCTTTAAACCTTTTATTTACATAATTCATAAAAACACAAAAAATAATAATATAATACTTAATCTTTCTTTTTTTTTAGAATAGATTTTTTTTTAAGTTAACAAATACATGCATTTCATAATTTTTGATTCTCTTTATTTTTATGTTTTGTTATAGCTTTATATTTGAATTGCGACAATTCGATTTGGTTGTAACACATAGTATTTGGACATTATTATCCTTGTGAGATTCATCCCCATTTGTAAATAATTTGTACCCCCATCCCCGGATACTTTTGTAATAGCTTAGAATTTAATTCTCGCACTTTATGCTTTTAAAATATGCCATAACTAGAGATTAGGGTTTGTATGCGAAAATCTAAAATCAATCGCTAGATGACCTAACACAAGATCCAAATACATGAAAATGACAAACACAATGCACACTTGCACCTCTAGGGTAACCTCGCTTGTTGCTTCGAAAAATGCAATCATGTCCCTCGAATATGAGACACTCTAGCAAATGCCCCTTCAACAAACAAAGATCGTAGTCCCTCGATGACCCTCGATGTTGCCTTCGATAAAACAATCTCGTCCCTTACAAAATTGCTAGAGCGTCTCACAAGTTGCTTTCAATGATTGTATGCGATGACTCACGCCTGTCCCGTTAAACATCCTAACACAAGGTTATTCACCAAATGCAATGGTGAAATAACACTGTCAAAAGGGTTAAAAACATAAGAAATATCTTTGAGTAAAATAGGGTAGACAACTCTTAGTTACTTGATCAAAAGCTTGCCAAACATGCTTGCTATTTTCAAACACACATCACAACACAACTTCAAAACATTTTCCAAAAACAACTTTCAAAACATTGAAATATCTTTTCAAAAAGACAAACACCTTTGTATATATTCAAACAAGAATCATTACAAAGGTTGCCTAGACAAGGCCTCTTTTTCAAAGCATTTTCAAAAACCACACACACAAAGCATCATTTCAAACAATTGAAAAGCAAAAGCAAGTGATCTAAAAACAAATAACTAAGAGCCCATGGAAAACCATGGATGAAAAGGGTACTAGAACCTTCCCTTTTCATAATCTACCCCCCGAACCCAAGAAAACATCTCAAAGGTCTTTCCTGTGCTTTTTGACCTTTCCTTAGGATAAAATAAAAAGTCGATGGCGACTCTTGCTAAACCGCACAATTGCGAACACAAACGCGAAACCTCAAGTCAGTTCTCTCACCGTATCACAGTACCCAATGTGCTTTGGGTCCATCATAGTTAGTTCCTTTCTTTACCCATACATAATGCCCACTTGCCACATTGAAGTTTCTAACATAGCAAGCATTAGGTGTATGGCCTTTAATACCACAATAAAAACAAGTAGGTTCAAAGTTACTTCTATATCTAGAAGGATAAGATTTCTTCTTTGGAAATGTTTTATTTTTAGGATAGTGATGAACTATTTTAGGTTTGTTCACTTTCTCTTTGGATGATTGATCACTAGCCTTAACAAAGATAGTTTTGTTAGAACTTGGTTTTGAAAACTTTGAATAACCAAGTCCACTTTTATCATTGGAGTATCTTTGTTGGCTGAGAGCACCTTCCAATCCAATTTGGCCTTTTTCATATCTTTCAATGACTCTTTTTAATTAGAAAATTTGGAAAGAGAGTGAATCACAATTTTTGCATACAAAATTCTGTTTTTGTTCATCACTTGATTTTTGTTTTTCTTCTTTGAAATTTTTTTTCCATAGAATCATATTTGTCTTCTAAGGATGAAATTTGTTTCTTTTGTGATGAGATAGTTTTATACAGAATTTTGAATTCATTCAATAGTTCATCTATAGAACCTTGTGCATCACTATCAAAAAGAGAAAATTCATTACTAACCTCATTGTCTTCATCATCGGAATGGTGTGAGGCCATCAATGCGAGATTAACACGTTGATTGTTTTCGTAATCGGAAGATGAACTTTCCCATGCTATATATGCTTTCTTTGAATTTTTATCTTTATTTATCTTGAAATATTTCTTCTTATTTTCAAGTGTAGGACATTCACTTTTAACATGTCCTTTTTCTCCACATTCAAAGAATATAACCTTCCTTGATGGTGCTTCCCTTTTTCTTTCTTTTCGTAGAACCTTTTCAATCTTCTTGATAAGATCATCATCTTCACTACTAGTGGATTCATCCTCTTGATTGCTATCATGATTTTTTATCCTTGTATTCAGAGCCATGTCTTTTGAGTCTTTTACTTGGATTTCATGCTTTTCGAGTCTTGCAAGTTTCGTCTCATATTCTTGAAGTTTTCCGAACAAGGTGGTGGAAGTCATTGTGGATAGATTCTTCTTCTCGAATATTGCTGTCACTTTTGGTTTCCATTCCCTTGATAAAGATCTAAGCACTTTAAGATTAAGTTCACCATTAGTTAAAGTCTTACCGAGTGCTTTCAAATGATTTGTCAAGTGTACAAATCTTTTCTGTAAGTCGAGGATTGATTCTCGGGGCTGCATTCTGAATAGTTCGTATTCTTGACTCAAAGTATTTAATCTCGATCTTTTAACTTCAGCGGTTCCTTCATGAGTTTCCACCAAGGTATCCCATATTTCTTTCGTCGTTTTGCATGCCGAGACACGGAAGAATTCGTCCATACTAAGTGCACCTTGAAGAAGGTTTATTGCCTTTTTGTCATAGAGAACTTTCTTCTTATCATCATTGAAATTCTGGCTGCAGATACTCAATGTCACGTTCAATGTTATGACACCGTATCTGACTTTCTATAAGACAGTAAATACAAAAACAGTAAAGAACACAGTCAATTGTTTACCCAGTTCAGTGTGCAACAACACCTACTCTGGGGGCTACCAAGCCAGGGAGGAAATCCACTATAAGAGATATTAATTCAGGAATAAACCAACCAGTTTATCTCCTTCACTTAAGACCTACCCAATGCAACTTCAATCTAAGTACAACTTAAACCTGAGTTCCTACTCACTCCCCCTCAATCACAGCAGTGATACTTAAAACAATTTGACTAATGAATTGATGAAGACACTCTTCAAAACATACACTTGATTATGCTTCACAGCTTTTTAATCAAGCAACACAAACACTCTTGCTTCACAGCTTTGAGTGATACATAAACCTAACTTGACTTTGCTTCAAAGCTTCAGTCAAGAGACACAAAAACAATCTTGCTTCAAAGCTTTGAGTGATACACAACCCTTACAATTAAAGCCTATTCCAAGTCACTTATCACAATGATACTTGCTTGGATTACAATAGTTAAAACTATACAGCTTCTAAATGATCTTTTATCAAAAAGGGATTGATTCCAAAACAGCAGCTCTGTTGAATATATAGCAGCTGCATCTTCAGTTAGGGTTTCCACAAAAAGCTAGGGTTAATTCCGTTTGACCTTAAGACTAGGTCACAGGACTTTATCAACCAGGTTAGGGTTGAGCTAGGTTAACCCTAAGTCCACGAGATTTTCTGTTCTGGAAAGACTGAGTCATAATCCTGAAAAAACTCAGAATTACCCAAACTGCATAACTGTTAGTTCAGAGAAGGATGTCTTAACATTTGTTATGACATCTGAATTCCTGTCTACTGATTTTGGTAAATGTGATCTTTTTGCAAAATGCTCAGATACACACTCATAAACAGCAGCACCTGTATGACAATATTTTTCTGCAAAGGTATCTAATGAATCAGTACCTAACAAACTAGAATGTTATGACATCAGTCATGACATTCATTCACACACCTGGTTTTACCAAAAATGCATGCCAACAACTAAACAACTACAAACTCCCCCTTTGGCAGATTTTTGGCTAAAGCCCATAAGCAATCAGAGATAGATAGCAGCAGAATAAATATGACTGCAGAAAAATAGAATGTCTAATAAAGTACCAAAATATATCTCCCCCTCTTTAGCCACAAATGGGCCAAAGATACATGTTCTTAAAATTTATATAGTCATCCAGAAAAAGTAATAAGAACAGCAACTAAAATCTGAACACACTTCCAAACTCCACCAGGGACCAGCATCAACTCCACCAACCTTCAAGCATTGTCCCCATCAGAGGAGCTAGTTTCTTCAGTATTGAGTTGATCTTCAGCTTCTGCACCCTCTTCCCTTCTGTTTCCTTCAGCTTCCTCCTTTTCTAACCTGGCAATTAGGTTTTCTAGGGTCTTTTTCCTAGCTTCCAGCTCTTTGCAGGTCTCTTTCAATACAACTATAACATCAGATGTTTTGGACTGAGTCTTTACAGATGATGTCTCAGCTGATGTTATGACAATATCAGGAGCATGAGATCCCTGAAACAGCTTGTAGTGTAACCCAAGAGCAGGAGCTCTTTTGCAAGCAGTATCTCTTGCCACCAGGATATCAGGGTATTGTGCAAGGATAATTCCACAAAGGAGGGAGGGAAAGGCAATTGGGCCTTTGACAGCATAACTACCAGCATGTTTTAAAGTTTGTTCAAAAATATACTTGCCATAGTCAAAAACAGTCTTGGTTCCCACAGCATAAATAAATCTCCCCAATCCTGTGGAGATAGTTGATTTATGGTTTGTAGGGACCCAGTTGGCTGCACCAATCTTGTGCAGGATGGCAAATTTCATGCTAAGTTTGCTGGCATTCAGCTTGCCTTTCAAGGGCCAACACTTGACTTGTCTTGCTGTAATGGTTTGACAAACTTCATTGTCAGTGACTTCCAGTTCAGGGCAATCCTCATTTGATCTTCCAAGAAATTTGTTAATCAGGTCCATGATGTCCTTGCACTCCATGGCATCATTGTTTAGCTCTCTTTCTAAAGCTATTCTCTTCAAGCAAACATACTTCCATCTGGTGGCATTGTCAGGATGGTGAAAAGAGATGTTGTCTGTTGGGACTTCAGGAATTCTAGCCATTTTGCTGGAGGGGAGTTTCCTTCTGATAGGAATTTCTTCAGCATCAATCTCAAACTCTGATTCCTCATCAGAACCAGAAGTCTCAGGTTCTTTTCTTTTCTTTGTAATTGGTTGTCTACCAGTATGCACTTGGGCTTTCACCTTCCCTTTGGACTGACCAGTTTTCACAGATTCTACCTCAGTCTTGCCTTCAGCCTTGGATTTCTTAATAACAAGTTTATCTTTGGTCATACATTTTGCATCATTCTGATTACCCTTTCTTTTCATCATTCTCCTAGCTATGCTAGGGTTTACATTGGCAATCAGATCATTGTCTGAGTATTCCTCATCCACATCAATGATAGGTGGATCAACAGTCTTTTCTGAAGGGTTCTGAATGTTGTCATTTTGTGTCACAACATTCTCAGAGACATCTACATTCTCAGAGACATCCACATTTGGGCTTGCTGATTCTTGATTTAATGGGACAGAAATCCCCGGTACAGATTGGTTTTCGCTTAGTATTCTTGTCACAAGCCTAGCAATTGCTTGATGAACTTGAGCTGATCCTTCCCTATTTGGTACAGAGGAAGAAGGATGAGAAGGATTACCAGAAGCAGTAGCTTGAGCTCTTCCTGCATGCCTAGTTCTCAGCTTTTTGACTTTGGAGGGGTCAGTTGCCATTTCTCTGAGAGGAGTGATCTCCAGGACATCAGAATCTATGCATGTGGTGATTGCTCGAGAATCTTGGTCAGATGATGAAGATGAAGTGGTCGCCTTGGTTGAAGATGATGTTTGAGACATTTTGATTAACTTAGAGCACCAGTAGCAATTTGAGAGAAAACTTTGATTGAGAGAAAGGAATAGGTTGCAAAGACGAGAGAGGTAGGAGGCAAATGAGAGTCTATTCAACTTCTTAATAATTTTGAAAGAATTGGAAAGACATATGATTAACCTACTAAAAATAGACTCAACACAAATAACTCCTTCAACCCTTGTTTTAAGCAAAATTAATTGCTATAATTTCTCACGTTGGCAAATACCCATCTTGCCCCTCAAGTTTTCAAGTTGATTTCCAACAAGAGCCTTGGTAGAAGAATCAGCCAGCTGAAGCTTAATGATACCATGTTCCAGTTTAATTGACTTCTTCTCTTCAAGGTCAATGTGCTTGGTCCTGCTATGCTGAATAGGGTTCTTGGAAATATTGATTGTATTCAGATTGTCGCAATACAATGTCACAACATCTTGTGAGACATTATACTCAGTGAGCATCTGTTTTGTCCAGATATTTTGAGAACAGCTACTACCAGCTGCAACTATTTCAGCATAGAGTTGGGAGGGCATTCTTTTGACATGAATCATAGCTCTGGAAGATTCCTGTATGATCCTATTTTTCTTTTTATCAACTCCATTTTGATGATGAGTTATAGGAGAAGAGACTTCATGACTCATTTCTTCTGGGAAACATAATCTATTAAACTTGTTGTTTCCAAATTCTTTGTCATGATTACTTCTGGTTCTGACAACACATCCTTCTTCAAGTTTATTCACCACATCATAGACATGTCTCTTTTTACCAAGCTTTTCAATTTGAAGTTCACCACAAACCCTCCTTTTATCAATTTGCAGTCTTGGAATCCTTCTGACTGCTTCCATAGAGATAGTTCTTTTCATTCTTCTTAGATGAAGATGGCCAAGCTTATGGTGCCACAGTTTCATCTCTTTTTCTTCTTTGGTAATGGAACACATAGTGGAGTTATTAGTGTTCTCAGGCTGCCACAAGTAACAGTTATCTTTAGATCTGATTCCTTTCATTACCACTTCTAGTTTTTCATTAATTACTAGACATTCAAATTTTGAGAAGATGACCTTGAATCCTAGATCACACAATTGACTGATACTAATGAGATTAGCAGTCAGGCCTTTTACCAATAGAACTTCATTTAGATTTGGAACTTCAGGGCAGTCCAAATTACCAACTCCTTTGATTTCACCTTTAGCACCATCTCCAAAGGTTACATAACTAGTGGTGTGAGGTTTAACATGATTGAGAATGTTCTTTATTCCAGTCATGTGCTTAGAGCACCCACTGTCAAAGTACCAGCCTTCCCTTGCAGAGACTCTCAGGGAAGTGTGGGCTATCAGGGCAGTAGCCTTTTTCTTCCATTGAGGAGTATGTGGTACCCTTTTTGACTTAGGTTTAACACCTGAGTTTTGATTAGGGTATCCATGCAATTTGAAGCAGAAAGGCTTTATGTGGCCATACCTCCCACAATGATGACATCTCCATCTTTGGTACTTTTTCTTCATATATCTCAGTTTCTGATGTTGAGAGTTGTGTTGAGACATCTGCTTTGACATTTGTTTAACTGGCCTGATCTTCTTGTCTGCACCAGATTTCTTAGCTTCCACAAATCCTAGTCCAGATTTGTTTCCCACATTTTGTCCAACTTGAAGTATCTCTTCCAATTTGTCTGTTCCATTAGTCAGCATCTTGACAGATTTGGTCATTTGGTTCAGTTGTGAGTTCAGCAATTGAACTTCCCCTTCTAGATGACTTATAGTTTCAAGGTCTGCCCTTTTTTCAGCCTCCAGCTTTATGATGAGTTTTGATTGTTTCTCATTCTGCACACAGACTTCAGCACTTCTGATACACAATTTCTTGTAAGTATCAGCCAGTTGTTCAAATGTCACTTCTTCATCACTAGTGTCACTTTCAGAGGTACAAACACCAGTTAGAGCAGTAACTAGTTTGGCAGATTCTTCTTCAGAATTGCTTTCTGAATCACAGTCAGACCAAGTAACAGTCATTCCTTTCTTTTGTTTCTTAAGAAAGGTAGGACATTCAACTCGAATATTCCCAAATCCTTCACAACCATGGCATTGAATTCCTCTGCCTTGATTTCCCTTCTCTTCTGACCTTGGTCTTCTGCTGGAACTGTCAATGTCAGAGGGAATGTTATGAATATTAGACCTTGACTTTGGATCTATTCTTTTGATGAGTTTGTTGAATTGTCTTCCAAGCATGGCTATAGCTTCTGAAATATTTTCTTCTTCATCCTCCTTGTTTTCAACATCAGTGTTGGATACAAGTGCTATGCTCTTGTTCTTCTTGTCACCATTATCAGTGATCCCTATCTCAAAAGTCTGAAGAGACCCAATTAGTTCATCCACTTTCAACTTGCTGATGTCCTGGGCTTCCTCTATGGCAGTTACCTTCATAGCAAATCTTTTAGGCAAGGATCTGAGAATCTTTCTCACCAATTTTTCTTCTGACATCTTTTCTCCCAGTGCTCCTGAGGTGTTGGCAATCTCCAAGATGTTCATGTGAAACTCATGAATGGTTTCATCTTCCATCATTTTTAGATTCTCAAACTTGGTAGTCAACATCTGAAGCCTTGACATT
The DNA here is from genome assembly GCA_948472305.1 of Vicia faba. NCBI lineage: Eukaryota > Viridiplantae > Streptophyta > Magnoliopsida > Fabales > Fabaceae > Vicia > Vicia faba. The sequence goes on from OX451736.1 coordinate 1,497,830,332, forward strand.
TTTACTTTGGAAGTGCCCTCATGAGTAGTTTTGAGAGTGTCCCAAACTTCCTTGGCCACTTCATATTGATGTACTAGTCTGAAAATGTTTCTATCAATTCCATTGAACAAGGCATTTAAAGCTTTGGAATTTCCCAGGGCTAACTCATCTTCTTCTTTACTCCAATCTTCCTCAGGCTTCAGACTGATTGTCCCATCTTTCTCAGTTATGGTGGGATGGTTCCATCCTTTGTCAGCAGCTCTCCAAGCCTTTTTGTCCAGAGATTTTAAGAAGGCTATCATACGAGGTTTCCAGTAGTCATAATTTGTTCCATCCAGAATGGATGGTCTATTTCCAAAAACTCCTTCTTTGTCCATAGAGCCAGAAAGTGATATCCCTAGATCTCACCCAGTAATACAGGCAGGGTGCCTGCTCTGATACCAATTGAAATTCTGGCTGCAGATACTCAATATCACGTTCAATGTTATGACACCGTATCTGACTTTCTATAAGACAGTAAATACAAAAACAGTAAAGAACACAGTCAATTGTTTACCCAGTTCAGTGTGCAACAACACCTACTCTGGGGGCTACCAAGCCAGGGAGGAAATCCACTATAAGAGATATTAATTCAGGAATAAACCAACCAGTTTATCTCCTTCACTTAAGACCTACCCAATGCAACTTCAATCTAAGTACAACTTAAACCTGAGTTCCTACTCACTCCCCCTCAATCACAGCAGTGATACTTAAAACAATTTGACTAATGAATTGATGAAGACACTCTTCAAAACATACACTTGATTATGCTTCACAGCTTTTTAATCAAGCAACACAAACACTCTTGCTTCACAGCTTTGAGTGATACATAAACCTAACTTGACTTTGCTTCAAAGCTTCAGTCAAGAGACACAAAAACACTCTTGCTTCAAAGCTTTGAGTGATACACAACCCTTACAATTAAATCCTATTCCAAGTCACTTATCACAATGATACTTGCTTGGATTACAATAGTTAAAACTATACAGCTTCTAAATGATCTTTTATCAAAAAGGGATTGATTCCAAAACAGCAGCTCTGTTGAATATATAGCAGCTGCATCTTCAGTTAGGGTTTCCACAAAAAGCTAGGGTTAATTCCGTTTGACCTTAAGACTAGGTCACATGACTTTATCAACCAGGTTAGGGTTGAGCTAGGTTAACCCCAAGTCCACGAGATTTTCTGTTCTGGAAAGACTGAGTCATAATCCTGAAAAAACTCAGAATTACCCAAACTGCATAACTGTTAGTTCAGAGAAGGATGTATTAACATTTGTTATGACATCTGAATTCCTGTCTACTAATTTTGGTAAATGTGATCTTTTTGCAAAATTCTCAGATACACACTCATAAACAGCAGCACCTGTATGACAATATTTTTCTGCAAAGGTATCTAATGAATCAGTACCTAACAAACTAGAATGTTATGACATCAGTCATGACATTCATTCACACACCTGGTTTTACCAAAAATGCATGCCAACTATTGTACCCCAAAATTTGCCCTCCCATTTCCTCAACGTTTTCTCATCACAAGATCCTTGGAGCTCAAGATCCAGTTAGGGTTTCCTCTGCTCAAGACTTCTCCTTGCACTGTTGACCCAAATTAGGGTTTGTGTTTGCAAAAAGATATTTTGACCTAAAATGCCTAATATGACTTTCATGCTTCATGTTGGACTCCCAAGTTTATCCATACCAAGTTTCAAGTCTTGATTCCAAATTTTGCCCAGTCAATTGGACAGTTGACCTAGAAATCAACTATATTGGGGAAAAAGTCAACTGTGGCCAATTGACAGTCAAATCTCATGAAAATTGACCCACATCAACATTATGAACTCACATGGACCATTTTATCAAGTTTGGATCACAATTCCACAAGAAATTTGATCAGATCACCAAAAGGGCAAAATGGTCATTTTTAGGGTTTTGACTGCACAAAGGCAATTTTTGACTGTTTGACCTAGCCAATGGCAAGTCAAGCTCACATATGGACTCAAGGACCCCATGGAATTGTCTTGACATGCTCAACAAGTTCAAAAGATCCCAAATACATAAGATTGACAATTGAATTTCCCAGTCAATTGATCAATTTTGATTGTATACTGAAAAGTCAAACTTTGACTTTTTGGTCAAAATCAAGTGTCAAGATTCATTTATCATCAAAACATGCCAAATCATGAAACTTGTTCATCAAGAAATCAAGAATTGCAAATTAGGGTTTGAAATGAAGATTTTTCATAACTTAAAATTTTTCTAAGTTATGAAAAATCCTAATTTTTTCCTAACTTTGTCCCACTTTCTCACCAAGATTCATTTGGATTCAAGCAAAAGTAAAAACATGAAAGTTGTAGCCTATTTCAAAATCTACAACTTTGATTCACAAAGTTTTCCCAAAAGAAGCTTGTAGCTCAAGTTACAAATTTTGGAACAAGGGTACCAAACCATTCTTAACTTAGAGAAAATTTGACCTATTTTAGGCAAGGTTTTTACCTAACTTCAAGACCATTTTTCACATACTTCCACTTGGAATTTCAATTTGAATTTCAAAGATGGATTGTATTACACATTCCTAGCTTTCCAAAATGTCCAAGAACTCATCAAACAACCTCATGGTTAGGGAGAATCGAATTTGATAAGTTGGGAAAAACTCACTTTTGATTTGGCCAAGTTACATGTTCATACATCTAGGCCATTTTGAAATCAGCTTGCACAAATTGATTACAGGTCCCATATCCCTTTTGAACTCATAAATTTAATGCAAACTCATTGTGCCAAGACCATATTTTATGTGTTCAAGCATTACATAAAGGTTTAGGCCCAAAATAGAAAAAGCATAATGTCCATTTTTGCAAAAGTAGAACTTTATGTCAATTTGCAATCCAAGCAAGTACAGTGCAAATCTCTTTGGCACAAGTTTATGAGCTAATTACACTGATCAAGGCCAAAGTATGCAGCACATTAGGGGGGCCTCTATCAGTCTAAAAACTCAAGTGGACATTTGTTGCTTAAAATTGAAGAAAGCTAGCATAACATAACACAACTCTCATCTCAGCTAACACAGGCTTAAGAAAACTTGTCAAACACATTATAAACATCCATCCTAAGCTGAGACACGAGCCTATCATCCCCAATACCTCCCCATTCACAGAATTACCCTCAAACTGCCAAAACAGGGGACCTGCTACAGATTGAGTTCCATAACTCATTCCATTCGTGCATTCTTGCTAAAAACACTTCAAACACATCCCACAACATCCCTTGAAGCTATTCCAAACCTCAAACACGACCTGTAACACTCCCAATCAACATCACCATTTTCATTTTTCTGTTTTGCAGGTGGAGTTCTATAACTCGATTCAGCTAGTTTCAAAGCAAAGTAAAACTTGGAATAGCATCCCTGGACATCAAGGAAGCTGTACCAATCATCACCTTGCACTGAAAGTACCTCCATCACCAGATACGATTCCAACTAAACAGGTAAGTTCATGAACTCACATCTCTCTATCCAGGCATTGTTAGCTTTAGGTTTGTGAAGAAAATATGTCACATTCATAGCCCTGAACATGCCCATGTAATTAGTTTTCATTTATATTATGTGTGCTGTGAGAATTTAATGTCTGAACATGGAACAAAAACTAGGTCAGGAATTGGTGGAGAAGAAATTCTCTCTCATCTTAGAGAGTTAAGTCAAGTTCTTTATATGTCTGGATTCGTCTCTTAATGCTCTACATTTTTCATGTTGTGAGTTTTGCTTGAAAGTCCAGGAATTGGGAGATAGAAAACGCGTGTTAATTGTTGTTCATACAGGTTCAGAGGTTGAAGAAGGACTTTTTGGGCTGGGCTTTGTTTCAGTTTCCTATTTGCACCCTTTTGTTACTTTTAAACCCCCTTGGCCCATTGTGCTTATTTTAATCATTTTTTGACTTTTGTTTTTTATTCCTGAGTTATTTATTTTTCCTCACAATATTAAAAATATAAAAAATATTTTTCACACCATTTTTATATTTATTAGGTATTTATTTGTTTAAATTGATGTTTGTACATAAATAAATACTTACATACTTTTATTTAAAAAATACTAAAATAATGCAAACACATTTTATTTTCCATTTTTATTTTATTTTATCTTTTGAAAATATTTTATATAAAATATACCTTTTTTTATAAATACTAAATATTATTATTTGTATATATTTAATATATTTATCATATAATATAAAAATTTACATATATATTAGTATATTTAGGTTAAAAATACAAGATATATACATTTTATTTTTTATTAATATTTAACATTAAAAAATACCTTTTTGACAAATATACTTCATTTTTATTTTATTTTTGTACATAACTAGTAAATATTGTACATATTAAATAATTAATACCTTTTATTTAATAAATTAGGGTTTTGCCCTAAATACATAAAAATTCCAAAAAATTAATACTTTTTATTTTGTTTATTTGACACATAAAAAAAAATACTTTTTTTTCATACACATAAAAAACATTTTTTGCATCTTGCATATTTATTCCATTTTCATTTAATTGTTATATATTAAATATCTTGTAAATTCTCAATTTGATGTAATAGTCTAGGTTTAAATTCCTTGTCAAAATACCCCCATTTGAACATTTGTACCCCCTTCCCATATATCGTGTTGTAATAACTTAGGAACTTTATTTTTCGCACTTTAATGCTTTCTAATTATACCATGCTAGAATTAGGGTTTGTATGCAAAATCAATTAACTAAAATAGTTTGACCTAATTTCAAGATAAACAAGCATGAAAATGGACAACACTAATCACACTTGCACCCCTAGGGTATTCCACTTGTTGCCTTCAATAATGGGCCATATTGCATGTTAGGTCTCTTTGGGCAAAACAAACACAATCAAATGATCATAGTCCCTCGATGACGCTTTCAAAAGTTGCCTAAAAAATGATCAAGTCCCTTAAAGAAAACATTGCCCAAAGATACTTGGCACAATTGCAATTATGGTCTAAACGATGACTCGCGCCCGTCCCTTTCACATCCTAACACAAGATTGTCCACCAAATGCAATGGTGGAACAAAATTGTTAAAAGGGTTAAAAACATAGGAGAAATCTTTGAGAAATTTAGGAGTAGACAACCTCTTAGTTACTTGAATCAAACTTGCAAAATAAAACACTTGCCTATTTCCAAACCACACATCACTACACTTTCAAAAACAACTTTCAAAAACAAATGAAAACCTTTTCAAAAGACATACATCTTTGTATACATCCCAACATGGATCATTACAAAGGTTGCCACCACATTGGCTTCTTTTCAAAACATTTTCAAACCCACACACACAAAGCACCATTTCAAACAATTGAAAATTAAGGCAAGTTGATCTAAGCAAGTAACTAAGAGCCCATGGATAACCATGGATAGAAAGGGTGCTAATACCTTCCCTTTCTATAATCTACTCCCCGAACCCAAGAAAACATCTCAAAGGTTTTTGCTGTGCTTTTTAACCTTTCCTTAGTATAAAATAAAAAGTCGGTGGCGACTCTTGCTCAACCGAAACATTTGCGAAAAACAAACGCAAAACCTCAAGTCAGTTCTCCCACCGTATCACAGAACTGGCGACTCTGCTGGGGATAAATTTAAAAGTGGAGTAACCTTAGGGCTTAGATCACCCTCTTGCATGACTAATTGTTTGTCTTGATTGCTTTATATCTTGGCTCTCTTGTTTGGGTTTGCAATCCTACACCCGAATTTTGGGAAACATTCATAGATAGCAATACGTTGTGGAAACTGTGCGGGGTATACCGACACGGTCGAAGCAATAGCTATATTAGTGCGACATATTTGTGAGTACCGGTAATCCTTGAGTTCAATCAAGGAGAGTACGGGGCCGCTGAGTGATGTCACTAAGCACTAATGACCTAGAACCTTACTTGAAAATCTTGGCCTTTTATTAGGGGTAGTGAGATGACCGGCTTTGGTGCAGTCCGAAGTTGGTAGGTACTCGATACTACACTCATTGAGGGTTGCTTTCTTGGAATATTTTGGTCGCTAGTTAAATGGCTAAACCAAAACAATGAACGATGAAAACAATCCAATGATATTGAGCTCCTTAGAACCCAGTTACTATTTATAGGACAGGTTTTTAAGCCAACTACACTCAAGAGGGTACTTACCTATGAAACCCCATGCAAGCCTGAAACTAGGGTTTGGTGTGATTTGCTTGTACATATGTTTGTGCATACATCATGAACATCATAAAGCATCATATGCATTTACTAACCACTTCAAGGGTTTAGATCTTCATCTTTGTTCTTGTTTTGTAGGTCATGGAAATTCCTCGCAGAAAAACCATCCAAGTTAACCTTATGAGAATCTCTCCTCAACTCAAGGAGCTCACCTCAAGAATTCCGGAAAGCTCGTCCTTCAGTGAAAGACATGGTAGACTGCTCAGCTTAGTCAACACCAACATTGAAGAAGACATGATGAAAGTTCTATTCCAGTTCTTTGACCCTCTTCACCACTGTTTCACTTTCCCTAACTACCAGTTGGTGCCCACTTTGGAGGAGTTTTCTCAACTCCTAAGAATTCCTATCCTTAATCAACTACCTTTCAACGGTACGGAAAAGGAACCAAAGCCGAAAGATGTTGCTCGAGCATTACATCTACAGCCTTCTGACATCAAGGGGCATTGGGAAACTAGAAGCGGCGTCAAAGGTTTCCTAGCAAAATTCTTGTTTGAGAAGGCACAAGAATGTTGGAACTCATTGGACCTACAAGCCTTTTAAGAAATTGTGGCACTCCTTATCTATGGGTTGGTCTTGTTCCCAAATCCTGACCAGCTCGTAGAGGCCAACGCCGTCAAAATCTTTTTGTCCAGAAATCCAATACCAACATTACTTGGGGACATCCTTCACTCATTTTACACATGAACAATGAGAAAGAGGGGTGTTCTCATGTGCTGTACTCCTCTCCTTGCAAGGTGGTTTATTTCGCACCTTCCACAATCTGTCTTGAAGAATGACCAAGGCTCAAGGTGGTCCCAACAGTTGATGACTCTTACTCACTCTGATGTACATTGGTGTTCTCGGTCCAGAGAAAATGTCATCATCGTCGATCATTGTGGAGAGTTTCCTAATGTTCCTTTACTTGGAATCAAAGGAGGTATCACCTACAACCCTTGCCTAGCTTTGAGGCAATTTGGATATGCACGAAGAGATGGCCCTCACGACATGTTGATTCCTGACCTAGTTTTTGACTTCGACAACGATGCTCAAGGACTTCGCCAAAGATTCATCTGAGCTTGGGGGAGGCCCAACAAGGTTGACAGCAAGACACTGGGACACAAGAACTCCATCCCTCTTGAACCTTATCTCAAGTGGGTACGAGCCCGAGCCCAGAGTCTAATGATGCCTTATCCTCATGTTCTCCCTGTGATTAAAGAGCCCGTCAAGGAAGGAGAGGTTCCCTACACCATCCTACATCCTGACATGCCTACATCGTGGGAGGAGATGCAGAAGAGTTGGATCCAGCTCAAGGAGGAACGAAACACTTTTGAAGCCAGCTTCTACGCCAGCGAAAAGAAGGTTCTAGAGCTCACCCGCCGACTCCATGAGCAAGAGGCCCTCAACACCTACATTGCGCCAAAGAGGATGCGCAATGTCTTTTTACCTTGAGAAGTTGTTTTTGTAATATTTGGCCCATGGGGCATTTATGTACTAACAAATCTTTTCTTATTAATATGACGGACGTTCTTTTTGTCTGCAACAATTGTGAATTTCTAAAATCCTTGAATGCATTGCATAGATAGCATCTCATGCATCATGTGCATAACAGGTACCCCTTTTTCTACAGGTTGCTTAATCTTCTTCGCTGTTTATTTTGAACAGTCATCATGAATCCAGAATCATCCAGTGAGCAAGCAATCAAGGCCCTTCAGGCCCAAAGTGCCCAGTTTCAAGAAATGGTCATGAGCCTGGCCCAAGGGCAACAAGAGTTGAAGGCTCTACTCCTAAAGAAGAAGAAGAAGAAGAGGACTGCGTTGTTCAACACTGGATGCAGGTTTGGGAACACACTCCATAACGAGGCTGATCCAACTACTTCCTCTGCAGAGAAAGACAGTCCCCAAGGGGGAGGAGCTCCTAGTCCTGCAGTCTCTGACAACGAGACGTATTACAATGACGAACAATACCCTCCTGCTGCTGACAGATACAAGCAATTAGAGGACCGCTTGAGTGCCAAGGAGATTCAGAATGTGCCGGGGCTGGATTTCGGAGATTTGGGGTTATCTTCTGGGGTGGTAATCCCATACAAGTTTAAGGCGCTTGCCTTTGCCAAATACGACGGGGCTTCCTGTCCAAAGCTGCATCTAAGGTCGTACGTAAGGAAGATCCAACCTTACACGGCAGATAAAAATCTTTGGATCCACTTCTTCCAAGATAGCCTTTCAGGGTCACAGCTTGAGTGGTTCTATCAACTAGATGGAACTAGTATCCGACATTGGGAAGATTTGGCGACCGCATTTTATAGACAATATCAATACAATTCTGACCTCGCTCCTACACGTACCCAACTTCAGGGTATGTCTCTGGGAACGGGCGAAGGGTTCAAAGAATATGCACAAAAATGGAGAGATTTGGCTGGCAGGGTGCAGCCTCTTTTGATTGATCGTGAGCTGGTTGATATGTTTCTAGGGACCTTGTCTGGTCCATTTTTCAATCATCTGGTTGGCAATTCCTCAGCTGGGTTTACGGATTTGATTCTGACGGGTGAAAAGATAGAAGCTGGCATCAGGTCAGGAAAGATACAGAAAGTTGCCTCCGCAAGTACTGAGAAGAGGCCTTTCAAGAAGGAAGCAAGTGCCGTCTATGGTCCTAGAAGACAAGTCAAGCCAGAAAGCCGTCAAGCCGTCAATGCTTTGGTCATTTCAAAGCCTGTTGCTGCTCCTCAGCAATACAATCAACAAATAGGTGAAAGGCCCAAGAGGCAGTATACTCGGCTGAGTATGACCTTGTCACAAATCTTACCGCAACTGTTATCAACCAACTTGGTGACCATCAAAGAGGCTCCGAAGGTCGTAAATACTGCATCTCCTAAGTATAACTCAAATGCCCGTTGTGCTTATCATTCTGATAGCCCCGGGCATACTACTGATGATTGCTGGGCCCTGAGAAATAAGGTGCAAGACCTTATCGATGCGAAGGAAATTCAGTTTGAGGCGCCTGAAAGGCCAAATGTTGTAACTGCTCCTATGCCCCAGCATAGAGTAAATGTCGTCGAGGAAGATTTGTATGCTGTTTCAGTGAATGATGTTGCTACCCCTCTTTTGACTGTTAAGAGGAACCTACTACTAGCTGGTTTATTTCCGGGTTGTAGCAAGGGTTGCCTCCTGTGTGCTGTTATCCCTACCGGTTGTCCGCTGCTGAAATCAGGCATCCAAAGCCTGATGGACAGCAAAGAAATTCTGTTCAAGAAAACTGCTGTTCCGTTTGTTTCCGCTGAAGAAGTATCTGTCGTCACAATTTTCAACAATCCTACCAAGGCTCCCCCAAGGAAGCCAGTCCAAATTATGTCTGTTGCACCCATTACCATTACTGTTCCGGGGCCTCTCCCCTATGAATCTAACAAGGCTGTCCCATGGCACTATGGGGCAGACGTGTATGTGCTTGGAGTGAAGCAGGAGTTCAACACCGGTACCAGTATCAGTAACATCACTGGTCCCGCCAAGATTACTCGTAGTGGCAGGCTCTTCTCGCCTGACATTACACCACCAGTTATCCGAAAACCTCTTATCATCACACCTGCAAGTGTGCATGTTTCAAATCAAGTTCCTATGTCTACTACTGCCGCCGAGTCCTCTGATACTCGGGGCAAAGAAGTTGCTACCGATTTGCCTGCCCGGACAGAGGCACCAAAAAAGACTGCTGTTGAAGCCTCCCAACAAGAGATGGAGGAAATCCTTAAAATCATTAAAAAGAGTGACTTCAATGTTGTTGAACAATTGGGGCATACCCCCTCCAAAATCTCTATGCTATCATTGCTGCTGTGCTCAGAGGCCCACGCAAAGGCCCTGATTTCATTTCTGAAAACGGCCCATGTGCCGCAAGAGACCTCTGCAGATCAATTCACTGACTGTGTGGCTAATTTGACAGCTGACAATGGCCTGGGTTTCTCAGATGCAGACCTTACCGCCAAAGGAAAAAACCACAATGATGCCCTGCACGTCTCTATAGAATGCAGGGGCACTACTCTCGCACACATGTTAGTGGATACCGGTTCTTCCCTGAATGTATTGCCCAAGAAGGCCTTATATTGGTTGGATTGTGAGGGCCTGGAATTGAAACCTAGTAACATCAATGTTAGAGCCTTCGACGGTTCTAAGAGGATGGTGCACGGTGAGGTAGACATTCCTATTCGTGTGGCTTCCCAAGTCTTCGACTCAACGTTCTATGTAATGGATATTCGTCCATCTTATTCCTGCTTGTTGGGTCGACCCTGGATTCATAAGGCTGGGGCAGTAACATCCACTCTACACCAGAAGCTCAAATACCCTGTCAAAGGGAAGATTGTTACTGTGCAGGGTGAAGAGGAATACATGGTAAGTCACTTGAATTCATTCTGGTATATCGAAATGGACGGGGAGTTTATTGAAACCCCCTTTCAACATTTTGAAGAGGTACCTCCAACATTGGCGTCAGCTGAAACAGTGGTTGAAGAAGACTTTCCTTTGAAGATGGCTTCCCTGAAGGATGCCCGGGCTGTAATTGAGAAAGGCAAGTGCACAAACTGGGGTCAGCTTCCTAACTTCACTCAAAAGACCGACAAGTTTGGGCTGGGCTTCACTGTAGAGGCTCAGAGGGTTGTGCGCAAGGAAAGGATCAGAAAGGCTCCGGTGTTCATAACCAGTCCAAGGGTGAATGCTATCGAGAAGGACGTAGAGGAAGCAGAGTTTGACAGTTGGATCTATCCAAACACCAACAACGGACCAAGCAACTGGACGACAAAGGATTTTACACCTATTACATTTGTCACGCAGTAATTAACTCTTTTGATTTTCAATTTGTAACAAACAATATGTTGAAACTTTTATTGGCTCGGTGTCCTACCCGGGGCACCGTAGCTCCATTTGTGAGGGCTTTTTGTATGACATTTCCATATATCATTAATCAAAACATTGGACGTTTGTTGCATTTCAAATCTTGTGCTCTTTTTCTTTCTGTGTTATATATTGCAAAACAGCTATATTTACACACACTCACTTATACAGGTTTCAATCCACTCTGGATCTCACTGGTAACGGCTCTGCTACCACCAGTTATGACTTCGAGAATCCGATCAACTTGGCCGAAGACGAAGGTGAAGATGATTGCGAAGTGCCTGGTGAGCTCGCAAGACTGCTACTCCAGGAAGAGAGGGTCATTCAGCCGCATGAAGAGCCCGTGGAAACAGTGAACCTGGGTACTGAGACAGATAGAAAAGAAGTCAAGATTGGTGCCAATCTAGAGCTCAGCGTGAAGCAACGATTGATCCAGATGCTGCATGATTACATGGAGATCTTTGCTTGGTCTTACGAAGACATGCCTGGTTTGGATGCCGACATTGTGGTTCATCACCTGCCTACCAAGGAAGACTGCCCTCCGGTAAAGCAAAAGGTCCGCCGTATGCGCCCAGAGATGTCCGAAAAGATCAAAGCTGAGGTTATGAAGCAATTCGATACCGGGTTTCTAGCAGTGACTTCTTACCCTCAGTGGGTGGCCAATGTGGTGCCAGTGCCGAAGAAGGACGGTAAGGTCAGAATGTGTGTCGACTACAGGGATTTGAACAGGGCCAGCCCCAAAGATGATTTCCCTCTGCCTCACATCGACGTTCTTGTTGACAATACTGCTCAACACAAGGTGTTCTCCTTCATGGATGGCTTTTCAGGGTATAATCAGATCAAGATGGCTCCGGAAGATATGGAAAAGACTACCTTTGTGACTCAGTGGGGCACCTTCTGCTACAAGGTCATGCCATTCGGGTTGAAAAATGCTGGGGCAACCTACCAACGTGCCATGGTTGCTTTATTTCATGACATGATCCATCATGAGATTGAGGTATACGTTGACGACATGATTGCAAGGTCCCAAATTGAGGAGGAACACCTTGACCATCTGCGGAAGCTGTTTGACCGACTGAAGTTGTACAAGCTGAGGTTGAACCCAAAAAAGTGCACCTTTGGGGTGAGGTCGGGAAAATTGCTAGGTTTCATTGTAAGCGATAAAGGTATTCAGGTGGACCCTGCCAAGGTGAAAGCCATACAAGAGATGCCGACTCCCAAGATAGAGAAAGAAGTCAGAGGCTTTCTGGGACGACTAAATTACATTGCCCGATTCATCTCACATCTAACTGCTACCTGTGAGCCAATCTTCAAATTACTGAAGAAAGATCAAGTAGTACGTTGGAACGATGAATGTCAGGCCGCTTTCGAAAAGATAAAGGAGTATCTCCAAGAGCCACCCATTCTTATGCCACCAGTGGAAGGGAGACCTCTAATACTATACTTGACAGTACTTGACAATTCAATGGGGTGTGTGCTGGGGCAGCATGACGAGTCTGGCCGAAAAGAGCACGCTATTTATTACCTGAGCAAAAAGTTTACCGACTGTGAGTCTCGGTACTCACTGCTCGAGAAAACTTGCTGCGCTCTCGTATGGGCTGCTCGCCGGCTGAGACAGTATATGCTGACTCACACCACTCTATTGATTTCAAAGATGGATCCCATCAAGTACATATTCGAAAAGCCTGCTCTGTCTGGAAGAATAGCAAGATGGCAAATGATCTTGACAGAATATGATATCCAGTACACAACTCAGAAAGCAATCAAGGGAAGTGTATTGGCAGATCATTTGGCACACCAACCTGTGGACGATTACCAATCATTGAACTTTGAATTTCCGGACGAAGATATCATGGTGGTAACTGATTGTGAAGTGCCTGGACCGGATGAAGGACCTGAGGAAGGATCCCGATGGTCTATGCATTTTGACGGAGCCTCGAACGCTTTGGGTAACGGCATCGACGCTGTGATCATATCCCCCAAAGGCACTCATACTCCACTCACCGCCCGATTGTGTTTCAACTGCACCAACAACATGGCAGAATATGAGGCATGTATCATGGGTCTTCAAGCTGCAATCGACTTAAGGATCAAGTTTCTGAGTGTCTTCGAAGATTCTGCTCTCATGATCAATCAGATCAAAGGCGAGTGGGATACGAAACACCCAAATCTTATTCCTTACAAGGAGTATGTGTTGACTTTGCTTCCCCACTTTGAAGAGATAACTTTTGAGCACTCCCCAAGAGAGGAGAATCAGTTAGCGGACACACTAGCTACGATGTCTTCAATGTTCAAAGTCAAATGGGACAATGAGGCTCCCCGGATCATTATCTGGAAGTTGGACGAACCTGCATACTGCTGCGATCTTGAGGCCGAAGAGGTAATCGAGAAACCCTGGTATCATGAGGTGAAGAGATACTTGGAAGCTCAGGAATACCCCGAAGGCGCATCGGTCAATGACAAGAAGTTCATGAGAAGGTTTGCGGCAAAATTCTTCCTCAGCAACGGCATTCTCTACAAAAGAAACCATGATTCAACTCTACTGCGTTGTGTGGATAAAGCTGAAGCAGAAAAGATCATGGTAGAACTACACGAAGGTACATTCGGAACACATTCTAGTGGACATACCATGGCAAAGAAAATCCTTAGGGCGGGATATTTCTGGTCCACAATGGAAGCCGACTGTTACCAACATTCTCGAACATGTCATAAATGCCAGATCTATGCTGATAAGGTGCATATCCCTCCGGTTCCTCTGAACGTCCTAACGGCACCTTGGCCTTTTGCAATGTGGGGCATTGATATGATCGGCGAGATCCGACCAATGGCATCCAACGGGCATCGCTTCATCCTAGTAGCAATTGATTACTTCACGAAGTGGGTTGAGGCAGCTTCCTACGCCACCGTAACCAAGAGCGTCGTTGCACGTTTCATTCGGCATAACCTGATCTGTCGGTACGGCGTCCCAGAAAGAATCATTACGGACAATGGTACCAATCTTAACAACAAGATGATCACTGAGCTCTGTGAGCAATTCAAGATACAGCACCACAACTCTTCTCCTTACCGGCCGAAGATGAATGGGGCTGTAGAAGCAGCTAATAAGAACATCAAGAAAATTGTGCAGAAAATGACAGTGACCTACAAAGATTGGCACGAGATGTTACCATTTGCTCTTCATGGGTACCGTACCTCAGCAAGGACGTCAACCGGGGCAACACCCTTTTCCTTGGTCTATGGCATGGAGGCAGTCTTGCCAATTGAAGTCCAGATACCCTCTCTCTGGATAATGAAGGATGCAGACTTGAGTGAAGATGACTGGATCCAGACTCGACTTGATCAATTAAACCTAATTGATGAAAAGAGACTCACTGCTATTTGTCATGGTCAGACGTATCAAAAACGGATGATCAGGGCATTTAATAAGAAAGTCAGGCCACAAGAGTATCAAGTTGGGGACCTGGTAATCAAACGCATCATCCTTCCTCAAAGTGATCCCCGGGGCAAATGGACCCCTACGTACGAAGGGCCATTTGTGGTTAAACATGTGTTCTCAGGAGGAGCCATGATTCTGACCACCATGGATGGTGACGACCTTCCTCACTCCGCCAATGCAGACATAGGGAAAAGATACTACGCATGAATAAAGGACCCGCTAGGTTGACATACCTAGGCAAAAATAAGGGCTTCCCGGCGAACCAAAAGGGTTCGGGCAAAAATAAGGGATGAAATGAAAAAATCTGTACACCCGGCAAGTCGAAAACCTGAAAGGGCGGCGTGGGCAAAAATGGGTATCCCGGTGGACTGAAAACCCGAAAGGGCAGTCCAGGCAAAAGTTAGGGATAAAGCGTAACACTATGTCTCATTGGATCACTTTGCATCCAGAATTCGGCACCAACTATCTGGCTCAGACTTCGGCATCGATCAATCAGCTTCATCTTCAACTAAATAGCAAAGTGATGAGACGCTTGAAGACATAAAGGCGATAGCAGAGTTGGAACCCAGTGGGAATATTGTGCACATAGATGTTTTGTTTCCTTTTCAAAATTGTATAAACTTTATGTTATTCGGCGGTGTTCTCTTACTAGGACGTCGGCCTCTTGTACAAAAAACGCCTATTTACAGGAAAATTTCAAAATCAATACAAGTTCACTTTTCCAAACAAATTGCCCATTGTTTTTCCTCTTTCTGTTTTGTCTTGCGAAGAGCGTCCAATGTTCATTTTTGATATATGCATTTGACATTAAATTGCTGATTCATAAATATTTGCATATGAAACAAAAGACTAATTACAGGTGACATCAGAAACAGGGGCAATATAGAGTTGTCTGTTGCAGTCTAGTTGCTTTGTCCGCCGAAGTATCAAGGTAGGTTCAACTGAAGAATATGACCAAGTTATCTCAACTCCCCGTAGAGTAAGACAAGATTCAGCAATACTTTCCCCAAGTAGAGTTGGTTCCCTATCAATCCTGAAAAGGCACAATATTCCTCTAGCAAGTCAGCAACACTCTCCTCCAACAGAGTTAGTCTACGGTCAGCATGAAGGAAGTTGTGTATCCCCAGAAGATATCAACACCCCAGTACAGTCTGAAAAGTTTCCCCAGGAAAGTGGAATCCTTATCCCCGGCAAGTCTTAAAGCTGATCCCCTGCAGAGTACGGACATCTCTCCCGAGCTTTATTCAAAGTTATTCCTCACAAGGGCTTATAACTGGGTTATCCTCAGCTAATTGCCACGGAAGATCGCCCTCGACAAAGTTCTCCCTACCCCCAGCGGAGTTCATCAAAGTTCCCCAGCATAATTTATCAACGCAATCCCCAGCGGAGTTTACCTTTGTCATCCCCAGAGGAGTTTATCTTTGTTATCCCCAGCGGAGTCATCATTATTATCCCCAACGGAGTCCATCATTGAAATCCTCAGCGGAGCTCTCATCGAAACTTCAGCGAAGTATCTATTCCCACAGAGTAATTCCCCTCAGAGTAATCTCTCCAACAAGTTTATTCCCCAACGGAATCATATTATCCTACCGGTATATTCTTGCAACCATCATCCCTAGCGGAAGCGAAGAACTGTAATCTTCAACGTCAGCCCAGGAGTTAATTCCCCGGCCGGTCGTCAAGGATTTATTTTCCTAGATGAAAATACATTCATAAACATTTCACAGTTCATACATCTTGTTTACATACATGATAAAGTGCATACAACACTATCTCATTTTAAACATCATGACATCATGTATTTCATACATCATGACATTGCATACAACTGATGTTTTGCCTTTTCAGGAAAAAGACAACTACCTTCAACTGTCCCAATTCCAGATTCGATTCCTGTATCTAGCCAGGGCATATCTGTGAGTGATCAGTTTCCAGATTCGATTCCTGTATCTAGCCAGGGCACATCTGAAGAGTTTGAAGATTCGATTCCTATATCCAGTCAGGGCATATCTATCAACTATCACAATTCCAGATTCGATTCCTATATCCAGCCAGGGCACATCTGTGAGTGATCTATTTCCAGATTCGATTCTTGTATCCAGCCAGGGCATATCTGTTGACGACTATTTCCAGATTCGATTCCTGTATCCAGCCAGGGCATGTCTGTTGACAACATTTCCAGATTCGATTCCTGTATCTAGCCAGGGCACATATGAAGAGTTTCCAGATTTGATTCCTGTATCCAGCCAGGGTATATCTGTTGATGACTATTTCCAGATTCGATTCATGTATCCAGCCAGGGCATGTCTGTTGACAACAATTCTAGATTCGATTCCTGTATCTATCCAGGGCACATCTGAAGAGTTTGAAGATTCAATTCCTGTATCCAGCCAGGGCATATCTGTTAACGACTATTTCCAGATTCAATTCATGTATCCAGCCAGGGCATATCTATTGACGACTATTTCCAGATTCGATTCCTGTATCCAGCCAGGGCATATCTGTGAGCAACCGATTGTAGACTCGATTCCTGTATCTAGCCAGGGCATGTCTGCATGAAGAGATTGAAGATCAACACCTGTAACAAGCCAGGAAAACATTTGTCTTTCTCAAAATACACAAGTTATCGCTAAGGAATCTCTTATGCGATCAACACTTCCAAATGGCATCTATAAGCCCATTCCCGACAAGGTTCTGTCACGTCTCCAGATGGCATCTATAAGCCCATCTCCCTATCCACCATCTCTCCAAATGGCATCTATAAGCTCATTCCCGACATCACATTGCTGATACTCCAACATGCGAGTGCAAATTTCCAGGCACTCTATTGTCCAATCTCTTTTTACCCTCGAGTCACGAAAGGCAAACTTGCCAATCTAACTCTCCAGGTTCAAGAAGATTGAACAGGGGCAACTGTTGTACCCCAAAATTTGCCCTCCCATTTCCTCAACGTTTTCTCATCACAAGATCCTTGGAGCTCAAGATCCAGTTAGGGTTTCCTCTGCTCAAGACTTCTCCTTGCACTGTTGACCCAAATTAGGGTTTGTGTTTGCACAAAGATATTTTGACCTAAAATGCCTAAGATGACTTTCATGCTTCATGTTGGACTCCCAAGTTTATCCATACCAAGTTTCAAGTCTTGATTCCAAATTTTGCCCAGTCAATTGGACAGTTGACCTAGAAATCAACTGTATTGGGGAAAAAGTCAACTGTGGCCAATTGACAGTCAAATCTCATGAAAATTGACCCACATCAACATTATGAACTCACATGAACCATTTGATCAAGTTTGGATCACAATTCCACAAGAAATTTGATCAGATCACCAAAAGGGCAAAATGGTCATTTTTAGGGTTTTGACTGCACAAAGGCAATTTTTGACTGTTTGACCTAGCCAATGGCAAGTCAAGCTCACATATGGACTCAAGGACTCCATGGAATTGTCTTGACATGCTCAACAAGTTCAAAAGATCCCAAATACACAAGATTGACAGTTGAATTTCCCAGTCAATTGATCAATTTTGACTGTATACTGAAAAGTCAAACTTTGACTTTTTGGTCAAAATCAAGTGTCAAGATTCATTTTTCATCAAAACATGCCAAATCATGAAACTTGTTCATCAAGAAATCAAGAATTGCAAATTAGGGTTTGAAATGAAGATTTTTCATAACTTAGAATTTTTCTAAGTTATGAAAAACCCTAATTTTTTCCTAACTTTGTCCTACTTTCTCTCCAAGATTCATTTGGATTCAAGCAAAAGTAAAAACATGAAAGTTGTAGCCTATTGCAAAATCTACAACTTTGATTCACAAAGTTTTCCCAAAAGAAGCTTGTAGCTCAAGTTACAAATTTTGGAACAAGGGTACCAAACCATTCTTAACTTAGAGAAAATTTGACCTATTTTAGGCAAGGTTTTTACCTAACTTCAAGACCATTTTTCACATACTTCCACTTGGAATTTCAATTTTCATTTCAAAGATGGATTGTAGTACACATTCCTAGCTTTCCAAAATGTCCAAGAACTCATCAAACAACCTCATGGTTAGGGAGAATCGAATTTGACAAGTTGGGAAAAACTCACTTTTGATTTGGCCAAGTTACATGTTCATACATCTAGGCCATTTTGAAATCAGCTTGCACAACTTGATTACAGGTCCTATATCCCTTTTGCACTCATAAATTTAATGCAAACTCATTGTGCCAAGACCATATTTTATGTGTTCAAGCATTACATAAAGGTTTAGGCCCAAAATAGAAAAAGCATAATGTCCATTTTTGCAAAAGTAGAACTTTATGTCAATTAGCAATCCAAGCAAGTACAATGCAAATCTCTTTGGCACAAGTTTATGAGCTAATTACACTGATCAAGGCCAAAGTATGCAGCACATTAGGGGGGCTCTATCAGTCTAAAAACTCAAGTGGACATTTGTTGCTTAAAATTGAAGAAAGCTAGCATAACATAACACAACTCTCATCTCAGCTAACACAGGCTTAAGAAAACTTGTCAAACACATTCTAAATATCCATCCTAAGCTGAGACACGAGCCTATCATCCCCAATACCTCCCCATTCACAGAATCACCCTCAAACTGCCAAAACAGGGGACCTGTTGCAGATTGAGTTCCATAACTCATTCCATTCGTGCATTCTTGCTAAAAACACTTCAAACACATCCCACAATATCCCTTGAAGCTATTCCAAACCTCAAACACGACCTGTAACACTCCCAATCAACATCACCATTTTCATTTTTCTGTTTTGCATGTGGAGTTCTATAACTCGATTCAGCTAGTTTCAAAGCAAAGTAAAACTTGGAATAGCATCCCTGGACATCAAGGAAGCTGTACCAATCATCACCTTGCACTGAAAGTACCTCCATCACCAGATACGATTCCAACTGAACAGGTAAGTTCATGAACTCACATCTCTCTATCCAGGCATTGTTAGCTTTAGGTTTGTGAAGAAAATATGTCACATTCATAGCCCTGAACATGCCCATGTAATTAGTTTTCATTTATATTATGTGTGCTGTGAGAATTTAATGTCTGAACATGGAACAAAAACTAGGTCAGGAATTGGGGGAGAAGAAATTCTCTCTCATCTTAGAGAGTTAAGTCAAGTTCTTTATATGTCTGGATTCGTCTCTTAATGCTCTACATTTTTCATGTTGTGAGTTTTGCTTGAAAGTCCAGGAATTGGGAGATAGAAAACGCGTGTTGATTGTTGTTCATACAGGTTCAGAGGTTGAAGAAGGACTTTTTGGGCTGGGCTTTGTTTCAGTTTCCTATTTGCACCCTTTTGTTACTTTTAAACTCCCTTGGTCCATTGTGCTTATTTTAATCATTTTTTCACTTTTGTTTTTTATTCCTGACTTATTTATTTTTCCTCACAATATTAAAAATATAAAAAATATTTTTCACACCATTTTTATATTTATTAGGTATTTATTTGTTTAAATTGATGTTTGTACATAAATAAATACTTACATACTTTTATTTAAAAAATACTAAAATAATGCAAACACATTTTATTTTCCATTTTTATTTTATTTTATCTTCTGAAAATATTTTATATAAAATATACCTTTTTTATAAATACTAAATATTATTATTTGTATATATTTAATATATTTATCATATAATATAAAAATTTACATATATATTAGTATATTTAGGTTAAAAATACAAGATATATACATTTTATTTTTTATTAATATTTAACATTAAAAAATACCTTTTTGACCAATATACTTCATTTTTATTTTATTTTTGTACATAACTAGTAAATATTGTACATATTAAATAATTAATACCTTTTATTTAATAAATTAGGGTTTTGCCCTAAATACATAAAAAATCCAAAAAATTAATACTTTTATTTTGTTTATTTGACACATAAAAAAAAATACTTTTTTTTCATACACATAAAAAACATTTTTTGCATCTTGCATATTTATTCCATTTTCATTTAATTGTTATATATTAAATATCTTGTAAATTCTCAATTTGATGTAATAGTCTAGGTTTAAATTCCTTGTCAAAATACCCCCATTTGAACATTTGTACCCCCCTTCCCACATATTGTGTTGTAATAACTTAGGAACTTTATTTTTCGCACTTTAATGCTTTCTAATTATACCATGCTAGAATTAGGGTTTGTATGCAAAATCCATTAACCAAAATAGTTTGACCTAATTTCAAGATAAACAAGCATGAAAATGGACAACACTAATCACACTTGCACCCCTAGGGTATTCCACTTGTTGCCTTCAATAATGGGCCATATTGCATGTTAGGTCTCTTTGGGCAAAACAAACACAATCAAATGATCATAGTCCCTCGATGACGCTTTCAAAAGTTGCCTAAAAAATGATCAAGTCCCTTAAAGAAAACATTGCCCAAAGATGCTTGGCACCATTGTAATTATGGTCTAAACGATGACCCGCGCCCGTCCCTTTCACATCCTAACACAAGATTGTCCACCAAATGCAATGGTGGAACAAAATTGTTAAAAGGGTTAAAAACATAGGAGAAATCTTTGAGAAATTTAGGAGTAGACAACCTCTTAGTTACTTGAATCAAACATGCAAAATAAAACACTTGCCTATTTCCAAACCACACATCACTACACTTTCAAAAACAACTTTCAAAAACAAATGAAAACCTTTTCAAAAGACATACATCTTTGTATACATCCCAACATGGATCATTACAAAGGTTGCCACCACATTGGCTTCTTTTCAAAACATTTTCAAACCCACACACACAAAGCACCATTTCAAACAATTGAAAATTAAGGCAAGTTGATCTAAGCAAGTAACTAAGAGCCCATGGATAACCATGGATAGAAAGGGTGCTAATACCTTCCCTTTCTATAATCTACTCCCCGAACCCAAGAAAACATCTCAAAGGTTTTTGCTGTGCTTTTTAACCTTTCCTTAGGATAAAATAAAAAGTCGGTGGCGACTCTTGCTCAACCGAAACATTTGCGAAAAACAAACGCAAAACCTCAAGTCAGTTCTCCCACCGTATCACACCAACAAATAAACAACTACAATCATCGTCCCATGCAGTTTTAGGCTTTGATGAGCCAACACCATTGATTACTGTTATCGGGATAAATGGACCATTTTCGACGGCATCCCATATTTCTTCTCCTTGTGCTTCTAGATGTGCCTTCATGCGTATTTTCCATAAGTCAAAATATTCACCACAAAATAGAGGAGGCTTGTTATTACTACCACCATCTCTGAAAATAGGATTTTGATTTACGGAAGCCATTATGGATCTTTTAGGAGCAGGTTACCTATAACCCGCTCTGATACGAATTATAAGTATGAGAGTGCGCCTAAGAGGGGGGGGGGGGGGTGAATTAGGTACTTTAAAAGTTTTTCCGTTTTAGTGAGATGGATATTATTTTTTCTGGTTTAGTGCATGAGTTTACCAATGTGTTTCTTTCTTTTCTGGTTTATGACTAGTGATGAAAGCGGTAAATGCGGAAAAGTAAAGAACACAAATGTATCCTGGTTCCCCTCACAATCCAAGAGTACTCCAGTCCCCTTTCAACATGAAAGAGATTTCCTTATTGTTAGATCTCTAGACAAGACACCCTAGTCCTTCTATACAAGACTCTAACCAATAAAACCACCAAGAACAATCCTCTTGGACCAAGAACAATCCTCTTGGATTTTCACTAAGTTACCTATGAGAACAATCCTCTCAATGTAACTACACTTGTATCTAACAACTTTGGAAAGACAAGATTTCAACAAAAACACTTAAACTTAATTCCAACAATCCTGGAAAATAAGTAAGTAAATATCAATTTGTGAGTTTGAGTGAGTAGAGTAATATTGATCACTAAGAGTGATTTGAAAATGTATAATCTTCTTCTTTCAATAATAATATTGTACAAAGACTCAAGATATATTTGCTCAAAGTTTTCTATTTAAAGTATGAAAATCTGCAGAAAACTTATGCATGAAAATGAAGAATGCTTGAGTTTGTATTTTGAAAGTTCAGAAAATATTTATGAAAGAAGGTGTTAGATCTGGATTTGAAATTGAATATTTATATGTTCATAACACCCTTTTGAAACATCATGAAGATCTGGAAATGTATCATGAATAAATGCCAAGTTTGAGTGAAAAGATGTAATGAAAAGGCATGATTAAAAGGCATGAACAAAGCTGTTATTTTTCAAATCCGTGCAGTGTGTAATCGATTGCACCCTTGGTGTAATCGATTGCACAAGGTTTTTAACAGCTATTTTTTCAAAATCTTAAGAGTGCAATCGATTGCACTAATAATGTAATTGATTGCATGCAAAGTCAGTAGCAAACGTTTTGAAAATTTTAAGTATGCAATCGATTGCATAGGAATGTAAATCGATTGCTCAAAGAAACAGAAGCAAAAGATATGAAATTTTGAAGAGTGCAATCGATTGCACTAAGATGTAAATCGATTGCATGCAGAAGAAAAGTGAAATTTTATCTTTGAAAAGCTCGAGTAATGATTTTTAAACATTTCTTTTTTCATTTTTGAGCATCTATATCTTAAGATCAAAGTAGATAATATTATTATACCTTTAAAGTTGTTGAGAGCTTTGAGTGAAGATATTATTCTTAGATGCTTAGATGCTTGATCAAAATATTTTCCTTCTTTGTTAGCCATGGTTTGTCTTCATCAAAACAAAAGCTTATTTGAGAAGCTTGATTTTACAGATTTTTGGTCATACCCTTTTTATTGATTTTTCTTTTTGTGAATGAATCCTCTTTTCTGATATAGCAGATAAGCTTTTTAGAGATATGACTTTATCAGGACCCTTCATTTTTCAAAATTTGTTGCCCAACTAAATGGATGAGATTTTATTTTTATAAACTTGCTCCTGAAGTTTCTTCTTATGCCGAGACGTTAACTTTTTTTTCCTGTCTGCATTATCTATTCTGATTTTTTTAGCTGGCTGCTGCCTTTTTGAATGTCACGGTTTTGTCATGTGTAGAGTTGTTTTGGGCTTATGTGATTCGACTTTGGACAAATTTTTCATGTGAGCATATGTTTGGAAGAATTGATGAAGTGAAGATTAGAATAGGTCTAGAATTTAGGAATTTTCATGTACATGTAAAAATTGCAACTTGTAGCATGAATTTGAACCTTGAATGAATGAACTTTGAATTACTTGAATTTTGGATGAAATATTTAAATGATATTTTTGAATCATGAGATATACAATTTTCTCTTGAATTTGTAATAGACAAACATTTAACCAACTATTTCTCATCTCGAAAGAAATGAAGTTTGAATTATTTTCTCTATTATTTCCTCTAACCTTTGTATGATTTCAAGTGGTCATGGTATGAATCCTAAAATAATTGCAAGATAAAATCAATAGTGACTTGAATCTTGAATATAGTAATGTGATGTAAGGAATTGGTGACTTGTGAACCAAATGTAAATTGTATGAGATACCAATTTCCCTCATTTCCAATTTGCAATCCGAATCGAAGTTCTCTTTTTGTTTGAATTAAAACTTGTACATCTTACTATTTGTTTTCAAATGAAAAAATCTTCCAAACTTAGAATATGAATCCACTTGTCAAATTCGTATCAAAGTTAATCACTTGAATGAACTTTGATTATCTCGATAAATATTCAATTTTGAATCTTCATGACAAATTCAACCACTTTGAACCCCTAACTTCATGTTGTATCCCAAAATTTTCCCTCTATTATTCAAGGCAAATTATTTCAGTAGGTCTCCTTATGCTCCTAGGATTCTCAATTGCTCAAGAACACTCAAGATTTGAGCATACAAGCACCCCTCCTAAGCAATTCACCTACAACTAGGGTTTTGCTTCTCTCAAAGGAAATTGAGTTTCTAATACCTCAGGTGGACTTTATGGTGTAATATGGTGGGAGAACTGACTTGGTTGTTTTGCGTTTGATCACAATTATTATGGATAGAAAGAGTCGCCACCGACTTTTCTTTTATCCAATAAGGAAAGGGTGAAAAGAACAGGAAAGACCTTTTGAGATTTTTTCTTGAGTTCGGGGGTAGATTATGAAAAGGGAAGGTGTTAGCACCCTTTTCATCCATAGTTATTTATGGGCTCTTAGTTGCTTGCTAGATCACTTTTGAAATTGCTTTTCTTTGAAATGTGTTTGTAGCGGGTTTTGAAAGTATTTTTGAAAAACGCCTTCGTTTATGCAAACTTTGTAATGATTCTCGTCTCTATAAGAATGCATACAAAGTGTTAGACTTTTTGAAAATATTTCATGTTTTGAAAATGTTTGGTGTGTGTTAAAAGATGTTTTGAAGATTGATTGTAAACAAGCAACTATGAGCGTTCTACCTACTCAAAAATTCTTAGTTCTTTTCCTCCTTCCTTTGATATTGCTATCTTACCATTGATTAGTAAGAAGCCTTGTCTTGGGATGTAAAGGGACGGACGCGGATCATCGTATAGTCATGAATAGCAATGTTGTGAGATATCTTAGCATTTCTCTTGAGGGACTAAGATTATTTGTAAGGCAACATTCGAAGCGTCATCGAGGGACTTTGATCTTGTATTTTTGTTTGTTTTTGCTAATATGTCTCACATGCATATCATGACCATTTTTCATAAGGCAACAAGTGGAGTTAACCCTAGAGGTTCAAGTGTGCAAGTGTTTATTTTTCATGCTTGATTTTGTCTTGGATTAAGGTTTTCTAAGCATTGATTTTATCTTTCCATACAAACCCTAATTACTAACATTTATATGAAAGCGATAAATTGAGGAAAGTAAATTTACTACGCTATTACATCACTTGGGGATGGGGTGTACAGATTTACAAATGGGGATTGCAAGAAATTAAACCTAATTATCTATTACAACCATATCGAACTTGAATAATGTACAAGAATTAAAATGTATATGATGTACAAAAATAGAAATGGAAAGGGAATGGATTTTGGTTAATTAAAATAAAAATAAAATATTTTTTGTGATATTTTTATATATTCATAAAATAGACATTGTAAATAAATAATTTGCAAAAAATCAACTCAAAAGGAGTTATTTTGATTGGTTGGAAAAAATGTTGAAGTTTGTTAAAAAAATGAAAGCAAAGCAAGTGATAAATATTTGTTTCGGTTCTGCCAAGGTTTGAACCCATGTTCTCCACCCCTTCCATTCAAAACATCCAACACTCAATATGTTGTAAACATGCATGTTAGTTTGGAAAAATGGAAAAATAAATAGAAAAGGTCTCACTGGGGCTCGAACCCAGAACCTTACACAGAAATGCCTTTCACGTGCGTTGTTTGTACCACTGGGGTGGTCTATTTCTTCTGTTAGTTATAAAATTTGCACTAAATATAAAATAAATTCATTTATGAAAATTTGAGCATGGTTTCATCTTCTTCCTTCGTGTGCGTAGGGATATGTATCACCATGTTAAGCTTCTAAAAGCTTCGATTCTCAACCAAATCTAAAAGTGTAAATATCAAACCTGTCTAGAATTTGAAAACGAATCCAAATACATGATTTTCAAGAGCTATGAATCGAAGGTTAGCATGACTTTTTTTTGGTACCAAAATCAAAACCTAACTGGTTAGAGAAGAAATTCTCAAGACACAAGCAATGAAAATCAAAACTAGGAGCATGCTTAGCTTCCTATACATGATATCTACATTTTTTTCTTTTATTTGTATGTGCTGAAATTGCTTATATTAAGATATCACAGTTTAAGAGATCTCACCTCTTAAAGTGCAATTCAAATGAGCTATGTATGACCTCCATAAATGGTTCGAATCAGGCTGTAATGGTGGATTTTGGAAAATGGTGGATGAGGAAGACGGAATTACAGGGGTGGTTTAATGGCTGGGATAATGTCTATGTGGTGTATAGATGATGTTCGAATGGAAAAATGGAAAATGCTCGAAGGATTTTGGGGTTGGCTCTTCAAAGTCAGAAATGGCAAGCAATGTTGCTTTGGATGCAGATTCTTAGTTCAAAGAGTTTTGAGAGTGTTCTGAGGCTTGTAAAATCTCTTCTTCTTTTTTTCTTTGTCAAAGACTTGTATATACGTATGAAAAAAGGTTAGAGATTGCTTGCATACTAGATTTCTGAGTTCTAGCCTTTTGTCCCTATCACTTGCTTTTTTCAAGGAAAAAGTGAGAAGACAGGATCCAGAGTATTGTACAAGCATGACATGTTGCTTTTAGTTTTTAGGGGTTATGTGTGCAGAAAGGACAAGCGCAAGGCTCAGTACAAAAACTTTTCTAAAAATGGAAATGGTAACTTTATGCCATTAAGGGAAAATTGGCTTGGACAATACTTTAAACACTTGGGTAAGAGCTTAATTAATTGTGTAAACAATTAATTATGGAGTGAAACACAAGTTTGAGGCCTGTAAAACAAGATCATGTAGCATGGCCTATGGATTATGTTTTTAACTTGATTCCTTGAATCGAATACTCTTTCCTTTCGTTTTGATCATAGAGATCCACAAGTATCGACCAGATTCATCAACAGACAAAGCAATATCCATTTCCACCAATTGTGTGTCCTTCGAGTGGACCAACAATTGTATGTTCTTCGAATCCATCAATTGTATATTCTTCGAATGGATCACCAATTGTATGTTCTTCGAATCCATCAATGATATGTTTTTCGAATCCAGCAATTGTATGTTCTTCGAATGGACCATCAAATGTATGTTCTTCGAATGGACCACATTCATCTGAATGTACCACTTTGAGCATGCAAGATGATCTCATTGGTATAGTCAAAACAAAAGAAATTCTGGATTGCTTTCCTACTTCACAGTTTTTTCAGGCATCTCAAGACTTGGAAAACAATATCTTAAGTAATCAGTTGAAAGTTAAAATTTCCAAACTTCAAATGCCACAACCAACTATCCTTGTGGTTCGAAGCAAGTATGAAGATAGACTTGCTTTGTTGATCGAAGCAAGCATGAAGGAAGTCATTGCTTTGTGGATCGAAGCAGGTTGAGAGGTGGATCAAAGCAATCATGAAGGAAGCCATTTCTTTGTGGATCGAAGAATGTTGAGAGGTGGATCGAAGCAGGCATGAAGATGGCCAATGCCGAATCGAAGCTTGTTTAGAGGTGGATCGAAGCAGGTTGCTTCAAATGAAACCATTTCCCAATCGAAGCTTGTGGATCGGAGCAAACTTGCTCTTCTTCGATTTGTCAAAATTTGTCCACCACTCCTTTTGATCTGCTTTGCCCTTTCGACAGTTTCCTCTTCCTCCTTTCTTTGACCTGATGCTTGAGAGCCCAATATGATCCATGGAAACTATATGGGGCATTAAAAGTCCAATTGTACTTGTCCAAACCCAAACCTTAATTTGAGCCATCTGTGTTGAGGAAGTACCTTGAGCTGATCAAACCTTGTGCAATCTTGACCCAATAGAAATCTTGTGAGAAAATTCTTGAGAAATGAGAGGGAAAATTTTGGGGTACAACAGCTGCCCTTGTTTAATATTCTTGAACCTGAAGAGTGAGATTGGCAGATCTGCCTTTCATGACTTGAAGGTGAAAGATGATTGAACACTAAAGTGCCCAGAAATTTACACTCAATAATGTGTTGAATTGAGAATGGGCTTATAGATGTCATTTGGAGAGATGATGGAGAGATGTCGGAGATGGCTTACAGATGCCATCCATAGTGACAGAAGGGTCTTTACTTCGCCTGTTTTTAACTGGAAGAAATAAATCTAACCAGAAGAGGTATTTGCTTTGCCTGTTTTTAACTGGAAGAAATAAATCGAACCAAAAGAGGTCTTTGATTCTCCTGTCTTTAACTGGAAGAAATAAATCTAACCAGAAGAGTTCTTTGATTCCCCTGTCTTTAACTGGAAGAAATAAAACTAACCAGAAGAGGTCTTTGATTCGCCTGTCTTTAACTGGAAGAAATAAATCTAACCAGAAGAGGTCTTTGATTCGCCTGTCTTTAACTAGAAGAAATAAATCTAACTAGAAGAGTTCTTTGATTTGATTGACTTTTCCTGCAAGGAATAGGGTTAGTTGCATGCAGAAGTATGCATGGCATGATGATGTTCTCAAAATAAATGAGATTATGTTGTATGTGTATGTTATAGATGTATGAATGTGAAATGTTACTGCAATGCATCTTTGTCTGGGAAAATAAATCCCTGACGCTGCTGGGGAGTTTTGGGAAGTTAAATCCCGGATCGCTGTTGTGGACGAAGAGTATGTGCATCTTCAAACCTTGTTTAGAGTATTTCCGTTGGGGATTCCTGCTTTGTTGAGATTAAACTCCGCTGGGGAATTATTGAATTATTTGAGAAGACTCTTTGGAGAGTGTTAATTTCTGCTTGGGGAAGAGAACTCGGGATTTCTAGTCGTCCATTGCTCTAGTGGGGAATTGTCTCTTGAAGGTTAGCTGTTATCTGGTCGAATTCCAGGTTTCACACCAACTTACTGGGGATAATGAAGTTAATTGTTATCTGGTCGGGTTCCAGGCTTTACAGTAACTTACTAGGGCTTATAGAAAATTCTACTGGGGAAGAGGAATTTTACTAGTGATTTTGTAGAAATTAAACTGCTATCTGGTCGGATCCAGGCTTCAGCAATTTTGAAATTGAGGTTAACTGGTATCTGGTCGGGTCCAGGTTTCAGTAACTTTGGGGATAGTAGTGACTCCGTTGGTGACTTCACTGAGGATTAGAGGTTGTGGTCCCTTGATTTGTAATAGTCGGAGAGGTAAACTCAAGCTGGGGAATTTTACCGTTTGTTGGGGAAATAAACCCTGTTGAAAAGGATATTGGATGAACTGTTGGGGAGGATATTCTTTAAAAATAACTCCACAAGGCTCCCTTTTAAGACCAACTCAACTGGGGAGAGGATCTTCCGGAGATTGAAACTCTGGATGGGGAGTTTATGAATCCCAATCTGTGGAGATAATGTCATTGAAACAACTCTGTGGGGATATCTCAAATGCGTTTAGGGAGATGCTTGTCACTGTTTTAAGGCATACATTTTCTAGAAGTTTAATCATGTCCATATGCATGTGTTCATTCAATTTTAGTCATTGGACATCTTTGCACTTAAAACAGAAAAAAAAACAAAAAAGTGTGTACTTCAAAGTATATTTGTATTGATGTTTTGCCCATGAATAGGTGTTTTTTTACAAAGAGATAGAGATCCTAGTAAGAGGAAATCGTCGAAAGAAATGAAAAGTGTACAGAGTGAAAACAAAAATAATAGCCATGTGGAAGTGATCTCATTCTCCCAACTTTTCTATTGCCTTTATGACTTCGAGCAAACCCTTGTCGTTGAACGAAGTTGATTGGATTGATTTTGGACTATTTGAACTTCAGATTTTGGTAATAAAGTTGGCTATAGAGATCCCACGGGACATAGTCATACGCTTTAATCCTTAACTTTTTCCTAGACCGCCCTTTCGGGTTTTCAGCCCACCAGGATACCCATTTTTGCCTAAGTCTCCCTTTCAGGTTTTCGACTCGCCGGGTGTACAATCTTTTGCATATATCCCTAACTTTTGCCTGAACCTCTTTGGTTCACTTGGATGCCCATATTTTTGTCTAGGTGTGTCAACCTAGCGGGGCATTTTATGCTTAGTATTTTTTAACTATGTCCGCGTTTACGAGATGTGGGAAGTCTTCACCATCCATAGTAGTCAGCATCATGGCACCACCAGAGAAAACTTTTTTTACAACAAATGGTCCTTCGTAAGTGCGAGAACATTTTCCCCTGGGGTCGCCTTGTGGAAGAATGATGCGTTTTATTACCAATTCTACAACTTGATACACTCGAGGCTTGATCTTTTTGTTGAATGCCTTGATCATACGCTTTTGATACATCTGACCATGGCAAACAGCAGCCAGTCGCTTCTCGTCAATCAAGTTCAGCTGGTCCAACCTAGTCTAAATCCATTCATCTTCGCCTAGAACTGCTTCTTTCATTATCCTTAGAGAGGAAATTTGAACATCTACAGGTAATATAACTTCCATGCCATAGACCAAGGAGAAAGGAGTTGCCCTAGTTGACGTACGAGCCGAAGTACGATAGCCATGGAGAGAAAACAGTAACATCTAATGCCAATCTTTGTAGTTACCACCATCTTTTGCATAATCTTCTTGATATTTTTATTGGCAGCTTCCACTGTGCCATTCATCTTGGGTCTGTACGGAGAAGAATTTTGATGCTTGATTTTAAGCTGAGTGCAGAGTTCCGTGATCATAGCATTGTTGAGGTTGATTCCATTATCGGTGATGATCCTTTTGGGAATACCGTAACAACAGATGAGGTTATGCTTGATAAACTTGGCTACCACGTTCTTGGTGACTGAGGCATATGAAGCAGCTTCAACCCACTTGGTAAAGTAATCAATGGCAACAAGGATGAAACAATGTCCATTTGAGGCAGTAGGTTTGATCTCTCCAATCATGTCAATGCCCCACATTGTAAACGGCCACGGAGCAGTTATGACATTTAGAGGAATAGGTGGTACATGGACCTTGTCAGCATAGATTTGACACTTGTGGCAAGTCCTTGAGTGATAATGACAATTAGTTTCAATTATGGACCAATAGTAACCAGCCCTCAGGATTTCCTTGGCCATATTGTGTCCATTAGAGTGGGTCCCAAAGAGGCCATCATGCATGTCTTCCATAATTTTCTCTGCCTCCTTCTTATCCACACATCAGAGTAGAGTAGAATCATGGTTACACTTGTATAGGATTTCGTTGCTTAGAAAGAATTTGGCTGAAAATCTTCGCAAGAATTTCTTATCATTGACGGAAGCTCCTTCAGGATATTCTCATGCCACAAAATATTTCCTCACCTCATGGTACCATGGTTTCTCTTCGTCCGTGTCAAGCTCATAGCAGTGTGCAGGTTTGCCAAATCTTTCTATTGTTTTCATAGGAGCTTCGTTGTCCCATTTGACTTTGAACATGGAAGATATTATGGCCAAAGCGTCGGCTAACTGATTTTCCTCCCTAGGGAAATGCTCAAAGGTGATCTCCTCGAAGCATGGAATCAGAGTTAATACAAGCTCTTTGTAAGGAATCAGGTTAGGATGCTTAGTGTCCCATCCCCCTTCACTTGGCTAATCATTATAGCAGAGTCTCCGAGTACATCCAAATGTTTGATCCTCAAGTCAATGACAGTGTTCAAACCTAATATGCATGCTTCATACTCAGCCATGTTGTTCGTACAATCAAAGCATAATCTAGCAGTGAAAGGAGCATGGCAACCTTCAGGAGAAATTATCACAACACCAATTCCATTACCCAGAGCATTGGAAACTCCATCAAAAACCATAGTCCATCGGGATCCTTGTTCAGGTCCGTCATACGGTCCAGGTTTTGCACAGTCGATCACTAACACGATATTCTCATCCGGGAAGTCAAAGTTCATAGATTGGTAGTCATCAACAACTTGATGGGCCAAATGATCTGCCAATATACTTCCTTTGATGGCCTTTTGTGTTGTATATTGGATATCATATTCAGTCAGAATCATTTTCCATCTAGCTATCCGTTTGAAGAGAGTGGGCTTCTCGAAGATGTACTTGATAGGGTCCATCTTAGAAATCAATAAAGTGGTGTGAGTCAACATATATTGTCTTAGCCGGCGAGCATCCCATGCCAGAGCGCAACAAGTTTTCTCGAGAAGTGAATATATGGTTTCACAGTCGGTAAACTTTTTACTTAGGTAGTATATTGCATGCTCTTTTCGGCCACACTCATCATGTTGGCCCAACATACACCCATAGAATTCTCTAGCACAGTCAAGTACATGATCATAGGTCTTCCTTCAACTAGAGGCATAAGGATATGAGGATCTTACAAATATTCCTTAATTTTGTCGAATGCAGCTTTACAATCGTCTTTCCATTTGACTACTTGATCTTTCTTCAAGAGTTTGAAGATTGGCTCACAAGTAGTTGTTAAGTGAGAGATGAAGCGAGCAATGTAATTAAGATGACCCAAGAATCCTCTAACCTCCTTTTCAGAATGGGGAACTGGAATTTCTTGAATGGATTTTACCTTTGCAAGATCCACTTTGATGCCTTTACTACTGACGACAAAACCTAGAAGCTTTCCATACCTTATTCTGAATATGCACTTATTAGGGTTCAACCTCAACTTGTACTTCTTCAGCCTCTCAAATAGCTTGTGTAGGTGATCAATATGCTCTTCTTTGGTTTGCGACCTTGCAATCATATCATCCACGTAGACTTCTATTTCATGATGAATCATATCATGAAATAAAGCTACCATAGCTCTTTGATATGTTGCCCCTGCATTTTTTAATCTGAACGACATAACTTTGTAGCAAAAGGTGCCACATTGTGTAACAAAGGTGGTATTTTCCATGTCTTCGGGAGCCATCTTGAATTGGTTGTAGCCAGAAAACCCATCCATGAAGGAGAAGACTTTATGTTGAGCGGTGTTGTCAATCAAGACGCCAATATATGGTAGAGGGAAATCATCTTTGGGGCTTGCCCTATTCAGATCTCTATAATCTACACACATGCGAACCTTTCCATCTTTCTTTGGCACGGGGACCATGTTTGCAACCCATTGAGGATAAGATGTGACAGCCAGAAAACCTGCATCAAATTGCTTTATTACCTCGGTGTGGTACGGTGGGAGAACTGACTTGAGATTTTGCGTTTGTTTTCGCAAATGTTTCAGTTGAGCAAGAGTCGCCACCGACTTTTTATTTTATCCTAAGGAAAGGTTAAAAAGCACAGCAAAAACCTTTGAGATATTTTCTTGGGTTCGGGGAGTAGATTATAGAAAGGGAAGGTATTAGCACCCTTTCTATCCATGGTTATCCATGGGCTCTTAGTTACTTGCTTAGATCAACTTGCCTTGATTTTCAATTGTTTGAAATGGTGCTTTGTACGTGGGTTTTGAAAATGTTTTGAAAAGAAGCCAATGTGGTGGAAACCTTTGTAATGATCCATGTTGGGATGTATACAAAGGTGTATGTCTTTTAAAAAGGTTTTCAATGTTTTTGAAAGTTGTTTTGAAAGTGTAGTGATGTGTGGTTTTGGAAAAAAAAATAGGCAAGTGTTTTTGTTTTGCAAGTTGGCAAGTAACCAAGAGCTATCTACCCTAAATTTCTCAAAGATCTTTGCTATGTTTTAACCCTTTTAAAAATTTTGTTCCACCATTGTATTTGGTGGACAATCTTGTGTTAGGATGTGAACGGGACGGGCGCGGGTCATCGTTTAGACCATAATTGCAATGGTGCCAAGTATCTTTGGTCAATTTTTCCTTTAAGGGACTTGATCATTTTTAGGCAACTTTTGAAAGCGTCATCGAGGGACTATGATCATTTGATTGTTTTGTTTTTTCCAAAGATACCTAACATGCAATATGGCCCATTATTGAAGGCAACAAGTGGAATACCCTAGGGGTGCAAGTGTGATTAGTGTTGTCCATTTTCATGCTTGTTTATCTTGAATTTAGGTCAAACTATTTTTTGGTTAATTTTTGCATACAAACCCTAGTTCTAACATGGCATATTTAGAAAGCTTTTAAAATGCGGAAAATAAAAGATCCTAAGTTATTACAACACAATATATGGGATGGGGGGTACAAATGTTCAAATGGGGATATTTTAGCAAGAAATTAAAATCTAACTATTATATCCAAATTGAAATTCTACAAGGGATTTAATTGCACAAGAATTAAATAAAATAAAATAAATATGCAAAATGCAAAAATGGTTTTCATATGTATGTAAAAAAGTATTTTTCATGTGTCAAATAAACAAAAATAAAATGAATTAATTTTTGGTATTTTTAGGTATTTAGGGCAAAACCCTAATTTTGCTAAATAAAATGTATTAATTATTTAATATATGCAATATTTATTAATTATGTACAAAAAATAAATAAAATAAAGTATATTGTCAAAAAGTGATTTTTTAAGTTAAATATTAATAAAAAATAAAAATGTATTATTTTTTGTATTTTTAACCTAAATATACTAATAAATAAATAAGTATTTACATCATTTATTAAATATATTGAATAAGTACAAAAATTAAGTATTTAATATTTACAAAAAAAAAGTATATTTTTTTATAAAATGTTTTCAAAGATAAAATAAAAATATAAATCAGAAAATAAATATATTTGTATTATTTTTAGTTATTTTAAATAAAAGCATATGTGTGTTTATTTATGTACAAAACTAAATAAAACCAAATAAATATCAAATAAAATGCAAAAAATATGGGAAAAATAATTTTAATATTTTTTCATTCTTAAATAAAAATATAGAACCAAAATCAAAAGGAAAAAATTAAAAATGATAAATAAAACTCAAAATGGGCCAGGGGTGCATGTGAAATGCAGTGGTGTGAAAAGGAAAACATCTCAGGCCCAGCCCAAAGACTCTGTCTTCTTCAACCTCCAGCATCCTTGAACAACAAAACACACGTTTCTGCTATCTC
Source organism: Vicia faba (assembly GCA_948472305.1). NCBI lineage: Eukaryota > Viridiplantae > Streptophyta > Magnoliopsida > Fabales > Fabaceae > Vicia > Vicia faba. The sequence continues at coordinate 1,497,865,346 of OX451736.1, forward strand.
ATGATTCTTGGACTTTTAGCACAAACTCACAACATGAAAAATGTCAAGCATCAAGCCACGATTCCATACATATAAAAAACTTAACTTAACTCTCAGAAATGAGAGAGAATTTCTCCATCCCTAATTCTTAACCTAAGTTTTTGTCAATGTTCAGGTCTCAAATTCTCTCAGCACATGCAATATAAATGGAAAGTGAAGATATGTATAGCTTCAGGGGCATGAGTAGAACATTTTTCATTCATAAACTTAAAGCTAACTCTTCCTATATTGAGAGATAGAAGTCCATGAACTTACCTGTTCAGCTTGGATCGTGTCTGGCAATGGAGGCACTTTCAAGGCAAGGTGAGGATTGGTACAGCTTGCTTGAAGTCCAGGGATGCTATTCCAACTTTTAGCTTGCTTTGAAACCAAGTGAATCAAGCTATGGCAATCAACCTGCAAAACAGAAAAAGCAAAAATGGTGAAGTTGGTTAGAGGTGTTACAGGTTGTGTCCAATGTTTGGGATAGCTTGTATATGTGGTATGGAGTATGTATGAACTGGTTTTAGCAAGAATGCACGAGTGGATTGAGTTATGGAAGTCCAACTGGAGAGGTGACTCTTTTTTCTGCAGTAGGATGGTGTTTTGAGGTTTGATGAGGTTTGGAAGTTGTTTTGCTCGTGCCTTAGCTTAGGTTTGATGTTTGGAAGGTGTCTAACAAGTTTGCTTAAAACTTCTCTTGGCAGAAATGTGAGATGTCCTTCAAAATTCCAAGTTTCTTCTAACTTAAGCAACAAAATGTCAACTTGGTTTCTAGACTTGTGCAGGCCCCTCAAATGTGCTGCAACCATCCCTCTTGATCAGTGTGACATGCTTCTGAACTTGTGCCAAAGAGATTTGCCTTGTACTTCTTGATTTGCAAATTTGACATAAAGTTCAACTTTTCAAAAATGGATATATTGCTTTTTCTAATTATGGCTCAATCTTGTATGCAATGTTTAAACACATAAGATAAGGCTTGAACACAAGGGGTTTGCATTAAATTATTGAGTGTGGATGAGATAAAAGGCCTGTAATCTAGCTTAGAGCATGCTGAGTTCAAAAATGCAAAGTTATGGATATGGAAATGGTTCATGAACAAAGTGAGTTTTGCCCATATTGCCAAATTCGATTCTCCCTAACCACAAGGTTGTTTGATGAGTTCTTGGACATTTTGGAAAGCTTGGAATGTGTAATACAATCCATATTTGTAATGAAAATTGAAATTCCAAGTGGAAGCATGTGAAAAGTAGCCATGAAGTTAGGCAAAAATCCTGCCTAGAATAGGTCAAAAAATTTCTAAGTTAAGAATGTTTTGCACCCTTGTTCCAAAAATCATAACTTGAGCTACAAGCTTCTTTTGAGGAAACTTTGTGAATCAAAGTTGCATATTTTGAAATGGACTATAACTTTCATGTTTTGAGTTTTGTTTGAATCCAAATGCATCTTGGTGAAAAAATGGGACAAAGTTAGGAAAAAATTAGGGATTTTCATAACTTAAAAAAATTTTAAGTTATGAAAATTCTTCATTTCAAACCCTAATTTGTGATTTTTGATTTCTTGATGAACAAGTTTCATGATTTGACATGTTTTGATGGAAAATGAATCTTGATACTTGATTTTGACCAAAAAGTCAAAGTTTGACTTTTCAGTATACAGTCAAATTTGGCTCAGTTGACTGGAAAATTCATCTGTCAAACTTGTGCATTTGGGATCTTTTGAACTTGTTGAACATGTCAAGACAATTCCATGGGGTCCTTGAGTCCATATATGAGCTTGGTTTGCCATTGGCTAGGTCAAACAGTCAAAAATTGCCTTTGTGCAGTTAAAACCCTAAAAATGACCATTTTGCCCTTTTGGTGATCTGATCAAATTTCTTGTGGATTTATGATCCAAACTTGATCAAATGGTCCATATGAGTTCATAATGTTGATGTGGGTCAAAAACCATGAGGTTTGACTGTCAATTGACCACAGTTGACTTTTTCCCCAATACAGCTGATTTCTAGGTCAACTGTCCAATTGACTGGGCAAAGATTGGAATCAAGACTTGAAACTTGGTATGGATAAACTTGTGAGTCCAATATGAAGCATGAAAGTCATTTTGGGCCTTTTAGGTCAAAACATCTTTGTGCAAACTCAAACCCTAATTTGGGTCAACAGTGCAAAGAGGAGTCTTGAGCAGAGCAAACCCTAACTGGATCTTGAGCTCCAAAGGTCTTGTGGTGAGAAAATGTTGAGGAAATGGGAGGGAAAATTTTGGGGTACAACAGTTTCCCCTGTTCAATCTTCTTGAACCTGAAGAGTTAGATTAGCAGGTTTGCCTTTCGCGACTCGAGGGTAAAAGGAGATTGGACACTAGAGTGCCCTGAAATTTGCACTCGCATGCTGGAGTATCAGCAATGTGATGTCGGGAATGGGCTTATAGATGCCATTTGGAGAGATGGTGGACAGGAGGATGGGCTTATAGATGCTATCTGAAGGTGACAGAACCTTGTCGGGAATGGGCTTATAGATGCCATTTGGAAGTGTTGATCGCGTAAGAGATTCCTTAGCGAGAACTTGCGTGTTTTGAGAAAGAAAGATGGTTTCCTGGCTTGTTACAGGTGTTGATCTTCAAACTCTTCATGCAGATATGCCCTGGCTAGGTACAGGTATCGAATCTACAATTAGTTGCTCACAGATATGCCCTGGCTAGATACAGGAATCGAATCTGGAACTTCAAAAGGTTGTTTACAGACGTGCCCTGGCTGGATACAGGTATCGAATCTCTAAACTGTTCATGTAGACGTGCCCTGGCTAGATACAGGTATCGAATCCACAATCAAATCACTCACAGATATGCCCTGGCTAGATACAGGAATCGAATCTGGAATTAGTCGTCTACAGATGTGCCCTGGCTGGATACAGGTATCGAATCTGGAATTGTAGAAGGTTGGTAGAGATAGCTTTCCTGGCTGGATACAGGTGTCGACCTCTGACCTGAGAATGAAAGATAAATTCTTGGCCTGTTACAGGGGTTGATCTTCAAACTCTTCATGAAGATATGCCCTGGCTAGATACAGGTATCGAATCTACAACCAATCACTCACAGATATGCCCTGGATAGATACAGGTATCGAATCTGGAATTGCGATAGTTGATAGCAATTGTCTTTGGATTGACCTTTTCCTGAAAAAGCAAAACATCAGTTGTATGCAATGTCATGATGTATGAAATGCACAATGTCATGATGCTCAAAATGAGATAGTGTTGTATGCATTTTATCATGTATGTAGGCAGGATGTACGAAATATGAAATGTCTATGAATATATTTTTGTCTAGGAAAATAAATCCTTGACGACTGGCCGGGGGATCAAATCCTGGGCTGATGTTGAGGAGTAGAGTTCTTCGTTTCCGCTGGGGAGGATGGTTGCAAGAATAAACCGGTAGGAGAAGATGACTCCGTTGGGGAACAAACTTGTCGGAGAAATTACTCTGAGGGGAAATACTCTGTGGGAAGAGATACTTCACTGAGGTTTTGATGAGAGCTCCGCTGGGGATTTCAATGATAGACTCCGCCGGGGATTTCAACGATAAACTCCGCTGGGGATTCCGCTGATAAGTTATGTTTGGGGAACTTTGATGAACTCCGCTGGGGATAGGAAGAACTTCGCTGAGGACGATCTTTCTGTGGTAATCAGCTGAGGATAACCCAGTTATAAGCTCTTGTGAGGAATAACTTTGAATAAAATCTGGGAGAGACGTCCGTACTCTGCAGGGGATAAGCTTCCAGAATCTACTGGGGGATAAGCTTCAAGACCTGCTGGGGATTGTTGAGATCTTCTGGGGATACCCAACTTCCTTAAGGCTGACAGTAGACTAACTCTGCTTGAGAAGAATATTGCTGACTTACTAGGGGAATATTGTGATTTTTCAAGGCTGATAGGAAACCAACTCTACTTGGGGGAAGTATTGCTGAATCTTGCCTTACTCTGTGGGGAGTTGAGGTAACTTGGTTACGTTCTTCAGCCGAACCTACCTTGGTACCTTGGTGGACCGAGCAACTAGACTGTTTGGAAAATTCTACATTGCCCCTGTTTCTGATGTCACCTGTAATTAATCCTTTGTCTCATATGCAAATATTCATGGTTAACAATTAACGGCAAATGCATATATCAAAAATGAACATTGGACGTTCTTCGCAAAACAAAACAGAAAAAGGAAAAACAATGGATAATTTGTCTGAAAGATTAAACTTGTATTGCTTTTGAAATTTGCCCGTAAATAGGCGTTTTTGTACAAGAGGCTGACGTCCTAGTAAGAGAATGCCGCCGAGCAAAAATAGAGTTTATACAATTTTGTGGAAAGGAAACAAAACAGCTATGTGAAAAATAAATCCCACTGGGTTCCAACTCTGCTATCGCCTTTATGTCTTCAAGTGTCTCATCACTTTGCTGCTTAGTGGAAGATGAAGCCGATGATTGATGCCGAAGTCTGAGCCCGATAGTTGATGTCGAATTCTAGATGCGAGGTGATCCAACGAGACATAGTATTACGCTTTATCCCTAACTTTTGCCTGGACCGCCCTTTCGGGTTTTCAGTCCACCGGGATACCCATTTTTGCCCAAGCCACCTTTTCAGGTTTTCGACTTGCCGGGTGTACAGATTTTTTTTGTTTCATCCCTTATTTTTTCCCGAACCCTTTTGGTTCGCCGGGAAGCCCTTATTTTTGCCTAGGTGTGTCAACCTAGCGGGTCCTTAATTCATGCGTAGTATCTTTTTACTATGTCTGCATTGGTAGGGTGAGGAAGGTCGTCACCATCCATGGTGGTTAGAATCATAGCTCCTCCTGAGAAGATATGTTTAACCACAAATGGCCCTTCGTACGTAGGGGTCCATTTTCCCCTGGGATCACTTTGAGGAAGGATGATGCGCTTGATTACCAGGTCTCCGACTTGATACTCTTGTCGTCTGACTTTCTTGTTAAATGCCCTGATCATCCGTTTTTGGTACGTCTGACCATGACAAATAGCAGTGAGTCTCTTTTCGTCAATTAGGTTTAATTGATCAAGTCGAGTCTGGATCCAGTCATCTTCGCTCAAGTCTACATCCTTCATTATCCGGAGAGAGGGTATTTGGACTTCAATAGGCAAGACTGCCTCCATGCCATAGACCAAGGAAAAGGGGGGTTGCCCCTGTTGACGTCCGTGCTGAGGTACGGTACCCATGAAGAGTAAACGGTAACCTTTCGTGCCAATCTTTATAGGTCACTGTCATCTTCTGTACAATCTTCTTGATATTCTTATTCGCTGCTTCTACAGCCCAATTCATCTTCGGTCGATAGGGAGAAGAGTTGTGGTGCTGTATCTTGAATTGCTCGCAGAGCTCAGTGATCATCTTGTTGTTAAGATTGGTACCATTATTCGTAATGATCCTCTCAGGTACTCCGTATCGACAGATCAGGTTGTGCCGAATGAACCGTGCCACGACGCTCTTGGTTACAGTAGCATAAGAAGCTTCTTCAACCCATTTTGTGAAGTAATCAATTGCTACCAAGATGAAGCGGTTCCCGTTGGATGCCGTCGGTCGGATCTCACCGATCATATCAATGCCCCACATTGCAAAAGGCCAAGGTGTTGTCAAGACGTTCATAGGAACCGGAGGGATGTGCACCTTGTCAGCATAGATCTGGCATTTGTGACAAGTTCGAGAATGCTGGTAACAGTCAGCTTCCATTGTGGACCAGAAATATCCTGCCCGAAGGATTTTCTTTGCCATGGTAGGTCCGCTAGAATGTGTTCCGAATGTACCTTCATGAAGCTCTGCCATGATCCTTTCTGCTTCAGTCTTATCCACACAACGCAGTAAGGTTGAGTCATGGTTTCGCTTGTAGAGAATGCCATTGCTGAGGAAGAACTTTGCTGCGAACCTTCTCAGAAACTTCTTGTCGTTAACGGACGCACCCTCGGGGTATTCTTGAGCTTCCAAGTACCTCTTCACTTCATGATACCAAGGTTTTTCAATTACCTCCTCAGCCTCAAGATCACAACAATATGCAGGCTCGTCCAACTTCCAAATGATGATCTGGGGCGCCTCGTTGTCCCATTTGACTTTGAACATTGAAGACATCGTAGCTAACGCGTCCGCAAACTGATTCTCCTCTCTTGGGAAGTGTTCAAAAGTTATCTCTTCGAAGTGGGGAAGCAATGTCAGCACATACTCCTTGTAAGGAATAAGATTTGGGTGTTTCGTATCCCACTCGCCTTTGACCTGATTGATCACGAGAGCGGAATCTCCGAAGACACTCAGAAACTTGATCCTTAGGTCAATTGCAGCTTGAATACCCATGATACATGCCTCATACTCCACCATGTTGTTGGTGCAGTTGAAACATAACCGAGCGGTGAGTGGAGTATGAGTGCCTTTGGGGGATATGATCACAGTGCCGATACCATTACCCAAAGCGTTTGAGGCTCCATCAAAATGCATAGACCATCGGGATCCTTCCTCAGGTCCTTCATCCGGTCCAGGTACTTCACAATCAGTTACTACCATGATATCTTCGTCTGGAAATTCAAAGTTCAACGACTGGTAATCATCCACAGGTTGGTGTGCCAAATGGTCTGCCAATACACTTCCTTTGATTGCTTTTTGAGTCGTGTACTGGATGTCATATTCCGTCAAGATCATTTGCCATCTTGCTATTCTTCCGGACAGAGCAGGTTTTTCGAATATGTACTTGATTGGATCCATTTTTGAAATCAACAGAGTTGTGTGAGTCAACATATACTGTCTCAGCCGGCGAGCAGCCCATACCAGAGCGCAACAAGTTTTCTCGAGCAGTGAGTACCGAGTCTCACAGTCGGTAAACTTTTTGCTCAGGTAATAAATGGCGTGCTCTTTTCGGCCAGACTCGTCATGCTGCCCCAACACACACCCCATTGAGTTGTCAAGTACTGTCAAGTATAGTATCAGAGTTCTCCCTTCAACCGGCGGCATAAGAATGGGTGGTTCTTGGAGATACTCTTTGATCTTTTCAAAAGCAGCCTGACATTCATCGTTCCAACGTACTACTTGATCTTTCTTCAGTAGTTTGAAGATTGGCTCACATGTAGCAGTTAGATGTGAGATGAATCGGGCAATGTAGTTCAAACGTCCTAGAAAACCTCTGACTTCTTTCTCCATCTTGGGAGCTGGCATCTCTTGTATGGCTTTTACCTTGGCAGGGTCCACTTGAATACCCTTGTCGCTTACGATGAAACCTAGTAGTTTTACAGATCTCACCCCAAAGGTGCACTTGTTCGGGTTCAACCTCAGCTTGTACAACTTCAGACGGTCAAACAGCTTCTGTAGATGGTCAAGGTGTTCCTCCTCAGTTTGGGACCTTGCAATCATATCGTCGACGTACACTTCTATCTCGTGATGGATCATATCATGAAATAAAGCAACCATGGCACGTTGGTAAGTTGCCCCAGCATTTTTCAACCCAAATGGCATGACCTTGTAGCAAAAGGTGCCCCACTGAGTAACGAAAGTGGTCTTCTCCATGTCTTCAGGAGCCATCTTGATCTGATTATAACCGGAGAAGCCGTCCATGAAGGAGAAAACTTTATGCTGAGCAGTATTATCAACCAGAACGTCGATATGAGGCAGAGGGAAATCATCCTTGGGGCTGGCCCTGTTCAAATCCCTGTAATCAACACACATTCGGACCTTACCATCTTTCTTCGGCACTGGAACCACGTTGGCAACCCATTGAGGGTAAGAAGTCACTGCCAGAAACCCGTCATCAAATTGTTTCATAACCTCAGCTTTGATTTTCTCGGACATCTCTGGACGCATACGGAGGACCTTTTGTTTTACCGGAGGGCAGTCTTCCTTGGTAGGAAGGTGATGAACCACAATGTCGGCATCCAAACCAGGCATGTCTTCGTAAGACCAAGCAAAGATTTCCATGTAGTCATGCAGCATCTGAATCAACCGTTGTTTCACACTGAACTCTAGATTGGCACCGATCTTGACTTCCTTTCTGTCTGCATCAGTACCTAGATTTACCGTTTCCACTGGCTCTTTATGTGGCTGAATGGCCCTCTCTTCCTGGAGTAGCAGTCTTGCAAGTTCACCAGGCACTTCTCAATCATCTTCACCTTCGTCTTCGGCTAAGTTGATCGGATTTTCGAAGTCATAACTAGCGGTAGCCGAGTCGTTACCAGTGAGATCCAGAGTGGATTGGAACCTGTATAAGTGAGTGTGTGTAAATAGAGCTGTTTTGCAATATATGATAAAGAAAGAAAAGGAGCGCAAGATTTGAAATGCAACAAACGTCCAATGTTTTGATTAATGATATATGAAAATGTCATACAAAAAGCCCTCACAAATGGAGCCACGGTGCCCTGGGTAGGACACCGAGCCATAAAAGTTTCAACATATTGTTTGTTACAAATTGAAAACAAAAGAGTTCATTACTGAGTGACAAAAGTAATAGGTGTGAAGTCTTTGGCAGTCCAGTTGCTTGGTCCACTGTCGGTTGTTGGGTAGATCCAACTGTCAAATTCTGATTCCTCCGCGTCGTCCTCAATAGCATTCACTCCTGGGTTGGTGATGAACACAGGAGGTCTTCCAATTCTTGCTTTACGAACAGCCCTCTGAGCCTCTGCAGTGAAGCCTAAACCAAACTTGTCGGTCTTTGGAGTGAAGTCAGGAAGTCGGCCCCAGTTTGCGCATTCTCCCTTCTCAATCACAGCCCGAGCATCCTTTAAGGAAGCCATCTTCAAAGGAGGGTCTTCAATCACAGTTTCAGCTGACGCCAGTGTCTAAGGCACCTCTTCAAAGTGTTGAAAGGGGGTTTCAATGAATTCCCCGTCCATTTCTATGTATCGGAACGAGTTTAAGTGGCTGACCATATACTCCTCTTCCCCTTGAACTGTAACAATCTTTCCTTTAATCGGGTATTTAAGCTTCTGATGTAGTGTGGAGGTCACCGCTCCAGCCTTGTGGATCCATGGACGACCCAGCAAACAAGAGTAGGATGGACGGATGTCCATCACATAGAAAGTTGAATCAAAGACTTGAGAACCAACCCTGATTGGAATGTCAACTTCACCATGTACCATCCTTTTCGAACCGTCAAAGGCTCGGACAACAATGTTACTGGGCTTGAGCTCCAGACCCTCATAATCCAATCTGTCTAAGGCTTTCTTGGGCAATATGTTTAATGAAGAACCAGTGTCTACCAACACATGAGCAAGGGTAGTGCCCCTGCATTCAATAGAGACATGCAGGGCATCGTTATGGTTCTTTCCTTTTGCATTCAGATCGGCGTCAGAAAAGCCCAGACCATTATCGACAGTCAAGTTGGCAACACAATCAGTAAATTGATCAGCAGGCGTTTCTTGTGGCACATGGGCCGTCTTCAGGAAGGATATCAGAGCCTTTGCATGGGCCTCTGAACACAACAGCAGTGATAGCATAGAAATTTTTGATGGGGTGTGCCCCAACTGCTCAACAACATTGAAATCACTTTTCTTGATAATCTTGAGGATCTCCTCCATCTCTTGCTGGGAGGCCTCAACAGTGGTTGTCTTCGGAGCCTCCGTCAGGGAAGGCAAATCAGTAGCAATCCCTTTGCCCCGAGCGTTAGAAGACTCGGTAGCAGGGGTAGAAACAGGAACTTGATTAGGAAGGGAAACATGCACACTTGCGGGTGTGATGATAAGGGGTTTCTGAATAGCTGGTGGTGCGATATCTAGTGAGAATAGCCTACCACTGCGAGTAATTTTGGCAGGCCCGGTGATGTTACTGACACCGGTACTTGTATCAAACTCTTGCTTCACTCCAAGCACATAAACATCTGCCCCATAGTGCCATGGGACAGCTTTGCCGGACGTATAAGGGAGAGGCCCCGGAACAGTAATGATGATGGGAGCAAATTTCTGAGTGGACATGATTTTGACAGGCTTCTTTGAAGGAGCCTTAGGAGGTTTGTTGAAAATAGTGACAATAGAAACTTCTTCGGCAGGGACAGCGGGAACAGCAATCTTCTCGAACAAGATTTCTTTGCTATCCATCAGGCTTTGGATACCTGATTTCAGCAAAGGACAACCAAAAGGTGAAACAGCACATAGAAGGCAATCTTCACCATATCCCGGAAATAAACTGGCTAGTAACAGATTCCTTTTAACAGTCGATAACAGAGTAACAATCTCTTCCACGGAGGCTACATATCGGTCTTCTTCCACGGTATTTACTCCATGCTGGGGCATGGGAGCGGTCACAACATTGGGTCTTTCGGGCGCCTCAAACTGTATTTCCTTAGCATCAATAAGGTCTTGAACCTTATTCCTCAGAGCCCAGCAATCGTCCATAGTATGTCCGGGGCTATCAGAGTGATAAGCACAACGGGCGTTGGGGTTATACTTTGGAGAAGTTGTGTTCACTACCTTCGGAGCTTCTTTGACAGTTACCAGATTGGTTGACAGTAGCTGCGGCAAAATCTGAGACATGGTCATGCTGAGCCGAGTGTACTGCCTTTTGGGTCTCTCACCCCTTTGTTGATTATACTGCTGAGGAGCAGCAACATGCTTTGAAATTACCAATGCATTGACAGCCGGGCGGCGTTCCGGCTTGACTTGTCTTCTAGGACCGTAAACAGCACTAGCTTCCTTCTTGAAAGGCTTCTTCTCGGTACTCGCAGCGACACCTTTCTGTATCTTCCCTGACTTGATACCAGCTTCTATCCTCTCACCAGTCAAGATCAAATCTGTAAACCCAACAGAGGAATTACCAATCAGATGATTGAAGAATGGACCAGACAGGGTCCCAAGGAACATGTCAACAAGTTCACGGTCAGTTAGCGGTGGCTGCACCCTGCCAGCCAAGTCCCTCCACTTTTGCGCATACTCCTTGAATCCTTCGCCCGTCCCCAGTGACATACCCTGAAGTTGAGTACGCGTAGGAGCGAGGTCAGAATTGTACTGATATTGTTTATAAAATGCGGTGGCCAAGTCTTCCCGGTTTCGGATACTGGCTCCATCCAGCTGATAGAACCACTCGAGTTGAGCCCCAGAAAGGCTATCCTGGAAGAAATGGATCCAAAGGTTCTTGTATGCAGTGTAAGGTTGGATCTTCCTTACATATGATCTGAGATGCATCTTTGGGCAGGATAGCCCGTCATATCTTGCAAAAGCTGGCACTTTGAACTTCGGGGGATCACAATTCCAGCAACTAATCCCAAATCTTTGAAATCTAAGCCGGGAACACTCTGCAGCTCCATAGCTTCCAACCTATCTTCTAAGCCTTTGTACTTATCATCGGCGGGCGGGTATTGTTGATCAGAGTAGTCTTCGTCCTCTTCAGCCTCCTCTTCTTCAACCTCGGATTCAGAAGGTACCGCGGCCGCATTCCCCTTACTGGTTCCCTCTTCAGATGTAGGGGGAAATTCAAGGACTCTTCTGGCTTCACCCTCAAACCTTCTTCCTAGGGTAGCCACCACGATTCTCTTCTTCTTATTTTTCACTTGGTCTTTGTTCCCCAGCAGGGCCTTTAGATCCTCCTGACCCTTAGCCAAGGTCATCAGGAGTTGTTGAAACTGTGAGTTCTGAGACTGCAAGTCCTTGACCGTCTGTTCGAGATCCATCTTACTGAAATAAACAGCAGAAAGATAAGGAAACCTGGTGTGGAGACCTGCTTATGCGTATGATGAATGATATGCTTATGTATGCAATGCATTCAAGGATTTAGCAAATTCAAAATTGTTGCAAACAAAAAGAACGCACGTCATATTAATAAGAAGAAATTTGTCAGTACATAAATACCCCATGGGCCAAATATTACAAAAAAAAAACTTCTCAAGGTAAAAAGACGTTGCGCATCCTCTTTGGTGCGATGTAGGTGTTGAGGGTCTCTTCCTCATGGAGTCGGCGGGTAAGCTCTAGAATCTTCTTCTCACTGGCGTAGAAGCTGGCTTCAAAAGTGTTTTGTTCCTCCTTGAGTTGGATCCAACTCTTCTGCATCTCCTCCCACGATGTAGGCATGTCAGGATATAGGATGGTGTAGGGAACCTCTCCTTCCTTAACGGGCTCTTTAATCACAGGGAGAACATGAGGATAAGGCATCATTAGACTCTGGGCTCGGGCTCGTACCCACTTGAGATAAGGCTCAAGAGGGATGGAATTCTTGTGTCCCAGTGTCTTGCTGTCAACTTTGTTAGGCATCCTCCAAGCTCTGATGAATCTTTGGCGAAGTCCTTGCGCATCGTTGTCGAAGTCAAAAACTAAGTCAGGAATCAACATGTCATGAGGGCCATCCCTCCGTGCATATCCAAATTGTCTCAAGGCTAGACAAGGGTTGTAGGTAATGCCTCCCCTAATACCAAGTAATGGAACATTAGGGAACTCTCCACAATGATCGACGATGATGACATTTTCTCTGGACCGAGAACACCAATGTACATCAGAGTGAGTGAGGGTCATCAACCGTTGTGACCACCTTAAACCTTGGTCATTCTTCAAGACTGATTGTGGAAGGTGCGAAATAAATAACCTTGCAAGGAGAGGAGTACAACACATGAGAACACCCCTCTTTCTCATTGTTCGAGTGTAAAATGAGTGAAGAATGTCCCCAAGCAATGTTGGTATTGGGTTTCTGGATAAGAAGATTTTGACGGCATTGACATCTATAAGCTGGTCAGGATTTGGGAACAAAACCAACCCATAGATAAGAAGTGCCACAATTTCTTCAAAGGCTTGTAGGTCCAATGAATTCCAACACTCTTGTGCCTTCTCAAACAAGAACTTTGCTAAGAAGCCTTTGACACCGCTTCTAGTTTCCCAATGCCCCTTGATGTCAGATGGCTGTAGATGTAGTGCTTGAGCAACATCTTCAGGCTTTGGTTCCTTTTCCGTACCGTTGTAGGGTAGTTGATTAAGGATAGGAATTCTCAGGAGTTGAGAAAATTCCTCCAAAGTGGGCACTAACCGGTAGTCGGGGAAAGTGAAACAGTGGTGGAGAGGGTCAAAGAACTGGAACAGCACCTTCATCATGTCCTCTTCAATGTTGGTGTTGACTAGGCTGAGCAGTCTACCATGTCTTTCACTGAAGGGAGAGCTTTCCGGAATTCTTGATGTGAGCTCCTTGAGTTGAGGAGGGATTCTCACAAGGTTGACTTGGATGGTTTTTCTTCGAAGAATTTCCATGACCTGTAAAAACAAGAACAAAGATGAAAATCTAAACCCTTGAAATGGTTAGTGAATGCATATGATGCTTTATGATGTTCATGATGTATGCACAAAACATATGTACAAGCAATTCACACCAAACCCTAGTTTCAGGCTTGCATGGGGTTTCATAGGTAAGTACCCTCTTGAGTGTAGTTGGCTTAAAAACCTGCCCTAAAAATAGTAACCGGGTTCTAAGGAGCTCAATATCACTGGATTGTTTTCATTGTTCATTGTTTTGGTTTAGCCACTTAACTAGCGACCAAAATATTCCAAGAAAACAACCCTCAATGAGTGTAGTATCGAGTATCTACCAACTTCGGACTGCACCAAAGCCGGTCATCTCACTACCCCTAATGAAAGGCCAAGATGGTCAAGTAAGGTTCTAGGTCATTAGTGCTTTAGTGACATCACTCAGCGGCCCCGTACTCTCCTTGATTGAACTCAAGGGTTACCGGTACTCACAAATATGTCGCACTAATATAGCTATTGCTTCAACCATGTCGGTATACCCCGCACAGTTTCCACAACGTATTGCTATCTATGAATGTTTCCCTAAATTCGGGTGTAGGATTGCAAACCCAAACAAGAGAGCCAAGATGTAAAGCAATCAAAAAAAACAATTTAGTCATGCAAGAGGGTGATCTAAGCCCAAAGGTTACTCCACTTTTTGGAGTCCCCAGCAGAGTCGCCAGTTCTGTGGTACGGTGGGAGAACTGACTTGAGATTTTGCGTTTGTTTTCGCAAATGTTTCGGTTGAGCAAGAGTCGCCACCGACTTTTTATTTTATCCTAAGGAAAGGTTAAAAAGCACAGCAAAAACCTTTGAGATGTTTTCTTGGGTTCGGGGAGTAGATTATAGAAAGGGAAGGTATTAGCACCCTTTCTATCCATGGTTATCCATGGGCTCTTAGTTACTTGCTTAGATCAACTTGTCTTGATTTTCAATTGTTTGAAATGGTGCTTTGTGCGTGGGTTTTGAAAATGTTTTGAAAAGAAGCCAATGTGGTGGCAACCTTTGTAATGATCCATGTTGGGATGTATACAAAGGTGTATGTCTTTTGAAAAGGTTTTCAATGTTTTTGAAAGTTGTTTTGAAAGTGTAGTGATGTGTGGTTTGGGAAAAAAAATAGGCAAGTGTTTTTGTTTTGCAAGTTGGCAAGTAAACAAGAGCTATCTACCCTAAATTTCTCAAAGATCTTTGCTATGTTTTAAACCTTTTAAAAATTTTGTTCCACCATTGTATTTGGTGGACAATCTTGTGTTAGGATGTGAACGGGACGGGCGCGGGTCATCGTTTAGACCATAATTGCAATGGTGCCAAGTATCTTTGGTCAATTTTTCCTTTAAGGGACTTGATCATTTTTTAGGCAACTTTTGAAAGCGTCATCGAGGGACTATGATCATTTGATTGTTTTGTTTTTTCCAAAGATACCTAACATGCAATATGGCCCATTATTGAAGGCAACAAGTGGAATACCCTAGGGGTGCAAGTGTGATTAGTGTTGTCCATTTTCATGCTTGTTTATCTTGAATTTAGGTCAAACTATTTTTTGGTTAGTTTTTGCATACAAACCCTAGTTCTAACATGGCATATTTAGAAAGCTTTTAAAATGCGGAAAATAAAAGGTCCTAAGTTATTACAACACAATATATGGGATGGGGGGTACAAATGTTCAAATGGGGATATTTTAGCAAGAAATTAAAATCTAACTATTACATCCAAATTGAAATTCTACAAGGGATTTAATTGCACAAGAATTAAATAAAATAAAATAAATATGCAAAATGCAAAAATGGTTTTCATATGTATGTAAAAAATTATTTTTCATGTGTCAAATAAACAAAAATAAAATGAATTAATTTTTGGTATTTTTAGGTATTTAGGGAAAAACCCTAATTTTGCTAAATAAAATGTATTAATTATTTAATATATGCAATATTTATTAATTATGTACAAAAAATAAATAAAATAAAGTATATTGTCAAAAAGTGATTTTTTAAGTTAAATATTAATAAAAAATAAAAATGTATTATTTTTTGTATTTTTAACCTAAATATACTAATAAATAAATAAGTATTTACATCATTTATTAAATATATTGAATATGTACAAAAATTAAGTATTTAATATTTACAAAAAAAGTATATTTTTTTATAAAATGTTTTCAAAGATAAAATAAAAATAAAAATCAGAAAATAAATATATTTGTATTATTTTTAGTTATTTTAAATAAAAGCATATTTGTGTTTATTTATGTACAAAACTAAATAAAACCAAATAAATATCAAATAAAATGCAAAAAATATGGGAAAAATAATTTTAATATTTTTTCATGCTTAAATAAAAATATAGAACCAAAATCAAAAGGAAAAAATTAAAAATGATAAATAAAACTCAAAATGTGCCAGGGGGGTGCATGTGAAATGTAGTGGTGTGAAAAGGAAAACATCTCAGGCCCAGCCCAAAGACTCTGTCTTCTTCAACCTCCAGCATCCTTGAACAACAAAACACGCGTTTCTGCTATCTCATGATTCTTGGACTTTTAGCACAAACTTACAACATGAAAAATGTCAAGCATCAAGCCACGATTCCATGCATATAAAAAACTTAATTTAACTCTCAGAAATGAGAGAGAATTTCTCCATCCCTAATTCTTAACCTAAGTTTTTGTCAATGTTAAGGTCTCAAATTCTCTCAGCACATGCAATATAAATGGAAAGTGAAGATATGTATAGCTTCAGGGGCATGAGTAGAACATTTTTCATTTATAAATTAAAGCTAACTCTTCCTATATTGAGAGATAGAAGTCCATGAACTTACCTGTTCAGCTTGGATCGTGTCTGGCAATGGAGGCACTTTCAAGGAAAGGTGAGGATTGGTACAACTTGCTTGAAGTCCAGAGATGTTATTCCAACTTTTAGCTTGCTTTGAAACTAAGTGAATCAAGCTATGGCAATCAACCTGCAAAACAGAAAAAGCAAAAATGGTGAAGTTGGTTAGAGGTGTTACAGGTCGTGTCTAATGTTTGGGATAGCTTGTATATGTGGTATGGAGTGTGTATGAACTGGTTTTAGCAAGAATGCACGAGTGGATTGAGTTATGGAAGTCCAACTGCAGAGGTGACTCTGTTTTCTGCAGTAGGATGGTGTTTTGAGGTTTGATGAGGTTTGGAAGTTGTTTTGCTCGTGCCTTAGCTTAGGTTTGATGTTTGGAAGGTGTCTAACAAGTTTGCTTAAAACTTCTCTTGGCAGAAATGTGAGATGTCCTTCAAAATTCCAAGTTTCTTCTAACTTAAGCAACAAAATGTCAACTTGGTTTCTAGACTTGTGCAGGCCCCTCAAATATGCTGAAACCATCCCTCTTGATCAGTGTGACATGCTTCTGAACTTGTGCCAAAGAGATTTGCCTTGTACTTCTTGATTTGCAAATTTGACATAAAGTTCAACTTTTCAAAAATGGATATATTGCTTTTTCTAATTATGGCTCAATCTTGTATGCAATGTTTAAACACATAAGATAAGGCTTGAACACAAGGGGTTTGCATTAAATTATTGAGTGTGGATGAGATAAAAGGCCTGTAATCTAGCTTAGAGCATGCTGAGTTCAAAAATGCAAAGTTATGGATATGGAAATGGTTCATGAACAAAGTGAGTTTTGCCCATATTGCCAAATTCGATTCTCCCTAACCACAAGGTTGTTTGATGAGTTCTTGGACATTTTGGAAAGCTTGGAATGTTTACTACAATCCATATTTGTAATGAAAATTGAAATTCCAAGTGGAAGCATGTGAAAAGTAGCCATGAAGTTAGGCAAAAATCCTGCCTAGAATAGGTCAAAAAATTTCTAAGTTAAGAATGTTTTGCACCCTTGTTCCAAAAATCATAACTTGAGCTACAAGCTTCTTTTGAGGAAACTTTGTGAATCAAAGTTGCAGATTTTGCAATGGACTATAACTTTCATGTTTTGAGTTTTGTTTGAATCCAAATGCATCTTGGTGAAAAAATGGGACAAAGTTAGGAAAAAATTAGGGATTTTCATAACTTAGAAAAATTTTAAGTTATGAAAATTCTTCATTTCAAACCCTAATTTTTGATTTTTGATTTCTTGATGAACAAGTTTCATGATTTGACATGTTTTGATGGAAAATGAATCTTGATACTTGATTTTGACCAAAAAGTCAAAGTTTGACTTTTCAGTATACAGTCAAATTTGGCTCAGTTGACTGGAAAATTCATCTGTCAAACTTGTGCATTTGGGATCTTTTGAACTTGTTGAACATGTCAAGACAATTCCATGGGGTCCTTGAGTCCATATATGAGCTTGGTTTGCCATTGGCTAGGTCAAACAGTCAAAAATTGCCTTTGTGCAGTTAAAACCCTAAAAATGACCATTTTGCCCTTTTGGTGATCTGATCAAATTTCTTGTGGATTTGTGATCCAAACTTGATCAAATGGTCCATATGAGTTCATAATGTTGATGTGGGTCAAAAACCATGAGGTTTGACTGTCAATTGACCACAGTTGACTTTTTCCCCAATACAACTGATTTCTAGGTCAACTGTCCAATTGACTGGGCAAAGATTGGAATCAAGACTTGAAACTTGGTATGGATAAACTTGTGAGTCCAATATGAAGCATGAAAGTCATTTTGGGCCTTTTAGGTCAAAACATCTTTGTGCAAACTCAAACCCTAATTTGGGTCAACAGTGCAAAGAGGAGTCTTGAGCAGAGCAAACCCTAACTGGATCTTGAGCTCCAAAGGTCTTATGGTGAGAAAATGTTGAGGAAATGGGAGGGAAAATTTTGGGGTACAACACTCGGCTTTTATCTTTTTAGACATGTCAGGCCGCATCCGTCGAACCTTTTGCTTAACAGGAGGACAATATTCCTTCGTTGGCAGACGATGATCCACAATGTCGGTATCCAACTGGGCATATCTTCATATGACCAAGCAAACACTTTAGTGTAGTCATGTAACATCTGAACCAATATGCTCTTGATACCATCTTTTAAGTTGGCGTCGATCTTGACCTTTCTCTTATATGTCTCAGTACCTAAGTTGATAACTTCAAATGGCTCTTAATGAGGTTGAATAGCTTTCTCTTCTTGCATTAGAAGTCTGGCTAATTCTCCTGGTATTTCACAATCTTCCTCGCCTTCGTCTTCGGCTTGGTTAACTGGATGTTTGAAGTCATAGCTGGAAATAATGGAGTCGTTGGCAATGAGATCCAGAGTGGATGAAGATCTGCAAGTGTGTGTGTATGTGTGTGCATGTAAGATACATGGCTATTAAAAA
The DNA here is from genome assembly GCA_948472305.1 of Vicia faba. NCBI lineage: Eukaryota > Viridiplantae > Streptophyta > Magnoliopsida > Fabales > Fabaceae > Vicia > Vicia faba. The sequence continues at coordinate 1,497,883,858 of OX451736.1, forward strand.
ACATGTAATAAAGAAAAAGAAAGACAATTAACACAAAAATTTGAATGCAAAAGGTCCAATGGTTTATATTAAATGATCATATGATAAGTGAACATGAACAAAACCCTTAACAAATGGACCATAGTTCCCCAGGCAAGGCACATGGCTTAAAAGTCATTGTTTTGGAAATTAAGATCACAGACAGAAGTTCTTGAATTAATAGAAAATAGTAAACAGTAATTACTCCTCAATGAAGGATATGGGAGTGAAATCCTTTTCATGCTAGTTGTTGACCTTTCCTTTGACAGTAGGATAGATCCAATCTTCAAAAGTATTTTCATCATCAGAGTCTTCCACAGTATTCACTTCATGATTCCCAATGTAGAGAGGTGGATTTCCCATGCGAGCACGCCTGACTTATTTCTGAGCTTTGATAGTGAAACCCAATCCTAATTTGTCTGTGTTAAACCGAATGTCTGGAAGTTGGCCCCAGATAGTACAGTTTCCATCTTCAACCATGGAACAGGCATCCTTAAGCGAAACCATTCTTAGTACAACTTCATCAGCTTTTGATATGTTGGAGGAGATTTTGGTGGCAGCAACTATAGAAGGAACAATTTCGAAGTCCTGGCGTGGAGTCTCTATGAATTCACCATCCATTTCCACATACTTGAAGGAATTAAGATGGCTCACCATAAATTATTCTTCGCTGCTAACAGTAAGGATCTTCCCTTTGACTGGATACTTTAATTTTTGATGAAGGGTGGATGTTACTGCCCCTGCCCCATGGATCCAAGGGCGTCCAAGAAAACAAGAATAGGCGGGACGTATGTCCATTATATAAAAGGTAGAATTGAAGATCTGTGAGCCAACTTTAATTAGGAGATCCACCTCTCCATGAACCATTCTCTTAGACCCATCGAAAGCCCTTACGACAATATCTCCTGGATTCAGTACATGTCCTTACAATCTAGTAGGTCCAAAGCACCTTTGGGTAACACATTTAAAGATGAGCCAGTATCAACTAAGACATGAGATGAGAGGGTTCCCTTGCATTCAATAGAGATATGCAAGGCTTTGTTATGGTTCATTCCTATAGGAGTCAAATCAGTGTCGGAGAACCCTAATCCATTGTCAGCCGTTAAACTTGCTACACAATTCTCGAACTGGTCAGCAGTGGTTTCTTGGGGCACATGGGCTTTCTTCAAGAACTTGATCAGAGCCTAGGAATGAACATCCGAACAGAGTAATAATGACAACATGGAAATTTTGGAGGGGGTTTGCCCTAGCTGCTCCACTATTTTGAAGTCGCTCTTCTTTATGATTTTCAGGATTTCCTCCATCTCTTGAGTGGAGGGATCTTCAGCATTAGTATCTTTGGTAGGTTCCTCTATCCCAGCAGGCTCACCTTATTTTTCTTTGCCTCTAGTGTTGGCACTAGACTTTTTATTGCTTATGCGGAAGGGAGTCGTTGTAGTAGTGAGTGGTGAAATATCAGGGGAAAAGATCCTCCATATTCTTGTCACTTTACTAGAACCTGCAATATTGGTGACATAAGCTTCATCTTTGTTTATCCAAGAATCTTGTTTTATCCCATGATAATAAACCTCGGCACCATAGTTCCATGGAACTGCTTTGTCAGAAAAGTAGGGGATAGGCCCAGCGGCAGTGATTATTAAAGGAGAGATGGTCGGTTCATTTGAAATTCTAATAGGACCCTTTGAGAGGATCCTAAAAGGCTTATTGGAAATTGTTATTATTGACAGGTCTTCAATTTTGTTGGTCAAACTCTTGATGGTAGGAATCTTTTCAAACAGAATATCGCGGCTATTTATCAGGCGTTGCACACCTTCCTTCAATCGCTTGCACCCATTTACTTATTGATCACAGCGGACACCATCTTTAGAATAGCCAGGGAACACCACGACTCTCATCAAGTTAACCTTCACAATAGTTAATGGAGTTGTTAAGTCTTTAATGGAAGAGACGATAGTAGTATCATCAATTGCATTAACACCTTTGCCGTGATTCGGCATTGGTGTGGTTATCACATTTGGAGTATCAGGTGGATCAAATTAAATTTTTATTGTCTATCATATCTTGAATCTTGGTCTTTAGTGCCCAACATTAATCGGTCTCATGCCCAAGACTGTTTGAATGATATGCGCACTGGGCATTAGGATTGTATTTTGGTGATAAAGTGTTTGGATTGGATGATGGATCACGCAGTGTCACTAGGTTGGCCTTCAACAGATGTTGTAAGGCTTGGGACAATGACATGCTAATCCTTGTGAATTGTCTTCGAGGAACTTCGGATCTTTGATTGTTGGATGATTTCCTTTGAGCAGACCGAGGGTTGGAGATTAACACAACATTAACAGATGGTCGGTGGTTTTTCTTAGTATGGGCCCTTGCCCCATACACAACATTTCCTTCCTTATTTCCAGTGAAAGGCTTCTTTACAGCGTTGGATGTGGAAGCAGATGTCATGGGAATTTTTCTGCTTTTAATGCCACTTTCTACCCTTTCACCAATTAGTATTAACTCGGTGAAACCAGATGAAGAACTGCCAATTAATAGGTTGAAAAATGGGCCAGTCAATGTACCCATTGTGATACGGTGGCCAGAACCGGGACTTGTTTTTTAGGAATTGCTGGTTTGTGTTTTGCGTTTGTGTTCGCAAAATTTCGTGGTAAGCAAGAGTCGCCACCGACTTTTATTTTATCCAACAAGGAAAGAAAAAAAAGCACAGAAAAATTTCTTTTTCGAGATATTTCTGAGTATGGGGGGTAGATTATAGAAAGGGAAGGTATTAGCACCCTTTCTATCCGTAGTTATCTATGGGCTCTTAGGTACTTGCTCATCATTTTCAAAATTGTTTTCTGTGTGTTTGTGTGATTTGAAAAGCTTTTGTTTTGACTTTGATTTAACTTTTGCTTCTGTCTTCAAGAGTGTAATGAAGTGTTTTTGAAAACTTTGTTTGTAAAAGAGTGTAAGTGTGAAAAATTTTATTTTGGATTGAGCAAGTAATTAAGAGATAATCTACCTACTCGAAAAAAGAATCGTTTTGTATTCGTTTCCTTTAGACAGCGCTATCCCACTATTAGTGAGTAGGTAGCACCGTTGTTGGAGTTTGAGGGTCAATTCGAAAGGGACGTGTAGCAATAAAAAATGTAGCGGGGTAAATCGGAGATCGAATTATTGATTAATTCGTCTCACAAAAGCAAGAGTCGCCACCGCGCTTTATTGTTTCCAAAGGAAAAGGGAAAAGAGCGAAATAAAACCCCTAATATGCAATGTAAATAATAATAAAAATACAAAGCGTTTTTGAAAAGAGATCTTATGGTTCGGGGGTTGGTTATACAATGGGAAGGTACTAGCACCCAATGCATCTATAGTACTCTATAGGAACCTTTTGAAATATCTGTTTTATTTAAAATTGATCGCTTGATTGAAAATAAATCGTTTTGGCCGAAAAGGGATACGGACGGGTTTTTGAAGATACGACGACCTAATGTCGAAGTTTTTGCTTAAAAGGTATAGGTCTTGAAAAGGGTGAATGTTTGAGGAAAAATTATCCTAAGTTTTAATGAAATGCAAAAATTCGCGCAGTTAGACTTGAAGACATGAAGTCAACAAATTTACCGTTTTTTCCTTTGGATTGACATAAACCAAATAAACAAATAAATACACGGACAAAATATGCGAATAACGATTAAATAACGATAATCTAAATGATGGAATAAATGATGCGAATAATGCATTTTTTATGATTTTTTTGGTTTAATGTTAACGGGAAGAAAGTATTTTAATTTTTACGCATTCGGATAAGGGTAAAGAACAAAAGAATCATTTAACGAGGACGTAATGTTTTTTTTTTTTAGTCTTAAGTTATTAAGCTTTTTTGATATATTTTGATATTAATATTAATAAGACGAGAAAATAAAATATTTTTTAGTTTTTCTATTTTTTATGCCTTTTATTATAAAAGTATTACTTTAAGAACTCTTTAATGATTAAATTAAATTAAAACTCAATGCTACTAACTTAAATCTAATTTTTAAAAAAAGATACTAAGATTATTAAATTAAATCCTGAAAGTTTAAATTAATAAAATGGTCCAATATTAAAAATTGTTTTAAATTACATCTCTTATTTTGATTAACTAGATTAAAACTTAAACTAATAAGATTCTAAGGGGGGGTAATCAAATAGAGAGAAATGTATTAAAAGGAGGTGAATAGATAAGTCAAAATGGGCTAAAAGATTGGGATAAGGCCCAAGGCAAAAATTGAAGACAGGGGGGGTGCACAAAGGAGTCGTGGGCTTAAGCTGGGAAATAAAGGGGTGAGGCCCAATAGTTAACACAGCATTAGGGTTAATTTATGTTTATCAAATTGGGATTTAGGGTTAGTCTTGGGCAGAAACGGCGCGCCTCTTCTTCTTCACGATCTTCTTCTTCGCCTCTTCTTCTTCGCTCTCGCCTCTGAGCTTGATGTCTCTCCTTGCTATGGCCACCCACTCCGGCCCTTCTTCCCTCCATTTGAACGAGAAACGGGACGGCTATGGATTCGGTAAGAACGCGTTTGATTTGTTAACACTCGATTCGGTTTTTTGCATGTTGATTCTACGATTTATGTTATGTTTGATCTTGATTCTTATATTTGGTTGTTAATGCTTGATTGAGGATGTTCAAAGAAATAAAAGAAGAGAAGAGACCGTTACCTAGGTGGAGACGGAGGAGGAGGCTAGGGGGCGACGGAGTCCAGGCGGTGAGGAGAGGGGAAGCAAGCCCGTTACGGTGACCGGTATTACGCGATTTTCTTCTTCTTGTTTGCTGCCACTGTATTGTGATGCTTTTTCTTGTTGAAATTGTACTGTACTCCTTCCTCTTCGTTTGCCTTCGTACTGTGCTTTGTTGTCCTTCTTCTTCTTTGAACGTGATGCTGGATGATGATTCTGTTTTTCTTCTCTTTGAATGGGTTGTTGTTTCTCTTCTTTTTTCTTGAAACTGCTACTGGCGATGTATGTTGGTCTGAATAATGGTTTTTTGGAATGATGTTGGCTTGAGTAATTGCTTTGAAAGGCTAATGATGTTGATACTGAGGCCTAGCCTGTTGCCTTAGAAATCAGTTCTGGCTTGGGTCGTTTCAGGTTTTTTGGATTGATGAAGTTCAAGCTTGAATAACAGTTTGACATGGTGATGAATGTAGGGATTTCGTGTGGTTTGGACAGATTGAGGGAAATTGGGGCAGAAGTTTGCTAGGCCATATTGATGGTGGTTTTAACTGGTTTTCTGTGAGATTATTTTTGATATTTTCTTGATGACAGGATGATGATGTTGGCTTTAATGGCTCAACCAATTTGCAAAGCTTTTGGTGTATGGTTGAAATGGTTTTTGACGGTATATGTGATTATGCAGGTTTACTAGCTTTGTGTGTTTTTTCTGATAACTAAAATCTCTAAGTTTTTCTTGAAGGCTTTTTCCACTTGTATTGGTTTTCTTTTGTTATATGCTATAACAACTTCCCTCTTCTTTTCGCTACAGGCTGGAAGTTTGAAATGTGCTGGGATTTCCTGGGCATTCTGCACTACTGTCCCTCCAATTTGTTTCTATTCTTCTTTTGTGTTATTATCTCTACTGGCTATATTTTAGTTTGTCTTGTATATCCTCTTTCTGCCTATGCCAAGCCTGTATAACCCACACTTCTCCCTCTCTTTTTCTCTCAGTATAGCTTTGATAAAAGAGTGATAAGCTGTACTTTTTCTGAAACTGCAATGGCCAGAAAATGATGAAAATGGAAATTCTATATTGCTTGCATATGTAGTTAAACTGCATGTTTTCCTTTAATACAAAAGCTTGTTTTGTTTTCTGCTGTGTGGGCATTGGTTACGTGAGCATGCTTGCATATGTAGTTCATGCAGGGCTTTGTATGCTTATGCTGTATGTTTTTGAAATTGCCTTTGGGATTTTGAAAAAATGTAATTAATTTAAACATGCAATTTTTTTTTGGAAAACATAAACTTGTGCATATGTTTAAAATTCCTTTCTTTTTTGTGAACCGGGAGAAATCCCGTGATTTGCAAAAAAGAGTAACTGATTCCGGCCATTGCATTTAATGATGAAACTCTAATAATTTCGCTTTTTAATCATTTATTCGAATTCTAATCTCTTTTTTAATTTTGCAGGTAACATTAAGTGAGCGGACAAAACGCATTGGATCGGAAGTTTTAGAATTAGGATAGATTAGTTTTTTTATTTCATTTTAGTTTTTGTAAATTTATTATTGTAATTTATTGTAATAGATACAATGTCTACATAATAACTGTACAATCAGAAAAATGAATAATAAAAAACACTATTTGCCAATTAAATTCTTCTTTCCCTTTAATTATTTATTTATCGTTTACAATTCTCCAAACGAATAATAATTGAAAACAAATTTCAATTACCTACATTCAAAATAATAAACAGATAAATAAATAATTATCGTTGATCAACTAATATCTTCAATTATTTAATTCATCATTCATAACTAAATTATAATAATTAAAACAGGGTTTCAATTATTTAACTTAGAATGACAAGTGATTAAACAATCGTTATTGACCAATGAACTTTTTCCAAATGCTTATTATATTATTCATAAACCTTTAAATTATGTAATAACTAAGAATAAATTCCAGTTACTTAAATTTAAGATAATGAGTAATAAATAAATACTGTCCGCACAATTAATGCGCCTCTTCTCTGATGTTCATTTTATTATCTATACATCTTTAAACTACAGAATAATCGAAAATGAATTTCAATTATTTAAATTTTAGATAATAAATAATTAATAAACATCATTTTAGCACGAATCGATTAAATGATTTAATGTTCAGCATAAATAGCTCTTGGCCTGAAAAAGTTATGAATTTTAAAATCGATGGATCAAAACAAATGTAATGTAATAATGCATGTAGGAGACGATATCTTAGGTCAAAATTTGGGGTACAACAGCTGCCCCTATTTAAGTTTCTTCTATCCGGAGATATGAAGATTGAAATCTTCGTTTTGACGAGATTGAAGGTACTTAAATACATAACTACGCAAATTTTGTCCTAAGATGCTGTCGTCATGTTTGATATGAATGCAGCGATCGAACTCACAGAGGAAGATATGGTGTGAAACGAGACAATGTTGGGGGGAATCGAACACCAACAAAACACAGCGGCATGGATTATACATTACTGGGGAAACAAGCTATCGACTTCAAACGACAGACTCCTGACAGCGAATAAAATCGAGGGAATACAACCTCTAACCCTAACAAAAAGAGCACCTTGTATAGGCCATAACAGATTATTGATCCCAAAACAGTGAGTTCGCAACTCAAGGTCGATGGCGGACAGAGAGTATCAAGTTGCTGATAACGGATTACCGACTTCTGGAGGTATAGATTCGTAACAGACTTCTCTGCTAGATTTTCAGAGGTATACTCATTAATGCTGAGGTAATGAGACTGTAGATACGAAGGTTGTTCAAATAAAGAAAACTGCCATTTGTTGTTGCCCAAAGAAAATACCGATAACATACAAACTGCTCAAATAAAGAAGCTGACGCTTGTTGTTGTCCAGAGAAAATACCAATAACATACAAACTGCTCAAATAAAGAAGCTGCCGCTTGCTGTCGTCCAAAGAAAATACCGATAACATACAAGCTGCTCAAATAAAGAAGCTGCCGCTTGCTGTCGTCCAAAGAAAATACCGACAACATACAAGCTGCTCAAATAAAGAAGTTGCCGCTTGCTGTATTCCAGAAAAGTGGTAACGTATTGGTAACTCATGAAGAGTTTGCTGCTTGTCGCTTTCAGAAAAATAAAATGACGCACTAGTAGTTCGTGAAGAACTGCTGCTCGGCGCTTTCAAAAAAAGTAAATAACGCACTAGTAGCTCATGAAGAACTGTTGCTCGGCGCTTTCAAAAAAATAAATAACGCACTAGTAGCTCATGAAGAACTGCTGCTCGGCGCTTTCAACAAGTAAACGTACAAGTTGCTCATGAAGAGCTGCCGCTTGTCGTTTTCAAAAAGTAACGTACAAGTTGCTCATGAAGAGCTGCCGCTTGTCGTTTTCCAACGGTGTCTATAACGCACAAGTTGCTCATGAAGAGCTGTCGCTTGTCGTTTTCCAAAAACAAACAGGAGGAAATTGCGATGATACTGGCAGAGAATAAAATCGTCGTCAAAGAGAACCCTGAATCAATCCTTCCCGAGGAGATCATATACTTAAATGTGCAAAATAAATGCACCAACCGTCTAGGTCGCAAATTCACTGGGGAACGTTAAAGAGATAGCCTATACAAGAGGCAACGACTTCATCTAGGGATAAACCAGAGAGAACACAGTCAAACAAAACTCCACCCGATGAGAAAGTAACTCAATTGGGGAATTCCTCGTATTCAGAAGTGGGCAAGGTAGGCTAAACCAAAATCATCCATGAGGATTAGCTCAGTTGGGGAATTTAGAAAGGAAGCACATTTTCTGCCTAAGCTAACCTTCTATTTGGAAAGAAAAATGTATGTTGTTCGAACAAACAGAGTATGACCCAAAATCAACGGCGAATGTGGATATGCATGCTGATATGAGTGTAAATGAATAAATGAATGTTATGCTGACAAAACAGACAGATGAAATATCTTGGAGATAATAAGATGTCACAGCAAAATAGATACTCGGCCAATCTTGAAAAGACGGAAGATAAACGGAACTGGAAACACACAGCAACGTCGGAGGGTATCACGCTACAAGGTCCAAATCTTCTGAGGAGAAAAGCAATCAAATCCAATCTTCTAACACCAATAGATCACGGTATGAGACAAAATGTACCACACTTCAGAAATCGCCCAGATAGAGATAGCCAAAACAATGCTCAACTGGAAAAGTCGGGGAGTCACCAAACTTAGTACCACTAGAAACACAAGTTCGCACAACCAACACCTCATGGCGATTTGAAATAAAACATGCTCATCATGCGAGGATAAATTACTGTACTGCTTTGCATTTCATGCCTTGACCGTCCCCGGAACGACTGTTAATATTCCTTTCATGATTCGCGACGCATTAAAAAAATAAGAATACTTTGTTTCGAATATTTCCGTAAAATTAAAATTTTGCCCACAGAAGTTAAGTGATCAAATTTCATTAATAAGAGGTTGTTCGCTAACAATGCGACTCCAACAGTTTACAAAAGCTTGGGGAGATAATACATGAAATAACAGGTCATACACAAACAATGATCGCTATTCTCCCTAACAACTTTGAATTCCAGACTGTGTTCAGATGCTGAGACTGATTTGACCAGAAATTTGCCTAAGCGAAATACTTCTTGACTGCATCGGCGTTCAAGGGACGCGGAAGGTCTTCACCGTCCATATTGGTGAGAATCATGGCACCTCCAGAGAAAACTTTCTTAACAACATACGGTCCTTCATAATTCGGAGCCCACTTGCCCCTTGAATCAGGTTGGAAAGATAATATTTTCTTGAGTACAAGGTCACCTTCTCTGAACTCGCGTGGTCGAACCTTCTTATCAAAAGCCTTCTTCATCTTTTGCTGGTACAACTGACCGTGACATAACGCTGTCAATCTCTTTTCTTCGATTAAATTCAACTGATCATATCTACTTTGACACCATTCAGCCTCAGAAAGTTTAGCTTCCATTAACACTCTCAAAGACGGAATCTCAACCTCCACGGGGAGTACTGCTTCCATACCGTAAACTAGGGAAAATGGGGTCACGCCCGTTGAAGTTCGAACTGAAGTACGGTATCCATGCAGAGCAAACGGAAGCATTTCATGCCAATCCTTGTAAGTTACCACCATCTTCTGGACAATCTTCTTGATGTTCTTGTTAGCAGCTTCAACAGCCCCATTCATCTTTGGTCTGTAAGGAGAAGAATTATGATGTTCGATCTTGAACTCTTCACAAAGCTCTTTCATCATCTTGTTATTCAAATTCGAACCATTATCAGTGATGATCTTGTTCGGGATACAGTATCGACAAATGATCTGATTCTTGATAAATCTGACTACCACCTGTCTGGTTACATTAGCATAAGATGCTGCTTCCACCCATTTAGTAAAATAATCAATCGCTACCAAGATAAAACGATGACCATTTGAAGCTTTGGGTTCAATCATCCCAATCATATCAGTGTCCCACATAGAGAAAGGCCAAGGTGAAGATATAACATTGAGGAGAGTCGGCGGCACGTGCATCTTGTCCGCATAAATCTGGCATTTATGACATTTCTTCACATACTTGCAGCAATCAGATTCCATGGTCATCCAATAGTAACCAGCTCTCAACATCTTTCTAGCCATCGCATGTCCATTGGCATGAGTGCCAAAGGATCCTTCGTGTACTTCTTGCATCAGCATGTCTGCTTCACGTCTGTCTACACATCTGAGCAAGACCATGTCGTAATTCCTCTTATACAAAACTTCTTCATTGAGAAAGAAACTGCTTGCTAATCTTCTCAACGTCTTCCTATCTTTGTTGGATGCCCCAGGCGGGTACTCTTGAGTTTGAAGAACACGTTTAATGTCATAGAACCACGGTTTGTCGTCGGTGACCTCTTCCACTGAAAACACATGAGCAGGTCTGTCAAGGCGCATAACTCGGATTGTAGGCACGTTGTTCCAATCATTCACTTGAAACATTGAAGACAAAGTAGCTAAAGCATCAGCCATTTGGTTCTCATCTCTAGGGATATGATGTAATTCCACCTTGTTAAAGAAAGTTAACAACCTTCTAGCGTAGTCTCTGTAAGGGATCAAACCAGGATGACGAGTCTCCCATTCTCCTTTGATTTGATTAATCACCAATGCCGAATCTCCGTAAATATCAAGAATCTTAATCCTTAGGTCTACTGCTTCTTCGAGACCCATAATACATGCCTCATATTCCGCCATGTTGTTCGTACAGTCAAACTTCAGTCTCGCCGTGAACGGGATATGAGTACCTCGGGGAGTGACGATGATTGCCCCAATTCCATTTCCATAGGAATTCACAGCTCCGTCAAATATCAAACCCCAACGGGATCCAGGATCAGGTCCTTCTTCAGGTAACGGCTCTTCACAGTCTTTAGCTTTCAAGTACATAACATCTTCATCTGGGAAATCAAACTTGACGGATTGATAATCTTCAATTGGTTGGTGAGCCAAATGATCGGCTAAAATACTCCCTTTGATCGCTTTCTGAGTGTGATACTCAATGTCATATTCCGATAACAACATCTGCCAACGGGCTATCCTTCCAGATAAGGCGGGCTTCTCAAAAATATACTTGATCGGGTCCATTTTGGAGATCAACCAAGTAGTGTGATTAATCATATACTGGCGCAGACGGCGAGCAGCCCAAGCTAAAGCACAACAGGTTTTCTCAAGCAATGAGTATCGAGACTCACAGTCTGTGAATTTCTTACTCAGATAATATACAGCATGCTCCTTTCTTCCAGTCTCATCTTGTTGACCAAGCACACATCCCATGGAGTCTTCCAATATAGTCAGGTACATAATCAAAGGTCTTCCTTCCACCGGAGGAATCAAAATGGGAGGTTCAAGCAAATACTCTTTGATGCTATCAAAAGCTCTCTGACAATCTTCTGTCCACACACATCCTTGGTTCTTTCGGAGAAGCTTGAAAATCGGCCCACAGGTAGCATTCATATGAGATATAAACCTAGAAATGTAGTTCAGTCTCCCAAGGAATCCTCTTACTTGTTTTTCCGTCTTGGGTGCGGGCATTTCTCGAATAGCTTTGACTTTATCAGGATCTACCTCAATACCTTTCTGACTGACAATGAAACCCAGAAGTCTTCCAGAACGAACACCAAAAGTGCACTTGTTGGGATTCAGACGGAGTTTGTACTTTCTCAAACGCTGGAATAACTTCAACAAATGCTCCAAGTGATCTTCCTCAGTCTGCGATTTGGCAATCATGTCATCCACATACACTTCAATCTCCTTATGCATCATGTCATGGAACAAAGCAGTCATGGCTCTTTGGTATGTTGCACCAGCATTCCTCAAACCAAACGGCATAACCCGATAACAAAATGTTCCCCACGGTGTAATGAAAGCGGTCTTCTCCATATCTTCCGGTGCCATCTTGATTTGATTGTAACCAGAGAAACCGTCCATGAAAGAAAAGACTTTGAACTTGGCGGTACTGTCGACCAATACGTCAATATGAGGTAATGGGAAATCATCCTTCGGACTAGCTCTATTCAGATCTCTGTAGTCTACACACATCCGAACCTTGCCATCCTTCTTTGCAACAGGCACTATGTTGGCTAACCACTGAGGATAGACCGATGTAATAAGGAAACCTGCATTGATCTGCTTCTGAACTTCCTCTTTAATCTTGTCAGCCATGTCGGGACGAGTCCGTCTCAACTTCTGCTTGATCGGTGGACACTCGGGTCTCAACGGTAAACGATGCTCCACAATGTCGTTGTCCAAACCTGGCATATCTTGGTAGGACCAAGCAAACACGTCAACATACTCTTTGAGAAGCTCCACCATTTTCTCCTTAACTTCCGGGATAAGCAATGCTCCGACTTTGACTTCCTTTCTATCCTCCTCATCACCCAAGTTGACCAACTCTACAAGTTCTTCAAATGGTTGAATAACCTTCTCATCATGCTCAAGCAAACGGGAAATCTCAACAGGAACCTCTTCACTATCCTCTTCTTCGGCTCTGAACACAGGGAATTCAAAGTTGGGAGAGGGCATAGGATCATTGTTTTCGATGGTTAAGTCATGAAGTAATCTGCACACATGATTATGCTTTATTTTAGAAATCGATTTGTGCAAATAAAACAAAATGTTATTAATTAATTTTCATTGTTATTTCCCAAAAAAGTGAAAAATAAAACAGCAGTGGACAAAATAACATTTTTATTCATTAAAAGGGAAATACTTGAAACAAAAAAAGCCCAGACATTTCTCTTTTGCCTTGGGCAGAGCAAAAGGAGTTATTTTTCGTAGCCCGACACAAAATACGTTTCGCCTTGGGCAGAGCGAATTTTTTCAAAGGAAAATAAACAAAACATTACTCGGAAATGTGCATAACCACAGGAACATCAACAGCTATCCAGTTTTGGCAAGCCAATCCGGGCGTCACAAACACGGGCAAATCCTCCTCGGAATCATCATCTATGATAGCATCAACCTCAGGATGCACAAACCCCGCACTTCGGAAGACCTCTTGAATCGGACGAACAACCACTTCCTTCTCGACCCTTGCAGATATTGGATGAAAACCCAAACCTTCCCCAGACTTGTTCTCGGGTAACATCAACACCTGGCCCCATCCTTCGGCCGAACCACTTTACACCACTCGCCGCGCATCCTCAACAGAAGAGATGGATGCCCCTTGCCTCTTCACTGTATTCTTAGCAACAGATAGGCCCTGGAACTGGGTCCCAACATCCTCGTCAGCATCAATAAAAGAAAACGATGATAAATGGCTCACCACCATAGCCTGTTCTCCCCCAATCATCACTAGCTTCCCATGTCTTACAAACTTTAGTCTCTGATGGAGCGTGGAGGTGACTGCCCCGGCATCATGGATCCAGGGACGACCCAATAAACAACTGTAGGCAGCACGGATATCCATCACTTGGAAAGTGATTTGAAAAGTATGGGGACCAATCACTATGGGAAGATCCACTTCACCAATAACTGTCTTCCTGGAACCATCAAATGCTTTAACAATTACTCCACTAGGCCTCATAGGAGCACCTGGGTACGAAAGTCGAGACAGCGTGGTCTTGGGCATCACATTCAACGACGAGCCCGTATCCACCAACACGCTTGATAAGGTATCGTTTCCACAACCTACTGAAATGTGCAAAGCCATATTATGGTTTCTCCCCTCCTCCGGGAGTTCTTCATCACTGAAACCCAGATTGTTACACGAAGTTATATTTCCCACAATCCCATCAAACTGATCAACTGTCACATCATGGTCTACGAACGCCTGGTCCAAGACCTTCATCAAAGCTTCTCTATGTGCACCAGAATCTCTCAATAAGGCAAGCAAAGAAATCTTGGAAGGTGTTTGCAAAAGCTGGTCTACAATCTTATACTCACTTCTTTTGATAAGCTTTAAGATCTCATCCTCTTCAGGGTGAGGGATAGGTTCACTGGATCGGCCTATCTCAAATCTTGGTTCAACATTTCTTACAGGAATCTCCGCCGGTATGGGCCTCCTAACTTGAACTTCTGGTCTCCTCGACGGTACTGCGGCAAAAACACGCCCACTTCTTGTAACTCTACTCACATCGGCAATATTAACAAAAGACGGTCTGGTTGGTATGGGGACTTCTACCCCATTCTCAATCATTGTGGCGTTATACTTGTACGGCACGGCTTGGTCTGAGCTGTAAGGCACAGGGCCAGGTGGGTAAATAATCAAAGGATCAACAGGCGCAACCTGACTGTTGTAAGAAATCTCTACTGATTCTGGCAAATTAAATTGTGGGGTGATAACATTCACTTCATCTTCAGGATTTCGGTCATAGGTAATAGTGATAATTCTCTGATCTAGCAACTTCTGAATGTCCTCCTTCACAATAGGACAATCATCCTCTCTTGAACAAAACTCACAAACGTCATAATCATGCTGGTGCCTAACAAGGGCAAGTCTTCTCAAACTCTGATGTAACTTGATCAATGATTCTCTTATGTGCTCGACTTGAAAAACTCAGAACTTCCCCGGACAACCTTCCACCATATTCACTGAAGCTGCCCCATGTCGAGGCAAAGGATTATCTCTAACATTTGGATTAACATCCTTAAAAGACAAGATGCCATTCTTAATTAACCTCTGTACGTCCGCCTTCAGAGCAAAGCAATTCTCAAGGTTGTGCCCCGGCGACCCTTGATGATATTCACAGAATTGATCCGCCTTGTACCACGGAGAAGCACTGTTCGATGCGACAGGAGGAGGTTTTGTTGTGATGAGATTCTTTCTGATGAGAGCAGGGAACAATTCAGTATACGTCATAGGAATGGCATCGAACTGCGGTTTTCTGGGTGAACGGTTCTGATTGTTGAACGAATAAGCCTGTTGTCGAGGCTGCTGCTGAAATGGCCGGGGTTGAGTTGGCGGGATTTGATGAGCTGGGGCCATCAAAGCTGGGCGGACAGCCGGAGTGACTGCCGCAACGTGAGAGTAACCTCTCCTAGGCCTACCTGGAAACAAGGCACTGACATCCTGCTCTTTTCTTTTCGGGAAAACACTTCCAAACTTCTTCGCACTGCTAGATGGACTCCCTTCTTTAACCAAACGCCCTTCGCGAATCCCTTCCTCTAATCGCATGCCCATGCTCACCATTTCGGTAAAGTCACTGGGTGCGCTGGCTATCATTCTCTCATAGTAAAAGGACCCTAAAGTTTTCAAAAATATCTTAGTCATCTCCTTCTCCTCAAGAGGTGGATAGATTTGAGCAGCAATTTCACGCCACCTCTGGGCGTACTCCTTAAAAGATTCTCGGTCCCTCTGCGACATCGCCCGGAGTTGATCCCTGTCCGGCGCCATGTCAACGTTGTACTTGTACTGATGGACAAAGGCTTCACTAAGATCGTTAAAGTTGCGGATTCGAATGCTGTCTAAACCCATATACCACTTTAGAGCAGCACCCGTCAAACTGTCTTGAAAATAATGAATCAACAAATCATGATCATCGGAGTACGTAGACATCTTCCTCACGTACATTGTCAAATGACTTCTAGGACACGAATCACCCTTATATCTCTCAAAGTCTGGAACTTTGAATTTCGCTGGAATCTTGACATTCGGAACTAAACAAAGGTCATGCGTACTCTTCCCAAACAAATCCTTCCCTTTCAATGCTCTAAGCTCCTTCTGCATTTCCTAGAACTGATCCTGAAATTCTTCCATTCTATCAAAAAGACCCAAACTTTCAGCGGGCTCGGCAGGATAAATTGGTTCATTCAAGTATGGCACTGAGTGGACCACAGGAGCAACGGTTGTCATAACTGGTTGCGGAAAAGGTGCTACAGACGGAATTACTGGCGGCATGGCGGTTGTCTCTGGTTGAGGAAGAGACAATGCAGGCTGAAATAGAGGTTGTACGGCAGGCTGATACCCTTCTGGAACAAAGTTGTAAAGCATTCCCCACGGAAAACCTTTCGGCATCTGATGTTGAAGCGGAGAGTTGATTTGAGTTGCGGAGGCAGGAACTGTAACAATTTCGGAAACCACTGGAGTTGAAGTCCGAATCTCGGCAGCCGTAGTCGATGGCTGATTCTGAACAGCCACCAAACTTTCCACCAACGCTGTTAACTTTTCCATCTCGGCACGAAGTGTAGCAACTTCCCCACGAAGCTCGTGATTTTCCTGTTCCAAATCTTCCATTCTTCTTTGACGATTGGCCCGAGTGTCGTATCGGTGAGACAGCTTGACAACCTTCGGTGGAAAAAGAACAAGAATGAGACTCTAGAAAACATGTGATGTGGAATGTGAAATGATGCATGATGGCGATGCAAATGATGACTCATTTTAAAAGTTTTTCAAGGAACTTTAGTAACTTTGCATACATCAATGGTAAAGGAATTTAGAACAACAAAAACTCAATCCGTTAATCGAAAGCGATAAATTACAACTTACAATTTGGAATAGTAAACTATAACCTTGGGATGACAAATCCACTAATGAAAGCAATAAATTACAACTTGCAACCATAATCAAGTGATAAATTACATTTTTAAAACATGAAAGCAGTAAATTACAACTTGGAGCATGAAGCCCAAAATAAGACAATAAATTACAACTTCGGAGCACGAAGCCCTTAATAAAACAATAAATTACAACTTCGGAGCATGAAGCCCTTTTACATAATTTTACAAAGTGACATCAATAAAAAATAAACTAAAGCTAAAGCTCACTCGGAATCCTCAGATGACGGACCAAACACCAGCTGTAGTCGGAGCTTCTTGATCTTTTCTTCGTAAAAGTCTTCCATATCCTTCTTTTCCGCTATCAGTCGATCGATGATTTCTTCCTGCGGATTAGGAACGAGAGCCACGCTTACCGAACCTTCCCTTTTTCTTTTCCTTTCACTCGCATACTTCTTCAGCAAGGCCTCCTTCTGACGAAGCTTCTCATCGTGGTCAACGAACCGGCCGTCTTGAATAAGCAACAACTCCTTCTTTTCTTTCAGCTGTCGAGTCAAGACTCGATTCTCGTATTCAGACATATGGTACTTTTCTTTCCAAGCATCCCTCTCGGACTTCATCCTAGCCAGATTTCCCCGATATTCTCCTACATCCGCGATAGGAATAACAACTGATGATGGTGCGATGGCAGGGAATAAAGGTTTCTCAAGTTTATACGGCATATTGAGAGTACAAGCCCTAGCACGGACCCACTGCAGATAAGGTTCCAAAGAGACGGCACCTCTATGTCCCAGCATATCTCTCCCTTTCTTGTGGATATGGCGCCAAGCTCCTTCAATCTCCCTCTTAGCAGCCTGATGATCTTGTCCTTCCTGAAGAAAGAAACCACTCACATGGATACTGTTCGGCTTATCTCTCATCGGGTACCCGAACTGACGGCGCGCTAGAACAGGGTTGTAGTTGATTCCACCCCTCGTACCAAGAAGAGGTACGTTGGGAAAAGCACCACAGCTGTCAATGATCTCCACGTCATGGTAAACTCGATTGTACCAGTCAATATCGAAATGAGTGAGAGCCATAATCTTTGGCGCCCAACGCGGTTCCCTCTCGAGATCCCAGAAAGCATCGGACCCAGGTAAATGCGAGACGTACCACTGATACAGCAACGACACACAACAGATAATCATCCCTCCTTGATAAGAGTTTCGAAGATGGATAGAGTAATACGTGTCCCCTAGCAGCGTAGGGACCGGATTTCCAATCAGGAAAACTCTGATGGCGTTGACATCCACAAATTTATCAACGTTAGGGAATAAGAAAAGACCATACGCGAGTAAAGCAAACACGTCCTCGAAGGCAACAGTATCCTTTGTATTAGCAAAATAACGAGCTTTCTTCAACAGAAACTGTACCGGCAAACCCCGGATTCCCCCTTTCGTAGTCATATTCTCCTCTATCTCCGACTTCTTCAGGTGGGTGATGGTTGCTATCTCATGGGATTTAGGCTCCTCTTCTAATCCAGAGAAAGGAACACGGTCGGCGATCGGCAAACCAAGAATATAGGAGTACTCCTCTAAAGTGGGCATCAACTGATAATCCGGGAAGGTGAAACATCGGTACAGGGGGTCATAGAACTGAACCAATGTGTTGAGGATGCCTTTCTTCATCTTGCGCTTCATGAGCGGTACGATGGACCCATACTTCTTCTGAAAATCTGTCGGACTCTCTATCTTCGGAATCAAACTCTTCAATTCTTCAATCTCGGGCTCCTTGAAGCTAAAGCTTCGAGTATTTCTCCTTCCAAGTTCCATAATACCCTGAGACGTTTACAGAAATCATTCCAAAGTTCCTTGAAAAACGAGTTTTTTACAAAGATGTTGATGAATGCATGAATGAATGATAATGCAACAGTCACACACAAGTTTGCAAACATGGGGTTTAAAGGTTCAACGTTCAGCATGGAGTCGAGGGTAAAGCCCACCCAAAGGTATGTACTAACGTTTCGATCACACCTGTAAGACAAGGTTCTAAGAGTTCCCAGAGTCTACATCCCTCTTTCGGATATTACCAACATCTAGATTACTCAATAATTAGCAATATTCTCAAGAGAAACTCGTCCGAGCGTAGCATCGCGTAACAACTACTTCCGAATTACTCCGTTGTAGTCTCCGCGCTACACCTAAAAAGGCCAAGATGGGTTAGGGTTCTACGGTCCTCAACTTCTCGGGCTCCTAGGTCGAAAATAATAATGTCTTCCCGATTACTCGGTAAACAAATATTAAGTTCAAGAGGGCCTTCCATTGAGTGGGGGATCTCATGCCTCCTTCTTCGGTATTACTCCCTCAAAGTTAACATGACTATACCGCCCGTACTATTCCTTAAGTGTTACTTAATCCGGGTATAGGATTCGTCCTTCAAAAAAACCCAAACACCCCAATTTAAACATATAATCAAGCAAATCAAATAATAGTAAAACAGATAAGACAAATTAGGCTTAACCCACTTAGGGATGGACCAGCAAGAGGTCAATCTTTCCCCAGCAGAGTCGCCAATTCTGTAGCGATAAAAAATGTAGCGGGGTAAATCGGAGATCGAATTATTGATTAATTCGTCTCACAAAAGCAAGAGTCGCCACTGCGCTTTATTGTTTCCAAAGGAAAAGGGAAAAGAGCGAAATAAAACCCCTAATATGCAATGTAAATAATAATAAAAATACAAAGCGTTTTTGAAAAGAGATCTTATGGTTCGGGGGTTGGTTATACAATGGGAAGGTACTAGCACCCAATGCATCTATAGTACTCTATAGGAACCTTTTGAAATATCTGTTTTATTTAAAATTGATCGCTTGATTGAAAATAAATCGTTTTGGCCGAAAAGGGATACGGACGGGTTTTTGAAGATACGACGACCTAATGTCGAAGTTTTTGCTTAAAAGGTATAGGTCTTGAAAAGGGTGAATGTTTGAGGAAAAATTATCCTAAGTTTTAATGAAATGCAAAAATTCGCGCAGTTAGACTTGAAGACATGAAGTCAACAAATTTACCGTTTTTTCCTTTGGATTGGCATAAACCAAATAAACAAATAAATACACGGACAAAATATGCGAATAACGATTAAATAACGATAATCTAAATGATGGAATAAATGATGCGAATAATGCGTTTTTTATGATTTTTTTGGTTTAATGTTAACGGGAAGAAAGTATTTTAATTTTTACGCATTCAGATAAGGGTAAAGAACAAAAGAATCATTTAACGAGGACGTAATGTTTTTTTTTTTTAGTCTTAAGTTATTAAGTTTTTTTGATATATTTTGATATTAATATTAATAAGACGAGAAAATAAAATATTTTTTAGTTTTTCTATTTTTTATGCCTTTTATTATAAAAGTATTACTTTAAGAACTCTTTAATGATTAAATTAAATTAAAACTCAATGCTACTAACTTAAATCTAATTTTTAAAAAAAGATACTAAGATTATTAAATTAAATCCTGAAAGTTTAAATTAATAAAATGGTCCAATATTAAAAATTGTTTTAAATTACATCTCTTATTTTGATTAACTAGATTAAAACTTAAACTAATAAGATTCTAAGGGGGGGGGGTAATCAAATAGAGAGAAATGTATTAAAAGGAGGTGAATAGATAAGTCAAAATGGGCTAAAAGATTGGGATAAGGCCCAAGGCAAAAATTGAAGACAGGGGGGTGCACAAAGGAGTCGTGGGCTTAAGCTGGGAAATAAAGGGGTGAGGCCCAATAGTTAACACAGCATTAGGGTTAATTTATGTTTATCAAATTGGGATTTAGGGTTAGTCTTGGGCAGAAACGGCGCGCCTCTTCTTCTTCACGATCTTCTTCTTCGCCTCTTCTTCTTCGCTCTCGCCTCTGAGCTTGATGTCTCTCCTTGCTATGGCCACCCACTCCGGCCCTTCTTCCCTCCATTTGAACGAGAAACAGGACGGCTATGGATTCGGTAAGAACGCGTTTGATTTGTTAACACTCGATTCGGTTTTTTGCATGTTGATTCTATGATTTATGTTATGTTTGATCTTGATTCTTATATTTGGTTGTTAATGCTTGATTGAGGATGTTCAAAGAAATAAAAGAAGAGAAGAGACCGTTACCTAGGTGGAGACGGAGGAGGAGGCTAGGGGGCGACGGAGGCCAGGCGGTGAGGAGAGGGGAAGCAAGCCCGTTACGGTGACCGGTATTACGCGATTTTCTTCTTCTTGTTTGCTGCCACTGTATTGTGATGCTTTTTCTTGTTGAAATTGTACTGTACTCCTTCCTCTTCGTTTGCCTTCGTACTGTGCTTTGTTGTCCTTCTTCTTCTTTGAACGTGATGCTGGATGATGATTCTGTTTTTCTTCTCTTTGAATGGGTTGCTGTTTCTCTTCTTTTTTCTTGAAACTGCTACTGGCGATGTATGTTGGTCTGAATAATGGTTTTTTGGAATGATGTTGGCTTGAGTAATTGCTTTGAAAGGCTAATGATGTTGATACTGAGGCCTAGCCTGTTGCCTTAGAAATCAGTTCTGGCTTGGGTCGTTTCAGGTTTTTTGGATTGATGAAGTTCAAGCTTGAATAACAGTTTGACATGGTGATGAATGTAGGGATTTCGTGTGGTTTGGACAGATTGAGGGAAATTGGGGCAGAAGTTTGCTAGGCCATATTGATGGTGGTTTTAACTGGTTTTCTGTGAGATTATTTTTGATATTTTCTTGATGACAGGATGATGATGTTGGCTTTAATGGCTCAACCAATTTGCAAAGCTTTTGGTGTATGGTTGAAATGGTTTTTGACGGTATATGTGATTATGCAGGTTTACTAGCTTTGTGTGTTTTTTCTGATAACTAAAATCTCTAAGTTTTTCTTGAAGGCTTTTTCCACTTGTATTGGTTTCCTTTTGTTATATGCTATAACAACTTCCCTCTTCTTTTCGCTACAGGCTGGAAGTTTGAAATGTGCTGGGATTTCCTGGGCATTCTGCACTACTGTCCCTCCAATTTGTTTCTATTCTTCTTTTGTGTTATTATCTCTACTGGCTATATTTTAGTTTGTCTTGTATATCCTCTTTCTGCCTATGCCAAGCCTGTATAACCCACACTTCTCCCTCTCTTTTTCTCTCAGTATAGCTTTGATAAAAGAGTGATAAGCTGTACTTTTTCTGAAACTGCAATGGCCAGAAAATGATGAAAATGGAAATTCTATATTGCTTGCATATGTAGTTAAACTGCATGTTTTCCTTTAATACAAAAGCTTGTTTTGTTTTCTGCTGTGTGGGCATTGGTTACGTGAGCATGCTTGCATATGTAGTTCATGCAGGGCTTTGTATGCTTATGCTGTATGTTTTTGAAATTGCCTTTGGGATTTTGAAAAAATGTAATTAATTTAAACATGCAATTTTTTTTTGGAAAACATAAACTTGTGCATATGTTTAAAATTCCTTTCTTTTTTGTGAACCGGGAGAAATCCCGTGATTTGCAAAAAAGAGTAACTGATTCCGGCCATTGCATTTAATGATGAAACTCTAATAATTTCGCTTTTTAATCATTTATTCGAATTCTAATCTCTTTTTTAATTTTGCAGGTAACATTAAGTGAGCGGACAAAACGCATTGGATCGGAAGTTTTAGAATTAGGATAGATTAGTTTTTTTATTTCATTTTAGTTTTTGTAAATTTATTATTGTAATTTATTGTAATAGATACAATGTCTACATAATAACTGTACAATCAGAAAAATGAATAATAAAAAACACTATTTGCCAATTAAATTCTTCTTTCCCTTTAATTATTTATTTATCGTTTACAATTCTCCAAACGAATAATAATTGAAAACAAATTTCAATTACCTACATTCAAAATAATAAACAGATAAATAAATAATTATCGTTGATCAACTAATATCTTCAATTATTTAATTCATCATTCATAACTAAATTATAATAATTAAAACAGGGTTTCAATTATTTAACTTAGAATGACAAGTGATTAAACAATCGTTATTGACCAATGAACTTTTTCCAAATGCTTATTATATTATTCATAAACCTTTAAATTATGTAATAACTAAGAATAAATTCCAGTTACTTAAATTTAAGATAATGAGTAATAAATAAATACTGTCCGCACAATTAATGCGCCTCTTCTCTGATGTTCATTTTATTATCTATACATCTTTAAACTACATAATAATCGAAAATGAATTTCAATTATTTAAATTTTAGATAATAAATAATTAATAAACATCATTTTAACACGAATCGATTAAATGATTTAATGTTCAGCATAAATAGCTCTTGGCCTGAAAAAGTTATGAATTTTAAAATCGATGGATCAAAACAAATGTAATGTAATAATGCATGTAGGAGACGATATCTTAGGTCAAAATTTGGGGTACAACAGCTGCCCCTATTTAAGTTTCTTCTATCCGGAGATATGAAGATTGAAATCTTCGTTTTGACGAGATTGAAGGTACTTAAATACATAACTACGCAAATTTTGTCCTAAGATGCCGTCGTCATGTTTGATATGAATGCAGCGATCGAACTCACAGAGGAAGATATGGTGTGAAACGAGACAATGTTGGGGGGAATCGAACACCAACAAAACACAGCGGCATGGATTATACATTACTGGGGAAACAAGCTATCGACTTCAAACGACAGACTCCTGACAGCGAATAAAATCGAGGGAATACAACCTCTAACCCTAACAAAAAGAGCACCTTGTATAGGCCATAACAGATTATTGATCCCAAAACAGTGAGTTCGCAACTCAAGGTCGATGGCGGACAGAGAGTATCAAGTTGCTGATAACGGATTACCGACTTCTGGAGGTATAGATTCGTAACAGACTTCTCTGCTAGATTTTCAGAGGTATACTCATTAATGCTGAGGTAATGAGACTGTAGATACGAAGGTTGTTCAAATAAAGAAAACTGCCATTTGTTGTTGCCCAAAGAAAATACCGATAACATACAAACTGCTCAAATAAAGAAGCTGCCGCTTGTTGTTGTCCAGAGAAAATACCAATAACATACAAACTGCTCAAATAAAGAAGCTGCCGCTTGCTGTCGTCCAAAGAAAATACCGATAACATACAAGCTGCTCAAATAAAGAAGCTGCCGCTTGCTGTCGTCCAAAGAAAATACCGACAACATACAAGCTGCTCAAATAAAGAAGTTGCCGCTTGCTGTATTCCAGAAAAGTGGTAACGTATTGGTAACTCATGAAGAGTTTGCTGCTTGTCGCTTTCAGAAAAATAAAATGACGCACTAGTAGTTCGTGAAGAACTGCTGCTCGGCGCTTTCAAAAAAAGTAAATAACGCACTAGTAGCTCATGAAGAACTGTTGCTCGGCGCTTTCAAAAAAATAAATAACGCACTAGTAGCTCATGAAGAACTGCTGCTCGGCGCTTTCAACAAGTAAACGTACAAGTTGCTCATGAAGAGCTGCCGCTTGTCGTTTTCAAAAAGTAACGTACAAGTTGCTCATGAAGAGCTGCCGCTTGTCGTTTTCCAACGGTGTCTATAACGCACAAGTTGCTCATGAAGAGCTGTCGCTTGTCGTTTTCCAAAAACAAACAGGAGGAAATTGCGATGATACTGGCAGAGAATAAAATCGTCGTCAAAGAGAACCCTGAATCAATCCTTCCCGAGGAGATCATATACTTAAATGTGCAAAATAAATGCACCAACCGTCTAGGTCGCAAATTCACTGGGGAACGTTAAAGAGATAGCCTATACAAGAGGCAACGACTTCATCTAGGGATAAACCAGAGAGAACACAGTCAAACAAAACTCCACCCGATGAGAAAGTAACTCAATTGGGGAATTCCTCGTATTCAGAAGTGGGCAAGGTAGGCTAAACCAAAATCATCCATGAGGATTAGCTCAGTTGGGGAATTTAGAAAGGAAGCACATTTTCTGCCTAAGCTAACCTTCTATTTGGAAAGAAAAATGTATGTTGTTCGAACAAACAGAGTACGACCCAAAATCAACGGCGAATATGGATATGCATGTTGATATGAGTGTAAATGAATAAATGAATGTTATGCTGACAAAACAGACAGATGAAATATCTTGGAGATAATAAGATGTCACAGCAAAATAGATACTCGGCCAATCTTGAAAAGACGGAAGATAAACGGAACTGGAAACACACAGCAACGTCGGAGGGTATCACGCTACAAGGTCCAAATCTTCTGAGGAGAAAAGCAATCAAATCCAATCTTCTAACACCAATAGATCACGGTATGAGACAAAATGTACCACACTTCAGAAATCGCCCAGATAGAGATAGCCAAAACAATGCTCAACTGGAAAAGCCGGGGAGTCACCAAACTTAGTACCACTAGAAACACAAGTTCGCACAACCAACACCTCATGGCGATTTGAAATAAAACATGCTCATCATGCGAGGATAAATTACTGTACTGCTTTGCATTTCATGCCTTGACCGTCCCCGGAACGACTGTTAATATTCCTTTCATGATTCGCGACGCATTAAAAAAATAAGAATACTTTGTTTCGAATATTTCCGTAAAATTAAAATTTTGCCCACAGAAGTTAAGTGATCAAATTTCATTAATAAGAGGTTGTTCGCTAACAATGCGACTCCAACAGTTTACAAAAGCTTGGGGAGATAATACATGAAATAACAGGTCATACACAAACAATGATCGCTATTCTCCCTAACAACTTTGAATTCCAGACTGTGTTCAGATGCTGAGACTGATTTGACCAGAAATTTGCCTAAGCGAAATACTTCTTGACTGCATCGGCGTTCAAGGGACGCGGAAGGTCTTCACCGTCCATATTGGTGAGAATCATGGCACCTCCAGAGAAAACTTTCTTAACAACATACGGTCCTTCATAATTCGGAGCCCACTTGCCCCTTGAATCAGGTTGGAAAGATAATATTTTCTTGAGTACAAGGTCACCTTCTCTGAACTCGCGTGGTCGAACCTTCTTATCAAAAGCCTTCTTCATCTTTTGCTGGTACAACTGACCGTGACATAACACTGTCAATCTCTTTTCTTCGATTAAATTCAACTGATCATATCTACTTTGACACCATTCAGCCTCAGAAAGTTTAGCTTCCATTAACACTCTCAAAGACGGAATCTCAACCTCCACGGGGAGTACTGCTTCCATACCGTAAACTAGGGAAAATGGGGTCACGCCCGTTGAAGTTCGAACTGAAGTACGGTATCCATGCAGAGCAAACGGAAGCATTTCATGCCAATCCTTGTAAGTTACCACCATCTTCTGGACAATCTTCTTGATGTTCTTGTTAGCAGCTTCAACAGCCCCATTCATCTTTGGTCTGTAAGGAGAAGAATTATGATGTTCGATCTTGAACTCTTCACAAAGCTCTTTCATCATCTTGTTATTCAAATTCGAACCATTATCAGTGATGATCTTGTTCGGGATACCGTATCGACAAATGATCTGATTCTTGATAAATCTGACTACCACCTGTCTGGTTACATTAGCATAAGACGCTGCTTCCACCCATTTAGTAAAATAATCAATTGCTACCAAGATAAAACGATGACCATTTGAAGCTTTGGGTTCAATCATCCCAATCATATCAATGCCCCACATAGAGAAAGGCCAAGGTGAAGATATAACATTGATGAGAGTCGGCGGCACGTGCATCTTGTCCGCATAAATCTGGCATTTATGACATTTCTTCACATACTTGCAGCAATCAGATTCCATGGTCATCCAATAGTAACCAGCTCTCAACATCTTTCTAGCCATCGCATGTCCATTGGCATGAGTGCCAAAGGATCCTTCGTGTACTTCTTGCATCAGCATGTCTGCTTCACGTCTGTCTACACATCTGAGCAAGACCATGTCGTAATTCCTCTTATACAAAACTTCTTCATTGAGAAAGAAACTGCTTGCTAATCTTCTCAACGTCTTCCTATCTTTGTTGGATGCCCCAGGCGGGTACTCTTGAGTTTGAAGAACACGTTTAATGTCATAGAACCACGGTTTGTCGTCGGTGACCTCTTCCACTGAAAACACATGAGCAGGTCTGTCAAGGCGCATAACTCGGATTGTAGGCACGTCGTTCCAATCATTCACTTGAAACATTGAAGACAAAGTAGCTAAAGCATCAGCCATTTGGTTCTCATCTCTAGGGATATGATGTAATTCCACCTTGTTAAAGAAAGTTAACAACCTTCTAGCGTAGTCTCTGTAAGGGATCAAACCAGGATGACGAGTCTCCCATTCTCCTTTGATTTGATTAATCACCAATGCCGAATCTCCGTAAATATCAAGAATCTTAATCCTTAGGTCTACTGCTTCTTCGAGACCCATAATACATGCCTCATATTCCGCCATGTTGTTCGTACAGTCAAACTTCAGTCTCGCCGTGAACGGGATATGAGTACCTCGGGGAGTGACGATGATTGCCCCAATTCCATTTCCATAGGAATTCACAGCTCCGTCAAATATCAAACCCCAACGGGATCCAGGATCAGGTCCTTCTTCAGGTAACGGCTCTTCACAGTCTTTAGCTTTCAAGTACATAACATCTTCATCTGGGAAATCAAACTTGACGGATTGATAATCTTCAATTGGTTGGTGAGCCAAATGATCGGCTAAAATACTCCCTTTGATCGCTTTCTGAGTGTGATACTCAATGTCATATTCCGATAACAACATCTGCCAACGGGCTATCCTTCCAGATAAGGCGGGCTTCTCAAAAATATACTTGATCGGGTCCATTTTGGAGATCAACCAAGTAGTGTGATTAATCATATACTGGCGCAGACGGCGAGCAGCCCAAGCTAAAGCACAACAGGTTTTCTCAAGCAATGAGTATCGAGACTCACAGTCTGTGAATTTCTTACTCAGATAATATACATCATGCTCCTTTCTTCCAGTCTCATCTTGTTGACCAAGCACACATCCCATGGAGTCTTCCAATATAGTCAGGTACATAATCAAAGGTCTTCCTTCCACCGGAGGAATCAAAATGGGAGGTTCAAGCAAATACTCTTTGATGCTATCAAAAGCTCTCTGACAATCTTCTGTCCACACACATCCTTGGTTCTTTCGGAGAAGCTTGAAAATCGGCCCACAGGTAGCAGTCATATGAGATATAAACCTAGAAATGTAGTTCAGTCTCCCAAGGAATCCTCTTACTTGTTTTTCCGTCTTGGGTGCGGGCATTTCTCGAATAGCTTTGACTTTATCAGGATCTACCTCAATACCTTTCTGACTGACAATGAAACCCAGAAGTCTTCCAAAACGAACACCAAAAGTGCACTTGTTGGGATTCAGACGGAGTTTGTACTTTCTCAAACGCTGGAATAACTTCAACAAATGCTCCAAGTGATCTTCCTCAGTCTGCGATTTGGCAATCATGTCATCCACATACACTTCAATCTCCTTATGCATCATGTCATGGAACAAAGTAGTCATGGCTCTTTGGTATGTTGCACCAGCATTCCTCAAACCAAACGGCATAACCCGATAACAAAATGTTCCCCACGGTGTAATGAAAGCGGTCTTCTCCATATCTTCCGGCGCCATCTTGATTTGATTGTAACCAGAGAAACCGTCCATGAAAGAAAAGACTTTGAACTTGGCGGTACTGTCGACCAATACGTCAATATGAGGTAATGGGAAATCATCCTTCGGACTAGCTCTATTCAGATCTCTGTAGTCTACACACATCCGAACCTTGCCATCCTTCTTTGCAACAGGAACTATGTTGGCTAACCACTGAGGATAGACCGATGTAATAAGGAAACCTGCATTGATCTGCTTCTGAACTTCCTCTTTAATCTTGTCAGCCATGTCGGGACGAGTCCGTCTCAACTTCTGCTTGATCGGTGGACACTCGGGTCTCAACGGTAAACGATGCTCCACAATGTCGTTGTCCAAACCTGGCATATCTTGGTAGGACCAAGCAAACACGTCAACATACTCTTTGAGAAGCTCCACCATTTTCTCCTTAACTTCCGGGATAAGCAATGCTCCGACTTTGACTTCCTTTCTATCCTCCTCATCACCCAAGTTGACCAACTCTACAAGTTCTTCAAATGGTTGAATAACCTTCTCATCATGCTCAAGCAAACGGGAAATCTCAACAGGAACCTCTTCACTATCCTCTTCTTCGGCTCTGAACACAGGGAATTCAAAGTTGGGAGAGGGCATAGGATCATTGTTTTCGATGGTTAAGTCATGAAGTAATCTGCACACATGATTATGCTTTATTTTAGAAATCGATTTGTGCAAATAAAACAAAATGTTATTAATTAATTTTCATTGTTATTTCCCAAAAAAGTGAAAAATAAAACAGCAGTGGACAAAATAACATTTTTATTCATTAAAAGGGAAATACTTGAAACAAAAAAAGCCCAGACATTTCTCTTTTGCCTTGGGCAGAGCAAAAGGAGTTATTTTTCGTAGCCCGACACAAAATACGTTTCGCCTTGGGCAGAGCGAATTTTTTCAAAGGAAAATAAACAAAACATTACTCGGAAATGTGCATAACCACAGGAACATCAACAGTTATCCAGTTTTGGCAAGCCAATCCGGGCGTCACAAACACGGGCAAATCCTCCTCGGAATCATCATCTATGATAGCATCAACCTCAGGATGCACAAACCCCGCACTTCGGAAGACCTCTTGAATCGGACGAACAACCACTTCCTTCTCGACCCTTGCAGATATTGGATGAAAACCCAAACCTTCCCCAGACTTGTTCTCGGGTAACATCAACACCTGGCCCCATCCTTCGGCCGAACCACTTTCCACCACTCGCCGCGCATCCTCAACAGAAGAGATGGATGCCCCTTGCCTCTTCACTGTATTCTTAGCAACAGATAGGCCCTGGAACTGGGTCCCAACATCCTCGTCAGCATCAATAAAAGAAAACGATGATAAATGGCTCACCACCATAGCCTGTTCTCCCCCAATCATCACTAGCTTCCCATGTCTTACAAACTTTAGTCTCTGATGGAGCGTGGAGGTGACTGCCCCGACATCATGGATCCAGGGACGAACCAATAAACAGCTGTAGGCAGCACGGATATCCATCACTTGGAAAGTGATTTGAAAAGTATGGGGACCAATCACTATGGGAAGATCCACTTCACCAATAACTGTCTTCCTGGAACCATCAAATGCTTTAACAATTACTCCACTAGGCCTCATAGGAGCACCTGGGTACGAAAGTCGAGACAGCGTGGTCTTGGGCATCACATTCAACGACGAGCCCGTATCCACCAACACGCTTGATAAGGTATTTGTTCTAATTAATTTTAATTATATACAAAAAGAATTAAAATTATCTAAATTAACAACCTAATTAAATTATTTAATTTTTTGTATATAAAAAAAATCTAAACCTAAATTGTGGAAAGTATTATTTTTATGATTTTTTAATAAAAAAGAAAATAATTAATTTGTTAGTAAATAAAATAAATAAGTTAAATTAAATAAAATAAAAAGAATAGAGAAGAGATTTGGGCCTGAGCAATTATGGGGGTGCAAGAAGCAATCTTGGGCCCAACAATCTGAAGTCCATGTTTGACTTCCATGATTTGATGTTATGCGTTTGACTAGGCTTATGATGTTCCCTCATGGACGGCCCTTGGATCTGGCCATCTGACACTTGGCTGGTTGGATTGTGAGGACATATGGTAATCCCCTAGCTTGGCAAGCGCACCTGAATCTGAAAAGAAAAATAATATGCAAGCAAAGGGGGGACCTGGGATTCGAACCCAGGTCCTGAAGCTCTTTCCACGCCCTCACTACCACTGCACCACTTGTGTTTGTTGTACATAATATAAACAAGAATTATTATAAAATAAACAAGCGAAATAAAGAAAAAATGCGCGCGAATTTTTAAATAGACGAGTGAGGTGATGCCACGCCATCATCCCTGTCCTTGGTCAGTTGCTAAAAGTGAAACACTTTTACCTACGGACGTTTGTCCGTCGCTACAAACAGAGCTTGTTCCAAAATCTTCCATGAGCAACATAAATGACACCTAATGCCATGGTTAGAACCGTCTTGTCCTCCTGAACATGATGGTACCCTTCATGAAGGCTAGTTTTGCCTGCAAACAAAAAGCCTAAAACGAAACCCCAAACCCTAATAATGGCAATTCTCCATTCAGTCTATATAAATGCAATTAAACATTACAGAAAGTTTGCAAATGTCTTAAGGATCAATAATATATAGTTAATTCATGCTAACAATGTCTAAATCATGCAAACCGAATTCAAGAAATAAACAATGTCGTGATAGACTTACAATGCGATATAGGGTCTGGAAATGCCTGATTTTCATTGCTTTTGTTTGCTGATGACCTCAGGAAACAATTGGGATGGTCAAAGGATCTTGAATTTTCCTGTAACTAGGAATTCGATTCACCACTTTTTCTTGTTTTTTCAAGTTTTGGTTCTGGTTCATACGCCTCTTTCTCTAGCCTCTTTTGGTCTGCATTCCTTCTATATGTATTGAGGAATGAATTAGGGTTAAAAACCTGGCCTCAATCTTCCTCCATCAATGTCCTTGATCTTGATTTGATTCACCTTAAAATCTTTCAAAAAATGGCATAATTCAATCTTTTTGTGCAACCCATTCCTTTACACGAATTTGATCTCATGCTAGCTGGATATTAAGACCTGAATCATTTAAAAAATCTTTGAATTTCAATGTTTTGGATTTTATATGATTTGTTTTGATTTAAAATGATTTAATTCAAATAAAAATCAAAATAAATAATATAAATAAGATAATGACAAGTGGCAAAGGCTAGAGCTCGTGGACTATGTTTCCAACTCAAAACAAGTGAAAAAGATTGGGCCCATTTGGCAAAAATTGAAGTTTTAGGCATAGTTGACTTTTGGCAATTTTGAAAAAGGTCAACTTCACCAATGCATAATTTCCTCAATTTTGACTCTTTGAAGGTGTTCTAGGACTTTTTAGAAATCTTGAGATGTCCTATAAGTAACCCGTTTGGTCTCATCTCAATTTGATATTCCATGCTCATGTATGAAGCTTTGACAAAAAAGGTGTTTTTGTTGACTTTTCAAAATGACCTATAATGTCCAAATTCATAACTTCTTGTGAGTGCATATTTTGAACTTGGGAGATGAAGATGGATTGTAGAGAATTGCATTCTCTTAAAAATTAGCTTTGAATGGGTCATTTCTCATAAAGTATGAGAAAGTTATGCTTGGTCAAAGTTGAGTTGACTTTTCCTACAAAACCCTAATTTAGCAACTTTTGGTCCTTGATGAATTATGAGCAATCCTTGATGAATCATGATCAACCCTTGATAAAATGATGAAATATACTTAAAAATGAGGATGTTGACCAAAAATCTTGAAGTTTGACTGTATGGGGGTCAAAATTGAGTTTTGCCCTAGCACGGTCGATTTTTAGGCCTTTGAGCAATTGACTGAGCAAACTTTCTCTGTAGGGCTTGAAACTTGACATGGATGATCTTGGGAACATGTTAGGACATTGGTTAGAATTTGGGATCCCTTGGACTCAAGTATCTTGATGCAACATGAAACCCTAATTTGAGGTAGACTGCCTTAGGAGAGAGCTTGTCTGGTCAACCCTTGGACTTCCTTGGCAACTTGAGAGTTTTTCTTGAAATGTTTTGAGAAATATGGGAGGGAAAATTTTGGGGTACAACAGCTTCCCCTGTTCAATCTTCTTAAACCCGAGGATGTAGATTGGCTTTCGTGCCTTTCGTGATCCGAAGGTGGAAGATGATTGAACACTAGAGTGCCCAGAAATTTGCACTCGCATGAAGTGGTAATTGTCTTGTGATATTGGGAATGGGCTTATAGATACCATTTTGCCGACGGGGAATGGGCTTAAATATGCCATCCGAAGGAGTTTCGATCGCATAATAGATTCCTTATCGAGAGTTTGTATACATGTTGTTGAGGAACATTCCGTTGGGGAATGCTGATCTCTGTCTCGAGAGAAATAGAATTTTAGGAGCTTCAGTCGTCCTTTATTCTATTGGGGTATCATCTCTGTTTTGAGGAAGGTTGAATTTTAGGAACTTCAATCGTTCGTTATTCTTGTTGAGGAACCGTCTCTTCGTCGAAGAGGTGACTTCGTCGAAGAGGTGAAAATGAACTACTATCTGGTCATGATCCAGGCTTCATAGTGATAAGACCAACTGCTATCCGGTTGTAATCCAGGCTTTACAATGACTTACTAGGGAGATGAGATTAAACTCTCTATCCGGTCGTGATCCAGGCTTCACAATTTCTCGATTCTTATCTGGCTGTAATCCATGCTTCAGAAGGAAATGAGTTGTTATTCGGTCGCATCTAGGCTTCAACTTGAACTTAGGGCACACTAATATCCGGTCGACTCCGGGCTTCTTAGTAACTGTCCAGGTAAACTGCTATTTGGTCAAAATCTAAGCTTCACAGCGTCTTGTGCTTGTTATCTGGTCGTAATCTAGGCTTCAATCCTTTTATCGTTATCTGGTCGTAATCCAGGCTTCACGATGCTTTATACCATTATCTGGTCGAATCCAGGCTTCATGGTGTTCTGTACTACTATTCGGTCGTAATCCAGGCTTCACAATACTTTACTTCTTATCTGGTCATAATCTAATCTTCAGAAGAGATCAAATGGTTATCTGTTCGTCATCCGAGCTTCCCTTTGGCTTTGGGCCTACCAATATCCGGTCGTAATCCGAGCTTCATAGTATCTGGCCGGGTGAACTTCTATTTGGTCGAAATCCAAGCTTCACAGCGTCTTACTGTCATCTGGTCGTGATCCAGGCTCCACAGTGTCTTTAACCGCTATTTGGTCGTAATCCAGGCTTCACGATGTCTCATACCACTATCCGGTCGAAATCCAGGCCTCATGGTGTTCGGAGGAAATCAAGATACTATCTGGTTGTAATCCGATCTTCATAACTTGTGTTAAAGATATACCATTATCTGGTCGAAATCCAGGCTTCGCAGTGTCTTTGGCTGCTATTTGGTCGTAATCCAGGCTTCACAATAACTTACTGAGCTATTATCCGGTCGTAATACGGGCTTCCTGGCTTGCTGGAGATTAAACTATTATCCGGTCGAATTCGGGCTTCATAGCTTGCTTTTAAGAAATACCACTATCTGGTCGTAATCCAGGCTTCGCGGTAGTCTGATACTGTTATCCGATCGAATCCTGGCTTCACAATATGCTGTAAAAATCAAGGTACTATCCGGTCGGATCTGGGCTTCATAGCCTGAACTTGGTGAGAATTTGGTTGTATCTTTCCTGAAAGGTAAAGGTTAGCTGTATGTAATGCATGGTATGTATCAAGCAGTGATGTTCTCAAAATAAATGAGATTGTTTTGTATGATGCGTATGCATGTCATGATGTATAGACATGTAATGTTTTCTGATGTTCGCTAGCTGGGGAAAATAAATCCCGGATTGTTGTTGGAGAAAAGAGTTGAATTCTTAGTTTCTGCTGGGGATAGTGAATAAAGATGATTGTGAGAATGATCCTGTAGGAGAGAATAACTCTACTGGGGAATAAACTGACGAGAAAATGACTATGTGGGGAGGACATACTCTGTCGGAGGATCTGTTGATTTGGAAGAAATAAACTCAACTGGGGATGAATTACCGTTGCTGGTGATAATGAACCCGGTTGGGGATTGAGTTTTTGTTTGTGAAAGGAATGAACTCTGCTGGGGACAATTTTCCAGTTGCGACTTCACTGGGGATAATCTTTTAGACTCTACTAGGACAGTCTTCCAGACTCTACTGGGGATAATTATGCAAACTCCACTGGGGATGATTTTCCAGTGCTGATGGTAGATAAACTCTTCTTGGGGAGAATCTTGCCGACTCATCCGCGGTTGCGAGCCTCAGCTGGAGAGAGTGGTGTCCTGTGCGGGACGGCCAATGTCACTGTCTTTTTCTTAGTCTGCGGGGAGTGAATGTACCTTCAATCGTTTTCTCCAACTAGGTCTATCCCTATACCTGGTGGACAGAGCAATCGTAAGGTCTGGACATTTCTTATTTGCCCCTGTTTCTGATATTACAAGTAATCGTCTTTTGTTTCGCATGTAAATATTTATGAGCAGCAATCAATGTCAAATGCATATGTCAAAAATGAACATTGGACGTTCTTGAAAAACAAAACAGAAAAAACGAAAACAATTTGAAATTTCTTTATGAAAAAGAATTGTATTGATTTTGAAGTTTGGCCTGTAAATAGGCGTTTTGTACAAGAGGCTGACGTCCTAGTAAGAGAACGCCGCTGAAAAATAGAATTTATACAGTTTGTGAAAAACAAAGTAAAACAGCTATGTGAACAATCCCACTGGGTTCCAACTCTGCTATTGCTTTTATGTCTTCGAGCATCTCATCCCTTTGCTACTTAGTTGAAGGTAGATCAGATTGATTAGCGTCATTCGAGCTTGATAGTTGATATCGAGGTCTGGTCACAAGGTGATCCAATGAGACATAGTGTTACACTTTAATCCCTAATTTTTGCCTGGACCCCCCTTTTGGGTTTTCAGTCCACCGGGATACCCTTTTTTGCTCAAGCCGCCTTTTCAGGTTTTCGACTTGCCGGGTGTACAGATTTTTTCATTTTCATCCCTTATTTTTGCCTGAACCCTTTTGGTTCGCCGGGAAGCCCTTATTTTTTCCTAGGCCAGTCAACCTAGCGGGTCTTTGATTATGCGTAGTATTTTTTCACTGTGTCTGCATTGACGGGGTGAGGAAGGTCGTCACCATCCATGGTGGTAAGAATCATAGCTCCTCCTGAGAAAATGTTCTTAACCACAAATGGCCCTTCGTACGTAGGGGTCCATTTGCCCCTGGGATCACCTTATGGCAGCATGATGTTCTTGATCACCAGATCCCCAACTTGATACTCTTGACGTCTGACTTTCTTGTTAAATGCCTTGATCATCCGCTTTTGATACGTCTGACCATGACAAATAGCAGTAAGCCTTTTTTCGTCGATTAAGTTCAGTTGATCAAGCTGGGTCTGAATCCAATCGTCTTTGCTCAAACCTGTATCCTTCATAATCCGAAGAGAGGGTATCTGAACTTCGATGGGTAAGACTGCTTCCATGCCATATACCAAGGAATAGGGTGTTACCCCTGTTGACGTCCGCGCTGAGGTACGGTACCCATGAAGAGAAAATGGTAACATCTCGTGCCAATCTTTATATGTCACCGTCATCTTCTGCATAATCTTTTTGATATTCTTATTAGCCGCTTCAACAGCCCCATTCATCTTCGACCGGTAAGGAGAAGAGTTGTGATGTTGTATCTTGAACTACTTGTAGAGTTCGATGATCATCGTATTGTTGAGATTTGTGGCATTGTCCGTAATGATCCTCTCGGGTACACCATATCGACAGATCAAATTGTGTCGATTAAACCGTGCCATAACGTTCTTGCTTACTGTAGAAAACGGAGCTGCCTCAACCCACTTTGTAAAGTAATCAATCGCTACCAGGATGAAACGATGTCCGTTGGACGCAGTAGGTCTGATCTCGCCAATCATATTGACGCCCCACATTGCAAAAGGCCAAGGAGCTGTCAAGACGTTCAGAG
Organism: Vicia faba; assembly: GCA_948472305.1. NCBI lineage: Eukaryota > Viridiplantae > Streptophyta > Magnoliopsida > Fabales > Fabaceae > Vicia > Vicia faba. The sequence goes on from OX451736.1 coordinate 1,497,920,127, forward strand.
GAACTAGAGGTATGTGCACCTTATCAGCATAGACTTGGCACTTATGACAGGTCCGAGAATGCTGATAACAGTTGGCTTCCATAGTAGACCAATAATATCCTGCCCGTAGGATTTTCTTCGCCATGGTGTTTCCACTGGAATGAGTTCCGAAAGTACCTTCATGTAACTCTGCCATGATCCTTTCTGCCTCGTTCTTGTCCACACATCGCAGTAAGGTTGAATCATGGTTACGCTTGTAAAGGATACCATTACTGATGAAGAACTTCGCCATGAATCTCCTCAGAAACTTTTTATCGTTAACAGATGCACCCTCGGGGTATTCCTGAGCCTCAAGATACCTCTTTACCTCGTGAAACCGGGGTTTATCTTCCACCTCTTCAGTCTCAATGTCACAGCAATGTGCAGGTTCGTCCAACCTCTCAATGGTAATCTGGGGAGCTTCATTTTCCCACCTGACCTTGAACATAGAAGACATGATAGCTAGCGCGTCCGTTAACTGATTCTCCTATCTAGGGAAGTGTTCAAAGTTTATCTCCTCGAAGTGCGGAAGCAACGTCAATACATACTCTTTATAAGGAATAAGATTTGGGTGCTTCATATCCCACTCGCCTTTGATCTGACTGATCACCAGAGCAGAATCTCCGAACACACTCAAGAACTTAATCCTTAGGTCAATAGCTGCTCGAAGGCCCATGATGCATGCTTCATACTCTGCCATGTTGTTGGTGCGGTTAAAACATAATCGGGCGGTGAACAAAGTATGACAGCCTTCAGGAGATATGATCACGGCACCAATGCCATTACCCAACGCGTTTAAAGCTCCGTCAAAATACATAGACCATCGGGATCCTTCCTCAGGTCCTTCATCCGGTCCAGGTGTTTCACAGTCGGTCACCAACATGATGTTCTCATCTGGGAATTCGAAGTTCATAGACTGGTAATCATCCACTGCCTGATGTGCCAAATGGTCTGCTAACACACTCCCCTTGATTGCCTTTTGGGTCGTGTATTGGATGTCATACTCAGTCAAGATCATCTGCCATCTGTCTATTCTTCCGGACAAGGCAGGATTTTCGAAGATATACTTGATTGGATCCATCTTTGATATCAATAGAGTAGTGTGAGTCAGCATATACTGTCTCAGCCGGCGAGCATCCCATGCCAAAGCACAGCAAGTTTTCTCAAGCAGTGAGTATCGGGTCTCACAGTCGGTAAACTTTTTGCTAAGGTAGTAAATAGCATGCTCTTTTCGGCCATAATCGTCATGCTGCCCCAGCACACACCCCATTGAATTGTCGAGTACTGTCAAGTATAAGATTAAAGGTCTCCCTTCAACTGGAGGCATCAGAATAGGAGGCTCTTGGAGATATTCCTTAATCCTTTCGAAAGCGTCCTGACACTCATCATTCCACTTTACCACTTGATCTTTCTTCAGCAGCTTGAAGATGGGCTCACAAGTAGCAGTCAAATATGAAATGAATCGGGAAATGTAATTCAGACGTCCCAAAAAGCCTCTGACTTCTTTTTCAGTTCAGGGAGCTGGCATTTCCTATATAGCCTTCACCTTTGCAGGGTCCACTTGAATACCTTTATCACTAATGACGAAACCCAGCAGTTTACCAGACCTCACCCCGAAGGTGCACTTGTTCGGGTTTAACCTCAGCTTATACAACTTCAACCTGTCAAATAGCTTCTGAAGATGGTCAAGATGTTCTTCCTCAGTACGGGATCTTGCAATCATGTCGTCAACGTATACCTCAATCTCATGATGAATCATGTCGTGGAACAAAGCAACCATGGCGCGCTGATACGTTGCTCCAGCATTCTTCAATCCGAACGGCATGACCTTGTAGCAAAAGGTACCCCATTGCATAACAAAGGTTATATTCTCCATAACCTCGGGAGCCATCTTAATCTGATTGTAACCGGAGAAACCATCCATAAAGGAAAATACCTTATGTTGTGCAGTGTTGTCGACCAGTACATCGATATGAGGCAGAGGGAAATCATCCTTGGGGCTTGCCCTGTTCAGATCCCTATAGTCTACACACATACGAACCTTACCATCTTTCTTTGGAACTGGAACCACGTTGGCAACCCACTATGGGTAAGAAGTAACTGCTAGAAAACCGGCATCAAACTGTTTCATAACCTCAGCCTTGATTTTCTCAGACATCTCTGGGCGCATTCGGTGAACTTTTTGTTTCACTGGAGGACAATTTTCTTTAGTTGGCAAGCGGTGAACCACAATATCGGTATCCAACCCAGGCATATCTTCATAAGACCAAGCAAAGATCTCAACATAGTCACGCAACATCTGAGTCAACCATTGCTTGACACTAGGTTCCAGATTTACACCGATCTTGACCTCTTTCTTGTCTTCCTCTGTACCCAGATTTACTGATTCCACTGGCTCTTCATGGGGCTGTATGGCCCTCTCTTCCTGAAGTAACAGTCTAGCAAGTTCACCAGGCACTTCGCAATCATCCTCACCTTCGTCCTCGACTTGGTTAATCGGACTTTCAAAGTCATAACTGGCAGTAGCAGAGTCGTTATCAGTGGGATCTAGAGTGGATGTGGACCTGTATTATGATATGTGAGTGTGTGTAAGACAAATAACTGTTTTTATAAAGTGCAAAAAAGGAAAAACAAGGAGCTCAAAATTTGTAATGCAAGAAAACGTCCAATGCTTTTATTGATGATATATGGAAATGACACATAATAAGCCCTCAAACAAAGCCACGGTGTCTCGGGCAAGGCACTGGGCCGTAAAGTTTCAAATTGTCTGTTACAAATCCCAAAACAAAAGTCTATTACCGTGTAATAAAATAAATGGGCACGAAATCCTTTTCCGTCCAATTGCTCAATCCACCGTCGGTAGTTGGGTAAATCCAGCTGTCGAACTCAGACTCTTCATCATCATCTTCTATTGCATTCACTTCCGGGTTACTGATACGCAGGGGAGGTCTTCCAATCTGCACACGCCGAACAACCCTTTGAGCTTCTGCAGTGAAACCCAAACCAAACTTGTCAGTTTTGTATGCAAAGTCAGGGAGTTGGCCCCAATTCGCACACCCACCTTTTTCAATAACAGCCCGGGCATCCTTGAGGGAAGCCATCTTCATTGGAAGATCTTCAGCAATAGTTTCAGTCAACGCCAGAGTCTGGGGGACTTCTTCAAAGTTCTGACACGGGGTTTCAATGAACTCCCCATCCATTTCCACATACCGAAAAGAGTTAAGGTGGCTCACCATGTACTCCTCTTCTCCTCGTACTGTAACAATTTTCCCCTTCACTGGATATTTCAACATCTGATGGAGCGTGGAAGTCACTGCCCCAGCTTTATGAATCCACGGACGACCCAACAAGCAAGAATAAGATGGTCGAATGTCCATCACATAGAACTTAGATGCGAAAGTCTGGGAACCAACCTTAACAGGGACATCCACCTCTCCATGTACCATCCTTTTGGACCTGTCAAATGCCCTAACCACAATATTACTTGGCTTCAAGACCAACCCTTCACAGTCTAACCGGTCTAACACTTTCTTAGGTAAAACATTTAACGAGGACCCAGTATCCACTAGTACATGGGCCAGAGTAGTGCCCTTGCACTCGATTGAAACATGTAGAGTGTCATTGTGATTCTTTCCCTTGGCAGTCAGATCTGCGTCGGAGAAACCCAACCCGTTGTCAGCGGTCAAACTAGCCACACAGTCTTTGAATTGATCAACAGATGTTTCCTGCGGCACATGTGCAGTTTTAAGGAAAGCAATTAAAGCCTTTGCATGGTCTTCTGAGCACAACAATAAAGACAACATAGAGATCTTCGACGGGGTTTGCCCCAGCTGTTCGACTATGTTGTAGTCACTTTTCTTGATAATCTTTAGAATTTCCTCTATCTCCTGCCTAGAGGTTTCCACAATAATCTTCTTAGGTGCCTCCGTCCAGGCAGGCTCACCTGTAACTCCTTTGCCCCGAGTGTCAGATGACTCGGCAACAGGAGTGATGATTGGAGTAAGAATCGGAACATTAGCGGATGTACTGGCAGATGGAGTGGCAACAGGCTTTCAAACAGTTGGAGGGGAAATTTCAGGAGAGAAAAGTCTTCCGCTTTGGGTGACCTTGCTAGACCCGACAATGTTGCTGACATCAGTATCAACCTCTTCAACCTTCAAGTCTTGTTTTATCCCATGATAATACACATCGGCCCCATAGTGCCATGGGACAGCCTTATCCGAAGTGTAAGGGATAGGACTAGGAATAACAATGATCAATGGAGCAACTCTCGGAACAGATGTAATCCAAACAGGATTTCTCGAGGAAGCCTTGGAAGAATTGGCGGAAATGGTTATTATGGAAACATCTTCAACATGAATCAACGGAGTCAAAGTTTTCTCGATCAAGACCTCTTTGTTGTCCATCAGGCGTTGGACATCTGACTTCAATAAATGACAACCAGCAGGCAGGTTTGAACACATATGGCAACCTTCGCCACAACCCGGAAATAAACCGACTGATAATAAGTTCTTCTTTACTGTCATCAACGGAGTAGAAACATCTTCCACAGAGGTTACGAATGAATCATCATCCACAACATTTACTCCATGCTTGGGCATAGGAGCAGTCATGACATTAGGTTTTTCTGGCGCGTCAAATTCAATCTCTTTAGCCTCAATCAAATCTTGTACCTTATTCCTCAAGGCCCAACAGTTGTTTGTATCATGCCCTGGGCTATCGGAGTGAAAAGCACAGCGGGCGTTCAGATTATACAACGGTGATGTAGTATTGGGATTCTTCGGAGCCTCCCTTAGAGTCACCAAATTGGTCTTCAACAATTGCGGAAGAATTTGAGACAAGGTCATACTGAGCCGAGTAAACTGTCTCTGCGGCCTCTCTTTTCTTTGCTGAGTGTTGCATTGTGGGGCAACAATTGGTCTTGATATTACCACTGCATTTACTGCTTGGCGGTGTTCAGGTCGATTTTGGCTCCTCGAGCTGTAAACTGCACTAGATTCCTTCTTGAAAGGCTTCTTCTCTATACTTAACGAAGCACCTTTCTGTATCTTGCCACTCCTGATACCAGCTTCAACCCTCTCCCCAGTCATAATTAATTCAATGAACCCAGACGATGAACTACCGATCAAATGATTGAAATATAGACCAGACAAAGTCCCTAGAAACATATCCACCAACTCCCTATCAGACAGAGGGGGTTGTACTCTTCCATCAAGATCTCTCCACTTCTGAGCGTAGTCCTTAAAACCTTCGCTCGCACCCATAGACATACCCTGAAGTTGAGTACGCGTGGGAGCAAGGTCGGCATTATACTGGTATTGCTTGTAAAAAGCGGCAGCAAGGTCCTCCCAGTTGCGGACATTAGCTCCTTCCAGCTGATAGAACCATTCAAGTTGAGTCCCTGATAGACTATCTTGAAAGAAATGAACCCACTGGTTCCTATCAGCAGTATAGGGTTGAATCTTTCTGACATACGAGTGGAGGTGTAGCTTCAGGCAGGATACCCCATCGTACTTAGCAAAGACAGGAGCTTTAAACTTGTGCGGGATCACCACCTCAGATGCCAAACCCAAATCTCCAAAGTCCAACCCAGGTATCTTCTGGATCTCCATTGCACTCAACCGATCTTCAAGTTGCTTATATCTATCCTCGATAGGAGGATACTGGTCTTCATCAAAATCAGTGTCATTGTCAGAAACCACAGGACTAGGCCCCTTTCCTTCCTCTTGATTCTCTCCCCCTCCAGATGAATGGAACAAATCAGTTTCCTGTCGCAAATTGTTCCCGAATATGTGCCCCATATTCAACAGGACCACCCTCTTCTTCTTCTTCTTCTTCTTCTTCTTCTTCTTCTTCTTGTCCTTCAAGATGAGAGTCTTCAAATCTTGCTGCCCTTTGGCCAAATTCAAGAACATCTCCTGAAATTGAGCATTCTGAGCCTGAAGATCCTTGATGGCTTGATCAGTAGGTGTTTCAGAAGACATGATTGCTGAAATAAACAGCGAAGAAGATGAGAAACCTGTAATGGTACCTGTAATGAGGTGCATGGGAATGGAATGCGTATGAAATGATTTCAAAGACTTAAAGAGATTCAAATTTGTAAACCAAAATAAAACACACTTTATTAGATTCAAACTTGTAACAATGTTTAACAAATGCCTTTAAGGCGTTAGAAAATAAATACTGAAAAGCAAATATAAACTAGAAATAATAAAAAAACATCAGAAATCCCATGGTCGTTTTCCCTTCGTACTGACATAATCGTTGATTGTCCTTTCATTCTCAAGCTGCCTTGTAAGATTCATGATCTTCCTCTCCTATTCATGATACTTCTCTCTGTAGGTATCCATTTCTTCCTTTAGCTGGATCCAAGACCTCTTCAATGCCCCAAGATCAGTAGGCATGTATGGATGGAGGATCATGTAAGGAACACCTTCTTCATCAGTATGCTCTATGATCACCGGTAAAACAAATTCATAAGGCATCCCCAGCTTTTGAGCACGGGCTCGAACCCACTGGAGGTAAGGTTGCATCAGGAGAGAAGTATTTAATCCTAGCTCATGTGGGTAAGACATGTTCACCGTGCCCCAAGCTCGTATAAACATGCGGCGATGTCTCTCAACATCCCCCTTGTAATCAAAGATAATGCCTGTAAGCAGCAGCTCATGGGGACCATCTCTCCGAGCGCGTCCAAATTGTCGTAGAGCCAAACAAGGATTATAGGTTATACCCCTTCGAATTCCAAGCAATGGAACATTAAGGTATCCCCATATCGATCAATGACAGCTACTCTTTCCATATCCTTAGTACTCCAAAGGATGTCGTATGAGCAAGGGACATGATTCTGTAAGCCCAACCTACACCTTCCTCATTCTTCAAAATAGACTTGGGGAGGTGTGAAATAAACCACCTCTCCAGCAGCGGTGTACAACACAAGAGAGTTCCCCTTCTCCGCACAGTACGGGTATAGAGAGCACGTAGAATATCACCTAGAAGAGTAGGCACTGGGTTACGAGACGTGAAGATCTTGATTGCGTTCACATCTATGAAAGAGTCTGGATTTGGGAACAGAACCAAGTCGTAGATGAGGAGAGCCGGGATGTCTTCAAATGCTTGAAAGTCCAAACTATCCCAGGACTGTTGAGCTTGATCGATCAAAAACTTAGCCAAGAAACCTTTAACCCTGCTCCGAGTCTCCCAGTTAGATACTAAACAGCCATTTTCAGATGTAGGGCTGAAGCAATATCCTCTGGCCTAGGAGCTATCTCCAAACCTGTAAAGGGTGTCTGCTCTAGAATAGATATACCCAGTAAATCAGAAAACTCCTCCAAAGTAGGGACTAACAAATAGTCCGGGAAGGTGAAACAGTGATGCAACGTGAAATTCCTGGTATGTCACAGACTCAGGATGTTTAATGGAATGTTAAGACATCTGATCTGACATTAAGCGCTGTACAGGTAGAATAGGCGGTACTTTTGATATCTGTTCTACAACAGACACTGAACTATCATACCAGAACCTGCAACACCTTTGACAAACGCAGGTTCTGATTTCCTGACGTTTAGAACAGTTAAAGTTAATCATATACACTGATGTCATGAGGAATGCTGTGACATCAAACAAATAACCAATGCAGAAAGTAAATAACACACAGAATTGTTCACCCAGTTCGGTTCAACCAACCTACATCTGGAGGCTTCCAAGCCAGGGATAAAGTTCACTATTAGTAGTATCAATTCAAAGACCCTACAGCCAACACACCCGTTGACAGCCTTCTCACTTAATCACTACCCAATGACACTTTTACCTAAGATCCAATCCTAGATATGAGAACCCTCTCACTCCCCCTCAATCACCGCAGTGATTACTTTCTACAGTACATAAACTGTTCAGAAGATACACTTCCATTACACAACTTGATCATGCTTAAAAGCTTCAATCAAGTACAATGCATACATCCTCTAACCTACAGGTTTCAAGGAGTATAGTGACCATCCCACAGCCCGGGTGGTTCACAACAAAACTAGCCCTAATGATAGCATCTTGTCAATACACGGCTTTTTTTAAATTAGGTTACAATACTTCTATTTATAACCCTTTTTACCCAACTGGATTTGGGCCTTCATATGACAGCAATGCAGCTTTAACGACCTGCATAAAGTAAGCAGAAAACTTCTGATGTAAGTTAGGTCTTCAATCGAGCTTTTCTCCTTATCCTTAGCTTCTGATTGAATCTTCTAGGGCTCCACATATGCCTTCAATTTTCGCTACTTGTTATGCATTCTATTTGGCAGAATATTCTGCATAACTTCAGGAACAGAACTGCATCAGACTTGACAGTTCAGTAGCTTGATGTCTGGTATGATGTTATGACATCTCTTGAGACATGTTGTTCCACAACATGTTTAGGCATTTACAATAGGATTTTCAGGCTGTTCCTATTGTACATTACATTACATTATTGTTGTTACTATTTGTTTTACAAGAAATGAGCCAATCCTAAACGAAGGCACTTACAATCTCCCCCTTTGGCAAATTTTGGCTAAAACAAATACAACAATAGAAAATAAAAGTGTTCAGGATACACACACCATCCAGGACCTCTTGAAGCACAGGAGGAAGAGGATGCACCTCATTCCCTTTTAGACCACGGACCATTTCTTGTCACTGGTGGTGGAGAAAGAGGTCCGTGGGAGATAAACTATCCTTTCAGAGGCATCCGAGAACCCTTAAGGAGTGACCAGAATATCTCCCTTGTAACTCAGAACACAGGTCACAACTGTGTTCATAACTCAGATCACAAGTCACAAAGAAATTCACGCCATTTGAATTTCTGCTGAATTTGTGACAAGTCTTTGTGATCAAAATTTTGAGTAGCTGCTGCAACGAGGACAATGTCAAACAGTACTCCTTTCTCCCCCTTTTTGGCCAAAAATTGACAAAGAAAGCCCTCACAAAACCAGATCCAAGAACAGTTTTCCCAGATCCGTACAAACCCCATGATGGTTGTGAGAGAAAAGAATGTGTGACAGGAGGTTATATAAGGAGATAACAGGTTCAAGAAGATGGCAATATAAAATCTTGGTCAAGGATACCTGTTAAAGTTGTTGCATATTTCAGACTGACTGTGCATGAAATTTAGACGCAATGTTTGTTTCTGCCAAAAGAACCAGTCCTAATACATGCATAAGTTTAGGTCAAAGCAATTCCTGAATAAAATCAGCCTTTGACCGACTTTTTAGGAAACAGAATACCAAATATAGCTCCTGAATAGCTACAATTACGTGGTGAAGTTATTTTCCACGTATTCTTCTTGATTTCCCCAAGATTGCAATGTCGTTGGTAATGTCATGACACTTACTTAGACATTACCTTACATTCTTCAACAACAGCAGCCTTCTTTTTACTTCTCTCAGTTAGGCACAGAGAAGGACACTTTAAACAGCTAGTAGCAAGAGACTAGTAGCCTTAAGCATGTCCATCAATCATGCTTTCTTAAGTGTTGCTGAGATCCAACACAATTACTTTCTACCTTCTTCCAGACAGCAAAATAAGGAAGGAGGGAATAAACCAGAAGACTCCAAAATGCTTCACAAGACATCACAAAATTTAGATGCCACTTCTATTTCTTGTAGTAAAAGAACCCCTTGAACATATGCTGAATATATCAGATTTCTTAATCTGATTTACTTCTTCTGATCTTCCATTCACTAGTAGTTGCTAGAGCTAGTGAAGTCTTTACCACAATAGCATTTCTGATATGCCAGACCAAGTTGCTATTGATAAGATCTGAATCTGCCAAATTGCTCCAAAAGTATCAAAACTGCCACTTATGATACTTTTAAGAATCTCTGAGATTTTCTTCCTAAACCCAGACAGATAACAAGAGCAATTCTTCAATCTCCTGATGTTGAGACCTTATCCATGACTATACTTAGAAGTTCACATAAACATCAGCATACCACCGTCCTCTTCTGACTTCTGATCTTCAGATTAAGTCCAACAATACATATACAAAGTCTCCCTTCAATGTATATTGTAATTGGGGAAAGTGCAACACTCAGTGACTCCCCTTGTTAAGGCCAATCAAAACAATAGCGTGAAAACCAGTAGCACTAGCTCTGAGGTGGTAACTTCCAGCACCCTGAACTAGTCTTAGAATAGTAAGGACATCTCTGATTCATGCCCTTGCACTTCCACACTTATCATGACTCTCTGGATGGCTGAGAAATCATGTAGCCATAGTCTGAAACCAACCTCCAACATTCTTAGTGTGCTTACAAGCTTTACTAAGATTCAGATTTTCTAGAAGGATTATCCTTTAATCAAAAAGTTGATCATGTCATCCTTCTGTATAATATATTTACTAGTAGTTGCTGATACTAGCAAATTCTTCAGACCACAACAGTAGTTATGCATTGTTAAGCATACTACTCTTAACATAAGTAGAATCTACTTATTCCAAATCAACAATAGAACTGCCACTTCTGAATGAGGCGATAGAATATTAAGATTCACAGTCCTAAGTCTCTGCCACAGACTTCTAACAATAATGATGTTACAGCATCATCTGAGACATCAGAACCTATCTGCTTGGGTTCTGAAGTTAACATTCGGGGGATTGATGCCCTTTTATATTCCCCATATGAAAGGTATGATCTTCATCTTCAGCAATAATTACTCACCAGAATACCCTAGAGAGAAATAAACTCTCTACCAAGTTCTGAGAAATAGGTTCAGAATACAGCCTTGCATGCATATTATACAGACACTTAGTCTCCCATCAAAGTGCTTATATATATCTTTATGCACGATACTTAGTCTCCCGTCAAAGTATTCATTATTAGTTGGATTAAGCCACCTACTCAAGGTAGGATAATTATTCTAACAATCTTCTGCTCCATGCATGAAGAACCAACTGGTCCTTACAAGCTTCCTTTGCTGAAGAGGCCCTTCGTTTGAGATGATGTTGCAACATTGATCCCAACCATATGAGCCTGGCTTATACTATGGTTTTGGATGAACATCCATTGCAATCAAAGCACACTTTTCTTGTAGGGGATACAAGAGTACACCAGAAGCTAATCATCCTTTATGATCAGACCCATAACAACCACATAACCCGTTCTTATTCCTATCCTCCTTGGAAATCACTAAGATCATGAGAAATAAACTCAAGCATCTTACAACTTCCCTCTTTATGGAACAAGGTAAGATGAACTCCCTTTCACATCAGTTTGATCATACTACTGCCTCTGAACAAAATGTTATCCGACTTCCCTCTTTATGGATACATTGTTGAGCTCTTTACTTTAGACACATAGTAAGTACTCTTTATTTGGAATTTGCCACAGGTTTCAAATTAAGAGTCCACATTCTGTAACTTGTACTAGAAGAAACTTCATTATCACTCATGAGGATGTTCAATAAGTCTGGAACTTATCTGTCTTTCCTCAACAACTGATGTCTTCAACAGTTGTGATGTTGTACATCCTTTTTCATCACAAGCTTTAGTACTTTTGATTCTGATTTCCACATATTTATCACATAAATATTCTGTTTCCATCATTTATTCAGTTAGAATTATCTAATCATACTAGATGATCCTGACTGATTACTTCTTCATACTTGCTAAGCATATTTACTTGGCTGAAGACACAGAAATGATGTTCCATCATCCATCACATGAGGGGAAACCTGGAAATTACAGCTTTAAAGTCCTTTTAAGTGCATTTAGCTCAGTACATATACTCCCTTAAACTCACAGCTGGAGTAGATGACCTGTTGATCGTGTCCTGATCAATTATTTCAAAACAGATGTCTCCTCTTCCAGATCAGGAGTAGGTTCCAAACATATGTACTCACACTACATGTGTTTAGTACCCAGAACATCTGTTCTTCAACTGGTAGTTGCATGATGTTTTAACATCCTTAGGTATATCAGTTCCATCTCCTTGGAACACATCATCCTTGATAATCTTCAAGCAGCTTGTAGATGTATATGAGAATCATTGATCAATTGATACTTATCAACACTAACAATAAATGCCTTTATGAGTGGACTTGAGGAAATCTCAAGTATCTTTGACATTATTGATAGATTGCAAAATCTGCTTACAAATTCTGTTGAAAATAATACCCCTAGAGTTCTTCTTTCACTTTAGGGGTTGTATCAGAAGCTATGCAGCGGAATAGTAGTACTTCAACAGAACCTACACAATGCTTACTCCATATAGAAAGCATGACACATAAGGATTGAAAATAAATCAATCCTACAAGTTGTTTGCTTCTTCACCAAGCAACTTTCTAGACCCAACTCTACAGCCCTGTTAAAAGGAAGCTTTATACACACAGATGATACCTTATCAATATCTTCACTCCCGCATGAAGGTTTTGATAATATTCTTCTTTGTGCTGAATACAGGTTGAACAATGCACTCCAAAATCTTCACTCCCGCATGAGGTCTTTGAGTTTGTTCAAACACTTTCATCTAGTTTCTCCCAAATTGGTCCATCCTCCACTCCTAGGGACCAAACAATATAAACACTACTGGTTCAACCAATATTCTACCTTGTACACAACCGGAAAGTATCCCCCATGGATCTCATCCAGAGACAGACAGAATGCCTGCTCTGATACCAATTGAAATTCCTGGTATGTCACAGACTCAGGATGTTTAATGGAATGTTAAGACATCTGATCTGACATTAAGCGCTGTACAGGTAGAATAGGCGGTACTTTTGATATCTGTTCTACAACAGACACTGAACTATCATACCAGAACCTGCAACACCTTTGACAAACGCAGGTTCTGATTTCCTGACGTTTAGAACAGTTAAAGTTAATCATATACACTGATGTCATGAGGAATGCTGTGACATCAAACAAATAACCAATGCAGAAAGTAAATAACACACAGAATTGTTCACCCAGTTCGGTTCAACCAACCTACATCTGGAGGCTTCCAAGCCAGGGATAAAGTTCACTATTAGTAGTATCAATTCAAAGACCCTACAGCCAACACACCCGTTGACAGCCTTCTCACTTAATCACTACCCAATGACACTTTTACCTAAGATCCAATCCTAGATATGAGAACCCTCTCACTCCCCCTCAATCACCGCAGTGATTACTTTCTACAGTACATAAACTGTTCAGAAGATACACTTCCATTACACAACTTGATCATGCTTAAAAGCTTCAATCAAGTACAATGCATACATCCTCTAACCTACAGGTTTCAAGGAGTATAGTGACCATCCCACAGCCCGGGTGGTTCACAACAAAACTAGCCCTAATGATAGCATCTTGTCAATACACGGCTTTTTTTAAATTAGGTTACAATACTTCTATTTATAACCCTTTTTACCCAACTGGATTTGGGCCTTCATATGACAGCAATGCAGCTTTAACGACCTGCATAAAGTAAGCAGAAAACTTCTGCTGTAAGTTAGGTCTTCAATCGAGCTTTTCTCCTTATCCTTAGCTTCTGATTGAATCTTCTAGGGCTCCACATATGCCTTCAATTTTCGCTACTTGTTATGCATTCTATTTGGCAGAATATTCTGCATAACTTCAGGAACAGAACTGCATCAGACTTGACAGTTCAGTAGCTTGATGTCTGGTATGATGTTATGACATCTCTTGAGACATGTTGTTCCACAACATGTTTAGGCATTTACAATAGGATTTTCAGGCTGTTCCTATTGTACATTACATTACATTATTGTTGTTACTATTTGTTTTACAAGAAATGAGCCAATCCTAAACGAAGGCACTTACACAACGGATCAAAGAACTAGAATAACACACTCATCATTTACTCATCCAACTTTGAAGTGACCAAGCTAAGGAGGTGACCATGTATTCTAACAAAGGAATAAGTATCAGGAACCTTTGAGGCTAACTCTCTGAGCTGAGCAGGGATTTGCACGAAGCTGATTCGAATGGTATTTCTGCGTATAGAAGCCATGATCTGTAAAACAGAACAAAGATGAATCCCCTCTGTCTTTGAAATGGTTAGTCTAATGAAATATGCATGCGATGTCATGATGCATGATGTCATGATAAAAACACACCATAGGTATCACAGATAGCAAACATGGTAAAGGCAAACAAGTCACACAAGAGCCCTTAAATTTCAGACTGGCATGGAGTTTAGGTATTATCCTATTTCAGTTTAGTTGGTTCAACTTGTCCTAATAATAGTAACTGGGTTCTAGAGGTTCTAAATATCACTGACCATCCTCCATCGATCATAACTCCAGTTACGCAATCTTTTCTTGCAGCCGGAACCATCTCGAGAGTACGGTCTCAATGAGTGTAGCATACTGCTACTTTCTATAGCCAAGTTGGTCAATTATAGGTTCTAAGGTCAGTTGATGCTTAATGACCCATTAGCAGCCCCATAATCTCCTTGTTGCTCCACAAGGGATATCGGTACCAACTAATGTGTCACACCAACATAGATACTTGTTTACCGTGGTTATTGGTAAACAACCGTTGATCCTCCAAATGGTTACTTATTTGGTTACTCGCAGGATCGATCAGATTGATCCTAGGACATAGGTTGATTTTGAGGTTTTGATTAAATTGGATAATGGTTAAATGACAATAAAATAAAGAGGCTTTAAATAAATTGCATGAAGAAGTAGGCTTGGTAAAATAAATGAAGGCTTGCAGTAAAGGATTTCGACAGGAAAGTAAAGAAGAAAGCAAGTAAAATTTCTGGAAAAGTAAATGACTTTGATTAATAAAGTTGGTGTTTCACACATACATTTCTCAACAATTCTTTCTCACACGTTGGGTACTCGAATCTATATGAGTGACTTTGTATATAATTGTGAACACACGCGAGAAACTGCGTGAACTACTACTATTTATACTAAAACATCCCAAGTAACCGTCGGGCAGTTACACTGCTTCGAGATGATCCCACTTGGCACGTTCTCAACGTTCGACGCTCCAGATCTTTGCACGTTGCACTTGATAACCGCTGGAAACCGTTTTCCCTCCAAATGCTTGAATTTCAAACCATTCCACTCTGAACCATCGAACACCTTCGTCGAGAAGCATCTTCGACGAGAAACACCTTCGACGTCGAAGGCAACCAACTTCTCCCTTGGAAGAAATCTTCTAAGCGCAGTGTCATCTTTCGATGGGCATTTCGACAGACCCAGCTGATCGAAAACAACCTTCAGCTTTAATGGATGACATTAATGAAACAAGGGTGTCGAATTTAAGAGCCAACAAATTGCCCCCCAAGAATGGCTTATTTCGACTCTGAAAGAAAAAGGCATTCTTTGAAATACCATTCGACACCTGTCTTTTCATTCTTAGTCACAAATTAAATTATGCACTTTTTGCTGTCTTCTACCAACCACTGACAATCCCAAGAAAAACCATCATTTATCCGTACCTAAGACGTCACCTCAGTACGGCGTGCAGTGTGCCAAACGTCATTTCACAAATTGTCATCATGACAATTCCCAAAAACGAGGGCGCACGCTGCACCCTTCCAATTCTGCAGAACGGCTAAAACAACAGGGAGACGCCACGTGTCCCACTACCTTCTGCAACATTAAATGGCATTTAATGTCCTCGAATTTGGGGATTTCCCCCACTACTATAAATAGCAGTAAGTACCCATTGTGGGACTTTTTACGCTACCTTGCTTTCAGAATTCCTCATTTGCATACAAACTCTTGTCAACTTTGCAAACCTCTTTTTCTTCACTTCGTCTTCAACCTCACTACCAACAATGGCATCTGGTTCTTCCAACGCTCCTAGCGCCAATGCACCATCTGGAAACGTCAAACCTAGGGTTTTCGCCACCGCTCCAGTAGTGACTCCCACGGGCCAACGAAGGGTCCCTGAACCTTTGGACATTGCTGTACGTGATGCTTACTCACTCCACCTTATGATTCCGGTTGGATATTCCAACCAGATCTTTGCTATGTCTGGCCCATTGTACCCAAGCATTGCTGAGGCCATGAAGATCAAAAGTTACTTTCCGGTACTTGAGAGACTCAAACCAGTTGGATGCTCCAAGAAAGATGCAGAGGATAATGAAGATCCTGCTAAAGAGAAAATCGACCTCCGTTTCTTCAACAAAGACATGGGGATTTTCGACCTGGTCATGCTGTCGAAGACAGGTCTTAACTATTCCCCAGAGATGTTGATAGCTTCTTTACTCTTCTGGGACTACACCCATTTCACCTTCCATCTTCCCTGTGGAATGCTGACTCCGACGCTCTTCGACGTGGCCGCCATCACTGGCCTTCGACCCACTGGGGACTACTTCGACCCGGAGGAAATGTCGGAGGATCAGATTGGATTCTCTGCCACAAAACCAACCTACACTACCTTCATCAATCACTACCACGATAGGTCGACAGATGCTGTATCGGATGTCGAACATATTGCGTTTCTAGCCTTATGGCTGACACGCTTTGTGTTTTGTTCCAAGTCCTTACAGGTGACCAAGAAGATGGTCACTCTCGCCACTCAACTCCATCATGGCCAAAATATTTGTTTGGCAGAATTGATTTTGGCTAGTCTGTATGAGTCGATTAGTAATGGAGCGACTCTTCTGAAGATCATCGAGAACAGGGCCAATCTGTTGCTTACTGGACCTTTTTGGCTGCTTCAACTGTGGCTCAATGCCACCTTCGAGTCTTTCTTGCCTAAGAAGATTCAGATAAATGAGCAGGCTCCAGAGATAGCGAACAGACGCGTCGAAGGAACCAGATTGGCTCTGTTGACTCCAATGGAAGATGGGCTGGAGCTTCAACAAACCTTTACAAACTTCGTCCTGATGTTTGCTAAAAGGAAAGAGTTTGTTTCGACCATGGCTCCGTTTGCTCGACGGAAGGTTGGCCCAGAGTGGTTCACAAGACCACATCCTAGGACGTCGAGTGGTCCTCAGGTTGACGAACATACAACAATGTGGGAGGCATTCCTCACACCAAGAATAATGCCCCTTCGATTCAGGAGCTCTAAGACTCACTTGAGTCTGATTGCATATCAACCAAACCTGGTGTCTCGCCAGTTTGGTATTATTCAAACACTACCTTCTCCAATTTTTCCAAGGGAGAAGTCTATGTTATACTTCTGCAACGACTACACTGAAGAAGCTTCCACTAAGCATATCAGCAGATATGCTGGTCGAACAGTTCTTTCGTTGTTTGACTACCAGCTTAACTTTCTTTGCTCACCATCCTTCGAGGAGTGGTGGAAAAGTTATTACGCTGAGGAGTTTTTCGACGAGAAGGACTTCGTGGATGAGCTTCAGAAATCTTTTGTCCTTGTCTTGGACAAAATAAAGAAATGTAAGTTCATCCTTTCAAATTACTTTGTCTTTCTCTTTCGACTGCTAGCCTGTTAATTATTTTATCTGCTTTCAGTTGTTCGAAAGCCTGCAGCCAAGAAGGCTGCAGAAGGCCAACAGGGAGGAGGCCCCTTAACAAAACCTCCACCGCCGGCGAAGACTATAGCGCCGGCGAAGACCACAACAAACCAACAGGGGGAAGGCCCTTCAAAAAAGGCTTCTGCACCAGTAACCAGACTTTCATTATCTTCTTCTGGCTTTAATTTTTTGACTTTCGATGCAACTGCTAAGTCGAACTCCAATTGGTTTTTTAGGCACCCTCGCCCAAGAAACGGCCAGCACTGACGGTCGAATCCGGGAGCGACGAAGAAGATGATTCTCCCCCTGCTCCTCTGAAAAGGCGAAAGCTGAAGAAGGACGTTCCTGCTCCTGAGGGTCGAACAATTAGAATAAAGGTTGCTGGGAGAAAGCCCAGGCCACCCCCAGTAATCATTGAGGAGCCAACGGAGGAGGAATTAAACGTTCTTCTCAATAAGCCTGTCGAAAGCGACAATTCCAGCCCTGGGGCTGAAACTACTTTACAGGTAATCTCTTTGATCCCTTTGTAACCCAGGTGTCGATATCTACATTCGACTATGTCTCTTTCGAATTTTGAAGATTCTTCTTCTTCTTTTTCCAGGACACCACTGAAAGCTCAGCGCCAAGGACTTCTGAAACATTGGAGTCTGCTGAACTCAGCAGGCCACAAGAAAAAGACTTGGCGAACCATGAAGCCCATACTGAAATAAATGAGGCCAATGCTGAGACGGCAGAAAAACCAGCAGAAGATCCACAAACAGAAGAGCAACAGCCAAAAGAGATTCAGGTGGTGGATCTGTCGGAAGAGAATCGTGACGAAGGGGACCACGACAACGCTGGCGAAGAGGATCAAGGTGCCGCTGGCGAAGGGAACCAAGATGACGCTGGCGAAGGGAACCATGATGACGCTGGTACTGCCGCAGTCCGAGTCGAAGAAAGTCAAGTCGAGGCAAATGCTACTCAACAGCCTCAAACCCAAGACAATGCTGTTGCAAAGGCTGTTACCTCAACAAAGCACAGGTCGAAAGAGGACTTAGAACTCTTGAAGCAAACTGACCCTGTTAGCTATCTGAACGCCATCATTGAGAGCAAAAGTTCGTCTGACGCTAGCCAGGAGGTTCCTACCCTGTCGGAGAAGTCCACTGAAACTTCTCCTCTCGATGAGGCTTTGACGAAGGTTAAGGCTCAGGTTTTCAAGAAGGACTTGATGAAAGCTTTGGAGGGGGACCCTACTGCTCCATCATATTTGGGGGCTGTTTTGAATGCCGTAGACTTGTTAGCTGTGCCTCCAGAAGTCTCAGGCTTTATCATGGAGTTACACTCTATTATTGATCAAGTCTCAGCAGATTATCGGCGACAAAGGGGCTTTAATAGCCAGCTTGAAGTGTTATATGGCAAAAGCTCTTCTGCATGGACTGCTGTAGCAGAGACAACTTCTCGAATTGCGGAGTTGTCGAAGAAAAAAGCATCTAAACAAGAAGAAGTGGATGCCATCGATCGAGAGAATGCTTCCCTCCAGGCGCAAATCGAAGAAATAGAGGCTAAGATAAATGCCAACACTAAGCGCAAGGAGGAACTTCTCTCGACTGTTCCAGATACCGAAAGTCAAACTGAAATCACACAAGGCCTAGAATTTGCTGAGAAAGCTCAAGGCTTCGATGATCAGATTGCCAAGCTTGTGCAGGCGAATGCCTGGTGCAACAAAAGATTGGAGCTGCAGCAAATCAAATACCTTCGACTCAAGGACTCCATTCCCTTCTGATTGATTCAGCCTTTTAACCATATTTTGTAATATGTATTCGACAACATTGCCATCTTGGCTAAATTATAAAAATTTTCCATTTTGGCTTTTTTATGGTTAATTTAGTCGTTACTTGTTATTTTATCTTTATCTCTTGGAGTATAGGTTTGTATTTTTTCAAATATTTACCATTTACTCTCAAGAGCCTTTTATCTTCACCTAGCTCTTCGACTTCATAGGCTCCACCAGAAAAAGTCTGGATAACTCTGAATGGTCCTTCCCATTTGGGTGACCATTTTCCCATGCTTCGATCCCTTCGATCCATGGGAAGAATCACCTTCCAAACTAGTTCTTCAGGCGAAAATACCTTAGGTTTCACCTTTTTATTATAAGAGTCTTCTACTCTTTTCTTCTGAAGCCTGAGTAGGTCAAGAGCGCGCAATCTTTCTTCGTCTAAATCCACTAGTTCGTCTAACATCATATTCCAATAAATTTCAGAGGGAATATCATAATGTCTCTGAACCCTTGCAGATTGAAGACAAATTTCTGCTGGCAACACTGCGTCATGGCCAAAAGTTAGCCTGTATGGTGTTGTACCTATGGCTTCTTTCGGGGACGTTCGACAAGCCCACAAAATCTGGTCTAACGTCTTATGCCAATTTTTTGGCTTCTTCCCAACATGCTTTTTTATCAATCCAATCACTACTTTGTTTGCTGCTTCAACTTGACCATTCGCCTGTGCATAAT
Organism: Vicia faba; assembly: GCA_948472305.1. NCBI lineage: Eukaryota > Viridiplantae > Streptophyta > Magnoliopsida > Fabales > Fabaceae > Vicia > Vicia faba. Next base: position 1,497,940,041 of record OX451736.1, read on the forward strand.
AAGGCGTTGATGTTAGGAGTTTGAAACCTGTTTCCTGAGCGAATTCCTGCATCTTTCGACCAGTGAAAACTGATCCTTGATCAGTTGTTATAGTCTCAGGGATTCCATACCTAAAGATAATGTTCTTTTGAATAAATTCAATGACATTTTCTTGGTCTACATTGACTAAAGGGATAGCTTCGATCCACTTAGTAAAATAATCAATGCCTACCAATATATACTTCTGACTCTTTGATGATGCTGGTCGAATCTCTCCAATGAGGTCCAACGCCCATCCTCTAAAGGGCCAAGGTTTCACTATCGAGTGAAGTTCGCTTGCTGGTACATGTTGGATGCCTGTATGGACTTGACATTCTTGGCAACCTTTGGCGAACTCAACACAATCTTTCAGCATAGTGGGCCAGTATAGTCCTTGTCGAAACAACAACCATTTCATCTTATGGCCTACTTGGTGAGCCCCACATGCTCCAGCGTGCGTAGTCGAAAGGGCTATGTATGCCTCAGTTTCACTTAAGCATTTTAGCAATACCCCTTCAGGCGTCTTCTTGAATAACTCATTTCCCATGAGTACATAACTCAACGCCCTGTACTTTGTTTTTCATTCTGTCAAAGCTCCTGGATTCTGAAGATAATCCACAATAGGCTTCCTCCAATCTTGTTATGACAAATTATCTATGAACGAAATTTCGAAGTTACTTTGATCAGCATATCCTAGTCTTGTCGATTCCAAGTCTGTTGGTGATAGACAAGTTACTTTTATCTTTTCTCGAACTTCGATTTCTCTTTGTAATCTCGTTTTTGAAATCTTATACCCAGATGCAATTTGTGCCAAGTCGTTGGCTATTTGATTTTCCACCCTGGGTATGTGTCGAATATTGACCATTTCAAATTTTTTCAATAAACGATTTGCTATCACAAAGTACATAATGATATTTTCTCTTATGCATTTATATTCCTTTGTGACTTGCTTAATGACTAACTCTGAGTCTCCCATTATTTCGACTCGAGTTGCCCCCAATTCCAACAATATTTCAAGGCCAGTAATTAGAGCTTCATACTCAGCCTCATTGTTCGAACAAGAACCTGATATCTTGTACTTGAATGTTGTTGGAATTTTTTCTGGAGAAATGATCAAGACTCCTACTCCTGTTCCATCTTTATGGCTGGAACCATCGAAGTAGAACTTCCAAGGTTCTATCTCCACATAATTAATATCCTCAACTTGAATTGAGTGGTCGACTATAAAGTTTGCAACCACTTGTCCTTTCACTGCCTTAAGAGGCATAAAGGTCAAGGAGTATTCAGTTAATGCTAATGCCCACTTGCCAATTCGACTGTGCAAGATAGGTTTCGACAACATATACTTGAAAACATCAAAATGAGACGAAACATACACATAAACTGGTTTTATATATTGCTTGAGTTTTGTACAAGAGAAATACAGACATAGACACAATTTTTCAACTTCACTATATCTAGTTTCTGCATCGTTCAAAACTCTACTAAGATAGTAAATGGGTCTTTCGACTCCATTCTCATCTTCTTGGGCTAACATACTTCCCAAAGTTTTGTCGGATGCAGCTATGTACAATCTCATACTCCTATTGCTACAAGGAGGCACCAAAATAGGTGGCTTAGTGAGGTACCCTTTGATTTTGTCGAAGGCTTCTTGTTGCTCTTGGCCCCATTCGAACCCCTCTTTATTTAGTCGAAGTAAGGGTGAAAAGGCTTGAGCTTTCCCACTTAGGTTAGATATAAATCTCCTTAAGAAATTTATCTTGCCTAACAGAGATTGCAGTTCCTTCTTATTCGATGGCGCTTTCGCTTCCAGAATAGCCTTCGTCTTGTTCTGGTTGATTTCGATTCCTTTCTTGTGGACAACGAAGCCCAAGAAATCTCCAGCTTTCACACAGAATGCACACTTCAAAGGATTCATCTTCAGACCATGTTCTCTCATTCTTTCGAATGATTGTCGAAGGTGGTCAATATGATTCTTCCTAGAAACAGATTTTATAATAATGTCATCAATATATACTTGCATAAAAGTGTTAATAAAATCATGGAAGATAGTATTCATTGCTCGCTGGTATGTTGCCCCAGCGTTCTTTAGGCCAAAAGGCATCACTACCCATTCGTAAGTGCCTAGGGCCCCAGGGCATCGAAAAGATGTTTTCGACACATCCTCTTCAGCAATGAATATTTGATTATATCCTGAATAACCATCGAGCATACTCAGGTATTCATAGCCAGCGGCAGAATCGACTAGTATTTCCGCCACAGGCATAGGATATTCATCTTTGGGCGTAGCAGCATTCAAATCTCTGAAATCTATGCACACCCTTAATGTACCATTTTTCTTAATCACTGGCACAATGTTTGCAATCCATTCGACATACCTTGTAACGCGTATGAATTTGCATTTCAGCAGTCTTTCGACTTCCGTTTTGATCTTCGATAGTATTTCTGGAGCGAAGCGTCTTGGACTTTGCTTGATTGGCTTCTTCCCAGGTTTGATTGGCAACTGAAGTTCTACCAATCCTCTGTCGAGACCAGGCATTTCGTCGTAATCCCATGCAAAACAGTCCTTGAACTCTTTCAACAATTGGATTACTTCCAACCTAAGTTCTGGGTCAATTTTGGCGCTGATGTAAGTTGGCCTTTTCTCTGACCCTTCACCTAAGTTGATTTCTTCTAAAGGATCTTGCGCTAACATTTTAATGTTGTTCGCCAAGGGGTCCTTTTCGAAGCCCAAAGGCTCATCGTCATAGATGGCGTCGAGCCTCTGTTCCTGCATTTCTTCTTGCATGATATCAGGGGGTTCTGGATCAAAATCCCTTCCTGGACCTGCAGCAGATAATTGTTGATCATTGGCCTGTGTGGCCATGTACTTCACTTCGGCTTCGAGAGCCGTTATCATCTTAGTTTCGGCTACATAAGCCGAAATTCGCTTCAATGATTGTGACTCAGTCATTATCACTGAATTCACTTCCCCAACCTATTGGTTGGATATCAGTTAACCCACTGAAGTCTATGTGGGACAAGTCTTCTCTGTCCCATTGGAAACCATGCTCAGGATGCAGGTATAGGGAACAAAAAGTATTTGGCGCTGGCGCCAAGTCGAAGTCAGGTGTTGGACATGGCCCTATGTGAGCCAAGTTCTTGTCGAAATCTGCCAACCCTAGGTGATTCACTTTGCCCAGGTAATAGCTTTGATCTGCCTCTATGTTTTTGACCATCCCATCTGGACGCCATAGCAGCAGCCTCTGGTGCATTGATGATGGCACAGCTCCAACACCATGAATCCATTCACGACCCAACAAAAGATTGTAGTTAGGTTTGGCCGATATGACCATAAACATTGTTGGTCGAAGGATAGATCCTACCTTAATATCTAGTTGGATCACTCCCATAGTGGTCCCTATGCCGCCCTCATAGTTCGACAGGACCATGTTGTGAGGCTTAATGTCCTCATCCCTTTTGCCAATTTTCCTTAGCATAGAGTGAGGAATAATGTTGATGGTTGCCCCACAATCCACCAAGATTTTATTCATTGTAGTTTCTTCGAGTTTAGCCCTTATAAATAAAGGCTTGAGGTGATTTTTCATCGCCTCTGTAGGTGGCTCAAAGAACCCATTTTGTTCCTCAGTAGTGCCATTGTCCATGACGAAATAGCACACTGGCCTATGTTTGGCCATTTCTTGCTCCACTTCCCAGTCACTTGTTTCGACCTCCACCTGTCGGTTGAATTCTCTGGGCAGCACTGAGACTATATTCACCATTATGTCCAAAGTATCATCAGACTCAGAATCGTCTTCGTCCTCGACTTCACCTTGGTTAGGCCAAACTAGCCTGTTGGTTACTGGCTCTCTTTCTAGAGGTTTCCTTTGCTTCCTTAGAGGAACATTTGAACTGGTTTCTGCCTTTGGTTCATTGGCAGCCTCCCTCTTAGCTTTTCGTCTCCTTTGGTATCTCCTCCATTGAGATCGAGACATGGGATTTTTCCCTTTGTAGTTGCTTGAAACTTGTGCAACTTTAGGTGCAGCAACTTGAGGCTCTTTCTTTTGTGTTAAAGATGAACCCCTTGGCACGTCGAAAGAGTGTCATCTCTCCTCGCTTGGCCTCTTTCGACCAGATGTTTTGTACCAGGTATCTACCGGCACATTTGTTGGAGGCCTGAAAGTCAATGGCCTCTTTTCTTGGTTTGAACCTCTTTGGGAGGCTCTTCTGGGGTCATGTCGAAGATCAACATTTTCCCTTCTCTTATTTGCTGCTCTTACGCCTTGAATGTGCTCAGCAGCTTTTTTGTCAAAGATCGAACTGCATCTTGGACACAGCATCACCTCTGACTTCTTTTTCTGGCATCTTTGCAGAAAATCTGCCAGATTTTCATTTTCCCGAGGGAAAGCAGTCTTGTTAGCTTGTTCTTGCCTCATGGCCTCTTCTGATGCCTTTGGGTCAGAGAGTTCGACCATGTTGATATTCATTGTATCTTTGTTGGCAAGAGTTAACTGCTTCATTTGTATCTCCAAATTCTCCGTCTGGCCTTGAACTGTGGCCAAGTGAGAACTGGGTTTTGGTCCAGTTTTTTGTGCTTCAACGGTCTCCAGCCTTGGGCTTTCGACCGCTTTCTGAACTACTTCAATTGTCTTTCTGGATAAATTCCCAGAAAAACTGCCAAAGATTGGCATGTTGATATGGTCCTTTGAGACTTCGACCATTGTGATTCCTGGCCTCTTCGACTGGCTCCTGGTTGCCTCGATCACGTTCACCTCAAAAGGCTCAACATAGTGGGCTTCAGCCTGCAATGGATTTGAGTCGACAGCCATGGGGGTTTTGTCAGCAAACTTCAACCTCCCTTCTTCGATAGCGTCTTGCACAAGATTCCTGAAAAGAAAACATTGAGAAGTTTTATGGCCCGAAAAATTATGATATTTGCAAAAGCCTCTCTTCTTTCTTTGATCAAGAGGAGGCACTTTTACCCCTGGGGGTACTATCATTTGGCCATCTTTTACAAGCAAGTCAAATATTTCATCACATTTCGTGATGTCAAAACTATAAGTCTTTTTGGGGAACCTATCGTTGGTCCTCTCTGGACCAATGGGATTTTTCCCACTTGAGGGGACTAACAGTTTGCAAGAGTATGGTGGCCCTTGTTTTAGTTCCGCTAAATCGACTTCTCCTTCTTCGACAGTTATAGTATCGTCGAAGGATTCTGGATCTTCGCCATCCATCTCGACATACGCTATCCTTTCTCTCTTATGAGTTTTCGTTGCCTTTGCTTTTTCAGCTTTGAGGCGTTCTACCTGTCGAACTCTGTCGGTCAGTTGGGCCATGTCTCTCAGGTATTGGGTGTCTAACTTCTTCCTAATGGAATAATCTAAACCGCCTGCGGCTATTTCGACTAACTCATGTTCCGGCACTTGTGTAAAACATCTCGCTTTGAGCAACCTAAACCTATTTAGATATTCGTCTATAGGTTCAGTGAAACGTCTCTTTACACTGGCCAATTCTTTCAGGCTTATCTTGGTTTGCCCCATGTAGAATTGTTCATGGAACAATCTTTCCAACTGGGTCCAGTGATGGATCGAATTGGGGGGGAGAGTTGTAAACCAAGTAAAAACGTTCTTTGTTAAAGAGCTTGGGAAGTACTTAATCCTCAGGTTTTCGTTATTCGAAATATCTCCTGCTTCAATCAAGTATCTCGCCACATGTTCGACAGTAGATTCTGTCGTGTCCCCAGAGAACTTAGTGAATTTGGGGACTTTACATCTAGGAGGTAAGTCTGTTTGTAACACGTATTCTGACAATGGGGACGTAAAGTTGGGCCTTCGAAAGCCCATGTTCATCCCATTTTGAGTCATGATCCTTTCGATCATGGTTACCAGATTATTTTCCAAACCCATGTTTTGGTATTGGATATGCTGAACTACTTCGTCAGCATTTTGGTTTCTGTTAACTAACCTTACCTCTGGGGTTATTACCCTAGGTTCCTCGACAGGTTGCTCCAATCGTGCCCTAAGGTTTTCTTCGACAGGCTGTTGGACTTGGTTGATGGTGGTTTCTTCCTCTAAAAATATACCCTGGTTTCCCCTTATTTGCGCCCTTTGGGGCTGTCGAATAGGTTGGGGTACTCCAAAGAAATCAGCCAAACGCGTCATTTGCGCTGTCATCTGCTGATTCGATTGAGTAGTGTTTTGTATTAGAGGGTTCAGCACTGTACTTAAAGTTTGTGCCAACATTTGCACCATATCATGGTTGCTTTCTTCCATTTGTTGCCTCAAGACTGCTGTCGAGGCATTTGTAAGGCCATGGGCTACTTGGGACGTTACTCCTAAGAGTTGGGTCCTATTTCTATTCGCCATACCTACTCCAGAACCTTGGAGTGGCGAAGAGGCACTCACTAAAGGGTCTGAAAAAGTGGACGCAGCATTCGTCAGGCTAGCCAAGTCAGAAGTTGGCATGCCATAGAGTGGTTCTCGATTATGACCTCCTGTCATAAATCCTGGGGGAACAAAAGGCCTTGTGCCTAAATTTCCCCTTGGTGGGGGAGTTCCCAAAGGCACTCTGGGGCCTGTGAACGGAGGTAATGGCCCCGTTGCTGTGACCGTTACTGCTGGTGTCGAACCAGCGGTTATCGCTTCACTTACGGTCGGGATAACCGTTGCTCCCACATTTGTTTGTGGGATCTCGTTATTGTTTGGCGGATTCGCCATCTCTTCCCTTCTTCTGGTAGTATTGGTATCGTTAGTGTATGTTCTACCACTTCTCAATAACATGCAACACTCCTCGAAAAGATGAGATTATTTTCAAAAATCAACACACAGTCCCACCAGGTGTGCCAATTTGTTTACCGTGGTTATTGGTAAACAACCGCTGATCCTCCAAATGGTTACTTATTTGGTTACTCGCAGGATCGATCAGATTGATCCTAGGACATAGGTTGATTTTGAGGTTTTGATTAAATTGGATAATGGTTAAATGACAATAAAATAAAGAGGCTTTAAATAAATTGCATGAAGAAGTAGGCTTGGTAAAATAAATGAAGGCTTGCAGTAAAGGATTTCGACAGGAAAGTAAAGAAGAAAGCAAGTAAAATTTCTGGAAAAGTAAATGACTTTGATTAATAAAGTTGGTGTTTCACACATACATTTCTCAACAATTCTTTCTCACACGTTGGGTACTCGAATCTATATGAGTGACTTTGTATATAATTGTGAACACACGCGAGAAACTGCGTGAACTACTACTATTTATACTAAAACATCCCAAGTAACCGTCGGGCAGTTACACTGCTTCGAGATGATCCCACTTGGCACGTTCTCAACGTTCGACGCTCCAGATCTTTGCACGTTGCACTTGATAACCGCTGGAAACCGTTTTCCCTCCAAATGCTTGAATTTCAAACCGTTCCACTCTGAACCATCGAACACCTTCGTCGAGAAGCATCTTCGACGAGAAACACCTTCGACGTTGAAGGCAACCAACTTCTCCCTTGGAAGAAATCTTCTAAGCGCAGTGTCATCTTTCGATGGGCATTTCGACAGACCCAGCTGATTGAAAACAACCTTCAGCTTTAATGGCTGACATTAATGAAACAAGGGTGTCGAATTTAAGAGCCAACAATACTGCTTCAACTATATCGGTCTATGATGTATAGTTCCCTCACAGTCTATTGCTACTTACCTAAAAGGTGTCCCCCAGATCCGAGTTAGGATCTATAGTAACTCTGATACAAAGCCCACAAAGATAAAGCAATCAAATCAAACAATTGAAAACAATATGATGAACTAATCCTAAGGTACACCCCACTTATTAATTCCCCAGCAGAGTCGCCAGTTCTGTGATACGGTGGCCAGAACCGGGACTTGTTTTAAGGGAATTGCTGGTTTGCATTTTGCGTTTGTGTTTGCAAAATGTCGCGGTAAGCAAGAGTCGCCACCGACTTTTATTTTATCCAACAAGGAAAGGAAAAAAAGCACATAAAAATTCCTTTTTCGAGATATTTCTGAGTATGGGGGGTAGATTATAGAAAGGGAAGGTATTAGCACCCTTTCTATCGTAGTTATCTACGGGCTCTTAGGTACTTGCTCATCATTTTCAAAATTGTTTTCTGTGTGTTTGTGTGATTTGAAAAGCTTTTGTTTTGACTTCGATTTAACTCTTGCTTCTGTCTTCAAGAGTGTAATGAAGTGTTTTTGAAAACTTTGTTTGTAAAAGAGTGTAAGTGTGAAAAAATTTGTTTTGGATTGAGCAAGTACTTAAGATCTAATCTACCTACTCGAAAAAAGAATCATTTTGTATTTGTTTCCTTTAGACAGCGTTATCCCACTATTAGTGAGTAGGTAGCACCGTCGTTGGAGTTTGAGGGTCAATTCAAAAGGGACGTACGGTCACTATTGCAATGTTAGGACGTCTTAGTAGTAACCCTAATGTCTTAGATCAATTATCCGAGGCAACAATATCCGAGGCAACCTTTCCGAGGCAACTTTGATCTTCTGACAAAAGGACGACCACTAAGGCATCCTATACTCAATGACCGTTTACCGAAGGCAACCAAGTGGGAGTGTACCCTAGGAGTGCGCATGTGCGAGTGATTCAATTTCAGATTATTATCTTTGCACATTTAAGGTTATCTAACTGTTTTAAAGTTTACATATACTCTTGTCATGCATCCTAATATCATACATCTAACAGTTAAATAGTATACGGAATTTAAAGTGCGGAAATTAAACTACGCTATTACAAGGCTTTGGGTATTTACATAGCCAAAAACAAACCCTTTGAAAATAAAGCGATAAAAGTAAAGACCTAATAAACTATTACAACTTGTGAGCAGATACAATAATTGGGTAAAAATAATAAAATAAAGCGCGCGATGAAAATTAGAACGAGTGCGAATTAGGGTTTTGACCCTTCTATCCTAATTAAAAGAGAAAAAATGTTTTTGTTGTTTTTTAATAAAAGAATTAAGTTTTCTAAATTAAATGTGCAATTAATTAGTTAATTAAATTAATTAATGAAAATAATTACATGGCCTATTTTGTGGTTTTTTTGGTTATTTTTAAGAAAAGAAAATATAATTAAGTTAGAATTAAAAAACTTATTTGTTCTAATTAATTTTAATTATATACAAAAAGAATTAAAATTATCTAAATTAACAACCTAATTAAATTATTTAATTTTTTGTATATAAAAAAAAATCTAAACCTAATTTGTGGAAAGTATTATTTTTATGATTTTTTAATAAAAAAGAAAATAATTAATTTGTTAGTAAATAAAATAAATAAGTTAAATTAAATAAAATAAAAAGAATAGAGAAGAGATTTGGGCCTGAGCAATTATGGGGGGTGCAAGAAGCAATCTTGGGCCCAACAATCTGAAGTCCATGTTTGACTTCCATGATTTGATGTTATGCGTTTGACTAGGCTTATGATGTTCCCTCATGGATGGCCCTTGGATCTGGCCATCTGACACTTGGCTGGCTGGATTGTGAGGACATATGGTAATCCCCTGGCTTGGCAAGCGCACCTGAATCTGAAAATAAAAATAATATACAAGCAAAGGGGGACCTGGGATTCGAACCCAGGTCCTGAAGCTCTTTCCACGCCCTCACTACCACTGCATCACTTGTGTTTGTTGTACATAATATAAACAAGAATTATTATAAAATAACCAAGCGAAATAAAGAAACAATGCGCGCGAATTTTTAAATGGACGAGTGAGGTGATACCACGCCATCATCCCTGTCCTTGGTCCGTTGCTAAAAGTGAAACACTTTTACCTACGGACGTTTGTCCGTCGCTACAAACAGAGCTTGTTCCAAAATCTTCCATGAGCAACATAAATGACACCTAATTCCATGGTTGGAACCGTCTTGTCCTCCTGAACATGATGGTACCCTTCATGAAGGCTAATTTTGCCTGCAAACAAAAAGCCTAAAACGAAACCCCAAACCCTAATAATGGCAATTCTCCATTTAGTCCATATAAATGCAATTAAACATTACAGAAAGATTGTAAATGTCTTAAGGATCAAGAATATATGGTTAATTCATGCTAACAATGTCTAAATCATGCAAACTGAATTCAAGAAATAAACAATGTCGTGATGGACTTACAGCGCGATATAGGGCCTGGAAATGCCTGATTTTGATTTCTTTTGCTTGCAGATGACCTCAGGAAACGATTGGGATGGTCATACGATCTTGAATTTGCCTGTAACTAGGAATTCGATTCACCACTTTTTCTTGTTTTTCAAGTTTTGGTTCTGGTTCATACGCCTCTTTTGGTCTGCATTCCTTCTATATGTATTGAGGAATGAATTAGGGTTAAAAACCTAGCCTCAATCTTCCTCCATCAATGTCCTTGATCTTGATTTGATTCACCTTAAAATCTTTCCAAAAATGGCCTAATTCAATCTTTGTGTGCAACCCATGCCTTTACACGAATTTGATCTCATGCTAGCTGGATATTAAGACCTGAATCATGTAAAAAATCTTTGAATTTCAATGTTTTGGATTTTATATGATTTGTTTTGATTTAAAATGATTTAATTCAAATAAAAATCAAAATAAATAATATAAATAAGATAATTACAAGTGGCAAAGGATAGAGCTCGTGGACTATGTTTCCAACTCAAAACAAGTGAAAAAGATTGGGCCCATTTGGCAAAAATTGAAGTTTTAGGCAAAGTTGACTTTTGACAATTTTGCAAAAAAGGTCAACTTCACCAATGCATAACTTCGTCAATTTTGACTCTTTGAAGGTGTTCTTGGACTTTTTAGAAAGCTTGAGATGTCCTCTAAGCAACCCTTTTGGTATCGTCTTAATTTTATATTCTATGCTCATGTATGAAGCTTTGACTAAAAAGGTGTTTTTGTTGACTTTTCAAAATGACCTATAATGTCCAAATTTATAACTTCTTGTGAGTGCATATTTTGAACTTGGGAGATGAATATAGATTGTAGAGAATTTCATCCTCTTAAAAATGAGCTTTGGATGGGTCATTTCTCATAAAGTATGAGAAAGTTATGCTTGGTCAAAGTTGAGTTGACTTTTCCTACAAAACCCTAACTTAGCAACTTTTGGTCCTTGATGAATTATGAGCAATCCTTGATGAATCATGATCAACCCTTGATAAAATAATGAAATATACTTCAAAATGAGGATGTTGACCAAAAATCTTGAAGTTTGACTGTATGGGGGCCACAATTGACTTTTGCCCTAGCACAGTCGATTTTCAGGCCTTTGAGCAATTGACTGAGTAAACTTTCTCTGTAGGGCTTGAAACTTGACATGGATGATCTTGGGAACATGTTAGAACATTGGTGAGATTTTGGGATCCCTTGGACTCAAGTATCTTGATGCAACATGAAACCCTAATTTGAGGTAGACTTCCTTAGGAGAGAGCTTGTCTGGTCAACCCTTGGACTTCCTTGAGCAACTTGAGAGTTTTTCTTGAAATGTTTTGAGAAATATGGGAGGGCAAATTTTGGGGTATAACACCCATGAACATGTCAATTAGTTCTCTGTCAGTTAGTGATGGTTGAACCCTACCTGCAAGATCCCTCCATTTTTGTGGGTACTCCTTGAACCCCTCATTAGTAACCATTGTCATACCTTGAAGCTAGACTCTGGTTGGTGCCAGATCCACATTGTATTGATAATGATGATAAAAAGCAGTGGCTAGATCTTCCCATGTGTGGATGCGGGAACCCTCCAATTGATAGATCCATTCTAGTTGAGTCCCAGCCAGACTCTCTTGGAAGAAATGGATCCAGAGTTTTTTATCGGTAGTGTGCGGCTGCATCTTGTGCACGTAAGACCTTAGATGAAGTTTTAGGCAGGAAACCCTGTCATACTTAGCGAAGACCGATATTTTGAACTTATGGGGAATGACGACCCCATGTACTAAACCCAACTCACTAAAATCCAAACCAGGCACGGCTTGAATTTCAATAGCTTTTAGCATATCCTCCAATTGCTTGTATTTATCCTCAGTCAAAGGGTATTGCTCATCAAAGTAGTCTTCATCTTCAAAATCTTGATTATTGGCACCCCTAACATGGGTTCTCCTTGCCTCCTCATCTTGATTTTCGTCCTCCTCAGATGACTCTTCGATTATCATTACCTGACGAATCGGACCTTTGAATCTCTTACCCATGTTGATGAAGGCCTTCTTTTTGGTTTTCTTCTTGGCTACCAACATAGTCATCAACTCTTGTTGCCCCTTAGCCAGGGTCAGCAAGGTCTCTTGGAATTGGGAATTCTGCACTTGCAATTCCTTCACTGTTTGTTCGATATCCATCTTAATGAAATAAACAGTAGAAAGATAAGGAAACCTGTTGTGGAAAACCTATTTATGTTATGATGCATGAAAATGCGTATGCAAATGATTTCAAGGACTTAGGAGATTTAAATTTGTTTAGACAAAAGGAACAAACATCAATTGTATTAATAAGTTCAAATTGATTACAAACATGCCTCTTGGGCTTACAATGGAGGGAACAAATACAAAATAAACTCCCAAGACAAAAATATCGAGCGTATCCTCTTCGGTGCAATGTATGCGTTCAAACTTCGCTCTTCATGAAGTTGTCTTGTGAGCTCCAGAACTTTCTTCTCACTGGCATAGAATTGGGTCTCAAAGGTATCTTGTTCTTCCTTGAGCTGGATCCAAGACTTTTGCAATTCTTTGAAGTTTGTCGATATATCAGGATGAAAAATGATGTGAGACTCATCCTCTTGAATAATAGGCTCTGAAATCACTGGCAGGATAGCAGCGTACGACATCATAAGACTTTGAGCACGAGCTTCCACCCATTTGAGGTATGGCTCCAAAGGGATGAAGTTCTTACGCCCTAAGGTCTTGCTATCAGTCTTCTTAACCATGCCCCAATCACGGATGAACCTCTGGTGATAACCTTGCATATCATTTGAATAGTCGAACACAATACCTTGGATGAGCATATCATAAGGACCATACCTTCGGGCGTAACCAAACTGAAGTAGGGATAAAGAGGGGTTGTAAGTGATGCCTCCTCTAATTCCAAGGAGTGTCACATTAGGAAATTCTCCGCAGCGATCAATAAAAGAGATATCTTCTTGAGAGCGAGGGCACCAATGGATATCAGAGTGAGAACGAGACATTAACCTTTGGTTCCACCTTAAGCCTAACTCATTCTTCATTACTGACCGAGAAAGGTGCAAAATAAACCATCTATAGAGCAAATGCATACAACATATAAGAGTTCCTCATTTCTTCATAGTACAGGTGTGGAGTGAATGTAGAATATCCCCGAGCAATGTAGGCACTGGATTATGAGCAAGGAAGATGTTGATGGCACTGACATTTATAAACTGGTCTGAATTGGGGAACAAAACCAACCCATAGATCAAGAGGTCTAAGACATCTTCAAAGGCATGGTAACTCATAGCATCCAGGAATACCTGAGCTTTCTTTATTAGAAATTTTGCAAGGAGGCCCTTAACTCCACTTCTTCTTTCCCAATTGGGCTCAATGTCAGATGGCTTCAAATGCAAAGCTACGGCAACATTTTCAGAAGCTGGATCTTGTTCTAAACCAGTGAAAGGTACCTGCTCCAATATAGGCGAACCAAGTATCTTGGAGAATTCTTCCAGCGTGGGCACCAACTGATAGTCAGGAAATGTGAAGCAATGGTGCTTAGGATCGAAGAACTGGAATAAGATAGTCATTAGACCTTCGTCAAAACTGGTAGTAACCAAACTGAGCAAGTGACCATATCTCTTGTTGAATGATGATCTCTCAAGAACGTTTAAGACCATTTCCTTGAGTTTGGGAGGGATCTCTACAAAATTTATTCGAATGGTTTTTCTGCGAGCTGAATCCATGACCTATAAAATAGAGAAGATGTAAATCCACAAGCCCTTGAAATGGTTAGTGTACATGTCATGTTATGATGTTTATGATGTTATGATTATGCTTTAAAATCACAGATATGTCAAACACAAACAAGTCACACAAAGACCTTAGGTTTAAAGGCTTGCATGTGTTTTAAAGGTAAGTACCCTCTTGAAGTTTCAGTTGGCTCAACCTTTCCTATTAATAATAACCAGGTTCTAAGGATTCTCATATCACTAACCTTTCTTTTAGGCATTGTTTTAGCTCAAGCACCAAAGTGTTGAAGCCAAAATATCCCAAAAGTATAATCTCAATGAGTGTAGTATCGAGTATCAACCAATCTTCGATCGAAACCAAAGTCGGCCATCTTACTACTTTCTAATGGCTTAGGATGAGTCAATTAAAGGTTCTAAAGGTCAGTTAGTGCTTAATGACACTATAAGGAAGCCTAATGTTATCCTTGATTGACTCAAGGAACATTAGTACAAGACAGAGTATCGTGCTAATGTGGCTATCACTTTGTCCATATCAGTCTACACCGTACAACCTCCATGATTTATTGCTACTTACCTAAAAAGGTGCCCCAGATCCGGGTGTAGGATTTTTTAGTAACAAGCCAAATAAGCCCTCAAAAGTAAAACATACAAATCAAATAATGAAAGAAATTAAATGTGATCTAAATCTAAGGTAACCTCACTTTCGAGATATCTCCAGCAGAGTCGTCAGTTCTGTAATACGGTGGAAGAACTGACTTGGTTGTTTTACGTTTGATCGCAATTGTCGTGGATAGCAAGAGTCGCCACTGACTTTTCTTTTATCCAATAAGGAAAGGGTGAAAAGAACAGGAAAGACCTTTGGAGATTTTTTCTTGAGTTCGGGGGGTAGATTATGAAAAGGGAAGGTGTTAGTATCCTTTTCATCCATAGTTATCTATGGGCTCTTAGTTGCTTGCTATATCACTTTTGAAATTTTTTTGTTTGAAATGTGTTTGTAGCGGGTTTTGAAAGTATTTTTGAAAAACGCCTTCGTTTAGGCAAATTATGTAATGATTCCCGTCTCTATAAGAATGCATACAAAGTGTTGGACTTTTTGAAAATATTTCATGTTTTGAAAATGGTTGGTGTGTTTTGAAAGATGTTTTGAAGATTGATTGTGAGCAAGCAACTATGACCGTTCTACCTACTCAAAAAGTATTAGTTTTTTTCCTCCTTCCTTTGATATTGTTATCTTACCATTGATTGCTAAGAAGCCTTATCTTTGGATGTAAAGGGACGGACGCGGGTCATTGTATAGTCATGAATAGCAATGTTGTGATATATCTTAGCATTTCTCTTGAGGGACTAAGATCATTTGTAAGGCAACATTCGAAGCGTCATCGAGGGACTTTTATCTTGTATTTTTGTTTGTTTTTGCTAAGATGTCTCACATGCATATCATGACCATTTTTCATAAGGCAACAAGTGGAGTTAACCCTAGAGGTGCAAGTGTGCAAGTGTTTATTTTTTTCATGCTTGATTTTGTCTTGGATTAAGGTTTTCTAAGCATTGATTTTATCTTTCCATACAAACCCCAATTACTAGCATTTATATGAAAGCGATAAATTGCGGAAAGTACATTTACTATGCTATTATATCACTCGGGGATGGGGTGTACAAATTTACAAATAGGGATTGCAAGAAATTAAACCTAATTATCTATTACAATCATATCGAACTTAAATAATGTACAAGAATTAAAATGTATATGATGTACAAGGATAGAAATGGAAAGGGAATGGATTTTGGTTAATTAAAATAAAATGAAAATAAAATATTTTTTTGTGATATTTTTATATATTTATAAAATAGACATTGTAAATAAATAATGTGCAAAAAATCAACTCAAAAGGAGTTGTTTTGATTGGTTGGAAAAAATGTTGAAGTTTGTTAAAAAAATGAAAGCAAAGCAAGTGATAAATATTTGTTTTGGTTCTGCCAAGGTTTGAACCCAGGTTATCCACCCCTTCCATTCAAAATAACCAACACTCAATATGTTGTAAACCTGCATTTTAGTTTGTAAAAATGACAAAATAAATACAAAAGGTCTCACTGGAGCTCGAACCCAGAACCTTACACAGAAATGCCTTTCGCGCGCGCTGTTTGTACCACTGGGGTGATCTGTTTCATCTGTTAGTTATACAATTTGCACTAAATATAAAATGAATTCATTTATGAAAATTTAAGCATGGTTTCATCTTCTTCCTTCGCGTGCACAAGGATATGTATCACCATG
The DNA here is from genome assembly GCA_948472305.1 of Vicia faba. Classification (NCBI taxonomy): domain Eukaryota; kingdom Viridiplantae; phylum Streptophyta; class Magnoliopsida; order Fabales; family Fabaceae; genus Vicia; species Vicia faba. The sequence continues at coordinate 1,497,956,193 of OX451736.1, forward strand.
TTAAGCTTCTAAAATCTTTGATTCTCAACCAAATCGAAAAGTGTAAATATCAAACCTGTCTAGAATTTGAAAACGAATCCAAACACATGATTTCAAGAGCTGTGAATTAAAGCTTAGCATGACTTTTAATTGGTACCAAAATCAAAACCTAACTAGTCAGAGAAGAAATTCTCAAGACACAAGCAATGAAAATTAAAACTAAGAGCATGGTCAGCTTCCTAGACATGATATTTACATTTTTTCTTTTATTTGTATGTGCTAAAAATGCTTGTATCAAGATATCACAGTTTAAGAAATCTTACCTCTTAAAGTGAAATTCGAATGAGCTCTGTATAACCTCCAGAAATGGTTCGAATCAGGATTAAGCTTGCTCGGACCTCCCTAAAGCTACTCCAGTTGCTAGAACATCTTGTAGCTTGCCCAACTGTTCTGGACAAGTCAAGCTGTAATGGTGGATTTTTAGAAAATGGTGGATGAGGAAGAAGGAATTACATGGGTGGTTGAAGGGTCGGGATTGTGTCTATGTGGTGTATAGATGATGTTCGAATGGAAAAATGGAAAATGCTCGAAGGATTTTGGGGTTGGCTCTTCAAAGTCAGAAATGGCAAGCAATGTTGCTTTGGATGCAGATTCTTAGTTCAAAGAGTTTTGAGAGTGTTCTAAGGCTCGTAAAATCTCTTCTTTTTTTTCTTTGTCAAAGACTTGTATATATGTATGGAAAAGGGTTAGATGTTGCTTGCATACCATATTTCTGAGTTCTAGCCTTTTGGAACTATCACTTGCTTTTTTCAAGGAAAAAGTGAGAAGACAGGTTCCAAAGTATTATACAAGCATGATCTGAGTTGGTAGTAGCCTTAGACATGTTGCTTTTAGTTTGTAGGGGTTATGTGTGCAGAAAGGACAAGCACAAGGCTCAATACAAAAACTTTTCTAAAAATGGAAATGGTAACTTTATGCCATTAAGGGAAAATTGGCTTGGACAATACTTTAAACACTTGGGTAAGAGCTTAATTAATTGTGTAAACAATTAATTATGGAGTGAAATGTAAGTTTGAGGCCTGCAAATCAAGATCATGTAGCATAGCCTATGGATTCTGTTTTCAACTTGATTCCTTGAATCGAATACTCCGTCCTTTCATTTTGATCACAGAGATCCATAATTTTTGACCAGACTCATCAACATACAAAGCAATATTCGTTTCCACCAATTGTGTGTCCTTTGAATGGACCAACAATTGTATGTTTTTCGAATCCATCAATTGTATATTCTTCAAATGGACCACCAATTGTAAGTTCTTCAAATCCATCAATTATATGTTTTTTGAATCCACCAATTGTATGTTCTTCGAATGGACCATCAAATGTATGTTCTTTGAATGGACCATATTCATCTGGATGTACCACTTTAAGCATGCAAGATGATCTCATTGGCATAGTCAAAATGAAAGAAATTATGGATTGCTTTCCTAGTTCACAAAGTTTTGTCAGGCATCTCAAGACTTAGAAAACCATATCTTGAGTAATCAATTGAAAATTAAAATGTCCAAACTTCAAATGCCACAACCAACTATCCTTGTGGTTCGAAGAAAGTATGAAGATAAACTTGCTTTGTGGATCGAAGCAAGCATGAAGGAAGTCATTGATTTGTGGATCGAAGCAGGTTGAAAGGTGGATGGAAGTAAGCATGAAGAAAGCCATTTATTTGTGAATCGAAGCAGGTTGAGAGGTGGATCGAAGCAGACATAAAGATAGCCAATTCCCAATTGAATCTTGTTTAGAGGTCGATCGAAGCAGGTTGCTTTGAAGGAAACCATTTCCCAATCGAAGCTTGTGGATCAGAGAAAACTTGCTCTTCTTCGATTTGTCAAAATCTGTCCACCACTCCTTTCGATCTGCTTTGCCCTTTCGACGGTTTCCTCTTCCTCCTTTCTTTGACATAATGCTTGAAAGCCCAATATGATCCATGGAAACTGTATGGGGCATTAAAATTCCAATTGTACTTGTCCAAACCCAAACCTTAATTTGAGCCATCCGTGTTGAGGAAGTATCTTGAGTTGATAAAACATTGTGCAGTCTTGACCCAATAGAAATCTTTTGAGAAAATTCTTGAGAAATGAGAGGGAAAATTTTGGGGTATAACACATGGTATCCCACGTGCATCAAAGAATCCTCATACCTAGTTTCAATCCATACATCACAAGTTTGCTCCATCAATTAGCCAAATGATTGAAAATTAGTTGTATTGAACAAAAAGTCAACTATGACCAATTGACAGTCAAAATTCATCATTTTTTGTCAATATCATGATTTTGAAGTCATATTCATCATTTGATTAAGGGTTGATCATGATTCATCAACAAAACTCAAGATTCATCAAAAGTCAAAAGTTACTAAATTAGGATTTTCTTAAGGAGAAGTCAACTGAACTTTGACCAAGCATAACTTTCACATACTTCATCAAAAATTTCTCAACATAAGCTCATTTTGAAGGAAATCCAATTCTCTACAACTTTGTCTCTCTAAGCTCAAGGGCAAAAATACTTCATTTGAGATATATAGGCCAAAACTTTATAGGTCATTTTGAAAGTCAACAAAAAGACATCTTTTGTCAAAGCAAATTACATCAAGTTAAAGACTTCAAATGAAAAAATGACTGACATGAAATTTGTAGGAGACATCTTGAGGTTTCCAAAAATTTAAGGATCATCTTCATATGACAAAAATTGAGAGAGTTTAGATTGGTGCAAATTGAGCAATTTTAAAAAACGAATGAAGTCCAAATTGAGCAAACGATAATTTTTGGGCTAATGGGCCTAAGTTTTTAGGTTCAAACATGTTCATGATCTCGTATTATACCTCTAAATCCATTCATATATTTTTGTGATTTTTATTTTTATTTTATTAAATTAAATTCCAAATAAATCAAATAAAATATAAAACTAATGGATTAAGGCACAAGGCTTTTGTTTTGGATCGGATTTGGAGGCCCACAAATCTACCTTGAAGTTGAAGAAATTGTGTGGTCTATATTTGAAACAAAACTTTGTTGGTTTTAGAAGGTTTTAACTTATTTTCAAACAAAATCAAAGATGTGATTTCATGAGGTATCCAAGCCCACCATTTGACCTAATCTTCTCTCCTATAAATACACAACAATGCATACCAAGAAGGACACACATGCTGCATCATAGAAGCAACCCTAAAAATTCCAATTTTTTCAAGAAACTAGGGCAAACTCAAACCCTCGTGTGCAGCCTTTATCAATCTGTTCCAAGCATTCTATCACACTCTTGAGGTTCCCAGGAGTTCATCCCAATCATTACTCAAGCTTGAAGCACGCCAAAGCTCTCTCCCTCAACTGCACCAGTTTGTTAACCTTTCTTGAATTCAAACTTTTAATCCATGCAATTTAAATGAATTTTATGCATACATTCATGTTCATATTGATGTGTAGAACTGTCTTAAAGTATTACTTGTGAGGTTTGACGGAGGAGTGAAGATCCGCCATTGTTAGCGCAATTTGAAATATTTTCTTTGAAACTCACTCTACAAGCAATTTCAGGTCAAACCAATGCTTCCATTGGATTCACAAGGGTCAAATTAGGGGGATAGGGTTCATCTTGTGTTTCAATTTTTCTTATTTCGTAGGTTTTCAAAATCTCCTCACCGGAGAAGATGAAGTTGACACCCTCCATGATGGTTTGACCCTTCTGACTCAGGCGACCTAGGCGTGGCGTTTTCCCATTGGTCCATTCAAAACCCCAGACCCCACCTGAACGTGCGTATTATTTGGTTGATAATTTTAATTATTTATTTATCTTATATTGTTTGCTGATTGGATGACGAACGTGTAACAACAATTGGCCTGGTGGTAAGAGATATGTTTGGCATAGTAAATGGCGTGGGTTCGAGCCAGCCTTTTGTCAAAATTATTTTGTTTTTCAGGATAACACGCGGGTTAACACCAAATTGGTTGGTTCTCATTCCATGTCACAAACAACATTATGGCGCAGTGGTAGGAGGCATACCTGTGAGGCTGAGGGCATGGGTTCAACTCCCACCCCATGCATTTGTATTTTTTTCTTATTTTTACTAACCCTAATTTTCACTCTATTTTACTAATTATTTTCTAATTAACCATTAACAAACCTTAAACTTTTTTCAAAACCATAACAAATTAGGATTAGGGTTTCCTAGTTAGTAATTAATTTTTTGATATATATTTATTTATTAATTAATTAAGTTAATTAGCTTTTTTTTCTTAATATTAAAACTAATTAGACATAATTAGGTTTTTATTAATTATCATTTAAATTATTTTCTACAAAAAAACACCAAAAACATTAATTTAGAATTTTAGGCATTTAAACATTTTTCTAACATTTTTCTTATTTCTTTTTGCTATTTAATTTTATTAGACAAGTGTATAGGTCGCACTCTCAATTTTAATAGTGTAGATTTACATTCTCTCATTTTTTCTGATTATGTAACTGCTCACATGATGTAATAGCTTAGGTTTAATTTTCTGCACTTTACATTCCGCACATTATACTTTTTAACTGTTAGTAATTAGGGTTTGTATAGAAAGAATAACAATTGGACATAGAAAACCTAATTTTCAAGATTAACATAACTGAATTAACACACTCTTCACACTTGCACCTTTAGGGTAACCTCTCTTGTTGCCTTACAAAACATTGGTCACGTCCCTCAAAAGTGGGGATACTTTAGCAAAATACCCTCAATTTAACAATATCATCATGGTCCCTTTCGAATAAAGATCATGATCCCTGGATGACCTTTCAAGTTGCCTACAAAATGATCTAGTCCCTCGATGACCCTACGAGTAAAATGATGATAGTCCATTCGATACAATTGTTAAAGTATCCTTACATGTTGTCTTTGATAACCATACGATGACCCTACGCTTGTCCCTTCTCATCCAATAGATATTATTACCTACCAACTAATGGTATAGATAATACTATCTCCAAAGAAGAAGGAAAATAAAAAGAAAAACTTTAGTGGGTAAGAACTCTTGAATGCTTGCTCACAACCTTTTTCACAACTCAAAACATTTCTCACACTACACTTTCAGACAAGATATTTTCAAAAATACTTTGTATACATTCTTGAGGACTGACACAAGGATTACTATAGAGTTAGCCTTACATTGTCATTTCAAAATATTTTCAAACAAATCACACACGCACACAAAGCAAGTTTTTTTTAAAGTGAGCTAAGCAATTGAGAGCCCGTAGATAACTACGGATGAAAAGGGTGTTAACACATTCCCTTTTCATAATTTACCCACTGAACTCAAAATATATCAAAGGTCTTTCCTGTTCTTTTCACCTTTCCTAATTGTTGGATAAAAGAAAAGTCGGTGGTGACTTTTGCTAACCGCAACATTTGCGATAAAACCAAAAAGTCAGTTCTCCCACCATATTACAAAACTGGCGACTCTGCTGGGGAGATATCTAAAAGAGGGGTTACCTTAAGAGTTAGATCACTTTACTTGATTTTATTGTATGCTTTGTCTTATTTACTTTAAGGGTTCATGCTTGGGTATTATTACTTGTGTGAAAGATCCAACACCTAGATCTAGTGATTCCTTAGGTAAGTTGTAATAGATCATAAAGGTTGTAAGGCGTATACCGATATGGTTAACATGATAGCTACAATTAGTGTGACACTTTGGTTTATACTGATGTTCCTTGATTTAGTCGAGGATAACATTAGGCTTCCGCGTGGTGTCGTTAATACTAACTTATTTTTGAACCTTAATTGACCCATCGTAGCCATTAGAAAGTAGTGAGATAGTCGGCTTTGGTGCTGTCGAAAGTTGGTTGATACTCGAGGCTATGCTCATTGAGATTCGACTTTCGGGGTGTTTTATTGGCAAGCCAGTTGTCGTGCTAAAAGAAAGCCTGCAAGAAAGATTTGTGATATGAGATTCTTAGAACCCGATTACTATTTTAGGACAGGTTGAGCCAACTTAACTTCAGTAGGGAAGGGTATTTACCTATGAACTTCATGCAAGCCTTTAAACTGAAGGATCTTGTTTGTGTTTTCTACTTATTTAATATGAACATAACATTATATCATCATAACATAACATTTTCGCTAACCATTTTAAGGACCTAGGTATTTATCTTTGTTCCTTATTGCAGGTTATGGCCTCCGCTCGCAAAAATACTATTTGAATCAACTTTGTAGGGTACCTTCCAAGCTTAAGGAGTTAGTCTCAAAGGTTCCCGAAAACTCTCAATTCACCAAGAGGCATGGTTATCTACTCAGTTTGGTTACCTCGTGTTTTGAAGAAGACATGATTCTGTTCCAGTTCTTTGATCCTAAGCATCACTGTTTTACCTTCCCAGACTATCAGTTGGTACCCACAATGGAAGAGTTTTCTAAGCTACTTGGAGTGCCTATTCTTGATCAGACACCCTTCACTGGTTTAGAGAAAGTTCCAAAACCTGAAGTTATTACAGCGGCCTTACATCTGAAGCGGTCAGACATTGTGTCTAATTGGGAAACAAGAAGTGGAGTTAAAGGTCTTCTTGCTAAATTTCTGATAGAGAAGGCTCAATTGTTTCTAGATACTATGAGTTTCATGCTTTTGAGGAGATCTTGGCTCTGTTGATCTATGGTTTGGTATTATTCCCTAATCCAAACCAACTCATAGATATGAACACCATCAAAATATTCCTTACTCATAATCACGTGCCTACTTTGCTTGGAGATATTTTGCACTCTCTTCACACTCATATTATGAGAGAGCGGGGTACTCCCATGTGGTGCATACCTTTACTATCCAGATGGTTTATTTCGCACCTTCCCCGATCAGTGATGAAGAATGAATAAGGTTTGAAGTGGTCTCGAAGGATGATGTCACTCTCTCATTCAGATATCTATTAGTGTTCCCAATCTCGGGAGGACATCACTATTATTGACCGTTGTGGGGAATTCCCTAATGTTCTACTCCTTGGCATATGGGGAGGTATTACTTACAACTCTTCTTTAGCTCTATGTTAATTCAGTTATGCTCGAACGGTCCTCATGATATGCTTATCCAGGGTATTGCATTTGATTACGAGAATGATCTTCAAGGTTACCGTCAAAAGTTTATACGTGTTTGGGGCATGGTGAATAACATTGATAGCAAGACTTTTGGACAGAAAAACTCCATCCCTTTGGAGTCCTACCTCAGATGGGTGTGATCTCGTGCTCAAAATCTTATAATTCCATATCTTGTTGTCCTACCAGTTATTATGGAGCCTGTTTTTGAAGGAGATATTCCTCATACCATTTTTCATCCTGACATGCCTACTGACCTTGAAGAGCTACATAAGTCTTAGATTCAATTGAAAGAAGAAAGTTACACCTTTGAGACTCAGTTCTATGCTAGTGAGAAGAAAGTATTGGAGCTGACAAAATGACTTCACGAAGAGCAGAGCCTTAATGCATATGTCAACACAGAGAGGAAGCGTCCATGGGAGACTTGAGTCTTAGGTCTCAGGAGTTCATAATTTGTTTCCTTGTAACCCTTTTTGTTTCCATTGTAAGCCTAAAAGGCAGTTATAATTTGAACTTACTAATAAGAGTCTTTGTTTATATTCCATTTGATTAACAAATTTAAATCCCACAAGGTTCTTGAAAACATTGCATATGCATCTACATGCCATACATATCATTGCATAACAGGTTTCCAAGACACGTTTCTCATCTTCTTCTTGTTTATTTCAGCAAAAATGGCTCTCGAATAGACAGTCAAAGATCTCCAGGATCAGAATGCTCAGTTCCAAGAGATATTCCTAAGCTTAGCCAAGGGGCAAGAAGAATTAAAGTCGCTAATCGACAACGGGAAGAAGAATAAGACAAAGAAACCAATCGACATCCTTTACATGGGGAGAAAGTTCAGAGGTCCAGTCAAGCGAGCTCAAGATCTTGATATCCCATTGGACAAAGATGACGAACAGGACGAAGATGGTAAGAGTGTTAAAACTAAAAAAACAATCATGGTTCTGAAAAATGTTCTGATGAAGAGGAAAAAGTTTATTTGGATGAACAATATTCCCCTGTTGGCGATAAGTATAAGTTGTTAGAAGAGCGTCTGAAAGCTATGGAGATCCAGAAGGTGCCTGGTTTGAACTTTGAAGAATTGGTTTTAGTCTTAAGAGTCGTCATTCCTCCTGAGTTCAAAACTCCTACCTTTGCTAAGTATGATGGTGTTTCCTTCCTGGAGCTGCATTTGAGATCATATGTTCAGAAAATTCAACCACACACTACTGACAAGAAATTGTGGTTGTATTTCTTTCAAGAAAGTCTGTCTGGAACACAATTGGAATGGTATTATCAACTCGAATGTACCAATATCCATACCTAGGAAAATTTGGCTGCAGCTTTCTATAGACAGTATCAAGATATTTCTAATTTGGCACCAACCTGCATGCAACTACAGAGTATGTCCATGGGTTCTGAGAAAGGCTTTAAAGAGTACGCACATAAATGGAGAGATCTTGCAGGAAGAGTTCAACCTCATTTGGCTGATAGAGAATTGGTTGGCATGTTCATGAGTACACTAATAGGTCCTTTCTATAATCACCTACTTGGAAGTTCTTCAGACAGTTTCACTAAACTGATATTGATAAGGGAACGTGTTGAGAATGGAATCAGAAGTGGTAAAATTTAGGTGGCTACATCTTCGAATACTACAAAGAAGTCATACAATGGTAAGAAAGAACCCAATATTGTGTACAGAGGGAAGGGTAATAATAAGAGTGACCACAACCAATATGTGGGGGTGGTTCTTATCTCTAATCTTGCACCAGTGCAACAACAACAGAATAATCAGCATAGGCAAGTCACACCCAGGAGGTAGTTCACAAAAATCAACATGTCGTTGTCTCAAGAGTTGCAACACATTTTGAAGGCAGATCTTATTACATTGAAGGGTCCTCCTCAGAATCCTAATACTTCTTCTCTCAGTTAAAATCTCAATGCAAGACGCGCATATCACTCCAACAGTCTTGGACATGACACTAACAGTTGTTGGGCATTGAAAAATAAGATTCAATATATGATTGACTCTAAGGAGATTTAGTTTGATCCTCTCAAGACTCCTAATATGATCGCTGCACCTATGCCTAATCATGAAAAAAATCAAGTCAACGCTGTGGAAGACGCTGATAGCGACTGTAACATAGACAGTTAGATTCTCCCCACTACCGGCAATGGGCTTAACAATTGGAAGACTGAATACTTTATACCAATCTCCTTTAGTTAGGAGTAAATTTTATTTTCTATTTTCTTGCTTTCAAATTTTTGGTTATGTAATTTGAACAATAACTGTAGGCCTTGTGCCTTACCCGGGGCACAATGGTCCATTTGTTTGGGTAGTCATTTTTCATCCACATATTTTCATTTAATAAATCATTGGACATTTGCATTCAAATTTTGGGCTCTTTGTTTTTATTTTATTTTATTGCTTTCAAAATAGTTATGTGTTCTTACACACATCCACATAACAAATTGCAGATCCACATCCACCCTAGGTCCCATTGATAACAATTCTGCTATTGCCAATTATGACTTCGAAAATCTGATCTACCAAGCCGAGGACAAAGGTGAGGAAGATTGTGAAAGTACTTGGAGAGCTTTCTAGACTGTTAGAGCAGGAAGAAAGAGCCATGCAACCGCATGAATAGCCAATCAAGGTTGTGAACTTGGGTACTGAAGAAGATAGGAAAGAAATCAACATAGGTGTTAACCTAGAAGACAATGTCAAAAAGAGGTTAATCCATATATTACGTGACTATGTTGAGATCTTTGATTTGTCTTATGAAGACATACTAGAGCTTAATACTGACATTGTGGTTCACCGTCTACCGATGAAGGAAGGTTGTCCTCCTATAAAGCAGAAGGTTCGTCGTATGCATCCCGAGATGTCTGAAAAGACCAAAGTTGAGGTCATGAAACAGTTCAATGCAGGTTTCTTAGTTGTTACGTCCTATCCTCAATGGGTTGCAAATATGGGGCCGGTACCTAAGAAGGACGGTAAGGTGCGTATGTGTATAGACTACAGGGGTTTGAATAGGGCAAGCCCCAAAGATGACTTTCTGCTTACGCATATTGATGTTATGGTTGATAACACCACTCAGCACAAAGTATTTTCCTTCATGGATGGTTTCTCTGGTTATAATCAAATCAAGATGGCGCCTGAAGGCATGGAGAAGACTACTTTCGTCATACAGTGGGGCACTTTTTGTTACAAAGTTATACCTTTTGGTTTGAAGAACGTCGGTGCAACATATCAGTTTGCTATGGTAGCTTTGTTCCATGATATGGTCCATCATGAGATAGAGGTTTACATTGATGATATGATAGCTAGGTCTCAGACTAAAGAAGAACATCTCGACCACCTGCACAAGTTGTTTGAGAGATTGAAGAAGTACAAGTTGAGGTTGAATCCAAACAAGTGCACCTTTGGGGTAAGATCTGGTAAAATCCTAGGTTTCATCATCAGTGGTAAAGGTATTGAAGTTGATCCTTCCAAGGTTAAAGCTATTCAAGAAATGTCAGCTCCCTGTATAGAGAAGGAAGTCACATGTTTCTTGGGATGATTGAACTGCATTTCTAGATTTATTTCCCATTTGACCACTACTTTTGAGCCAATCTTCAAGTTATTGAAGAAAGACCAAGTAGTGAAGTGGAACGATGATTGTCAGATAGCCTTTGATAAAATCAAGGAATACCACCAGGAACCTCCAATTCTGATGCCACCGATTGAAGGAATACCTCTGATCATGTACTTGACAGTATTAGAGAACTCAATGGGGTGTGTATTGGGGCAACATGACGAGTCTGGTCGAAAAGAGCATGCAATATACTACCTTAGCAAAAAGTTTATCGACTGTGAAACAAGATACTCACTGCTTGAGAAAATTTGTTGCACTTTCGCACGGGTTGATCTCCGACTAAGACAGTATATGTTGACTCATACTACTTTGTTAATCTCTAAGATGGACCCAATAAAATACATATTAAGAAACCCGTTCTCTCCGGAAGAATAACAAGATGGCGAATGGTCTTGATAGAATACGACATTCAATACACTACTCAGAAGGCAATCAAAGGAAGTGTACTGGCAGATCATTTGGCTCATCAAGCTGTAGATGACTATCAGTCTATGAATTTTGAGTTCCCATATAAGAATATCATGCTAGTTACTAATTATGAAGAACCTGGACCATAAGAAGGATCTGAACTGGGATCCCAATGGACTATGGTTTTTTATGGAGCTTCCAACGCGCTTGGTAACGGAATTTGTGTTGAGATTGTCTCTCCCAAGGGTTGCCATATGCCCTTCACCGCTAGATTGTGTTTTGAGTGTACCAACAATATGGTCGAGTATGAAGCATGCATCATGGGTATCAAAGCTTCCATCAATATAAGAATTAAAATCTTGAATGTATATGGGGACTCAGCCCTAGTGATTAGTCAGATTAAGGGTGAATGGGACACGAAGCATCCAAATCTCATTCCTTATCAAGAGAATGTGTTGACATAAATTTCGTACTTCGAAGAAATCACTTTTGAACACATGCCACGAGAAGAGAATCAATTGGCAAATGCACTAGCTACCATGTCATCTATGTTTAAAATTAGATGGGATAATGAAGCTCCTCGAATTACTATTGAGAGACTAGACGAACCGGCACATTGCTACGAAGTTGATGCTGATGAAGTAGAGGAAAAGCCTTGGTACCACGAAGAAAAAAGATACATCTAAACTCAAGAATATCCTGAAGGGACATCTATCAATGATAAGAAATTTCTAAGGAGGTTCTCCACCAAGTTATTTCTGAGTAACGAAATCTTTTACAAGCGCATCCACGATTCAACTTTGCTTCATTGTGTAGACAAGAAGGAGGCTGAGAAAATTACGAAAGATATGCACGAAGGTGTCTTTGGTACTAACTCTAGTGGACATACAATGGCTAAGAAGATTCTGAGAGCAGGTTATTATTGGTCTACCATGGAAACCGATTGCCATCATCATTTCAGAACTTGCCACAAATGCCAGATTTATGCTAACAAAGTACATATGCCTTTGGTTCCTTTGAATGTATTAACTGCTCCTAGGCCTCTTGCAGTATGGGGCATCAATATGATTGCAGAAATTAAGCATATTGCTTCTAATGGGCATTGTTTCACCCTTGTCTCTATTGATTACTTCATGAAGTGGGTAGAGGCAGCCTCGTTTGCTTCTGTTATCAAGAATGTTGTGGCTCAGTTCATTAAGTATAACCTTATATGTTGGTCTGGCATCCCCGAAAGGATTATCATGGACAATGGTACCAATCTTAACAATACTATGATCACGGAACTCTACATGCAGCTCAAGATTAAGCATCACAATTCTTCTCCGTATCGACCAAAGATTAATGGCGCAATGGAAGCCGCCAACAAGAATATCAAGAAGATCTTTCAGAAAATGACGGTGACATACAAAGATTGGCATGAGATGTTACCATTTTCTCTGCATGGTTATAGCACTTCAATACGTACATCAATTGGAGTAACCCCGTTTTCTCTAGTCTACGGTATGGAGGTTGTCTTACCTATTGAAGTCCATATTCCTTCCTGTGATACGGTGGCAGAACCGACTGTTTAATACTGGTTTGCGTTTTGCATTTTTTGTTCACAAAATGTTGCGGTAAGCAAGAGTCGCCACCGACTTTTATTTTATCCAATCTTGGAAAAGGAAAAAGAAAAGAAAAAACCTTTTTTTCGAGATGTTTCTGAGTACGGGGGTAGATTATAGAAAGGGAAGGTGTTAGCACCCTTTCTATCCATGGTTTTCCATGGGCTCTTAGGTACTTGCTCGTCTTTTTAAAATTGCTTGTGTGTGCTTGTTTTAGAAAATGTTTTACTTCGTGATAACCCTTGTATCAGTCCTCAAAGGTGTGACGAAGTTTGTTTTGAAAATTGTTTTGAAAGGTGTTTGTGTGAAAAGTTTTGTTGAGCAAGTACTTAAGATTCTACCTACTCGAAAAAATATTGTTTGTTCTCGTTTCTTTTAGACAACACTATCCTACTATTAAGGAGTAAGTAGCCCCTTCGTTGGAGTTTGTAAGGGACATTCGAAAGGGACAAGTACAGTCACTAAAGCAATGGTTAGAAAACTTTAGTAGTAACCCTAAAGTCTTAAGATCTTTTCGAGGCAACATTCGAATGGGACATTTGATCTTTTAGACAGGAGGGCAATCACTAAAATCTCCTATGCTTGAATGACTATTTCACCGAGGGCAACCGAAGTGAGGAAAACCCTAGGAGTGAATATGTGCATGTGAATTTTCGGTTAATTAGTCTTTGCACATTAGGTTATCTACCGTTTTAATTTTCAGATATTCTTGCCATACAATCCTATTAGCATACATCTAACACTTAATAACTGCGGAAATTTAAAAGTGCAAAAATATAAAACCTAACTATTACATGGCTTTCGCAGATACAGAATTATTTAACTGAAAATAAAATGTGGCAATTTAAAACCCTAATTACTATTACAAACTCGGAGCAGTTACAATTATAATAAAAAGAATTAAAATGTGTGCGACGGATTAAATGCGAGAATGGTTAAAAACCCTAAAAATCTAATTGATGAAAATATTTAGGTTATTTTTGAGAAAAGATTAATTATTTACAACCCTAATTTCTAATTAGTTTTAATTATAAAAGAAATTGAAATTGACCTAATTTAAACTAAATTAATAAAATTATTTTAAAAAAAAAAGATTTTTATGTTTATTTTGTGATTTTGATTTGAGGAAACAATTTAATTACAAATTTAAAACCTAATTTCTAATTAGTTTTATTTACTAAAAGAATTAAATGAACCTAGTTTCTAATTATTTTTAATTGTGAAAAAAAAAGAGAAATTAAATTAACTTAATATACTAATTAAATTAAAATAAATATTTTATAAAAAATGATCTTTTTGTGATTTTTGTGATTTGTTGATTTTATGATAAATTAAAAAAAGTAAATAATTTTTTATGAAAAGAAAATAATTAAAAAATTAATTAAAATAAAAGAAATAAAAGAAAGAATTGAAAATGGGCTTGTTTGCATTGCTGAATGAGGGGGTGTGAAGTTGAAATTCCCAGGCCTATTAGCCATCCAAGCCCAGTCAACGCTTGATTCCATGTGGCGTTGACCTGAGGGTATACCGTGGTATCTCAATGGTAGGCGTCAGATCTGACTGAATGATGAATCCAAAGGATGGATGGTTGATAGCGCATGGTGAACGCTAGGGCAGGTGATGCACGGGATTTGCAAATGGAAAAGAAAATAAAGTTTTGCTGGGACTTGGGATCGAACCCAGGTGTTGTACCCCAAAATTTTCCCTCTCATTGCATCAACATTTTCTCACCACAAGACTCCTGGAGCTCAAAATCAAGTTATGGTTTGCTCTGCTCAAGACTCCTCCTTGCACTGTTGACCCAAATTAGGGTTTGAGTTTGCACAAGGATATTTTGACCTAAAATGCCCAAGGTGACTTTCATGCTTCATGTTGGGCCTACAAGTTTATCCATACCAAGTTTCAAGCCTTGATTCCAATCTTTGCCCAGTCAATTGGACAGTTGACCTAGGAATCAGTTGTATTGGGGAAAAAGTCAACTGTGGCCAATTGACAGTCAAACTTCATAATTTTTGACCCACATCAACATAATGAACTCATATGAACCATTTGGTCAAGCTTGGATCACAATTCCACGAGAAATTTGATCAGATCACCAAAAGGGCAAAATGGTCATTTTTAGGGTTTTGACTGCACAAAGGCAATTTTTGACTGTTTGACCTAACCAATGGCAAACCAAGTTCACATATGGACTCAAGTACCCAATGGAATTGTCTTGACACATTCAACAAGTTCAAAAGATCTCAAATGCATAGGATTGACAGATGAATTTTTTAGTCAACTGATCAAAATTTGACTGTATACTGAAAAGTCAAACTTTGACTTTTTGGTCAAAATCAAGTGCCAAGATTCATTTTTCATCAAGACATGTCAAATTATGAAACTTGTTCATCAAGAAATCCAAATTTGCAAATTAGGGTTTAAAATGAGAAAATTTCATAACTTAGAATTTTTCTAAGTTATGAAACTTCCTTATTTTTTACTAACTTTGTCCCATTTTTTCATCAAGATACAAATGGATTCAAAAAAAACTCAAAACATGAAATTTGTAGTCCATTGCAAAATCTACAACTTTTATTCACAAAGTTTTCTCAAAGGAAGCTTGTATCTCAAGTTATGATTTTTGGAACAAGGGTGCAAAACATTTTTAACTTAGAAAAATTTTGACCTATTCTAGGCAGGATTTTTGTCCAACTTCTTGGCCATTTTTCACATGCTTCCACTTGGAGTTTCAATTTGCATTACAAAGATGTATTGTAGTACACATTCCAAGATTTCCAAATTGTCCAAGAACTTCTCAAACACCCTTGTGGTTAGGGAGAATCGAATTTGCAAAGTTGGGCAAAATTCACTTTTGTTCATAACCAAATGCATGTTCATACAAGTCTCATTTTCAAATCAGCATGCTTGATACTTGCTTGCAGGCCTCTAAACCAAGTTTGCACTCCATAATTAAATGCCTAACCATTGTGTTCAAGCATTATTTTGTGCATTTGGTCATTACACATGAAATTATCCCTTAAATAGAAAAAGCACATTTGCCATTTTTGAAAAGTGGTGCTTTATGTCAAATTCTGAATCTTTGAAGTACAAGCCAAATCTTTGAGGCAAAGTTCGGTAGACAAATCCCACTGATCAAGAGCAAAGTGTGCAGCATGCTTGAGGACATTGGTACAGGCCTATATCACACTTACACCATCCTTGCTTACATTGGAAGAAACTTGGCAAACTCATACCAACTCTCATTTCCTGCAAGCACAACCAAACACAAACCTTGTTCTCACCTTCCATACATCCCAACTAACCTAAATCACGATTGATTGATCCCTCATACCTCCCAAAACTCAAAAACACCTTCTTGCTGCAGAAACAGAGCAAGTTCTGCAACTTGACTTCCATAATCCATTTCACTCGTGCACTTTGGCTAAAACCAGTTCAAATACATTCCATATCATCCATTGGAACTATCCCAAGCCTTAAACCCAAGCTGTAACATCCCTAACATCACTTGCCATTTTCAGTTTTCAGTTTTGCAGGTGGACTTCCATAGCACGATTCAGAGAGATTCAGAGCAAGGTAGGTGTTGGAGAAGCATCCTTGGACTTCAGGAAAGCTGTACCAAAGCTCAAACTCCATTGAAGATACCTACATTGCTCTGTTCAAGTCAAGCTGAAACAGGTAAAAACATGAACTTCTATCTCTCAATCTAGGAAGAGTTAGGCTTAGGTTTGTGAATGAGACATGCTCTACTCATAGCCCTGAAACCATACATATGATTACTTTTCATTTATTTTATGCGTGCTGTGAGAATTTTGGCCATGAACATTGAAGAAAAATTAGGTCAGAAATTGGGGATGAAGAAATTCTCCTTCGTTTCTTAGAATTAGGTCAAGTGTTTTATATGTCTGAATTCGTCTCTTGATGCTCTACATTATTTGTGTTGTGAGTTTTTGCTAAAAGTCAAGGAATCAGGATTTGTGTTGGACAAGAAGAAGCGCGCGTTTTGTTTCAAACAGGTTGCTGGAGGTTGAAGACAAAGTTGACTTGGGTTGGGCCTGAGTCA
This sequence comes from Vicia faba, assembly GCA_948472305.1. Classification (NCBI taxonomy): domain Eukaryota; kingdom Viridiplantae; phylum Streptophyta; class Magnoliopsida; order Fabales; family Fabaceae; genus Vicia; species Vicia faba. The sequence continues at coordinate 1,497,972,965 of OX451736.1, forward strand.
ACTTGTTGTTCACACCCCCTTTTCCAATTTACACCTCCCTGGCCCATTGTGTGATATATTTATCATTTTTTATTTTTTTTCTTTTTGATTCTAACTTATTATTTTTTGCTCAAATATAAAAAAATATCAAAAATATTTTTCCACCCTTTTTTGCATTTATTTGGCATTTATTTGTTTTATTTAATATATGTATGTAAATAAATATAAAAACCTTTTATTTAAAACCCTAAAAATAATACAAAAATAAATATTTTTCAGTTATTATTTTTTGTTTACATTTTGAAAACATTTTCTAAAATATCCATTTTTGTAAATAATTAATATTTTATTCTTGTATGTATTTAGTATATTTAATATATAATATAAATACTTGTATATTTTATTAGATATTTAGGATAAAAATATAGAAAATAATACATTTTTATTTTTATTAATATATGACATTAAAAAATACTTTTTTTTACAATATACTTCTTTTTTGTATAAATTAATATATAAATATTGTATATAATTAATAAATAAATACTATTTATTTAAAAAACTAGGGTTTTGCCCTAAACCATAAAAATATTCAAAATTTGACCTTTTTATTTTTGTTTATATTTTACATTAAAAAAATACTTTCACATACATAAAAAAATCTTTTGTGCATAATACATTTTGCATATTTATTGTAATATTGTACAATATTTGTATATTCGATATGGATGTAATAGCTTTAGATTTAATTTCTTGCCAAATATCCCCCCATTCAAACATTTGTACCCTCATCCCCATAATCATGTTGTAATAATTTAGGACTTTAAATTTCCGCATTTAAAAGCTTTCAAAATTATGCCATGATAGACCTAGGATTTGTATGCAAATCAAATAACAAATAGCTTGACTAATACAAAGACAAAAAAAGCATGAAAATGGACAACACAATGCACACTTGCACCCTTAGGGTTACTCCACTTGTTGCCTTCAAAAATGGGCCATGTTTGCATGTTGAGTTTCTTTGGAAAAACAAAACAAATCAAATGATCATAGTCCCTCGATGACGCTTTCTCAAGTTGCCTAAAAATGATCAAGTCCCTTAAAGGAAAAATTGCCAAAGACACTTGGCACTATTGCATTCATGGTCTAAACGATGACCCGCGCCCGTCCCGTTAACATCCTAACACAAGATTGTCCACCAAATACAAGGGTGGAACAATACTGTTAAAAGGGTTAAAACATAGGGAAGATCTTTGAGAAATTTAGGGGTAGACAACTCTTAGTTACTTGATCAAACTTGCAAAACACACTTGCCTACTTTCAAAACACACTCCACAACACAACTTTCAAAACAACTTTCAAAAACATTGAAACACCTTTTCAAAAAGACAAACACCTTTGTAAAACATTCGAGTAAAGAATTGTTACAATGGTTGCCTAGACAAGGCATCTTTTTCAAAACATTTTCAAAAACCACACACAAAGCACCATTTCAAACAATTGAAAATGCAAGGCAAGTGATCTAAAGCAAGTAACTAAGAGCCCATGGATAACCATGGATAGAAAGGGTGCTAATACCTTCCCTTTCTATAATCTACTCCCCGAACCCAAGAAAACATCTCAAAGTTTTTTCCTGTGCTTTTTAACCTTTCCTTAGGATAAAATAAAAAGTCGGTGGCGACTCTTGCTAAACCGAAACATTTGCGAAAACAAACGCAAAACCTCAAGTCAGTTCTCCCACCGTATCACAGAACTGGCGACTCTGCTGGGGATTACTTTAAAAGCGGGGTTACCTTAGGGTTTTAGATCACCTTTACATACTTGCTTTGATTGCTTTGATTGCTTTACTTTTTGGGTTCCTTGTTTGGGTTTGTTAAATCCTACACCCGGATTTGGGGGCACCTTTTTAGGTAAGTAGCAATAAAATTGTGAGGGAACTGTGCGGGGTATACCGACATGGTTGAAGCAGTAAGCTATGTTAGTGTGACATATTTGTGAGTACCGGTAGCCCTTGAGTAGTCAAGGAGAATACGGGGTCACTGAGTGATGTCATGAAGCACTAACGAACTCTTAGAACCTTACTTGACCATCTTAGCCTTTTTAGGGGTAGTGAGATGACCGACTTTGGTGCAGTCCGAAGTTGGTAGATACTCTATACTACACTCATTGAGGGTTGTTTTCTTGGAATATTTTGGTCGCCAGTTAAGTGGCTAAACCAAAACAATGAACACAAAAAATAATCTAGTGATATTGAGCTCCTTAGAACCCAGTTTCTATTTTAGGACATGATGAGCCAACTAACTTCAAGAGGGTACTTACCTATAAACCCCATGCAGGCCTAAACCTAAGGACTTGTTTGCTTTGTGTGAATATGATTACCTGTATATACACTTACTTGCTTTTGCATACATGTACATAACATCATAACATCATATCATAGCATTTTCAATAACCATTTCAAGGATCTCGAGGGTCTTTTGATGCAGGGTCACGTTGAACCAGACGTCTACCAAGGGGAATGAGGTTTTCTCCTCTAAACAAATGCCATCAAAGATCAAGTGCAACAACTTGAATCAGGGGCTATGACCCACTTGACATGGTGAGCTTGATTCTCGTGGAAAGACATCCACCGGCGCAAAGTTCTCCAATCAAAGATCGAAGTTCAACCTCTAACATTCTCTCGTGTTTACCCCAAGAGATCCTTGAAAACATGCATACATATCATGCATCGCATCATGATAGGTTTCTCCCATACAGGTCTCCTTATCCTCCTACTGTTTATTTCAGTAAGATGGAACAAACGGTGAAAGATCTCCAAGCTCAAAACGCTCAATTCCAACAAATGCTTCTGGCTATGGGTAAAGGGCAAGAGGATCTGAAAGCTCTCCTTATCAAAGACAAGAAGAAGAAGTCCAAGAGGGCAACGGGCATCCTGAAGAGAAGACCTAAAACCCTAGATCTTTCAACTCCACCCAGCATAGGGGCCGGTCTTGAAGAAGACCACAATTTGGAGATTGATGAAGCTGACTACTCCGAAGAACAGTATCCTCCCGCTGATGACAAGTACAAACAGTTGGAGGATCGCCTCAATGCTATGGAGATTCAACAAATACCTGGCTTGGATTTAGGAGATATGGGTTTAGTTTCTGGATTGGTCATCCCTCCAAAGTTCAAAGTCCCTACCTTGGCCCTGTATGATGGAGTCTTTTGCCCTAAGATGCATCTAAAGTCTTATGTCCGCAAGATTCAACCACACACAACTGATCCAAAGCTTTGGATCCATTTCTTCCAAGAAAGCCTGGTAGGGGCTCAACTCGAGTGGTTCTATCAATTGAAGAGTTCTCGCATCCACACCTGGGAAGATTTAGCTATGGCTTTTTACAAACAGTATCAATACAATGTTGATCTTGCACCGACTCGTGTGCAATTGCAGAACATGACCATGGGTTTCGACGAGAGCTTCAAAGGATACGCTCAAAAGTGGAGAGATCTGGCTGGTAGAGTGCAACCCCCTTTAACTGACAGAGAGCTGATTGACATCTTCATGGGAACTTTGACAGGGCCTTTCTTCAATCACTTAATTGGAATCTCCTCAGCCGGGTTCACCGAGCTAATACTGACCGACGAAAGGGTCGAAGCTGGCATCAAAAATGGAAAGATCCAAGGAGCTACACCCTCTGATACTCAGAAAATTCCCTACAATGGAAAGAAAGAGTCCAATGCTGCGAACAGTCAAAAGAGTCACCATGACCAACACGTAGGAGCAATCTTGATCTCTAATCCTACGCCTGCTCAACAAAGACAGGGGCATCAACGTAAGGAGGTCGCACCTAAAAGACAGTTCACCAACATCAACATGCCGCTGTCTCAAGCACTGCAACACTTGTTGAAGATGAATCTGATTACATTGAGGACTCCCCTCCGGAACCCGAATACTTCTGCTCCTACCTATCATCCTAATGAAAGGTGTGCATACCACTCTGACAGTCCGGGACATGACACAAACAACTGTTGGCCTCTGAAGAACAAGATCCAAGACATGATCGATGCCAAGGAGATCGAGTTTGACTCTTCGGAGACTCTAGCATAATCACTGCTCCTATGCCAATCATTGAGAATGTCTTTGTTTCATTTGAATTTTCAAGTTGTAATTTCTTTTGTTATTCAAACATTTATCTGTTGATGTCAAACTCTGTTTCATTAATGCATTGCATATGTTTGTCTTGAATTCATCCATTAGTTTTCACTACTCTTATGCTTTCTTTATGATATTTAACTCTTGATAAAAAGCTGCAAGCCTTTAAAGGGAGGATGACGAAACAATGCCATAATCTCATACAATATGCTTTTGAACAGACCTTGCTGATGATGTACAGGCATTTCTTTCAATTCCCAAACACTGGAGTTATAAGGAAGATAATCCCTAGTCAACCCCTTCGAGCCAAAGAAGTAGGAGTTTTCTGTTCTAAACAATTTGAAACCTTTGATTTAAACCTGGGGCAGGGTAGTCTCTCAGTTAATTCAAAAAAGATGCGCATTAAAGTCGCAAACTCTCAGTTCGTAATACAACGGACGACGTCAAAAAAGAAAGACATTCCTTTGGAATCAAAAGACAGTGATGGTTCCTTATCTCATAGGCAGTCATTACCTCTCAAAAGAGAAAAGCCCACTAAGCCAAAACCTATAAAGGAGGCTTAAGAAAGTTGGGGCATCCCGCTGACCGTAATCTCGAAAACAGAAATAGTCAGGCAAAAGTTAGGGATGACAAATCAAAAGAACGAGGCCATTACAAATCCTCAAACAACATGAAAGGTGTTGCAAAAAAAAAGAGGATGATTTCCTTCCATATAATTCAACTTGTGTGAACCATCACCAAAAAAAAGTCGTTCCAAATTCGAATAGAGTTCGACGCACAATTAACTGAGTCTAGGATTGAAGGACATCACGAAGAGCGGGTGGGTACAAATATAATTTGAGCCTTTATCCTTTGTTTCTTAAACTGTGAACCAAGCCATGTTACAACCCTTCAAAAGTCCTAATTGAAGCATGGGTTAGTTCGAAAGCATACTGTTACAAAAGGTATCCTGACTCCTGTAAGGCTTTGCCCTAAATCTTGTGTTGAATTTGTCTTATAAAAAGTTTTCTGCTAAAAACGCATTTTTCAAAACTTCGAGACAGACATAAACTTTGCATTACTTGAATATCACTGTTTGCATTTGGCTATTTATTTGACAGCGGAGAAATTCACACGACGAATATCCGATGAACGAAAGCTCTCTCAGTGAGCAAAATCATTTCAAAAAGGATGACACTCCCATTGACAAATCTCCTATCAACAAGGGGGCATGACATGTCACTATCCAGTTAACCTGGGGTAGTCCAGTCAAGGTTTCAACAGATCTTTCAAAGTTCAGTTAACCTGGGGCAATCCAGTCAAGATTTCAGCAAATCTCTCAATTACAGATTAACTTGGGGCAAGTCTCCCTCACCATCACTTGGGGCATTCGAATGTCAAAACCAAGGTCGATCAAAAATTCCTTCATCACCTGCTGGAATTTGCAACCACCAACAGAATAACGGACAGTTGAAGCTCCTAAAAATCTGTTTTTCTCAAAAATGAAGACTCTCATCCTTAAAACCTCAGAAGATTGGTATACTCCCAATTTCTGACCGTTAACAGAATGAAGATTCTCATCACCTCAGAAGATTGGTATACTCCCAATTTCTGACCCTTAACAAAATCAAGATCAACATCTTCCGAGATTCCCTTCTAGAGATAGTTCAGATGTGACCCAGATTTGGCGACATTCCGATACTTATTCCAGATTTCCTTCTAGAGATAGTTCAGATGTGACCCAGATTTGGCGACATTCCGATACTTATCCCATATCTCCTTCTAGAGATAGTTCAGATGTGACCCAGATTTGGCGATATTCCGATACTTATCCCAGATCAATACCTGCAGAAATCAAAAGATTCTTGCAATCCCCAACGGAGCTAAAACTTCCAACTATCAATCCCCAAGCATAATGAAGACTCTCATTCTCAGGTCCTCACAGAGTATTCAAATATTCTCCAGTGAAGATCCCCTCAAGACAGGAATCCCCAGTAGATTGGCATACAACCCAAGCTCCTGATTCCCCAACAGTGGTCCCAGGACTTCTCATTTTCAACGATCAAAAGATTCTTACAATCCCCTGCAGCAGACAAGGATTTACTTTCCCCAGCAGCAGTCAAAGATTTCATTATCCAGGATTCGTCTTCCTCAGCAAGACAGCTACTCAGCTTACATGCACATCCATCACATTCATATCATAAACATTGATGAAGTACAATTCATTACATCATGACATTGCATACAACTAACTCTTTACCTTTTCAGGAAAGATCAATCAACAGACAAAGATCATCATCTTCCGAGATTCCTTCTAGAGATAGTTCAGATGTGACCCAGACATGGCGACACTCTGATACTTATTCCAGATTCCCTCTAGAGATAGTTCAGATGTGACCCAGACATGGCGACATTCTGATACTTATTCCAGATTCCTTCCAGAGACAGTTCAGATGTGACCCAGACATGGCGATATTCTGATACTTATTCCAGATTCATTCAAATACAGTCCGGATACGATCCAGATTCGGATGTAATTCTGTAACTCATCCAAAAGCAATTCAACAATCATTTCTCAATGGAATCTGTAAGCCCATTCCCGACATCACAATACCTGTAGAGATTGAAGATCAATACTTGTAACAAGCCAGGAAAACTATCTTTCTTTCTCAGGTCAGAGATCAATACCTGAAACCAGACAGGACAATTATCTACTTGACCATCATGAGGCAACCCTACACCGGTTCCTCCTTTCCAAGATGTAGTTTTACACGGACTCATCATTAGGCAACCCTACACCGGTTCCTTCTCAGTTCCAAGACCTCTGAAAACAGTTTACGGGTTCTCCAGATACGGATGTTAACCTATCGCTTGTTCAGATTCCAAGACTTCTGAAAACAGTTTACGGATTCTCCAAACACGGATGTTAATCTATCGCTTGTTCAGACTCAACTTTTGAAAACAGTTTACGGACGCTTCCCAACATGGATGCTGATATATTGCTTATTCAACTTCAAGACTTCTGAAAACAGTTCATGGGTTCTCCAGATACGGATGTTAACCTATCGCTTGTTCAGATTCTTCAACCTCTGAAAACAATTTACGGATTCTCCAAACACGGATGTTAATCTATCGCTTGTTCAGACTCAACTTTTGAAAATAGTTTACGGACGCTTCCCAACATGGATGCTGATCTATTGCTTATTCAATTTCAAGACTTCTGAAAATAGTTTACGGGTTCTCCAGGCACGTATGTTAACCTATCGCTTGTTCAGATTCTTCGACTTCTGAAAATAGTTCACGGGTTCTCCAGACACGGATGTTAACCTATCGCTTGTTCAGATCCAAGACTTCTGAAAACAGTTTACGGATTCTCCAAACATGGATGTCAATCTATTGCTTGTTCAGACCCCCCAATTCAGAGATATTCCAAAACATGGACACCTTTCTGATACTCATGTCTTTCACCTACAACATACATTCCAAATGGCATCTTTAAGCCCATCCCCTGACAAGATTCTGTCACTTTCCAGATGGCATCTTTAAGCCCATCTCCAAATGGCATCTTTAAGCCCATTCCTGCATCCATGTTTTGACGAGTGCAAATTTACGGGCACTCTAGTGTCCAATCTCCTTTTACCTTCGAGACGCGAAAGGCAAACTTACCAATCTAACTCTTCAGGTTCAAGAAGATTGAACAGGGGCAACTGTTGTACCCCAAAATTTACCCTCTCATTTCATCAACAGTTTCTCACCACAAGACTCCTGGAGCTCAAAATCAAGTTAGGGTTTGCTCTGCTCAAGACTCCTCCTTGCATTATTGACCCAAATTAGGGTTTGAGTTTGCACAAGGATATTTTGACCTAAAATGCACAAGGTGACTTTCATGCTTCATGTTGGGCCTACAAGTTTATCCATACCAAGTTTCAAGCCTTGATTCCAATCTTTGCCCAATCAATTGGACAGTTGACCTAGGAATCAGCTGTATTAGGGAAAAAGTCAATTGTGGCCAATTGACAGTCAAACTTCATAATTTTTGACCCACATCAACATAATGAACTCATATGAACCATTTGGTCAAGCTTGGATCACAATTCCACAAGAAATTTGATCAGATCACCAAAAGGGCAAAATGGTCATTTTTAGGGTTTTGACTGCACAAAGGCAATTTTTGACTGTTTGACCTAACCAATGGCAAACCAAGTTCACATATGGACTCAAGGACCAAATGGCATTGTCTTGACACACTCAACAAGTTCAAAAGATCTCAAATGCATAGGATTGACAGATGAATTTTTCAGTCAACTGATCAAAATTTGACTGTATACTGAAAAGTCAAACTTTGACTTTTTGGTCAAAATCAAGTGCCAAGATTCATTTTTCATCAAGACATGTCAAATTATGAAACTTGTTCATCAAGAAATCCAAATTTGCAAATTAGGGTTTAAAATGAGAAAATTTCATAACTTAGAATTTTTCTAAGTTATGAAACTTCCTTATTTTTTCCTAACTTTGTCCCATTTTTTCATAAAGATACAAATGGATTCAAACAAAACTCAAAACATGAAAGTTGTAGTCCATTGCAAAATCTACAACTTTGATTCACAAAGTTTTCTCAAAGGAAGCTTGTATCTCAAGTTATGATTTTTGGAACAAGGGTGCAAAACATTTTTAACTTAGAAAAATTTTGACCTATTCTAGGCAGGATTTTTGTCCAAATTCTTGGCCATTTTTCACATGCTTCCACTTGGAGTTTCAATTTTCATTACAAAGATCGATTATAGTACACATTCCAAGCTTTCCAAATTGTCCAAGAACTTATCAAACACCCTTGTGGTTAGGGAGAATCGAATTTGCAAAGTTGGGCAAAATTAACTTTTGTTCATAACCAAATGCATGTTCATACAAGTCTCATTTTCAAATCAGCATGCTTGGTACTTGCTTGCAGGCCTCTAAACCAAGTTTGCACTCCATAATTAAATGCCTAACCATTGTGTTCAAGCATTATTTTGTGCATTTGGTCATTACACATGAAATTATCCCTTAAATAGAAAAAGCACATTTGCCATTTTTGAAAAGTGGTGCTTTATGTCAAATTCTGAATCTTTGAAGTACAAGCCAAATCTTTGAGGCAAAGTTCGGTAGACAAATCCCACTGATCAAGAGCAAAGTGTGCAGCATGCTTGAGGACATTGGTACAGGCCTATATCACACTTACACCATCCTTGCTTACATTGGAAGAAACTTGGCAAACTCATACCAACTCTCATTTCCTGCAAGCACAACCAAACACAAACCTTGTTCTCACCTTCCATACATCCCAACTAACCTAAATCACGATTGATTGATCCCTCATACCTCCCAAAACTCAAAAACACCTTCTTGCTGCAGAAACAGAGCAAGTTCTGCAACTTGACTTCCATAATCCATTTCACTCGTGCACTTTGGCTAAAACCAGTTCAAATACATTCCATATCATCCATTGGAACTATCCCAAGCCTTAAACTCAAGCTGTAACATCCCTAACATCACTTGGCATTTTCAGTTTTCAGTTTTGCAGGTGGACTTCCATAGCACGATTCAGAGAGATTCAGAGCAAGTTAGGTGTTGGAGAAGCATCCTTGGACTTCAGGAAAGTTGTACCAAAGCTCAAACTCCATTGAAGATACCTACATTGCTCTGTTCAAGTCAAGCTGAAACAGGTAAAAACATGAACTTCTATCTCTCAATCTAGGAAGAGTTAGGCTTAGGTTTATGAATGAGACATGCTTTACTCATAGCCCTGAAGCCATACATATGATTACTTTTCATTTATTTTATGCGTGCTGTGAGAATTTTGGCCATGAACAGTGAAGAAAAATTAGGTCAGAAATTGGGGATGAAGAAATTCTCTTTCGTTTCTTAGAATTAGGTCAAGTGTTTTATATGTCTGAATTCGTCTCTTGATGCTCTACATTATTTGTGTTGTGAGTTTTTGCTAAAAGTCAAGGAATCAGGATTTGTGTTGGACAAGAAGAAGCGCGTGTTTTGTTTCAAACAGGTTGCTGGAGGTTGAAGACAAAGTTGACTTGGATTGGGCCTGAGTCAACTTGCTGTCCACACCCCCTTTTCCAATTTACACCTCCCTGGCCCATTGTGTGATATATTTATCATTTTTGATTTTTTTCTTTTTGATTCTAACTTATTATTTTTTGCTCAAATATAAAAAAATATCAAAAATATTTTTCCACCCTTTTTTGCATTTATTTGGCATTTATTTGTTTTATTTAATATATGTATGTAAATAAATATAAAAACCTTTTATTTAAAACCCTAAAAATAATACAAAAATAAATATTTTTCAGTTATTATTTTTTGTTTACATTTTGAAAACATTTTCTAAAATATCCATTTTTGTAAATAATTAATATTTTATTCTTGTATATATTTAGTATATTTAATATATAATATAAATACTTGTATATTTTATTAGATATTTAGGACAAAAATATAGAAATAATACATTTTTATTTTTATTAATATATGACACTAAAAAATACTTTTTTTTACAATATACTTCTTTTTTGTATAAATTAATATATAAATATTGTATATAATTAATAAATAAATACTATTTATTTAAAAAAACTAGCGTTTTGCCCTAAACCATAAAAATATTCAAAATTTGACCTTTTTATTTTTGTTTATATTTTACATTGAAAAAATACTTTCACATACATAAAAAAATCTTTTGTGCATAATACATTTTGCATATTTATTGTAATGTTGTACAATATTTGTATATTCGATATGGATGTAATAGCTTTAGATTTAGTTTCTTGCCAAATATCCCCCCATTCAAACATTTGTACCCCCATCCCCATAATCATGTTGTAATAATTTAGGACTTTAAATTTCCGCATTTAAAAGCTTTCAAAATTATGCCATGATAGACCTAGGGTTTGTATGCAAATCAAATAACAAATAGCTTGACTAATACAAACACAAAAAAAAGCATGAAAATGGACAACACAATGCACACTTGCACCCTTAGGGTTACTCCACTTGTTGCCTTCAAAAATGGGCCATGTTTGCATGTTGAGTTTCTTTGGCAAATCAAAACAAATCAAATGATCATAGTCCCTCGATGACGCTTTCTCAAGTTGCCTAAAAATGATCAAGTCCCTTAAAGGAAAAATTGCCAAAGACACTTGGCACTATTGCATTCATGGTCTAAACGATGACCCGCGCCCGTCCCGTTAACATCCTTACACAACATTGTCCACCAAATACAAGGGTGGAACAATACTGTTAAAAGGGTTAAAACATAGGGAAGATCTTTGAGAAATTTAGGGGTAGACAACTCTTAGTTACTTGATCAAACTTGCAAAACACACTTGCCTACTTTCAAAACACACTCCACAACACAACTTTCAAAACAAATTTCAAAAACATTGAAACACCTTTTCAAAAAGACAAACACCTTTGTAAAACATTCGAGTAAAGAATTGTTACAATGGTTGCCTAGACAAGGCATCTTTTTCAAAACATTTTCAAAAACCACACACAAAGCACTATTTCAAACAATTGAAAATGCAAGGCAAGTGATCTAAAGCAAGTAACTAAGAGCCCATGGATAACCATGGATAGAAAGGGTGCTAATACCTTCCCTTTCTATAATCTACTCCCCGAACCCAAGAAAACATCTCAAAGGTTTTTCCTGTGCTTTTTAACCTTTCCTTAGGATAAAATAAAAAGTCGGTGGCGACTCTTGCTAAACCGAAACATTTGCGAAAACAAACGCAAAACCTCAAGTCAGTTCTCTCACCGTATCACACCAGGTCCTTATACTCTCCACCAACGCGATCTTCCACTGGTCCAACTTGCTTAGTTGTTATTATACTGGAAACAAAATATAATATGGAAAAACAAATGGTTAGTGGACAAAAACGCACGGAATTTCAAATGGCCCAATGGTTGGCTGCCACATGATCTTCTTCTTCCTTCCTCAGTCGTATTAGACATCAGATTTATACCTACAGACCATGTCTGTAGCTAAAACCTTGCGTGTTTTAAAAATTAAGTACAAGCAATAATAATTGATACCAACGGCATGGATCAATTGCTCATGACCTCCTGAATGCAAATCCACCCTTTATATGATCCAATTTGGCCTTTATATGAAGTTCCTAATTTGGAACCTCAAACCCTAACAACGGCATATGTCCATATCTGCACCCAAACTTCAATCAAAGTATGCTAAAACATTGTAAACATGATAACAAACGGCAATACATGATCAAAATATGTTTATAATGCATAAATCATGGAAATCAAATTTCAAAAATGTTGCAAACCTTGATGTTCATACTAGGTGTTTCTGGGCGAGAAGGGACTTGGAATTGATCCAGTTAGCTTCAGAAATATCTTAGGATGCGATTGCTGGCCTTAAATTATTTTAAAAGGTCCTCTAGAATGAAAATCGAATCACACTTTTTTGCAAGAAATTTGGAATTTATTCTTGTGCTTTCTCTGCTGCCAACCCTTTGTCTTATGCCTTGTACATGTTCAATATATATCCTAGAACGAATTAGGGTTATAAAACTGATTGGTATCTTTGAAAGTTTTGAAGATTTGATTTGATTTTTCTGCCATATACAAACTTGCTAAATTGAGCCAAATCATCCCATTTTTGTACCAATCATGCTTGATTCATTTTGGTCTTGATATCTCAGCATATTTTGATTGAGATCCTGTCCAAAAATCAAATCAAAACATATCTTTGCTATTATTTACCAATTATTTGATTTAATTGAAATTTTAATTAATAAAAAATAAAAATAAAAATGGAAAATGAAGCAAATAACATGTGGATGGATATTTGGGTCGTGGACCATGCTACAAGTGAGGTGCAATCATGACATGCTAGGCCCATTTGGTAAAAAATGCACTTTTGAGCATATTTGACTTTTGGCAATTTTGCAAAAAGGGTCAACTTTAACAAGGCATATCTCTTCCAATTTTAAGCCTAGAGAGGTGTTCTTGGACTTTTTAGAAATCTTAGGATGTCCCCTAAGCAACCCTTTTGGTCTCATTTCAATTGGGTCTTCCATGTTCATGTAAGAATCTTTAACCCAAAAGGTCTTTTTGTTGACTTTTCAAAAGGACCTATAATGTAGAAATTCATATCTTTTGATGAGTGCATATTTTGAACTTGTGGGATGAAGATCAATTGTAAGGAACTGCATCCTCTTAAAAATGAGCCTTGGATGGAAAATTTCTGATAAAGTATGAAGAAGTTATGCTTGGTCAAAGTTTGGTTGACTTTTTCCTAAGAAACCCTAATTTAGCAACTTTTGGGTTTTGATGAATTTAGGGCATTCCTTGAGGAATCATGATCAACCCTTGATCAAATTATGGATATCACTCCAAAAGTTGATGTTGACCAAAAATCTTGAAGTTTGACTGTATGTGGGCCACAGTTGACTTTTGACCTAATATAGTCAATTCTCAAGCATCTGAGCAGTTGACTGAGCAAACTTCTTGTGCAGTGCTTGAAATTTGACATGGAGGGTCTTGAGAATATATTAGGACCATGGAGAGCATATGAGGTCTTTGGATTTCACCCATCTTGTTGAAAATGGAAACCCTAATTTGAGACACACTGCCTTAGGAGAGAGTTTGTTTGGTCAACTCTTAGGCAAACTTAAGCAAATTGAGGATCTCTAGGGGTATGTATTGAGAACAAGGAGAGGGAAATTTTGGGGTACAACACTTCCCTAAGAATTATGAAAGACATATATTTAGACTAAGATGAATGGATTCATACCCGACTTGACCAGATAAATTTGATTGATGAAAAAAGGCTCGTGTCTATTTGTCATGGTCAGATGTATCAGAAACGCATGATCAAGGCCTTTAACAAGAAAGTCAAACATCATGTGTACCAGGCCGGTGATTTGGTAATAAAGCGCATCATCCTACCACAAGGTGATCCTAGGGGCAAATGGACTCCCATATACGAAGGGTCATTTGTGATTAAAAAGATATTTTCTGGTAGTGCTATGATACTTACCACCATGGATGGTGAAGATTTTCCGTAACTTGTGAATGTGAACATAGTCAAAAATTACCACGCATAAAGTAGACCCGTTAGGTTGACAAGCTTAGGAAAAAATAAGGGTATCCCGGCGAACCAAAAGGGTTCGGGCAAAAACTAAGGATATATATATATATATATATATATATATATATATATTGTACATCCGGCAAGTCAAAAACATGAAAAGGCGGCTTGGGCAAAAAAGGATATCCCGATGGACTGAAAACCCGAAAGGGCGGTCCAGGCAAAAGTTAGGGATTAAAGCGTACGACTATGTCCTGTTGGATCACCCATCTACTTACAGCCAGCTTTATTACTAGCGCCAAAGTTCAAATGGTACAGATCAATCCAATCCTCTTCCAACAACAAGTGATGAGATACTTGAATACATATGGGAAATAGCAGAGTTGAAACTCGATGGGATCGTTTCCACATAGTTGTTTTTCTTTGTTTAACACTTTGTACCCATTTTTCAATTTTTACGATGATTTCTTCTTACTAGGATTTTTGTATCCTGGTATAAAATAGCCTGCTAATAGGTAAACTTTCAGAATCAATGAAATTAAATATATTTCAAAATTCAAAATTGTTTTTACTTTCTCTGTTTTGTTTGCAAAAACGTCCAATGATTATGTTGAATGAACATATGCATTTGAATATGATTACTGTTTACAAAATATATGCATGAAAACAGGATTAGCATTTACTAAAGACCCAAGGAGTTGGGGTAATGTTCAAAAGTTGTCCATAAATTCCCACAGAGCAATCTCCATGGAACTATCTTTACGGATCTATCTTCACAAGCTCATCCCTAATAGAGATATATTCCCCAACAAGTCTAATATGCCCTCATGTAGAAATTGGGGCATCTTCCAGCAAGTTCACCTCCATATCCCTGATGGATAGCTTGACATGATCATCTTCCCCACTAGGTCCTCCAGCAGATAAGGAAGTTGGATCATTTCCCCAACATACAGTGGAAACGTCCTCAGCATAGTCTATGAATTTCCAATCCCCATCGGAGATTATTTCCTCAACGCAGTCTACAGGATTTAATTCCCCAACGAAGTTTATTTCTCCAATACTGCAAATTCCCTAACAGAGTTCTCTTCTCCATCCAAATGTCATTCAACGTTGTCCTTCCTAGAAGAGTTGACAATTGTGGTACAGTGGGAGAACTGACTTGATTCTTTTGCGTTTGTGTTTGCAAATGTTGAGGTTTAGCAAGAGTCGCCACCGACTTTTCTTTTATCCAAAAGGAAAGGTGAAAAAGCACAGGAAATACCTTTAGATATGTTTTCTTGAGTTCGGGGGGTAGATTATGAAAAGGGAAGGTATTAGCACCCTTTTCATCCATGGTTTTCCATTGGCTCTTAGTTAATTGTTATATCACTTGCTTTTGTTTGAATGTGTGCTTTGTGATGTGGGTTTTGAAAGTATTTTGAAAATGTGACTTTGTAATGGTTCTGGTCTCTATAAGAATGCATACAAAGTGTTTGTTTCGAAAATGTTTTCAAGAAAGTGTTTGTGAGATATGTTTTTTGAAAGTGATTTTGAAAAGGGTTTCCTTTGTAATGGCTCTCGTTTCTATAAGAACGCGTACAAAGTGTTGTCTTTTGAAAATGTTTCAAAGTGAGAGTTTTGGTGTATAGAATGTTTTTGTTGTGAGCAAGCGAGCAACTAAGAGAGAATATACCTACTCAAAAGGTCTTAATTGTTCTTTTCCTCCTCCTTTAGACGTTTCTATCTTACCATTGTTTTGGTAAGAAGCCCCATCGTTGGATGTGTAAGGGCGAGTGTGGGTCATTTGTATAGTCATAGAAGGCAACCTATGGGACGTTTTAACAATGTCGTTTAGGGACTAGATCGTTTATCAAAGGCAACATCGAGGGTCATCGAGGGACTACGATCTTTTATCGAGGGTATTTGCTAAAACGCCCATGTTCAAGGGACATGACTATTTTTCCGATAGGCAACAAAGTGAGATTTGTAACGCCCGTAATTTAATTAATTATTTAACTAAATTATTTTTGGAATAATTGTGAAGGTGTGTTATAATTGAATTGGATCTATTATTTTATTAAGTGGAGAAATAATAATATATTAAAGGTATTATATTATTATGTGGTGAAATAATATTAGAAATGTAATGTTGTACCCCAAAATTTGCCCTCCCTCAGGAATTCATCCTGAACTCTCAGATTTCCTCTTAAACAAAGCCAAACCCTTTATCATCATTCCTTTCCAAGTAAACAATTTACAAGAACAAAATATTCATTTGCAAGCTTAAAAGGTAAAACTTTTGCCTTGGAAAAGTTAAATTCTAAATGCTTAGAATTCGCTCTAAGAAAGGTGTTTAAGAAGAAAATGGCACTTCAGAACTTCTGAGCCAACCTCCAGGCAGGAACAGTCAGAAGTTATAAACATGGTTCAGCACTTGATCTTTGAACAGAGCATGGCTCTTTCAGCAGTTACACCAACTCAGTCAGAGTTTGTTAAGGTAATGAAAAGAAGGTTAAGGAGCGTGCTGCAAGCTTTCTAGAAAGTCTGAAAGCTCCTTCAGAACATGATGGAGCCAGAAGATATAAAGATCAGAGGATGGATGCTACGCTGGAGCAGAACTTCTGATCCAGAACTAAGCATTGGTGTAGAGTATCACGTTGTAGGATTTCTGGTTGTGATAAGTCTCATCATTCATTTAATGCTCATTTAATGCTCACAACTACCTTCTAAGTCTTTATCCAAAAGATTTTCACCACGTGTACCTCTACTGTCTTGGGATAGCAACTTTGATACTAAGCCTATGCTTTGCTTTTTGCTTTTCCTTAAATCCCGCTGACAGCCACCATACTTGCTTCAAGGACAAGACAACGCTTCAGCACATGAAGGTTATTCTCAATGCTTTGGTCAGAACTTGACAAAATCCCAAAACATTGCTTATACAACTTGCTGCAGACCTATGACCAACAGCTGGCTCAGCCTACGCCTGTATCCCATGATTACACTAAACTAGCATACGAAAATTGTGACGAAAAAGTAAAGGAACAGGATACCAAAACAGGTTCAAATCCCACTTGTTTTCCCCCCAAAATCACAACAAATTCATCTATAAATACTTGGCTCCATCACACGTTCGAAGGGCTGGAATTTGAAGGAGAGGCTGAAGGGGAGAGAGAACTATCAAGAGAGAAAAGGAAATTGTGAAGCCTTCATAAAAATACAAATTTCTCATAAATAAAAACAAACCTTTGTTCTTCCCTTTGAACAAAAGGACACAATCACTCTTCCGTCTCTCTTGCTGACTCAGAACATCCAAAGGCAGCCACTCAAAGCTCCAAGCACGCCCCAGGTAAGTCTTTCTGACTTTACTTGCTTTTCATTCTGAACATCATTAACATGTAAATATCATAGCATTAATGTTGTACATATCATTGTATGAATAAGAAAACTATGGATCAGAACTTCTAGAATAATGTTAGTCTCAGACTTGGGATTGAAACTTCTATGGTTTGTTATGTTGTTATCATTCTGATTTACTGAACCGAATAAATTGTTGTTGTGCTGATTAAGAGCTGAGATGTAACACAAAACTTCTATTTTCACTCATCATTTTAACACACAGAACTTCTAGGATTTTCTCACTGTTTAAGCACGCAGAACTTCTGAGTTCTCTTCACTGTTTTAACACACAGAACTTCCATGATTTTTCTCGCTGTTAACACACATTAAACTTCTGATGTTCACCCACTGGCTCAGCACAATACAGAACTTCTAATGTTCACTCACCATCTTAACACAGCACAGAACTTCTGAGTTCTCCTTACATGTGAAATACACTGAACTGCTGACGTTTGCTCACTGTTTCAGTGTAATATAGATCTTCTGACTTTTGGTTCACTGGCTGAACGTCATCCAGAACCTCTGTGTTTTCCCTCTAACGTTTTTTTGCAGGACCTCAGAATGAACGAATCCAGAACTTCTGATCCCACTGACATTTCCTGCTGAGTCACGCGCCTGACTTCAGAACTTCTGATCCTTGCTTCTTTATTTGCAGCAATACGTTTTTTTTTCTATTTTTGCATTTATTCTCCTTTTCATCTTTTTTTTATTAACATAAAAAACATAAAAATATTTTCTTTTATTTCCTTAAGACAAAAACATTTTCTAAACAAGTCCATTTCCTTGTACATTCTTATACATTTCAATATGGTTGTAATAGTAACTTAGGACTCATTTTACTTGCAATCCCCATTCGTAAACTTGTATACCCCATCCCCCTAATGATTTGTAATAGCGTAGAATTTCATTTTCCGCAATTGACTGTTTTCCTTATACTGTATAGTAACTAGGGTGTGTATGGAAAGACATGAAACCAACAAATAGATCACCCTAATCAAAGACAAAATGCATGTAAATAAAACACACTTGCACACAAGCACCCCTAGGGTTTCATCCACTTGGTTGCCTTGAAACATGGCCATGCTATGCATGTTGAGTATTTATTGGCAAAAAAAAACAAAAAGATCATAGTCCCTCGATGACGCTATCTTGGTTGCCTATACAAAAATGATCTAGTCCCCTCGGAAAAATTGCTAAAGATACTTAGCACAATTGCTATCATGGTCTATACGATGACCCGCGCCTGTCCCGTTTAACATCCTAACACAAGGTTGTTCACCAAATGCAATGGTGAAACAACACTGTTAAAAGGGTTAAAAACATTAGGAAATATCTTTGAGTAAAATAGGGTAGATAGCTCTTAGTTACTTGATCAAATCTTGCAAAAACATCCTTGCTATTTTCAAACACACCTCACAACACAATTTCAAAACATTTTCCAAAACAAACTTTCAAACATTGAAATACCTTTTCAAAAAGACAAACACCTTTGTATATATTCAAACAAGAATCATTACAAAGGTTGCCTAAGACAAGGCCTCTTTTCAAAGCATTTTCAAAACCACACACACAAAGCACCATTTCAAACAATTTGAAAAGAAAAGGCAAATGATCTAAAACAAGTAACTAAGAGCCCATGGAAAACCCTGGATGAAAAGGGTGCTAGCACCTTCCCTTTTCATAATCTACCCCCCAGACCCGAGAAAACATCTTAAAGGTCTTTCCTGTGCTTTTTTACCTTTCCTTTGGATAAAATAAAAAGTCGGTGGTGACTCTTGCTAAACCGCACAATTGCAAACACAAACGCGAAACCTCAAGTCAGTTCTCCCACCGTATCACAGAACTGGCGACTCTGCTGGGGAAATACTTTAAAAGTGGGGTTACCTTATGGTTTTAGATCACCTTTGCATGCTTATCTTATTTGCCTTGATTGCTTTACATGTTGGGTTCCTTGTTTGGGTTTGTTTTAAATCCTACACCCTGATTTGGGGACACCTTTTAGGTAAGTAGCAATAAACTGTGAGGGAACTGTGCGGGGTATACCGACATGGTTGAAGCAGTAGCTACATTAGTGTGACATATTTGTGGGTACCGGTAGCCTTTGAGTCAATTAAAGAGAATACGGGGCCGCTGAGTGATGTCATGAAGCACTAACAAACTCTTAGAACCTTACTTGACCATCTTGGCCTTTTTAGGGGTAGTGAGGTGACTGGCTTTGGTGCAGTCCGAAGTTGGTAGACACTCGATACTACACTCATTGAGGATTGTTTTCTTGGAATATTTCGATCGCCAGTAAAGTGGCTAAACTGAAACAATGAACACAGAAAATAATCCAGTGATATTGAGCTCCTTAGAACCCAGTTACTATTTATAGGACAAGTTGAGCAAACTAACTTCAAGAGGGTACTTACCTACCAACCCCATGCAAGCCTAAACCTAAGGACTTGTCTGCTTTGTGTGAATGTGATTATATGTATATACACTTGCTTATTTTTGCATACCTGTACATAACATCATAACATCATACCATAGCATTTTCAATAACCATTTCAAGGATCTCGAGGGTCTTTGATGCAGGGTCACGTTGAACCAGACGTTTACCAAGGGGCAAGAGGACTCATTTTCCCCTAAACAGACGCCGTCAAAGATCAAGTACAACAACTTGAATCGAGGGCTATGACCCACTTGACATGGTGAGCTTGAGTCTCGTGGAAAGACATCCACCGATACAATGTTCTCCAATCAAAGATGTTGATGGAAGTTCAATCTCTAACATTTTCTTGTGTTTACCCCGCGAGATTCTTGAAAACATGCATCCACATATCATGCATTGTATCATAATAGGTTTTCCTTTTCAGGTTTCCTTATTCTCCTACTGTTTATTTCAGTAGAGATGGCTCTAGAGAGGACTGTCGAAGATATCCAGGCTCAAAACGCTCAACTTCAAGAAATGTTCTTGAACATGTCCCAGGGGCAAGAAGAAGTGAAAGCTCTCCTCACAAGGGGCGTGGTCCTAGGGAATCCAGGCGGCATCAGGAATGATCAGTTAGAAGGGCTACAGATTGAGTTGGCAACGATGAAGATCCAGATGATGGGACAACTTGTGGGTCAGATGGCTCTCATTCAAGACCAGGCTCAAAGACAAGAGGAGCTCAGGGTCCTCATCAACAAACTGCTTCAAGATAACCATGTGGGGCAAACAACTAGGGTTGAAGATCAAGTCATCATTCAGCCTCCTTTGAGACAAGAAGACAAGGGAAAGTCTCCCCAACTTGCTTCAGGGTCACAAGCCCAGCAACAACCTCGCCAGCGTCAACGGGGTAATCGGCGTAAGCAGAATACATCTGGAAGACATTTCACTGAGATTGAGATACCATTATCTCTAATATTGGAACGCTTGTTGGAGGTCAATCTGACTGCTTTAAAGGATCCTCTTCAGAATCCCAATACCTCTGCTTCTGGCTATCACCCCGACGCATTTTGTGTATACCACTCCTATAGTCCGGGACATGACACCAACGACTGTTGGGCTTTGAAAAACAAGACCCAAGATTTGATTGACAGAAGAGTGCTGCAATTCACACCGGATGGCCAGATGAAAATCTTCCGCTGAGGGTTCTCCATCTGAAATGACAAGTTCGAACTAAGAGACTTTTCTTTCATTTGAATTTTCAATTTGTAATTTCTTTTGTTATTCAAACAATTATCTGTTGATGTCAAACTCTGTTTCATTAATGCATTGCATATGTTTGTCTTGAATTCATCCATTTGTTTTCACTATTCTTGAATTATGCTTCCTACTTTCCTTATGATATTTAACTCTTGCTAAAAGTTACAAGCCTTTAGAGGGAGGATGCCGAAAACAATGTCATAATCTCATACAGTATGCTTTTGGACAGACCTTGCTGACGATGTACATGCGTTTCATTCAAATCCTAAACACTGGAGTTATAAGGAAGATAATCCCTAGTCAACCCCTTCGAGCCAAAGAAGTAGAAGTTTTCTATTTTAACACAAATTGAAACCTTTAATCAAACCTGGGGTAGGGTAGTCTCTCAATTAATTCAAATGCGCGTTTAGCCGCAAACTCTTATTTCGTAATACAACGAATGACATCAAAAACATTCCTTTGGAACCAAAAGACAAGTGATGGTTCCTTATCTCATAGGCAGTCATTATCTCTCAAAAAAAAAGCCCACTAAGTTAAAACCTACAAAGGAGGCTTAGGAAAGCCGGGGCATCCCGCTGACTGTAATCTCAAAAATAAGAACAGTCGGGCAAAAATTAGGGATAATGAATCAAAAGAAAGAGGTCATTACAAATCCTCAACAACATGAAAAATGTTGCAAAAAATGACTGCCTTCCAACAAATTCAACTTGTGTGGACCATCACCAAAATTTCGTTCCAAACTCGAATAAAGTTCGACGCACAATTAACTGAGTTTAGGATTGAAGAACATCACGAAGAGCGGGTGGGTACAAATATACTTTGAGCCTCTATCCTTTGTTTCTTAAACCGTGAACCAAGCCACGTTACAACCCTTCAAAATTCCTAATTGAAGCATGGGTTAGTTCGAAAGCATACTGTTACAAAAAGGTATCCTGACTCTTGTAAGGCTTTGCTCTAAATCTTGAGCTGAATTTTTCTTATAAAAAGTTTTCTGCTAAAAAACTCATTTTTCAAAATTTCAAGACAAGCATGAACTTTGCATTATTTGAATATCGTTGTTTACACATGGTTATTTGTTTAACAGCGAAGAAATTCACACAGTGAATGTTCGGATGAATGAAGGCTCTCTCAGTGAATAAAATCACTTCAAGTGGGATGACACTCCCGTTGCAAAAATCTCCCATCAACAAAAGGGGACTTGATATGGTATTGTCTAGTAAACCTGGGGCAGTCCAGTCAAGATTTTAATAAATCTCTCAAGTCCAGTAAACCTGGGGCAGTCCAGTCAAGATTTCAAGAAATCTCCCAATTGCAGATTAACTTGGGGCAAGTCTCCTCCACCATCACCTGGGGCATTAAAACGTCAATCTCGTCAAAGGGTTACGTACAGTCCAAGTTTCTTGGTAGTGCCACCAACATTTGATACTAGGGGCAGTGACGAATCTCTCCTAAATCTTTCTGAAAAGAAATTTAAGAATCCTCGAGAAGTTCATCACCTCTCTAGCAGACCAACAGTCATGGGTTTATTTCCTCAACACTTGTCAAGGGTTTATTCTCCAAAACAAATTACATTTCAACAACAGTCATAACATACGCAGATTGATTAGCAGGTAAAGGGTATCATTACCTTTTGAAGTTACGGTCGTCAAAGATTCCTTCATCACCTGTTGGAGTTACGGTCGTCAAAGATTCCTTCATCACCCGTTGGAGTAGCAGTCGTCAAAGATTCCTCCATCATCCGGTTGAGTCAAAGTTAATCCAAGACCCTCTCTGTTTTGTTCAGATTGACACTAAGATCTCCCTGATTCTTATTCCAGTGGAAGATATTCCGGGTTTTTGTTGTTTCAGATAAATCTCTCAGCGATTTATTCTGATCTTTTTACTATCAGAGAGGAAGAATCCAACTCTTTTCTCCTTCGTCAGTTCGGGATTTATTTTCCCCAGCGAAAGGTCGTCTTGAAAAACATTATACCTCAGTGCATCAGGACATCATGCAACGCAATCTCATTTATTTTGAGAACATCATTGTTTGATATATGCCACTAACCTTTACCTTTCAAGAAAGGTACAATCAAATTTAAGCGGCAAAGCTTTTCTTCAGTCGAATTACGGACAAGTTCCTAAATCTCGACAAAAGCTTTTACTTCAGTTGAATTACGGACAAGTTCCTAAATCTCAGCAGAAATAACCCACCAGCAGAATGACGGAAAAATGAAGCTCCTGGAATTCATTTTCTCTCAAGAACGAAGATTCTCATCCTTGAAACCTCAGAAGATTGGTATACTCCCAAGCTTCTAATACCGTTAATAGAATGAAGATTCTCATCCTTAAAACCTCAGAAGATTGGTATACTCCCAAGCTCCTGATACCGTTAACAGAATGAAGATTCTCATCCTTAAAACCTCATAAGATTGGTATACTCCCAAGCTCCTGATACCGTTAACAGAATGAAGATTCTCATCCTTAAAACCTCAGAAGATTGGTATACTCCCAAGCTCCTGATATCATTAACAGAATGAAGATTCTCATCCTTGAAACCCTAGTAGATTGGCATACACCCAACCTTCTGACCCAAACGCCTGAATGAAGATTCTCATTCTTGCTTCCCTAGTAGATTGGCATACACCCAACCTTCTGACCCAAACGCCTGAATGAAGATTCTCATTCTTGCTTCCCCAGTAGATTGGCATACACCCAACCTTCTGACCCAAATGCCTGAATGAAGATTCTCATTCTTGCTTCCCCAGTAGATTGGCCTACTCCCAACCTCCTGATATTCCTGACAGAATGAAGATTCTCATTCTCAAAGTGGTATATTACCTGAATTACTGATATTCCCGACAGAATGAAGATTCTCATTCTCAAAGTGGCGTATAACCTGAATTCCTGATATTCCCAACAGAATGAAGATTATCATTCTCAAAGTGGCATACGACTTAACTTCTGAACTTCTTCCAAACAGGAATAAGCTTTTCCCAAAATCCCGAGCTTATTCTCCAGCAGGATAGCTACTCTCCAGCAATCGAAGATTCTCGTTCTTGGCTCCTCAAACACAAATTCCCCTAGCAGAATGAAGATTCTCATTCTCAATTCCTCAGAGATTCCAGATATTCACCAGTGAAGTTCCCCTCAAAACCGGAATCCCCAGTAGATTGGCATACAACCCAAACTCCTGACTTTCCCCACCAGTATAACTTCTCCCCACAAAGGTTGTCAAAAAGCTTGAAGACACAAATACTCTTCAACCGTGGTCCCAGGACTTCTCATTCTCAAACGATCAAAGGATTTTCAATCCCCAGCAGCAGTCAAGGATTTATTTTCCCCGACAGCGGTTAAAGATTTTATTATCTCCAGTAATCCAGGATTTGTCTTCCTCAGCCAGACAGCTCATCAGCTCACATGCGCATACATTGCATTCATATATCATAAACATTGATAAAACACATACATTGCATCATACATTTCATGCAACATAACTTTGTGTTTCAGCTAATATTTTACCCGTCGCAGGATAAGTTTAGCAATTTTCAACTCCATAATCACTGAAAACAGTTTACGGAAGCTCCAAACACGGATGCTAATCTATCGCTTATTCAAGCCCCCAGCCCAGAGACGTTCCAAACATGGATACCTTTCTGATACTCATTCTTTCACCTACAACGTACAGTTCAACAAACATTCTTGGATGGCATCTTTAAGCCCATTCCCTCAACTATGCTTTGACGAGTGAAAATTTATGGGCACTCTAGTGTCCAATCATCTTTTACCTTTGAGTCGCGAACGGCAAAATTGCAAATCTAACTCTTCAGGTCCAAGAAGATTGAACAGGGGCAACTGTTGTACCCCAAAATTTTCCCTCCCTCAGGAATTCATCCTGAACTCTCAGATTTCCTCTTAAACAAAGCCAAACCCTTTATCATTATTCCTTTCCAAGTAAACAATTTACAAGAACAAAATATTCATTTGCAAGCTTAAAAGGTAAAACTTTTGCCTTGGAAAAGTTAAATTCTAAATGCTTAGAATTCTCTCTAAGAAAGGGGTTTAAGAAGAAAATGGCACTTCAGAACTTCTGAACCAACCTCCAGGCAGGAACAATCAGAAGTTGTAAACATGGTTCAGCACTTGATCTTTGAACAGAGCATGGCTCTTTCAGCAGTTACACCAACTCAGTCAGAGTTTGTTAAGGTAATGAAAAGAAGGTTAAGGAGCGTGTTGCAAGCTTTCTAGAAAGTCTGAAAGCTCCTTCAGAACATGATGGAGCCAGAAGATACAAAGATCAGAGGATGGATGCTACGCTGGAGCAGAACTTCTAATCCAGAACTAAGCCTTGGTGTAGAGTATCACGTTGCAGGATTTCTAGTTGTGATAAGTCTCATCATTCATTTAATTCTCATTTAATGCTCACAACTACCTTCTGAGTCGTTATCCAAAAGATTTTCACCACGTGTACCTCTACTGTCTTGGGATAGCAACTTTGATACTAAGCCCATGCTTTGCTTTTTGCTTTTCCTTAAATCCCGCTGACAGCCACCATACTTGCTTCAAGGACAAGACAACGCTTCAGCACATGAAGGCTATTCTCAATGCTTTGGTCAGAACTTGACCAAATCCCAAAACATTGCTTATACAACTTGATGTATACCTATGACCAACAACTGGCTCAGCCTACGCCTGTATCCCATGATTACACTAAACTAGCATACGAAAACTATGACGAAAAAGTAAAGGAACAGGATACCAAAACAGGTTCAAATCCCACTTATTTTCCCCCAAAATCACAACAAATTCATCTATAAATACTTGGCTCCATCACACGTTCGAAGGGCTGGAATTTGAAGGAGAGGCTGAAGGGGAGAGAGAACTATCAAGAGAGAAAAGGAAATTGTGAAGCCTTCATAAAAATCCAGATTTCTCATACATAAAAATAAACCTTTGTTCTTCCCTTTGAACAAAAGGACACAATCACTCTTCCATCTCTCTTGCTAACTCAGAACATCCAAAGGCAGCCACTCAAAGCTCCAAGCACGCCCCAGGTAAGTCTTTCTGACTTTACTTGCTTTTCATTCTGAACATCATTAACATGTAAATATCATAGCATTAATGTTGTACATATCATTGTATGAATAAGAAAACTATGGATCAGAACTTCTAGAATAATGCTAGGCTCAGACTTGGGATTGAAACTTCTATGATTTGTTATGCTGTTATCATTTTGATTTGCTGAACCGAATAAATTGTTGTTGTGCTGATTAAGAGCTGAGATGTAACACAAAACTTCTGTTTTTCACTCATCATTTTAACACACAGAACTTCTAGGATTTTCTCACTATTTAAGCACGCAGAACTTCTGAGTTCTCTTCACTATTTTAACACAGAATTTCCATGATTTTTCTCACTGTTAACACACACTAAACTTCTGATGTTCACCCACTGGCTCAGCACAATACAGAACTTCTAATGTTCACTCACCATCTTAACACAGCACAGAACTTCTGAGTTCTCCTTACATGTCAAATACACTGAACTGCTGACGTTTGCTCACTGTTTCAGCATAATATAGATCTTCTGACTTTTGGTTCACTGGCTGAACGTCATCCAGAACCTCTGTGTTTTCCCTCTAACGTTTTTTTGTAGGACCTCAGAATGAACGAATCCAGAACTTCTGATCCCACTGACATTTCCTGCTGAGTCACGCGCCTGACTTCAGAACTTCTGATCCTTGCTTCTTTGTTTGCAGTAATACGTTTTTTTTTCTATTTTTGCATTTATTCTCCTTTTCATCTTTTTTTTATTAACATAAAAATATTTTCTTTTATTTCCTTAAGACAAAAACATTTGCTAAACAAGTCCATTTCCTTGTACATTCTTATACATTTCAATATGGTTGTAATAGTAACTTAGGACTTATTTTACTTGCAATCCCCATTCGTAAACTTGTATAGCCTATCCCCCTAATGATTTGTAATAGCGTAGAATTTCATTTTACGCAATTGATTGTTTTCCTTATACTGTATAGTAACTAGGGTGTGTATGGAAAGACATGAAACCAACAAATAGGCCACCCTAATCAAAGAAAAAATGCATGTAAATAAAACACACTTGCACACAAGCACCCCTAGGGTTTCATCCACTTGGTTGCCTTAAAACATGGCCATGGTATGCATGTTGAGTATCTATTGGCAAAACAAAAACAAAAAGATCATAGTCCCTCGATGACGCTATCTTGGTTGCCTATACAAAAATGATCTAGTCCCCTCGGAAAAATTAGATACTTAGCACAATTGTTATCATGGTCTATACGATGACCCGCGCATGTCCCGTTTAACATTCTAACACAAGGTTGTTCACCAAATGCAATGGTGAAACAACACTGTTAAAAGGGTTAAAAACATTAGGAAAGATCTTTGAGTAAAATAGGGTAGATAGCTCTTAGTTACTTGATCAAAGCTTGCAAAAACATCCTTGCTATTTTCAAACACACCTCACAACACAATTTCAAAACATTTTCCAAAACAAACTTTCAAACATTGAAATACCTTTTCAAAAAGACAAACACCTTTGTATATATTCAAACAAGAATCGTTACAAAGGTTGCCTAAGACAATACCTCTTTTCAAAGCATTTTCAAAACCACACACACAAAGCACCATTTCAAACAATTTGAAAAGCAAAGGCAAATGATCTAAAACAAGTAACTAAGTGCCCATGGAAAACCATGGATGAAAAGGGTGCTAGCACCTTCCCTTTTCATAATCTACCCCCCGAACCCGAGAAAACATCTCAAAGGTCTTTCCTGTGCTTTTTGACCTCTCCTTTGGATAAAATAAAAAGTCAGTGGCGACTCTTGCTAAACCGCACAATTGCGAACACAAACGCGAAACCTCAAGTCAGTTCTCCCACCGTATCACATGTAATATTATCAAGGTGGGCTTAATTTGAGATAGTAGATGTAATGAGAGGGTGTAAGTTTGGAGCCCACTAAGGAATAATAGAATATTAGGTTATTTTATTATTTGTTGTTAGAATAGAAGAAAGAAGAAGTAAGAAGAAAATAAGGATTTGAGGAGAACGTGAAGCTGCTGGAAATAGAAGGAGACGGTAAGAACAAAGATTCAACCCGGAAAAGTGTAGAGCGACCTTCAATCCAAGGTAAGGGTGGGGTTCTGACTTTATAATTGGGTTCATGACATTTGATATGTGGGGTTAGATGTAATTGCTGTTTGTTCTTGAATTAGATGTGTTATGAATGATGTATGGTGAATATTGATGAATTCTGGATGAATAATGACGTTATGATGTCGTTTAATCGATGTAGTATTATAGGTTAATGATTAAGTGATGAATTACCATGTTTATGATGAGGTTTGTAGGACTCTAATTAATTCCCCATAGTGAAAATACAGAAGCAAATCATGGAAGAATGCAGGAAGTAACAGGATGCATCGATTCATGGAAGCATGCGTCGATACATATGCACTGTTAGACTCAGGATGAGTCGATCCATGGAGGGCTTGCTTCGATGCATGATGAGTACAAGACTCAGGATGAGTCAATCTGAGAGGAGCATGCATCGATACATGTTGTGATTAGGACTAGGATGAGTCGATCCATGAGGAGGATGTGTCGACTCATGCTGTGCAGGAGAAGCATTACGCGTCGACCCCAAGGGTTTTGCGTCGACCCATACTGACTAATAGTTACAGAATCAGTTTTAAGTTACTGTAACTTGAGTTATAGGATGCTGTTTGAGATATCGTTTGAAGCGTTGATTAGCTAACACGATGAATATTATTCTAGATGATTAAAATGATGAATAAGAAGTGTAGTCCTAGTAACTAACTCAGGATTTAGAATTAATCCCCGTAGATGACTGTTGTACTGATTTTTGGACAGAATGATGAACATGAGATATTTAGAGGTTGCTGTTAGGATTATGACAGTGGGATTAGTGATGGTAAAGATGTAAAATTTGTAAAATAACAGGATGGATTACTGTACTATTAATATACAATTGAGTATTAGTGAGATGTTATTGATGAAGTTGTGTTCAATGATTTTGTGATAATAAATGATGTTTAATAAATTATTTTGATGTTATGAGATGTTGTTAATTGAGATGTTTTGAGATGATTGAGATGTTGTTGTTTTGAGATGATTGAGATGTTATTGTTTTGAGATGATTGAGATGTTTTGAGATGATTGAGATGTTGTTGTTTTAAGATGATTGAGATGTTTTGAGATGATTTGAAATGTTGTTAACTTAGGTGTTGTTATTACATTCATGATGAGTCGCATACATTGCATTTTTTAGATGGAGCTTATGCTCGTTAAAATGGCCTGAATTGGCAAATTTTGAGATGAAGGCTATGCCTTGTTGATGCCTCTATTAATTGGCAGATTTTTGAGATGGGAGTTCTGCTCCAATGGTACCACATGCATTTGCATAGTTTTGAGTCGCATTATATGATTGAATAATGAAATGTATTTGATGTTGATGAATGAGTATATATGTTGTAATTATCGTTGATTATGAGATGAGAAGTGGTGATATTATTGATCTAATTTAATATATTAATTATCATGCACTTTATTATATTGTTAGATATCTCACCCCTTCTGTTTGAATGTTGCCCTTATGTTGGTAACGTGCAAGTAATCGAGAGTGAAGGTTGTATACCTTCAATAGTTCGAGTCGATGTTATTGCTCTGATATGTAACACTCGGGGGGATGAACGCTTGCTGATTTTTTATTGTTGATTTTCAGTTGTTGAGTTTTAAATTGATTATTATTAAATATGTGATGTTTCGAAGTTGATGTTTTATTTAGAGATGTTATTGAAGAATTCTGTTGCGTAGTTGTTGAATTATTTTATTAAAGATGTTATGACGATGGTTCATCCGATGTTTTAAAAGTGTTATATATCCATGATGAATGCAATGAATTTGTTAGAAGAATTTGTGATGTCCCGATTTGTCTGTATGATTGAAATTTTATAACTCTGATTTATTTTGCATAATTGCTTGGGGTAGAATTGGGGTGTTACAAGATTACCCTAAGGGTGCATGTGTGCAAAGTGTATTTGATTGCATGCATTTTAGTCTTGTTTAAGGTTATCTATTTGTTATTTTCATGTCTTTCCATACACACCTTAATTACTAGCATTTACATTTGAAAGTGATAAATTGCGGAAAAGTAAAGTCCTACGTTATTATAATATTTTAGGGATGGGGGTACATATTTATGAATGGGGGTTGCAAATAAAATTAAATCCTAATTACTATTATAACCATATTGAAATGTACAGTATAAGAAAGAAAAAGGATTTATTTAGAAAAATGTTTTTGTCTCTGTTGCACCCCAAAATTTTCCGTCTCATATTTCTCAAAACATTGCAAGAAAAATCTCACAGTTGCTCAAGTTTGCTCAAGAGTTGGACAGTCAAGTTATCTCCTAAGGCAGTCAATCCCAAATTAGGGTTTTGTGTTGCATCAAGGTCCTTGCATACAAATGACCTCAAGTGCTCTCCATTGTCCTAGTATGCTCTCAATGTCATCCATGTCAAGTTTCAAGCCTTGCAGAGGAAGTTTGCTCAGTCAATTGCTCAAAGGGTCCAAAAATCGATTGTGCTAGGGCAAAAGTCAACTGTGACCCAAATACAGTCAAACCTCAAGATGTTTTGTCAACATTCTCATATTGAAGGATATTTCATCATTTGATCAAGGGTTGATCATGATTCATCAAGGATTGCTCAAAATTCATCAAGACTCAAAAGTTGCTAAATTAGGGTTTTGCAGGAAAAGTCAACTCAACTTTTACCAAGCATAACTTTCTCATACTTTATGAGAAATGACCCATCCAAAGCTAATTTTGAAGAGGATGAAATTTCATACAATCCATCTTCATACCCCAAGATCAGAAAATGCACTCAAGAGAAGTTATAAATTTGGACATTATAGGTCATTTTTGAAAGTCAACAAAAATACCTTTTTTGCCAAAGCTTATAACTTGAGCATGGAATATCAAAATGCGATGAGACCAAAAGGGTTGGTTAGAGGACATCTCAATATTTCTAAAAAGTCCAGGATCACTTCCAAAAGTTCAAAATTGAAGAAGTTATGCAATGTTGAAGTTGTGAATTTTTGCAAAATTGCCAAAAGTCAACTATCCCCAAAACTTCAAATTTTGTCAAATGGGCCCATTCTTTTCCACTTGATTTGATCTTGTCACACTACAAACGTGTCCTAGCTTCATACTTGTGCCCATTTATCTATTTTATTATTTTATTTGATTTTTTATTGAATTATTTCATTTTAAATCAATTTAAATCAAATAAAATCACAAAACTTGATTACATGAGATCTTTTTCTATTTTCAGGACCTAATCACCATCAATATCATGATCAAATTCGTATCAAGCATTACATGTGCAAAAAGATTGGATTTTGGGCAAATTAAGTAAGTTTTCAATGGAGGATCAAATTCAATCTCAAGGCATTGATGTGGAAAGATTCAAGACCAATTTGTTGACCTAATACATTGCAGCATACATATACAATCCAAGGCACACGAATTAGGGACCTAGAGGCTGCAAGAACACCAAGAACCAAACTTGAAAAATTGACAAAAAAGTGTGAAATTGAAATCATTCTTAGAGGCAAATTCAGGAGCAAAACTCAATACCAATCGCTTGCTGGACAACCACTGAAGCAAAACCAACCTAAAGCCAATCTCCATACACGCTCTAAAGCTCTGTAAGTATCTCAAAATACCGCCTTTTTCTTGAATTCGCAACTCTTATTTCTTTCATCTTTTGCACAAACTATGGGCATATTCATAATCCTCGTCCAATTTACAAGCATTCTGCATTAGCCAATTGCGTTTATCTGGCCTATAACCCAATAGCCGAATCTAGGGTTCATGGTTTGTTTTTTTGGGCATTTCTTTTACAGGCAAAATCAGCTCCATTGACGGACATAGGCGTGACCAGGGGAGATAGACGAACACAACCATGGTCTTGGGGGTCGTTTTCATGGCCTAGATTTAATTTTTGGAATTTCCTGCGAATTTAGCTGCAGATATAAATCCGCAGGTAAATATACAGGGTTGAAGGAAGAAGACGGAGACATGTCTCCCCCTGGTTGGACGGTTCAAACTTGGGGCGTTTTATTTTTGTTCTGGCATAATGACGCGTTTTTATATATTATATTTAGTTTGTGTTATATTAACAATTGAGACATAGTGGTGCAGTGGTAGTGGCGTGTGTTAAAAATCCAACAGGACCTGGGTTCGAATCCCAGGTCCCCCCATATGCTTTGTATTATTTTTCTTCAGGTATTCCAGCGCGCTTCAGGAGTTGTAACCTATCATGCTCCCTCACTCAATCAAGCGCCAGATGGCCCAAGGCCAAATCTGGCAATCCAGGGATGATGGCCTATGGTGGGATCTAGTCAACCAGTGCACACAGAATCAGGAAAGTCAAACGAGGCCAGCTTGTGATGGGCCTTGAATTTGCCATTTTCACCCCCCCTAATCAGGCCCAAACCCTAACTTTTTCTCTTTTCTTTTATTATTTCTTTTAATTATTTATTGTTATTATTTTTAATTGTTAACTAACCAATCAAATCTTTTTTCCTCATAAAATTAAAAACCAAAAAATATTTTCTTGATTAAATTAAATTTTAGTATTTTCTTTTTATTAAACAAATCAATTAATTAATTTAGTTTTAATTAGGAATAACTTTAATATATTTTTTGCAATAATTAAAATTAACTTAGACAATTAGGTTTTATTAACATTGATCAAATTTATTTTTATTTCTTTAAATACCAAAAACCCAAAAATATTTTTTAATTAGTTTATTAATTTAATAATTAATCCAATTTAATTTCTTCCATATATTCAAAATAACCAAAAAATCTTTTCTTTAATAAATAAAGGGTCAAAACCCTAAAAACTTGCGCCCGATTTAATTTCCCGCACGCATTCCATTTTATTCAATATTGTATCTGTTTCCGGAATGTAATAGCTTAATAGGACCTTACTATTTTTACCGCTTTATTTATTTTCCGCACTTTAATTTCAAGGGTTGCTTTTGGAGATGTAAATACCCGACGCCTTGTAATAGTTAGTTTAATTTCCGCAACTTATAAACTGTTAGATGTTTGATAATAGGGAGTGCATGACAAGATTGAATGTTTAAACCTAAAATCAACATAGATCACCATTAACATATACAAAGATAAAATAAACTGAAAACAACACACTCGCACATGCGCATTCTTAGGGTACACCTCACTTGGTTGCCTTCGTACGCGGTCATTGAGTATAGGTCACTTTAGAGGTCTCCCTCTTGTCCAAAGATCATAGTTGCCTCGAAACGGTTGCCTCGGATATTGTTGCCTCAAACAAATGATCTAAGACATTAGGGTTACCGCTAAGGCGTCCTACCATTGCTTTGGTGACCGCACGTCCCTAATTCGAATTGACCCTTAAAACTCCAACGACGATGCTACCTACTCATCAATAGTGGGATAGCATTGTCTAAAGGAAGATAGCATAGAATGATTCCTTTTTTCGAGTAGGTAGATGGTTCTTAAGTACTTGCTCTTTCAAAACAAAACAAATTTTCACACTTACACTCTCTTTCAAACAAAAGCTTCTTCAAACCCACAAACACAAAGAAAAGCAAATTTTGAAAACATATGAGCAAGTACCTAAGAGCCCGTGGATAACCACGGATAGAAAGGGTGCTAACACCTTCCCTTTCTATAATCTACCCCCCGAACTCGAGAAATATCTCAAAAAAGGAATTTTTCTGTGCTTTTTTCCTTTCCTTGTTGGATAAAATAAAAGTCGGTGGCGACTCTTGCTTACCGCGACATTTTGCGAAAACAAACGCAAAACACAAACCAGCATTCCAAAAAAACAGTCAGTTCTTTCCCACCATATCACAGAACTGGCGACTCTGCTGGGGAGCTTAATAAGTGGGGTGTACCTTAGGATTAGATCACTGTGTTTTCAATTGTTTTCTTTGTATGCTTTATATTTGTGGGCTTGAATTGGAGTTTCTATAGATCCTAACCCGGATCTGGGGGATACCCTTTAGGTAAGTAGCAAGAAACTGTGAGGGAACTGTACGGCGTAGACCGATACGGTTGAAGCAGTAGCTACATTGGTGTGGCACTTCAGTCTGTACCGATATCCCTTGTGTTAGAACGAGGAGAATATGGGTCTTCTAAGGGGTCATTAAACACCAACTGACCTTAGAACCTTTAAATTGACCAACTTGGCCATAGAACAATAGTAGTATGCTACACTCATTGAGACTAAACTCTCGCGATGATTCCGGCCGCAAGAAAAGGTTGCTAAACTGGAATTATGACCGATTGAGGGTAGTCAGTGATATTGAGATCCTCTAGAACCCGGTTACTATTTTTAGGACATGTTTAAACCAACTGAACTGAAAGAGGGTAGTATCTAAGCTCCTTGCCAGCCTGAAATCTAAGGGCTCTCTGTGTGACTTGTGTGCCTTTACCATGTTTGCTATTTGTGGATACTTGTGGCGTGCTTCCTATCATGACATCATGACATCATAACATTGCATACATATTGCATTGGACTAACCTATTTCAAAGACAGGAGGGATTCATCTTTGTTCTGTTTTGTAGGTCATGATGCCCATGCGTAGGAATACCATCCAGATCAACTTTGTCCAGGTTCCCACCATGCTTAAAGAATTGATTGCAAAGATGCCTGATACTACCTCCTTCATCAGAAAACATGGGTATCTTCTCAGTTTGGTCACCTCTAAATTGGACGAGCAGATGATGAGTGTTTTGGTCCAATTGTATGATCCACTGTACCATTGCTTTACTTTTCAGGACTACCAGTTGGTTCCCACCTTAGAAGAGTTCTCTGATCTGCTCGATATCTCTATTCTGTAGCAGACCCCGTTTACTGGTTGGGAGAAGATCCTTAGGCCAGAAGAGATTGCTTCAGCCCTTCATATGACCAAGGATGAGGTAATGGCTAATTGGGATACTAGAAGTGGAGCAAAGGGCTTTTTGACTAAGTTCTTGGTTGGTAAGGCTAATTATTTCTGTGATAGTCTAGACTTCAAGGCATTCGAAGATATGCTAGCTCTTCTGATATACGGCTTGGTATTGTTTCCGAATCCTGACTCCTTTATTGATGTGAATGCGGTGAAAATCTTCATCTCTCGTAATCATGTACCCACTCTCTTGGGTGACATTCTTCATCAACTTTATGCCCGTACTGCCCGAAAGCGGGGAACCTTGATGTGTTGTGCTCCATTATTGGCGAGGTGGTTTGTTTCGCACCTCCCCAAATCATTGCTGAAGAACAAAGAAGGCATGGGTTGGGCCTATAGGGTTATGTCTCTCTCTCACAATGACATCATCTGGACTATCAAGGGTATGGATGAGGTGGCTATCATTGATCGTTGTGGGGAATACCCCAATGTTCCACTGATAGGAACCCATGGAGGAATTTCTTATAATACATGCTTGGCCTTACGTCAGTTTGGGCGTGCTAGAAGGGAAGGTCCTCATGAATTGCTAATGCCTAGTATCATCTTTGATTTTCAAGGGGATAGTGACGAGCAACACCGCAGATTCATAAGGGCTTGGGATAGAGTCCATAGATCTGATCCACATGAGCTGGGTCCAAAGACTTCCCTTCCAATGGAGCCATATCTAAGATGGGTTCGTATCCGTGCCCAAAAGCTGGGTATGCCATATGAAGTTGTCCTGCCTATCATTGTTGAAGTTGCCAATGAAGAGGGGGTTCTTCCTACCATCCTCCATCCTTACATGCCCACTGACATTGGGGCACTGAAAAGGTCTTGGATACAGTTGAGAGAAGAATGGGATGCTTACCGAGAAAAGTTTAACGAGCAAGAGCAGAAGATCCAGAAGTTGACTAGGCAGCTGGAGAACGAGCGGATTCTCAATGACTATGTCCGCACCGAAAAGAAGCGACCATGGGAGCACTGATTGTCCTTTGACTATTTCCTTTCCAGTTTTTATTTCCTTTCTTGTAACGCCTTAAGGGCAATTTGTTGAACAATTTGAATTTCAAAGTTTATCTAATAAAAGTGTGTTTCATTTCTTGTTTACGAATTTGAATCTCTCGATTGTCTTTGAAATCATATCATACGCATTTCATCCCATGCACTTCATAACAGGTACCCATTACAGGTCTCTTATCTTCTTCGCTGTTTATTTCAGCACTCATCATGTCTGGTGAACCATCAACTGAGCAAGCAATCAAGGCCCTACAGGCCCAGAATGCCCAATTCCAAGAGTTGTTCATGAATCTAGATAAGGGTCAGCAAGATCTGAAGACCCTTATTCTGAAAGATAAGAAGAAGAAGAAGAGGACAGTCCTGTTTAACACAGGTCACAGGTTTGGAAACAGGCTACGGGATGAAGTTGATTTGACCACCTCATCTGGAGGGAAAGATAGTCAGGAAGAAAGGAGGGCTCCTAGCTCTGTGGTCTCAGACAATGAGACGGACTTTGACGAAGACCAGTATCCTCCTGCTGAGGATAGATACAAACAATTGGAAGACCGGTTGAGTGCGATGGAGGTACAGAAAGTGCCTGGTCTGGACTTTGGTGATCTAGGTCTGTCATCTGGGGTGGTGATTCCCCATAAATTCAAAGCACCAGTCTTTGCTAAGTATGATAGAGTTTCTTGTCCGAAGTTGCACCTCCAGTCATATGTAAGGAAGATTCAGTCGTACACCGCTGATAAGAACCTATGGATCCACTTCTTTCAAGACAGTCTCTCAGGGACTCAGCTTGAATTGTTTTACCAGTTGGACGGAGCCAGTATCCGCAGTTGGGAGGATTTGGCTACTGCTTTCTACAGGCAGTACCAGTACAATTCCGACCTCGCTCCCACGCGTACCCAACTCCAGGGTATGTCAATGGGAACGGGCGAAGGTTTCAAAGATTATGCTCAGAAGTGGAGGGACCTCGCCGGAAGAGTGCAACCACCCTTGGCTGAACGGGAGCTTGTGGATATGTTTCTGGGGACCTTGTCTGGTCCATTTTTCAACCATCTGATTGGAAGCTCTTCATCTGGGTTTACAGAGCTAATTATGACCGGTGAAAGGATTGAGGCTGACATTAAGTCTGGTAAGATATAGAAGGGTGCCTCATAAAGCACCGAGAAGAAGCCTTTTAAAAAGGAATCCAGTGTTGTTTATAGTTCGAAAAGCCATAATAGACCTGAACACCGCCAAGCTGTTAATGCGGTTGTTATTTCAAGACCTGCTGGTGCTCCCCAGCACAACGATCAACAAAAGGCCGAGAGACCTCGAAGGAAATTCACCCATCTCAGCATGACCCTGTCTCAGATTCTGCCGCAATTATTAAAGACTAATCTAGTGATTCCAAGGGAGGCCCTGAAGAATCCCAACACTACATCACCAAAGTATAACCCTAATGCCCACAGTGCTTTTCACTTTGATAGCCCGGGACATAATACAGATGATTGTTGGGATTTGAAGAACAAAATACAGGACTTAATTGATGCTAAGGAGATTGAGTTCGAGGCGCCCGAAAGACCTAATGTTGTGACTGCTCCTATACCCAAGCATGGAGTGAATGCTATAGATGAAGACTCGTTTGTGGTTTCTGTGAGCGACATTGTTATCCCTTTGATGACTGTGAAGAAGAACCTTTTGCTAGCCGGTTTATTTTCGGGTTGTGATGAAGGTTGCCGTATGTGTTCTGTTCTACCTACCGGTTGCCATCTTTTGAAGTCAGGTGTCCAATGCCTGATGGATAGTAAAGAAATTCTGTTTGAAAAGACTGTTGTTCCCTTAGTTCATACTGAAGAAGTTGCTATTATCACCATTCTCGACAATTCTTCCAAGGCTTCCTTGAGAAAGCCTGTTAGAATTACATATGTTCCAAGAATCGCACCATTGATCATCACTGTTCCTGGGCCTATCCCCTACATCTCTGATAAATCTGTCCCTTGGCACTACGGGGATGATGTTTATTTTCATGGAGTTAGACAAGAGTTGGATGTTGATACGGACGTCAGCAACATTGTTGGGCCTGCTAAAGTCACCCACAGCGGAAGACTTTTCTCCCCTGATATCTCTCCACTAACTACCCGAAAACCTGTTGTTATTACACCTGCCAGCGCACCTGCTACTATTCCTGTTCAAGTTCCTATTCTTACCCCTGTCGCCGAGTCATCTGACACTCGGGGCAAGGGGACCACCAGTGATCCTACCCAGACGGAGGCGCCAAAGACGATTATTGTTGAAGCTTCTAGGCAAGAGATGGAAGAGATTCTGAAAATCATCAAAAAGAGTGACTACAATGTAGTTGAACAGTTGGGGGAAACCCCGTCCAAGATTTCTATGTTGTCACTGTTGCTATGCTCAGAGGCCCATGCCAAGGCTCTGATTGCATTCCTGAAGACTGCACACGTACCGCAAGAAACATCAGCTGATCAGTTTAAAGATTGCGTGGCTAGTCTGACTGCTGATAATGGGTTGGGTTTCTCTGACACCGACTTGACTACTAAAGGGAAGAATCACAATGATGCCCTGCATGTCTCCATTGAATGCAGGGGCACTACTCTTGCTCATGTATTAGTGGATACTGGTTCCTCATTGAACGTCTTGCCTAAGAAAGCTCTAGACCGGTTAGACTGTGAAGGGTTGGAGTTGAAACCAAGCAACATTGTCATCAGGGCCTTTGATGGGTCTAAGAGAATGGTGCACGGAGAAGTGGATATTCCGATTAAGGTTGGTTCTCAGGTTTTTGCATCTACATTCTATGTGATGGAAATTCGGCCATCCTATTCCTGTTTGCTGGATCGCCCATGGATCCACAAAGCTGGGCGGTAACGTCAACGCTCCACCAGAAGCTGAAGTACCCAGTGAAAGGGAAGATTGTGACAGTACAAGGAGAGGAAGAGTACATGGTGAGCCACCTCAGCTCTTTCCGATATGTAGAGATGGATGGGGAGTTCATTGAGACCCCCATTTCAACATTTTGAAGAGGTTCCCCAGACACTGGCGTCAACTGAGACTGTTGTTGAAGATTCTCCTATGAAGATGGCTTCCTTTAAGGATGCCCGGGCTGTTGTCGAGAAAGGTGGGTGTGCGAATTAGGGCCAACTCCCTGATTTTACGCAGAAGACTAACAAGTTTGGTTTGGGTTTCACTGCAGAGGCTCAAAAGGCTGTTCAGAATGCATGGATTGGAAGACCTCCCTTGTTCATCAGCAATTCAGGAGCGAATGTCGTTGAAGACGACGTTGAAGAATCTGAGTTCGACAGTTGGATCTATCCTACGACCGACGGTGGACCAAGCAACTGGATAATAAAGGACTTCATCCCTATTTCTTTTGTTACCCAGTAATGAGACTTTTTGTTTTGAATTTATAACAGACAATGTTTTAAACTTTACGGCCCGGTGTCTTACCCGGGGCACCGTGGCTTCATTTGTGAGGGCTTTATCTGTGTCATTTTCATATATCATTAATAAAAGCATTGGACGTTTCTTGCATTTCAAATTTTACGCTCCTTGTTTTTTTATTATATTGAAAAAACAACTATTTTACACACACTCACATATACAGGTCTACATCCACTCTGGATCTCACTGGTAACGACTATGCTACTTCCAGTTATGACTTCGAAAGTCCGATCAACTTATTCGAAGACGAAGGTGAAGATGATTGTGAAGTGCCTAGTGAACTTGCAAGACTGTTACTTCAAGAAGAGAGGGCTATACAGCCACATGAAGAGCCAGTGGAATCAGTAAATCTGGGTACAAATATCGACAAGAAAGAGGTCAAGATCGGTGCAAACCTGGAGCTTAGTGTGAAACAACGATTGATTCAGATGTTGTGTGACTATGTTGATATCTTTGCCTGGTCTTATGAAGACATGTCTGGGTTGGATACTGATATTGTGGTTCATCGCCTACCTACCAAGGAAGACTGTCCTCCAGTGAAACAGAAAGTCTGTCGAATGCGCCCAGAGATGTCTTAGAAAATCAAGGCTGAAGTTATGAAACAGTTTGACGCCGGTTTTCTAGCAGTTACTTCTTACCCACAGTGGGTGGCCAACGTGGTTCCTGTACCGAAGAAGGATGGTAAGGTTCGAATGTGTGTTGACTATAGGGATCTGAACAGGGCGAGTCCCAAGGATGATTTTCCTCTACCTCATATCGACGTTCTGGTTGACAACACCGCTCAGCATAAGGTTTTCTCCTTTATGGATGGTTTCTCCGGTTATAATCAGATTAAGATGGCTCTCGAAGACATGGAGAAGACAACCTTTGTTACTCAGTGGGGTACCTTTTGCTATAAGGTCATGCCTTTTGGATTGAAGAATGTTAGGGCAACGTTTCAGCGTGCCATGGTTGCTTTGTTTCATGACATGATCCATCACGAGATTGAGGTATACATCGACGACATGATTGCAAGATCTCAAACTGAGGAAGAACACCTTGACCACCTTCAGAAGCTATTTGACAGGTTCAAGTTGTACAAGCTGAGGTTAAACCCGAACAAGTGCACCTTCGGGGTGAGGTCTGGTAAACTAATGGGTTTCGTCGTAAGCGATAAAGGTATTCAAGTGGATCCGGAAAAAGTAAAGGCTATACAGGAGATACCAGCTCCCAAAACAGAGAAAGAAGTCAGAGGCTTCCTGGGACGACTGAATTACATTGCCCGATTCATCTCGCACCTGACTGCTACTTGTGAGCCAATCTTCAAGCTACTAAAGAAAGATCAAGTAGTACGTTGGAACGATGAATGCCAGGCCGCTTTCGAAAGGATCAAAGAGCATCTCCAAGAGCCACCTATTCTGATGCCTCCAGTTGAAGGGAGACCTCTGATCTTATACTTGATAGTACTCGACAACTCAATGGGGTGTGTGCTGGGTCAGCATGACGAGTCTGGCCGAAAATAGCATGCTATTTACTACTGTGATTGGTGGGAATGAGAACTGACTGTTTTGGAATGCTGGTTCGCGTTTGCGTTTGTTTTTGCAAAATGTCGCGGTAAGCAAGAGTCGCCACCGTCTTTTATTTTATCCAACAAGGAAAAGACAAAAGCACAGAAAAATTCCTTTTTGAGATATTTCTCGGGTTCGGGAGGTAGATTATAGAAAGGGAAGGTGTTAGCACCCTTTCTATCCGTGGTTATCCACGGGCTCTTAGGTACTTGCTCATTATGTTTTCAAAAGTTTGCTTTTCTTTGTGATTGTGGGTTTGAAAAGAGTTTTTGTTTGAAAGGGGTGTAAGTGCGAAAAGTTTTTGATTTGTTTTAAAAGGAGCAAGTATTTAAGAACCATCTACCTACTCAAAAAGGAATTAAACTGTACAAGTGTCCTTTAGACAATGCTATCCTACTATTGAGGAGTAGGTAGCATCGTCGTTGGATTTTTCGGGTCAATTCGATTAAGGGACGTGTGGTCACTAAAGCAATGTTAGGATGTCTTAGTGGTAACCCTAATGTCTTAGATCATTTTATCTGAGGCAACCGTTTCGAGGAAACTTTGATCTTTGAACAAGAGGACGACCTCTAAAACTTCCTATACTCAATGACCACGTTCGAGGCAACCAAGTGAGGTGTACCCTAAGAGTGGCATGTGCGAGTGTATTTTTTTTCAGTTATATTATCTTTGTACATGTTATGGTGAGCTACTGTTGATTTTAAGTTAAAAATTTGGTCTTATCACGCATCGCCTATTATTCAAACATCTAACAGTTAATGGTTGCGGAAATTAAATTGCGGAAAATAAATCTAAGCTATTACAAGGCGTCGGGTATTTACATCGCCAAAGACAAACCCTTTTAAAATTAAATTGCGAAAAGTAAATAAAAGCAATAAATAAATAAATATTTTCCTAAGTTAAAAACTATTACATCCTCGAAGCAGTTACAATATTGAAATATGGATCAAAAATAATACGCCCGCGAGAAAATTAAATCGGAGTGTCTTAGGGTTTTGACCCTTTTATTAAATAAAGCATATTTTTGTTATTTTTTGAATTAAAAATTAGTCTAAGTTAATAATTGAATTAATTAATTTAATGAAAATATTTTTGGTTTTTTATTTTAATTAAGGAAATAAAATAAGAATGATTAAAAGATATTAAAAACCCTAATTCTATATTAATTTTAATTTAATGCAAAAGATATTAAAATTGTACCTAATTAAAAAAACTAAATTAATTGACTAAAATTTATTTACAAAAATAATAAAATAGTGAAATTAATAAAAATATTATTTTTTGGGTTTTCTGATTTTATATAAAAAAATTTAATTGGTTAATTTTTTATAATAATAATTAAATAAAATAAATAGAGAGAAAAAGAAATAAACCAAAATGGGGGGTGTGGGCTTAATTTGATGGTAGAGTCAGCAATATCCAGGCCCAAATTCAATCAGCCTGCTTTGACTTTCCCATTCCAATATGCGCTGGTTGACTTTAGTCCATGGTGGATCTGCAACTCTGAATCACTGGATCTGCCTGGTGGGCCACTTGGCAGCTGAGATCTAGAGGCATATGGTACACCACACCCTAAGCGTTGCACATGAATACCTGAAGAAAAAATCAAATAAGGTTTTGGGGAACCTAGGATTCGAACCCAGGTCCCAAGGGGTTTTGCAATAGCACGCTCACCAACCAGCCAGCTTGTTCAATTGTTATTGGAATAAGAAATAAATAATATATGGGCAAATCAATTAATATGCTGGAAAATAAGAAAATATGGCGCGCTATTCAAACGCACCAATCTGGCCACGCCATGTTATCATCCCTGTCATGGGGATTGTGGCTAAAAGTCCTTTTACCTATACCAATGGACGACTGTCCGTAGCTATACGTCATGCTGTCTCAAAATCCACCACGAGCCACTAAAATGCAAACTAAAGGCGTGGTTCTGCTCGCCTCTCTGCCCTAGTTCCAACCATGGTCCTTTTATTGACCAATTTCCCCTGTAACGAAAATCCCTGAAAGAACCATAAAACCAGATGTAATGGCATTTTGTGATATATGGCATGATAATGAAATTGACTAATGCAGAAATTTCGCAAATGATGCAAGGAATTCAAATATGCAATTATCTCAAAGAATGGATGCAAGACTGAAGCTTTACGATTCCATGAGTATGGCGGTTTTGGGAGACACTTACAGGGCTTTTGGAGGCAGGAGAACACGCGATAATGATTGGTATTGCTTCAGTGAGGTGCAAGGAAGCGATTGGGACCTTTATTTGATCCTGAAAAGGCCTCTAAGCACGATTTCAGATCCAAGGTTTTCAAGCTTTTTTCTCCAATTCTTCTGGATGTTTCTACAGAGCTTGTTGCGTCCTCTTGCTTTGTGTGACTTGTATGAATGTTATAGAATGAATTTAGGTCAATACTTGGGCCATAATCCATGTGCATTCAAAGTTTTGAGATTTGATATGATCACCATTATCAAGTTTCCAAATATAGGCCAAATCTGACTTTTTGTGCATGAAAAG
Source organism: Vicia faba (assembly GCA_948472305.1). Taxonomy (NCBI): domain Eukaryota; kingdom Viridiplantae; phylum Streptophyta; class Magnoliopsida; order Fabales; family Fabaceae; genus Vicia; species Vicia faba. The sequence continues at coordinate 1,498,016,744 of OX451736.1, forward strand.
CCATGATACGAGTTTGATTTGATTCATGATGATAATTGAAAGTTGTACCAATCACAAAGATATTATTTCATCAATTTTTAGATTTTATTTGATTTAATATTGATTAAAAATGAATTAAATCAATAAAAATTAAATAAAATAGAAAAATAAATGAATGGACGTGAAATCAAGTATGGGACACGTGTGTGGCATGACAAGACCATATCAAGTGGAAAATAGTGGGCCCTTTTTTCAAAAATTGGAGTTTTGAGGATAGTTGACTTTTGGCCATTTTGTAAAAATTCCCAACTTCAACAATGCATAACTTCTTCAATTTTGAACTTTTGGAGGTGTTCTTGGACTTTTTATAAACCTTGAGATGTCCTCTAATCAACCCTTTTGGTCTCATATCATTTTGATGTTCCATGCTCAAGTTATAAGCTTTGGAAAAAAAGGTGTTTTTGTTGACTTTCAAAAATGACCTATAATGTCCAAATTTGTAACTTTTGTGAGAGCATTTATTGATCTTGGGGTGTGAATATGGATTGTAGAAAATTTCATCCTCTTCAAAATGAGATTTGGATGGGTCATTTCTAATAAAGTATGAGAAAGTTATGCTTGGTCAAAGTTGAGTTAACTTTTCCTACAAAACCCTAATTTAGCAACTTTTGAATCTTGATGAATCTTGAGCAATCCTTGATGAATCATGATCAACCCTTGATCAAATTATGAATTATCCTTCAAAATGAGAATGTTGACAAAAAATATTGAGGTTTGACTGTATTTGGGACACAGTTGACTTTTGCCCTAGCACAGTCGATTTTTGGACCTCTTGAGCAATTGACTGACCAAACTTCCTCTGCAAGGCTTGAAATTTGACATGGATGAACTTAAGAACATATTAAGACATTGGGAATCACTTGAGTCCATTTGGATTTAAGGACCTTGATGCAACACAAAACCCTAATTTTGACTTGACTGCCTTAGGAGGTGATTTGACTGTCTTAGGAGGTGATTTGACTGTCCAACCCTTGAGCCATTTTGAACAACTTGAAGATCATTCTTGACAAATCTTGAGAAATATGGGAGGGCAAATTTTGGGGTACAACAGTTGCCCCTGTTCAATTTTCTTAAACCTGAGGATATAGATTGACTTTCGAGCCTTTCGTGATCCGAAGGTGGAAGATAATTGAACACTAGAGTGCCCAGAAATTTGCACTCACATGGTGTAGTATCAGCATTGTGATGTAGGGAATGGGCTTACAGATGCCATTTGGAGATTGCTGGTAGGAGAATGGGCTTACAGATGCCATCTGCAGGAGTGTCGATCGCGTAAGAGATTCCTTAGCGAGAACTTGCATACCTGTTGTTGTAAAAGATTCCGCTGGGGAAGTCTAACCTTTGTTGAGATTTAGGAATCTGGCCTGTACTTCAACTGAGAGAATGCCTCGGCTGAGTCTTAAGAACCTGTCTATAATTCAACTGGGGGGAAACATCTTCATCAAGATCTAGGAACTGTCTCGTGCTCAACATAGTATACTGCTGAGGTTATAGAACTTGTCCACACTATGACAGAGGAAAACATCAAGATCTAGGAACTGACTCGTGCTCAACAGAGTATACCGCTGAGGTTATAGTACTCGTCCACACTATGACATAGGGAAACATCTTCATCAAGGTCTAGGAACTATCTCGTGCTCAATGGAGTATACCGTTGAGGTTATAGAACTTGTCCACACTATGACGGAGGAAGACATCAAGATCTAGGAACTGACTCGTGCTCAACAGAGTATACTGCTGAGGTTATAGTATTCGTCCACACTATGACGTAGGGAAACATCTTCATCAAGATCTAGGAACTGTCTCATGCTCAATGGAGTATATCGTTGAGGTTATAGAACTCGTCCATACTATGGCGTAGAGAAACATCTTCATCAAGATCTAGGAACTGTCTCATGCTCAATGGAGTATACTGTTGAGGTTATAGAACTTGTCCACACTATGACGGAGGAAAACATCAAGATCTAGGAACTGACTCGTGCTCCACGGAGTATACCGTTGAGGTTATAGTACTCGTCCACACTATGACGTAGGGAAACATCTTCATCAAGATCTAGGAACTGTCTCGTGCTCAATGGAGTATACCGTTGAGGTTATAGAACTTGTCCATACTATGACGGAGGAAAACATCAAGATCTAGGAACTGACTCGTGCTCAATGGAGTATACCGTTGAGGTTATAGTACTCATCCATACTATGACGTAGGGAAACATCTTCATCAAGATCTAGGAACTGTCTCGTGCTCAATGGAGTATACCGTTGAGGTTATAGAACTTGTCCACACTATGACGGAGGAAAACATCAAGATCTAGGAACTGACTCGTGCTCCATGGAGTATACCGTCGAGGTTATAGTACTCGTCCACACTATGACGTAGGGAAACTATCGAGATTGAGAACCCTATCTGAAATTCAACCGAGGATAATTCAATTGAGATTTAAGAACCGGTCAGGTCTTCGACGTAATTGAGAACTTTAACTGTATCTTTCCTGAAAGGTAAAGGTCAGTCATATGCAATGCATGATATGGATCAGGCAATGATGTTCTCAAAATAAATGAGATTGTATTCGTATGATGCGTATATGCATGTATCATGATGTATGGGGATATAATGCTTTAGCTGGGGAAAATAAATCCCGGAGCTGCTGGAGAATAGAGTTGAGTTCTTCGTTTCCGCTGGGGATGATGAACGAAGATGATTGTGAGAATAAACCTGTAGGAGAAAAGAACTCCGTTGGGGAATAAACATGATGAAGAGATTACTCTGAGGGGAATTACTCTGTGCGGAAGAGACGTTCTGCTGAAGATTTTAATGATAACTTCGTTGGGGATTCTGTTGATAAGCTCTGTTGGGGATTTTAATGATGAACTCCGCTGGGGATAGAAAGAACTTCGCTGGGGATGATCTTTCAGTTGCAACTTGCTGAGGATAACCCAGTTAGACTCTTGTGAGGATAACCTTCTGAATTTGGCTGGGGAGATTTATTTGTGCTCTACAGGGGATAAGCTTCCAGAATCTACTGGGTAAGAAGATTTAACTCTGGCGGGGAAGCCTTTTTAGACTGCGTTGGGGAAATGACTCCACTGAGGTATCTTGTATTCCGCCGGAGAACATTCTTATACTTCGTTGAGGAATGTTAAGACTGTCGGGGGTATTCTTATACTTGCTGGGGAATGTCTTTATACTCCGCTGAGAAATATTAAGACCTTCTGGGGATACCAAACCTTTTCAGGGCTGATGGTAGATTAACTCTTCTTGGGGAGAGTGTTGCTGATTCGTTCATAGTTCCAAGTCTCTGTGGGGAGAGCTACCATTATTGTTTTACTCTGCAGGAGTGATGGTATCTTGGTCATATTCTTCAGCTGAACCTACCTTGGTACCTTGGGGGACAGAGCAACTAGACAGTTCGGATGATTCTTATTGCCCCTGCTTCTGTTATTACTCGTAATTCGTCCTTTGTTTCGCATGTAAATTTTTATGAGCAGCAATTAATGTCAAATACATATATCAAAAATGAACATTGGACGTTCTTTGCAAAACAAAACAGATAAAGGAAAAACAATTTGAAATTTTTCTGAAAATGAATTTGTATTGATTTTGAAGTTTGCCTGAAAATAGGCGTTTTTGTACAAGAGGCTGACGTCCTAGTAAGAGAATGCCGCCGAACAAATAGAATGTATACAATTTGTGAAAATAAAACAAAACAGCTATGTGAATAATCCCACTTGGTTCCAACTCTGCTATTGCCTTTATATCTTCAAGCGTCTCATCACTTTGCTGCTTAGTAGATGAATCTGATTGATTAGTGCCGTCCGAGCTTGATAGTTGATACCGAAGTCTGGATGTGAGGTGATCCAATGAGACATAGTATTACGCTTTGATCCCTAACTTTTTCCTGGACCGCTGTTGTACCCCAAAATTTGCCCTCCTATACTTCAAGAATTGCAAAGAGCATGCTTCAAATCTCCCCAAGGGTTGCACAGTTCAAGGGCCTCCTAACAGTCAAAAATTAGGGTTTTGGTTCTGACAAAGAAAATGAAGTTTCCAAGGGTCCAATCAAGTCCCACATGCTTATAAACATTGTCAAGTATCCTCATGTCAAGTTTCAAGACTTACAGCACAAAATTGCACAGTCAAAAACCCTAATTGCACAACAGTCAACTGTAGGGGCAAAATGGTCATTTGACAGTCAAAAGTTCAAATTTTTGGTCAACATCTTATTTTGAAGCCACAAACATCATTTGATCAATTCTTGATCATGATTTTCAAGGCATGGCTCAAAAAGTCTCAAGATGCAAAAATTTCCATATTTGGACAGTTGAAAAAGTCAACTGTAACTTGACCAAGGCATAACTTCCACATGGATTATCAGAAAAATTCCATCCAAAGCTCATTTTGAAGAGAAAGACATTTACTAAAACTCCTCTTCACACTTCAAGTCCAAGAAATGCTCTCACAAAAAGTTATCAATTTCAACATTATAGGTCATTTTCAAAAGTCAACAAAAAGGGAATTTAAGTCAAAGGCCATAACTTGAGATTGGTAAATCAAAATGACATGGGACCAAAGACATTGGTTAGAGGACTCAAAGACCTTTCCAAAATGTCCAAGAACATGAGCAAAGCTTAAAAATTGAGCAAGTTATGCCTTGTGGAAGTTGGGAAATTTTTGGATATTTTGAAAAGTCAACTTTGCTTCAAATGCCTTAAAAATGCTAATGGGCCACATTTTCTTCCAAGATTGATCATCCAAAGCATGTGCACGACCATTTGGCCCAAAGGGAAGTTATTCATCATTTTTATTTATTTATTTGAATTTTTAATTGCTAATAATTCATTTAATTAAAATAAATATGTGGAAAATACCAAAGCAAACTTTTTAAATCTTTTTATGCATGAAATACACTCAAGATTCGTGCATGATCAGATATAGAAAGAATCAATGTGATTTGCCATGATTGGAATCAAATATGCATGGAAAAGATTGGAAAAATTATGCATGAAAATCCAATATCCATTCCATCAATGCAAGGATTCTTTGGATCAAAATTTTCAACCCTAATCATTCCATACATAAGCAGGATGCAAACCCTAGTGCTAGGAACCTCCAGGCTGCGCCAGAAAACAAGAGCAAAGTTTGAGTTTTTGCCAAAAAATTCCAAAACTGAAAACTACATTCCAGTGCGATTCAAAGGCAAATAACCATTCCATTGCGTTCCTGAGGCTTCAAGGAACGTGTTTGAATAAAAATCATCAACTCTAACGCCCAGAATTGGTATACAGAATTCAAAGTTTTTCACATTTTATTCATATTCGTGTTTCAATATTCAAGCATTCTCATTGCATTTTTTTTGTGGATTCATACTAATTGATTGATTCTAAAGCTAACTGCATACTTTAATTGAGTTTTCGTGCAAAATTGGAGGATCCACCATTGAAGCGTGCTAGGTTTTCAGAGACTTTGAATTGGGGATTCTGGTATAGGGTAAAATTAGAACATCTCAGTGCCATGGTCAAAATCAGGACACTTGGACGAATCGAATGCAACAGTCGCGCCCAATTTATATAGCAAAATGGCCTAATCGCTATTTTTGAAAAGCTTGCAGTTTAGGGGGGTTCAAAACCCCCGTTAATTCCTTTTATGTTTCAGGTAAAATGCAAACTAGGAAGAAGAAGACTAGGTGGCAAGGCATGGTTGGCTCGTTTGAATTTCGCGCTAAAATCAGCCACTAACGCTTGTTTTATCTTATGATATTTATTTGTTATTATATATTCAAAGCGCGTTCATAGCTCCACTGGTCAAGCGTAGCATTGGTAACCTTTGGGACCTGGGTTCGAATCCCAGGTCCCCCTCCCTTTCAATAATATTTTTTCTAATATCATCCTGTGCAGTTTCTTCCCTGAAGACCATCGTACACTCACAATCCAGGCAACCACATGGCTACTGAAGGCAATCCAAAGGCCTTGATTTGAAGAGTACCATAGGCATAAGTCAATGAAGCTGCACGTGGCCAATAAAGTCAACAAGGCCAGGGTTCTAATGGGCCTGATTGCTAGCCAAAAAACCTCCAATTTGGGGACAGAACCCCCCATGGTTTTCTTTTTATTCCTTTTCATATCTTTTCTATTTTTTATTTGTTTTAATTAATTTCCTTTAAATTCTTTAATTTAATTTATTTTCATAAAATATAAAAATAGTAAAAAAATCAGAAAAGACAAAAAAATAAAATATATTTCATTTAAAACTTATTTTTGTAAATAAAAATCATTAATTAATTTAGTTTTCAATTTTAGGATTAATTTTGACTTTTTTTAATAAACTTAAAATTTGTAGAATTAGGGTTTTGATTATTTTTACCTTTTCCTTTTCACCCTATTAATAATTAATTATTTATTTTTATAAATCAAATTGCATTAATTAATTAGGTTTAATTTTAGGTTTAATTTTCATATTTTCTTAATAAATTAAAAAATAGCTAGAATTAGGTTTTAATTTCATTTAATTCTCATTAAAATCATAAATACCAAAAACCCTCAAAAATAATTTCTTTTTATTTTATTTTAATTAATTCGTTAATCGTAATTTAATTTCATCAAAAAGGGTCCAACGCCCTCGCATTCGATAATAATTCCAATTCGCGCATTTTATTTCCTTTCTTATAATTGTTATGTAATTCTCCCAAAGCCGTGTAAATTAAACATTTATCTTTCTCGCATCTTTATTTTATGTCAAATCGGGTCCTGGATTTAATTTGGCGATGTGGACCCGCGCCTTTGTAATAGTTTAGGAACTTTATATTTCTCGCAACCTTTTAACTGCTAAATAAATTGCATGCAAGAATGAATGTCAAAATAAAACAAAAGCGTAGATCACCCATGACATGAACAAGACAAAAATAAATGAAAACGACACACAAATCACACACCACCTCTAGGGTACGCCTCACTGTTGCCTTGCCTCTCGAAAGGTGATCGTCGAGTAGAGGATGTCTTAGTAAGTCCTCATGATCCGGGAACCTGGCATGAGGGTAGCTTCTAAGGTATCTTCCTATTGCTCTGGTGATCACCATGTCCCGAACCCTCGAATTGACCCGAACACCTCCAACGGTGGTGCTACCTACCTCTCAATGGTGGGATGGCACTACTTTAAGGACATTTACACAGACGAATTCCTTAGGGTAGGTAGACGACTCTAGATACTTGCTCTAATTTCAAAACAAAATCAAAAATACTTTTCACACCGACACCTTTTCAAAAATCTTTCGAAAGCAATCTTTCAAACACTCTTGAGGACCGATACAAGAGTCGAACTGGAATTTTCAAAGAAACCTTTTTTAAAACCCACAGTTGAAAAGCAAACAAACCATTTTTGAAAACACAAGTGAGCAAGTATCTAAGAGCCCATGGATAACCATGGATAGAAAGGGTGCTAACACCTTCCCTTTCTATAATCTACCTCCTGAACCGAGAGCAATCTCTATAAGGAATTTTTCTGTGCTTTTGTCCTTTCCATTTGGAGAAAATAAAAGACGGTGGTGACTCTTGCTTCCGCGACATTTCGCGAACCAGCGTTAAACAGTGAGTTCCAGATCCACCGATCACAGAACTGGCGACTCTGCTGGGGAGAACTTTATAAAGTGAGGTGTACCTTAGGGTTAGTTCATAACTGTGTTTTCAATTGTATTGACTTGTCTGCTTTAAAATTGTGGGTTGCATGGGAGTTACATAAGATCCTAACCCGGATCTGGGGATACCCTGTTTAGGTAGCATAAGTTGTGAGGGACCTGTCCGGCGTAGACCGACACGGGTGAAGCAGTGGCTACGTTGGTGTGGCACCTTGGTCTGTACCGATATCCCTTGTGTTGCAACGAGGAGAATATGGGTCTTCTAAGGAGTCATTAAGCACCAACAACCTTAGAACCTTAAATGACACAACTTGGCCATTAGAACAGTAGCAGTATGCTACGCCCATTGAGGCTAAACTCTCGTGATGGTTCTGGCCGCAAGAAAAGATTGCGATGCTGGAGTTATGACCGATTGAGGGTAGTCAATGATATTGGGATCCTCTAAGAACCCGGTTACTTTGATAGGACAGGTATGAACCAACAAACTGAAAGAGGGTAGTACCTAGACCTCATGCTGGCCTAAACTTTAAGGGCTCGCCTTGTGTGACTTGTGTGCCTTACCATGTTTGCCTTTGTATCTATTTGTGGTGTGCTTTTTCATAACATCATAACATCATGAGCATTGCATGCATCCTGCATAAGGACTGACCATTTCAAAGACAAGAGGGTTTCACCTTTGCTCTGTTTTGTAGGACACCATGATACCTGTGCGAAAGAATACTATCCGGTTCAACTTTGTTCACTCACCTGAGTTGCTTGAAGAGTTGGTTAGCAGAATTCCAAATACCACTTCCTTCATTCAGAGGCATGGTTCTCTTCTCAGTTTAGTCACTCCAAAGCGGGATCAACAGTTGATGAGTGTTCTGACCCAGTTCTATGACCCTCTGTACCAGTGCTTCACCTTTCAAGACTTCCAGCTGGTCCCTACCCTGGAAGAGTTCTCTGATTTGCTTGGTATCCCTATCTTGGATCAGACTCCCTTTACTGGTTGGGAAAAGACCCTCAGGCTTGAGGAGGTTGCTGCAGCTCTTCCCTTGACACATCAAGAGGTAATGGACAACTGGGTAACTAGAAGCGGAGTTAAGGGTTTCTTGGCCAAGTTTCTGATTGGTAAAGCTAACAGCTTTTGGAGTGACCTGGACTTTAGGGCATATGAAGACATCTTGGCTCTCTTAATCTATGGGCTAGTCTTGTTTCCTAATCCTGACAACTTCATCAATGTCACTGCCATAAGGATCTTTATGTCTCAGAATCCTGTGCCCACTCTCTTAGGTGACATCCTGCAACAACTTCATGCTCGTACTGCCCGAAGACGAGGAACCGTGTGGTGTTGTATCCCTTTGTTGGTGAGGTGGTTTATTTCGCACCTCCCTAAGTTCGTGCTGAAGAACCAAGAAGGAAGAGGTTGGGCTCATAGGTTAATGTCTCTCACCGATAAAGACATCATTTGGACTTTCAGAGGTTTGGACGAGATAGCTATTATTGATCGATGCGGGGAATACCCTAATGTTCCTCTAATTGGTACCCAAGGAGGAATCTCTTACAATCCATGTCTAGCGCTCCGTCAGTTTGGAAGAGCCAGAAGAGCAGGCCCCCATGAGATGTTGGTGCCTCACATCAGTTTTGAGTTTCAGGTGGATAGTGACGAGTTGCGTCGTAGGTTTATCAAGGCTTGGGCCAAAGTTCATAAAGCTGACCCACAAGAGTTGGGGCCAAAGACTTCTTTACCTATGGAAGCCTACTACAAATGGGTTCGCATCCGTGCTCAGAAGTTAGGTATGTCATACGAAGCCGTCAGACCCATCATTCTTGAGTATCCTGACAAAGATGGTGTTCCTCCGACTGTCCTCCCTCCTCAGGTACCTACTGATTATGAGACATTAAAGAGATCTTGGTCGCAACTGCGAGAAGAGCGGGATTCTTACCGGGAAAAGTTCAACGAGCAGGAGTTGAAGATCCAGAAGCTGACAAAGCAGTTGGAGAATGAGCGAGCTCTGAATGACTACACCCGTACTGAGAAGAGGAGACCATGGGATCAATAAGGAGCTCTGGATGTTCTTTTACAGTTTTATTTCCCTTTTCAGTATTTCCATTTTTATGTAACGCCTAAGGGCAATCTGTTGAACAATTTAAGTTTCAAAGTTGAATCTAATGAAGTGTGTTCCTTTTTGTTTACAAAGTTGATTCCCGATTGTCTTTGAAAACATAAATCATACGCATTCCATTCATCATGTGCATAGCAGGTTCTCTTCTTTTCAGGTTGCTTACTGTTCTTCGCTGTTTATTTCAGCATCATGAATCCTGACTCATCATCAACTGAGATGTCTATCAAGGCTCTTCAGGCGTAGAATGCGCAATTTCAGGAACTAATCATGGGTTTGGCTCAGGGCCAAGAAGAGCTGAAGGCTCTGCTCCTGAAGAAGGAGAAGAAGAAGAAGAGGAGAACTGTTCTTTTTAACTCGGGCCGAAGGTTTGGCAACACTCTGCAGAATGAAGAGGCTGGTTCTTCTATAGGCAAGAGTAGTCCCCAGGCGGGGAAAGGTCATAGTCCGGTAGTCTCTGACAACGAGACTGATTTTGATGAGGAACAGTATCCTCCGGCTGAAGACCGGTATAAGCAGTTGGAGGACAGACTGAATGCTATGGAGATCCAACAAGTGCCTGGGCTGGATTTCGGAGACTTGGGTTTGTCTACTGGTGTGGTCATTCCTCATAAGTTCAAAGCACCATCCTTTACCAAGTATGACGGGGCGTCTTGTCCCAAGCTACACCTCAGGTCTTACATGCGGAAGATTCAACCGTACTCAGTGGACAAGAACTTGTGGATCCACTTCTTCCAGGAGAGTCTTTCAGGGACTCATCTCGAATGGTTCTATCAGCTGGATGGGACCAAGGTTCGTAACTGGGAGGAGTTGGCTACTGCTTTCTATAAGAAGTATCAATATAATGCCGACCTTGCCCCTACACGTACCCAACTCCAGGGTATGTCGTTAGGTTCAAGCGAAGGTTTTAAAGAATATGCACAGAAGTGGAGGGATCTGGCTGGCAGGGTGCAGCCTCCGTTGACTGACCGGGAGTTGGTAGACATGTTCTTGGGGACCCTATCTGGGCCATTTTTCAACCATCTTATCGGTAACTCATCTGCAGGGTTTACTGATCTTATTCTGACTGGAGAAAGAATAGAGGCTGGGATGAAGTCTGGCAAAATTCAGAAGGGTGCATCTGCAAGTTCTGAGAAAAAGCCCTTCAAGAAGGAGGCCAGTGCGGTATATGGGTCTAGAAGACAAGAGAAGCCTGAGCACGGCCAATCTGTCAACGCGGTGATGATTGCTAAGCCTGCTGACGCTCCTCGGCAAACCAATCCACCCAGGGCTGAAAGACCCCGGAGAGAGTTTACCCGTTTGAGCATGACCTTATCTCAAATCTTGCCACAGTTGCTGTCCACCAACCTGGTGACTGTTAGAGAGGCCCCGAAAGTTGTGAACACTGCCTCTCCCAAGTACAATCCAAATGCCCGCTGTGCTTATCACTCCGATAGCCCGGGGCATTCCACTGATGACTGTTGGGCCTTAAGGAATAAGCTGCAGGATCTTATTGACGCCAAGGAGGTACAATTTGAGGCATCTGAGAAGCCTAATGTAGTGACAGCTCCCCTGCCTGCTCATGGAGTGAATGCTATTGGGGATGATGATGAAGTGGATGAAGCTGAGTTCGACAGCTGGATTTACCCGGCAACCGACAGTGGACCTAGCAATTGGATTGCAAAAGACAACCTACTTGTTTCTCTTGTTACTGAGTAATGAATCCTTTTGTTTTTAGTATTTGTAATAAACAATAAATTGAACTCTATGGCCCGGTGTCTTACCCGGGGCACCGCGGTCTCATTTGTGAGGGCATATAAGTTGTCATTTCATATATCATGAATAAAGATCTTGGACGTTTTCTCGCATTTCAAATCTTATGCTCCTTTTCTTTCTTTCCTTCCTTTATATATTTCAAAACAGCTGTATTTACACACACTCACTCATACAGGTTCCAATCCACTCTGGATCTCACTGGTAACGACTCTGCTACTGCCAGTTATGACTTCAAAAATCCGATCAACTTAGCCGAAGACGAAGGTGAAGATGATTGCGAAGTGCCTGGCGAGCTTACAAGACTGTTACTCCAGGAAGAGAGGGCAATTCAACCACACGAAGAGCCAGTGGAAACAATAAATCTGGGTACTGATACAGACAGAAAGGAGGTAAAGATTGGTGCCAACCTAGAGCTCAGCGTGAAGCAACGGTTGATTCAGATGCTACATGATTATATGGAGATCTTTGCCTGGTCCTACGAAGACATGCCCGGGCTGGATACCGATATTGTGGTCCATCACTTGCCTACGAAGGAAGACTGCCCCCCGGTTAAGCAAAAGGTCCGCCGTATGCGTCCAGAGATGTCGGAGAAGATCAAAGTCGAGGTTATGAAACAGTTTGATGTCGGGTTTCTTGCAGTGACTTCTTATCCTCAGTGGGTTGCTAATGTGGTGCCGGTACCAAAGAAGGATGGGAAGGTCAGAATGTGTGTTGACTACAGGGATCTGAACAGGGCCAGCCCCAAAGATGACTTCCCTCTACCTCACATTGATGTCCTTATTGACAATACGGCTCAGCATAAGGTGTTCTCTTTCATGGATGGTTTCTCAGGTTATAATTAGATCAAGATGGCTCCTGAAGACATGGAGAAGACTACCTTCGTTACTCAGTGGGGCACCTTCTGCTACAAGGTCATGCCTTTTGGACTGAAAAATGCTGGGGCAACCTACCAACGTGCCATGGTTGCTTTATTTCATGATATGATCCATCATGAGATAGAAGTGTATGTTGACGACATGATCGCAAGGTCCCAAACTGAGGAAGAACACCTAGATCATCTGCAGAAGTTATTTGACCGTCTGAAGTTGTACAAGCTGAGGTTGAACCCGAACAAGTGCACCTTCGGGGTAAGATCTGGAAAGTTGCTAGGCTTCGTTGTGAGTGATAAGGGTATTCAAGTGGACCCTGCCAAGGTTAAAGCTATTCAAGAGATGCCAGTTCCTAGGACAGAGAAAGAGGTTAGAGGCTTTTTAGGACGCCTGAATTACATTGCTCGATTCATCTCGCACCTGACTGCTACCTGTGAGCCAATCTTCAAGCTGCTGAAGAAAGATCAGGTAGTACGTTGGAATGATGAATGTCAGGCTGCTTTTGACAGAATCAAGGAGTATCTCCAAGAACCACCCATCCTTATGCCACCGGTTGAAGGGAGACCTCTGATACTATACCTGACAGTACTCGACAACTCAATGGGGTGTGTGCTGGGGCAGCATGACGAGTCTGGCCGAAAAGAGCATGCCATTTATTACCTTAGCAAAAAGTTTACCGACTGTGAGACCCGATACTCACTGCTTGAGAAAACTTGCTGCGCTTTGGTATGGGCTGCTCGCTGGCTGAGACAGTATATGCTGACTCACACTACCTTGTTGATCTCAAAGATGGATCCTATAAAGTACATATTTGAAAAGCCTGCTCTGTCTGGGAGAATAGCAAGATGGCAAATGATCTTGACAGAATACGACATTCAGTACACAACTCAGAAAGCCATCAAGGGAAGTGTATTGGCAGACCACTTGGCACATCAGGCCGTAGACGACTATCAGTCAATGAACGTCGAGTTTCCAGACGAGAGCATCATGATAGTGACTGATTGCGAAGTACCTGGACCGGATGAAGGACCTGAGGAAGGATCCCGATGGTCTATGCACTTTGACGGAGCCTCCAATGCTCTGGGTAACGGTATTTGCGCTATAATCATATCCCCTCAAGGCACTCATACTCCACTCACTGCCCGGCTATGTTTCAACTGTACCAACAACATGGCAGAGTACGAGGCGTGCATCATGGGTCTTCAAGCTGCGATCGACTTAAGGATCAAGTTTCTGAGTGTCTTCGGAGATTCCGCTCTTGTGATCAATCAGATCAAAGGAGAGTGGGATACGAAACATCCGAATCTTATTCCTTACAGAGAATGTGTGTTGACCTTGATTCCCCACTTCACAAAGATAACCTTCGAACACTTTCCGAGAGAGGAGAATCAGCTGGCGGACGCGTTAGCTACAATGTCTTCTATGTTCAAGGTCAAATGGGATAATGAGGCTCCCCGGATCATCATCTGGAAACTGGAAGAACCGGAATACTGTTGTGATCTCGAGACTGAATTGGTGACTGAGAAGCCTTGGTACCATGAGGTGAAGAGATATCTGGAAGCTCAGGAATACTCTGAAGGTGCATCTGTCAATGATAAAAAGTTTCTGAGAAGGTTCACAGCGAAGTTCTTCCTTAGCAACGGCATCCTGTATAAGCGAAACCATGATTCGACCTTACTGCGTTGTGTGGACAAGACAGAAGCAGAAAGGATCATGGAAGAGCTACATGAAGGGACCTTCGGAACACATTCCAGTGGACACACTATGGCGAAGAAGATCCTTCGGGCAGGGTATTTCTGGTCCACAATGGAAGCCGACTGCTACCAACATTCGCGGACATGCCACAAATGCTAGATATATGCAGACAAGGTGCACGTTCCTCCAGTTCCTCTAAATGTTCTGACTGCGCCTTGGCCATTTGCAATGTGGGGCATAGACATGATCGGTGAGATTAAACCGACGGCATCCAATGGGCATCGCTTCATCCTGGTAGCCATTGATTACTTCACGAAGTGGGTTGAAGCAGCTTCCTACGCTACGGTAACCAAGACTGTTGTGGCACGGTTCATTCGGCACAATCTGATCTGTCGATACGGCGTCCCTGAGAGGATCATTACAGACAACGGTACCAATCTTAATAACAAGATGATCACTGAGCTCTGTGAACAGTTCAAGATACAGCACCACAACTCTTCTCCTTACAAACCGAAGATGAATGGGGCTGTAGAAGCAGCAAATAAGAACATTAAGAAAATCGTGCAGAAGATGACAGTGACTTATAAAGATTGGCACGAGATGTTACCGTTCGCTCTACATGGGTACCGTACCTCAGCCAGGACGTCAACCGGGGCAACTCCTTTCTCCTTGGTTTACAGTATGGAGGCAGTCTTACCGATCGAAGTGCAGATACCCTCTCTCCGGATAATGAAGGATGCAAATCTGAATGAAGATGATTGGATCCAGACATGACTTGATCAGTTAAATTTTATCGATGAAAAGCGAGATGCTGCTATTTGTCATGGTCAGACGTACCAAAAACGGATGATCAGAGCATTTAACAAAAAGGTCAGACCACAGGAGTATCAAGTTGGGGATCTGGTAATCAAGCGAATCATCCTTCCTCAGAGTGATCCAAGGGGCAAATGGACCCCTACGTACGAAGGGCCATTTGTGGTTAAACATGTGTTCTCAGGAGGAGCCATGATTCTAACCAACATGGATGGTGACGACCTTCCTCACCCCGCCAATGCAGACATAGTAAAAAGATACTACGCATGAAAAAGACCCGCTAGGTTGACATACCTAGGCAAAAATTAGGGCTTCCCGGCGAACCAAAAGGGTTCGGGCAAAATGAAGGGATGAAATGAAAAAATCTGTACACCCGGCAAGTCGAAAACCTGAAAAGGCGGCTTGGGCAAAAATGGGTATCCCGGTGGACTGAAAACCCGAAAGGGCAGTCCAGGCAAAATTTAGGGATAAAGCGTAATACTATGTCTCATTGGATCACTTTGCATCCAGAATCCGGTATCTACATCAAGTTCAGACGGCATCGATCAGTCAGCTTCATCTTCAACTAAGGTCATCAAGTGATGAGACGCTCGGAGATATAAGGGCGATAGCAGAGTTGAAACCCAGTGGGATCATTCATTTCACACAGCTGTTTTATTTTCTCTTGTACAAAATTGTATAAACTCTTTTGTTCGGCGGCGTTCTCTTACTAGGACGTCAGCCTCCTGTACATAAACGCCTATTTACAGGCAAATTCAAAATCAATACAAAATCACTTTTCAGTTAAAATTGCCAGTTGTTTTTCCTTTTCTGTTTTGTTTTGCGAAGAATGTCCAAGGTTCAATTTGTGATATATGCATTGACAATAATTTGCTAACTCATGAATATTTGCATACGAAACAAAGGATTAATTACAGGTAACATTAGAAACAGGGGCAATAAAGAGTTGTCTAAGCAATCTAATTGTTCTATCCTCCAAGGTACCAAGGTAGGTTCAGCTGAAGAACATAACCAGTACATCCCAATTCCCCAGAGAGTGAGCCAGCAAGTCAGTGCACTCTCCTCCAGCAAAGCTATATCAAACCTTAAGGAAGTTGGGTATCCCCCGCAGACCCCAACATTCCCCCAGCAATGTACGGACATTTTTAACAAGCATCCCCGGCAGTCTTGACCTAAAGATTGTTCCCCGGCGGTATACCAGACATTCAATGGAGTCACCTCCCCGGTATAGTTCAAAACTTCCCCAGGAGAGTCCAATCCAGCTTCCCCAGGAAAAGTTGGAATCCATCTCCCCAAGCAGTAAGCTTATCCCCAGTAGATTCTGGAAGCTTATCCCTCGCGAAGCACGAACGCGTTTCCCGGCTTTATTCAAAGAGTTATTTCCTTACCAGGATATAACTGGGTTATCCTCAGCCAAAAGCCACGGAAAGATCGTTCTCGACGAAGTCTTCTTATCCCCAGCGAAGTCTATTAACACTTCCAACATAACAACGGTATCCCCAGCGAAGTTACCATCAACACTCAACAAAGTATCTCTCCCCAGAGTATTGCTCCCCAGCAAGATCGTTAGAGTACTTTTTTTCCCCGCAGGGTAATCCATTCGCCAAGTTTATTCCTATCGGTATTCTTGCAACTATCATCCCCAGCGGAAGCAAAAATCTATTCTCCAACATCAGCCCAGGAGTGACTTCCCAGCACCCGTCAAGGATTTATTTCCCTAAGACGAAAACATACATAAACATCACATCTTCATACATTATAGCATGCATATATGCATCATATCTTACAAATCTCATTTATATTGAGAACATCATTGCGTGATCCATATCATGCATTGCATATGACTGACCTTTACCTTTCAGGAAAGATTCAGTTAAGTTCTCAACTATATTTCAAGACCTAGACCGGTTCAGTCAAATCGACCCTAAGATTTTTTTGTTTCTTATCCAGTCAAAGGCCTTCTCTGGTTCAGTCAGATCGACCCTAAGATCTCCCTGTTTCTTATCCAGTTGAAGACATTCCAAGACCTAGACCGGTTCAGTTAAATCGACCCTAAGATTTTTCTGTTTCTTATCCAGTCAAAGGCCTTCTCTGGTTCAGTCAGATCGACCCTAAGATCTCCCTGTTTCTTATCCAGTTGAAGACATTCCAAGACCTAGACCGGTTCAGTTAAATCGACCCTAAGATTTTACTGTTTCTTATCCAGTCTAAGGCCTTCTCTGGTTCAGTCAGATCGACCCTAAGATCTCCCTGTTTCTTATCCAGTTGAAGATTTCAAGACCTAGACCGGTTCAGTTAAATCGACCCTAAGATTTTCCTGTTTCTTATCCAGTCAAAGGCCTTCTCTAGTCCAGCTAAATCGACCCCATACAGATTTTTCTAATAAAGACTCAGTAGAAGATATCCAAGATTCTCTCAGCGTTACTGTTGAGGTAGAAGTCGCCCAAGATTCTCTCAGTGTTACTGTTGAGGTTGAAGTCGCCTATGGTTCTCTCCCCGTTACTGCGGAGGTAGTAATTGTCCCCAGATTCTCTCAGCGTTACTGTTGAGGTTGAAGTCTCCTATGGTTCTCTCCCCGTTACTGCGGAGGTAGTAATCGTCCCCAGATTCTCTCAGCATTACTGTTGAGGTTGAAGTCGCCCAAGATTCTCTCAGCGTTACTGTTGAGGTTGAAGTCGCCCAAGATTCTCTCAGCGTTACTGTTGAGGTTAAAGTCGCCTATGGTTCTCTCCCCGTTACTGCGGAGGTAGTAATCGTCCCCAGATTCTCTCAGCGTTACTGTTGAGGTTGAAGTCGTCCAATATTCTCTCAGCGTTACTATTGAGGTTGAAGTCGCCTATGGTTCTCTCCCAGTTACTGCGGAGGTAGTAATCGTCCCCAGATTCTCTCAGCGTTACTGTTGAGGTTAAAGTCGCCCAAGATTCTCTCAGCGTTACTGTTGAGGTAGAAGTCGCCCAAGATTCTCTCAGTGTTACTGTTGAGGTTGAAGTCGTCCCAAGGTTCTCTCAGCGTTCCTGTTGAGGTAGTAATCATCCAAGGTTCTCTCAGCGTTCCTGTTGAGGTAGTAACCATCCCTGGTTCATTCATCACCTTTTGAAGATCCAGATCCATCTCTGGTAACCAGTCAGGACACATCTATACAAAGAATCTGAAGACCAGCTCCTGTAACGGGTCAGGTAATCATTTTTCTTTTGTAGGTACGCGAGATCTCGCTAAGGAATCTCTTACGCAATCAACACCCATATGGCATCTATAAGCCCATCCACCATTCATCATCTTTCAGCATGGCATCTATAAGCCCATCATCCTATCCATCAATCTCCAAATGGCATCTATAAGCCCATTCCCTCATCACACTGCTAACATGTGAGCGCAAATTTCTGGGCACTCTAATGTTCAATCATCTTCCACCTTCGGATTACGAAAGGCACGTCAGCCAATCTACATCCTCAGGTCTAAGAAGATTGAACAGGGGAAACTGTTGTACCCCAAAATTTGCCCTCCTATACTTCAAGAATTGCAAAGAGCATGCTTCAAATCTCCCCAAGGGTTGCACAGTTCAAGGGCCTCCTAACAGTCAAAAATTAGGGTTTTGGTTCTGACAAAGAAAATGAAGTTTCCAAGGGTCCAATCAAGTCCCACATGCTTATAAACATTGTCAAGTATCCTCATGTCAAGTTTCAAGACTTACAGCATAAAATTGCACAGTCAAAAACCCTAATTGCACAACAGTCAACTGTAGTGGCAAAATGGTCATTTGACAGTCAAAAGTTCAAATTTTTGGTCAACATCTTATTTTGAAGCCACAAACATCATTTGATCAATTCTTGATCATGATTTTCAAGGCATGGCTCAAAAAGTCTCAAGATGCAAAAGTTTCCATATTTGGACAGTTGAAAAAGTCAACTGTAACTTGACCAAGGCATAACTTCCACATGGATTATCAGAAAAATTCCATCCAAAGCTCATTTTGAAGAGAAAGACATTTACTAAAACTCCTCTTCACACTTCAAGTCCAAGAAATGCTCTCACAAAAAGTTATCAATTTCAACATTATAGGTCATTTTCAAAAGTCAACAAAAAGGGAATTTAAGTCAAAGGCCATAACTTGAGATTGGTAAATCAAAATGACATGGGACCAAAGACATTGGTTAGAGGACTCAAAGACCTTTCCAAAATGTCCAAGAACATGAGCAAAGCTTAAAAATTGAGCAAGTTATGCCTTGTGGAAGTTGGGAAATTTTTGGATATTTTGAAAAGTCAACTTTGCTTCAAATGCCTTAAAAATGCTAATGGGCCACATTTTCTTCCAAGATTGATCATCCAAAGCATGTGCACGACCATTTGGCCCAAAGGGAAGTTATTCATCATTTTTATTTATTTATTTGAATTTTTAATTGCTAATAATTCATTTAATTAAAATAAATATGTGGAAAATACCAAAGCAAACTTTTTAAATCTTTTTATGCATGAAATACACTCAAGATTCGTGCATGATCAGATATAGAAAGAATCAATGTGATTTGCCATGATTGGAATCAAATATGCATGGAAAAGATTGGAAAAATTATGCATGAAAATCCAATATCCATTCCATCAATGCAAGGATTCTTTGGATCAAAATTTTCAACCCTAATCATTCCATACATAAGCAGGATGCAAACCCTAGTGCTAGGAACCTCCAGGCTGCGCCAGAAAACAAGAGCAAAGTTTGAGTTTTTGCCAAAAAATTCCAAAACTGAAAACTACATTCCAGTGCGATTCAAAGGCAAATAACCATTCCATTGCGTTCCTGAGGCTTCAAGGAACGTGTTTGAATAAAAATCATCAACTCTAACGCCCAGAATTGGTATACAGAATTCAAAGTTTTTCACATTTTATTCATATTCGTGTTTCAATATTCAAGCATTCTCATTGCATTTTTTTTGTGGATTCATACTAATTGATTGATTCTAAAGCTAACTGCATACTTTAATTGAGTTTTCGTGCAAAATTGGAGGATCCACCATTGAAGCGTGCTAGGTTTTCAGAGACTTTGAATTGGGGATTCTGGTATAGGGTAAAATTAGAACATCTCAGTGCCATGGTCAAAATCAGGACACTTGGACGAATCGAATGCAACAGTCGCGCCCAATTTATATAGCAAAATGGCCTAATCGCTATTTTTAAAAAGCTTGTAGTTTGGGGGGGTTCAAAACCCCCGTTAATTCCTTTTATGTTTCAGGTAAAATGCAAACGAGGAAGAAGAAGACTAGGTGGTAAGGCATGGTTGGCTCGTTTGAATTTCGCGCTAAAATCAGCCACTAACGCTTGTTTTATCTTATGATATTTATTTGTTATTATATATTCAAAGCGCGTTCATAGCTCCACTGGTCAAGCGTAGCATTGGTAACCTTTGGGACCTGGGTTCGAATCCCAGGTCCCCCTCCCTTTCAATAATATTTTTTCTAATATCATCCTGTGCAGTTTCTTCCCTGAAGACCATCATACACTCACAACACGCCACATGGCTACTGAAGGCAATCCAAAGGCCTTGATTTGAAGAGTACCATAGGCATAAGTCAATGAAGCTGCACGTGGCCAATAAAGTCAACAAGGCCAGGGTTCTAATGGGCCTGATTGCTAGCCAAAAAACCTCCAATTTGGGGACAGAACCCCCCATGGTTTGCTTTTTATTCCTTTTCATATCTTTTCTATTTTTTATTTGTTTTAATTAATTTCCTTTAAATTCTTTAATTTAATTTATTTTCATAAAATATAAAAATAGTAAAAAATTCAGAAAAGACAAAAAAATAAAATATATTTCATTTAAAACTTATTTTTGTAAATAAAAATCATTAATTAATTTAGTTTTCAATTTTAGGATTAATTTTGACTTTTTTTAATAAACTTAAAATTTGTAGAATTAGGGTTTTGATTATTTTTACCTTTTCCTTTTCACCCTATTAATAATTAATTATTTATTTTTATAAATCAAATTGCATTAATTAATTAGGTTTAATTTTAGGTTTAATTTTCATATTTTCTTAATAAATTAAAAAATAGCTAGAATTAGGTTTTAATTTCATTTAATTCTCATTAAAATCATAAATACCAAAAACCCCCAAAAATAATTTCTTTTTATTTTATTTTAATTAATTCGTTAATCGTAATTTAATTTCATCAAAAAGGGTCCAACGCCCTCGCATTCGATAATAATTCCAATTCGCGCATTTTATTTCCTTTCTTATAATTGTTATGTAATTCTCCCAAAGCCGTGTAAATTAAACATTTATCTTTCTCGCATCTTTATTTTATGTCAAATCGGGTCCTGGATTTAATTTGGCGATGTGGACCCGCGCCTTTGTAATAGTTTAGGAACTTTATATTTCTCGCAACCTTTTAACTGCTAAATAAATTGCATGCAAGAATGAATGTCAAAATAAAACAAAAGCGTAGATCACCCATGACATGAACAAGACAAAAATAAATGAAAACGACACACAAATCACACACCACCCCTAGGGTACGCCTCACTGTTGCCTTGCCTCTCGAAAGGTGATCGTCGAGTAGAGGATGTCTTAGTAAGTCCTCATGATCCGGGAACCTGGCATGAGGGTAGCTTCTAAGGTATCTTCCTATTGCTCTGGTGATCACCATGTCCCGAACCCTCGAATTGACCCGAACACCTCCAACGGTGGTGCTACCTACCTCTCAATGGTGGGATGGCACTACTTTAAGGACATTTACACAGACGAATTCCTTAGGGTAGGTAGACGACTCTAGATACTTGCTCTAATTTCAAAACAAAATCAAAAATACTTTTCACACCGACACCTTTTCAAAAAGCTTTCGAAAGCAATCTTTCAAACACTCTTGAGGACCGATACAAGAGTCGAACTGGAATTTTCAAAGAAACCTTTTTTAAAACCCACAGTTGAAAAGCAAACAAACCATTTTTGAAATCACAAGTGAGCAAGTATCTAAGAGCCCATGGATAACCATGGATAGAAAGGGTGCTAACACCTTCCCTTTCTATAATCTACCTCCCGAACCGAGAGCAATCTCTATAAGGAATTTTTCTGTGCTTTTGTCCTTTCCATTTGGAGAAAATAAAAGACGGTGGCGACTCTTGCTTCCGCGACATTTCGCGAACCAGCGTTAAACAGTCAGTTCCAGATCCACCGATCACAGAACTGGCGACTCTGCTGGGGAGAACTTTATAAAGTGAGGTGTACCTTAGGGTTAGTTCATAACTGTGTTTTCAATTGTATTGACTTGTCTGCTTTAAAATTGTGGGTTGCATAGGAGTTACATAAGATCCTAACCTGGATCTGGGGATACCCTGTTTAGGTAGCATAAGTTGTGAGGGACCTGTCCGGCGTAGACCGACACGGGTGAAGCATTGGCTACGTTGGTGTGGCACCTTGGTCTGTACCGATATCCCTTGTGTTGCAACGAGGAGAATATGGGTCTTCTAAGGAGTCATTAAGCACCAACAACCTTAGAACCTTAAATGACACAACTTGGCCATTAGAACAGTAGCAGTATGCTACGCCCATTGAGGCTAAACTCTCGTGATGGTTCTGGCCGCAAGAAAAGATTGCGATGCTGGAGTTATGACCGATTGATGGTAGTCAATGATATTGGGATCCTCTAAGAACCCGGTTACTTTGATAGGACAGGTATGAACCAACAAACTGAAAGAGGGTAGTACCTAGACCTCATGCTGGCCTAAACTTTAAGGGCTCGCCTTGTGTGACTTGTGTGCCTTACCATGTTTGCCTTTGTATCTATTTGTGGTGTGCTTTTTCATAACATCATAACATCATGAGCATTGCATGCATCCTGCATAAGGACTGACCATTTCAAAGACAAGAGGGTTTCACCTTTGCTCTGTTTTGTAGGACACCATGATACCTGTGCGAAGGAATACTATCCAGTTCAACTTTGTTCACTCACCTGAGTTGCTTGAAGAGTTGGTTAGCAGAATTCCAAATACCACTTCCTTCATTCAGAGGCATGGTTCTCTTCTCAGTTTAGTCACTGCAAAGCGGGATCAACAGTTGATGAGTGTTTTGACCCAGTTCTATGACCCTCTGTACCAGTGCTTCACCTTTCAAGACTTCCAGCTGGTCCCTACCCTGGAAGAGTTCTCTGATTTGCTTGGTATCCCTATCTTGGATCAGACTCCCTTTACTGGTTGGGAAAAGACCCTCAGGCTTGAGGAGGTTGCTGCAGCTCTTCCCTTGACACATCAAGAGGTAATGGACAACTGGGTAACTAGAAGCGGAGTTAAGGGTTTCTTGGCCAAGTTTCTGATTGGTAAAGCTAACAGCTTCTGGAGTGACCTGGACTTTAGGGCATATGAAGACATCTTGGCTCTCTTAATCTATGGGCTAGTCTTGTTTCCTAATCCTGACAACTTCATCAATGTCACTGCCATAAGGATCTTTATGTCTCAGAATCCTGTGCCCACTCTCTTAGGTGACATCCTGCAACAACTTCATGCTCGTACTGCCCGAAGACGAGGAACCCTGTGGTGTTGTATCCCTTTGTTGGTGAGGTGGTTTATTTCGCACCTCCCTAAGTTCGTGCTGAAGAACCAAGAAGGAAGAGGTTGGGCTCATAGGTTAATGTCTCTCACCGATAAAGACATCATTTGGACTTTCAGAGGTTTGGACGAGATAGCTATTATTGATCGATGCGGGGAATACCCTAATGTTCCTCTAATTGGTACCCAAGGAGGAATCTCTTACAATCCATGTCTAGCGCTCCGTCAGTTTGGAAGAGCCAGAAGAGCAGGCCCCCATGAGATGTTGGTGCCTCACATCAGTTTTGAGTTTCAGGTGGATAGTGACGAGTTGCGTCGTAGGTTTATCAAGGCTTGGGCCAAAGTTCATAAAGCTGACCCACAAGAGTTGGGGCCAAAGACTTCTTTACCTATGGAAGCCTACTACAAATGGGTTCGCATCCGTGCTCAGAAGTTAGGTATGTCATACGAAGCCGTCAGACCCATCATTCTTGAGTATCCTGACAAAGATGGTGTTCCTCCGACTGTCCTCCCTCCTCAGGTACCTACTGATTATGAGACATTAAAGAGATCTTGGTCGCAACTGCGAGAAGAGCGGGATTCTTACCGGGAAAAGTTCAACGAGCAGGAGTTGAAGATCCAGAAGCTGACAAAGCAGTTGGAGAATGAGCGAGCTCTGAATGACTACATCCGTACTGAGAAGAGGAGACCATGGGATCAATAAGGAGCTCTGGATGTTCTTTTACAGTTTTATTTCCCTTTTCAGTATTTCCATTTTTATGTAACGCCTAAGGGCAATCTGTTGAACAATTTAAGTTTCAAAGTTGAATCTAATGAAGTGTGTTCCTTTTTGTTTACAAAGTTGATTCCCGATTGTCTTTGAAAACATAAATCATACGCATTCCATTCATCATGTGCATAGCAGGTTCTCTTCTTTTCAGGTTGCTTACTGTTCTTCGCTGTTTATTTCAGCATCATGAATCCTGACTCATCATCAACTGAGATGTCTATCAAGGCTCTTCAGGCGCAGAATGCGCAATTTCAGGAACTAATCATGGGTTTGGCTCAGGGCCAAGAAGAGATGAAGGCTCTGCTCCTGAAGAAGGAGAAGAAGAAGAAGAGGAGAACTGTTCTTTTTAACTCGGGCCGAAGGTTTGGCAACACTCTGCAGAATGAAGAGGCTGGTTCTTCTATAGGCAAGAGTAGTCCCCAGGCGGGGAAAGGTCCTAGTCCGGTAGTCTCTGACAACGAGACTGATTTTGATGAGGAACAGTATCCTCCGGCTGAAGACCGGTATAAGCAGTTGGAGGACAGACTGAATGCTATGGAGATCCAACAAGTGCCTGGGCTGGATTTCGGAGACTTGGGTTTATCTACTGGTGTGATCATTCCTCATAAGTTCAAAGCACCATCCTTTACCAAGTATGACGGGGCGTCTTGTCCCAAGCTACACCTCAGGTCTTACGTGCGGAAGATTCAACCGTACTCAGTGGACAAGAACTTGTGGATCCACTTCTTCCAGGAGAGTCT
The DNA here is from genome assembly GCA_948472305.1 of Vicia faba. Lineage (NCBI taxonomy): Eukaryota > Viridiplantae > Streptophyta > Magnoliopsida > Fabales > Fabaceae > Vicia > Vicia faba. The sequence goes on from OX451736.1 coordinate 1,498,041,684, forward strand.
TTCAGGGACTCATCTCGAATGGTTCTATCAGCTGGATGGGACCAAGGTTCGTAACTGGGAGGAGTTGGCTACTGCTTTCTATAAGAAGTATCAATATAATGCCGACCTTGCCCCTACACGTACCCAACTCCAGGGTATGTCGTTAGGTTCAAGCGAAGGTTTTAAAGAATATGCACAGAAGTGGAGGGATCTGGCTGGCAGGGTGCAGCCTCCGTTGACTGACCGGGAGTTGGTAGACATGTTCTTGGGGACCCTATCTGGGCCATTTTTCAACCATCTTATCGGTAACTCATCTGCAGGGTTTACTGATCTTATTCTGACTGGAGAAAGAATAGAGGCTGGGATGAAGTCTGGCAAAATTCAGAAGGGTGCATCTGCAAGTTCTGAGAAAAAGCCCTTCAAGAAGGAGGCCAGTGCGGTATATGGGTCTAGAAGACAAGAGAAGCCTGAGAACGGCCAATCTGTCAACGCGGTGATGATTGCTAAGCCTGCTGCCGCTCCTCGGCAAACCAATCCACCCAGGGCTGAAAGACCCCGGAGAGAGTTTACCCGTTTGAGCATGACCTTATCTCAAATCTTGCCACAGTTGCTGTCCACCAACCTGGTGACTGTTAGAGAGGCCCCGAAAGTTGTGAACACTGCCTCTCCCAAGTACAATCCAAATGCCCGCTGTGCTTATCACTCCGATAGCCCGGGGCATTCCACTGATGACTGTTGGGCCTTAAGGAATAAGCTGCAGGATCTTATTGACGTTAAGGAGGTACAATTTGAGGCATCTGAGAAGCCTAATGTAGTGACAGCTCCCCTGCCTGCTCATGGAGTGAATGCTATTGGGGATGATGATGAAGTGGATGAAGCTGAGTTCGACAGCTGGATTTACCCGGCAACCGACAGTGGACCTAGCAATTGGATTGCAAAAGACAACCTACTTGTTTCTCTTGTTACTGAGTAATGAATCCTTTTGTTTTTGGTATTTGTAATAAACAATAAATTGAACTCTATGGCCCGGTGTCTTACCCGGGGCACCGCGGTCTCATTTGTGAGGGCATATAAGTTGTCATTTCATATATCATGAATAAAGATCTTGGACGTTTTCTCGCATTTCAAATCTTATGCTCCTTTTCTTTCTTTCCTTCCTTTATATATTTCAAAACAGCTGTATTTACACACACTCACTCATACAGGTTCCAATCCACTCTGGATCTCACTGGTAACGACTCTGCTACTGCCAGTTATGACTTCGAAAATCCGATCAACTTAGCCGAAGACGAAGGTGAAGATGATTGCGAAGTTCCTGGCGAGCTTACAAGACTGTTACTCCAGGAAGAGAGGGCAATTCAACCACACGAAGAGCCAGTGGAAACAATAAATCTGGGTACTGATACAGACAGAAAGGAGGTAAAGATTGGTGCCAACCTAGAGCTTAGCGTGAAGCAACAGTTGATTCAGATGCTACATGATTATATGGAGATCTTTGCATGGTCCTACGAAGACATGCCCGGGCTGGATACCGATATTGTGGTCCATCACTTTCCTACGAAGGAAGACTGCCCCCCGGTTAAGCAAAAGGTCCACCGTATGCGTCCAGAGATGTCGGAGAAGATCAAGTCGGGTATGAATCCAATCATCTTCGCTCAAACCTGCATCCTTCATGATATGAAGAGAGGGTATCCTAACTTCAATCGGCAAGACTGCCTCCATGCCATATACCAAGGAATAGGGTGTTGCCCATGTTGACGTCCGTGCTGAGGTACGGTACCCATGAAGAGCAAATGGTAACATCTCGTGCCAGCCTTTGTATGTCATTGTCATCTTCTACACAATCTTCTTAATGTTCTTATTTGCCGCTTCGACAGCCCCATTCATCTTCGGTCGGTAGGGAGAAGAGTTGTGATGTTGTATCTTGAATTGCTCGCAGAGCTCAGTGATCATCTTGTTGTTAAGATTGGTACCATTATCCGTAATGATCCTCTCTGGTACACCGTATCGACAGATCAGGTTGTGCCAAATGAACCGTGCCACGATGTTCTTGGTTACGGCAGCAAAGGAAGCTGCCTCAACCCACTTTGTAAAGTAATCAATCGCTACCAGGATGAAACGATGCCCGTTGGATGCCGTAGGTCTGATCTCGCCGATCATATCAATCCCCCACATTGCAAAAGGCCAAGGTGCTGTCAGAACATTCAGAGGAACTGGAGGAATGTACACCTTATCAGCATAGACCTGACATTTGTGACATGTCCGAGAATGCTGATAACAGTCGGCTTCCATTGTGGACCAATAATATCCTGTCCGAAGGATTTTCTTTGCCATGGTGTGTCCACTGGAGTGAGTCCCGAAAGTACCTTCATGTAGATCTTCCAAGATCCTTTCTGCTTCATTCTTATCCACACAACGCAGTAAGGTTGAATCATGGTTACGCTTGTAAAGAATGCCATTGCTGATGAAGAATTTCACCACGAACCTCCTCAGAAACTTCTTATCATTAACAGATGCACCCTCGGGATACTCCTGAGCTTCAAGATACCTCTTCACCTCATGATACCAGGGATTTTTTGTTACTTCTTCAGTCTCAAGATCACAGCAGTGTGCAGGTTCGTCCAATCTTTCAATAATGATCCGGGGAGCCTCGTTGTCCCAATTGACTTTGAACATAGAAGACATTGTAGCCAGTGCGTCCGCCAACTAATTCTCCTCTCTGGGAAAGTGTTCAAAGGTTATCTCCTTGAAATGGGGAAGCAATGTCAACACATACTCCTTATAAGGAGTAAGATTTGGGTGTTTCGTATCCCACTCGCCTTTGATCTTACTGATCACGAGAGAGGAATATCCGAAGACACTCAGATACTTAATCCTTAGGTCAATTGCTGCTCGAAGACCCATGATGCATGCTTCATACTCCGCCATGTTGTTGGTGCAGTTGAAACATAATCGGGCGGTAAACGGAGTATGGGAGCCTTTAGGAGATATGATCACGGCGCCAATGCCATTACCCAAAGCGTTCGAAGCTCCATCAAAATACATAGACCATCGGGATCCTTCCTCAGGTCCTTCATCCGGTCCAGGTATCTCACAATCAGCCACTACCATGATGTTCTCGTCCGGAAATTCAAAGTTCATAGACTGGTAATCATCCACTGCCTAATGTGCCAAATGGTCTGCCAATACACTTCCCTTTATTGCTTTTTGAGTTGTGTACTGGATGTCATACTCAGTCAATATCATCTGCCATCTTGCTATTCTTCCGGACAAGGCAGGCTTTTCGAAGATATACTTGATTGGATCCATCTTTGAAATCAATAGAGTAGTGTGAGTCAGCATATATTGTCTCAGTCGGGGAGCAGCCCATGCCAAAGTGCAACAAGTTTTCTCAAGCAGTGAGTATCGGGTCTCACAGTCGGTAAACTTTTTGCTAAGGTAATAAATAGCGTGCTCTTTTCGGCCAGACTCGTCATGCTGCCCCAGCACACACCCCATTGAGTTGTCAAGTACTGTCAAGTATAAGATCAGAGGTCTCCCTTCAACTGGTGGCATTAGGATGGGTGGCTCCTGGAGATACTCTTTGATTATTTCGAAAGCGGCCTGACATTCATCATTCCAGCGTACCACTTGATCTTTCTTCAGTAGTTTGAAGATTGGCTCATAAGTAGCAGTTAGGTGTGAGATGAATCGGGCAATGTAGTTCAGTCGTCCTAGAAAGCCTCTGACCTCCTTCTCTGTCTTGGGAGTTGGCATCTCTTGTATGGCTTTCACTTTGGCAGGGTCCACTTGAATACCTTTGTCGCTCACGATGAAACCTAGTAGTTTGCCAGACCTCACCCCGAAGGTGCACTTGTTCGGGTTCAATCTCAGCTTGTACAACTTCAACCTGTCAAACAGCTTCTATAGATGGTCAAGGTGTTCCTCCGACCTCGCAATCATCTCGTCGATGTATACTTCAATCTCATGATGGATCATATCATGAAACAAAGCAACCATGGCACGCTGATATGTTGCCCCAACATTTTTCAACCCAAAAGGCATGACCTTGTAACAAAAGGTACCCCACTGAGTGACAAAAGTGGTCTTCTCCATATCCTCGGGAGCCATCTTAATTTGATTATAACCGTAGAAACCGTCTATGAAGGAGAATACCTTGTGCTGAGCAGTATTGTCAACCAGAACGTCAATGTGAGGTAGAGGGAAGTCATCCTTAGGGCTCGCCCTGTTCAAATCCATGTAGTCAACACACATTCGAACCTTACCATCCTTCTTCGGTACCGTAACCACATTGGCAACCCATTGAGGGTAAGAAGTTACTGCTAGAAAACCGGCGTCAAACTATTTCATAACTTCGGCCTTGATTTTCTCAGACATCTTTGGGCGCATTCGGCGAACCTTCTGTTTTACGGGAGGACAGTCTTCCTTGGTAGGCAGGCGATGAACCACAATGTCGGTATCCAACCCAGGTGTTGTACCCCAAAATTTGCCCTCCCATTTCTCATTAATTTCTCACCACAAAGCCCTTGAAGCTCAAGATCCAGTTAGGGTTTCATTTGCTCAAGACCTCTCCTTGCACTGTTGACTCAAATTAGGGTTTGTGTCTGCACAAAGATGCTTTGACCTAAAATGCCTAAGATGACTTTCATGCTTCATATTGGACTCCCAAGTTTACCCATATCAAGCTTCAAGTCTTGATTCCAAGTTTTGCCCAGTCAATTGGACAGTTGACCTAGAAATCAACTGTATTGGGGAAAAAGTCAACTGTGGCCAGTTGACAGTCAAACCTCATGAAATTTGACCCACATCAACATTATGAACTCATATGAACCATTTGATCAAGTTTGGATCACAATTCCCCAAGAAATTTGATCAGATCACCAAAAGGGCAAAATGGTCATTTTTAGGGTTTTGACTGCACAAAGGCAATTTTTGACTGTTTGACCTAACCAATGGCAAACCAAGCTCACACATGGACTCAAGGACCCCATGGAATTATCTTGACATGCTCAACAGACTCAAAAGACCCCAAGTACACAAGATTGACAGTTGAATTTCTCAGTCAATTGATCAATTTTGACTGTATACTGAAAAGTCAAACTTTGACTTTTTGGTCAAAATCAAGAGTCAAGATTCATTTTTCATCAAAACATGCCAAATCATGAAACTTGTTCACCAAGAAATCACAAAATGCAAATTAGGGTTTAAAATGGAATTTTTCATAACTTAGAATTTTTCTAAGTTATGGGAAACCCTAATTTTTTCCCAACTTTGCCCCACTTTTTCACCAAGATTCATTTGGATTCAAACAAAAGTCAAAACATGAAAGTTATAGCTTGTTGCATAATCTACAACTTTGATTCACAAAATTTTCTCATTTGAAGCTTGTATCTCAAGTTACAAATTTTTGAATAAGGGCACTAAACCATTCTTAACTTAGTGAATTTTTGACCTATTTTGACAAGGTTTTCTACCCCACTTCAAGGCCATTTTCCATACACTTCCACTTGGAATTTCAAATTGAATTTCAAAGGTGGATTGTATTACACATTCCAAGCTTTCCAAAATGTCCAAGAAATTCTCAAACAACCTCATGGTTAGAGAGAATCGAATTTCACAATATAGCAAAAAACCACTTTGTTCATGACCAAGTTGCATGTTCATAACCTTGCAATTTGAACTCAGCATGCTTTAGATTAGATTACAGGTCCTTAAACCAAGTTACACTCATAAATTTAATGCATATTCTTTGTGCCAAGACCAAGTTCTTTGAGTTCAAGCTTTGTCTAGAGGGTTAATCCCAATTTGGAAAAAGTAAACTATCCATTTTTGCAAAAGTTCACTTTATGTCAAATTGAAAATCAAGCAAGTACAAACTAAATCTCTTTGGCACAATATTATGGACAAATTACTCTGATCAAGAGAAGCTTTGCAGCAGGATTAGAGGTCCCCTACTGACCTAAAACATCAAGTTGCATTTTGTTGCTTAAGAATGAAGAAAAGTGCCATAACATAACACAACTTCCATCTCAGCTTAGAGACACAAGAACAAAGTTATCTAACACATTAGAGACATCATAACCAAGCTATTGCACGAGCCATTTGCCTCCAAAACACCATCAAACCAAAAAACACCATCAAACTGCAAAAACAGAGTTGCCTCTGCAGTTTGAGTGCCAACTCCTATTTCTCTCAAGCACTCTTGCCAAAACCAGTTCATACACATTCCCTAGCACCTATGCAAGCTAACCATGCCTTGAAACACGACCTGTAACTCCTCTAACAAGTTCCACCATTTTCACTTTTCCATTTTGCAGTTGAAGTTCTACAGCTTAGTTCAAGGTGTCTCAAGGCAAAGTAGGTATTGGAACAGCATCACCATACCTCAAGGAAGCTATACCAACCAGTATCTTGCACTGTAAGCTCCTCATTTGACAGTTAGAACTTCAGCTGAACAGGTATTTTGGTGAACTCGTATCTCTCTTATCATGCATCATTAGCCTTAAGTTTGTGAATAAACAATGTCCTATTCATGCCACTGAACATGTACATTCTTTTACTTTTCATTTCTTTTGCCTGAGTAGAGAGAATTTAAAGTTTGAAAATGGCAGAAAAACTAGGTTAAGATTTGGGGGAGGAGAAATTCTCCCTCATCTTAGAGAGTTAGATCAAGTTATGCATATGGTTAGAATCGTGATTTCATGCTTAACATCTTTTGTGTTGGAAGTTTGTTCAAAAAATCAAAGAATCAGGATTTCAAACAAAGCTTGCAGGCGCGCGTTTTTTGGTTCAGAGGTTGAAGAAGAAGTGGATTGGGCTGGGCTTGTGCTGTATTTTCTATTCATACCACATAATTGCTTTTGCACCTCCAAGGCCCTTTTGCTTATTTATTTAACTTTTTGACTTTTTTCTTTTTTGATTGACTTTGTTTATTTTTTCTCATGACATAAAAAATATAAAAATATTTTTTCTCACCTTTTTTTATTTATTAGGTATTTATATGATTTTCTTTTGATTAATACTTAAATAAATAAATATATACATTAAGAAATAGGTAGAAATAATTTTATTTTCATTTTTTATTTTATTATACCCCCTGTAAATATTTTACATAAAAAATACTTTTTTTTGTTAATATTAAAAATTATTATTATTTATATATATAATACATGCTTAAAATAATATATATATATATATATGTATATATTTATTAATATATTTAGGATAAATACAAAATATATACCCTTGTATTTTTATAATTAGTATTTAATATAAAAATGCATCCTTTTGCAAATATACTTTATTTTATTGTTTGTGTATGTAAATCATGAATATTATTTGAATTAATTCATTAATGTCCCCTTTGATCTAAAAATTAGGGTTTTACCCTAAATTTGAAAATACCTCAAAAATAATACTTTTTTTATTTTCTTTTCTTGTTTTTACATAAATAATACCTTTTTCATACACATAAAAATTCCTTTTGCATTCTTGCATATTTGTTTTATTTACCATTTAAATTATACATTTATTTATCTTGTAAATATTCATGGAAAATGATGTAATAGTTTAGGTTTAATTTTTTGTCTAAATATACCCCATTTGAAACATTGTACCCCCCTCCCCATATTATTGTGTTGTAATAGCGTAGGAATTTAAATTTCGCACTTTATCGCTTTCTAAACATACTATGCTAGAATTAGGGTTTTGTATGCGAATAAAAATGAACAAAATAGTTGGACCTAATACAAGATAAATGAGCATGAAAAATGGACAACATATTTCACACTTGCACCCCTAGGGTATCCCACTTTGTTGCCTTCAAATAATTGGGCCATGTTGCATGTTGAACTTCTTTGGGTAAAACAAACCATCAAATGATCATAGTCCCTTAAAATGTTGCTTAAATGAATGATCAAGTCCCTTTTAAAGAAAATCGCCCAAAGACATTTAACACTATTGCAATTATGGTCTAAACGATGACCCACGCCTGTCCCTTCAACCTCCTAAGACAAGATTGTCCACCAAATGCAATGGTGGAACAAAATTGTCAAAAGGTTTAAAGCATAATAAAAATCTTTGAGAAAACTTTAGGGTAGATAAACTCTTAAGTACTTGTCAACTTTCCAAGAAAACACTTGCCTTATTTCAAAACCCACTCCACAAGCACTTTCAAAACAAACTTTCAAAAAACCTTGAAACATATTTTCAAAAGACAAAACACCTTTTGTAAAACATTCGAGTAAAGAATTGTTACAAGGGTAGCCTATACAAGGCATCTTTTCAAAAACATTTCAAAACCACACACCAAGCACTATTTCAAACAATTGAAAACCAAGGCAAGTTGATCTAAGCAAAGTACCTAAGAGCCCATGGATAACCATGGATAGAAAGGGTGCTAATACCTTCCCTTTCTATAATCTACTCCCTGAACCCAAGAAAAATCTCAAAGGTTTTTTACTGTGCTTTTTAAACCTTTCCTTAGGATAAAATAAAAAGTCGGTGGCGACTCTTGCTCAACCGAAACATTTGCGAAAACAAACGCAAAACCCTAGTCAGTTCTCCCACCGTATCACAGAACTGGCGACTCTGCTGGGGACATTTTTAAAGTGGAGTAACCTTAGGGCTTATATCACCCTCTTGCATGACTAATTGTTTGATTTGCTTGCTTTATACTTTGGCTCTATTTGTTTGGGTTTACAATCCTCCACCCGGATTTTGGGAAACATTCATAGATAGCAATACGTTGTGGAAACTGTGCGGGGTATACCGACACGGTCTAAGCAATAGCTATATTAGTGCGACATATTTGTGAGTACCGGTAACCCTTGAGTTCAATCAAGGAGAGTACGGGGCCGCTGAGCGATGTCACTAAGCACTAATGACCTAGAACCTTACTTGACCATCTTGGCCTTTTATTAGGGGTAGTGAGATGACCGGCTTTGGTGCAGTCCAAAGTTGGTAGATACTCGATACTACACTCATTGAGGGTTGTTTTCTTGGAATATTTTGGTCACTAGTTAAGTGGCTAAACCAAAACAATGAACATTGAAAACAATCCAGTGATATTGAGCTCCTTAGAACCCGGTTACTATTTATAGGACAGGTTTTTAAGCCAACTACACTCAAGAGGGTACTTACCTATGAGACCCCATGCAAGCCTGAAATTAGGGTTTGGTGTGATTTGCTTGTACATATATTTTGGGCATATATCATAAACATCATAAAACATCATATGCATTCACTAACCATTTCAAGGGCTTTGGATCTTCATCTTTGTTCTTGTTTTGTAGGTCATGGAGATTCCTCGCAGAAATACCATTCAAGTCAACCTTGTGAGAATCTCTCCTCAACTCAAGGAGATCACCTCAAGAATTCTGGAAAATTCATCCTTCAGTGAAAGACATGGTAGACTGCTCAGCCTAGTCAACACCAACATTGAAGAAGACATGATGAAAGTGCTATTCCAGTTCTTTGACCCTCTTCACCACTGCTTCACTTTCCCTGATTATCAATTGGTACCCACTTTGGAGGAGTTCTCTCAACTCCTAAGAATCCATATCCTTAATCAACTACCCTTCAACGGTACGGAAAAGGAACCAAAGCCAGAAGATGTTGCTCAAGCATTACATCTACAACCATCCGAAATCAAGGGGCATTGGGAAACCAGGAGTGGCGTCAAAGGATTCTTAGCAAAATTCTTGTTTGAGAAGGCACAAGAATGTTGGAACTCATTGAACCTACAAGCCTTTGAAGAGATTGTGGCACTCCTTATCTATGGGTTGGTCTTGTTCCCAAATCCTGACCAATTGGTAGATGTCAACGCTGTCAAAATCTTCTTATCCAGAAATCCAATACCAACACTGCTTGGGGACATCCTTCACTCATTTTACACACGAACAATGAGAAAGAGGGGTGTTCTCATGTGCTGTACTCCTATCCTCGCAAGGTGGTTTATTTTGCACCTTCCACAATCTGTCTTGAAGAATGACCAAGGTACAAGGTGGTCCCAACGGTTGATGACTCTTACTCATTCTGATGTGCATTGGTGTTCTCGGTCCAGAGAAAATGTCATCATCGTCGATCGTTGCGGAGAATTTCCTAATGTTCCTTTACTTGGAATTAGGGGAGGTATCACCTACAACCCTTGCCTAGCTTTGAGGCAATTTGGATATGCACGGAGGGATGGCCCTCATGACATGTTGATTCCTAGCCTAGTTTTTGACTTCGACAACGATGCGCAAGGACTTCGCCAAAGATTCATCAGAGCTTAGGGAAAACTCAACAAGGTTGATAGCAAGACTTTGGGACACAAGAACTCCATCCCTCTTGAGCCCTATCTCAAGTGGGTACGAGCCCGAGCCCAAAGTCTAATGATGCCTTATCCTCATGTACTCCCAGTGATTAAAGAGCCCGTCAATGAAGGAGAGGTTCCCTACACCATCCTGCATCCAGACATGCCTACATCGTGGGAGGAAATGCAGAAAAGTTGGATTCAGCTCAAGGAGGAACGGAACACTTTCGAAGCTAGCTACTACGCCAGTGAAAAGAAGGTTCTAGAGCTTACCCGCCGACTCCACGAGCAAGAGGCCCTCAACACCTACATCGCACCAAAGAGGATGCGCAATGTCTTTCTGCCTTGAGAAGTTTATTTTGTAACATTTGGCCCATGGGGCATTTATGTACTAACAAATTTCTTCTTATTAATATGACGTGCGTTCTTCTTTGTCTGAAACAATTTTGAATGTCCTAAATCCTTGAATGCATTGCATACATCAGCATACCATTCATCATGTGCATAAGCAGGTCTCACTCCAGGTTTCCTTATCTGTCTGCTGTTTATTTCAGTAGGATGGATCTCGAGCAAACAGTCAAAGACCTACAAGCCCAGAATGCACAGTTCCAGCAACTCTTGATGACTTTGGTTAAAAGTCAAGAGGATATCAAGGCTCATTTGGAGAACAAGGACCCAGTGAAGAAGAAGAAGAGGGTCGGAGTGGCTACTTTGGGGAGAAGATTTGACAGAGAAGCTCGGAGGGTGCTTGAATTTCCTCCTACTTCTGATGAAGGGACTAGTAAAAGAGATCGAGTTGCGGTGCCTTCCGAGTCTGATGCGGAGGAGGAAGAAGTTGAAGAGGATGAAGATTATTCTGACCAACAATACCCTCCAGCTGATGATAAGTACAAGGGTTTAGAAGACAGATTGGCTGCCATGGAATTGCAAAGGGTACCGGGTTTGGATTTTGAAGACATGGGCTTGGTTGCCGGAAATGTGATTCCTCCAAAATTCAAAGTGCCAGTGTTTGTGAGGTATGATGGGTTGTCCTGTCCCAAAATGCATCTCAGGTCCTACGTGAGAAAAATTCAACCCTATACGGCAGATAAAAATCTTTGGATTCATTTCTTTCAAGACAACCTGTCGGGAGCTCAATTGGAGTGGTTTTATCAGCTAGAAGGAACCAGTGTCAGGAATTGGGAAGATTTGGCCACCGCTTTCTACAAACAATACCAGTATAATTCTGATCTTGCTCCTACTCGTACCCAACTTCAGGGTATGTCACTAGGAACAAGTGAGGGATTCAAAGAATATGCACAAAAATGGAGGGACTTGGTTGGCAGGGTGCAGCCTCCTTTAACTGATCGTGAGCTCGTTGATATGTTTCTTGGGACCCTATCTGGGCCATTTTTCAATCATCTAATTGGTAACTCTTCCGCGGGGTTTACCGATTTGATCTTAACCGGCGAAAGAATAGAAGCTGGCATCAAGTCAGGAAAGATTCAGAAGGGTATTGCTGCAAGTGTTGAGAAGAAGCCTTTTAAGAAGGAGACAGCTATGGTATATTCTCAGAGAAGAGCAGGGAAGGTGGAGCGTCGGCCAACTGTGGGGGCCGTAATGATTCAAAACACTCCAAGTGAGCAGCCTCGCTATAACCAGTCCAGACCAAATCAGCAACGGGTGGAAAGGCCACAACGGCAGTTCACCCGTATTAATATGACTCCAGCACAAGTGCTTCCCCATCTATTGAAGTTGAATCTTGCCACCATCAAGGAGGCACCAAAGAATGTGAATACGTCCTCCCCTCATTACCATGCCAATGCTAAATGCGCCTATCATTCAGACAGTGTTGGACACGACACCAATGATTGTTGGGCACTCAAGCATAAGATCCAAGACCTGATAGAGGCTAAGGAGGTAGGGTTTGACGCTCCAGAGAAGCCCAATGTGATATCTGCACCTATGCCGAAGCACGGCCGAAATATCAATGCCATTGAAGAGGATTTGTATGTTGCTGACGTCAGTGATCTGACTACTCCACTGCTGACCATTAAGTTGAATTTGTTAAGGGCCGGGATCTTCCCGGGATGTAAAGAAGACTGCTATTGTTGCCACTCTTTGTCGTTTGATTGTCCGCTATTAAAGAAAGGCATCCAGGGCCTTATGGATAGCCGACAAATTTTGTTCGAAAAAGTTTCTGCTGTTCCATTTCATGTTGAAAATGTCTCAATCATAACCATTCACGCCAATCTTTCCAAGGCCGTCAAAAAGCTTGTTAAGATTACACCAGCTGCTAAATCTGTACCTTTGAAGATAACGATGCCAGGGCCTGTTCCCTATGTTTCTGAGAAGTCGATACCTTGGAACTATGGTGGTGACATCTACTACCATGGTATCAAGCAAGTCGAAGTAATTGAAGAAAGTTCGGATGATGAAGGAACCAGCATTAGTAACATTGCGGGCACCAGCAAAATCACCAGGAGCGGGAGAATATTTTCTCCAGAGATTGCCCCTCCAAGAGCAGTCTTTGGACCCTCATCAGCTAAAGAAGTCATCCCTGCACCAGTAAAGCTCTCTGCTAGAACTCCTTTGATTGAAGAAGTTGTTGTTCCTAGTGCTGTCTCTCCTACCATTGCTGATAAAGGAAAAGGAATACAAGATGAGCCCGTCAAGACGAGGGCTCAACCCTTGGTGATCCCGGAAGTTTCCAAGAAAGAAATGGACGAGATTTTGAGGATAATCAAGAGAAGTGACTACGACGTGGTGGAACAATTGGGGAAAACCCCCTCCAAGATCTCCATGCTGGCACTATTGCTTTGCTCAGAAGCGCACGCTCGAGCTTTGATTAAGTTTCTGAAGGCAGCTCATGTGCCCCAAGAAACCTCTGCGGATCAATTTCAACATTGCGTGGCTAGCCTGACTGCGGACAATGGACTAGGTTTTTCTGATGCCGACCTAACCCCTAAAGGCCGAAACCACAATGATGCTTTGCATATTTCAATCGAGTGTCGCGGAACCACCCTTGCACATGTTTTGGTTGATACCGGTTCATCGCTGAATGTTTTGCCCAAGAAGGCCTTGGACCGGCTAGATTGCGAAGGGTTAGAATTGAAGCCAAGTGATATTGTCGTCAGAGCTTTCGATGGGTCGAAAAGAATGGTCCATGGAGAAGTTGAAATTCCCGTCAAGATAGGTACTGAGGTGTTTAAATCCACTTTCTATGTAATGGACATCCGTCCATCATACTCCTGCCTGCTGGGTAGACCTTGGATACACCATGCTGGGGCAGTCACCTCCTCCTTGCATCAGATGCTGAAGTATCCTGTCAAGGGAAAGATCATCACTGTCCACGGCGAAGAAGAGTACATGATTAGCCACTTAAATTCTTTCCGGTATGTGGAGGTTGAAGGAGAGTTCATTGAGACGCCGTTTCAACATTTCGAAGAGGTTCTTCCTGAAATAGCAGTAACAAAGTTGGCAGCTGAGGCACCAAGACAGATGGCCAGGATGGCATCTCTGGAGGATGCAAGAGCCGCAATGAAAGAAGGGAAGAATTCAGCATGGGGGCAGTTACCCGACTTTCCGCATAAGACTGACAAGTTTGGATTAGGGTTCACGACCGCTGGCCAGAAAGCTATGCGCCAGTCAAAGATTGAAAAAGCGCCAGTCAAAATTTCTCCTTACAGAATCAACTCCCTGGAAGATGAAGACAAGGAAAGCAACATTGAAGAGTGGATTTATCCAACCGTCAGAGGAGGATTGAGCAATTGGGAGGCTAAAGACTTCGTCCCCGTCACTTTTATTCATCAGTAATTTATCTGTTAAACATTTCCTATTTGGTCTGTAATATTTTACTTTCAAACAATCCGTACACTATCTTTTCACCTCCTGCCTTGCCCGGGGCATGCAGGTCCACTTGTAAGGGTTTTGACTATTTTTCATATTCATATGCCATGTTTAATGATTCATTGGACGTTTTTCATTTGATAAACTGCTTATGTTCATTTTCTTTCCTTTTGCATTTTTTGTTTAAGGATGGTTATCCCTTACACACACCCACACTCACCAATGTAGGTACCCATCCACTCCGGATTCCATGGGTGACTATTCTGCTGTATCTTTCAATAACTCTGAAGATCTGGTCAATCTAGCCGAGTATGAAGATGACAAAGGTTGTGAAGTACCCGGGGAACTAGCCAGACTTCTGCAACAAGAGGAAAGAGCCATCTTACCGCATGAAGAACCATTGGAAGCTGTTAACTTGGGAACCGAGGAGAATCAGAAGGAGGTGCAAGTGGGTGCCAACCTGGAACCAAAAGTCAAGGAGCGCTTGGTACAGTTGCTGAATGAGTATGTTGAAATCTTCGCTTGGTCCTATGAAGACATGCCGGGTCTAGACACCGACATCGTGGTTCACCGTCTCCCCACAAGAGAAGACTGTCCACCAATCAAGCAAAAAGTTCGCCGAATGAGGCCTGACATGTCCGAAAAGATCAAAGCAGAAGTGATGAAGCAATTCGATGCTGGCTTCCTGGCTGTTACGTCCTATCCTCAATGGGTCGCTAACATCGTACCGGTACCGAAGAAAGATGGCAAAGTCAGAATGTGTGTGGACTACCGGGATTTGAATAGGGCCAGCCCTAAAGATGATTTCCCGCTACCTCATATTGACATCTTGATCGACAATACAGCTCAGCATAAGGTGTTTTCCTTCATGGACGGATTCTCGGGCTACAATCAAATCAAAATGGCTCCCGAGGATATGGAGAAAACAACTTTCGTCACGCAGTGGGGCACTTTCTGTTACAAGGTGATGCCGTTTGGGTTGAAGAACGCAGGGGCAACTTATCAACGCGCCATGGTAGCTTTATTTCATGACATGATACATCATGAGATTGAAGTCTACGTAGACGATATGATAGCTCGGTCGCAAACAGAGGAAGAGCACCTTGAGCATTTGGAGAAGCTGTTTGCCAGGTTAAAAGAATACAAGCTCAGGCTGAATCCAAGCAAATGCACTTTTGGAGTTAGGTCTGGTAAACTCCTGGGATTCATTGTAAGCAACAAAGGCATTGAAGTCGATCCGGCAAAAGTGAAAGCAATACAAGAGATGCCTGCTCCCCGCACCGAAAAAGAGGTCAGAGGATTCTTGGGGCGCATAAACTATATTGCCAGATTCATCTCGCATCTGACTTCTACCTGTGAGCCAATTTTCAAACTCTTGAAAAAAGATCAGGTAGTGGAATGGAACGATGATTGTCAAGCTGCTTTTGATAGAATCAAGGAATATTTGCTAGAACCTCCTATTCTGATGCCACCCGTCGAAGGAAGACCATTGATCATGTATTTGACCGTCTTGGATAACTCAATGGGGTGTGTTTTGGGCCAGCATGACGAGTCTGGTCGAAAAGAGCATGCTATTTATTACCTTAGCAAAAAGTTTACCGACTGTGAGACTCGCTACTCACTGCTCGAGAAAACTTGATGCGCTTTGGTATGGGTTGCTCGCCGACTAAGACAGTATATGTTGACTCATACTACCTTGTTGATTTCCAAGATGGATCCTATCAAGTATATCTTCGAAAAGCCCGCTTTATCTGGAAGGATAGCTAGATGGCAAATGATCTTAACCGAGTATGACATCCAGTACACCACCCAAAAAGCTAGAAAAGGGAGCGTACTAGCTGACCATCTGGCTCATCAGGCTATCGAAGACTATCAACCCATGAGATTTGACTTCCCAGACGAGGACATCATGAATCTGGACAACGTTGAAAGTGACGGACCGTATGACGGACCCGAAAAGGGATCCCGATGGACCCTGTACTTTGACGGTGCTTCAAATGCACTTGGAAACGGTATTGGCGCAGTGCTCATTTCTCCGGAAGGTTGTCACACTCCTTTCACGGCACGACTTTGTTTCAGCTGCACAAACAACATGGCTGAGTATGAAGCTTGCATCTTTGGTCTTGAGGCTGCCATAGACTTGGGGATCAAATCTTTGGTCGTATTTGGGGACTCGGCTTTGGTCATCAGCCAAATCAAAGGAGATTGGGATACCAAGCATCCTAATCTTATCCCATACAAAGAACATGTCCTGACATTGTTGCCGCATTTCGAGCAAATTACCTTCGAGCATTTCCCGCGAGAAGAGAATCAGCTAGCCGATGCTCTGGCCACAATGTCCTCCATGTTTAAACTCAACTGGGATAACGAGGCTCCCCAAATCACCATCAAGCGAATGGATGAACCGGCACATTTCCACGAGATTAATACCGAAGAAGTAGTGGAACAACCTTGGTTCCATGAAATCAAAAGGTATCTCGAGACTAGAGATTATCCTGAAGGAGCTTCCGTAAATGACAAGAAGTTCTTAAGGAAATTCGCTGCTAAGTTCTTCCTGAGCAACAGCATCCTTTACAAACGAAGCCATGATTGTGTATTACTCCGATGCGTAGATAAAGCTGAAGCAGAGTTGATCATGACTGATATACACAGCGGCACATTTGGCACTCACTTGAGCGGGCATACAATGGCTAAGAAGATCCTAAGGGCAGGCTATTACTGGTCTACCATGGAAGCTGACTGCCATCAACATTCCCGTACTTGTCACAAGTGTCAAGTCTATGCTGACAAAGTTCATATTCCTCTGGTTCCCCTCAACGTCCTGACTGCTCCATGGCCCTTTGCAATGTGGGGCATTGATATGATTGGAGAGATCAAGCCCACGGCTTCCAATGGACATCGCTTCATCCTAGTTGCCATTGACTACTTCACTAAATGGGTCGAAGCAGCTTCCTTCGCCTCTGTCACCAAAAATGTGGTTGCCCGCTTTATCAAGCAAAATCTCATATGTCGGTATGGTGTTCCAGACAGGATCATTACGGACAACGGTACAAATCTGAATAACACAATGATCACTGCATTATGCGAACAGTTCAAGATTTATCATCACAATTCATCTCCCTATCGGCCGAAGATGAACGGTGCTGTTGAAGCGGCGAACAAAAACATTAAGAAGATCATTCAGAAAATGACAGTCACTTACAAAGACTGGCATGAGATGTTACCGTTTGCTCTGCATGGATACCGTACGACGACACGTACTTCAACTGGGGCAACCCCGTTTTCTTTGGTTTATGGCATGGAAGCTGTTTTGCCTATGGAAGTCCAGATCCCTTCTCTGAGGATTATGAAGGATGCAGGTTTGAATGAAGATGATTGGATGCAGACCCGACTTGATCAACTCAATCTGATCGACGAGAAGCGACTTGCTGCTATATGCCATGGTCAGACGTATCAAAAGCGGATGATCAAGGCCTTCAATAAGAAAGTCAGACGTCAAGTGTATCAAGTCGGGGATCTCGTAATCAAGCGGATTATCTTGCCGCAAAGTGATCCCAGGGGCAAATGGACTCCTACATATGAAGGACCATTTGTGATCAAGAGCATATTTTCTGGTGGTGCAATGATTCTGACCACCATGGACGGCGACGATTTGCCGCACCCTGCGAACGCAGACATAGTCAAAAGATACTACGCATGAAATAACCCGACAAGTCGAAAACCCGAAAGGGCGGCTTGGGCAAAAAAGGGCATCCCGGTGAACCGAAAACCCGAAAGGGCAGTTCAGGCAAAAATTAGGGATAAAAACGAAAAAATCTATACACCCGGCAAGTCGAAAACCCGAAAGGGCGGCTTGGGCAAAAAGGGGTTTCCCGGTGGATCGAAAACCCGAAAGGGCGATTCAGGCAAAAGTTAGGGAATTAAAGCGTATGACTATGTCTCGTCGGATCACTTCAAAGACAATCTCTTCATTAACCAGTTCCAGGCTTCTGATCAATCCAGTCATCGTCAAACGAAGCATTGAATGGACAGATATTCAGAGTTGTGAAAGCTATAGCGGAACAGAATCCCATGGAATTATTTCATATAAGCCATCCTTTATTTTGTATAAAATCTTTCAATATTTACGACAAAGTCCTCTTACTAGGATGATTATCTCCTTTGTACAAATATACTCAAAGAAAATCAATACAAATACTCTTCCCAAAAATTTGTGTCATTTCCCTTTTCTTTTTTCTCTTGCACTATTTGTTTTATTTTGAGAAACGTCCAATGTTTTGTTAAATAGGCATATGCATTTGAAACATAATCACTTCCTAAATGAACCTAAGAAAAAGGATTACTGATAGGATGAAGGTACAGACGGATATCTTGACACCTTTTCGAAGGAAACCCCTCAAGAGATTTGGAATCCACATCCCTAGCAAACCCTGAGGCTTATCTCCAGCAGACTCTCGAAGCTTATCCCCAGTAAGGTTCGGGAAGGTATTTCCCCGCAGAGCACGAACGTCTCTCCCGAGTTTTATTCAAAGTTATTCCTCACAAAGGCTTATAACTGGGTTATCCTCAGCTAACAGCCACAGAAGATCGCACTCGCCAGAATTCTTCCTATCCCCAGCGGAGTTCATCAAGAGTTTCCCAACACAACTTATCAATATGATCCCCCGAGGAGCTTATCCTTGTTATCCCCGGCCAGAGGATCCTCTAGAACTCATTTCCCCTTAGAGTTTAAGTTTCATTATCCCCAGCCGAGCTAAAATTTCGAATTGTCAACCCCCAGCGGAGCCAGACTGATGAGCCTTCTCCCCACAGAGCTTTAGGAAGATAAATCTGGAGTTCCCCAGTGAGATCGCCAGAGTTACTTCCCATCAAATTGAAGATTCTCAGTCTTACCTCCCCAGCATGAGTCTACTAGATTGATACTCCCCAGTAGAGGTCATCAGGAATTCTCTTCCCCAGTAGCAGCCAAGGATTTATTTTCCCCAGCAACAGTCAAGATGCTTTTATCTTCAGCCACCTCGAATTCATTTATCCTCAGCAAGATAGCTCGTCAGCTTACATGCGTATTCGTCACATTCATGTCATAAACATTGATGTCACGTATATCGCATCATGCATTATAACATTGCATACAACTAACTCTTTACCTTTTCAGGAAAGATCAGTCGACAGACTAAAATCATTCAACTTCAAGATTTCTGAAAACAGTTCACGGGTTCTCCAAGTAAACGGATGTTAACCTGTCACTTGTTCAGATTCTTCTTCAAGACTTCTGAAAACAGTTTATGGATTCTTCCCAACAACGGATGTTAATCTATCGACTAGTTCAGATGCAACTTTTGAAAACAGTTTACGGACGCTTCCCAACAACGGATGCTGCTCTATTGCTTATTCAACTCCAAGATTTCTGAAAACAGTTCACGGGTTCTCCAAGTAAACGGATGTTAACCTGTCACTTGTTCAGATTCTTCTTCAAGACTTCTGAAAACAGTTTATGGATTCTTCCCAACAACGGATGTTAATCTATCGACTAGTTCAGATGCAACTTTTGAAAACAGTTTACGGACGCTTCCCAACAACGGATGCTGCTCTATTGCTTATTCAAACTTCAAGATTTCTGAAAACAGTTCACGGGTTCTCCAAGTAAACGGATGTTAACCTATCGCTTGTTCAGCTTCTTCTCCAAACCACTGAAAACAGTTTACAGATTCCTCCCCACAACGGAGGTCAATCTATTGCTTGTTCAAACCCCCCAGTTCAGAGATGGTCCCAAGCTTGGACACCTTCCTGATATTCCCTTCCAGATGGCATCTCTAATCCCATCCCCGACAAGATTTTTGTCACTCTCCCATATGGCATCGTTAAGCCCATCTCCAAATGGCATCTCTAAGCCCATTCCCGCATCCATTGCTTTGACAAGTGCAAATTTCCGGGCACTCTAGTGTCCAATCTCCTTTTACCCTCGAGTCACGAAAGGCAAGCTTGCCAATCTAACTCTTCGGATTCAAGAAGATTGAACAGGGGCAACTGTTGTACCCCAAAATTTTCCCTCCCATTTCTCATTAATTTCTCACCACAAAGCCCTTGAAGCTCAAGATCCAGTTAGGGTTTCATTTGCTCAAGACCTCTCCTTGCACTGTTGACTCAAATTAGGGTTTGTGTTTGCACAAAGATGCTTTGACCTAAAATGCCTAAGATGACTTTCATGCTTCATATTGGACTCCCAAGTTTACCCATATCAAGCTTCAAGTCTTGATTCCAAGTTTTGCCCAGTCAATTGGACAGTTGACCTAGAAATCAACTGTATTGGGGAAAAAGTCAATTGTGGCCAGTTGATAGTCAAACCTCATGAAATTTGACCCACATCAACATTATGAACTCATATGAACCATTTGATCAAGTTTGGATCACAATTCCCCAAGAAATTTGATCAGATCACCAAAAGGGCAAAATGGTCATTTTTAGGGTTTTGACTGCACAAAGGCAATTTTTGACTGTTTGACCTAACCAATGGCAAACCAAGCTCACACATGGACTCAAGGACCCCATGGAATTATCTTGACATGCTCAACAGACTCAAAAGACCCCAAGTACACAAGATTGACAGTTGAATTTCCCAGTCAATTGATCAATTTTGACTGTATACTGAAAAGTCAAACTTTGACTTTTTGGTCAAAATCAAGAGTCAAGATTCATTTTTCATCAAAACATGCCAAATCATGAAACTTGTTCACCAAGAAATCACAAAATGCAAATTAGGGTTTAAAATGGAATTTTTCATAACTTAGAATTTTTCTAAGTTATGGGAAACCCTAATTTTTTCTCAACTGTGCCCCACTTTTTCACCAAGATTCATTTGGATTCAAACAAAAGTCAAAACATGAAAGTTATAGCTTGTTGCATAATCTACAACTTTGATTCACAAAATTTTCTCATTTGAAGCTTGTATCTCAAGTTACAATATTTTGAATAAGGGCACTAAACCATTCTTAACTTAGTGAATTTTTGACCTATTTTGACAAGGTTTTCTACCCCACTTCAAGGCCATTTTCCATACACTTTCACTTGGAATTTCAAATTGCATTTCAAAGGTGGATTGTATTACACATTCCAAGCTTTCCAAAATGTCCAAGAACTTCTCAAACAACCTCATGGTTAGAGAGAATCGAATTTCACAATATAGCAAAAAACCACTTTGTTCATGACCAAGTTGCATGTTCATAACCTTGCAATTTGAACTCAGCATGCTTTAGATTAGATTACAGGTCCTTAAACCAAGTTACACTCATAAATTTAATGCATATTATTTGTGCCAAGACCAAGTTCTTTGAGTTCAAGCTTTGTCTAGAGGGTTAATCCCAATTTGGAAAAAGTAAACTATCCATTTTTGCAAAAGTTCACTTTATGTCAAATTGAAAATCAAGCAAGTACAAACTAAATCTCTTTGGCACAAGATTATGGACAAATTACTCTGATCAAGAGAAGCTTTGCAACAGGATTAGAGGTCCCCTACTGACCTAAAACATCAAGTTGCATTTTGTTGCTTAAGAATGAAGAAAAGTGCCATAACATAACACAACTTCCATCTCAGCTTAGAGACACAAGAACAAAGTTATCAAACACATTAGAGACATCATAACCAAGCTATTGCACGAGCCATTTGCCTCCAAAACACCATCAAACCAAAAAACACCATCAAACTGCAAAAACAGAGTTGCCTCTGCAGTTTGAGTGCCAACTCCTATTTCTCTCAAGCACTCTTGCCAAAACCAGTTCATACACATTCCCTAGCACCTATGCAAGCTAACCATGCCTTGAAACACGACATGTAACTCCTCTAACAAGTTCCACCATTTTCACTTTTCCATTTTGTAGTTGAAGTTCTACAGCTCAGTTCAAGGTGTCTCAAGGCAAAGTAGGTATTGGAACAGCATCACCATACCTCAAGGAAGCTATACCAACCAGTATCTTGCACTGTAAGCTCCTCATTTGACAGTTAGAACTTCAGCTGAACAGGTATTTTGGTGAACTCGTATCTCTCTTATCATGCATCATTAGCCTTAAGTTTGTGAATAAACAATGTCCTATTCATGCCACTGAACATGTACATTCTTTTACTTTTCATTTCTTTTGCCTGAGTAGAGAGAATTTAAAGTTTGAAAATGGCAGAAAAACTAGGTTAAGATTTGGGGGAGGAGAAATTCTCCCTCATCTTAGAGAGTTAGATCAAGTTATGCATATGGTTAGAATCGTGATTTCATGCTTAACATCTTTTGTGTTGGAAGTTTGTTCAAAAAATCAAAGAATCAGGATTTCAAACAAAGCTTGCAGGCGCGCGTTTTTTGGTTCAGAGGTTGAAGAAGAAGTGGATTGGGCTGGGCTTGTGATGTATTTTCTATTCATACCACATAATTGCTTTTGCACCTCCAAGGCCCTTTTGCTTATTTATTTAACTTTTTGACTTTTTTCTTTTTTGATTGACTTTGTTTATTTTTTCTCATGACATAAAAAATATAAAAATATTTTTTCTCACCTTTTTTTATTTATTAGGTATTTATATGATTTTCTTTTGATTAATACTTAAATAAATAAATATATACATTAAGAAATAGGTAGAAATAATTTTATTTTCATTTTTTATTTTATTATACCCCCTGTAAATATTTTACATAAAAAATACTTTTTTTTGTTAATATTAAAAATTATTATTATTTATATATATAATACATGCTTAAAATAATATATATATGTATATATTTATTAATATATTTAGGATAAATACAAAATATATACCCTTGTATTTTTATAATTAGTATTTAATATAAAAATGCATCCTTTTGCAAATATACTTTATTTTATTGTTTGTGTATGTAAATCATGAATATTATTTGAATTAATTCATTAATGTCCCCTTTGATCTAAAAATTAGGGTTTTACCCTAAATTTGAAAATACCTCAAAAATAATACTTTTTTTATTTTCTTTTCTTGTTTTTACATAAATAATACCTTTTTCATACACATAAAAATTCCTTTTGCATTCTTGCATATTTGTTTTATTTACCATTTAAATTATACATTTATTTATCTTGTAAATATTCATGGAAAATGATGTAATAGTTTAGGTTTAATTTTTTGTCTAAATATACCCCATTTGAAACATTGTACCCCCCTCCCCATATTATTGTGTTGTAATAGCGTAGGAATTTAAATTTCGCACTTTATCGCTTTCTAAACATACTATGCTAGAATTAGGTTTTTGTATGCGAATAAAAATGAACAAAATAGTTGGACCTAATACAAGATAAATGAGCATGAAAAATGGACAACACATTTCACACTTGCACCCCTAGGGTATCCCACTTTGTTGCCTTCAAATAATTGGGCCATGTTGCATGTTGCACTTCTTTGGGTAAAACAAACCATCAAATGATCATAGTCCCTTAAAATGTTGCTTAAATGAATGATCAAGTCCCTTTTAAAGAAAATCGCCCAAAGACATTTAACACTATTGCAATTATGGTCTAAACGATGACCCACGCCTTTCCCTTCAACCTCCTAAGACAAGATTGTCCACCAAATGCAATGGTGGAACAAAATTGTCAAAAGGTTTAAAGCATAATAAAAATCTTTGAGAAAACTTTAGGGTAGATAAACTCTTAAGTACTTTTCAACTTTCCAAGAAAACACTTGCCTTATTTCAAAACCCACTCCACAAGCACTTTCAAAACAAACTTTCAAAAAACCTTGAAACATCTTTTCAAAAGACAAAACACCTTTTGTAAAACATTCGAGTAAAGAATTGTTACAAGGGTAGCCTATACAAGGCATCTTTTCAAAAACATTTCAAAACCACACACCAAGCACTATTTCAAACAATTGAAAACCAAGGCAAGTTGATCTAAGCAAAGTACCTTAGAGCCCATGGATAACCATGGATAGAAAGGGTGCTAATACCTTCCCTTTCTATAATCTACTCCCCGAACCCAAGAAAAATCTCAAAGGTTTTTTGCTGTGCTTTTTAAACCTTTCCTTAGGATAAAATAAAAAGTCGATGGCGACTCTTGCTCAACCGAAACATTTGCGAAAACAAACGCAAAACCCTAGTCAGTTCTCCCACCGTATCACACCAGGAATATCTTCGTAAGACCAAGCAAAGATCTCCACGTAGTAACACAGCATCTGAATCAACCGTTGTTTCACACTAGGCTCCAGATTGGTACCAACCTTGACTTCCTTCTTGTCTGTCTCAGTACCCAGATTCATTGTTTCCACCGGCTCTTCATGTGGCTGAATGGCCCTTTCTTCCTGGAGTAGCAGTCTTGCAAGTTCACCAGGCACTTCGCAATCATCTTCACCTTCGTCTTCGGCTAAGTTGATCGGATTTTCGAAGTCATAACCGGCAGTAGCAGAGTCGTTACTAGTGAGATCCAGAGTGGATGCGGACCTGTATACGTGAGTGTGTGTAAAATAGCTGTTTTGCAGCATATAATAAAGAAAAACAAGGAGCGCAAAATTTGAAATGCAAAAGACGTCCATTGCTTTTATTAATGATATATGAAAATGGCACACAAAAGCCCTCACAAATGAAGCCACAGTGCCCTGGGTAAGACACCGGGCCATAAAGTTTCAAAACATTGTCTGTTACAAGCTCAAAACAAAGAGTTCAATACTGGGTAACAAAAGTAATAGGGATGAAGTCCTTTGCTGTCCAGTTGCTTGGTCCACCGTTGGTCGTAGGATAGATCCAGTTGTCGAATTCAGACTCCTCCACATCATCTTCAATGGAATTTACTCCCGAGTTGCTGATGAACACATGAGGTCTTCTAATCCTCGCATTACAAACAGCCCTTTGAGCTTCTGCAGTGAAACCCAAACCAAACTTGTTAGTCTTCTGAGTAAAATTAGGAAGTCGGCCCCAATTTGCACACTCACCCTACTCAATAACAGCCCGGGCATCTTTTAAAGATGCCATCTTCATAGGAGAATCTTCAACCACAATCTCAGCTGATGCCAGTGTCTGAGGAACCTCTTCAAAGTGCTGAAATGGGGTCTCAATGAACTCCCCATCCATCTCTACATACCGGAACGAGTTGAGGTGGCTGACCATATACTCTTCCTCCCCTTGTACTGTCATAATCTTCCCTCTAACTGGGTATTTCAGCTTCTGGTGAAGCATTGAGGTTACGGCCCCGACTTTATAGATCCATGGATGACCCAGCAAACAAGAATAGGATGGCTGAATGCCCATTACATAGAATGTAAAATTGAAGACCTGAGAACCAACTTTAATTGGAATATCAACCTCGCCATGCACCATCCTTTTAGACCCGTCAAAGGCCCTGACAATGATGTTACTTGGCTTTAGCTCCAACCCTTTGCAATCCAACCGGTCTAGAGCTTTCTTGGGCAAGACGTTCAATGAGGAACCAGTGTCAACCAATACATGTGAAAGAGTAGTGCCCATGCATTCAATAGAGACAAGCAGGGTGTCCTTGTGGTTCTTCCCTTTAACAGTCAAATCGGTGTCGGAGAAACCCAAACCATTATCAGCAGTTAAATTGGCCACACAATCGGTAAACTGATCAGCTGATGTCTCTAGTGGCACATGGGCAGTCTTCAGGAAGGTAATCAGAGCTTTGGCATGGGCCTCTGAACACAACAACAATGACAACATAGAAATCTTAGATGGGGTTTGCCCCAGCTGCTCAACTACGTTGTAATCACTCTTCTTAATAATCTTCAGAATCTCTTCCATCTCCTGTTGGAAGCTTCAACAGTAATAGTCTTCGGTGCCTCCGTCTGGGCAGGCATATCAGTGGTGATCCCTTTGCCCCGAGCGTTAGATGACTCGGCGACAGGGGTAGGACTAGGAACTTGATCAGGAATGGCAGTAGGTACACTTACAGGTGTAATGACAACAGGTCTTCGGACAACTGGTAGAGCAATATCAGGTGAGAAAAGTCTACCGCTGCAGGTGACTTTAGCAGGCCCGGTAATGTTGTTGACGCCGGTATCAGCATCCAACTCTTGCTTAACTCTTAGAACATAAATGTCTGCCCCATAGTGCCAAGGGACAGCTTTGTCAGAGGTGTAGGGGATGGGCCCCGGAATAGTGATGATTACGGGTGCGATCTTCGGGGTAGATGTAATTCTAACAGGCTTCCTCGGGGGAGCCTTGGAAGAATTGTCGAAAATGGTAATAATGGCAACTTCTTCAGAATGAACGGATGGAACAACAATCTTTTCAAATAGGATCTCTTTACTATCCATCAGGTTTTGGATACCTGACTTCAAAGATGGGCAACCAGCAGGTAAAACAGAACACATATGGCAACCTTCGCCACAGCCTGGAAATAAACCGGCTAGTAACAGGTTCTTCTTAACAGTCATCAGAGGGGTAACAATATCATCCACGGAAACTACAAACAAGTCTTCCTCTACAGCATTTACTCCATGTTTGGGCATGGGAGCAGTCACAACATTAGGCCTCTCGTGCGCCTCAAACTCAATCTCCTTTGCATCAATTAGGTCTTGCACTCTGTTCCTCAAAACCCAAAAATCATCTGTATTATGCCCCGGGCTATCAGAGTGAAAAGCGCAGCGGGCATTAGGGTTGTACTTTGGTGATGTGGTACTTGGATTCTTCGGAGCTTCTTTTAGAGTCACCAGATTGGTCTTCAGCAACTGTGGCAGAATCTGAGACAAAGTCACGCTGAGACGAGTGAATTGCCTTCGAGGTCTCTCGTCCTTCTGTTGATTGTGATGCTGAGGAGCACCAACAGGTTTTGAAATAACAACCGCGTTGACAGCTTGGCGGTGTTCAGGCCTATTCTGTCTTCTCGAACTGTAGACAGCACTGGACTCTTTCTTAAACGGCTTCTTCTCAGTGCTCGATGAGGCACCCTTCTATATGTTTCCAGCCTTAATACCAGCTTCAATCCTCTCACCAGTCAAAATAAGATCTGTAAACCCAGCTGAAGAGCTTCCAATCAGGTGGTTAAAGAATGGACCAGACAGGGTCCCCAAAAACATGTCAACAAGTTCACGATCAGCCAAAGGTGGTTACACCCTTCCGGCAAGGTCTCTCCACTTCTGCGCATACTATTTAAATCCTTCACCCATTCCTATTGACATACCCTGGAGTTGGGTACGCGTAAGAGCAAGGTCGGAGTTGTACTGATACTGCCTATAGAATACATTAGCCAAATCCTCCCAGCTGCGAATATTGGCTCCGTCCAACTGATAGAACCACTCAAGCTGAGTCCCTGAGAGACTGTCTTGAAAGAAATGGATCCACAAGTTCTTATCAGTAGTGTAAGGCTGGATCTTCCTCACATATGACTGGAGGTGCAGCTTCGGACAGGAAACTCCATCATACTTGGCAAAGGCATGTGCCTTGAATTTATGGGGAATCACCACCCCAGAGGATAGACCTAGATCTCTGAAGTCCAGGTCGGGCACCTTCTGTATTTCCATAGCGCTCAAACGGTCTTCCAGCTGTTTGTACTTATCCTCAGCAAGAGGATACTGTTCTTCATCATAGTCAGTCTCTTTGTCGGATACCATAGGGCTAGGAGCCCTCCTTTCTTGTGGACTATCTTTCCCTCCATATGAGTGGTCAGTTCAACTTCATTCTGCAGCCCATTTCCAAACCTGCGTCCAGTATTGAACAGGATGGTCCTCTTCTTATTCTTCTTCTTCTCTTTTAGAATCAAGGTCTTCAGGTCCTGCTGACCCTTAGCTAGATTCATGAACAACTCTTAAAATTGGGCATTCTGGGCCTGGAGGGCCTTGATAGCTTGCTCAGTTGAAGGTTCAGTAGACATGATGATTGCTGAAATAAACAGCAAAGAAGATAAGAGACCTGTAAAGGGTACCTGTTTATGAAGTGCATGGGATGAAATGCGTATGATTTATGATTTCAAAGACAATCGGGATTCAAATTTGTAAACAAGAAAGGAAACACACTTTATTAGATTTAAACTTCAAAATTTAAATTGTTCAACAAACTGCCCTTAGGCGTTACAAGAATGGAAATACTGAAAAGTAAATAAAAACTGTAAAAGAAATCATCAACAGTCCATCAATGCTCCCATGGTCTCTTCTTCTCAGTGCAGACATAATCATTCAGGATCCGCTCGTTCTCCAATTGCCTAGTCATCTTCTGGATCTTCTGCTCCTGTTCATTGAACCTCTCTCGATAAGAATCCTGTTCTTCTCGCAGTTGCATCTAAGACCTCTTCAGTGTCCCAATATCAGTGGGCATATAAGGGTGTAGAATAGTTGGAGGAACCCCCTCCTCATTAGCAACTTCAAGAGTAACAGGCCTGACAGCTTCATATGGCATACCTAGCTTCTGGGCACGGATGCGGACCCATCTGAGATATGTCTCCATTGGCAGAGAAGTCTTTGGACCCAATTCATGTGGATCAGATTGGTGAACTCTGTCCCAAGCCCTTATGAATCTACGACGCAGCTCGTCGTTACCTCCCTGAAAATCAAAGATGATATGAGGCATCAACATCTCATGAGGCCCTTCTCTTCTGGCTCTTCCAAACTGATGGAGAGCTAAGCATGGGTTGTAAGAAATCCCTCCATGGGTTCCGATCAATGGAACATTAGGATACTCTCCACAGTGATCAATGACAGTCACCTCATCCATACCTTTGAGAGTCTAGATAATGTCATTATTAGAAAGAGACATCACCCTATAAGCCCAGCCCATTCCTTCTTTGTTCTTCAGTACAGACTTAGGGAGGTGCAAAATAAACCACCTCGATAATAAAGGAGCACAGCACATCAAAGTTCCTCGCTTTCGGGAAGTACGAGCATAGAGCTAATGAAGGACGTCACCCAAGAGAGTAGGTACCGGGTTCTGAGAGATGAAGATCTTTATGGCATTAATATCAACAAAAGTGTCAGGATTCGGGAACAATATCAGACCATAAATCAAGAGAGCCAGAATATCCTCGTACGCCTTGAAGTCTAAGTTGTCCCAGAAGTAATTAGCTTTGTCAACCAAAAACTTAGTCAGAAAACCCTTAGCTCCACTTCTAGTCTCCCAGTTAGCCATTACCTCTTCTTTGGTCAAGTGAAGGGCTGCAGCAACTTCTTCGGGCTTAAGAGTCTTCTCCCATCCAGTAAACGGAGTCTGCTCCCGAACAGAGATACCGAGCAGCTCAGAGAACTCTTCTAGGGTAGGAACCAGCTGGAAGTCCTGGAAAGTAAAACAATGGTACAACAGATCATAGAATTGGACCAGAACACTCATCATTTGTTCGTCCAATTTTGAGGTGACCAAACTGAGGAGAGAACCATGCCTTCTGATAAAGGAAGTAGTTTCTGGAATCCTGACAACCAAATCTTTAAGCAGGGTAGGTACTTGGACAAAGTTGATCTGGATAGTATTCCTACACATGGGCATCATGATGACCTACAAAACAGAGCAAAGATGAAACCCTCTTGTCCTTGAAATAGGTTAGTCCTTATGCAAGATGTATGCAATGTTATGATGTCATGATGTCATGATAAAGGCACACCACAAGTATCCATAAAAAGCAAACATGGTAAAGGCACACAAGTCACACTGAGAGCCCTTAGATTTCAGGCTGGCATGGAGCTTAGGTACTACCCTCTTTCAGTTCTGTTGGTTTAAACCTGTCCTAAAAATAGTAATCGGGTTTTATAGGATCTCAATATCACTGACTACCCTCAATCGGTCATAATTCCAATTTAGCAACCTTTTCTTGCGGTCGGAATCATCGCGAGAGTTTAGTCTCAATGAGTGTAGCATACTGCTACTGTTCTATGGCCAAGTTGGTCAATTTAAGGTTCTAAGGTCAGTTGGTGCTTAATGACTCCTTAGAAGACCCATATTCTCCTCGTTCCAACACAAGGGATATCGGTACAGACTAAGGTGCCACACCAACGTAGCTACTGCTTCATCCGTATCGGTCTACACCGTACAGATCCCTCACAGTTTATGGCTACTTACCTAAAGGGTATCCCCATATCCGGGTTAGGATCTATAGCACTCCGATACAAGCCCACAAAATTAAAGCATATAAAGCATACAATTGAAAACATAGTGATCTAATCCTAAGGTACACCTCACTTATAAGAATTTCCCCAGCAGAGTCGCCAGTTCTGTGATCGGTGGGAATGAGAACTAACTGTTTTGGAATGCTGGTTCGCGTTTGCGTTTGTTTTTGCAAAATGTCGCGGTAAGCAAGAGTCGCCACCGTCTTTTATTTTATCCAACAAGGAAAGGACAAAAGCACAGAAAAATTCCTTTTTGAGATATTTCTCGGGTTCGGGAGGTAGATTATAGAAAGGGAAGGTGTTAGCACCCTTTCTATTCGTGGTTATCCACGGGCTCTTAGGTACTTGCTCATTATGTTTTCAAAAGTTTGCTTTTCTTTGTGATTGTGGGTTTGAAAAGACTTTTTGTTTGAAAGGGGTGTAAGTGCGAAAAGTTTTTGATTTGTTTTAAAAGGAGCAAGTATTTAAGAACCATCTACCTACTCAAAAAGGAATTAAACTGTACAAGTGTCCTTTAGACAATGCTATCATACTATTGAGGAGTAGGTAGCATCGTCATTGGAGTTTTCGGGTCAATTCGATTAAGGGACGTGTGGTCACTAAAGCAATGTTAGGATGCCTTAGTGGTAACTCTAATGTCTTAGATCATTTTATCCGAGGCAACCGTTTCGAGGCAACTTTGATCTTTGAACAAGAGGACGACCTCTAAAACTTCCTATACTCAATGACCATGTTCGAGGCAACCAAGTGAGGTGTACCCTAAGAGTGGCATGTGCGAGTGTATTGTTTTTCAGTTATATTATCTTTGTACATGTTATGGTGAGCTACTGTTGATTTTAAGTTAAAAATTTGGTCTTGTCACGCATCGCCTATTATTCAAACATCTAACATTTAATGGTTGCGGAAATTAAATTGCGGAAAATAAATCTAACCTATTACAAGGCGTCGGGTATTTACATCGCCAAAGACAAACGCTTTTAAAATTAAATTGCGAAAAGTAAATAAAAGCGATAAATAAATAAATAATGTCCTAAGTTAAAAACTATTACATCCTCGAAGCAGTTACAATATTGAAATATGGATCAAAAATAATACGCGCGCGAGAAAATTAAATCGGAGTGTCTTAGGGTTTTGACCCTTTTATTAAATAAAGCATATTTTTGTTATTTTTTGAATTAAAAATTAGTCTAAGTTAATAATTGAATTAATTAATTTAATAAAAATATTTTTGGTTTTTTATTTTAATTAAGGAAATAAAATAAGAATGATTAAAAGATATTAAAAACCCTAATTCTATATTAATTTTAATTTAATGCAAAAGATATTAAAATTGTACCTAATTAAAAAAACTAAATTTATTGACTAAAATTTATTTACAAAAATAATAAAATAGTGAAATTAATAAAAATATTATTTTTTGGGTTTTCTGATTTTATATAAAAAATGTTAATTGGTTAATTTTTGATAATAATAATTAAATAAAATAAATAGAGAGAAAAAGAAATAAACCAAAATGGGGGGTGTGGGCTTAATTTAATGGTAGAGTCAGCAATATCCAGGCCCAAATTCAATCAGCCTGCTTTGACTTTCCCATTCCAATATGCGATGGTTGACTTTAGTCCATGGTGGATCTGCAACTCTGAATCACCGGATCTGCCTGGTGGGCCACTTGGCAGCTGAGATCTAGAGGCATATGATGCACCACACCCTAAGCATTGCACATGAATACCTGAAGAAAAAATCAAATAAGGTTTTGGGGAACCTGGGATTCGAACCCAGGTCCCAAGGGGTTTTGCAATAGCACGCTCACCAACTAGCCAGCTTGTTCAATTGTTATTGGAATAAGAAATAAATAATATATGGGCAAATCAATTAATATGCTGGAAAATAAGAAAATATGGTGCGCTATTCAAACGCACCAATCTGGCCACGCCACATTATCATCCATGTCATGGGGACTGTGGCTAAAAGTCCTTTTACCTATACCAACGGACAACTGTCCGTAGCAATACGTCATGATGTCTCAAAATCCACCACGAGCCACTAAAATGCAAACTAAAGGCGTGGTTTTGCTCGCCTCCCTGCCCCGGTTCCAACCATGGTCCTTTTATTGACCAATTTCCCCTGTAACGAAAATCCCTGAAAGAACCCTAAAACCAGCTGCAATGGCATTTTGTGATATATGGCATGATAATGAAATTGACTAATGCAGAAATTTCGCAAATGATGCAAGGAATTCAAATATGCAATTATCTCAAAGAATGGATGCAAGACTGAAGCTTTACGATTCCATGAGTATGGCGATTTTGGGCGACACTTACGGGGCTTTTGGAGGCATGAGAACACGCGTTAATGATTGGTATTGCTTTAGTGAGGTGCAAGGAAGCGATTGGGGCCTTTATTTGATCCTGAAAAGGCCTCTAAGCACGATTTCAGATCCAAGGTTTTCAAGCTTTTTTCTCCAATTCTTCTGGCCGTTTCTACAGAGCTTGTTGCGTCCTCTTGCTTTATGTGACTTGTGTGAATGTTATAGAATGAATTTAGGTCAATACTTGGGCCATAATCCATGTGCATTCAAAGTTTTGAGATTTGATAAGATCACCATTATCAAGTTTCCAAATATAGGCCAAATCTGATTTTTTGTGCATGAAAAGCCATGATACGAGTTTGATTTGATTCATGATGATAATTGAAAGTTGTACCAATCACAAATATATTATTTCATCAATTTTAGATTTTATTTGATTTAATATTGATTAAAAATGAATTAAATCAATAAAAATTAAATAAAATAGAAAAATAAATGAATGGCCATGAAATCAAGTATGGGACACGTGTGTGGCATGACAAGACCATATCAAGAGGAAAAAAGTGGGCCCTTTTGTCAAAAATTGGAGTTTTGAGGATAGTTGACTTTTGGCCATTTTGGAAAAATGCCCAACTTCAACAATGCATAACTTCAATTTTGAACCTTTGGAGGTGTTCTTGGACTTTTTAGAAACCTTGAGATTTCCTATAATTAACCCTTTTGGTCTCATCTCATTTTAATCTTCCATGCTCAAGTTATAAGCTTTGGAAAAAAGGTGTTTTTGTTGACTTTCAAAAATGACCTATAATGTCCAAATTTGTAACTTTTTGTGAGAGAATTTCTTGATCTTGGGGTGTGAAGATGGATTGTAGGAAATTGCATCCTATTCAAAATGAGCTTTTTATGGGTCATTTATCATAAAGTATGAGAAAGTTATGCTTGGTCAAAGTTGAGTTGACTTTTCCTACAAAACCCTAATTTAGCAACTTTTGAATCTTGATGAATCTTGAGCAATCCTTGATGAATCATGATCAAACCTTGATCAAATGATGAATTATCCTTAAAAATGAGAATGTTGACAAAAAAATCTTGAGGTTTGACTGTATTTGGGACACAATTGACTTTTGCCCTAGCACAGTCGATTTTTGGACCTCTTGAGCAATTGACTGACCAAACTTCCTCTACAAGGCTTGAAATTTGACATGGATGAACTTAAGAACATATTAAGACATTGGGAAGCACTTGAGGCCATTTGGATGTAAGGACCTTGATGCAACACAAAACCCTAATTTTGACTTGACTGCCTTAGGAGGTGATTTGACTGTCTTAGGAGGTGATTTGACTGTCCAACCCTTGAGCCATTTTGAACAACTTGAAGATCATTCTTGACAAATATTGAGAAATATGGGAGGGAAAATTTTGGGGTACAACAACTACCTTAGCAAAAAGTTTACCGACTGTGAGACCAGATACTCCCTGCTCGAGAAAACTTGATGCGCTTTGGCATGGGCTGCTCGCCGACTGAGACAGTATATGCTGACTCACACTACTCTATTGATATCAAAGATGGATCCAATCAAGTATATCTTTGAAAAGCCTGCCTTGTCCGGAAGAATAGAGAGATGGCAGATGATCTTGACTGAGTATGACATCCAGTATACGACCCAAAAGGCAATCAAGGGAAGTGTGTTGGCAAACCATTTGGCACATCAGGCAGTGGATGATTACCAGTCTATGAACTTTGAATTCCCAGACGAGAATATCATGATAGTGACCGACTGTGAGACACCTGGACCGGATGAAGGACCTGAGGAGGGATCCCGATAGTCTATGTACTTTGATGGAGCTTCGAACACTTTAGGTAATGGCATTGGCGCCATGATCATATCTCCTAAAGGCTCTCATACTCCGCTCACCTCCCGACTATGTTTCCACTGCACCAACAACATGGTGGAGTATGAAGCGTGCATCATGGGTCTTCGAGCAGCAATTAACCTAAGGATTAAGTTTCTAAGTGTTTTCGGAGATTCCGCTCTCATGATCAGTCAGATCAAAGGCGAGTGGGATACGAAACACCCGAACCTTATTCCTTACAAGGAGTATGTATTGACATTGCTTCTCCATTTCGAGGAGATAACCTTTGAACACTTCCCTAGAGAGGAGAATCAGTTAGCGGACGCGCTGGCTACAATGTCTTCTATGTTCAAAGTCAACTGGGACAACGAGGCTCCCCGGATTATCATTAAAAGATTGGACGAACTAGTACATTATTGTGACATTGAGACTGAAGAGGTAGCAGAGAAACCCTGGTTTCATGAGGTGAAGAGGTATCTTGAAGCCCAGGAATACCCCGAGGGTGCATCTGTTAATGACAAGAAGTTTCTGAGGAGGTTCGCAGCAAAGTTCTTTATCAGCAATGGCATTCTTTATAAGCGTAACTATGATTCGGCCCTACTGCATTGTGTGGATAAGAACGAAGAAGAAAAGATCATGGTTGAGTTACATGAAGGTACTTTCGGAACTCATTCCAATGAACATACCATGGCAAAGAAAATCCTTCGGGCAGGATATTATTGGTCCACAATGGAAGCTGACTGTTATCAGCATTCTCGGACATGTCACAAGTGTCAAGTCTATGCTGATAAGGTGCACATACCTCCAGTCCCTCTGAACGTCTTGACGGCACCTTGGCCTTTTGCAATGAGGGGCATTGATATGATCGGCGAGATCAGACCTACAGCATCTAACGGGCACCGTTTCATCCTAGTAGCAATTGATTACTTCACGAAATGGGTTGAAGGAGCTTCCTTTGCTACTGTAACCAAAAACGTCGTGGCACGGTTCATTCGGCACAATCTGATCTGTAGATATGGTGTACCAAAGAGGATCATTACGGACAATGGTACCAATCTCAACAACAAGATGATCACCGAGCTCTGCGAGCAATTCAAGATACAGCATCACAACTCTTCTCCCTACCGGCCGAAGATGAATAGGGTTGTAGAAGCGGCTAATAAGAACATTAAGAATATTGTGCAGAAGACGAC
This sequence comes from Vicia faba, assembly GCA_948472305.1. Classification (NCBI taxonomy): domain Eukaryota; kingdom Viridiplantae; phylum Streptophyta; class Magnoliopsida; order Fabales; family Fabaceae; genus Vicia; species Vicia faba. The sequence goes on from OX451736.1 coordinate 1,498,077,182, forward strand.
AATGACATACAAAGACTGGCACGAGATGTTACCATTTGCTCTTCATGGGTACCGTACCTCAGCGCGGACGTCAATAGGGGCAACACCCTACTCCTTGGTATATGGCATGGAGGCAATCTTGCCCATTGAAGTTCAGATACCCTCTCTTCGGATCATGAAGGATGCAGGTTTGAGTGAAGATGACTGGATTCAGACCCGGCTTGATCAGCTGAACCTAATCGACAAAAAGAGACTTACTGCTATTTATCAGGGTCAGACGTACCAAAAACGGATGATTAAGGCATTTAACAAGAAAGTCAGACGACAAGAGTATCAAGTTGGGGACCTGGTTATCAAACGCATTATCTTACCTCAAGGTGATCCTAGGGCCAAATGGACCCCTACTTATGAAGGGCCATTTGTGGTTAAGAACATTTTCTCAGGAGGAGCTATGATTCTAACCACCATGGATGGTGACGACTTTCCTCACCCCGTCAATGCAGACATAGTAAAAAAATACTACGCATGATCAAAGACCCGCTAGGTTGACTGGCCTAGGCAAAAATAAGGGCTTCCCGGCGAACCAAAAGGGTTCGGGCAAAAATAAGGGATAAAAATGAAAAAATCTGTACACCCGGCAAGTCGAAAACCTGAAAAGGCGGCTTGGGCAAAAAAGGGTATCCTGGTGGACTGAAAACCCGAAAGGGCGGTACAGGCAAAAATTAGGGATCAAAGCGTAACACTATGTCTCATTGGATCACCTTGCATCCAGACTTCGGTATCGACTATCAAGCTCGGACGGCACTAATCAATCTGATCTACCTTCAACCCAGTAGCAAAGTGATGAGATGCTCAAGGACATAAGGGCAATAGCAGAGTTGGAACCCAGTGGTATTATTCACATAGCTGTTTTGTTTAGTTTTTCACAAATTGTGTAAATTCTATTTATTCGGCGGTGTTCTCCTACTAGGACGTCAGCCTCTTGTACAAAAACGCCTATTTACAGGCCAAACTTCAAAATCAATACAAATTCATTTTCAGACAAATTTCAAATTGTTTTTCCTTTTTTTGTTTTGTTTTGCAAAGAACGTCCAATGTTCATTTTTTATATATGCACTTGACATTAATTGCTGCTCATAAATATTTACGTGCGAAATAAAAGACGATTACGGGTAATATCAGAAACAGGGGCAATAAAAATTGTCCAAACTGTATAGTTGCTTTATCCACCAGGTACAAAGGTAGATTCAGCTGAAGAATATGGCTAAGATACCTTCACTCCCCACAGAATAAGACAGTAATGGTAGCTCTCCCCCAGCTGAGATTTGCAACTATGAACAAATCAACAATGCTCTCCCCAAGCAGAGTTGATCTACCATTAGCACTAAAAAGGCTTGATATCCCCAGCAGTCTTAATATTCCCTGGTGGAGTATAAGAATGTTCCCCGGCAGAATACAAGATATCCCCAGTGGATTAAAAATTTTCCCAGCGCAGTCTGAAAAAGCTTCCCTAGTGGAGTTGAAGAATCATTCCCAGTAGACTCTGGAAGTTTATCCCCAGCGGAGTACAAAAATAAATCTCCCCAGCCGAGTTCGAAGGATCATTCCCAGCAGAACTCAAAGGATTATCCCCACAAAAGTCTAACAGGTTATCCCCAGTGAAGTCGCAACTGAAAGATCATCCCCAGCGGAGTCCTTTCCTTTCACAAACATGAATTCAATCCTCAACAGATTCAATATCACCAGCAACGATAATTCATCCCGACGGAGTTTATCAGTGGAATCCTTAGCAGAGCATCTCTTCCCCACAGAGTAATCTCCTCATCAGTTTATTCCCCAAAGGAGTTATCTTCTCCTGTAGGTTTATTCTCGCAATCACCTTCGTTCACCATCCCCAGCGGAAACAAAGAATCCAGCTCTATTCTTCAGCAGCTATTCGGGATTTATTTTCCCCAGCTAAAGCGTCACATTTCCATACATCATGATACATGCATATATGCATCATACCACACAATCTCATTTATGTTGAGAGCATCATTGCTTGATATATATCATGCATTTCATACATCATGACATTTCATATGACCGACCCTTTACCGTTTCAGGGAAAGACGAATCAGTAAACATCGTTGACTACTCGTATGACCTGGTAGTCCCCTCAAAAGAAAAACTACATCTATTGAAGACTCTTGTCTGGTTCAGTTAAATCAATTCGAAGATTTTTCTGATTTTGATCCAGTCAAAGTTAATCCAAGACCTTCTCTGGTTCATTCAGATCGACCCTAAGATCTCCCTGATTCGTATTCCAGTTGAAGATATTCCAAGACTTTCGTCTGGTTCAGTTAAATCGACCCTAAGATTTTTCTGATTCTTATCCATTCAAAGTTAATCCAAGACCTTCTCTAGTTCAGTCAGATCGACCCTAAGATCTACCTGATTCGTATTCCAGTTGAAGATATTTCAAGACTTTCGTCTGGTTCAGTTAAATCGACCCTAAGATTTTTCTGATTCTTATCCAGTCAAAGTTAATCCAAGACCTTCTCTGGTTCAATCATATCGACCCTAAGATCTCCCTGATTCGTATTCCAGTTGAAGATATTCCAAGACTTTCGTTTGGTTCAGTTAAATCGACCCTAAGATTTTCCTGATTCTTATCCAGTCAAAGTTAGTCCAAGACCTTCTCTGGTTCAGTCAGATCGACCCTAAGATCTCCTTGATTCATATTCCAGTTGAAGATATTCCAAGACTGTCGTCTGGTTCAGTTAAATCGACCCTAAGATTTTTCTGATTCTTATCCAGTCAAAGTTAATCCAAGACCTTCTCTGGTTCAGTCAGATCGACCCTAAGATCTCCCTGATTCGTATTCCAGTTAAAGATATTCCAAGACTTTCGTCTGGTTCAGTTAAATCGACCCTAAGATTTTTCTGATTCTTATCCAGTCAAAGTTAATCCAAGACCTTCTCTGGTTCAGTCAGATTGACCCTAAGATCTCCCTGATTCGTATTCCAGTTGAAGATATTCCAAGACTTTCATCTGGTTCAGTTAAATCGACCCTAAGATTTTTCTGATTCTTATCCAGTCAAAGTTAATCCAAGATCTTCTCTGGTTCAGTCAGATCGACCCTAAGATCTCCCTGATTCGTATTCCAGTTGAAGATATTCCAAGATTTTCGTCTGGTTCAGTTAAATCGACCCTAAGATTTTCCTGATTCTTATCCAGTCAAAGTTTATCCAAGACCTTCTCTGGTTCAGTCAGATCGACCCTAAGATCTCCCTGATTCATATTCCATTTGAATATATTCCAAGACTTTGTCTGGTTCAGTTAAATCGACCCTAAGATTTTTCTGATTCTTATCCAGTCAAAGTTAATCCAAGACCTTCTCTGGTTCATTCAGATCGACCCTAAGATCTCCCTGATTCCTATTCCAGTCGAAGTTCAGACCACCCATCAACAGTCTCCAAATGGCATCTGTAAGCCCATTCCCGATATCACAAGGCTGATACCACTTCATGCGAGTGCAAATTTCTGGGCACTCTAGTGTTCAATCATCTTTCACCTTCGGATCACGAAAGGCACGAAAGCCAATCTACATCCTCAGGTTTAAGAAAATTGAACAGGGGAAGTTGTTGCACCCCAAAATTTGCCCTCTCATATTTCTCAATACATTGCAAGAAAAATCTCCAAGTTGCTCAAGTTTGCTCAAGATTTTGACAGTCAAGCTATCTCCTAAGGCAGTCAATCCCAAATTAGGGTTTTGTCTTGCATCAAGGTCCTTTCATCCAAATGACATCAAGTGCTATACATTGTCCTAATATGCTCTCAATGTCATCCATGTCAAGTTTCAAGCCTTGCAGAGGAAGTTTGCTCAGTCAATTGCTCAAAGGGTCCAAAGATCGACTGTGCTAGGGCAAAAGTCAACTGTGACCCAAATACAGTCAAACCTCAAGATTTTTTGTCAACATTCTCATTTTGAAGTATATTTCATCATTTAATCAAGGGCTGATCATGATTCATCAAGGATTGCTCAAAATTCATCAAGACTCAAAAGTTGCTAAATTAGGGTTTTGCAGGAAATGTCAACTCAACTTTGACCAAGCATAACTTTCTCATACTTTATGAGAAATGACCCATCCAAAGATCATTTTGAATAGGATGCAATTTCCTACAATCCATATTCATACCCCATGATCAGAAAATGCACTCACTAGAAGTTATAAATTTGGACATTATAGGTCTTTTTGAAAGTCAACAAAAACACCTTTTTTGCCAAAGCTTATAACTTGAGCATGTAATATCAAAATGACATGAGACCAAAAGGGTAGGTTAGAGGACATCTCAATATTTCTAAAAAGTCCAAGATAACTTCCAAAATTTCAAAATTGAAGAAGTTATGCATTGTTGAAGTGGGGAATTTTTGCAAAATTGCCAAAAGTCAATTATCCCCAAAACTTCAAATTTTGTCAAATAGGCCCATTCTTTTCCACTTGATTTGATCTTGTCACACTACACACGTGTCCTAGCTTCATCCTTGTGCCCATTTATCTATTTTATTATTTTATTTTATTTTTTATGGAATTATTTCATTTTAAATCAATTTAAATCAAATAAAATCACAAAACTTGATTACATGAGATCTTTTTCTATTTTCAGGACCTAATCACCATCAATATCATGATCAAATTCGTATCAAGCATTACATGTGCAAAAAGATTGGATTTTTGGCAAATTAAGCAAGTTTTCAATGGAGGATCAAATCCAATCTCAAGGCATTGATGTGGAAAGATTCAAGACCAATTTGTTGACCTAATACATTGCAGCATACATATACAATCCAAGGCACACGAATTAGGGACCTAGAGGTTGCAAGAACACCAAGAACCAAACTTGAAAAATTGACAAAAAAAGTGTGAAACTGAAATCATTCTTAGAGGAAAATTCAGGAGCAAAACTCAATACCAATCGCTTGTTGGACAACCACTGAAGCAAAACCAACCTAAAGCCAATCTCCATACACGCTCTAAAGCTCTGTAAGTATCTCAAAATACCTCCCTTTTATTGAATTCACAACTCTTATTTCTTGCATCTTTTGCACAAACTATGGGCATATTCATAATCCTCGTCCAATTTACAAGCATTCTGCATTAGCCAATTGCGTTTATCTGGCCTGTAACCCCATAGCCGAATCTAGGGTTCGTGGTTTGTTTTTTCGGGCATTTCTTTTAAAGGAAAAATCAGCTCCATTGACGGACATAGGCGTGACCATGGGAGATAGACGAACACAACCATGGTCTTGGGGGTCGTTTTCATGGCCTAGATTTAATTTTTGGAATGTCCTGCGAATTTAGCTGCGGATATAAATCCGCAGGTAAATATACAGGGTTGAAGGAAGAAGACGAAGACGTGTCTCCCCCTGGTTTGACAGTTCAAACTTGGTGCGTTTTATTTTTGTTCTGGCATAATGACGCGTTTTTATATATTATATTTAGTTTGTGTTATATTAACAATTGAGACATAGTGGTGCAGTGGTAGTGGCGTGTGTTAAAAATCCAACAGGACCTGGGTTCGAATCCCAGGTCCCCCCATATGCTTTGTATTATTTTTCTTTAGGTATTCCAGCGCGCTTCAGGAGTTGTAGCCTATCATGCTCCCTCACTCAATCAAGCGCCAGATGGCCCAAGGCCAAATCTGGCAATCCAGGGATGATGGCTATGGTGGGATCTAGTCAACCAGTGCACATAGAATCAAGAAAGTCAAACGAGGCCAGCTTGTGATGGGCCTTGAATTTGCCATTTTCACCCCCCCTAATCAGGCCCAAACCCTAACTTTTTCTCTTTTCTTTTATTATTTCTTTTAATTATTTATTGTTATTATTTTTAATTGTTAACCAACCAATCAAATATTTTTTCCTCATAAAATTAAAAACCAAAAAATATTTTCTTGATTAAATTAAATTTTAGTTTTTCCTTATTATTAAACAAATCAATTAATTAATTTAGTTTTAATTAGGAATAACTTTAATATATTTTTTGCAATAATTAAAATTAACTTAGACAATTAGGTTTTATTAACATTGATCAAATTTATTTTTATTTCTTTAAATACCAAAAACCCAAAAATATTTTTTAATTAGTTTATTAATTTAATAATTAATCCAATTTTATTTATTCCATAAATTCAAAATAACCAAAAAATATTTTCTTTAATAATTAAAGGGTCAAAACCCTAAAAACTTGCGCCCGATTTAATTTCCCGCACGCGTTCCATTTTATTCAATATTGTATCTGTTTCCGGAATGTAATAGCTTAATAGGACCTTACTATTTTTACTGCTTTATTTATTTTCCGCATTTTAATTTCAAGGGTTGATTTTGGCAATGTAAATACCCGACGCCTTGTAATAGTTAGTTTAATTTCCGCAATTTAATTTCCACAACTTATAAATTGTTAGATGTTTGATAATAGGGAATGCATGACAAGATTGAATGTTTAAACCTAAAATCAACATAGATCACCATTAACATATACAAAGATAAAATAAACTGAAAACAACATAATCGCACATGCGCACTCTTAGGATACACCTCACTTGGTTGCCTTCGTACGCGGTCATTGAGTATAGGTCACTTTAGAGGTCGCCCTCTTGTCCAAAGATCATAGTTGCCTCGAAACGGTTGCCTCGGATATTGTTGCCTCAAACAAATGATCTAAGACATTAGGGTTACCGCTAAGGCGTCCTACCATTGCTTTGGTGACCGCACGTCCCTAATTCGAATTGACCCTTAAAACTCCAACGACGATGCTACCTACTCATCAATAGTGGGATAGCATTGTCTAAAGGAAGATAGCATAGAACGATTCCTTTTTTCGAGTAGGTAGATGGTTCTTAAGTACTTGCTCTTTCAAAACAAAACAAATTTCCACACTTACACTCTCTTTCAAACAAAAACTTCTTCAAACCCACAAACAAAAAGAAAATCAAATTTTGAAAACATATGAGCAAGTACCTAAGAGCCCATGGATAACCACAGATAGAAAGGGTGCTAACACCTTCCCTTTCTATAATCTACCCCTCGAACCCGAGAAATATCTCAAAAAAGGAATTTTTTTGTGCTTTTTTCCTTTCCTTATTGGATAAAATAAAAGTCGGTGGCGACTCTAGCTTACCGCGACATTTTGCGAAAACAAACGCAAAACGCAAACCAGCATTCCAAAAAAACAGTCTGTTCTTTCCCACCGTATCACAGTCTCAATGAAAAAAGAAATAAGTTAATAAAATAAAGAAAATATTTTTATGTATTTTTATGTTAATAAAAGGAGAGTTAATATTAAAAATGATAAAAGAAAAAAAATAAATGAAATATAGGAACAACGTGCTGCTGCAAGAAAAACAACAAGGATCAGAAGTTCTGAAGTCAGGCGCGTGGTGACTCAGAAGAAAGCGTCATTGGGTATCAGAAGTTCTGAGTTGGTGAGCTCTGAGGTCCTGCAAGGAATATTAGAGGGGAAACACAAAAGTTCTGGGTGGTATTCAGAACTGGACCACAAGTCAGAAGTTCTGTATTACACTAAAATAGTGGGTAAAACCCCAGAAATTCAGTGTATTGTCAGCATGTGAAAATCAGAAACTCTGAGTGTTTGAAAACAGCGAATGGAAACATCAGAAGTTTAGTGTATTTGACATGTAAGGAGAACTCAAAAGTTATGTGCTGTGTTAGAACAATGAGTGAATCATGGAAGTTCTATGTGTTAGAATAGTGAGTGAAAATAGAAGTTCTGTGTTACATTTCAATTCTTTCCTTATATCAATCAGCACAATGATAACTTATTCAGTTTTCAGCAAACAGCAAATCAGAAGTATAAACAACACAACAGTTTATGGAAGTTCTGATCCTGGTCCTGAGTCTAGTCTTAATCAGGAAGTTTTGATCCTTAGTTTTTCTACTTACATAGTGATATGGACAACATCAATATTATGATATCTACATGTTTAATGATATTCTGAGTGAAAAGGTATAGAGTCAGAAAGACTTACCTTGAACTTGGAACGTGTGTTTGGAACTTGAGTTGCTGCCTTCAGATATTCTAGATTCAGCAAGAGCAATGAAAGATAAAATGCCAAGTTCTTTTACTTCAAGGGAAGAATAAGGTTTTTTTTGTTTTCTGTTTAGGATTTCTGGATTTTTATAAAGGTATCACAACTTTCTTTTCTCTCTTTTGATGATTCTCTCTCCAAAAGCCAGCCCCTTGAAAGTGTGATGGAGCCACTTATTTATAGATGAATTTGTTGTGGTTTGGGGGGGGGGACATATGGGATTTAAACTTTTAGCACACGGTTCCATTGCTTTTTTGATCATAGTGTTTTTGTATTTGGTGCAAATACAAGATTTAGGAAAATGTAGGCGTGGACTGGAATAACTGTTGGTTAGAGTACTGTACCGTAGCAGTGCAACAAGTTGTTTAAATGAGGTCTTGGGATTTGGTGATGTTCTGATTATAGAAGATCAGAAATGTAACCTCCTAATGCTAAGAGGGCATGTTCTGACCGAAGCGTTGAACATAGCCTCCATATGTTGAAGAATCATGTTCTGACTGAAGTATCATGTTCTGACCAAAGAGCATCGCTTTTGCATTTTCTAATTGAAGCGTTATGTTCTGAAACGTGTTTGCAACTTCTGACTTCACTTTCATAAAGGCATGCTCAGAAGTTCTGAAGTATCATATTCTTTAGACACTTAGAAAATTTTCTAAATGTTTAGAAAATTTGATTTTCAAAGTAACTTCTGACTTTTGATTTTTGATGAACCAATTTCATGCCTTAATGAAATATGATTCTTGGAACTTGATTTTTGATTCAAAAGTCATGGTTTGACTCTTTTGGTGTGCAAATGACCATTTTGCCCCTGTGAACGATTTTCTTGAAAAAAATTGTAATTCAAGATTTGCAATTGGGTGGAAGAAAACTTGAGGGTCCAGGTTGATCCTTTGAGAAATGAGAGGGCTAATTTTGGGGTACAACAGTTGCCCCTGTTCAATCTTCTTAAGCCTGAGGATGTAGATTGGTTGTTCTGCCTTTCGTGATCTGAAGGTGGAAGATGATTGAACACTAGAGTGCCCAAAAATTTGCACTCGCATGCAGGATTGCTGATTGGTGATGTCGAGAATGGGCTTACAGATGCCATTTGGAAGGCGACGGAGAATCATCGGAGGCGGGCTTCAAAGATGCCATCCAAAAAAAGATTGGTTGCATAAGGGATTTCCGGGTGAGAATTCCTGTACCTGCTGTCGAGGGGGGAACTTTGTCGTTAAATGTTGACTTATGCACTGGGGAGTAAGGTCTAGGAGATTCGATTGTCTATTACTCTACTGGGGAATTGACTCTTGATTGAGGGGTGAAAATAGAATGTATATCTGGTCAGGGTCTAGGCTGTACAGCGACTCGCTGGGGAAATGTGAAATCGACTGTATCTGGTCGGGTCCAGGCCTTACAGTGTTGTAAACTGTTGTCTGGAGAAAATGGAGAAGGAACCTGGGTAGTAGGGTTAATTTGAAAAGAAAGCCTGGGTATTAGGGCTTGTAGGAAGGAACCTGGATAGTAAGGGTTACTTCATGATGAAAGCCTGGATAGTAAGGCTTATGAGAAGGAACTTGGATAGTAAGGTTTACTTCGTGATGAAAGCCTGGGTAGTAGGGCTTGTGAGAAGGAACCTGGGTAGTAGAGTTACTTTGAAATGAAAGCCTGGGTAGTAGGGCTTATAAGAAGGAACCTGGGTAGTAGGGTTACTTCGAAATGAAAGTCTGGGTAGTAGGGCTTGTGAGAAGGAACTTGGGTAGTAGGGTTACTTCGAAATGAAAGTCTAGGTAGTAGGGCTTGTGAGAAGGAACATGTATAGTATGGTTACTTCGAAACAAAAGCCTGGGTAGTAGGGCTTGTGAGAAGGAACCTGAGTAGTAGGGTTACTTCGAAATGAAAGCCTAAGTAGTATGACTTGTGAGAAGGAACCTGGGTAGTAGGGTTACTTTGAAATGAAAGTCTGGGTAGTAAGTGTGATACGGTGGCAGAACCGACTGTTAATACTGGTTTGCATTTTTTGTTTGCAAAATGTCACGGTAAGCAAGAGTTGCCACCGACTTTTATTTCATCCAACAAAGGAAAAAGAAAAAGAACAGAAAAAACCTTTTTTCGAGAATATTCTGAGTACGGGGGGTAGATTATAGAAAGGGGAGGTGTTAGCACCCTTTCTATCCATGGTTTTCCATGGGCTCTTAGGTACTTTCTCATCTTTTTAAAATTGCTTGTGTGTGCTTGCTTTGAAAAGTTTTGTTTTACTTCGTTTTAACCCTTGTTTCTGTCCTCAAGAGTGTTACGAAGTGTTTTTGAAAACTTTGTTTGAAAAGAGTGTAAGTGTGGAAAAGTTTGTTTTTGAGCAAGTACCTACTAGCATCTACCTACTCGAAAAAAGATTATTTCTATTCTTGTTTCCTTTAGACAGCGCTATCCTACTATTGAGAAATAGGTAGCACCGTCGTTGGAATTTGTAAGGGTCAATTCGAAAGGGACGTAATGGTCATTGAAGGAAACATGTAAGGATACCTTGGCATTACGAAGGGACTGTCATCATATATTCGTAGGCAACATCGAGGGACAAGATCATATATCGTAGGCAACTTCGAGGGACATCGATGGACCATGATCTTTATGATGATTTTAACCGAGGGTATTTGCTAAGGGTATCCCTACGTTCGAGAGACATGACCATTGTTTTCTGAGGCAACCAAGTGAGGCATACCCTAAGAGTGAGCATGTGCATGTGTTTGATTTCAGTTATTTAATCTTTGCACAATTAAGGTGATCTACTGTTTTAATTTTCAATCAGTCTTTCCATACAATCCTATTAACATACATCTAAGTAGTTTATAGTTTGCGAAAATAAAATACAGAAAGTTTAAAGTCCTAGCTATTACAAGGCTTTTGCAGATACATAATTATTTTTGACTGAAAATAAAAATACGGAATTTAAAATCCTAATTACTATTACATCCCGGAAGCAATTACATAATTAGAAAGAAAAAAAGCGAGAAAAGATAAATCTACGCTATTACATTGATAATGCGACCTATACAATTTTTCTAGAAATTAAAATGTAAAAGAATAAATAAAAAGAAATTAAAGAAAAAATTAAAACTTAAAATTCTAAGTTAATATTTTTGGTGTTTTTTGTAGAAAATAATTTTAAGTTAATTAAAAAATCTAATTCTAACTAATTTTAATTAAAAAAGTTAATTAACCTAATTTATTAATAAATGAAGAAAAAAAGCCAAAAATTCAGTTACTAACTAAAACAAAAACCTAATCCTAATTTGTTTTAATTATAAAAAAGGTTAGTTTTGAAAAAAATGGTTAATTAAAAAATCCTAAAACCTAATTAATTTTAATAATAAAAAAAAAGTTTTCAAAAAGAGTTTATGTCTAATGATTAATAAAAAAGATTAAGTTTGCCAAAAAATAGATAGGGGAAGAAACATCAATGAAAAATAGGGTTGGAAAATAAATATAATGCAAATGTCATGGGTGGTTGTTGAACCAAAAATTAATTTAAAACCTAAAATTAAATTAAAGAAAGACCTAAAATTAATTATTCGAGTTTATTATAAAAAATCAAAGGTTTGTGAAAAATATTAAGTTTTATGAAAAAAAATTTAAACAAAAAAAATAAAAATAGGTAAAAGGATAAATAGAAAGGAAGAAAATCAAAACCAATAGGGGTGATTGTTGAACTCATGCCCTTAACCCTCTCAGGATGTCTGCCTTGTCATGCATTGGTGTCATACGTTGGTTGTTCTGTTTTGGCCATTTGTGTTTTGGCCTCAAGTTCTATAATGAACCTGCATGAGATCCTGTCTAAATCTGCAGTGTTGAATCTCATGAACACATTAAATAAATTACTATATACCATGAAATACAAATAAAGCCAATATATGAAAAAATTTAATGTTAAAACCGATATGGCATGTATGAATGATTATACCCTTTTGATCATAGAGATCAAACCAGCCTTACCCTTACTGGAGAAGTAGTGAGATGAATGTTTTTATGCCCTTTTGATCATGGAGATCAAGACATCCTTACCCTTATCGGAGAAGTAGTGAGATGTGGGTTTGTAACAGGGATTTCTTGTTTGTAGTGAGATGGAGGTTTGTAATAAGGATTTTAAGGTTTTAGGGTTCTTGAAAGAATTTGATATTCTCACAGCATTGTGGCAAAAACTTTTTTTTCTCTCTTTTCTTTTTCTTGTTTGTGTGAAAATAATGAGATTATATAATAGAATTTAGAGAGAGAAAATGGGTTTTGAATATGCAATTGGGCCTCCAATGTTCACTTGAGTTCGTCACGTTCTAGGCAAAGTCGCAGGGGCTTAAGTGCAATTTTTGAAGTTGAATTGTGAAAACAAAATGTAGCTGGCATCAAGAACTAACTCCTGTCCGAAAATGGGCTCAATTAGATAAATGGTGAATTAGTTATGTATTTTTGAAGTTTCAGCTCAAACAAACTTATTTTAGGCTCCAGTGTCGACTCTGACACGTTCTACAATAAAAAACTGATATTGATCGAAGTATAATTCGGTCTCTACTTTTGAAGCAAAGTTATAGATCTCTGAGTCCGTGACCTTGTGTAAAAATATGAGCCCAATCCAATAAAAATTGACCGAGTTATGAATTTTCGAAGTTTCGACCCAGATAAAATAATATTGAGCATTCAGGATTTTCGACGCGTAACGCGTACTCTGAGAAAAAAATGAAGGCTTTTTAGATACTGTTCGAACTCAATACCTTCTGTGAAAACTTAGGCAACTCAAGTTTTGAAATTTTGGCACTGGAACCAGCTTGATACGATGAAAATCGACCAAGTTATGATTTTCTGAACATGACGCAAATAAACTTCTGTCACAAATTTTCTGTAAGGAAATACTTGATAAATCCGCATTTTTGAAGACCTTATGATCGAAATTGGCTTCCGACCGTGAGAGATGAAAACATAGATGACGTCAATATGAAATTTTGGCCACTGGAATGGGTTCAAAACGAGCCACGATCTTCAAGTTATGAATTTTTTAGCGCGTAAAAACTGCACTTTCAGCACACTTTTTCACCATATTTCTTCGAGAAAACTCACACATTCGGATACCTTCTTTAAAGAATTGACTCTTGAGACAAAACTGAATTTGAGAATACGTTATCAGAGATATCTTGGCGAAAGAACACCTGAATATGATGCGTCGGGTTGGACTTGTGAATCTTTGAACCCCGAATCGTTGCAAAACGGAGAACCGATCTTCAGCACGGAAAATACTCTGAGAATATCCATTGATGAAATAAACGTCACTTGTAACCTGGAGAAGCTTAATAAATATACCTTTATTCCATAACCATAAAACCAATAATATGCGTGTATGAAAAGAGGGCAGATTTTGAGGTACAACAGCTGCCCCTGTTCAATGTTCTTAAACCTGAAGATTTAGATTGGCTCGTCTGCCTTTCGTGATCTGAAGGTGGAAGATGATTGAACACTAGAGTGCCCAGAAATTTGCACTCGTCTGTAATGATGCTTGACTATGTAGGTAGTATCGGGAATGGGCTTACAGATGCCATTTGGAGGAGATGACGGGAGGTCACCGGAGATGGGTTTAAAGATGTCATCTAGAGGATGTTGATTTCCCGAGATATTCCTTTGATGAGAATTCCTGTTCCTATCGTTGAGGAGGAATCTGCTGAGGAATGTTGGTCTTTGTCTTGGGAGAAATAGAATTTTAGGAGCTTCAGTTGTCTGTTAATCTACTGGGGAATTAACTCCGGCTTGAGGAAGCGGAAGTGAATTGCGTATCTAGTCGTGTATAGGCTGCATCACGACCCACTAGGGAAAGGTGAAACTGATTGTGTTTGATAGGTCCGGGTCTTACAGTGTTATGGACTGCTGTCTTGAGATAAGAGAAAAGAAACATAAATGGTAAGGTTATGAGAAGGAACCTGGATAGTAGGGCTTACAGGAAGGAACCTGGGTAAGGTTGCTTCGTGAGGAGTTTGGATAAAACTGCATCTGAACCGAGAAGGAACATGGGTAAGGTTGATTTGTGAGGAGTTTGGATGAAACTGCATCTGAACCGAGAAGGAACCTGGGTAAGGTTGCTTTGTGAGGAGTTTGGGTAAAACTGCATCTGAACTGAGAAGGAACCTGGGTAAGGTTGCTTTGCGAGGAGTTTGGGTAAAATTGCATCTGAACCGAGAAGGAACCCGGGTAAGGTTGCTTTGTGAGGAGTTTGGGTAAAACTGCATCTGAACCGAGAAGGAACCTGGGTAAGGTTGCTTCAGGATGAGTCTGGTAAAACTACATCGGGAAATTGTAAGGAGGAACCTGGGTAAGGTTGCTTCAGGATGAGTCTGGGTGAAACTACATCGGGAAATTGTAAGGAGGAACCTGGGTAAGGTTGCTTCAGGATGAGTCTGGGTGAAACTACATCGGGACCGAGAAGGAACCTGGGTAAGGTTGCTTCGGGATAAGTTTGTGTAAAACTTTAGGAGGAAACTGGGTAAGGTTATTTTGTGATAAGTTCGTGTAAAACTTCAGGAGGAACCTGGGTAAGGTCACCTTGTGATAAGTTCGTGTAAAACTTCAAGAGGAACCTGGGTAAGGTCACCTTGTGATAAGTTCGTGTAAGACTTCAAGAGGAACCTGGGTAAGGTTACTTTGGGATGAGTTCGTGTAAAACTTCATTCAGAAATATATGAGAAAGGACCCGTGAAAGATTTTTCAGGATAAAACCGTGTGAAGCTGCATTTGATCGTGCAGATAATTACTCTGTTTAGTTTCCGGAGTTAATCTTGAACTTGCTGAAAGTTGTTGATGATAACCATCTTTTCTGAAAAGGTACATGATTAATCGTATATGATGCATGACATGCATTGTATGATGATGTTCTCAAAATAAATGAGATTATGCTGTATGCGCATGTCATGATATATGAACATGAAATGCTATTGTGGCACGCCCGAGTTTGGGAAAATAAATCCCTGACTGTTGTTGGAGAATAAAGAGTTTCGCTCACTGGGGATGACAACCGAAGATGATTTGAGAATAACTTGGCCGGAGAATAATTCCGCTGGAGAATAAACTGGTGAGAAAAAAAATGACTTTGTGGGGAAGAGATACTCTGTCAGAAGATCCGCTGATTTAGAGCAATAACCTCGGTTGGGGATGAATTACTGTTGCTGGCGATGATAAACTCTGTCGGGGATAAAATTTCTGTTTGTGGAAGAAATAAACTCCACTGGGGATGGTCTTCCATTGTTGGTGAAAGATGAACTCTGCTTGGGGAGAATTAACACCACTGCTTTTGGATATTTCTTACTATGCGGGGAGTGTAGATATTACTGGGACACGTGTTAAGGATATGACAATGACTTCGCATCAAGACGTTTCTGCCCCTGTACCTGCTGGAGAAAGTGCATGCGGAGGCCTTGTGGATTGAGTGTCATCCCAACTTATGAGGTGCTTGGTAACTACTGATGGGAATGATAAGTCTTCTACTGATAGGAAAGTGACAAGATAATGGGACGTAGTCGTACGCTTTAATCCCTAACTTTTGCCTGGACTATCTTTTCAGATTTTCAGTCCACTGTGATACCCTTTTTTACCCAAGCCGCCTTGTCAGGTTTTCGACTTGCCGGGTGTATAAATCTTTTTTTGTTTTTATCCCTAATTTTTGTCCGAACCTTTTGGTTCGCCGGGACGCCCTTGTTTTTCCTAGGTGTGTCAACCTAGCGAGTCTTTGTTCATGCGCAGTATTTTTTGACTATGTCCATGCTCTCAGGGTGTAGGGAGTTGTCACTGTCGGTAGTGTTGTGTCGCCACACTACCAGAAGATGTTCGTTTGATCATACAAGATTCGTTGCTGGAATTCATATCCAATGCCCCAAGTGATTCAGATGGAGATCTGCCCCTGGCTATTTGGCATCTCTGAGAGATTCCTTGAATCTTGACTTGACTTCCCCAGATGATGGACAATGATCATGCCGTGCCCCTTGGTTGGAGGTGTTTTTCCACTTGAGGTGATCCTTTTTATTGAGAAGGTTTTTGTTCACTAGATATTCGTCATGCAAATTTCTCTACTGTTAAACAAATAGTCATATGCAAACAATGTTATTTTAAGAATGCAAAGCTTATGTCTGTCTTGAAGTTTTGAAAATGCAATTTTTTTATAGAAAAAATAGAATTTTGCAAAGATATGATATCAACTCAGGATTTGTAACGAACCTTCAGGAGTCAGGATACCTTTTGTAACAGTATGTTTTCAAACTAACCCATGCTTCAGCTAGGACTTTTAAGGGTTATAACGTGGCCTGGTTCACGGTTTAAGAAACAAAGGATAAAGGCTCAAATTTTATTTGTATCCACCTGTTCTTCGTGATGTTCTTCGATCCTAAACTCAGCTAATTGTGCATTTAGGTCTCGTTTGAGTCTTTGCTCTGATATTCCAGTGATGGTTCGGATATTGAAAGTTTACTTGAAAAAGGCAGTCATTTTGTAATCTTTTTTTTTTGCCGAGGATTTGTAGTAACCTCTTTTTTTGGTTTTATTATCCTTGTCTTTTGCCTGAACTATTTCTTTTTGTGATTACAGTTAGCGGGATGTCCCAGTTTTTTTCTTAAGTCTCCTTCATAGGTTTTGACTTAATGGGCTTTTATTTCGAGAGGTAATGACTGTCTGTCTTGACGATTATAGGGAACCATCACCATCTTCTGATTCGGAAGGACGTCTTCGATGCCATTCATTGTGCACCTGGATTAACTGAGAAAACTACCCTGCTCCCAGGTTGTGATTAAGGGTTTTAATTTGTGTGAAAGAAAAACTCCTACTTCTTCGGCTCAAAGGGGTTGACTAGGGATTATCTTCCTTATAACTCCACTGTTTAGGATTTGAAACAACACCTATACATCGTCAGCAGGGTCCATTCAAAAGCATACTATAGAGATCATGGTATCGTTTTCGTCATCCTCCCTCTAAAGGCTTACGTTTTTTAGTCGGGAGTTGAATATCACGAAAAGGAAATATAAAGCAATTTAAGCATAATGAAAAAAAATAATTTAAGACAGACACGTGTAATGCATTAATGAAATAAAAAAGTTTGACATGACAATAATTGTTTGAATAAGCAAAGAAAATACAACTTCAGAATTCAAATGAACAAAAATTCTTTCAATCCTAGCCATGTTTTGGCAAGGGAGCAGTGATCACATTGGGAGTCTCAGGAGGGTCGAATTCGATCTCCTTGGCGTCAATCATATTCTAAATCTTGTATTTCAGCGCCCATCAATCGTTAGTATCATGCCCCGGGCTACCAGAATGATAAGCACACCTTGCATCCGGGTTGTAGTTAGGAGAAGAAGTCTTAGGGTTCGGATGAGGGTTTATCACCGTAATCAGATTCATCTTCAACATGTGTTGCAATGCTTGTGACAATGGCATGTTGATTTGGGTGAACTGCCTTTGAGGTCTTTCCACCCTTGGCTGATTGTTTCGTTGTTGGGGTCGTTATGTGTGTGCCGAATTAGAGATCAACACTGCCCCCACAAATTGGTGGTAGTCTACCTTGCTACGCCTCTTATGGTCGTGCACATCATTGGCTTCCCTCTTGCCACCAAATGACTTCTTCTCTGTACTCGAAGAGGTATTTTTCTGGATCTTACCACTCAGGATCCCAACTTCTACTCTTTCTCCAGTCAGAATCAGCTCAATGAAACCCACTGACGAGTTGTCGATTAAATGATTAAAGAATGGACCAGATAGCGTCCCCAGAAACATATCAACCAACTCCCTATCAAACAATGGGGGTTGGACTCTTCCCGCTAAATATCTCCACTTTTGAGCATAGTCCTTAAAACCTTCGCTTGAACCCATAGACATACCCTGAAGTTGAGTATGAGTGGGAGCAAGGTCGGTGTTATACTGGTACTGCTTGTAGAAAGCAGCAGCAAGATCCTCCCAGTTTCGGACATTAGCTTCTTCCAATTGATAAAACCATTCAAGCTGAGTCCCTGACAGACTATCTTGAAAGAAATGTACCCACAGATTCCTATCAGCAGTGTAAAGTTGAATTTTTCTGACGTATGAGAGGAGATGGAGTTTTGGATAGGATGCTCCATCATACTTAGAAAAAACCGGTGCTTTGAACTTGTGATGGATCACCACCCCAGATGCCAGTCCCGGATCTCCGAAATCCAAACCGGGGATCTTCTAAATCTCCATAGCACTCAGACGGTCCTCAAGTTGCTTGTACCTATCCTCAGCAGGAGGGTACTGTTCATTATCAAAATCAGTATCATTATCAGAGACCACAGGACTAGGACCCTTTTCCTCCTCTTGATTCTCTCCTCCTTTGGATGAATGAGACAGATCAGCTTCTTGTCGCAACCTATTCCCAAATCTGTGACCCATATTCAGAAGAACCACCTTCTTCTTCTTCTTCTTTTTCTCCTTCGGGATGAGAGTCTTCAAATCCTCTTGCCCTTTAGCCAAGTTTAAGAACATCTCTTGGAATTGTGCATTTTGTGCCTGAAGAGCTTTGATGGCCTGATCGGTAGGTATTTCAGAACACATTTCGTGCTGAAATAAACAGCGAAGGAGATGAGAAACCTGTAATGGTACCTGTAATGATGTACATGATAATGGAATGCGTATGAAATGATTTCAAAGACTTTGAAATGGTTAGTATAATGGAGTATGCATGTTATGTTATGATGCATGATGTCATGATAAAACACACAACAGGTGTAGCAGGTAACAAACATGGTAAAGGCAAACAAGTCACAACAAATAGCCCTTAATTTTAGGCTTGCATGGAGTCTAGGTACTACCCTCTTGAAGTTCAGTTGGTTTCAACCTATCCTAATAATAGTAACCGGGTTCTAGAGGTTCTCAATATCACTGACCATCCTCCATCAGTCATGGTTTCAGCTCACGCAATCTTTTCTTGCAGCCGGAACTATCTCGAGAGTATGGTCTCAATGAGTGTAGCATCGAGTATCAACCAGTTCCCAGCTCTACACTAAGACCGACTATCTCACTACTTCCTATGGCCAAGTTGGTCAATTATAGGTTCTAAGGTCAGTTGATGCTTAACGACCCATATAGCAGCCCCGTACTCTCCTTGTTCCTCCACAAGGGATACCGATACTAACTAATGTGCCACATCAATGTAGCTACTGCTTCAATCGTATCGGTCTATGTTGTACAGTTCCCTCACAGTTTATTGCTACTTACCTAACAGGTGTTCCCCAGATCTGGGTTAAGATCTATAGTAACTCTGATACAAAGCCCACAAAAATAAAGCAATCAAATCAAACAATAGAAAACAATATGATGAACTAATCCTAAGGTATACCCCACTTATTTATTTTTCCCAGCAGAGTCGTCAGTTCTGTGATACGGTGGCAGAGCCGTCTGTTAATACTAGTTTGCATTTTTTGTTTGCAAAATGTCGCGGTAAGCAAGAGTCGCCACCGACTTTTATTTCATCCAACAAAGGAAAAGGAAAAAGAACAGAAAAAACCTTTTTTCGAGAATATTCTGAGTACGGGGGTAGATTATAGAAAGGGAATATGTTAGCACCCTTTCTATCCATGGTTTTCCATCGGCTCTTAGGTACTTGCTCATCTTTTTAAAATTGCTTGTGTGTGCTTGCTTTGAAAAGTTTTGTTTTACTTTGTTTTAACCCTTGTTTCTGTCCTCAAGAGTGTTACGAAGTGTTTTTGAAATCTTTGTTTGAAAAGAGTGTAAGTGTGGAAAAGTTTATTTTTGAGCAAGTACCTACTAGCATCTACCTACTCGAAAAAAGGTTATTTTTATTCTCGTTTCCTTTAGACAGCGCTATCCTACTATTAAGAAATAGGTAGCACCATCGTTGGAATTTGTAAGGGTCAATTCGAAAGGGACGTAATGGTCATTGAAGGAAACATGTAAGGATACCTTAGCATTACGAAGGGACTGTCATCATATATTCGTAGGCAACATCGAGGGACAAGATCATATACCGTAGGCAACTTCGAGGGACATCGAGGAACTATGATCTTTATGATGATTTTAACCGAGGGTCTTTGATAAGGGTATCCCTATGTTCGAGGGACATGACCATTGTTTTCCGAGGCAACTAAGTGAGGCATATCCTAAGAGTGAGCATGTGCATGTGTTTGATTTCAGTTATTTAATCTTTGCACAATTAAGGTAATCTACTGTTTTAATTTTCAATTAGTCTTTCCATACAATCCTATTAACATACATCTAAACAATTTATAGTTTGCGAAAATAAAATGCAGAAAGTTTAAAGTCCTAGCTATTACAAGGCTTTTGCAGATACATAATTATTTTAGGCTGAAAATAAAAATGCAGAATTTAAAATCCTAATTACTATTACATCCCGGATGCAATTACATAATTAGAAAAAAAATGCGAGAAAAGATAAATCTACGTTATTACATTGATAATGCGACCTATACAATTTTTCTAGAAATTAAAATGTAAAAGAATAAATAAAAAGAAATTAAAGAAAAAATTAAAACTTAAAATTCTAAGTTAATGTTTTTGGTGTTTTTTGTAGAAAATAATTTTAAGTTAATTAAAAAACCTAATTCTAACTAATTTTAATTTAAAAAGTTAATTAACCTAATTTATTAATAAATAAATAAAAAAGCCAAAAATTCAGTTACTAACTAAAACAAAAATCTAATCCTAATTTGTTTGAATTATAAAAAAGGTTAGTTTTGAAGAAAAAAAAGGTTAATTAAAAAATCCTAAAACCTAATTAATTTTAATAATAAAAAAAGCTTTTCAAAAAGAGTTTATGTCTAATGATTAATAAAAAAGATTAAGTTTGCCAAAAAATAGATAGGGGAAGAAACATCAATGAAAAATAGGGTTGGAAAATAAATATAATGCAAATGTCATGGGTGGCTGTTGAACCAAAAATTAATTTAAAACCTAAAATTAAATTAAAGAAAGACCTAAAATTAATTATTCGAGTTTAATATAAAAAATCAAAGGTTTGTGAAAAATGTTAAGTTTTATGAAAAAAAAATTTAAACAGAAAAAATAAAAATAGGTAAAAGGATAAATAGAAAGGAAGAAAATCAAAATCAATAGGGGTGGTTGTTGAATCCAAGCTGTGATCGGTGGATCTGGAACTGACTGTTTAACGCTGGTTCGCGAAATGTCGCGGAAGCAAGAGTCGCCACCGTCTTTTATTTTCTCCAAATGGAAAGGACAAAAGCACAGAAAAATTCCTTAAAGAGATTGCTCTCGGTTCGGGAGGTAGATTATAGAAAGGGAAGGTGTTAGCACCCTTTCTATCCATGGTTATCCATGGGCTCTTAGATACTTGCTTATTTGTGTTTTCAAAATTGGTTTGTTTGCTTTTCAACGTGGGTTTTAAAAAAAGTTTCTTTGAAAATTTCAGTTCGACTCTTGTATCGGTCCTCAAGAGTGTTTGAAAAATTGCTTTCGAAAGCTTTTTGAAAAGGTGTCGGTGTGAAAAGTATTTTTGATTTGTTTTGAAAGTTAGAGCAAGTATCTAGAGTCATCTACCTACCATAAGGAATTCGTCTGTGTAGATGTCCTTTAAAGTAGTGCCATCCCACCATTGAGAGGTAGGTAGCACCACCGTTGGAGGTGTTCGGGTCAATTCGAGGTTCGGGACATGGTGATCACCAGAGCAATGGGAAGACACCTTAGAAGCTACCCTCATGCCAGGTTCCCGGATCATGAGGACTTACTAAGACATCCTCTACTCGACGATCACCTTTCGAGGCAAGGCAACAGTGAGGCGTACCCTAGGGGTGGTGTGTGCGATTTGTGTGTCGCTTTCTTTTGCATTTATCTTGTCATGTTATTGGTTTTCTACGCTTGTTTTTATTTTGTCCATTCATTCTTGCATGCTTTGTTTAACAGTTAAAAGTTGCGAGGAAAAGTAAATCTAAAGCTATTACAAATGGCGCGGGTCCACATCGCCAAAATTAACCAGGACCCGATTTGACAGAAAATAAAGAAAGCTAAGAGAAAAGAATTAAAAGTGCGAGAAGTAATTTACATGGCTTCGGGAGAGGTACATAATTATTCAAATGAAATAAAATAAATGCGCGAATTGAAATTTAAATCGAAACGAGGGCGTTGGACCCTTTTGCAAAATAAAAGTTAATGATGAAATTAATTAATTAAAAAGAAAGAAAGGACTTGTTTTTTGGTATTTTTTAGTATTTTATGATTTAATATAAAAAGAAAGAATTAATTAAAATTATCTACTAACCCTAATTCTATTTTATTTTAATTTATTAAGAAAACATTAGAATTAAACCTAAATTAAACCTAATTTTTACATGCAAATTTAAATATGAAAATAAATAAAATAAATAATATTATTGTGAAAAAGAAAAATTGAAAAGGAATAAAACATTAATTAAACCTAGTTCTATATTTTTTAGATTTTTGTTATGAAAGAAATTAAAATTAAAACCCTATTTTAAACTAATTAACTTACATGTATTTATCTACAAGAAATATTAAAATAAAATATTTATTATATTTTTTTATCTTTTTTTGATTTTTTTGCATTTTTTATATTTATGAAAAGTAATTAATTAACTGAATAAATAATAATTAAGAGGAATAAAAAATAATAATACAAAAAGGTAAAGAAAATAAAAAGAATGTGCAAACCTGGGGGTTCAGACCCCAATATGGAGGTTAGATCCTGGAAATTCTGGCCCAATAAGCCTAGTCCGTTTGACTTTTTTGAGTAGCGTGCTGAAGCGTGGACCAGGGTTTATGGTGCTCTCCAACTTTCAGCCTTTGATTTGAGCCTGATATGCACGTGGGTGGTGGGATAGCGAGAGTGTATGGTAGTCCTTAATGTTATGCCTGCATAGGATTGTAAATTGAAAAATAATATTGAGAGTAACGAAGACCTGGGGCTCGAACCCAGGTCATGCACTATACCAGCCTTATGCCTTGCCATTCGTTCCAGATGCGCACTTTGTATGTAATATAATAAACAAACATTATAATATAAAACAAATCAGTAATGACTTCTGCGCGCGAATTTTTTGAATGCTCCAACCATTATTCCACACGTCATCATCTTCTTTGCATCTTCGTTTTTTTTCCTGAAACAAAAGAAACATAGGCAACGGTTTTCACGCGTTGCCTAAGATAACATATCAAGAAATAGCGATTAGCCCTAGGGGCTCTATAAATTGAGCGCGAATATGGATTCTTCTTCGTCCAAGCTTGCTGAATACATTCATGGCACTATGGTTCTCCAATTTTACGCTATTTGAAAACGCCTAATTCCCAACTCTGAAAACCCTAGAATTTGGCAATGGTGGAATCGTCTACAGCTTGCAAAAACTCAATTAAACGCATGGGTTAGCTTGCAAACACTTCACTGATCATGAATACATAATCAAAATGCCATGAATGTGCATAAATATTGAAACACGATAATGAAAAAAATGGAACAAGAGTGACTTCTGTATACCGTTTCAAAGCGTAAGGCTTGAGGTTTTTGATTGGAATACGTCCTATATTGCTCAAGGAAGCTAATGGGATAGGTTTTGTGCCTTGAAACCACCTATAAGTCAGTTTTCAGAGTTGAGATCTTTGAGAAAAAGTTCAAGTTTGGTTATGGCTTTGTTGAGCTGCTGCGTGTGTTCTTTGATTAGGGTTGTATTCAGGCTTTTGTATTGAGTGCATTAGGTCAAGAAAAATCAATCAAATCCATTGCATTCATTGATTTTGGAAATTTGATTTTCTAAGATTTTTTTCAATCTTTTTTTCATGTGTTTTTGGTTCAAATCATCTCCAATCTCTCCAAATCTTTCCTTATTTGCATATGCACGAAATCTTGAGGCTAAAACATGTACAAAAAGATTTGTTAGGTTAAGTTAAATATTTTTCACATATTTAATTGATTTAAGTGAATTATTATAAATAAAAATTCAAATAAATAAATAAAAAATGAGAAAATACTTCCCTTTGGGACAAGTGGTCGTGCACATGTCATGGATGATGAATTATGGAAGAAAAATGGGCCCATTAGCAATTTTAGGTCATTTGAATCAATGTTGACTTTTCAAAATACCCAAAAATTTTCCAACTTTCACAAGGCATAACTTGCTCAATTTTTAAGCTTTTCTCATGTTCTTGGACATTTTGGAAAGGTCTTTGAGTCCTCTAACCAATGCCTTTGGTCCCATGGCATTTTGATTTACCAATCTCAAGTTATGGCCTTTGACTTAAAGTCCCTTTTTGTTGACTTTTGAAAATGACCTATAATGTTGAAATTGATAACTTTTTGTGAGAGCATTTTTTGGACTTGAAGTATGAAGATGAGTTGTAGGAAATGTCTTTCTCTTCAAAATGAGCTTTGGATGGAATTTTTCTGATAATCCATGTGAAAGTTATGTCCTGGTCAATTTCAGATGACTTTTTCAACTGTCCAAATAAGGACACTTTTGCATCTTGATGATTTCTGAGCCAAATTTTGAGAATCATGATCAAGCATTGATCAAATGATGTTTGTGGCTTCAAAATGATATGTTGACCAAAAATTTGAACTTTTGACTGTCAAATGACCATTTTGCCCCTACAGTTGACTGTAGTGCAATTTGGGGTTTTGACTGTGCAATTTTGTGCTGAATGTCTTGAAACTTGATATGAGGATGCTTGACCATATTTGTAGGCATATGAGACTTGATTGGGCCTTTGAAAACTTCCTTTTCTTGATCAGAATCAAAACCCTAATTTTGACTGTATAGGAGATCTTTGCACTGTGCAACCCTTGGAGATTTTGCAGCTTGACTTGGCATTTTCTTGAAGAATTATGGGAGGGCAAATTTTGGGGTACAACAGTTGCCCCTGTTCAATCTTCTTAGACCTGAGGATGCAGATTGGCTGACGTGCCTTTCGTAATCTGAGGGTGGAAGATGATTGAACACTAGAGTGCCCAGAAATTTGCGCTCACATAGTAGCAGTGCGATGATGGAATGGGATTATAGATGCCATTTAGAGGTTGCTGGATAGGATGATGGGCTTATAGATGCCATCTGGATGTTTATCGCGTAAGAGATTCTTTAGCGAGAACCTGCATACCTGCAAAAGAAAAATGAGTACCTGACACGTTGCAGGAGTTGATTTCAGATGCTTGGTATAGATGTGTCCTGACTGGTTACAGGAGCTGAGTCTGGAGCTTCACAAGATGATGAATGAACCAGGGATGGTTACTACCTTAGCATGAATGGTAAGAGAACCTTGGGTGACTTTAACTTCAACAACGCTCGTTGAGAAAATCTTAGTGAGAATTACCATCTTCGCAGTATCGGGAAGAGAACCAAAGGAAATTATAATCTGAAAAGGAATTATCACCTCACTCACCGTCGGAGAGGGAATCATCTGAAAAGGAATTATCACCTCACTCACCGTCGGAGAGGGAACCATAAGGAAAGGAATTATCACCTCACTCACTGTCGGAGAGGGAACCATCTGAAAAGGGATTACCACCTCACTCACCATCGGAGAGGGAACCATAAGAAAAGGAATTATCACCTCACTCATCGTCGGAGAGGGAACCATAAGGAAAGGACTTATCACCTCACTCACCGTCGGAGAGGGAACCATAAAGAAAGGAATTACCACCTCACTCACCGTCGGAGAGGGAACCATTAGGAATTATCACCTCACTCACCGTCGGAGAGGGAACCATAAAGAAAAGGAATTATCACCTCACTCACCGTCGGAGAGGGAACCATAGGAGATTATCACCTCACTCACCGTCGGAGAGGGAAACATCTGGAAAAGGAGTTATTACCTCACTCACCGTCGGAGAGGAAACCATAGGAGATTATCACCTCACTCGCCGTCGGAGAGGGAAACATCTTGAAAAGGAATTATTACCTCACTCACCGTCGGAGAGGGAACCATATGAGATTATCACCTCACTCACCGTCGGAGAGGGAAACATCTGGAAAAGGAATTATTACCTCACTCACCGTCGGAGAGGGAACCACAGGAGATTATCACCTCACTCACCGTCGGAGAGGGAACCATCTGAGATAACTTCTACTGAGTCTTTATCAGAAAAATCTGTTGGGAGTCGATTTAGCTGGACTAGAGAAGGCCTTGGACTGGATAAGAAATATTTGGAGTCGATTAACTAAACCGGTCTAGGTCTTGAAATATGATTGAGAATTTCAACTGCATCTTTTCTGAAAGGTAAAGGTCAGTCATATGCAATGCATGATATGGATCAAGCAATGATGTGCTCAACATAAATGAGATTTGTATGATATGATGCGTCTATGCATGCTATAATGATGTATGTGATGTTTTATGTATGTTTTTTCGTCTAGGAAAGTAAATCCTCGACGGGTGCCGGGAAGTCATATCCTGGGCTGATGTTGAAGAATAGATTTTGCTTCCGCTGGGGATGATAACTGCAAGAATACCGGTAGGAGAAGATGACTCCGTTGCGGAATAAACTTGGCAAATGGAAGATTCTGCGGGGAGAAAAGATACTCTAGTGACTATGCTGGGAAGCAATACTCTGTGGGAAGAGGGATGCTTTGCTGAGTGTTGTTAGTAGTAATTTGCTGGCGATATCCTTGCTATACTGAAAGTGTTGATAGACTTCGCTGGGGTAAGAAGATTCTGTCGACGACGATCTTTCCATGGCTTTTGGCTGAGGATAACCCAGTTATATCCTGTTAAGGAAATAACTCTTTAAATCAAGCCGGACGACACGTTCGTGCTCTGTGAGGGATAAGCTTCCAGAATCTACTGGGGATAAGCTTGCTGCTTGGGGAGATAGATTCCAACCTTCCTGGGGAACTGGATTGGACTTTCTTGGGGAAGTTTTGATATGCTGTAATTTTGTAAGTTGAAAGAGGGAACCTATGTAAGGTTACCTGCTGATGAGCTCATGTAAAACCGCATCTGAAATGGAGAAGGAACCTGTGTAGGGTTATTTTGATGATGAGTTCGTGTAAAACTTCGTTCTTGGAAAGGGAGAACCTGTGTAGGGTTTCTGGGTGACGAGTCCATGTAAAACTGCATCTTGAAGAGAGGGAACCGGTGTAGGGTTGCTTGGTGAGGTAAGTTCATGTAAAACTTCTTGATGAATCGAGGTGAGGTTATCTTGAGCTAAATCCATGTAAGACTTCTGGGGGGAACCGGGGTTAGGTTGCCGCAGGATAAGTTCGTGTAAAACTTCTTGACGAACCGAGGTAAGGTCATCTTGAGATAGGTCCATGTGAGACTCTTGGAGGAACCGGGGTTAGGTTACTTGGATAAGTTTGTGTAAAACTTCTGGGGGAACCGGGGTTAGGTTACCTTGAGATAGATCTGTGTAAGATTTCTAGGAGGAACCGGGGTAAGGTTACTTGTGATAAATCCATGTAAGATTTCTAGAGGAACCGGGGTTAGGTTACTTCGGGATGAGTTCGTGTAAAACTTCTGGATGAACCGGGGTTAGGTCATCTTGAGATAGGTCCATGTAAGACTTCTGGAGGAACCGGGGTTAGGTTACTTGGATAAGTTTGTGTAAAACTTCTGGGGGAACCGGGGTTAGGTTACCTTGAGATAGATCTGTGTAAGATTTCTAGGAGGAACCGGGGTAAGGTTACTTGTGATAAATCCATGTAAGATTTCTAGAGGAACCGGGGTTAGATTACTTCGGGATGAGTTCGTGTAAAACTTCTGGATGAACCGGGGTTAGGTCATCTTGAGATAGGTCCATGTAAGACTTCTGGAGGAACCGGGGTTAGGTTACTTGGATAAGTTTGTGTAAAACTTCTGGGGGAACCGGGGTTAGGTTACCTTGAGATAGATCTGTGTAAGATTTCTGGAGGAACCGGGGTTAGGTTACTTGGATAAGTTTGTGTAAAAACTTCTTCTGAAAATTGAGAAGGAACCGGTGTAGGGTTGCATGATTTTGATTAAGTGGATGATTGTCCTGTTTGGTTTCGGATGTTAACCCATGATCTGGAATTTGTAAAGGTAGATGGTAATCATCCTTATGTTGATCTTTCCTTTGTATTTTGGTTGACAGAGCAATTGGATCGCCTGGATAACTCATTATTGCCCCTGCTTCGGAGGTGAGGGAAGAGGATACCTGTGTGGGTGATTGACAAATCTTCGGGTAGACAAGTGATGAGATACCGGAACATAGTCGTACGCTTTGATCCCTAACTTTTGCCTGGACCACCCTTTCGGGTTTTCAGTCCACCGGGATACCCATTTTTGCCCAAGCCGCCTTTTCAGGTTTTCGACTTGCCGGGTGTACATATTTTTCCACTTTCATCCCTTATTTTTGCCCGAACCCTTTTGGTTCGTCGGGAAACCCTTATTTTTGCCTAGGTGTGTCAACCTAGCGGGTCTTTGATTAGGCGCAGTATTTTTCGACTATGTCCACGCTCTCAGAATGTAGGGAGATGCCCCTGTTGGAAGTATTCTGCCATGCCCCAGATAATGGGCAATGCTCCTACTGTGCCCCTTGATTGGAGGTACTTCTGTTCACAAGGTGTTCATCGTGCGAATTTCCCTGCTGTTCAAACAAATGGTCATATGCAAACAAGGTTATTTTAAGAATGCAAAAGCCTATGTCTGTCTTGAATTTTGAAAATGCATTTTTTGTAATACAATGCGGTGTCAACTCAAGATTTTACAGCAAACCTTCAGGAGTCAGGATACCTTCGTAACAGTATGCTTTCGAACTAACCCATGCTTCAGCTAGGACTTTTAAGGTTTATAACGTGGCTTGGTTCACGGTTTAAGAAACAAAGGATAAAGGCTCAAATTATTTGTACCCACCCGCTCTTCGTGATGTTCTTCAAACCTAGACTCAGCTGATCGTGCGTTAGACCTTGTTCGAGTCTTTGCTTTGATATACCAATGATGGTTCAGATAATGATGATTTATTCTGACTAGGCAGTCATTCCTTTTTGTTGAGGGTTTGTAAGGCCTCTTTCTTGTCTGATTTTTGTTATCCCTTTCTTTTTTTGCCTGAACTGTTTCCTTTTTGGAATTACAGTCAGCGGGATGCCCCAGTTTCATAAGTCCCTTTTTATAGGTTTTGACTTCTTGGGCTTTTCGTTTATGATTTTTTTTTTGATAATGACTGCCTGTCTTGACGATTATAGGGAACAATCACTGTCTTTTGTTTTGTAAGGACTTTTTGGTGCCATTCGTTATGCACTTGGATCAACTGAGAGAACTACCCTGCCCCAGGTTATGATTAAGGGTTTTGATTTTCGAAAATAAAACTTCTACTTCTTTGGCTCAGAGGGGTTGACGAGGGATTATCTCCCTTATTACTCCAGTGTTTAGGAATTGAAACAATGCATGTACCTCATAAGCGGGATCCGTTCAAAAGCATATTGTAATGATTGCGGTATCGTTTTCGTCATCCTCCCTCAAGAGGTTTAGAATTTTCAGTCGAGAGTTGATCATCACGAAAATATGAAAGCAGTTTTAAGTACAGTAAACATAATTAATTCAAGACAGACATGTGTAATGCATTCATGAAATAAAAGAGTTTAACATGACAATTGTTTATCAAGAAAGGAAAAATACAGCTTGAATTCAAATGAACAAAAATCTCTCAATCCTAGCCATGTTTTGGCAACGGAGCAGTGATCACGTCGGGAGTCTCGGCAGGCTCGAACTCGATCTCTTTGGCATCGATCATGTTCTGAATCTTGTACTTCAGTGCCCAACAGTCCTCGGTATCGTGCCCCGGGCTATCGGAATGATAAGCACATCTGGCTTCTGGATTGTAGCTTGGAGAGGAGGTCTTGGGGTTTGCAGGAGGGTTGATCACCGCAATCAGATTCATCTTCAACATGTGTTGCAGAGCTTGTGACCATGGCATGTTAATGTTGGTGAATTGTCTTTTAGGCTCGTCCGGCCTTCGCTGATTTCCCTTTTGTGGTTGGCGGCGTGGTGCAGAACCAGAAATCATGACTGCCCCTGCATGTTGGTCACGACGACTCTTTTGGCTGTATGCAGCATTAGATTCTTTCTTTCCCGTGTAAGGCTTTTTGTGAGTGTCAGAAGGTGTGGCCTCTTGAATTTTCCCACTCTTGATACCAGCTTCAATTCTTTCGCCAGTCAGGATGAGGTCGGTAAATCCCGCAGATGAATTACCGATGAGATGATTGAAGAATGGCCCGGATAGGGTCCCCAAGAACATATCAACGAGTTCCCGATCAGTTAATGGAGGCTGCACCCTTCCAGCAAGGTCTCTCCATCTCTGCGCGTATTCCTTGAAACCTTCACTTGACCCTAGCGACATACCCTGGAGTTGGGTACGTGTGGGAGCAAGGTCGGCATTGTACTGGTAATGTTTGTAGAAAGCAGTGGCTAGATCTTCCCAGGTATGGACGTTGGCTCCATTCAATTGATAGAACCACTCGAGCTGAGTCCCTGAAAGACTCTCTTGGAAGAAATGGATCCATAAGTTTTTGTCAGCTGTATAGGGCTGGATCCTCCTTGTGTAAGCCCTGAGATGTAATTTAGGACAGGATGCCCCGTCGTATTTAGCAAAGGCAGGTGCCTTAAACTTGTGCGGGATCACTACCCCAGAAGACAGACCTAGATCCTTGAAGTCCAGGCCAGGCACTTTTTGTATCTCCATAGCACTTAGCCGGTCTTCCAACTGTTTGTACCTATCCTCAGCCGGAGGGTACTGTTCATCGTTGAAATCTGTCTCGCTGTCGGAGACCACTGGACTGGGAACCCTTTCCTCTTGATGACTGCCTTTCCCCACAGATGGATTTGTCCTCTCAGTTTCATCCTGCAGTGTATTCCTAGATATGCGTCTAGGGCTGAATAAAACAGTCCTCTTCTTCTTCTTTTCCTTCTTCAAGAGCAGAGCTTTCAGATCTTGTTGCCCCTGGGTCAAATTCATGATCAGCCCTTGGAACTGGGCGTTCTGAGCCTGGAGGGCCTTGATAGTGTGCTCGGTTGAGGATTCAGGATTCATGACGAGACTGCTGAAATAAACAGCGAAGAAGGTAAGTAGCCTGCAGAGAAAGGGTACCTGTTATGCAATGATATGTATGATATGCATGTAATGTTTTCAAGGCTCTCGCGGGGTAAACAGAGAAATTGTTAGAATTTGGGTCCGGTAGCTTGATTGAAAGAACTTCATATTTGTTGAGAGTCTTTCTTCAAGGGTCAAAGGCTCACCATGTCAAGTGGGTCATAGCCCCTGACTTTAGTCATCATGTCTGGTCTTAATTTCCAAACAACCTTGGTTAAGGGAACCTTCTTCAAGAGTCAGAGCTCACCATATCAAGTGGGTCATAGCCTCTGACAACCTTGGCTAGAGGAAAATAAATCCTCTTTGCCCCTTGCTAGAATAGTTGATTCACCATGACCTGCATCACAAGCCCTTGAGATCCTTGAAATGAGTTAGGATGTATGCAATGGTATGATGTCATGCTATGCATGGGGCAATGTACGTAACCCTGTTACGAGTCCCAATTAAGGGCTGCCAACCAAAACCTGCAAGAAACTTAGGATACCCTGTTATGAGTCCTAATTAAGGACTATAGGCAAAACCTGCAAGAAACAAGTGTCAGGTAACAAGCATGCAGATAGTCAAGTACGAAGGCACACAAGTCACGCAAGAGAAGCCCTTAGAGTTTAGGCCAGCATGAGGTCTAGGTATTACCCTCTTTCAGTTGGTTGGTTCATACCTGTCCTATCAAAGTAACCGGGTTCTTAGAGGATCCCAATATCATTGACTACCCTCAATCGGTCATAACTCCAGCATCGCAATCTTTTCTTGCGGCCAGAACCATCACGAGAGTTTAGCCTCAATGGGCGTAGCATACTGCTACTGTTCTAATGGCCAAGCTGGGTCAAACTAGGGTTCTAAGGTCGGTTAGTGCTTAATGACTCCTTGGAAGACCCATATTCTCCCCGTTTCAACACGAGGGATATCGGTACAGACCAAGGCGCCACACCAAGGCGCCACACCAACGTAGCCACTGCTTCACCCATGTCGGTATACGCCGGATAGGTCCCTCACAGATTATGCTACCTAAACAGGGTATCCCCAGATCCGGGTTAGGATCTATGTAACTCCCATGCAACCCACAATAATAAAGCAAGCAAGGAAAGCAATTGAAAACACAGTGATCTTAATCCTAAGGTACACCTCACTTTATAAAGAGTCCCCAGCAGAGTCGCCAGTTCTGTGATCGGTGGATCTGGAACTGACTGTTTAACGCTGGTTCGCGAAATGTCGCGGAAGCAAGAGTCGCCACCGTCTTTTATTTTCTCCAAATGGAAAGGACAAAAGCACAGAAAAATTCCTTAAAGAGATTGCTCTCGGTTCGGGAGGTAGATTATAGAAAGGGAAGGTGTTAGCACCCTTTCTATCCATGGTTATCCATGGGCTCTTAGATACTTGCTCATTTGTGTTTTCAAAATTGGTTTGTTTGCTTTTCAACATGGGTTTTAAAAAAAGTTTCTTTGAAAATTTCAGTTCGACTCTTGTATCGGTCCTCAAGAGTGTTTGAAAAATTGCTTTCGAAAGCTTTTTGAAAAGGTGTCGGTGTGAAAAGTATTTTTGATTTGTTTTGAAAGTTAGAGCAAGTATCTAGAGTCGTCTACCTACCCTAAGGAATTCGTCTGTGTAGATGTCCTTTAAAGTAGTGCCATCCCACCATTGAGAGGTAGGTAGCACCACCGTTGGAGGTGTTCGGGTCAATTCGAGGTTCGGGACATGGTGATCACCAGAGCAATGGGAAGACACCTTAGAAGCTACCCTCATGCCAGGTTCCCGGATCATGAGGACTTACTAAGACATCCTCTACTCGACGATCACCTTTCGAGGCAAGGCAACAGTGAGGCGTACCCTAGGGGTGGTGTGTGCGATTTGTGTGTCGTTTTCTTTTGCATTTATCTTGTCATGTTATTGGTTTTCTACGCTTGTTTTTATTTTGTCCATTCATTCTTGCATGCTTTGTTTAACAGTTAAAAGTTGCGAGGAAAAGTAAATCTAAAGCTATTACAAATGGCGCGGGTCCACATCGCCAAAATTAACCAGGACCCGATTTGACAGAAAATAAAGAAAGCTAAGAGAAAAGAATTAAAAGTGCGAGAAGTAATTTACATGGCTTCGGGAGAGGTACATAATTATTCAAATGAAATAAAATAAATGCGCGAATTGAAATTTAAATCGAAACGAGGGCGTTGGACCCTTTTGCAAAATAAAAGTTAATGATGAAATTAATTAATTAAAAAGAAAGAAAGGACTTGTTTTTTGGTATTTTTTAGTATTTTATGATTTAATATAAAAAGAAAGAATTAATTAAAATTATCTACTAACCCTAATTCTATTTTATTTTAATTTATTAAGAAAACATTAGAATTAAACCTAAATTAAACCTAATTTTTACATGCAAATTTAAATATGAAAATAAATAAAATAAATAATATTATTGTGAAAAAGAAAAATTGAAAAGGAATAAAACATTAATTAAACCTAGTTCTATATTTTTTAGATTTTTGTTATGAAAGAAATTAAAATTAAAACCCTATTTTAAACTAATTAACTTACATGTATTTATCTACAAGAAATATTAAAATAAAATATTTTTTATATTTTTTATCTTTTTTTGATTTTTTTGCATTTTTTATATTTATGAAAAATAATTAATTAACTGAATAAATAATAATTAAGAGGAATAAAAAATAATAATACAAAAAGGTAAAGAAAATAAAAAGAATGTGCAAACCTGGGGGTTCAGACCCCAATATGGAGGTTAGATCCTGGAAATTCTGGCCCAATAAGCCTAGTCCGTTTGACTTTTTTGAGTAGCGTGCTGAAGCGTGGACCAGGGTTTATGGTGCTCTCCAACTTTCAGCCTTTGATTTGAGCCTGATATGCACGTGGGTGGTGGGATAGCGAGAGTGTATGGTAGTCCTTAATGTTATGCCTGCATAGGATTGTAAATTGAAAAATAATATTGAGAGTAACGAAGACCTGGGGCTCGAACCCAGGTCATGCACTATACCAGCCTTATGCCTTGCCATTCGTTCCAGATGCGCACTTTGTATGTAATATAATAAACAAACATTATAATATAAAACAAATCAGTAATGACTTCTGCGCGCGAATTTTTTGAATGCTCCAACCATTATTCCACACGTCATCATCTTCTTTGCATCTTCGTTTTTTTTCCTGAAACAAAAGAAACATAGGCAACGGTTTTCACGCGTTGCCTAAGATAACATATCAAGAAATAACGATTAGCCCTAGGGGCTCTATAAATTGAGCGCGAATATGGATTCTTCTTCGTCCAAGCTTGCTGAATACATTCATGGCACTATGGTTCTCCAATTTTACGCTATTTGAAAACGCCTAATTCCCAACTCTGAAAACCCTAGAATTTGGCAATGGTGGAATCGTCTACAGCTTGCAAAAACTCAATTAAACGCATGGGTTAGCTTGCAAACACTTCACTGATCATGAATACATAATCAAAATGCCATGAATGTGCATAAATATTGAAACACGATAATGAAAAAAATGGAACAAGAGTGACTTCTGTATACCGTTTCAAAGCGTAAGGCTTGAGGTTTTTGATTGGAATACGTCCTATATTGCTCAAGGAAGCTAATGGGATAGGTTTTGTGCCTTGAAACCACCTATAAGTCAGTTTTCAGAGTTGAGATCTTTGAGAAAAAGTTCAAGTTTGGTTATGGCTTTGTTGAGCTGCTGCGTGTGTTCTTTGATTAGGGTTGTATTCAGGCTTTTGTATTGAGTGCATTAGGTCAAGAAAAATCAATCAAATCCATTGCATTCATTGATTTTGGAAATTTGATTTTCTAAGATTTTTTTCAATCTTTTTTTCATGTGTTTTTGGTTCAAATCATCTCCAATATCTCCAAATCTTTCCTTATTTGCATATGCACGAAATCTTGAGGCTAAAACATGTACAAAAAGATTTGTTAGGTTAAGTTAAATATTTTTCACATATTTAATTGATTTAAGTGAATTATTATAAATAAAAATTCAAATAAATAAATAAAAAATGAGAAAATACTTCCCTTTGGGCCAAGTGGTCGTGCACATGTCATGGATGATGAATTATGGAAGAAAAATGGGCCCATTAGCAATTTTAGGTCATTTGAATCAATGTTGACTTTTCAAAATACCCAAAAATTTTCCAACTTCCACAAGGCATAACTTGCTCAATTTTTAAGCTTTTCTCATGTTCTTGGACATTTTGGAAAGGTCTTTGAGTCCTCTAACCAATGCCTTTGGTCCCATGTCATTTTGATTTACCAATCTCAAGTTATGGCCTTTGACTTAAAGTCCCTTTTTGTTGACTTTTGAAAATGACCTATAATGTTGAAATTGATAACTTTTTGTGAGAGCATTTTTTGGACTTGAAGTTTGAAGATGAGTTGTAGGAAATGTCTTTCTCTTCAAAATGAGCTTTGGATGGAATTTTTCTGATAATCCATGTGAAAGTTATGTCCTGGTCAATTTCAGTTGACTTTTTCAACTGTCCAAATAAGGACACTTTTGCATCTTGATGATTTCTGAGCCAAATTTTGAGAATCATGATCAAGCATTGATCAAATGATGTTTGTGGCTTCAAAATGATATGTTGACCAAAAATTTGAACTTTTGACTGTCAAATGACCATTTTGCCCCTACAGTTGACTGTAGTGCAATTTGGGGTTTTGACTGTGCAATTTTGTGCTGAATGTCTTGAAACTTGATATGAGGATGCTTGACCATATTTGTAGGCATATGAGACTTGATTGGGCCTTTGAAAACTTCATTTTCTTGATCAGAATCAAAACCCTAATTTTGACTGTGTAGGAGATCTTTGCACTGTGCAACCCTTGGAGATTTTGCAGCTTGACTTGGCATTTTCTTGAAGAATTATGGGAGGGCAAATTTTGGGGTACAACACACGCCCTTAACCTTCTCAGGATGTCTGCTTTGTCATGCATTGGTGTCATGCGTTGGTTGTTCTGTTTTGGCCATTTGTGTTTTGACCTCAAGTTCTGTAATGAACCTGCATGGGATCCTGTCTAAATCTACAATATTGAATCTCATGAACACATTAAATAAATTACTATATATCATGAAATACAAATAAATCCAATATATGAAAAAAATTAATGTTAAAACCGATATGGCATGTATGAATGATTATACCCTTTTGATCATGGAGATCAAACCAGCCTTACCCTTACTGGAGAAGTAGTGAGATGAATGCTTTTATGCCCTTTTGATCATGGAGATCAAGTCAGCCTTACCTTTACTGGAGAAGTAGTGAGATGTGGGTTTGTAACAGAAATGACTTGTTTGTAGTGAGATGGAGGTTTGTAATAAGGATTTCAAGGTTTTAGGGTTCTTGAAAGAATTTGATATTCTGACAGCGTTGTGGCAAAAACTTTTTTTTCTCTCTTTTCTTTTTCTTGTTTGTGTGAAAAGAATGAGATTATATAATAGAATTTAGAGAGAGAAAATGGGCTTTGAATGTGCAATTGGGACTCCAATGTTCACTTGAGTTCGTCACGTTCTAGGCAAAATCGCAGGGGCTTAAGTGCAATTTTTGAAGTTGAAATGTGAAAACAAAATGTAGCCGACATCGAGAACTAACTCCTGTCCGAAAATAGGCTCAATCGGATAAACAGTGAATTAGTTATGAATTTTTGAAGTTCCAGCTCAGACAAACTTATTTTGGGCTCCAGTGTCGACTCTGACACGTTCTTCAATAAAAAACTGGTATTGATCGGAGTATAATTAGGTCTTGACTTTTGAAGAAAAGTTGTAGATCTCTGAGTCCGTGACCTTGTGTACAAATATGAGCCCAATCCGATAAAAATTGATCGAGTTATGAATTTTCGAAGTTTCGACCCAGATAAAATAATATTCAGCATTTAGGATTTTCGGCGCGTCACGCGTACTCTGAGCAAAAAATGAAGGCTTTTTGGATACCACTCGAACTCAATACCTTCTGTTAAAACTTAGCCAACTCAATTTGTGAAATTTTGGCACTGGAACCAGCTCGATACGATGAAAATCGACCAAGTTATGATTTTCTGAACATGACGCAAATAAACTTTTGTCACAAATTTTCTGTATGAAAATACTTGATAAATCCTCATTTTTGAAGACCTTCTGATCGAAATTGGCTTCCAGCCGTGAGAGATGAAAACATAGATGACGTCAATATGGAATTTTGGCCACCAGAACGAGTTCAAAACGAGCCACGATCTTCAAGTTATGAATTTTTTAGCGCGTAAAAACTACACTTTCAGCACACTTTTTCACCATATTTCTTCGAGAAAACTCACACATTCGAATACCTTCTTTAAAGAATTGACTCTTGAGCCGAACCTGAATTTGAGAATATATTATCATAGATATCTTGGAGAAAGAACACCTGAATATGATGCGCCGGGTTGGACTTGTGAATCTTTGAACCCCGAATCATTGCAAAACGGTGAACCGATCTTCAGCACAGAAAATACTCTGAGAATATCCATTGACAAAATAAACGTCACTTGTAACCTGAAAAAGCTTGATAAATATACATTTATTCCATAACCATAAAACCAATAATATGCGTGTATAAAAAGAGGGCAAATTTTGGGGTGCAACAGTAAGGCTTGTGAGAAGGAACCTGGGTAGTAGGGTTACTTCGAAATGAAAGCCTGGGTAGTAGGGCTTGTGAGAAGGAACCTGGGTAGTAGGGTTACTTCGAAATGAAAGTCTGGGTAGTAGGGCTTGTGAGAAGGAACCTGGGTAGTAAGGTTACTTTGAAATGAAAGCCTGGGTAGTAGGGCTTGTGGAAGGAACCTGGACAGTAATGTTACTTTGAAATGAAAGCTTGGTAGTAGGGCTTGTGAGAAGGAACCTGGGTAGTAGGGTTAATTCGAAATGAAAGCCTAGTAGTAGGGCTTGTGAGAAGGAACCTGGGTAGTAGGGTTACTTCATTTGATCATGTAGATTAGTTGACCCATTTGGTTTCGGGAACTGATTTTCTCTTGGTTGCCTGCAGATATAACATGTATAACTGCTGGAATCGTTGATGATAATTGTCTTTCCTGAAACGATAATCGGGTTAGTTACATGCGATGCATGAAATGCAATATGAGATGATATTCTCAAAATAAACGAGATTATGTTGTATGTGATATGTATGTGCATGTCATGATGTATGAGCATGTTAGTTATGACATATCCGAGTCTGGGAAAATAAATCCATGACTGCTGCTAGGGAATACTGGAAAGCGAATTCCTGACCGCTGCTGGGGAGAAAGACCTTTATTGGCTGCTGTAGAGAAAATATGGCTCTTCTACTTCTGTTGGGGATGATGAATGGAAGTTACTGTACTTCTGTCAGAGGGAAATTCTGTTCAAGAATAACTCTGCGGGGAACAACTTGGAAGGAAGAAATACTCTGTTGGTAGACCTGCTGATCTAGAGGAAATAAACTCAGTTGGGGATGAGATTTACTGACTCGCCCGTGATTATGAACCTCAGTTGGGGATAGTGAATGGAAATGACTGTGCCATAGATTTATTCCTCTGTTGTTTGTAAATATTTTTCCAAGGAGAGATCATGTATGAGAGTAACTCTTCGGGAGGAATGACTCTGTTGGAAGGTGGACTTCCGTAGCTGAAGTAAAAAAGCTTTGTTAGGGATTGAGATTTCGTACCCAGAGAAATAGACCCTGCTTAGGGAGATGAAAATTGTTGACTCGCCTGCGATTATGAACCTCGAATGGGGATAGTTATGCCTTGCTTTTGGGAAATCTGACGTCAAATGCCTTCAGATACTCTTACTATGTGGGGCGTGTATGTACCAACAATTACGTTTCCAAGTTGGCTCCATCACGGTACCTGCTGGGCAGAGTAACCGTAGGGTTTGGAACTTCTTGTTTTTCTCTGTTTCTGGAATTAAGAGTATTTGTCTTTTGTTTCTTACGTAAATATTTATGAGCAACAATCATTTTTCAAATGCATATATAAAAAATAAATCAATGGACATTCTTACAAAACAAAATAGAAAAAGAAAAACGAACTGAAGTTTCTTGTGAAAATGACTTGTATTGATTTTTGAAATTGGCCTGTAATAGGCATTTTGTACAAAGAGGCTGACGTCCTAGTAAGAGAATGCCGCCGAAAGATAGGAATTATACAAATTGTGTAAAAATAAAAACAAACAGCTATGTGAAACAACCCCATTGGGTTCTAATTCTGCTATTGCCTTTATGTCTTCAAGCGTCTCATCACTTTGCTTCTTGGCTGAAGGTTGATCAGATTGGTTGGCGCCGTCCGAGCTTGATAGTTGGTACTGAAGTCTGGTCGTCAAATGATCCAATGAGACATAATGGTGCGCTTTAATCCCTAACTTTTGCCTGGATTTCCCTTTCGGGTTTTCAATCCACCGAGATACCCCTTTTTGCCCAAGCCGCCCTTTCGGGTTTTCGATTTGCCGGGTGTACAAATTTTTTTAATTTCATCCCTTACTTTTGCCCGAACCCCTTTGGTTCGCCGGGAAGCCCATATTTTTTCCTAGGCCAGTCAGCCTAGCGGGTCTTTTAGTTAGGCGTAGTATCTTTTCACTATGTCTGCATTGACAGGGTGAGGCAGGTCGTCACCATTCATGGTGGTTAGAATCATAGCTCTTCCCGAGAAAATGTTTTTAACCACGAATGGCCCTTCGTACGTGGGGGTCCATTTGCCCCTGGGATCACCTTGCGGTAGTATGGTGCGTTTGATTACCAGATCCCCGACTTGATAATCTTGACGCCTGACTTTCTTGTTAAAAGCCTTGATTATTCGCTTTTGATACGCCTGACCATGGAAGATAGTAGTAAGTTTCTTTTCATCGATCAAATTCAGTTGATCAAGTCGAGTCTGAACCTAGTCGTCTTCATTAAAACTCGCATCCTTCATAATCTTGAGAGAAGGGATCTGGACCTCAATGGGTAGGATTGCCTCCATTCCATGTACCAGAGAGTAGGGTGTTGCCCCTGTCGACGTCTGTGCTGAGGTACGGTATCCATGAAGAGCGAACAGTAACATCTCATGCCAGTCTTTATATGTCATTGTCATCTTCTGTACAATCTTCTTGATGTTCTTGTTAGCTGCTTCAACATCACCATTCATCTTCGGCCGGTAGGAGAAGAGTTATGATGTTGTATCTTGAACTGTTTACAGAGCTCGGTGATTATTGTGTTGTTGAGATTTGTACCATTGTCGGTAATAATCCTCTCTGGTACACCATATCGACAGATCAGGTTATGCTTGATAAATCACGCCACAACACTCTTGGTAACAGTAGCAAAAGAGGCCACCTCAACCCATTTCGTGAAGTAATCAATGGCCACTAGGATGAAGCGATGCCCATTGGAAGCGGTGGGCCTGATTTCACCAATCATGTCAATGCCCCACATCACAAAGGGCCACGGAGCTATCAAAACATTTAAGGGGCACTTATGACAAGTTCGAAAGTGTTGATAACAATCGGCTTCCATAGTGGACCAGTAGTATCCTGCCCGTAGGATCTTCTTAGCCATGGTATGTCCACTAGAATGAGTTCTGAAGGTGCCTTCATGTAGGTCTGTCATGATCCTCTCTGCTTCGCTCTTGTCTACACACCGCAGTAAGGTAGAGTCATGATTACGCTTATAGAGGATTCCATTACTGAGGAAGAACTTTGCAGCGAACCTTCTCAGAAACTTCTTATCATTGACGGATGCCCCTTCGGGATACTTTTGAGCTTCGAGATACCTTTTAACTTTGTGAAACCAAGGTTTGTCTGCCACTTCCTCGGTATCGATTTCACAGCAGTGTGCTAGTTCATCCAACCTCTCACTGGTGATTTGGGGAGCTTCATTGTCCCACCTAATTTTGAACATAGAATACATGGTAGCTAGCGCGTCCGCTAACTGATTCTCCTCTCATGGGAAATGTTCAAAAGTTACTTCCTCAAAGTGCGGGAGCAATGTCGGTACGTGTTCTTTGTAAGTAATGAGATTCGGGTGCTTCGTACCCCACTCACCCTTGATCTGGCTTATCACCAAAGCGGAATCCCCGAATACATTCAAGAACTTGATCCTCAAGTCAATGGCAGCTCGAAGACCCATGATACATGCTTCATACTCTGCCATGTTGTTGGTGCAGTTGAAACATAATCGGGCGGTGAACAGAATATGACAGCCCTCGAGAGATATGATTACAGCGCCAATGCCGTTACCCAGTGCATTTGAGGCTCCATCAAAATACATAGACCATCGGGATCCTTCCTCAGGTCCTTCATCCAGTTCAGGTTCTTCATAGTCAATCACCAACATAATGTTCTCATCCGGGAACTCAAAATTCATGGACTGGTAGTCATCCACGGCTTGATAAGCCAAATGATCAGCCAATACACTCCCCTTGATTTCTTTCTGGGTCGTATATTATATGTCGTATTCAGTTAAGATCATTTGCCACCTTGTTATCCTTCCGGAGAGAGCGGGCTTCTCGAAAATGTACTTGATCGGATCCATCTTTGATATCAACAAGGTAGTGTGAGTCAGCATATACTGTCTTAGCCGGCGAGCAGCCCATGCCAAAGCGCAGCAAGTCTTCTTGAGTAGTGAGTATCTTGTCTCACAGTCGATAAACTTTTTGCTAAGGTAATAAATGACGTGCTCTTTTCGACCAGATTCGTCATGCTGCCCCAGCACACACCCCATTGAATTGTCTAGCACTGTTAGGTATAATATCAAAGGTCTCCCTTCAATTGGAGGCATCAGAATTGGAGGTTCTTGAAGGTATTCCTTGATTCTTTCAAAAGCAGTATGGCATTCATCATTCCACTTTACCACTTGATATTTCTTCAGAAGCTTGAAGATTGGCTCACAAGTAGCAGTTAGATGTGAAATGAATCAGGCGATATAATTCAAATGTCCCAAGAAACCTCTAACTTCCTTCTCTATACAGGGAGCTGGCATTTCTCGTATAGCCTTTACCTTTGAGGGGTCTACCTGAATACCTCTGTCACTGACGATGAAACCCAGAAGCTTACCAGACCTTACCCCGAAGGTGCACTTGTTTGGATTCAACCTTAGCTTGTATATCTTTAGCCCGTCGAACAACTTTTATAGATGATCGATATGTTCCTATTTGGTTTGAGACCTGGCTATCATGTCATCAACATAAACCTAGATCTCGTGGTGAATAATATCGTGGAACAAAGCGACCATGGCTCGCTGATAGGTTTCCCCAACATTCTTCAACCCAAAAGGCATCACCTTGTAACAGAAAGTGCCCCATTGTGTAACGAAGGTCGTCTTCTCCATGTCTTCAGGAGTCATCTTGATCTGGTTGTAGCCAGAGAAACCATCCATGAAGGAGAAGATTTTGTGTTGCACGGTGTTGTCAACCAAAACATCAATGTGGGGAAGCGGGAAGTCATCCTTGGGGCTTGCTCTGTTCAGATCTCTGTAATCCACACACATTCGTACCTTACCGTCCTTCTTAGGTACCGGAACAATGTTAGCAACCCACTGTGGGTAAGAAGTGACAGCTAAGAATCCTGCGTCGAATTGCTTCATGACCTATGCCTTGATCTTTCTGACATTTCAGGGCGCATACGGCGGACGTTCTGTTTAACCAACGGGCAGTCTTCCTTAGTTGGCAGGCAATGTACCACAATATTAGCGTCCAAACCAGGCACGTCTTCATAGGACCAGGCGAAGATCTCAACATAGTCGTGCAATATCTGTATCAACCTTTGTTTGACACTGAGCTCTAGATTTGCACCTATTTTAACCTCTTTTTTATCCTCCTCAGTACCCAAATTCACTGTCTCAACCAACTCTTCATGAGGTTGTATGACCTTTTCTTCTTGTTGTAGTAGTCTAGTCAGTTCTCCAGGCACCTCACAATCGTCCTCACCTTCGTCCTCGACTTGGTTGATCGGATTTTTGATGTCATAATTGGCAATAGTAGAGCTGTTATCAATGGGATCCAGAGTGGATATGATCTGCAGTGTGATACGTGAGTGTGTGTAAGAGCATAGCTGCATTGATAAAGTAAAGGCAGAAAATAAAAATAGAGAGCGCAAAATTTGTATGCAAAGAATGTCCAATGCTTCATTGATGAAATATGAGATGATATATAATAACCCTCACAGATAGAACCATCATGTCTCGGGTAAGACACAAGGCCAAAAAGTTTAAATTGTTCAATACAAACTCAGAAAGCAAGTAAGACAATTACTGCGGAATAAAAGAAACTGGAACAAAATCTCTAGCCGTCCAGTTATTCGGTCCACCATTGGTAGTCGGGTAGATCCAGCTGTCAATATCAAAATCTTCCTCACTGTCTTCAATAACATTGACTCCTCAATTACTGATGCGTAGGGGAGGTCCTCCAACTCGAGCGCGTCGAACACCCCTTTGAGCCCCTGAAGTAAAGCCCAAGCCAAATTTGTCAGTTTTGTGAGTGAAATCAGGGAGTTGACCCAAATTGGCACACCCACCTTCTTCAACTACAGCCCTGGCGTCCTTGAGAGAAGCCATCTTCAAAGGAGGTTTGTTGCTAGCAGTTTCAGTCGATGCCAAGATTTGAGGGACCTCTTCGAAGTTCTGACAAGGAGTTTCTATAAATTCCTCATCCATCTCTACATAGCGGAAATAGTTGAGATGGCTCACCATATACTCCTCTTCACCCCATACAGTGACAATATTCCCTTTCACCAGATACTTCAGCATTTGGTGGAGTGTGGAAGTAACTGCCCCAGCCTCATGGATCCAAGAACGACCCAACAAACAAGAATACGACAACCTGAGGTCCATCACATAGAAGATGGATTTGAAAGTCTGAGAGCCTATCTTGACAGGGATGTCCACTTCCTCATGCACCACTCTTTTTGACCCGAAAAAAGCCCTTACCACAATGTTACTAGGCTTTAAAGTCAAACCCTTGCAATCCAAATGGTCCAACGCCTTCTTGGGCAGAACATTCAGCAAATACCCGGTATCTACCAGCACATGAGCCATGGTAGTGCCACTACATTTGATCGAGACATGCAGAGCATCATTGTGTTTCCTTCCTTTTGGTGTCAAGTCTGCATCTGAAAAACCCAGCCCATTGTCAGCAGCCAGGCTAGCCACGCAATCTTTGAATTGATCAGCTGAAGTCTCTTGCAGCACATGCGCAATTTTGAGGAATGCAATCAAAGCCTTCGCATGGGCCTTGGAGCACAACAGCAGGGATAACATGGATATCTTTGAGGGGGTTTGTCCCAGCTGCTCAACCACATTGTAGTCACTCTTTTTAATTATTTTCAAAATTTCCTCTATCTCTTTCTTAGAGGTCTCCACAACAATTTTCCTAGGTGCCTCTGTCCGAGCAGGCTCACCTACAGCTTCTTTGCCTCGAATCCCAGATGACTTATCAGTAGGGGTAACAACTGGAGTAGTAACTGAAGTACTGGCGGGAGCAGAAGATGAAATAACGATAGTCTTAGTGACACTCTTTGGGGAGATCTCAGGAGAGAAAACCATTCCACTTCTAGTAATCTTACTGGTCCCAACAATGTTACCGACATCAGGATCAGCTTCTTCTATCTTCAAGTTTTGTTTAACGCCATGATAGTAAAAATCGGCGCCATAATGCCAAGGGACAACTTTGTCCGAGGTGTACGGGACACGACAAGGACATGTGATTATCAATGGAGCGACTCTTGTAGTGGGTGTAATCCTAACAGGTTTTCTCGAGGAAACCTTGGAAGGACTGGTGGAAATGCTTATAATAGTGATATCTTCACACGGAACAGTTGGAATCAAAGTCTTTTCGAACAAAATTTCTCTGTTGTCCATCAGGCGTTGGACACCCGTCTTCAGCAAATAGCAACCAGAAGGCAGGGAAGA
The DNA here is from genome assembly GCA_948472305.1 of Vicia faba. Lineage (NCBI taxonomy): Eukaryota > Viridiplantae > Streptophyta > Magnoliopsida > Fabales > Fabaceae > Vicia > Vicia faba. Next base: position 1,498,122,169 of record OX451736.1, read on the forward strand.
ACATATGTGGCAATCTTCATCACAACCTGGAAATAAACCAGCCAACAACAAATTCTTCTTAATAGTCATAAGAGGAGTAGAAACTTCATCAACTGAGGTTATGAACAGATCGGTATCAACGATGTTAACTTCATGGTTGTGCTTAGGCATGGGAGCAATTATGACATTGGGCTTCTCTAGAGCATCGAACTCAATCTCCTTGGCTTCAATTAGATCTTGTACTCTATTTTTTAGATCTCAGCAGTCATTTGTATCGTGACCAGGACTCCGAGAATGGTAGGCACACTGAGCATTTGAATTGTAATGAGGAGAGGAGGTATTAGGATTCTTGGGAGCCTCTCTTAAAGTTGCCAAGTTAGATCTCAATAGATGGGGTAGAACCTCTGTCAATGTCATGTTAATCTGAGTGAACTACCTTTGTGGTCTTTCCACCCTTTGTTGATTGTTGCATTGTGGGGTTGCCACGGGCCTTGGTATTATTACAGCACTTACCGTTGGACAGTATCCCGCTCTGCTCTGATCCCTCGGGCTATAAATGGCATTGTCCTCCTTCTTTCTAGTGAAAGGTTTCTTTAATGAACTTGACGAGGTATCTTTCTGTACTTTACCGCTCTGAATCCCAGCTTCTACCCTTTCTCTGGTTAATATAAGCTCAGTAAAACCAGCCGATGAGCTACTAATTAAATGGTTGAAGAACGGACCAGATAGCGTCCCAAGAAACATGTCGACCAACTCCCTGTCAGACAAAGGGGGTTGGACTCTCCTGGCTAAATCTCTCCACTTCTGCGTGTAGTCCTTGAATCCTTCACCTGCACCCATGGACATACTCTGGAGTTGTGTACGAGTAGGGGCCAGATCGGCATTGTATTGATACTGCTTGTAAAAAGCGGCAGCCAGATCCTCCCAGTTTCGGACATTGATTCCTTCCAATTGGTAGAACCATTCGAGCTGAGTCCCTGACAAGATGTCTTAAAAGAAATGAACCCACAAGTTTCTATTAGCGGTGTGGGGCTGGATCTTCCTTACATAGGAACGGAGATGAAGCTTAGGGAAAGACACCCCATCATACTTTGCGAAAACTGGAGCCTTAAATTTATGTGGGATGACTACCCCGGACACCAACCCTAGTTCTTCAAAATCCAACCCTGGTATTCTCTAGATCTCCATAGCACTTAACCGATCCTCTAACTTCTTGTACATATCCTCAGCGGGAGGATACTGCTCATCATTGTAGTCAGTATCGTTGTCAAAGACTTTAGGATTGGGGTCCTCTTCTTTTGTCTGCCCCTCTTGATTTTCCCCCTCTTTGGATGAGGAGGTTACATCAACTGATTGCTTTAGTGCCCCCCCCGCCCCCCCGAATCTTATGCCTATATTGAGGGCACCGATGCGCTTCTTCTTCTTCTTTTTCTCTTTCTCTTTCAGGATGAGGGCTTTCAGATCCTCCTGCCCTTTTTCCAAAGTTGCGAACATCTGTTGAAATTGGGTATTTTGTGCCTGAAGATCTTTGATGCTTTGTTCAGAAGTCATATCTGCTTGAAATAAACAACAGAGGAGATGAGAAACCTATAATGGTAACTACTTATGCAATGTCATGGATGGTATGCGTATGCAAACTATTTCAAGGAATTTAGAGATTTAAATTTGTTCAAACCAAAAGAGGAACACACGTCATATTAATAAATCCAAGTTTGAGTACATTATGCCTCTTTGGGCTTACAATGAAAAAAAACAAACATATAACAAAAACTCCTAAGACAAAAGGGTTGAACGCATCCTCTTTGGCGCAATGTAGACGTTCAAATTCTGTTCTTCATGAAGCTGCTTGGTGAGTTCCATAACCTTTTTCTCACTGGCGTAAAATTGGGCTTCAAAGGTGTCCCGCTCTTCCTTCAACTGAACCTAAGCTTTCTGCAAGTCTTCGAGGGAGGTAGGCATGTTAGGATGAAGGACAGATGGAGCGTCTCCTTCAACAACAGGCTCTATGATAACATGGAGGATATAAGGGTAAGGCATTAAGAGACTTTGAGCACGAGCCCGTACCCACCTAAGGTAAGGCTCGAGTGGGATAGAGTTTTTGTGTCCCAAAATCCTATTGTGCACCTTGTTCACCATTCTCCAAGCTCGTGTAAACCTCTGGCGATAACCTTGGTCTTCCTTGTCGTAGTCGAACACCAGACCTTGAATGAGCATCTCATGAGGGCCGTCTCTTCGGGCATACCCAAACTTTCGAAGAGCTAAACAGGGATTGGAGGTGATACCTCCCCTAATACCAAGCAAAGGGACGTTAAGGAATTCCCCACAATGATCAATGATAGAGACAACTTCCAAGGATCTCGAGCACCAATGGATATCAGAATGGGCAAGGGACATCATCCTTTGAGACCATGTCAGTCTTCGCTCATTCTTCAATACGGATTGAGGTGGGTATGAAGTGAACCAATTGGAGAGTAGGGGAATACAACATAAAAGAGTACTTGTAACACCCCAATTCTACCTCAAGCAAATTATGCAAATTAAATCAGAGTTATAAAATTCAATCATGCAAATGAATCGGGACATCACAAATTCTTCTATCAAAAATTCATTGCATTTCATCGTGGATATATAACACTTTTAAAACACCGGATGAACCATCATCATAACATCTTTAATTAAATAATTCAACAACTACGCAACAGAATTCTTAATAACATCTCTAACAACAAAACAACAACTTCGAAACATCACATATTTAATAACAGTCAATTTAAAGTTCAACAACGGAAAATTCAACAATCAAAACAGCAAACATTCATCCCCCCGAGTGTTACATATCAGAGAAATGACACCGATTCGAACTACTGAAGGTATACAGCTTTCAATCTCGATTACCTGCACGTTACCAACATAAGGGCAACATTCAAACAGTAGGAGTGAGATATCTAACAATATAATAAAGCACATGATAAATAATATATTAAATTAGATCAATAACATCACCACTTCTCATCTCATAATCAACAACAATCTCAATAATAATACACATTCACAACATCCAGATACACTTCTTTAAGCAATCATATAATGTGACTCAATACTATGCAAATGCATGTGGTACCATTGGAGCATAACTCCCATCTCAAAATTTTGCCAATTAATAGAGGCATCAACAAGGCATAAGCCTTTATCTCAAAATTCGCCAATACAGGCCATCTCAACGAGCATAAGCTCCATCTAAAAAATGCAACGTATGCGACACAACCATGAATGTAATAACAACACCCAAGTTAATAACATCTCAAATCATCTCAAAAACATCTCAATTAACATCTCAAAAGCATCTCAAAATAACAACATCTCAAATGCATCTCAACGTCTCATCATCAACATCTCATATCATCAAAATAATTTATTAAACATCATTTATTTATTATAAATCATCAAACATCATTTATTTATTATAAATCATAAACAGAACATCATGAATAACTTCTCACTAACAACTCAGTTGTACATTAAGTCCACAGTAAGTCACTACTGCTATTCTGTAACTCTAACGTCATTACCGTCACTATCCTAATATTATAGTTCAAATAGCAGCCTCTAAGCATCTAACTTCCATATTCTGTACGAAAACAACGTAAAGACCAGCATAACTTCTGACCAGAACAACTCCTGACCAACTCAGCTTCTAACCAACATAATTTCTAATAACACAACTTTTGACCAATACAACTTCTGGCCAACTCAACTTCTGACCAATACCACTTCTGGCCAACTTAACTTTTGACCCATACAACTTCTGGCCAACTCAACTTTTGACCAATACAACTTTAGGCCAACTCAACTTCTGACCCATACAACTTCTGGCCAACTCAACTTCTGACCAATACAACTTCTGATGACACAATCTTCTGACAACATAACTTCTAACCAATACACCCTCTACCATCAGAACTTCTACTTTCTAATAATCCAACGCAACTTCTAACAGCGTACTTCTAACGTCAGAACTACTACTTTCTATTAATCCTACTATTTTAATTCTTAGCCTGATATCAACCTAACTAAGAATAGTACGACTAACTCCATCTCCAAATTAATTCAGTGTTCTAAAACGGTAGCGCCTGATATCAATTTGCCTAATTCTGTGTTTTTCATCACTGCAATATTCTACGTTTTCATCACTAATCTCACTATGGGATTTACGCTTAAAGCCCTAAAACTTAACATAATCGTGATAATTCATCACCTATGATTACATTATAATTCTACATCAATTAAACAACATCATGACATCAATATTCATCTAAAATTCGGCAATTCTTCATCATACAACAATCATAAATTCTCAATTCAAGAACAAGACAGCAAACATCTCTAACCCCATATACCAATCATCATAAACTCAATTATAGAGTCAGAACCCCACCCTTACCTTGGATTGAAGGTCGCTCTACAATTTCCGGTTGAATTCTCGTTCTTTCCGTTTTCCACTTTCTCTAGCAACTTGCACGTTCATTCTCAATCCTTATTCTTCTAATACCTCTTCTTTCTATTATATTCCAACAACAATAAAATAACCCTATTATTCTATTATTCATTATTGGGCTTAAAACCAATACACCCCTTATTACTTATATTCCTTTAAAAACAAGCCCACATCAAATAATAATATTATAATTCTAATATTATTTCACCACATAATATTATAAATCTAATTAATTATAACACCACTTCACAAATATTCCAAAAATAATTTAACTAAATAATTAATTAAATTACGGGCGTTACAACTCTCCCCCACTTAGGATATTTTCGTCCTCGAAAATTTACCTCAATCAAACAATTCAGGATAGGAGTCTCGCATCTTGCTCTCCAACTCCCAAGTCATGCTTTCACCAGCAGCTCCTAGCTAAACCACTTTAACCAAGGAAATCTCTTTGCCCCTCAGAGTCTTCATTTTACGATCCGCGATCCGTACAGGCATCGTCTCCACCGTAAGATTATCCCGTACTTGCACATCGTCCATATGAATCACATGAGATGGATCTGAAATATACTTTCAAGGTTGCGACACATGAAACACATCATGCAAATTCGAAAGATTAGGCGGTAAGGCCACTCTACAAGCAACATTCCCCACTCTCTCTGAAATCTGATACGGTCCAATAAAATGATAAGTGAGCTTCTTAGACTTCAATGCTCGCCCAACACCAGTCACATGTGTAACTCTCAAAAACACATGATCATCAGCTTGGAAATCTAAATCCTTCCTTTGCTTGTCATGATAACTCTTCTGTCTACTTTGGGAAACTTTCATCTTCTCTCGAATCAACTTCACCTTCTCGGTAGTCTCACGAACAAGTTTAGGTCCAAGTACTACACTCTCACCAGATTTATGCCAACATAAAGGAGTCCTACATCTTCGACCATACAATGCTTCAAAAGGTACCATCCCAATACTAGAATGGTAATTGTTATTATAAGTGAACTTTATCAACGAAAGATAAGTATCCCACGAACCTCCCTGCTCGAGAACACATGCCCTCAACAAGTCTTCCAACGATTGAATCATCCGTTCAGTCTGACCATCTGTCTGAGGATGATACGCTGAACTCAACGTCAACTTAGAACCCAACGCTTCTTGCAAACTCTTCCAAAAATCAGAAGTGAATCTTGGATCTCTATCTGACACAATGCACAAAGGAACACCATGCAGCTTCACAATCACACTAATATAAATTTCAGCCAACTTCGATACTAGAAAATTGATGTTAATAGGAATAAAATGAGCTGACTTCGTAAGCCTATCAACAATCACCCAAATTGAATCATGTCCTCTTAAAGTATTAGGCAATCCTTTCACAAAGTCCATTGAAATGTTATCTCATTTCCATTCTGGAACTTCCAACGGTTGCATCAATCCTGCAGGCTTCTGATGTTCAACTTTCGACTTCTGACAAGTCAAACATGCATACACAAAACGAGCCATATCACTCTTCATCCCAGGCCACCAAAATAAGCCTCTCAAATCTGGATACATCTTTGTAACTCCTGGATGAATACTTAGCTTACTTCTATGACTCTCTTCAAGTATCATTATCTTCATGTTAGCATCATCAGGAATACAAATCCGATTACGAAACATCAACACACCTTGCTTATCTAGCTTAAAATCACTATTCTCATACTGATCAATCCCAGCCATCAAATCTACCAGTTTCACATCCAACTTTTGAGCTTCTCTGATACTGTCTAAAAATTCATTATTAATCTTCAACATACCCAACATAACACTCTATGAAGTAACCTCGCAAACTAAGCTCATATCTCTGAATTGCTCAATTAATTCCAACTCTTTAATCATTATTGTTGACATATGTAAAGTCTTTCGACTCAACGCATCAGCTACCACATTCGCCTTTCCTGGATGATAATTCAAACCGAAATCATAATCCTTTAACAATTCCAACCATCTTCGTTGCCTCATATTCAACTCCTTCTGATCAAATAAATACTTTAAGCTCTTATGGTCACTAAACACTTCAAATCTAGAAACATAAAGATAATGCCTCCAAATCTTCAATACAAAAACAACTGCAGTAAGCTCTAAATCATGCGTAGGATAGTTCTTCTCATGAGTCCTTAACTGCCTTGACGCATAAGCAACTACCTTACCATTCTGCATAAGCACACCTCCTAAACCCATCTTAGAAGCATCACAATACACCACAAAAGGCTCTCCTAGATTAGGCAACGTCAAAATCGGAGCCGACGTCAACCTCCTCTTCAATTCTGTAAAACTTTCTTCGCACTAAACATCCCATACAAACGCTCTACCTTTACAAGTCAACTTAGTCAATGGAAGTGACAATTTAGAAAACCCTTCGATAAACCTCCTATAATAACCAGCTAATCCCAAGAAGCTTCTAATCTCAGTAGCTGACTTTGGAGTTTCCCATTGCAACACAGCATCAACCTTCGATGGATCTACAACAATACCACTACCTAAAATCACATGACCAAGAAAACTAACCTCTTTTAACCAGAATTCACACTTGGACAGCTTTGCATTCAACTTCTTCTCTTTCAAAATCTGCAATACTAATCTTAAGTGTTCAGCATGCTCTTCTTCTGACTTAGAGTAAATCAAAATATCATCAATGAACACCACCACAAACCGATCCAAATAAGTATGAAAGATACAATTCATATATTCCATGAATACTCCCGGCGCATTAGTAACACCGAAAGGCATCACTGAATACTCGTAATGTCCATAACACGTTCTGAAAGCCGTCTTCTGAATATCTTCATCCTTCACTTTAATCTGATGGTAACCCGACCTCAGATCAATCTTACTAAACACACGAGCATCCACCAATTGGTCTATCAAGTCATCTATTCTTGGAAGCAGATACTTGTTCTTAATCGTCACCTTATTCAGCTGTCTATAATCAACACAAAGCCTCATACTTCCATCTTTCTTCTTCACTAATAACACTGGAGCTCCCCACGATGATACACTTGGTCTTACAAACTTCTTTTCAAGTAACTCTTCCAATTGCTTCTTTAACTCTAACAACTCAGATGCAGACATCCTGTATGGTGCCATAGACACAAGTCTGGTACCAGGTACAAGATCAATTGCAAATTCAACTTCCCTCTCCGGCGGTACATCATGAATTTCATCAGAGAAAACTTCAGGAAATTCACACACCACCTGCAATTTCTCAATTATAGCTTGAGTCTCTACCGATAACAACGCCATCAATGAAAACATATGTGCTTCCTCTTGCATCAACTTCCTCAACTATCTAGCAGACAATAGACCATCTCCCTCTTCTTCAGGAGTAGAAAACTTCACAGACTTGTCATAACAGTTAATATGAACACAGTTATGCTCTAACCAGTTCATACCCAGAATCACATCCAAACCTCTTAACGGTAAACAAACCAAATCAATAATAAAGTCTCTGTCGAAGATCGACAAGGGACACTTCAAACACACAAAAGAAGTAGTCACCGACCCCTTGGCTGGAGTATCAACGACCATTTCTCCATTCAAAGAAGACAACACAAGACCCAATCTTTCAACACAATCAGCAGCAATAAAACAATGTGTAGCACCGGTATCAATAATAGTGATTAAAGGAGTACTATTAATGAAACATGTACCTCTAATAAGTCCGTCCTCAGCAGTTTTCTGATCCTCAACCAAAGCAAACACTTTACCACTTAACTGAGCCCTCTTCAGTTTCGTACACTGACTACCAATGTGCCCTTCTTCTCTACAGTTGAAACAAATCACATTCTTGTGTTCACACTCAGATACAACATGTTCGTTCTTACCACAACGGTAACATATCTTCACTTTAGCAGTGCACACATTACTCTTGTGCCCAGGTTTCCCATACTTAAAGAAAATCACACCAACATGAGCATCTCCCCCACTAGTCCTCTGACCATGAGCAACTCTCTGTTTACCCTTACCAGCTGGGGTATCATAAGGCTTACCACAATTCTGTTGGTGCTTACCCCTATTCTCACTGATAATCTTGTAATGAGGATTATTGTCCTCCTCATAAATCCTGCAGCTATCAACCAAATCAGCAAAGACACGAATTTTCTGGTATCCAATTGCCTTCTTAATCTTCGGTCGCAATTTGTTCCCAAACTTAATACACTTCGAAAATTCCGCATTTTCCTCAGCGTAATGCGGATAAAACTTAGCCAACTCAGCAAACTTGGCAGCATACTTAACAACTGACAGATTTCCTTGCTTCAGCTCAAGGAATTCAATTTCCTTCTTACCACGGACATCTTCAGGAAAATACTTTCTCAAAAACTCCCTACGGAACACAGCCCAAGTGACATTCTCACCTGCAGCTTCCAACTTCTGACAAGTCTCTAGCCACCAGTCATCAGCCTCGACTGCTAGCATATGAGTCCCATACCGAACCTTCTGCGTTGGAGTGCAGTCCATCACACGAAAGATTCTCTCAATCTCTTTCAACCACTCCAATGCTCCATCAAGATCATACTTTCCCTTGAACGTAGGTGGATTCTCTCTCTGGAAGGTCGCCAAGCTACGAGATCCAATATTCTCGTCAGTATTCGGCTGATTTTCCATCGCATGAGCCATTGCTTCTAAAGCAGCAGCAAGTGCAACATCATTCCTTCCAGCCATCTCAACTTCTCACTACAACATAAACAACGATTAGAACTCAAATTAACAATACTCGACTGTTAGACAACTATGACTCGATGACAAGGTCGGACCAACCTTTTGCTCTGATACCAACTTTGTAACACCCCAATTCTACCCCAAGCAAATTATGCAAATAAAACCAGAGTTATAAAATTCAATCATGCAAACGAATCGGGAAGTCACAAATTCTTCTATCAAAAATTCATTGCATTCATCGTGGATATATAACACTTTTAAAACACCGGATAAACCATCATCATAACATCTTTAATTAAATAATTCAACAACTACACAGCGGAATTCTTAATAACATCTCTAATAACAAAACAACAACTTCAAAACATCACATATTTAATAACAGTCAATTTAAATTTCAACAATGGAAAAATCAACAATCAAAATAGCAAACGTTCATCCCTCCGAGTGTTACATATCAGAGCAATGACACCGATTCGAACTACTGAAGGTATACAACCTTCACTCTCGATTACCTGCATGTTACCAACATAAGGGCAGCATTTAAACAGAAGGGGTGAGATATCTAACAATATAATAAAGCGCATGATAAATAATATATTAAATTAGATCAATAACATCACCACTTCTCATCTCATAATCAACAACAATCTCAATAATAATACACATTCACAATATCAAGATACACTTCTTTAAGCAATCATGTAATGCGACTCAATACTATGAAAATGCATGTGGTACCATTAGAGCATAACTCCCATCTCAAAAATTTGCCAATTAATATAGGTGTGATCGGTGGATCTGGAACTGACTGTTTAACGCTGGTTCGCGAAATGTCGCGGGAAGCAAGAGTCGCCACCGTCTTTTATTTTCTCCCAATGGAAAGGACAAAAGCACAGAAAAATTCCTTAAAGAGATTGCTCTCGGTTCGGGAGGTAGATTATAGAAAGGGAAGGTGTTAGCACCCTTTCTATCCATGGTTATCCATGGGCTCTTAGATACTTGCTCAATGTGTTTTCAAAAATGGTTTGTTTGCTTTTTCAACTGTGGGTTTAAAAAGTTTCTTTGAAAAATTTCAGTTCGACTCGTACGTCAGAGTGTTTGAAAAATTTGCTTTGAAAGCTTTTGAAAAGTGTCGGTGTGAAAAGATTTTTGTTTGTTTTTTGAAGAGAGCAAGTATCTACGAGAACCTACCTACCCTAAGGAATTCGTCTGTGTAAATGTCCTTTAAAGTAGTGCCATCCCACCATTGAGAGGTAGGTAGCACCACCGTTGGAGGTGTTCGGGTCAATTCGAGTTTGTAGGGACATGGTGATCACCAGAGCAATGGGAAGACACCTTAGAAGCTACCCTCATGCCAGGTTCCCGGATCATGAGGACTTACTAAGACGTCCTCTACTCGACGATCACCTTTCGAGGCAAGGCAACAGTGAGGCGTACCCTAGGGGTGGTGTGTGAATTGTGTGTCATTTTCAGTTTATTGTCTTTTGTCATGTTATTGGTGATCTACGTTTTGATTTTATTTTTGGCATACATTCTTTCATGTTATGGTTTAATAGTTAAAAGTGCGGAAATTTAAAGTGCGGAAAGGATAAAGGTCCTACGCTATTACAAGGGCGCGGGTCTACAACGCCAAATTAATCCAGACCCGATTTAAAATAAATTGCAGAAAATAAATGTCTAATAGCTATTACATGGCTTTGGTACAATTACATTACATTTACATCAAAAATAAATAAAACGCGCGAAAAAAAGGAAAATACGACCGAATGCGAGGGCGTTGGACCCCTTAAGGAATTAAAATGAAATTAATAGAATAATTAAATTAAATAAAAGAAATGACTTATTTTTATGTTTTTTTTTATTTATGACAATTAAAGAAAATTTAAACTAATTAAAAGTCAAGTAATTAATTCTAATTTTAATGGTTTTTAATTTATTAAAGAAAACGCATTAAAGTTAAAACCTAGAACTTAAACTAAATTAATTATGAAATTTATTTACAAAAATTAATGATTAATGACAAAATATTCAATTAATTAAAAAAAGGGAAAAAAGTATTAAAGACCTATTTTTGTTATTTTTTGGTTTATTATGAAAAAAGAATTAAATTACCTAAGATTAAATCTAAATTAATTACATGCGAATTTATTTATGAAAATTAATACTAAAATAAAATTATTTTTTTATTTTTATCTTTTCTGATTTTTTTATGAGGTTTTATATTTTGCAAGAAAAAATAATTAAATTAAAATAATGAAGCAAATAAAATAATAATTGAAAAAAAAAAATATGAAGAAAAGAATTGCAAACCCAGGGGGGGGGGGGGGGGTTCAGGCCCCAATTAGGAGGTGTGATCCAAGAAGCTGGCCCAATAAGCTTGCAATTCGTTGACTTTTCCATGCATTATGTGGCATGTTGACTGGGGGTGTAACGTGTTCATTGAATCCACGCCTTTGATCTGGTTCTAACATGCACGTGGATGGATAGATGAGGAGGACGTATGGTAGTCCTTAAGATTGTGCCTGCATAGGAATTTGGATTGAAAAATAATATGGCAAATATACAGACCTGGGGTTCGAACCCAGGTCTTGGATGTTGAAGCGTTAAGCGTTTGCCAGCTGAGCTACGTGCACATTCAAATATATTATGACAAATAAATAACAAAAAGAAAAACGAAAGCATTAGTGGTTCAGCGCGCGAATTTTCAAACGCACCAACCACCGTTCGCCACGACTCCATCTTCCTCCTCATCCCTGTAACACAAACACAAAAGCAACGGTTTTGGACGCGTTGCATTAGGCAGTTTTGGAGAAAATAGCGAATAGCTCATCTCTAAACATAAATTAGGCGCGAGGGTTGGGATCTCTTCGTCCAGGCTTGCTCAGTTGAATGGTGGTGGCCTGGAGTCCTGATTTTTCCTAATTTGAGAAACCCCAATTTCAAGCTTCTGTAAACCCTAACAGTTGTCAATGGCAAATCTCCAAATATGGCATGAAAACGAAATTAAACTACATGATTAGCTTCAGAATACGTTAGTTAACATGAATGCATAGAAAAAACATAATGAAAATGTCTGAATGTGAAAACACGATTATGCATTTTGTTTGACACAGCTTGAATCCATGGTACCAATTCTGGGCGTTTTGATGGATGTTAATGATTGAGAATCGTTCAGAAGTCTTCAAGGAAGCTATTGGAACAAGAATGGAGGCTTGAAATGACCTGCAACCACGATTTCAGAATTTGACTTTTTTTGTAAAAGTGTGAATTTGTTGTATGCAATAGGACGCAGCTTCGTGTGTAAAATCTTGTTCTGATCATTTGTATATACCCTAGCAATATGTTTGGATGGGAGTTATGGTCCATAACACCTTGCTTTGATGGTTTGGATTTTCACATAAACCACCATTATCAACTTTCCAATTTTGCTTCATTTTGAATTTTTGCCTTGATTAAGCCTTAGCACGAAAAATGGTAGGCACATAATGGTGTTTCAAGGCTAGTTAAGGCCTAATATTCCCTCTTAAATCAATTTTTGAATTCCTTTTGATTTTAAAAGATTTAAAACTAATTAAATCCAATAAAAATCAATAAAAATGAAAAAATTAATTAAAAAAATCTGAAATAAAAGGTGGGACACGTGGGAAGCATGAACAAGTCAATTCAAGTGGAAAAAGTGGGCCCCTTTTGTCAAAAATGAGATTTCAAGGATAAATGATTTTGGCCATTTCACAAAAATTTCCCAACTTCTCCAATGCATAACTTGCTCAATTTTTAAGCTTTGCTCATGTTCTTGGACATTTTAGAAAGGTCTTGAAGTCCTATAAACAATGTCTTTGGTCCCATGTCATTTTGATTTACCAATCTCAAGTTATGGCCTTTGACTTAAAGTCCCTTTTTGTTGACTTTTGAAAATGACCTATAATGTTGAAATTGATAACTTTTTGTGAGAGCATTTCTTGGATTTGAAGTATGAAGATGAGTTGTAGGAAATGTCTTTCTCTTCAAAATGAGCTTTGGATGGAATTTTTCTGATAATCCATGTGAAAGTTATGCCCTGGTCAATTTCAGTTGACTTTTTCAGCTGTCCAAAAATAGAAACTTTTGTGTCTTGATGATTTTTGAGCCAAGTTTTGAGAATCATGATCAAGCATTGATCAAATGATGTTTGTGGCTTCAAAATGAGATGTTGACCAAAAATTTGAACTTTTGACTGCCAAATGACCATTTTGCCCCTACAGTTGACTGTAGTGCAATTTAGGGTTTTTACTGTGCAATTTTGAGCTGAATGTCTTGAAACTTGATGTGAGGATACTTGACCATATTTGTAGGCATGTGAGGCTTGATTGGGCCCTTGAAAACTTCAGCTTCCTTGTGAGAACCAAAACCCTAGTTTGACTGGCTTCAGGAGGGTGGTTGACAGTGTAGCCTTTGAGTAGACTTGAACCAATTGTGGATGATTCTTGTCAAAACTTTGAAGGTTATAGGAGGGCAAATTTTGGGGTACAACAGTTGCCCCTGTTCAATCTTCTTAGACCTGAGGATGTAGATTGGCTGACGTGCCTTTCGTAATCCGAGGGTAGAAGATGATTGGACACTAGAGTGCCCAGAAATTTGCGCTTACATAATAGCAGTGTGATGGAAATGGGCTTATAGATGCCATTTAGAGGTTGATGAATAGGATGATGGGCTTATAGATGCCATCTGGATGTTGATCGCGTATGAGATTCCTTAGCGAGGACCTGCATACCTGCAAAAGAGAAAAGAGTACCTGACACGTTGCAGGAGCTGATTTTCAGATGTTTTGTGTAAATGTATGTCCTGATTGGTCACAGGAGTTGAATCTGGAGCTTCACAAGATTATGAATGAACCAGGGATGGTTACTGCCTTAGCATGAATGATAAGAGAATCTTGGGCGACTTTAACTTCAACAACGCTCGTTGAGAAAAAATCTTGGGTGTCTTCTACTGGGATAAGAATCAGGGAGATCTTAGGGTCGATCTGACTGAACCAAGAGAAGGCCTTTGACTGGATAAGCATCAGGAAAATCTTAGGGTCGATTTAACTGAACCGGTCTAGGTCTTGAAATGTCTTCAAATGGATAAGCATCAGGGAGATCTTAGGGTCGATCTGACTGAACCAAGAGAAGGCCTTTGACTGGATAAGCATCAGGAAAATCTTAGGGTCGATTTAACTGAACCGGTCTAGGTCTTGAAATGTCTTCAAATGGATAAGCATCAGGGAGATCTTAAGGTCGATCTGACTGAACCAAGAGAAGGCCTTTGACTGGATAAGCATCAGGAAAATCTTAGGGTCGATTTAACTGAACCGGGCAAGGTCTTGAAATATCTTCAAATGGATAAGCATCAGGGAGATCTTAGGGTCGATCTGACTGAACCAAGAGAAGGCCTTTGACTGGATAAGCATCAGGAAAATCTTAGGGTCGATTTAACTGAACCGGGCAAGGTCTTGAAATATCTTCAAATGGATAAGCATCAGGGAGATCTTAGGGTCGATCTGACTGAACCAAGAGAAGGCCTTTGACTGGATAAGCATCAGGAAAATCTTAGGGTCGATTTAACTGAACCGGACAAGGTCTTGAAATATCTTCAACTGGATAAGCATCAGGGAGATCTTAGGGTTGATCTGACTGAACCAGAGAAAGCCTTTGACTGGATAAGAATCAGAAAAATCTCAGGGTCGATTTAACTGAACCGGTCAAGGTCTTGAAATATAGCTGAGAACTTAACCGGATCTTTCCTGAAAGGTAAAGGTCAGTCACATGCAATGCATGATATGGATCAAGCAATGATGTTCTCAACATAAATGAGATTGTAAGGTATGATGCGTTTATGCATGTATCATGATGTATGTGATGTTTAGGAATGTATGCTTTCGTCTAGGAAAGTAAATCCTTGACGGGTGCCGGGAAGTCATATCCTGGGCTGACGTTAAAGAATAGATTTCGCTTCCGCTGGGGATGATAATTGCAAGAATACCGGTAGGAGAAGATGACTCAGTTGCGGAATAAACTTGACAAATGGAAGATTCTGCGGGGAGAAGAGATACTCTAGCGACCATGTTGGGAAGCAATACTCTGTGGGGGAGAGGGGTGCCTTGCTGAATGTTGATAGTAATTTGCTGGGGATAGGAAGACTTTGTCGACGACGCTCTTTTCGTGGCTTTTGGCTGAGGATAACCCAGTTATATCCTGTTAAGGAAATAACTCTTTAAATAAAGCCGGACGACGCGTTCGTGCTTTGCGGGGGACAAGCTTCCAGAATCTACTGGGGATAAGCTTGCTGCTTGGGGAGATGAGTTCCAACTTTCCTGGGGAACTGGATTGGACTCTCCTGGGGAAATATTGAACTGCGGGGGAAGTGATCCCTTTGAATGCTTGTATGCCGCCGGGGAACAATCTTTAGACCAAGACTGCAGGGGATGCTCGTTAAAAATATATGCTGCTGGGGAATGTTGAGATCTGCGGGAGGATACCCAACTTCCTTAAGGTTGATAACTGCTTTGTTTGAGGAGAGTATACTGCTTGCTGGCTCACTCTCTGGGGAATTTAAGATGCCTGGTTATGTTCTTTAGCTGAACCTACCTTGGTACTTTGGAGGATAAAACAATTAGATTGCTTAGACAACTCCTTATTGCCCCTGTTTCTAATGTCACCTGTAATTAATCCTTTGTTTTGTATGCAAAGACTCATGAGTTAGCAAGCTATTGTCAATGCATATATCACAAATTGAAACTTGGACGTTCTTCGCAAAACAAAACAGAAAAAGAAAAACAATTGGCACATTTTAACTGAAAAGTATATTTGTATTGATTTTTGAGTGGCCTGTAAATAGGCGTTTTGTATACAAGAGGCTGACGTCCTAGTAAGAGAACGCCGCCGAGCAAAAGAGTTTTATACAAATTTTGTACAAAAGAAAATAAAACAGCTGTGTGAAATGAATGATCCCGCTGGGTTTCAACTCTGCTATTGCCGTTATATCTCCGAGCGTCTCATCTCTTGATGACCTTGGTTGAAGGTGAAGCTGACTGATCGATGCCGTCTGAACTTGGTGTAGATACCGGATTCTGGATGCAAGGTGATCAATGAGACATAGTATTACGCTTTATCCCTAATTTTTGCCTGGACCGCCCTTTCGGGTTTTCAGTCCACCGGGATACCCATTTTTGCCCAAGCCGCCTTTTCAGGTTTTCGACTTGCCGGGTGTACAGATTTTTTTATTTCATCCCTTCATTTTGCCCGAACCCTTTTGGTTCGCCGGGAAGCCCTAATTTTTGCCTAGGCATGTCAGCCTAGCGGGTCTTTTTATGCGTAGTATCTTTTTACTATGTCTGCATTGGCGGGGTGAGGAAGGTCGTCACCATCCATATTGGTTAATATCATTGCTCCTCCTGAGAACACATGCTTAACCACAAATGGCCCTTCATACGTAGGGGTCCATTTGCCCCTTGGATCACTCTGAGGAAGGATGATTCGCTTGATTACCAGATCCCCAACTCGATATTCCTGTGGTCTGACCTTTTTGTTAAATGCCCTGATCATTCGTTTCTGATACGTCTGACCATGGCAGATAGCAGCAAGTCTCTTTTCATCAATGAGGTTGAGCTTATCAAGTCGTGTCTGGATCCAATCATCTTCGTTCAGATTTGCATCCTTCATTATCCGGAGAGAGGGTATCTGCACTTCGATCGGTAAGACTGCCTCCATGCCGTAGACCAAGGAGAAAGGAGTTGCCCCGGTTGACGTCCTAGCTGAGGTACGGTACCCATGTAGAGCGAACGGTAACATCTCGTGCCAATCTTTATAGGTCACTGTCATCTTCTGCACGATTTTCTTGATATTTTTATTTGCTGCTTCTACAGCCCCATTCATCTTCGGTCTGTAAGGAGAAGAATTGTGGTGCTGTATTTTGAACTGTTCGCAGAGCTCAGCGATCATCTTGTTGTTCAGATTGGTACCGTTGTCTGTAATGATTCTCTCAGGGACGCCGTATCGGCAGATCAGGTTATGCCGAATGAACCGTGCCACGATATTCTTGGTTACTGTAGCGTAGGAAGCTGCTTCAACCCACTTTGTAAAGTAATCAATCGCTACAAGGATGAAGCGATGCCCGTTAGATGTCGTAGGTCTGATCTCACCAATCATGTCAATGCCCCACATTGCAAAAGGCCAAGGTGCGGTCAGAACATTCAGGGGAACTGGAGGAACATGCACCTTGTCTGCGTAAATCTGGCACTTGTGGCATGTTCTGGAATGTTGGTAGCAGTCAGCTTCCAATATGGACCAGTAATACCCTGCCCGATGGATCTTTTTAGCCATAGTGTGCCCACTGGAATGTGTACCAAAGGTCCCTTCATGTAGCTCTTCCATGATCTTTTCTGCTTCCGTCTTATCCACACAACGCAGTAAGGTTGAATCATGGTTTCGCTTGTACAAGATGTCGTTACTAAGGAAGAACTTTGCCGCGAACCTCCTCAGGAACTTCTTATCGTTGACAGATGCACCTTCAGGATACTCCTGAGCTTCCAGATATCTCTTTACTTCATGGTACCAAGGCTTCTCAGTCACCAATTCAGTCTCGAGGTCGCAACAGTATGCCGGTTCGTCCAGTTTCCAGATGATAATCCGGGGAGCCTCATTATCCCATTTAACCTTGAACATAGAAGCCATTGTAGCTAACGCGTCCGCCAACTGATTCTCTTCTCGTGGGAAGTGTTCAAAAGTTATTTCTGTGAAGTGGGGGATCATTGTCAACACACATTCTTTGTAAGGGATAAGATTCGGATGCTTCGTATCCCACTCTCCTTTGATCTGGTTGATCACGAGGGCGGAATCTCCGAAGACACTCAGAAACTTAATCCTTAAGTCAATCGCAGCTTTGAGTCCCATGATGCACGCCTCATACTCCGCCATGTTGTTGGTGCAGTTGAAACATAGCCGGGCAGTGAATGGAGTATGAGTGCCTTGAGGGGATATGATTATAGCGCCAATACCGTTACCTAAAGCATTGGAGGCTTCGTCAAAGTGCATAGACCATCGGGATCCTGGTTCAGGTCCTTCATCCGGTCCAGGTACTTCACAATCAGTCACAATCATGATACTTTCATCCGGAAACTCGAAGTTCATTGACTGATAATCATCTACGGCCTGATGTGCCAAGTGGTCTGCCAATACACTTCCCTTGATGGCTTTCTGGGTCGTATACTGAATGTCATATTCTGTCAAGATCATTTGCCATCTTGCAATCCTCCCAGACAGAGCAGGCTTTTCGAATATGTACTTTATAGGATCCATCTTTGAGATCAATAAGGTGGTGTGAGTCAGCATATACTGTCTCAGCCGGCGAGCAGCCCATACCAAAGCGCAGCAAGTTTTCTCGAGCAGTGAGTATCGGGTCTCACAGTCGGTAAACTTTTTGCTAAGGTAATAAATGGCATGCTCTTTTCGGCCAGACTCGTCATGCTGCCCCAGCACACAACCCATTGAGTTATCAAGTACTGTCAGGTAAAGTATCAGAGGTCTCCCTTCAACCGGTGGCATAAGGATGGGCGGTTCTTGGAGATACTCTTTGATTCTGTCGAAAGCAGCCTGACATTCATCGTTCCAACGTACTACCTGATCTTTCTTCAGTAGTTTGAAGATTGGCTCACAGGTAGCAGTCAGGTGTGAGATGAATCGAGCAATGTAATTCAGGCGTCCTAAAAAGCCTCTGACTTCCTTCTCTGTTCTAGGAACTGGCATCTCTTGAATAGCTTTAACCTTGGCAGGGTCCACTTGAATACCCTTGTCGCTCACAACGAAGCCTAGCAACTTCCCAGATCTTACCCCGAAGGTGCACTTGTTCGGGTTCAACCTCAGCTTGTACAACTTTAGACGGTCAAACAGTTTCTGCAGATGATCCAGGTGTTCTTCCTCAGTCTGGGACCTTGCGATCATGTCATCAACATACACTTCTATCTCATGATGGATCATGTCATGAAATAAAGCAACCATGGCACGTTGGTAGGTTGCCCCAGCGTTCTTTAGTCCAAAAGGCATGACCTTGTAGCAGAAGGTGCCCCACTGAGTAACAAATGTAGTCTTTTCCATGTCTTCAGGTGCCATCTTGATCTGATTGTAACCTGAGAAACCATCCATGAAAGAGAACACCTTATGCTGAGCTGTATTATCAACAAGGACATCAATGTGAGGTAGAGGGAAGTCATCTTTGGGGCTGGCCCTGTTCAGATCCCTGTAGTCAACACACATTCTGACCTTTCCATCTTTCTTTGGTACCGGCACTACATTAGCAACCCACTGAGGGTAAGAAGTCACTGCAAGAAATCCGGCATCAAACTGCTTCATAACCTCGGCTTTAATCTTCTCAGACATCTCTGGACGCATACGGCGGACTTTTTGCTTAACCGGAGGACAGTCTTCCTTAGTTGGCAAGTGATGGACCACAATATCGGTATCTAATCCGGGCATATCTTCGTAGGACCAGGCAAAGATCTCCATATAGTCATGCAGCATCTGAGTCAACCGTTGCTTCACGCTGAGCTCTAGGTTGGCACCAATCTTTACCTCTTTCTTGTCTTCTTCAGTACCCAAGTTTATTATTTCCACTGGCTCTTCATGGGGTTGAATTGCCCTCTCTTCCTGTTGTAACAGTCTTGCAAGTTCGCCAGGCACTTCGCAATCATCTTCACCTTCGTCTTCGGCTAAGTTGATCGAATTTTCGAAGTCATAATTGGCAGTAGCAGAGTTGTTATCAGTGAGATCCAGAGTGGATTGAAACCTGTATGAGTGAGTGTGTGTGTAAATACAGCTGTTTTGCAATATATAAAGAAAGGAAAGAAAAGGAGCGCAAAAATTTGAAATGTGAAAAACGTCCAATGCTTTTATTTATGATATATGACAGTGACAAACAAAAGCCCTCATAAACAAAACCACGGTGCCCCGGGTAAGACACCGGGCCATACAGTTTCAAATTATTGTTTATTACAAATACCAAAAACATAGGAATTCATTACTTAGTAACAAAAGAAACAGATAAGTTGTCCTTTGCGCTCCAATTGTTGAGTCCACTGTCGGTTGCCGGGTAGATCCAGCTATCAAACTCAGCTTCATCAACTTCCTCTTCATCCCCGATAGCATTAACTCCATGAGCAGGCAGGGGAGCTGTCACTACATTAGGCTTGTCAGATGCCTCAAACTGTACCTCCTTAGCGTCAATGAGGTCCTGTAGCTTGTTTTTTAGTGCCCAACAGTCGTCAGTAGAGTGCCCCGGGCTATCTGAATGGTAAGCACAACGAGCATTCGGGTTGTACTTGGGGGATGCAGTATTTGGAAACTTCGGCGCCTCCCTGACAGTCACCAAATTGGTGGATAGCAACTGTGGCAGGATCTGAGATAAAGTCATGTTTAAGCGGGTGAATTCTCTCCGGGGTCTTTCCACCTTCTGAGGATTGTTTGGCCGGGGAGCGGCAGCAGGCTTAGCAATCATTACCGCACTGACAGATTGGCGGTGCTCAGGTCGCCCTGGTCTCCGGGAGCTATATACAGCACTAGCCTCCTTCTTGAAGGGTTTCTTTTCAGCACTGGAGGAGGCAACCTTCTGTATCTTCCCCGATTTTATACCGGCCTCGATCCTTTCACCAGTCAGGATCAGATCAGTAAACCCAACAGAGGAATTACCAATGAGATGATTGAAAAATGGACCAGATAGGGTCCCCAAGAACATATCCACCAGCTCCCGGTCTGTCAATGGTGGCTGCACCCTGCCAGCCAGATCTCTCCATTTCTGGGCGTACTCCTTAAAACCTTCACCCGACCCTAGCGACATACCCTGGAGTTGGGTACGCGTAGGAGCGAGGTCGGAATTATATTGATACTGCTTGTAAAAAGCAGTGGCCAGATCCTCCCAGTTACGAATGCTGATTCCATCCAGCTGATAGAACCATTCGAGGTGAGTCCCTGAAAGACTCTCCTGGAAGAAGTGGATCCAAAGGTTCTTGTCTGCTGTGTAAGGCTGGATCTTCCTTACATAAGAACGGAGGTGCATCTTGGGACAGGAAGCCCCGTCATACTTCACAAAGGTCGGCGCTTTGAACTTGTGTGGAATCACCACCCCAGTAGACAACCCCAAGTCTCCGAAATCCAGTCCAGGCACACGCTGAACTTCCATAGCTTTTAATCTGTCCTCCAGCTGCTTGTACCGGTCTTCAGCAGGAGGGTACTGTTCGTCGTTGAAGTCTGTTTCAGTATCAGAGCCCACAGGAGTAGGGACTTCCCTTTCTTGGTGACTACCTTCCCCCACAGATGGAGTAGTCCTTTCAGCCTCAACCTGTAAGGTGTTCCCGAGTCTGCGCCCAGTGTTAAATAGCACAGTCCTCCTCTTCTTCTTAGTCTTCTTCAGAAGCATGGTCTTCAACTCTTGTTGACCCTGAGCCAAGCCCTTGATCAGCTCCTGAAATTGGGCGTTCTGCGCCTGAAGAGCCTTGATAGATGCCTCAGTTGATGATTCAGGGTTCATGATGCTGAAATAAACAGCGAAGAACGGTAAGCAACCTGAAAAGAAGAGTACCTGTGATGCATATGATGAATGAGATGCGTATGAATTATGTTTTCAAAGACAATCGGGAATCAACTTTGTAAACAAAAAGGAACACACTTCATTAGATTCAATTTTGCAGCTTAAATTGTTCAACAGGTTGCCCTTAGGCGTTACATGAAAAGAAATACTGAAAAGGGAAATAAAATTGTAAAAAGAACATCCAGAGCTCCTTATTGATCCCATGGTCTCCTCTTCTCAGTACGGATGTAGGCATTCAGGGCTCGCTCATTCTCCAATTGCTTTGTCAGCTTCTGGATCTTTAATTCCTGCTCGTTGAACTTTTCCCGGTAAGAATCCCGTTCTTCTCGCAGTTGCGACCAAGACCTCTTCAACGTCTCATAATCAGTGGGTACCTGAGGAGGGAGGACAGTTGGAGGAACACCATCTTTGTCAGAAGACTCAAGAATGACAGGTCTGACAGCATCATACGGCATACCTAACTTCTGAGCACGGATGCGAACCCATTTGTAGTAGGCTTCCATAGGTAAAGAAGTCTTTGGCCCTAACTCTTGTGGGTCAGCTTTATGAACTTTGTCCCAAGCCTTGATGAACTTACGAAGCAGCTCGTCACTATCCACCTGAAACTCAAAACTGATGTGAGGCACCAACATCTCATGGGGCCCTGCTCTTCTTGCTCTTCCAAACTGACGGAGTGCTAGGCATGGATTGTAAGAGATCCCTCCTTGAGTACCAATAAGAGGAACATTAGGGTATTCTCCGCATCGATCAATAACAGCTATCTCATCCAAACCTCTGCAAGTCCAAATGACGTCTTTATCGGTGAGAGACATTAACCTGTGAGCCCATCCTTTTCCTCCCTGGTTCTTCAGTACGAACTTAGGGAGGTGCGAAATAAACCACCTCACCAACAAAGGGATACAACACCATAGGGTTCCTCGTCTTCGGGTAGTACGAGCATGAAGTTGTTGCAAGATGTCACCCAAGAGAGTGGGTACAGGATTCTGAGAGATAAAGATCCTTATAGCAGTGACATTGACGAAGTTGTCAAGATTGGGAAACAAGACTAACCCATAGATTAAGAGAGCCAAGATGTCTTCATATGCCCTAAAGTCCAGGTCATTCCAGAAACTGTTAGCTTTACCCACCAGAAATTTGGCCAAGAAACCCTTAACCCCGCTTCTAGTTACCCAATTGTCTGTTACTTCCTGATGTGTCAAGGGAAGAGCTGCAGCAACATCCTCAAGCCTGAGGGTCTTTTCCCAGCCAGTGAAAGGAGTCTGATCCAAGATAGGGATACCAAGTAAATCAGAGAACTCTTCCAGGGTAGGGACCAGCTGGAAGTCTTGGAAGGTGAAGCACTGGTACAGAGGGTCATAGAACTGGGTCAGAACACTCATCAACTGTTGATCCTGCTTCGCAGTGACTAAACTGAGAAGAGAACCAGGCCTCTGGATGAAGGAGGTGGTATTTGGAATTCTGCTAACCAACTCTTCAAGCAACTCAGGTGAGTGAACAAAGTTGAACCGGATAGTATTCCTTCGCACAGGCATCATGGTGTCCTACAAAATAGAGCAAAGATGAAACCCTCTTGTCTTTGAAATGGTCAGTCCTTATGCAGGATGTATGCAATGCTCATGATGTTATGATGCTATGATAAAGCACACCACAAATAGATACCAAGGCAAACATGGTAAGGCACACAAGTCACACAAAGCAAACCCTTAAAGTTTAGGCCAGCATGAGGTCTAGGTACTACCCTCTTTCAGTTTGTTGGTTCATACCTGTCCTAATCAAAAGTAACCGGGTTCTTAGAGTATCCCAATATCATTGGCTACCCTCAATCGGTCATAACTCCAGCATCGCAATCTTTTCTTGCGGCCAGAACCATCACGAGAGTTTAGCCTCAATGGGCGTAGCATACTGCTACTGTTCTAAAGGCCAAGTTGTGTCAATTAAGGTTCTAAGGTCTGTTGGTGCTTAATGACTCCTTGGAAGACCCATATTCTCCTCGTTACGACACAAGGGATATCGGTACAGACCAAGGTGCCACACCAACGTAGCCACTGCTTCACCCATGTCGGTCTACTCCGGACAGGTCCCTTACAGCTTATGCTACCTAAACAGGGTATCCCCAGATCCGGGTTAGGATCTATGAAACTCCGATGCAACCCACAATTTTAAAGCAGACAAGGAAAACAATTGAAAACACAGTTATGAACTAGCCCTAAGGTACACCTCACTTTATAAAGTATCCCCAGCAGAGTCGTCAGTTCTGTGATCGGTGGATCTGGAACTGACTGTTTAACGCTGGTTCGCGAAATGTCGTGGGAAGCAAGAGTCGCCACCGTCTTTTATTTTCTCCCAATGGAAAGGACAAAAGCACAGAAAAATTCCTTAAAGAGATTGCTCTCGGTTCGGGAGGTAGATTATAGAAAGGGAAGGTGTTAGCACCCTTTCTATCCATGGTTATCCATGGGCTCTTAGATACTTGCTCAATGTGTTTTCAAAAATGGTTTGTTTGCTTTTCAACTGTGGGTTTAAAAAGTTTCTTTGAAAAATTTCAGTTCGACTCGTACGTCAGAGTGTTTGAAAAATTTGCTTTGAAAGCTTTTGAAAAGTGTCGGTGTGAAAAGATTTTTGTTTGTTTTTTGAAGAGAGCAAGTATCTACGAGAACCTACCTACCCTAAGGAATTCGTCTGTGTAAATGTCCTTTAAAGTAGTGCCATCCCACCATTGAGAGGTAGGTAGCACCACCGTTGGAGGTGTTCGGGTCAATTCGAGTTTGTAGGGACATGGTGATCACCAGAGCAATGGGAAGACACCTTAGAAGCTACCCTCATGCCAGGTTCCCGGATCATGAGGACTTACTAAGACGTCCTCTACTCGACGATCACCTTTCGAGGCAAGGCAACAGTGAGGCGTACCCTAGGGGTGGTGTGTGAATTGTGTGTCATTTTCAGTTTATTGTCTTTTGTCATGTTATTAGTGATCTACGTTTTGATTTTATTTTTGGCATACATTCTTTCATGTTATGGTTTAATAGTTAAAAGTGCGGAAATTTAAAGTGCGGAAAGGATAAAGGTCCTACGCTATTACAAGGGCGCGGGTCTACAACGCCAAATTAATCCAGACCCGATTTAAAATAAATTGCAGAAAATAAATGTCTAATAGCTATTACATGGCTTTGGTACAATTACATTACATTTACATCAAAAATAAATAAAACGCGCGAAAAAAAGGAAAATACGACCGAATGCGAGGGCGTTGGACCCCTTAAGGAATTAAAATGAAATTAATAGAATAATTAAATTAAATAAAAGAAATGACTTATTTTTATGTTTTTTTTATTTATGACAATTAAAGAAAATTTAAACTAATTAAAAGTCAAGTAATTAATTCTAATTTTAATGGTTTTTAATTTATTAAAGAAAACGCATTAAAGTTAAAACCTAGAACTTAAACTAAATTAATTATGAAATTTATTTACAAAAATTAATGATTAATGACAAAATATTCAATTAATTAAAAAAAGGGAAAAAAGTATTAAAGACCTATTTTTGTTATTTTTTGGTTTATTATGAAAAAAGAATTAAATTACCTAAGATTAAATCTAAATTAATTACATGCAAATTTATTTATGAAAATTAATACTAAAATAAAATTATTTTTTTATTTTTATCTTTTCTGATTTTTTTTATGAGGTTTTATATTTTGCAAGAAAAAATAATTAAATTAAAATAATGAAGCAAATAAAATAATAATTGAAAAAAAAAAAATATGAAGAAAAGAATTGCAAACCCAGGGGGGGGGGGGTTCAGGCCCCAATTAGGAGGTGTGATCCAAGAAGCTGGCCCAATAAGCTTGCAATTCGTTGACTTTTCCATGCATTATGTGGCATGTTGACTGGGGGTGTAACGTGTTCGTTGAATCCACGCCTTTGATCTGGTTCTAACATGCACGTGGATGGATAGATGAGGAGGACGTATGGTAGTCCTTAAGATTGTGCCTGCATAGGAATTTGGATTGAAAAATAATATGGCAAATATACAGACCTGGGGTTCGAACCCAGGTCTTGGATGTTGAAGCGTTAAGCGTTTGCCAGCTGAGCTACGTGCACATTCAAATATATTATGACAAATAAATAACAAGAAGAAAAACGAAAGCATTAGTGGTTCAGCGCGCGAATTTTCAAACGCACCTACCACCGTTCGCCACGACTCCATCTTTCTCCTCATCCCTGTAACACAAACACAAAAGCAACGGTTTTGGATGCGTTGCATTAGGCAGTTTTGGAGAAAATAGCGAATAGCTCATCTCTAAACATAAATTAGGCGCGAGGGTTGGGATCTCTTCGTCCAGGCTTGCTCAGTTGAATGGTGGTGGCCTGGAGTCCTGATTTTTCCTAATTTGAGAAACCCCAATTTCAAGCTTCTGTAAACCCTAACAGTTGTCAATGGCAAATCTCCAAATATGGCATGAAAACGAAATTAAACTACATGATTAGCTTCAGAATACGTTAGTTAACATGAATGCATAGAAAAAACATAATGAAAATGTCTGAATGTGAAAACACGATTATGCATTTTGTTTGACACAGCTTGAATCCATGGTACCAATTCTGAGCGTTTTGATGGATGTTAATGATTGAGAATCGTTCAGAAGTCTTCAAGGAAGCTATTGGAACAAGAATGGAGGCTTGAAATGACCTGCAACCACGATTTCAGAATTTGACTTTTTTTGTAAAAGTGTGAATTTGTTGTATGCAATAGGACGCAGCTTCGTGTGTAAAATCTTGTTCTGATCATTTGTATATACCCTAGCAATATGTTTGGATGGGAGTTATGGTCCATAACACCTTGCTTTGATGGTTTGGATTTTCACATAAACCACCATTATCAACTTTCCAATTTTGCTTCATTTTGAATTTTTGCCTTGATTAAGCCTTAGCACGAAAAATGGTAGGCACATAATGGTGTTTCAAGGCTAGTTAAGGCCTAATATTCCCTCTTAAATCAATTTTTGAATTCCTTTTGATTTTAAAAGATTTAAAACTAATTAAATCCAATAAAAATCAATAAAAATGAAAAAATTAATAAAAAAAATCTGAAATAAAAGGTGGGACACGTGGGAAGCATGAACAAGTCAATTCAAGTGGAAAAAGTGGGCCCCTTTTGTCAAAAATGAGATTTCAAGGATAAATGATTTTGGCCATTTCACAAAAATTTCCCAACTTCTCCAATGCATAACTTGCTCAATTTTTAAGCTTTGCTCATGTTCTTGGACATTTTAGAAAGGTCTTGAAGTCCTCTAAACAATGTCTTTGGTCCCATGTCATTTTGATTTACCAATCTCAAGTTATGGCCTTTGACTTAAAGTCCCTTTTTGTTGACTTTTGAAAATGACCTATAATGTTGAAATTGATAACTTTTTGTGAGAGCATTTCTTGTATTTGAAGTATGAAGATGAGTTGTAGGAAATGTCTTTATCTTCAAAATGAGCTTTGGATGGAATTTTTCTGATAATCCATGTGAAAGTTATGCCCTGGTCAATTTCAGTTGACTTTTTCAACTGTCCAAAAATAGAAACTTTTGTGTCTTGATGATTTTTGAGCCAAGTTTTGAGAATCATGATCAAGCATTGATCAAATGATGTTTGTGGCTTCAAAATGAGATGTTGACCAAAAATTTGAACTTTTGACTGCCAAATGACCATTTTGCCCCTACAGTTGACTGTAGTGCAATTTAGGGTTTTGACTGTGCAATTTTGAGCTGAATGTCTTGAAACTTGATGTGAGGATACTTGACCATATTTGTAGGCATGTGAGGCTTGATTGGGCCCTTGAAAACTTCAGCTTCCTTGTGAGAACCAAAACCCTAGTTTGACTGGCTTCAGGAGGGTGGTTGACAGTGTAGCCTTTGAGTAGACTTGAACCAATTGTGGATGATTCTTGTCAAAACTTTGAAGGTTATGGGAGGGCAAATTTTGGGGTACAACAATAGGCATCAACAAGGCATAAGCCTTCATCTCAAAATTCGTCAATACAGGCCATCTCAACGAGCATAAGCTCCATCTAAAAAATGCAACGTATGCGACACAACCATGAATGTAATAACAACACCCAAGTTAATAACATCTCAAATCATCTCAAAAACATCTCAATTAACATCTCAAAAGCATCTCAAAATAACAACATCTTAAATGCATCTCAATGTCTCGTCATCAACATCTCATATCATCAAAATAATTTATTAAACATCATTTATTTATTATAAATCATAAAACATCATTTATTTATTATAAATCATCAACAGAACATCATGAATAACTTCTCACTAACAACTCAATTGTACATTAAGTCCACAGTAAGTCACCACTGCTATTCTGTAACTCTAACGTCATTATTGTCACTATCCTACTATTATAGTTCAAACAGCGACCTTTAAGCATCTAACTTCCACATTCTATATGGAAACAACGTAAAGACCAACACAACTTCTGACCAGAACAACTTCTAACCAACTCAGATTCTAACCAACACAACTTCTAATAACACAACTTTTGACCAATACAACTTCTGGCCAACTCAACTTCTGACCAATACCACTTCTGGCCAACTTAACTTCTGACCCATACAACTTCTGGCCAACTCAACTTCTGACCAATACAACTTCTGGCCAACTCAACTTCTGACCAATACAACTTCTGGCCAACTCAACTTCTGACCAATACAACTTCTGATGACACAATCTTCTGACAACATAACTTCTAACCAATACACCCTCTACCATCAGAACTTTTACTTTCTAATAATCCAACACAACTTCTAACAGTGTACTTATAACGTCAGAGCTACTACTTTCTATTAATCCTACTATTTTAATTCTTAGCCTGATATCAACCTAACTAAGAACAGTACGACTAACTCCATCTCCAAATTAATTCAGTGTTCTAAAACGGTAGCGCCTGGTATCAATTTGCCTAATTTTGCGTTTTTCATCACTGCAATATTCTGCATTTTCATCACTGCATTTCACTATGGGATTTGCGCTTAAAGCCCTAAAACTTAACATAATCGTGATAATTCATCACCTATGATTACATTATAATTCTACATCAATTGAACAACATCATGACATCAATATTCATCTAAAATTCATCAATTCTTTGTCATACAACAATCATAAATTCTCAATTCAAGAACAAGACAACAAACATCTCTAACCCTATATACCAATCATCATAAACCCAATTATAGAGTCAGAACTCCACCCTTACCTTGGATTGAAGGTCGCTCTACAATTTCTAGTTGAATTCTCGTTCTTGCCGTTTTCCACTTTCTCTAGCAGCTTGCACGTTCTTTCTCAATCCTCATTCTTCTAATACCTCTTCTTTCTATTCTATTCCAACAACAATAAAATAACCTTATTATTCTATTATTCTTTATTGGGCTTAAAACCAACACACCCCCTTATTACTTCTATTCCTTTAAAAACAAGCCCACATCAAATAATAATATTATAAATCCAATTAATTATAACACCACTTCACAAATATTCCAAAAATAATTTAACTAAATAATTAATTAAATTACGGGTGTTACAATACCTCTCTTCTTCATGGTGCGGGTATGAAGACAATGTAAGATGTCTACCAATAAGGTAGGTACGAGATTGCGAGAGAGAAAGACTTTGATGGGGTTAACATCTATGAATTGGTCCGAGTTGGGGAACAGAACCAAACCATAAATGAGAAGATCCAGGATGTCTTCAAAAGCTTGGAAATCCATGTCGTACCAGAGTGGACGAGCCTTTTCCAATAGAAACTTGGCTAGGAAACCTTTAACCCCGCTTCTCGTCTCCCAATTGGCTATGACGTCGGCTATTTTCATATGCAAAGCCTCGACGATGACTTCAAGTTTTGGAATCCCTTCCAGACCGGTGAATGGTATCTGATCAAGCACAGGTACCTCTAAGAGTAGAGAGAACTCTTCCAGTGTAGGTACCAACTGATAGTCCGGGAAAGTGAAGCAATGATGTACGGGATCAAAGAATTGGAACATCACATACATCATCTCTTATTGGAAACTGGATGTAGCCAAACTGAGGAGTCGACCGAATTTCTTGGTAAAAGGAGAATCCCTGGGCACTCTTGAGGCTAACTCTTGAAGCTGAGGGTGTGCTTTTACAAAGCTGATTTAGATGGTGTTCCTTCGGACGGAGTTCATGACCTACAAAACAAAAACAAAGATAAATTTCTAAATCCTTGAAATGGTTAGTGAGCATGCGTATGATACTCACGATGTTTATGATGTTATGTATAAGTAGATATATACACACAAAGCAGACAAGTCCCTATGTTTTAGGCTTGCATGAGGTTTTATAGGTAAGTACCCTCTTGAAGTTTAGTTGGCTCAACCTGTCATAGTAATAGTGATCGGGTGCTAAAGGATCTCAATATCACCGACCTTTCTCTTAGGCATTGTCTCAGCACAATCAATCTTTCCTTGCGTCCGAGGTATCCCAAAAGTCCAGCCTCAATGAGTGTAGTATCGAGTATCAACCAATTTTCAGCTTTACACCGAAACCAGTTATCTCACTACGTCCTAACGACCATGTTTGTTCAATTAGGGTTCTAAAGTCAGTTAGTGCTTCATGACGCCACTCAGCGGCCCTGTATTCTCCTTGATTCACCACGAGGGATACCGGTACCCACAAATGTGTCACACTAACGTAGTCATTGTTTCAACCATATTGGTCTACGCCATACAGTTTCCACAATCTATTGCTACTTACCTAGAAAGGTGTCCCAGATCCGAGTGGAGGATCAAAGCAAGCCCAAACAGAGAACCATAATGTAAAGTATACAAATCAGACAAATAAAGCAAATAGATATGATCTAACCCTAAGGTAACCCCACTTTAAGAATTTCTTCCCCAGCAGAGTCGACAGTTATGTGGTACGGTGGGAGAACTGACTTGATTGTTTTGCGTTTGTGTTTGCAAATGTTGCGGTTTAGCAAGAGTCGCCACCGACTTTTCTTTTATCCAAAAGGAAAGGTGAAAAAGTACAAGAAAGACCTTTAGAGATATTTTCTTGAGTTTAGGGGGTAGATTATGAAAAGGGAATGTATTAACACCCTTTTCATCTATGGTTTTCCATGGGCTCTTAGTTGCTTTCTAGATCACTTGCTTTTGTTTGAATGTGTGCTTTGTGATATGGGTTTTGAAAGTATTTTGAAAATGTGACTTTGTAATGGTTCTCGTCTCTATAAGAACGCATACAAAGTGTTTGTTTCGAAAATGTTTTCAAGAAAGTGTTTGTGAGATGTGTTTTTCTAAAGTGATTTTGAAAAGGGTTTCCTTTGTAATGGCTCTCGTTTCTATAAGAACGCGTACAAAGTGTTGTCTTTTAAAAATGTTTCAAAGTGAGAGTGTTGGTGTATAGAATGTTTTTGTTGTGAGTAAGCGAGCAACTAAGAGCGAATCTACCTACTTAAAAGGTCTTAATTTTTCTTTTCCTCCTCCTTTAGACGTTGTTATCTTACCATTGTTTTGGTAAGAAGCCTCATTGTTGGATATGTAAGGGACGAGTGTGGGTCATTTGTATAGTCATAGAAGGCAACCTATGGGACATTTTAGCAATGTCGTTTAGGGACTAGATCTTTTATCAAAGGCAACATCGAGGGTCATCGAGGGTATTTGCTAAAACGCCCATGTTCGAGGGACATGACTATTTTTACGATAGGCAACAAAGTGAGATTACCCTAAGGGCGCATGTGTGCAAAGTATATTTTATTGCATGCATTTTAGTCTTGTTTAAGGTTGTCTATTTGTTATTTTCATGTCTTGCCATACTACCCTTAATTACTAGCATTTATATTTGAAAGTGATAAATTGTAGAAATGTAATCTCCTACATTATTATAATATTTTAGGGATGGGGGTACATATTTATGAATGGGGTTACAAATAAAATTAAATCCTAAATTACTATTACAACTATATTGAAATGTACAGTATAAGAAAGAAAAATGATTTGTTTAGAAAAATGTTTTTGTCTCAATGAAAAAAGAAATAAGTTAATAAAAGAAAGAAAATATTTTTATGTCTTTTTATGTTAATAAAAGAAGAGTTAATATTAAAAATGATAAAAGGAAAAAAAAAAAGATAGGAACAACGTGCTGCTGCAAGCAAAACAACAAGGATCAGAAGTTCTAAAGTCAGGCGCGTGGTGACTCAGAAGAAAGCGTTAGTGGGTATCAGAAGTTCTGAGTTGGTGAACTCTGAGGTCCTGCAAGGAATATTAGAGGGGAAACACAAAAGTTTTGGGTGGTATTCAGAACTGGACCACAAGTCAGAAGTTCTGTATTACACTAAAACAGTGGGTAAAACCCCATAAATTCAGTGTATTGTCAGCATGTGAAAATCAGAAACTATGAGTGTTTGAAAACAGCGAATAGAAACATCAGAAGTTCAGTGTATTTGACATGTAAGGAGAACTCAGAAGTTTTGTACTGTGTTAGAACAGTGAGTGAATCAGGAAGTTCTATGTGTTAGAATAGTGAGTGAAAAACAGAAGTTCTGTGTTACATTTCAATTCTTTCCTTATATCAATCAGCACAATGATAACTTATTCAGTTTTCAGCAAATAGCAAATCAGAAAGATAAACAACACAACAGTTTATGAAAGTTCTGATCCTGGTCCTGAGTCTAGCCTTAATCAGGAAGTTCTGATCCTCGGTTTTTCTAATTACATAGTGATATGGACAACATCAATACTATGATATCTATATGTTTAATGATGTTCTGAGTGAAAAGGTGTTGTACCCCAAAATTTGCCCTCTTTTCATACACGCATATCATTGGTTTTATGGTTATGGAATAAAGGTATATTTATCAAGCTTCTTCAGGTTACAAGTGACGTTTATTTCGCCAATGGATGTTCTCAGAGTATTTTCTGTGATGAAGATCAGTTTGCTGTTTTGCAATGATTCGGGGTTCAAAGATTCACAAGTCCAACCCGGTGTGTCATATTCATGTTTTCTTTTGCTAAGATATCTCTGATAATGTATTCTCAAATTTAGGTTCGGCTCAAGAGTTAATTCTTTAAACAATGTCTCTGAATGTGTGAGTTTTCTCGAAGAAATATGGTGAAAAAGTGTGCTGAAAGTGCAGATTTTACGCACAAAAAAATTCATAACTTGAAGATCGTGGCTTGTTTTGAACACGTTCCGGTGGCCAAAATTCCATCTTGATGTCATCTACGTTTTCATATCTCACGGATGGAAGCCAATTTCGATCAGAAGGTCTTCAAAAATGCATATTTATCAAGTATTTTCGTACAAAAAATTGGTGATAGAAGTTTATTTGCGTCATGTTCAGAAAATCATAACTTGGTCGATTTTCATCGTATCGAGCTGGTTCCGGCGCCAAAATTTCATAAATTGAGTTGGCTAAGATTTCACAGTAGGTATTAAGTTCGAACGGTATCCAAAAGGCCTTTTTTTTTCTCATAGTGCAGGTGACGCGCTGTAAATCCTAAATACTGAATATTATTTTATCTGGGTCGAAACTTCGAAAATTCATAACTCGGTCAATTTTTATCGGATCGGGCTCATCTTTTTACACAAGGTCACTGACTCAGAGATCTACAACTTTGCTTCCAAAGTCGAGACCGTATTATGCTCCGATCAATACCAGTTCTTTATTGAAGAACGTGTGAGAGTCGACACTAGAGCCCAAAATAAGTTTGTCTGAGCTAAAAATTAAAAAATTCACAACTAATTCACCGTTTATCCGATTGAGTCCATTTTCGGACAGGAGTTAGTTCTCGATTTCGGCTACATTTTGTTTTCACATTTCAACTTCAAAAATTGCACTTAAGCCCCTGCAATTTAGCCTGGAATGTGACGGACTCAAGTGAATATTGGAGGCCCAATTGCACATTCAAAACCAATTTTTTCTCTAATTTCCATTATATAATCTCATTCTTTTCACAAAAAATAAGGAGGGGACGAAAAAAAACCTTTGCCACAATGCTGTTAGAATATCAAATTCTTTCAAGAACCCTAAAACCTTTAAATCTTTATTACAAACCCCCATCTCACTACAAACAAGCCATCCTTATTAGAAACTCACATCTCACTACTTCTCCAGTAAGGGTAAGGCTGGTTTGATCTCCATGATCAAAAGGGCATAGAAGCATTCATCTCACTACTTCTCCAGTAAGGGTAAAGCTGGTTTGATATCCATGATCAAAAGAGCATAGAAGCATTCATACTGCCCATATCAGTTTTAACATTAAAAAATATTTATATATTTATTTTCTTTGAATTTCATGATATAGTTATTTATGTAATGTGTTCATGAGATTCAACACTGCAGATTTAGACAGGGTCTCATGCAGGTTCATTACAGAACGTTGAGGACAAAACACAAATGGCTAAAATAGAACAACCACCAATGCATGACGAGGCAGACATCCTGAGAAGGTTAAGGGTGTGGGTTCAACAACCACCCCTATTGGTTTTGGTTTTCTTCCTATATCTATCATTTTACCTATTTTTTATTCTTTCTGTTTAAAACTTTTTTTTCATAAAACTTAACATTTTTCACAAACCTTTGATTTTTCATAATAAACTCGAATAATTAATTTTAAAGTTTTTTTAATCTAATTTTAGGTTTTAAATTAATTTTTGGTTCAACAACCACCCATGACATTTGCATTATTTTTATTTTCTAACCCTATTTTTCATTGATGTTTCTTCCCTTATCTATTTTTTGGCAAATTTAATCTTTTTATTAATCATTAGACATAAACTTTTTTTAAACCTTTTTTTAATTAAAATTAATTAGGTTTTAGATTTTTTTTAATTAACCTTTTTTTTTAAATTAACCTTTTTTTATTAATTAAAATTAATTAGGTTTTAGGTTTTTAATTAAACTTTTTTTTTCCAAAACTAACCCTTCTTTTTAATTCAAACCAATTAGGATTTAGGTATATAATTAACTTTTTTTCAAAATTAACATTTTTTACTAATTAAAATTAATTAGATTTTTTAGGTTTATTTAATTAATTATCATAAATTACTTTTTCATTAAAAAAATCACCAAAAACATTAACTTAGAATTTTAAGTTTTAATTTTTCCTTAATTTCTTTTTATTTATTCTTTTACATTTTAATTTCTAGAAAAATTGTATAGGTCACATTATCAATGTAATAACGTAGATTTATCTTTTCTCGCATTTTTTCTAACTATATAATTGCTCCGAGGTTGTAATAGTAATTAGGGTTTAAATTCCGCATTTTTATTTTCAGTCCAAAATAATTATGTATCTGCAAAAGCCTTGTAATAGCTAGGACTTTAAACTTTCTGCATTTTATTTTCGCAAACTATAAACTGCTTAGATGTATGTTAATAGGATTGTATGGAAAGATTAACTGAAAATTAACCTGGTAGATCACCTAATGTGTAAAGATTAAATAACTGAAATCAAACACATGCACATGCTCACTCCTAGGGTTTGCCTCACTTGGTTGCCTCGGAAAACAATGGTCATGTCTCTCGAACGTAGGGATACCCTAGCAAAGATCCTTGGTTAAAATCATCATAAAGATCATGATCCCTCAATGTCCCTCGAAGTTGCCTACGATATATGATCTTGTCCTTTGATGTTGCCTACGGATATATGATGACAGTCCCTTCAAAATGCTAATGTATCCTTACATGTTGCCTTCAATGACCATTTCGTCCCTTTCGAATTGAACCTTACAATTCCAACAACGGTGTTACCTATTTCTCAATAGTAGGATAACGTTGTCTAAAAGAAACAAGAATAGAAACGACCTTTTTTCGAGTAGGTAGATGCTAGTAGGTACTTGCTCAAATCAAAACTTTTCACACTTACACTTTTCCAACAAACTTTCAAAACAACTTCGTAACACTCTTGAGGACAGAAGCAAGGGTTAAAACAAAGTAAAACAAAAAACTTTTCAAAACACACACAAGCAATTTAAAAAGATGAGCAAGTACCTAAGAGCCCATGGAAAACCATGGATGGAAAGGGTGCTAACACCTTCCCTTTCTATAATCTACCCCCCGTACTCAGAAACATCTCGAAAAAGGTTTTTTATGTTCTTTTTTCCTTTTCCTGATTGGATAAAATAAAAGTCGGTAGCGACTCTTGCTTACCGCGACATTTTGCGAGAAAAAAAACGCAAAACGCAAACCAGCATTCAAACAGTCGGTTTTGCCATCATATCACAGAACTGGCGACTCTGCCGGGGAAATTTTATAAGTGGGGTATACCTTAGGATCTAGTTCATCATAATTGCTTCTCTTGGTTGCTTTGTTTGCTTTACTTTTAAGGATTTTTGTTTGGGGTTACTATAGATCCTAACCCGGATCTGGGGACACCTTTTAGGTAAGTAGCAATAAATTGTGAGGGAACTGTACGGCATAGACCGATACGGTTGAAGCAGTAGCTACGTTGATATGGCACATTGGTTGGTACCGGTATCCTAAACGAGGAGAATACGAGACCGCTACGTGTGTTGTTAAGCATCAACTGACCTTAGAACCTTTAATCGACCAACTTGGCCATTAGAAAGTAGTGAGATAGCCGGCCTTGGTGTAAAGCTGAGAACTGGTTGATACTCGATGCTACACTCATTGAGACCATACTCTCGAGATAGTTCCGACCGTAAGAAAGGATTGCGTGAGCTGAAACCATGACCGATGGAGGATGGTCAGTGATATTGAGACCCTCTAGAACCCGGATACTTTTATCTAGGACAGGATGAACCAATTCAATTTCAAGAGGGTGCTACCTTAAAACCCATGCAAGCCTAAACCTAAGGCTGTTTTTGTGACCTGTGTGCTTTCAACTTGAACTACTTGTACAATTTTATCATCTGATAACATAAATTCCTTGCAGGTTTTGTTTACAGTCCTTATCCAATAACTTGGATTTCTTGCAGGGTTTACTTGCTTACATCATCTCGCACTTTTTCTTAAACGCATAACATACACGTCATAACATCATGCCTTAACATTTCCTTAACCATTTCAAGGATCTCAAGGGTTTATGATGCAGGTTATGGTAAATCAGACGTCTAGTAAGGGGCAAGGGGATTTATTTTCCTCTATCCAATGTCGTATAGAGATCAAAACACGATAACTTGAGTCAGGGGCTATGACCCACTTGATATGGTGAGCTTGACTCTTGAAGAAGGACTCTCAACAACACGAAGTTTCTTCAATCAAGCTGCAATCAAATTCTAACAGTTTCTTGTTTACCCCGTGAGATCCTTGAAAATATTGCATACATATATCATACATATCATTGCATAACAGGTCTTCCAGTACAGGTCTCTCATGTTCTCGCTGTTTATTTCAGCAATGGCTCTCAAACAAGACAACAGAGATCTTCAAACTCAAGAAGCTCAGTTCAAGGACATATTCCTAAACTTATCCAAGGGGCAGGAAGAGTGGAAAACACTTCTCGTTGGGAACTTGGTCAATAAAAATCCTGAAGACAATAAGGACGAACGACTGGAACAACTGCAAGCTGAGGTAGGTGCAATGAGAACCCAGATGCTGGGGCAGATGGCTCTTATCTAAGGCCTAGCCCGAAGACAAGAAGAGCTGAAAGCCATCATCAACCAACTTCATCAAGACGGATACAAAATTATGAAGCAAACAGTCGAGGTCGGGGACCAAGTCATTGATCAACCTCCAAGAAGACAAAAGGTTGGTTTGGTGAAAAGTGGACCTTTCCAAATTGCTACTACATCATGGGTCCAACAACAACCTCGCAAAAAACAACGGGTTAATCAGAGTAAGTCGGATATGCCCAAAAGGCGGTTTACCAAACTTAACATGTTGTTGTCTCAAGCTTTGCAACACCTGTTAAGGATGAATCTGATTACGTTGATAGGACCTCATCTGAATCCCAAGACTTCTTCGCCTAACTACAACCCTGATGCAAGGTGTGCATATCACTCCAACAGTCTGGGACATGATATTGACGACTGTTAGAGGTTGAAATACAAAATTCAAGACCTGATTGATGAAGGAGCATTGGAATTCACACAAGATGGTCAACTGGAATGTTTCTGTCAATCCTCCAAGGCTCACTATTTAAAGTGACAAGTTCTGACAAGAGAGGCTTTTGTTCATTAGAATTTTCAATTTGTAATTTTCTTTTGATTGTTCAAACATCTATTCGTGTCAAACTTTGTTACTTTATCAATGCATTGCATATGTCTGTTTTGAATCAATTCATTCGTATTCACTATATTTAAATTGCTTTCCTTTTTGTGATATTCAACTCTCGAACAAAAGCTCTGAGCCTTTAGAGGGAGGATGACGAAAACGATATCAAAATCTCTACAGTATGCTTTTAAACAGACCCTGCTGACGATGTACATGTGTTGTTTTAAATCCTAAACAGTAGAGTTATAAGGAAGATAATCCCTAGTCAACCCCTTTGAGCCAAAGAAGTAGGAGTTTTTATTTTCACACAAATTAAAACCCTTCATCACAACCTGAGGCAGGGTAGTTTTCTCAGTTAATCTAGGTGCACAATGAATGGCTTCAAAGACGTCCTTCCAAAACAAAAGACAGTGATTGTTCCCTATAATCGTCAAGACAGGCAGTCATTATCTCTCAAAATAAAAGCCCGTTAAGTCAAAACCTATGAAGGAGACTTAAGAAAAAACACGGGGGCATCCCGCTGACTGTAATCACAAAAAGAAACAGTTCAGACAAAAAAGAGGGATAGTAAAATCAAAAAGAAAGAGGTCCTACAAACCCTCAACAACAAAAAATGACTGCCTATTCAAAATAAACTGTCAGTATCCGAACCATCACTGGAATATCAGAGCAAAGACTCAAACAGGATCTAAATGCACAATTAACTGAGTATAGGATCAAAGAACATCACGAAGAATGGGTGGGTACAAATAAATTTTGAGCCTTTATCCTTTGTTTCTTGAACCGTGAACCAGGCCACGTTATGAACCTTAAAAGTCCTAGTTGAAGCATGGGTTAGTTCGAAAGCATACTATTACAAAAGGTATCCTGACTCCTGTAGGACTTGCTGTAAATCCCTAGTTGATATCACATTTTACAAAATTTGCATGTTTTACTGAAAAATGCATTTTCAAAAATTTCAAGACAGACATAAGCTTTGTATTCTTAAAATATTATTATTTGCATATGACTATTTGTTCAACAGCATAGAGATTCGCATGACGAATATCTAGTGAACAAAAAACCTTCTCAATAAAAAGGATCACCTCAAATGGAAAAACACTTCCAACCAAGGGGCACGGCATGGTCATTGTCCATCATTTGGGGCAGTCAAGTCAAGATTCAAGGAATCTCTCAAAGATGCCAAATAGTCAGGGGCAGATCTCCATTTGAATCACTTGGGGCATTCGACATGAATTCCGACAATGAATCATGTACGATAAAACAAACATCTTTTGGCAGTATGGAAACACTTACTACTATGGACAGTGATGACTCCCTACATCCTGAGAGCGTGGACATAGTCAGAAAATATTGCGCATGAAAAAAGACCCGTTAGGTTGACACCTAGGCCAAAATAAGGGAATCCCGGCGAACCAAAAGGGTTCGGGCAAAAGTTAGAGATATACATAAATAAAAAATTTTGTACACCCGGCAAGTCGAAAACCTGAAAAGGCGGCTTGGGCAAAAAAGGGTATCCCGGTGGACTGAAAACCCGAAAGGGCGGTCCAGGCAAAAGTTAGGGATTTAAAACGTACGACTATGTCCCGTCACCTATCTATCAGTGGAAGAATTATACCTTGATCAGCATTCATCAAGAGCACCGGAATTCAGATACAGTTCAGATACGCTCCAGATACGGATGCCATTATGATACTCATTCAGATTCATCTTTCAGATACAGTTCAGATACGCTCCAGATACGGATGCTATTCTGATACTCATTCAGATTCATCTTTCAGATACAATTCAAATACGCTCTAGATACAGATGCCATTCTGATACTCATTCAGACTCAGCTTTCAGATACAGTTCAGATACACTCCATATACGGATGCCATTCTGATACTCATCCAGATTCAACTTTCAGATACGATCCAGAGACGGATGTCATTCTGACACTCACTTAACACATGTTTCAAGTACAGTTCATATACGATCCAGAGACGGATGTCATCCTGACACTCATTAAATACATGTTCAAGTACAATCACGACATAGATCCATTCATAAAATCTCCGCATGTACTTTTTCCAGCATGGTACAAGGGGCAGAGACAGTTGGAAGCAAAGTCACTATCACATACACGCCCGTGATATTTATATTCCCCACAGAGTAAGGACAACCAAGGTCCGACCTCCGTATCCCCAAGCAGGAATTCCTTCCCCAGCAGGTTCCTTCAGAAAGCTGATATCTGCATTCCTCAGCCGAGTTTTATAACCATGAGCAGTTTATAAAGCCATCTCCCGAGCAAAGTCTTTTCTCTGGCAGCGGAAGCTCAATCTCCAACAGAGCTCTTCTCTCCAGCAATGGAATTTCATCCCCATCTGAGTTTATTTCTCCAAATCAGTAGATCTTCCAATAGAGTATCTCTCTTCCCCACAGAGTCATTCCCTCGCAGGATTATTCTCAGACAGAGTCTCCTCCGGCAGAATGTTCTCAAGCAGAATGGATGTAAATCCCCAGCTAATCATCTTCGGTCACTATCCCCAGTGAGAACGAAGAACTCAACTCCTTATACTCTCCAACAGCAGTCCAGGATTTATTCTCCCCTTCTAGAGAATATCACAAGAACATTGCATATCCATACATCGTAGTATTCACATATGTATCATACAACACAATCTCATTTATTTTGAGAACATCATTACTCAATACATTACATATATCATGACATACGACTAACTATTTACCTTTCAGGGAAAGATACAATCAAGTTCTCGCAAGTTTTCTCTAGTTTAGTCAAATCGATACTAAGATTTTTATTCCAGTTCAAGCTATGAAGCCCGGAAATCGACCGGATAATATCTTGATTTCTCCAAAATACTACAAAGCCTGGAATCGACCAGATAGTGGTACATCTTAAATTCAAGCTTTGAAGCCCGGAAATCGACCAGAAAACAGCTTAACCCTCAGCAAGTTATTGTGAAGCCTGGAAATTGACCAGATAGCAGTACAAGACACCATGAAGCCTGGAATCAATCATACAGTGGTATAAGACACCGTGAAGCCTGGCGCACGACCAGATAACGGTATAAGACACTGTGAAGACTAGAGCACGACCAGATAGCGGAAAAGGACATTGAAACCTGGGACACGACCAGATAACAGTATAAGGTACTGCGAAGCTTGGAGTTCTACCAAATAGCAGTTTACTCGGCCAATTACTATGAAGCCCGGAAATCGACTGGATATTAGTATGCCTTAAAATCAAGTTGAAAACCGGATGCGACCGGATAACCACTTGGTTCCTTCTGAAGCCTGGAGCACGACCAGATAAGAATTGAAAAATTGCAAAGCCTGGAGCACGACCAGATAACAGTTCATTTTCACCTCCTCAACTAAGAGTTAATTCCCCAGTAGATTAACGAACAACTGAAGCTCCTAAAATTCTATTTCTCCCAAGACAGAGACCAACATTCCTCAGCAGATTCCTCCTCAACGGTAGGAACAAGAATTCTCATCAAAGGAATATCTCGGGAAATCAACATCTTCTAGATGGCATCTTTAAGCCCATCTCTGACGATTCTCCGTCATATCTTCCGGATGGCATCTTTAAGCCCATCTTCGGTGACCTTCCGTCATCTCCTCCAAATGGCATTTGTAAGCTCATTCCCGATACTACCTACATAGTCAAGCATCATTATAGACGAGTGCAAATTTTTGGGCACTCTAGTGTTCAATCATCTTCCACCTTCAGATCACGAAAGGCAGACGAGCCAATCTAAATCTTCAAGTTTAAGAAGATTGAACAGGGGCAACTGTTGTACCCCAAAATTTACCCTCTTTTCATACACGCATATTATTGGTTTTATGGTTATGGATCAAAGGTATATTTATCAAGCTTCTTCAGGTTACAAGTGACGTTTATTTAGCCAATGGATGTTCTCAGAGTATTTTATGTGCTGAAGATCGATTCGCTGTTTTGCAATGATTCGGGGTTCAAAGATTCACAAGTCCAACCCGGCGCGTCATATTCAGGTATTCTTTTGCCAAGATATCTCTGATAACATATTCCCAAATTTAGGTTTGGCTCAAGATTCAATTCTTTAAAGAAGGTCTCCGAATGTGTGAGTTTTCTCGAAGAAATGTGGTGAAAAAGTATGCTGAAAGTGCAGTTTTTACGCATAAAAAAAATTCATAACTTGAAGATCGTAGCTTGTTTTGAACCCGTTCTGGTGGCCAAAATTCCGTCTTGACGTCATCTATATTTTCATCTCTCACAGCTGGAAGCCAATTTCGATCAGAAGGTCTTCAAAAATGCGGATTTATCAAGTATTTTCGTACAAAAAATTGGTGACAGACGTTTATTTGCGTCATGTTTAGAAAATCATAACTTGGTCGATTTTCATCGTATCGAGCTGGTTCCGACACCAAAATTTCAAAAATTGAGTTGGCTAAGATTTCACAGGAGGTATTAAGTTTGAAAGATATCCAAAAGGCCTTCGTTTTTTTCTCAGAGTGCACGTGACGCGCCGAAAATCCTGAATGCTGAATATTATTTTATCTGGGTCGAAACTTCAAAAATTCATAACTCGGTCAATTTTTATCCGATCGGCCCCATATTTTTACACAAGGTTACTGACTCAGAGATCTACAACTTTGCTTCCAAAGTCGAGACCGGATTATGCTTCGATAAATACTAGTTTTTTATTGAAGAACATATCAGAGTCGACACTGGAGCCCAAAATAAGTTTGTTTGAGCTGAAACTTCAAAAATTCATAACTAATTCACCGTTTATCCGATTGAGCCCATTTTCGGACAGGAGTTAGTTCTCGATGTAGGCTACATTTTATTTTCACATTTCAACTTCAAAAATTGCACTTAAGTCCCTTCGATTTAGCCTGGAATGTGACGGACTCAAGTGAACATTGGAGGCCCAATTGCACATTCAAAACCCATTTTTTTCTCTAATTTCCATTATATAATCTCATTCTTTTCACAAAGAACAAAGAGGGAACGGAAAAAAAACCTTTGTCACAACGCTGTCAGAATATCAAATTCTTTCAAGAATCCTAAAACCTTTAAATCCTTATTACAAACCCCCATCTCACTACAAACAAGCCATACTTATTACAAACTCACATCTCACTACTTCTCCAATAAGGGTAAGGCTGGTTTGATCTCCATGATCAAAAGGGCATAGAAGTATTTATCTCACTACTTCTCCAGTAAGGGTAAGACTGGTTTGATCTCCATGATCAAAAGGGCATAGAAGCATTCATACAGCCCATATCGGTTTTAACATTAAAAAATATTTATATATTTATTTTCTTTGAATTTCATGATATAGTTATTTATGTAATGTGTTCATGAGATTCAACACTGCAGATTTAGACAGGGTCCCATGCAGGTTTATTATAGAACATTGAGGCCAAAACACAAATGGCCAAAATAGAACAACCACCAATGCATGACGAGGCAGACATCCTGAGAAGGTTAAGGGCGTGGATTCAACAATCACCCCTATTGGTTTTGGTTTTTTTCCTATATCTATCATTTTACCTATTTTTTATTCTTTCTGTTTAAAACTTTTTTTCATTAAACTTAACATTTTTCACAAACCTTTGATTTTTCATAATAAACTCGAATAATTAATTTTAAGGTTTTTTTAATCTAATTTTAGGTTTTAAATTAATTTTTGGTTCAACAACCACCCATGACATTTGTATTATTTTTATATTCTAACCCTATTTTTCATTGATGTTTCTTTCCCTATCTATTTTTTGGTAAACTTAATCTTTTTATTAATCATTAGACATAA
Source organism: Vicia faba (assembly GCA_948472305.1). Taxonomy (NCBI): domain Eukaryota; kingdom Viridiplantae; phylum Streptophyta; class Magnoliopsida; order Fabales; family Fabaceae; genus Vicia; species Vicia faba. The sequence continues at coordinate 1,498,165,940 of OX451736.1, forward strand.
ACATTTTTTAAACCTTTTTTTAATTAAAATTAATTAGGTTTTAGGTTTTTCTAATTAACCTTTTTTTCAAAATTAACCTTTTTTTATTAATTAAAATTAATTAGGTTTTAGGTTTTTAATTAACCTTTTTTTTTCAAAATTAACCTTTCTTTTTAATTCAAACCAATTAGGATTTAGGTATTTTAATTAACTTTTTTTCAAAATTAACATTTTTTACTAATTAAAATTAATTAGGTTTTTTAGGTTTATTTAATTAATTATCATAGATCACTTTTTCATTAAAAAAATCACCAGAAACATTAACTTAGAATTTTAAGTGTAAATTTTTTCTTAATTTCTTTTTATTTATTCTTTTACATTTTAATTTCTAGAAAAATTGTATAGGTTGCATTATCAATGTAATAGCGTAGATTTATCTTTTCTCGCATTTTTTCTAATTATGTAATTGCTCTGAGGTTGTAATAGTAATTAGGATTTAAATTCCGTATTTTTATTTTCAGTCCAAAATAATTATGTAACTACAAAAGCCTTGTAATAGCTAGGACTTTAAACTTTCTGCATTTTATTTTCGCAAACTATAAACTGCTTAGATGTATGTTAATAGGATTGTATGGAAAGACTAACTGAAAAATAACCCGGTAGATCACCTAATGTGCAAATATTAAATAACTGAAATCAAACACATGCACATGCTCACTCCTAGGATTTGCCTCACTTGATTGCCTCGGAAAATAATGGTCATGTCCCTCGAACGTAGGGATACCCTTAGCAAAGACCCTCGGTTAAAATCATCATAAATATCATGGTCCCTCGATGTCCCTCGAAGTTGCCTATGGTATATGATCTTGTCCCTCGATGTTGCCTACAAATATATGATGACAGTCCCTTCGAAATGCTAAGGTATCCTTACATGTTGCCTTCAATGACCATTTCGTCCCTTTTGAATTGACCCTTACAATTCCAACGATGGTGCTACCTATTTCTCAATAGTAGGATAGCGTTGTTTAAAGGACAGAAGTAAGGGTTAAAACGAAGTAAAACAAAAAACTTTTCAAAACACACACAAGCAATTTAAAAAGATGAGCAAGTACCTAAGAGCCCATGGAAAACCATGGATGGAAAGGGTGCTAACACCTTCACTTTCTATAATCTACCCCCCGTACTCAGAAACATCTCGAAAAAGGTTTCTTTTTTCCTTTTCCTGATTGGATAAAATAAAAGTCGGTGGCGACTCTTGCTTAACGCAATATTTTGCGAACAAAAAACGTAAAATGCAAACCAGCATTCAAACAGTCGGTTTTGCCACCGTATCACAAAAGGTATAGAGTCAGAAAGACTTACCTTGAACTTGGAACGTGTGTTTGGAACTTGAGCTGCTGCCTTCAGATATTCTGGAGTCAGCAAGAGCAACGAAGAGAAAATGTTAAGTTCTTTTACTTCAAGGGAAGAACAAGGTTTTTTTGTTTTTTGTTTGGGATTTCTGGATTTTTAAAAAGGTATCACAACTTTCTTTTCTCTCTTTTTGACGATTCTCTCTCCAAAAGCCAACCCCTTGCAAGTTTGATGGAGCCACTTATTTATAGATGAATTTGTTATGGTTTTGGGGGAAAAACAGATGGGATTTGAACTTTTGGCACACTATTCCATTGCTTTTTTGATCACAGCTTTTTGTATTTGGTGCAAATACAAAATTTAGGAAAATGCAGGCGTGAACTGGATTAACTGTTGGTTATAGTACTGTATTGTAGCAGTGCAGTAGGTTGTTTAAACGAGGTCTTGGGATTTGGTGATATTCTGATTGTAGAAGATCAGAAATGTAACCTCCAAATGCTGAGAGGGCATGTTCTGACTGGAGCGTTGAACATAGCCTCCATATGCTGAAGAATCATGTTCTGACTGAAGTATCATGTTCTGACCAAAGAGCATCGCTTCTGCATGTTCTGATTGAAGCGTCATATTCTGAACCGTATTTGCAACTTCTGACTGCACTTGCATAGAGGCTGGCTCAGAAGTTCTGAAGTATCATATTCTCTAGACACTTAGAAAATTTTCTAAATGTTTAGAAAATTTGATTTTCAAAGTAACTTCTGACTTTTGATTTTTGATGAACCAATTTCATGCCTTAATGAAATATGATTCTTGGAACTTGATTTTTGATTCAAAAGTCATAGTTTGACTCTTTTGGTGTGCAAATGACCATTTTGCCCTTGTGAACGATTTTCTTGAAAAAAATTGTAATTCAAGATTTGCAATTGGGTGGAAGCAAACCTAAGGGTCCAGGTTGATCCTTTGAGAAATGAGAGAGATAATTTTGGGGTACAATAACAACCATATCTGAAACCTGGTTGGATAACACATCAGAGGAATATCCATTTCTTTTATCCCTTGTCAGGGTACATAAATATCAAATCCTTCAATAAAAGAACAACGAACGACTGATTTTCCTGCAATATGTCGTTGGGGAGAAAAATGATTGTGCATTTATTGGTTGATTGCTATGAGGTTAAAAAGAAAAAGAAAAAAAGTGAGAAAATAAATGGAAAAAAAAGTGATAGAAAAAGAAAAGAGAAAAATTGAAAAAGCATTGAAAAAAGAAAAACAAAAAGAGTATGGAATAATGTTGTGTTGAATAAGTGATGTGTGTTGGTTTGAAATTTGGGATGAAGAAGAAGTTTGATTGAAATTCTATTGTTTGAAACTTTATGGAAGTAATTACTCCCTTAGGTTTAGGCAAGTTTTTGTTTCGATTAGCTTTAGGACTTATCACTTATTTGTTAACCAAGCCATATTACAATCTTGAAAAGCCCTTGATATTCTTGATTTTATATTTTCAATGTAAATTTTTGGATGAATGCATAATTTAGTCTGTTGTTTGCAACATTGTTGGATGGATGAAAATACCCCCATTTTTGTGTGTTTTCATCTACCGATGATTATGTTTGCTAGGTGTGATTCATTTGTGACCAAGTATTATTTTAGAATGTTTGGCATATTCTTTGTATTTAGCATTTGTTTCATGTTTATTTTATCGTCGTAGTTTAGTGGTAAGTATGTTTCTTCGTGTGTAGCATTTTTCATTTGAACCATTGTATTTGTATTCTGTTTTCAAAACTTGTTGATTTGTGATTCTCTGATTATAGTTTCTTTGTTCTTTGAGTATTTGACTTTGTTTGAGGACAAACAATGATTCAAGTTGGGGAGAGTTTGATAAGTGCAAATTGTAGTTATTTTTGTATATACTTTTTGTTGCACTTATCAAATATTTATGGTAAATATCAATTGAATAACCCAACTTTTTGCATATAAATACGTTTAGTTTGTGTATAATGTGTTTTCTTGTATAAAGTGTATTATTTGATAGTTTTGTATTTATTTTGTAGGTATTTGAGCATTGTTGAAGCTATAGGAATAAATCTCCAAGACGCAATTTTTGATAAATAAAGGAATAAGGCCAAGATTGGAAGCCATTGGAAGTTATGCAGAGAAAGAAAAATAAGTTGCCTTCCTGCCATGGATCGTCGGGCGAAAGGAAGTCGTCGTCGGGAAAAATTTGAAGTCAAATTTCCATCTTAGTTCTGCCATGCATTGCTGGGCGAAAGGGAGCATTGTTGGGCAAAAATAAGAAGAGTCGTTGGGCGATAAATTATGGTTGTCGGGCGACAATAGATATTTGTTTCAGTTAAGGACGTGGCTTTTCCTAGGTCTTATAAATATGAGTTATTGTCGGGCGACGCTTTTATATCGTTGGGCGATGGTTGGGGACCAGACTTTCTTTATATTTCCTTTTTGTTTCATTTGGGGGGTTATGGTTTTGGGGGGTGATTTTTGTTCTCCCAACTCCATCAACCTCATTTTTGTAGTGGATTAACTTAGATAACAATAATAGGGCTTTACTTATGGATGATTGAAGGTGGATTTCTTATTGGCCGACTCTGACAAACCAGAATATTTGTGGTTTATCTCTTCTCCTCTCTATGTATTTCTCTTTTGTTGGGTTTTATACATGTATTTTACTTTGAACTTATGTATATTTGTCGCCCATGGCATTATATAAAACTTGCTTTACAAATCTGTGTCGATTATTATCTTAGATTTTTGATCTGTGCTATGGATTTGAGTTGTTATAGACATATATTGCTTAGATTCTTATCTAGGATGATTATCTGCTAGTTTCTAAACTCTAGAGATAGATTTAGAGCTGACATCTACTTGGGTATCAAAGCTTAATGCCTCTGTGTGATTGTGTTATGCTGAGAGATTGTCGGTGTGATTACATAGTTATCTTCTGTGTTGTTGAGGAGGTAGAGAGATCATTTCCTTGGTGATACATTCGGTCTCTCGATTTGGGTTAGAAATGACTTAGGTTGTGAGTGATACGTGGTGACATTGATGACTATTGTTAGGTTGAATGTAATCGGCTGGTAGATTTAAGTCTATGATGAGTAGATTATATGCAGGCTTGATAAGTTCTTCCTTAGTTTTTACTTTTGTTTACATTTATTTTTTGTTGGTAACATTTTCTTTACAAACTCATTTATCCCCAAACTCATTAACGAGAGATTTGCCGAACGACAATTCAATAATCAATCTCTGTGGACACGATAAATTCCTGAATAAATATTTCCAAAACTTTTGTTGCTTGCCGCTACACCGCTTCCAACAAAATGGCGCCATTGTCGGGGATTGGTTCTATTATTTTTGCATTACGATGATTCTTTTGTTTTTTTAGTCTTGTAATTAATGTATATGTTGTATATAAATTGTACATTAACTTGTATATGATATTTGTGCATATATGTGTTTTCACGTATTGTTGTGAATTGTCTCGTTTTCGTAACGTTTGTTGTATGATTGTTAGGATACTTTCTTTAGGTTTACACAGTGTGACAATACCATGGCATGATGAGAGGAGGTTACTAGATTTCACAATAAAGGCATCGAGTTTACGACGTAAAACAAGTATGTTTGCTTGTATTTGTTTATGTGTATGGTGATTTTTGCTTTAACAATTTGAAACAAGGAAATGTTCTGAAGTTCAAATCTTCACTTTCTAACTTGTTAATTCATTTTCACCCGGTTTTCATATCGTTATTTGTATTTGTTTTGTTATGTCAATTTGTGTTTTCCAAAAGTTTGTCGTGTTTAGCTTGAGTAGTTTTGTTTGTTGTATATATTATAAATTTTGTACATTGAAATTTTGTAGGAGTATTATTTTTTTAATTCTTTTGTTATTGTTTGCACTCAAGTTCTGGTCCGGTAACTTATAGAATATTGAGGTGATTTATCAAGTTTGATCGTTTCGACTTGCGAATGCATGGTAATGATTTTGTTAAAGTTTTGTACACATTTGAGGCATGTGTTTATCACTTTCTATACTTTAGCATATTCATGATACTTAGGCTTTTTACAATTTTTATGTCATTCATTCTTTTGTATACTTGTTCATTTGTGAATTACTTTAGTTCCTACCCTTTTTGTGAGGTACTTTTCCATTGTTCACATATGTTGGAGATCACAATTCTTGTTTTAACTGGATTTTATTATGCTTAATCTTTTGTCTGTGTTGATTTTATGAAAGCTTGAACATGAGCAAGACATTTTTTTGTTTCATTTTGAGCACAACTACCTTGGTCAAATAAGTCAATCCACCTTATGAGTGTGTGATCATTAGTGACCCCTTTGAGCTTTTTATCGATATCCATGTTGTATTTTCTAAATGCTTGTCTATGAGTGTTTAGTTTCCCTTTTTGCATGTATATTGATTCATTGTTTTTTGAACCCTCAACCATTATTTTGGTTTGAATTTTTTTACCTTGCATTAGAAAGTATGGAGTATTCACTTTAATGTATGGTTGAATTCAAGTTGGGGACAAAAATGATTGTGCATTTATTGGTTGATTCCTATGAGGTTGAAAAGAAAAGGAAAAAAAGTGAGAAAATAAATGGAAAAAAAAGTGATAGAAAAAGTAAAGAGAAAAATTGAAAAAGCATTGAAAAAAGAAAAACAAAAAGAGTATGGAATAATGTTGTGTTGAATAAGTGATGTGTGTTGGTTTGAAATTTGGGATGAAGAAGAAGTTTGATTGAAATTCTATTATTTGAAACTTTGTGGAAGTAATTACTCTCTTATCTTTAGGCAAGTTTTTGTTTCGATTAGCTTTAGAACTTATCACTTGTTTGTTAACCAAGCCACATTACAATTTTAAAAAACCCTTGAGATTCTTGCTTTTATATATAGTCAATGATCCCATGCAAATGGAATTAGATAAAATTAAAGATTCAACATGTAATAAATGTAACTCTCTTGAATTAAATATTGTAGAATTAAATTAAGTGATAAAGAAATATGAAAAAGGACAACTTAGTTTAGAAAGTGTTCTAAGCAAGCAAAGATATACAAATAATAGAAGTGATCTTGGATATTTCAAATTTGACAAACCCAGTTAGAGTAAGAATATCTTTGTAAAGGCTAACAATGCTTACAATAATGTTCAAACCAAGAATGTGCGAGATAACTTTCAACCAAAGAAGAATCATGTGAGAAATAATTTATATAACTTAAAAAATAAGACTTTTATATATCTTCATACTTTTATTTTAATTCTAAAGGCCATACCCCAAATGTTTGTTATATGAGAAACATTGGTGTTCAAAGTGGAAAAGTGTGTTTGAATAAAGAAATGAACTAACCCACAAAGATACAAAGCATATTGGGTACTTAACAAATTTTAAATTGTTTTGTAGGGGTGCCTATAAGCCACCACTAATATGTGGTATCTTGATAGTAGATGCTCCAAACACATGAAGGGAGACAAATCAAAATTTTCATCTTTGCCTTAAAATCAAAAGGATTTATCACTTGTGGAGATAATAACAAAGGGAAAGTTCTTGATATTGTAAAAGTAGGTATGCCACCATTTACCACTATTTATGATATTTTGTATGTGGATGGTTTAAAGCGTAACCTTTTAAGAATAAGCTAATCATGTGATAAATGTCTTAAAATACATCTTAATAAAGATACATGTATCATGGAAGATAATTTTTTTTTATGAAATCAAGCTTATTGAAAAAAGAATCAATAATATTTTCCTAATATCTATGGATGATTTATCTTTGAAACTAAAATGTTTTGTGGTTAACAATAATAATGATGCATGACTTTGCATCAAAATAATTGCTCATATTCATATGGATTATATAAATAAACTAGTAAAATATGATCTTGTTATTAGTTTATCTAAGATGAATATTTTCAAAAACAAATTATGTGATGCATGTAAAAAAGGTAAGCAGACCAAATTTTCATTCAAGGGTAAGAATGTTGTTTCTACATATAGACTATTGAACACGTGACTATATACACAATAGAGAAAGTGAATTGCGAGGGTTTGAAAAACGATAGTTTAAAACTAAATTATTTTCATTTTTAGTTTAAAAACATTTTTTAGAAAACGCTTGAATAATAGCAGCAAGAAGAAAATATATGGAAAAAAAGAATAAGGGAAAATATATGACACAAGAATTTATAGAGGTTCGGTCTAAATGAAGTGACTTAATCCTCTCTCAAAGACTTGATCTTGAGAGTATTCATTAATATTTATGAGATTTTAGTAGGTTAAGCTCATGAAACTCCTTATACAAAGAAAATGAAGTTTCACTTTAATTTTTAACCAAACAACGAGGAGTTGACAGAAGCGGCTAGTCTTCCTTCCAAACGCGAACGAAGTTTTGAGCAGTTAGTTTCCAAGATTAAACCCTTGAGATTTTAAACAGATTAACCTCAAATAAAAGTGGAGTTTTGAGTTAACTATCCTTTGAACTGAACTGAAGTTTTATATAGGTTGTCCATGAATTGAATCATGATTTTACACCAAGCCGATCTCGAACCAAACTGGATTTTACACATGATAACCACAAACTGAGCCAATATTTTACACTAGGCTGATCTCAAACCAAATCAGGATGTTAGACAAGCTGACCACAACCGAAGTTGATATTTTACACCAGGCTTATCTCAAACTAAATTGATCATTTGCACTGGTTGAACTCACGAATCAAACCAGCGACTTAATACTAAATCTCCAAACAAAAATTTTAACGAGTTTAGTTTTGTACCAAAAAAAAACTCCCTTAAGAATAAATATTCATCCAAGAGAAAAATAACGTTTGGTATATTTAAAATATCACCCTTTTCATAACAAAAACCTCACTTATTCACAAGAACTTTCTCGAAGCGCTATGGCTAAATCTTAGTTAGACAAAGTAGAAAAATATTTCTAGAGAGAGTGGGGAGAGAAAGAGAGATAACTCATGATTATGGATGTAAAAATGTGAAGGAATAGACCTCTATTTATAGGCTACAGGTTGACAAAAAAAGGAAAATATCCATGGGCCAATTTATGTCCCAATCGATTGAGACCTTATGCTAATCTACTGGATAACTAAAATAACCGATTACAACTATTTTGGAAGGTTTTGAAAGATAGTCGCTTCTCTTGATTAAGACGACGTCCCAAATGATTAAGGATAATATTTGTACTAACCGCGTCGATTAAAAATATGCTCCAATCGATTGGACAACTAAAAAATCTTATACAAATGGTTTTGATAGTTTCAGATTCATTTGGCTAGGCTTAAAAGCATTTTTAGTGAGTGTGTGATTTATTCATATTACTTTACAAGAATTCCCTTGTGTTTTTACAAAACATTGATCACTTAAACACGGTCACGTGAGCTTCACACTTCCTTTCTTTAACATTTTCAAGTGTCAAGACTTAGCTGAATACATAAATCATATGAGTACTTGCTTGAACTTTCTTGGAGATGTGACTTGAAATATCTTCAATTTGAATGTCATTATCAGTGGTCATTAAACGGATTCATCATCTTTATTCATAAGAAAAGTTATGAACAAAATTTCTTGTGCATCTTTGATCGGTTGACATTCTTGCTTGACTTTATGCTTTAAGATTAAATTGAATCTTCATGAGTTTTAATCAAAGGTTTTTTCCTCACAAGTTGTCACCTATGAAACTAAGTTGTCATCATCATAATAAAACCATGATAGGTATTAATTGCTTAACTTTGATCACTTTTTGATCCTGCAAACACATAGTTCCACATAGACCTCTTCAATTGACTCATGTGAATAAAAAAATTAAAAAAATTTCTAAAATATGTATAAGTCTGAATACAAACACATATTATACAAAAAAAAATTCAAAGGTAAAAGGTTGCTTAAGTTAAATAAAGGACTCATTTATCTTAAAAATTTTAAGCTTTAGCTTTTCAATTAATAAAGACGACTTCCTCTGGTCTTATTTATAAGAGACAATTAACTTTTTAAATTCATTCAACAATTGATGTATCTGGTCTAATTATAGACCATACACATTAATTATTCAATGAATCTAAAAAGTAATTTGTCTCTTATAAATAGGATCTTGCCATTCTTCTAGGCCAAAGAAAGATAGTACAATCATATATGTCGAAGGGGCAAGTGTAACACCCCGGATAAAATAGAGTATTTATTTAATTAATTTAAATTATGGAGTTTGATGATGATATGTGGTTTTGATGATTTTGGTGAGAAATTATGATTTAGGTGACACTTTTAGGTGTTTTGAGAATTATGGGACAATTTAGAATAATTATAAGAATTAAGTTATAGTTATTTAATTAGAGAAAATAGAGTAATATTGGAGTTGGAGACAGAAAGAGAATATTGGTAATTAGTAAATAATTAGTAAGGACAATAATGGAAAACCATATTTGAGGTCAAAGGGTTACATAAGGAGAAAACAGTTTTGCCAAATTCATTATGTGCATTCATTTGGAAAAGAGGCAGAGACAAAAGGCAGATAGCTAGGGCTTTAAGGAGAACGGAAAAGGATCGGAAGAATGCAAAGAGAATTCAATAACAAGTAATAATTAATGGTAAGGGGATTCTATCATTATTATTATAATTGGTCTAAGTGTTAGATGATTGTAGGAATTGTGTTTGGGGTTTTTGGTTCATGATGATGTGTTATTGTGATAGGAAGTGATGATTTGATAGTATGATGTTGAAACCAATTAATAATGCTGATGAATAAATAAGTGTTACAGTTTGTTATAAATATTATACAATCGTAGGATTTCTAATTCTGAGACTAGGGCCTTTTATGGAATCAAGTTCTGAGGTCTGGAAGGCCTCCAAATGTGAAAAAATTGAACTGAAGTGTTTCTTTGAATGGTAGTCGCCAGGACCTTGTGAAGGGTGCCACATAGTATTCCGGTAGGACTATGGGGTGTGTCGGTCGGCATAGGGGGTGTTCCGATCGGCATAAGGTGTGTGGAGGGCGTGACGGGGGCCATGGAGCTATGGCACTCGCCACATCAGTTAGCAGAAAACAGTTTTTCTTAAAATGGTCATAACTTTTGAACAAGGAATCTGTTTTAGGTGTCGTTTAAAGCATTAGAAAGATAACACAATGATCAACACTATAGTAAAATAATATAAACTATATAATTTTATTATATAGTGATTGTGTCGTGATAAAGTGATAATATTTTATGCTGAACCAAGAGTATATATACCTTACTGTATGAATTTTAATAATTTATGTCTTGAAGTGAATTGTTTGCTATTCATATGATAAAATGACGTTGCTATGACTATGATGTATGTGTTATGATGTTGTGAAGAGAACATGATGATTATGATGGTTAACGATTCATTTTTGACTAGTCGTGGTCGTATTTTTATGTGTTGTTGTGCATCATGCATTCATAGCATTTGTTAGGATGAATAATCTAGTGATGTTTTACAGGATAATAATCCAATGAATTTTGTAGGACGCTTATGTCCAGTGATGGCCTTAATCCCATAGTGTGGATTAAGTGAATTTTGTGATGTGCTCTGGTTCCAAGCGGGAATTGGTTCTATTGGTGAGGATCTTTGGAGATAACTATGATTAAATCATCAGTGATGTTTTGGTACCATATGCATGAGTCTAGTAAAGTTGCATTTCATTATTGGTGGCCTTGCATAATATATTAATTAAGTGTTGTATTTGACTGACTATTGAATGGTGGTGTTTTGATGAGAAGAGCTATAAGATGCCATGTTATTGTAACCATGTTATAACTACTATATCTATTACTTATGCTTTTTATAATGATTATGATTTACTCACCCCTTTCTGTTTGAATGTTGCCTCCATGTGGGTAACGCGTAGGTGATCGAGATTAGTTTGTAGTAGTGCGAGGATAGCTTAGAGTCTTTTGTGTGAGTCAATTGAATAAAAAGGGTCTTGCTCTGATATGTAACATCGGGGTATTTGGGATTCATTTGAATATAAACTTTTTCTTTGTTGGAATGATGCATTGAGATATTTTGGTTTGTTTATTAAGATGTTTTGAGCATGACTTATAAGTCACGAAGCGTGATGGTATTTATTTAAAGTATTTAATAAATATGTTTTAAGACTATAATTTCCCCTTCAATGTTTAAAGTGCTTGATGATATATTCAAAGAGATAAATGTTTTAATGATGGTTGGAAATCCGTGTTATGGAGCAGGATGTATTGTTATGATATTTTATATGAAGATGTGACACCCTTTTTGGTGATTTATGCTTGGATATTTGTTAATTATTTGTAAAAAAAATCTTGGGGTTTAGAAGGGTGTTATATTAGTGGTATCAGAGCAGTCAGTCTGTTCGACCAGGTTGTTGAGTCGTTAGAGTAGTGTGACAATGGAATATTGTAAATGTTTTTCTATCTAACCGTTATTGGATATTGTGATGTGAAACATAGCAATTGCTAAAAGAGGAAATGGTGTACTTGCTAATGCGTTACCGACTTTGGCTCAGGTAATGCAGAATCAACCTAATGCTGGGTGGAATGATGGAACTCGTTCTTTGGAAACTTTCCAGAGGAACCATCCACCTATGTTCAAAGTGAAGCATGATCTTGAAGGAGCACGAGAGTTGCTCAAAGACATTGAAAGGATCTTCTGGGTTATGGATTATTCTGATGCACATAAAGTGCGTTTTAGTACGCATATGCTGGCAAGAGAGGTTGATGACTGATGGGTTGTTACTCGCCAGAGGTTAAAAGGCATAAGTGAGGTTATTATGTGGGATGTGTTTCGCAGGGAGTTCCTAAGGAAGTATTACCTATAAGATGTTCGCGGGAAGAAGGAGATTGAATACCTAGAGCTGAAACAGGGAGACTTATTAGTGACTGAATATGCAACCAAGTTCATGGAATTGGCGAACTACTATCCTCATTACACGGAGGAGACTGCTGAATTTTCTAAGTGTGTTAAGTTTGAGAATGGCTTGCATTCTAAAATCAAGAAGGTCGTTGGGTATCAATAGATTCAGAAGTTTCCAGATTTGGTGAATAGCTACAGAATCTATGAAGAGGACAATAATGCTCACTACAAGATTGTCATTGAGAAAAAAGGCAAGCAACAATAATATCATGGTAAGCCTTACAATGCTCCGACTGACAAAGGAAAACAGAAAGTTGTTGATGGTAAGAGACCAAGTGGAAGAGGTGCTCCTACTGGTATTGTGTGTTATAGGTGGGGTGAACATGGTCATCATTCCAATGAATGTGAGAATAAGGTGTTGAGATGTTACAAGTGTGGTAAGACAGGTCATCACGCTCTTGAGTGCAAGAACGATGGTCCAACTTATTTCAATTATGGAGAATAGGGTCATATCAATACCCAATGTCAAAAGTCGAAGAAGGGCACTTCTTCCTAGACCAATGGTAAAGTGTTTGCTTTGAGTGGTTTAGAGGATTCCAATAAGGATAACCTGATTCGAGGTACTTGTTTTATTTACAATATTGAATTGGTTGGTATTATTGATACTGATGCTACTCGTTCTTTTATTTCGTGTGACTGTGCTAATGAATTGGTTTTGAAGTTGTCTGATATGATAGGTAGTATGGTAATAGACACTTCTGCTAATGGTTCTGTTACTATTGCTCTTATTTGTTTGAAGTTCCTTCTGACCACTTACGGTAAGAGTTTTGTGATGGATTTGGTGTGTCGACCCTTACACCAGATTGGTGTTATTCTTTGAATTAAATGGTTGGAGTTTAACTATATTTATATCAATTGCTATAATAAGACTTTGAGGTTTTCTAAGTTTGGTGATGATGGAGAATCAATGTTGTTGTCCACTAAGCAAGTGAATGGGTTATTAGAAGATGAAGCAGTGATGTTTGTAATGTTTGCGTCGTTGCAAGTTGATGGTAAGGATGCGAATATGAATTTACCGGTTGTCTGAATTTCCAGAGGTGTTTCCAAATGATATCAGTGATTTACCTCCAGAGCGTGAAGTGGAGTTTTCTATAGATTTGGTGCCTGGTACAAGTCCAGTGTAGGTGGCTCCTTACAGGATGTCACCTTCAGAGTTGAGTGAGTTGAAGAAACAACTGGAAGAGATGCTTGAGAAGAAGTTTGTTCGACCGAGTGTTTTGCTGTGGGATGCTCCCGTGTTGTTAGTCAAGAAGAAAAATGGAAGTATGAGACTGTGTGTAGATTACCAACAGTTGAATAAAGTCACGATTAAGAATAGGTATCTACTACCAAGAATTGACGATTTGATGGATCAGTTGGTGGGTGCTTGTGTGTCTAACAAGATTGATTTGAGATAAGATTATCATCAGATTCGAGTTAAACCAAATGATATTCTGAAGACAACTTTTCGAACGAGGTATGGTCATTATGAGTACACTGTGATTTCGTTCGGTGTATCTAATGCACCAGGTGTTTTCGTGGAGTATATGAATAGAACATTTCATTCCTACATGGATAAATTTGTGGTGATCTTCATCAACAATGTTCTGATCTATTATAAGTTAGAAGAAGAGCATGCTGAGCATTTGGGAATGGTGTTGCAAGTGTTAAAGGAAAAGAAATTATATGCAAAGTTGTCGAAGTATGAATTTTGGCTAAAAGAAGTTAGTTTACTTGGTCATGTAATTTCTAGTGGTGGGATTGATGTGGGTCCTTCTAAAGTTGATGCAATATTGCAGTGGGAGGCTCCAAAATCTGCAACTAAGATTTGAAGTTTTCTTGGTTTGGCAGGTTACTATCGAAGGTTCATTGAAGGATTTTCTAAGTTGGAATTATCCTTAACTCATTTGACTCGAAAGGGTTAAGATTATGTGTGAGATGTCGCATGTGAAGAAAGCTTTGTAGAATTAAAGAAGAGGTTAACGACCGCTCCGGTATTGATTTTGTCTAATCCGAGTGAAACTTTTGTGGTGTATTATGATGCATCTAAGATGAGTCTTGGTGGCGTGCTAATGCAGAATGGGCAGGTGGTTGCTTATGCTTTTAGACAACTCAGAGTTCATAAAAGGAATTAACCTACGCATGACTTAAAATTAACAGCAATGCTGTTTGTGTTGAAGATTTGGAGACATTATCTTTTTGGTTCTAAATTCGAAGTGTTTAGTGATCACAAAAGTTTGAAGTATTTTTTTCACCAGAAAGAATTGAATATGAGACAGAGAAGATGGCTTGAATTGTTGAAGGATTGTGACTTTGATTTGAATTACCATCTTGGTAAAGCAAATGTGGTTGTCGATGCATCGAGTAGGAAGTCGTTGCATATGTCGATGCTTATGGTTCGAGAGTTAGAAATGATCAAACAATTCAAGGATATGATCTTAGTATGTGAAGAGACTCCTAATAGTATGAAGTTAGGAATGTTGAAGCTGACTAGTGGCATAATAGAGGAAATCTGTGAAGGACAGAAGTCTGATTTGAGGGTAGTCGACCAATTGACTTTGATTAACAAAGGAAATGGAGGTGATTTCATAATTGATGAGAATGGTGTGATGAGATTTGGTAATAGAGTGTGTGTTCCAGATGTTCTAGAACTTAAGAAGAATATTCTTAAGGAAGGACATAGAAGTGGGCTAAGTATTCATCCCGGTGCTACGAAGATGTATCAGGACTTGAAAAAGTTATCTTGGTGTCCTGGTATGAAGAAGGAAATTGTTAAGTTTGTTTATGCTTGTTTGACTTGTCAAAAGTCAAAGATCAAGCATCAGAAGACGATGGGTCTTATGCAACCATTGAATATTCCAAAGTGGAAGTGGGATAGTGTTTCCATGGATTTTGTGTCAGGTTTTCCAAAGACTGTTAAAGGCAATGATTTAATTTGGGTGATTGTTGACAGGTTGACTAAGTCAACTCATTTCTTGCCGATGAAGATCAAGCATCCGATAGAGAAGTTAGCTGAGATGTATATTGAGGAAATTATTAGATTACATGGAATACCTTCAAGTATCATGTTAGATAGATATTTGAGGTTTACAATGAAGTTTTTTAAAAGGTTTGTAAAATGCTTTTGGTACTAAGTTGAGGTTGAGTTCTGCATATCATCCTCGGACGGATGGTCAAATAGAAAGAACCATTCAGTCTTTGGAGGATTTGTTGAGGGCTTGTGTGTTGGAACAAGAATGTGCTTGGGACAACCACTTGTTGTTAATTGAGTTTACATACAATAATAATTTCCATTATAGTATTGAAATGGCACTGTATGAAGCATTATATGGTAAGAGGTTGTGATACGGTGGCAGAACCGACTGTTAATATTGGTTTATGTTTTTTGTTTGCAAAATGTCGCGGTAAGCAAGAGTCACCACCGACTTTTATTTTATCCAATCAGGAAAAAGAAAAAGAACAAAAAAAACCTTTTTCGAGATGTTTGAGTACGGGGGTAGATTATAGAAAGGGAAGGTGTTAGCACCCTTTCTATCCATGGTTTTCCATGGGCTCTTAGGTACTTGCTCATTTTGAAAACTGTTTGTGTGTGCTTTGTTTTGAAAAGTTTTGTTTTACTTCGTGTTAACCCTTGTTTCTGTCCTCAAGAGTGTTACGAAGTTGTTTTTGAAAACTTTGTTTGAAAAGTGTTGGTGTGAAAAAGTTTGTTTGTTTGAGCAAGTACCTAGGAACTAATCTACCTACTCGAAAAAAGGTCTATTCATTTTCCTTTTAGATAATGCTATCCCATTATTGAGAAATAGGTAGCATCGTCGTTGGAGCTTTTAGGGACATTCGAATGCACAAGTATGATCATAAAAGCAATGTTAGTAATCATCCTAAAGCCTTAAAGATTTTTTTCCGAGGCAACATCCGAATGGGTCATTTTAAATCTTTCGGGGCTAGAGGACAACCACTAGAAAACCCTATACTTCATGATCGTTTACCAAAGTGGAGTAAACCCTAGGAGTGAGCATGTGCGAGTGTAATTTTCAGTTAATTTATCTTTGCACATTTAGGGTTTTCTGTCGTATTAATTTCAGTTTCTCTTTCTATACAATCCTATTAACATACATGTAAGCCATTTATAGTTTGCGGAAATTAAAGCGAGAAAGTTAAAAGTCCTAGCTATTACAAGGCTTTTGCAGATACATAATTATTTTGACCGAAAATAAAGATGTGGAATTGAAACCCTAATTACTATTACAAACTCCGAGCAGTTACAATAATAATAAAAAGGAAATTAAAAGCGCGCACGACGAATTAAGTGTGGGGAATAATTAGGAAACCTAAAAAATCTAGTTGAAAAAGATTTAGGTTACTTTTTGAGAAAAAATAGATTAAATTATGTACAAATTAACCCTAATTTCTAATTAATTTAAATTATGAAAAAAAAGGAATTAAATTGCCCTAAATTAAATTAATCTAATTAATTAAGGAAATAAAATATTTTTTATGAAAAAAATGATTTTTGATGTTTTTTGTGATTTTTAATTTTATGATAAAAAATGACTTTGTGTTATTTTGTAAAAAAGATAATTAGTAAAACAATTAAAAAGAAATAAAGAGAAAAGAGAAAGAATTGGGTTTGTGTTATAAGCTGGAAGGGGGGGTGTGATGTTGAAACATCTAGGCCCAAGAATGCTGAGCCCACTCCCTACGCTAGATCCAATATGATACTATTTCTGATGGTCCATGGTATGACTTGAGCGTTGGGCATTGGATCTGGATTGATGATGAATCCAATGGTAGGATGCTGACAGCGCATGGTAGACGTCTTGGAACAGTATGGATAGAACCTATTGTCAAATATTAAGAAAATAACAAAATGTTGGGACCTAGGATCGAACCCAGGTCCTCCCACTCACACATATGCACGCTTAACCAACTGGGCTAAAATGTTTAATTGTTAATATAATAATAACAATGTATATTATATAAAAACAAAATGGATAACTGAAACAAAAAAACGCGCGTCCATTATTCAAACTGGCCAATGGTTATCAGCCACGTCGTCTTCTTCTTCCCTGGTCCGTTGTCTTAGGTTAGGGACTTTTACTTACAGACATCTTCCATGGCTATAGCACTGTAAGTTTCAAAAATCAACAGCAAGCATGATAAATTAATTCCAAGTACATGGATCAACTCGTCTTGATGCCACGAGCATCATGTTACCCTTTTCTTGGGCCAATTTAACCTGTATGGAAAAACCCTAAAACGGCAAGGCAAACCCTAACAATGGTGATCATCAATATACACATCAAAACGCAAAATTAATTAAACCAAGATATCCCAAATGGTGATACAAACACAATGCTATGCTTAAAAGTGAGTAATCATGAGTAATCTGTAAAATCAAGTTCAAGATGGTATATGCAAATCGTGGGTCTGTAAGTCATGTTTTTGGGCTTGTGGAGGCTTGCAATTGATCATGTTAGCTTCTGGGAAGGTCCATGAATCGATTATGAGCTTGAGAATGGCTTGAATTGATCTCTAGGTTAGAAAATGAATCACCACTTTCTTGCCAGTTTTTGAGTTTTGTTCTTCCTTTCTCACGACTGCAATCCTCTTGTTTTTTTGCTTGAGTATGTTCAGTATATGTAGTGGAACGAATTATGGCAACAAAAACACTTTGTATCTTTGATAATCATGGAGATTTGATTTGATTTCTTTGCTATATGATATCTTTCCAAAAACAAGCATAATGATGCCAATTTTTTCTTCAATCATCCCTTGCACGATTTGATATGCTATTCTAGCCTAATTGGTTTTGATTCCTACAAAAAATCAGATCAAAACCAATCTTTTTATATTTTTTGCAATTTATTTGATTTAATTTAACTTTTAAATAATAAAAAATCAAAATAAATAAATAAATAAAGCAAAAAATGTGTGAATGCTGATTTGGGTCGTGGACCATGTCTCTAACAAGATGCAATCATAAGAAGCTAGGCCCATTTGACAAAAAAATGCACTTTTGAGCATATTTGACTTTTGGCAATTTTGCAAAAAATGGTCAACTTTGACAAGGCATATCTCCTCCAATTTTAACCCTAGAGAGGTGTTCTTGGACTTTTTAGAAATCTTAGGTTATCCCCTAAACAACCCTTTTGGTTTCCTCTCAATTGGGTATTCTATGTTCATGTAAGAAGCTTTGACCCAAAAGGTGGTTTTGTTGACTTTTCAAAAGGACCTATAATGTAGAAATTCATATATTTCCATGAGTGCATTTTTTAAACTTGAGGGATAAATATGAGTTGTAGGAAATTGGATTCTCTTCAAACTGAGCCTTGGATGGAAAATTTCTGATAAAGTATGAAGAAGTTATGCCTAGTCAAAGTTTGGTTGACTTTTCCTGAGAAACCCTAATTTAGCAACTTTTGGGTTTTGATGAGTTTGGGGGCATTCCTTGAGGAATCATGATCAACCCTTGATCAAATGATGGATATCACTTCAAAATGTTGACATTGACCAAAAATCTTGAAGTTTGACTGTATGTGGACCACAATTGACTTTTTATCTAGTATAGTTGATTTCTAGGCATCTGGGCAATTGACTGAGCAAACTTCTTGTGCAAGGCATGAAACATGACCTGGATGATCTTGAGAACATATTGGGACTATGGAAGGCATTTGGAACCTTTGGAGTTCCCACACCCTGATGAAAATGGAAACCCTAGTTTGAGGTACATTGCCTTAGGAGAGAGTTTGTCTGGTCAACTCTTGGGCATCCTTGAGCAAGTTAAGGACCTCAATGGGAATGTGTTGAGTAGAATGAGAGGCAAAATTTTGGGGTACAACAGTTTCCCCTGTTCAATCTTCTTAAACCTAAGGATATAGATTGGCTTGTCTGCCTTTTGTGATCCGAAGGTGGAAGATGATTGAACACTAGAGTGCCCAGAAATTTACACTCGTTTGAGACGGTACTGAACTGTGTAGGTAGTATCGAGAATGGGCTTACAGATGCCATTTGGAGGAAATGATGGAAGGTCACCATAGATGGGCTTAAAGATGCCATCCGAAAGATGTTGATTTCCCGAGATATTCCTTTGATGAGAATTCATGTTCTTGTCGTTGAGGAGGAATCTGCTAAGGAATGTTGGTCTCTATCTTGGGAGAAATAGAATTTTAGGAGCTTCAGTTGTCTGTTACTCTACTGGGGAATCATCTCTTAGTCGAGGAGGTGAAAGTGAACTGCTATCTGGTCGTGCTTCAGGCTTTACAGTGATTTGCTGAGGATAATAAGATTAAACTTGCTATCTGGTCGTGCTCCAGGTTTCACAGTGACTTACTGAGGAGATGAGATTACACTTGCTATTTGGTCGTGCTCCAGGCTTTGCAATTTCTCAATTCTTATCTGGTCGTGCTCCAGGCTTCATAAGGAATTAGGTGGTTATCTGGTCGCATCCGGGTTTCAACTTGAATTTAAGGCACACTAACATCCGGTCGTTTCTAGGCTTCATAGTAATTGGCCGAGTGAACTGCTATCTGGTCGAATTCCAAGCTTCGCAGTACCTCATACTGTTATCTGGTCGTGCTTCAGGTTTCCGTGTCTCTTGCCGCTATCTGGTCGTGCTCCAGACTTCACAGCGTCTTATACCGTTATCTGGTTGTGCTCCAGGCTTCACTAATTTGGGGAAATTAAGATATTATTCGGTCGATTTCTGGGCTTCATAGCTTGAATTTGAGATATACCACTATCTGGTCGATTCCAGGCTTTGTAGTATTAATATATTATCCAGTCGATTTCCGGGCTTCATAGCTTGAATTTGAGATACACCATTATCTGGTCGACTCTAGGCTTCGTAGTATTTTGGAGAAATTAAGATATTATCCGGTCAATTTCCAAGCTTCATAGCTTTTTTTAAGGGAATATAAATCTTAGTATTGATTTGACTGAACCAGGGAAAGGCCTCGAGTTATCTTCAACTGGGAGAGAAATCTTAGTATCGATTTGACTGAACCTGGGAAAGGTCTCGGATTAACTTTGACTGGCATAGAAATCAGGGGAATCTTAGCGGCAATTCGGCTGACCCAGACGAAAGTCTTAGAACATCTTCAACTAGAATAGAAACCTTAGTGTCAGTTTGACTGAACCAGAGAAAATATGGAAAAGTGTTGGAATATCTTCAACTGGAATAGAAACCTTAGTGTCGGTTTGACTGAACCAGAGAGAACTCGTGAGAACTTGATTGTATCTTTCCCTGAAAGGTAAAGAGTTAGTCGCATGTAATGTCATGATGTATGAAATGTATTGAGTAAGGATGTTCTCAAAATAAATGAGATTCTGCTGTATAATATGTATGCACATGCCATGATGTATGGATATGCAATGCTATTGTGATATTCTCTAGCTGGGGAAAATAAATCCTGGACTGCTGCTGGAGACTATAAGGAGTTGAGTTCTTCATTTTCGCTGAGGATAGTGACCGAAGATGATTAGCTGGGGATTTACATCCATTCTTCCGAAGGAGACTCTGTCTGAGAATAATCCTGTGGGGAATGACTCTGGGGAAGAGAGATACTTTGTTGGAAGATCTGCTGATTTGGAGAAATAAACTCAATTAGGGATGAACTTCCATTGCTGGAGAGAAGAGCTCTATTGGAGATTGAGCTTCCACTATCATAGAAATAAACTCTGCTTGAGAGATGGCTTTATAAACTGCTCATGGTTATAAAACTCGGCCAGGGAATACAGATATCAGCTTTCTGAAAGGACCTGCTGGGGAAGGAATTCCTGCTTGGGGATACGGAGGTTGGACTTTGGTTGTCTCGGCTTTGTGGGGAATACAAATATCACGGGCGTGTATATGATAGTGACTTCTCTTCCAACTGTCTCTGCCCCTTGTACCATGCTGGAAAAAGTACATGCGGAGATTTTGTGGATGGATCTATGTCGTGATTGTACTTGAACATGTATATAATGAGTGTTAGAATGACATCCATCTCTAGATCGTATATGAACTGTACTTGATACATGTGTCGAATGAGTGTCAGAATGACATCCGTCTCTGGATCGTATATGAATTATACTTGAAACATGTGTCGAATGAGTGTTAGAATGACATCCGTCTCTGGATCGTATCTGAACTATACTTGAAACATGTGTCGAATGAGTGTCATAATGACATCCGTCTCTGGATCGTATCTGAACTATACTTGAAACATGTGTTGGATAAGTGTCAGAATGACATCCGTCATTGGATCGTATCTGAACTGTACTTTAAACATGTGTTGAATGAGTGTCAGAATGACATTCGTCTCTGGATCGTATTTGAACTATATCTGAAAGTTGAATCTGAATGAGTATCAGAATGGCATCCGTATCTAGAGCGTATCTAAACTGTATCTGAAAGCTGAATCTGAATGAGTATCAGAATGACATCCGTATCTGGAGCGTATCTGAATTGTTTCTCGATGTATGAAAATCTTGAATAAGTATCAGAATAACATCCGTATCTGGATCGTATCTGAACCGTTTTGATGTATGAAAATCTTGAATAAGTAGCAAAATAACATCCGTATTTGGATCGTATCTGAACCCTTTCTCGATGTATGAAAATCTTGAATAAGTAGCAGAATGACATCCGTATCTGGATCGTATCTGAATCGTTTCTCGATTCTGGAAATCTTGATGAATGTTGATCAAGGTATAAGTCTTCCACTGATAGACAAGTGATGGTACATAGTCGTACGTTTTAAATCCCTAACTTTTGCTTGGACTTCCCTTTCGGGTTTTCAGTCCACCGGGATACCTTGTTGCCCAAGCCACCTTTTCAGGTTTTCGACTTGTCGGGTGTACAGATTTTTTTAATGCATATCCCTAACTTTTGCCCGAACCCTTTTGGTTCATAGGGATTCCCTTATTTTTGCCTAGGTGTGTCAACCTAGCGGGTATTTTTTTTCATGCGTAGTATTTTCCGACTATATCCATGCTTTCAGGATGTAGAGAGGTTTCACTGTCCATAGTGTTGTGTTATAGTACTGTCAAAAATGTTTTCTTGATGGCACATGATTCATTGTTGGAATGCATGTGTAATGCCCCAAGTGATTCAGATGGAGATCTGCCCCTGGTTATTTGGCACTTTTGGAGAGACTACCCCCGGTGTGTTTAGACATCATGTCATGCCCCTTGCTTATGGAAGACTTGTTATTGGAAGTGTCTTTCCCGCTGAGGTGATTCTGTCCATTGAGAGGATGTTTGTTCATTGAATATCCACTGTGCGGATTTCTCTGCTGTCAAATGATTAGTCATATGCAGACAATGTCATTTAAAGAATGCAAAACTCATGTCTATCTTGAAATTTTTTTTGAAAATGTGTTTTGTGTAGTAAAACGAAATTTGCAAGAATGTGATATCAACTCAGGATTCGTAACAAAGCATACAGAAGCTAGGATACCTTTGTAACAATATGCTCTCAAACTAACCCATGCTTCAGCTGGACTTTTAAGGGTTATAACGTGGTCTGGTTCATGGTTCACGAAACAAAGGATAAAGGCTCAAATTTTATTTGTACCCAACCCGCTCTTCGTGATATTCTTCAGTCCTATGCTCAGTTAATTACGCATTTAGATGCCGATTGAGTCTGGAATCTTTGCTCTGATACTTGGTGATGATTCAGAAATTGAACATTTGTTTTGAAAAGGCATTCATTTTTGTAATCTTCTTTTTGTCGAGGATTTATAGTAACCTCTTTTTTTTGTCTTCGTTATCCCTTCTTTTGCTTGAACTGTTTCTTTTGTGATTACAGTCAGCGGGATGCCCCAATTTTTCTCTTAAGTCTCCTTCATTGGTTTTGAATTAATGGGTTTTTATTTCTAGAGATAATAACTGCATGTCTTGACGATTATACGGAACCATCATCGTCTTTTGTTTTGGAAGGACGTCTTCGATGCCATTCATTGTGTACAAAGCGGCAGATTGTGACTGAATGCGCCTCTGAATCAACTGAGAAAATTACCCTGCCCTAAGTTATGATTAAGGGTTTTAATTTGTGTGAAAAGAAAAACTTTTACTTCTTTGGCTCGAAGGGGTTGACTAGGGATTATCTTCCTTATAACTCCACTGTTTAGGATTTGAAACAACGCATGTACATTGTCAGCGGGGTCTGTTCAAAAGCATACTGTAGAGATTATGGTATCATTTTCATCATCCTACCTCTAAGGCTTAGAGTTTTTAGTCGAGAGTTGAATATCATAAAAGGAAATAAGAACACATTTTTGAAATAGTGAATACGAATGAATTAATTCAAGACAAACATGTGCAATACATTGATGAAATAACGAGGTTTGATATGAATAAATGTTCAAACAAATCAAAATAAAATTACACATTGAAAATTCTAATGAACGAAAAGTCTTCTTGTGAGAACTTGTCACTTCATATGGTATGCCTTGGAGGGATGGCAGAAGAACTAAGCCTGACTGTCTTGTGCGAATTCTAGCACTCCTTCATCAATCAGGTCTTGAATTTTATTTCTCAATGCCCAACAGTTGTTGGTGTCATGTCCAGGACTGTTGGAGTGGTACACACATATTGCATTTGGATTGTACCTTAGGGAGGCTATGTTGGAATTCTGAGGAGGGTCCCTTAACACAACCAACTTGGCCTTCAACATGCGTTGCAATGCTTGAGCCAATGACATGTTGATTTCGATAAAGCATCTTTCGAATGTATTCTTCTTATGCCGATTTCCCCATTATCGTTTGCGAGGTTGTGGTTGGGCTTGTGATGTAGTAATAATCTGGAAAAGGTTTGTTTTTGACCAAACCAATAGGCATGGCAAAAAAACCCAGACCCGTTGGGCCTCGCCCGGACCCGCCCCGAAATTAATGGGGAAAACCCGGCTAAAATGGGTACGGGTGCGGGGGCGGGTAAAACCCGGTTTCTAACTACGGGTGCGGGGGCGGGGGCGGTAAGACACTGAGACCCGCCCGCACCCGCACCCGCCCCGCCCCGAATAATCCAATTACTATAATAACCTTGTTTTAATTATTTTTATGTTACTTTTATTTTCTCAGCTTCTTAGAAGCATTTTCTCAAGTCTCATCTTCTTCTCTCAAATCTCAACGCAAAATCACCGCAAGTCCGCAACGACCGACGGCGTTGCTGCCATCACCACTACCACAACATCATCCCATCGACTTCGCCGCACACCAGCCCCTTTGCTCAGCCACTGGATTTGAAAGGTTAGATCTATCATCTATGTACTCTATCATCCTATTAGGTTTTAATTTACCAGCATCTAATATCTCTTGTTTGGTGAGATTTGCAAAAGATTATGGAATGTCAGTGTCACTGTCAATATTTACCAAGGATAATATAGGTTACGTCGAAGGTCTATCTGTATGAGTTGTGTTAGGTTTCCTGGTGGATAGGGTTCTGAATAGGGTTCTTAAAGAGCTAAGTTTCAATTGATGGGGTTCTTAAAGAGATAAGCTTTCCTATGGATACATGAAGTGTATCTTTAAAACTTGTGTATTCAAGGTATAACTACTGGGTGAGTGAACTAAACTGAAATTCGGACAACCTGTGTATTCAAGGTATAACTGGGTGAGTGAACTAGACTGAAATTCGGGCAAACTGTCAATGAGATTTGGATTATATCCCAAATTCAGATATTTCAATTTTGAAAGATGAAATACTGCAACTGGAAATTCACCATACAACTCACAATCCATAAGAGATAGTGCTTGCAATCTCTTTTTGGAATGGCAGAATTGGAGTTTTGTTTCAGCAATGAGGCAAAAGAAGACAGGGTATTCCACTTCCTGGAATTATGATACCAATATTAAAGAAGGCAGGGTTTTATTTGTTCACTTTAATGAATTGTGTTATCCATGGAAATGTCATTCTACTGCATCTTTCCTTACTACTTAGTTTAGGACAGTTGAAAATGAACAATCCTGTTCTCTTCCAATATTTGTTCTTTCGAAGATCCTGCTCGATTGTAGTAGGGAAAGGAAGCTCGGGCAAATATTCCAATTTCTTGCAATTCTCCAAGTTCAAATATACAAGCTTGAAAAGCTCCCCAAGGCTAGGCAGTGTCACAAAATTGTTCCCTCCAAGATTTAACATTTCTAACCAGTGTAAGCATCCAATTGCCTCAGGGAATAGTTGACTTAAACCACAATTGCTAATATCAACTTCATGTAAACAATATATGCTAAGTAAGGAAGGAAACATAATTGTGTCTGTTGTGGGAGTGGAAAACAAGGAGTGGTAAGGCTTTGAGGTCCATTTGTAGATGGAGGACGTTGATTGGGAATGTGAAGCAGTTTCAGTTATATCCAAATGCCCTGTATTGCTAAACTCTTTGAAACAACACCTAGAACACCCAGACATTTTTAGAACTTTAAGAGAGCTGAGACTAAATATGTTGTTGGGTATGCTTACAAGACTTTTGCAACCTTTTAAATTCAAGAAAACAATCTTTCTTAGAAGCTCAATAGATGGATCCAACAACGCATGGCTTTCATATTGATGACACTTTGGGTGAGTTAAAGGAAAAGATGAAGTAAATGCGTAAGAAAAGAGTGAATAGAGAAAAAGAAAATTGAGTGGCAAAACAAGAGACCACACAGACAAGAGTGAAGAATTAGTAGTGTGATGAATGGCATGTGGATTGTGGACATAGTCAAAAGAAGGGAGGCCTAGCTGCTAGCTATAAAGTCTAATTTAGTTAGTAATAAGTCAAAGTCAGGCATTAGAATTAGTTGCATACAAAAGCAATGTCTATTTCAATATTACTTTAAACACTCATTAAATATTGCGCAATTTGGTGCTGTTTTGTTTTACATTCAACAATTTTTTAGTATTAAATTGGATGCTGTTTTGTTTTACATTCAACAATTTTGTACTCTTATTATAATAGTATTAAATTAGAAAATCCATTTTGTTTTACCGTCCAACTGCATTCACTTTCATTCATTTTATTAATACTAGTTTATTATATATTTCATTTATTAATACTAGTTTATTATATATTTCATTTATTAGTACTAGTTTATCCTTATTCTTATTTTGAATACTAGTTTATTCTTATTCTTATGTACAACTTAATTATTTTACAGGATAATTAGTTATGGAAAATGAAGATACCTCTCAAATACGATGTCCACCTATCTCACAAGAAAGTACACATCAACCAATTCCCAATGAAAGTGGTAACCAATCAGTTGATGTTCCTCCTCCCACGCCAAATGATATTATGGAGGTTGATAGCCAAACAACCACAAGTCATCGATCCAGACAGAAAAGTTTTGTATGGAATCATTTTACAAAGGTCAAAGTTGACGGAAAAGATAAGGCTCAATGTAATTATTGCTCAAAGAAGCTTAATGGATCATCAAATGATGGGACGTCACATTTAAAAGGACATTTGGGATGTTGTCCTAAAAAGAAGATTTTGAACCTATCTGATAAAGGACAAACAATTCTTACGCCTAGATCTATGCAAGGTAAACAAGAGTTGAGTACTGGAATTTATGATGCAGAAAATTCTAAGAAAGAGCTTGCACATGCAATTATTTTGCATGAGTATCCGCTTTCAATAGTGGATCATATTGGTTTTAGAAGATACTCAACTTCTCTCCAACCAATATTTCAAGTTCCTTGTAGAAATACTATAAAGAAGGAGATACTCAAAGTATACAATATGGAGAGATCATCAACTTTGAAGTTGTTAGAAAATCTTGAAGGAAGAGTGGCTATTACTTCTGACCTTTGGACCTCGAGCAATCAAAAAAAGGGATATATGGCTGTCACTGCTCATTACATTGATGGAAACTGGAATTTACAGAGTCACATTTTGAGGTAAATCTAATTTCTTCGAATAATAGATTAATTGCATATTATATATAGTTTTGTAATCACATTTTGAGGTAAATATAATTTCTTCTAATAATAGATTAATTGCATATTATATATAGTTTTGTGAATCACATTTTGAGGTAAATCACATTTATACTAGTTTTGTGAATCTTATTATGTTAGGTTCATTTATGTTCCTGCACCTCATACTAGTGAAAACCTTTGTGGTGCATTGGTTGAATGTTTGATGGATTGGAACATTGATTCAAAATTGTCTACTATCACTTTGGACAGTTGTAGCACAAATGATGCAATGATTGATAAAATTAAGGCTAAGTTGAAACCAGAGACATTATTAAGGGACGGGGCCTTACTTCATATGCGTTGTTGTGCACATATACTAAATTTGATAGTAAAAGAAGGGTCAGAAGTTGTGAAAGATGGAATAGAGATGATTCGAGATAGCGTTGCATTTTGGACAGCAACTCCTAAAAGGAAGGAACGGTTTGAGGAGACATGTAAACAATTAAAAATACCTTGCACCAAGAA
This sequence comes from Vicia faba, assembly GCA_948472305.1. Lineage (NCBI taxonomy): Eukaryota > Viridiplantae > Streptophyta > Magnoliopsida > Fabales > Fabaceae > Vicia > Vicia faba. The sequence continues at coordinate 1,498,193,583 of OX451736.1, forward strand.
TTTAGTTTTAGATTGTCCAACTAGATGGAATTCTACCTATAAGATGCTTGATGTTGCTATTTTGTATGAAGAGGTATTTGATAGATTAGCAATCCGTGTAACTCAGTACACTTGTTTGCCAACAACTTTACATTGGAAATTTGTAAAAGAGATTTTTGTAAAATTGAAATTGTTCAATTCTATCACTGAAGTGTTTTCTGGAACTAAGTATCCAACTGCCAATGAATACTTCCCTAAGATTTGTCAGATTAAAGTTTCATTACTTGAGTGGATTGAATCCTCTGACGAATTGGTAAAAAGAATGGCAGAAAATATGTTGGTAAAGTTTGAAAAATATTGGAGTGTGATTCATGAAATAATGGGGGTTGCTGCTGTTTTGGATCCTAGGTATAAAACTGATTTGCTTGAATATTATTATGGAGTGTTCTATGGGAATGATGTTGATTCCCAAGTTAAGTCAATCAGACAGTTGTGTTACGAGTTAGTTTATGATTATCAATTAAAAATGAACAAGGATTCTAGAAGTGAATTTGAAATGTTGGATGCTAATGTTGGAAATGTTAGTAATGATGGTTTGAAAGACTATGATTTGTATGTCATAAGAAAAAAAAGAGCTAGAACTTCATCTGTTAAAACAGAGTTGGATGTTTATTTGGAAGAGGAAGTTTTACCAAGAAGTCCAGATTTTGATATTTTATTATGGTGGAAGTTGAATGGGATTAAGTATCCAACACTTCAAGCAATTGCAAGGGATGTATTGGCAATTCCTGTTTCTACCGTGGCTTCTGAATCCGCATTTAGTACAAGTGGTCATATCGTAAGCCCTCATCGAAGTCGACTTCATTGGACCACTTTAGAAGCTTTGATGTGTGCAAGAAGTTGGTTATGGAGTGCTGAGAATAATGGTAAAGATCTTTCTTGTTTATATTTTTTATTTTTACTTGCCAAGACTATCATTGACTATATTTTACTATATTGATAGGTAATTTGAAATCTAACGTGGGAAATGAAAATGCTATTTTACTAACTGAAATGGAGTCTGATGATGAAGGTATTATTCATACTATTTGTATTAAATTTGTCAAGTTAAATTTTTATATTTTAACTTTTATTTTTTAACACAGGTGAGTTGTTGATTGATGGTGCTACTTCTATTTCCAACTCCTGCCTCGAAGATGAAGATTATTAGAAAATTTGTTGTTTATTTGGATCTTTTTTTGTTATGATGATATCATATATTTTGTTCCATGTTGTTGGAATGGTTATTTTGTTCCATGTTGTTGGAATGATTCTTTTGTTGATTATATTGTTTTAATTTTGTATTTGTACTTTGCAAAAAAATTGTTGGTTGTTGAGAGTGATTTATACTTTGATATATTGAAAGATTACACTCTTTTAATGAATCACAAGTTCACAACCAATTATAGTTGATTGAAGGGTTATGATAGAAAAATATTTGGAATGGTGTTTGAATATTAAATCCTACAATTATTTACTCAAATCAATGGCGAATTTTGTATTTTTAATGTATTTGTTAATGCTGTCTAGGAAATTTGTGAAAAAAATAGATATTTTTTTATTTAAAAAAAAAACAGTTTTCGGGGGTGGGTGCGGGTGCGGGTGACCCGTTCTCCATTGGGGGCGGGTCTGGGGGTGAATTTCCATCCCCCGGCGGGTTTGGGGGCGGGGGCGGGTCTATTACTGGAGTTGCGGGTGCGGGGTTAGCTAAACCCGAACCCGACCCGCCCCGTTGCCATCCCTACAAACCAACCTCTTCTCTCACTGGGGGCTAATTAATGCCTTGATCCACAATTTTAATTGTTTGTTTCATGGATCTGCATCCATCTTGGTGAAGCTTGTTGAGGAAGGCTCTTAGCCTTTCTTGTCCTCGAGCTAAGTTTTGGATAAGAGCCATTTGCCCCAGCATCTGGATTCTCATTACTTCTACCTCATCTTGCAGTTGTTCCAATTGTTCATCCTTGTTGTTGTCAGGACGTTCCTTGGTCAGATTCCCGACAAATAGTGTTTTCAGGTCTTCTTGCCCCTTGGATAGATTCAGGAGAAATTCCTTGAACTGGGCATCTTGAGCTAGGAGATCTCTGTTGTCTTGTTGGAGAGCCATTACTGAAATAAACAGCGAGAACATGAGAGACCTGCTTTGAAACCTGCTTATGCAATGATATGTATTATATATGTATGCAATGTTTTCAAGGATCTCGCGGGGTAAACAAGAAAATGTCAAAAGTTGAATTTTGCAGCTTTGATTGAAGAACTTTGTATCATTGAGAGTCATTCTACGAGAGTCAAGCTCACCATATCAAGTGGATCATAGCCACTGACTCAAGTTATTAAGTTTTGATCTTCTGACGACATTGGCTAGAGGAAAATAAATCCCCTTGCCCCTTGCTAGACGTATGATTTATCATAACCTGCATCACAGGCCCTCGAGATCCTTGAAATGGTTAAGGAAATGTTAAGGCGTTATGTTATGATGTATATGTTATGCTTTTAAGCAAAGGTGTGAAGTGATGTAAGCAAGTAAACCCTGCAAGAAATCCAAGTTATTGGATAATAACTATAAACAAAACCTGCAAGGAACTCATGTTGTCAGGTAATAAAACTCTGCAAGTAGTTCAAGTTGAAAGCACACAAGTTACGCAAACAACCTTAGGTTTAGGCTTGCATCGGTTTTACGGTCATACCCTCTTGAAGCTGGACTAGTTCAACTTGTCCTATAAATAGTAAACGGGTTCTAAGGGATCTCAATATCACTGATCTTTCCCCCAAGCCTTGTTCAATCAATGATTGACTCGTAATCAAACAAAACTCATAAGTTAAACCTCAATGAGTGTAGCATCGAGTATCTGTCGACCTTGGGAATACACCAAAGCCATCCATCTCGCTACGTCCTACTGGCCAAGTTGTGCAATTAAAGGTTCTAAGGTCAGTTGGTGCTTTATGACACCACGCGGCGGCCCCGTACATCTCCCTGATGGACTCAAGGGTTACGAGTACCAAGAAAAGTGCCACATCAATGTATCTACTGCTTCAACTGTGTCGGTATACCCCAGCACAACTCCCTTACAGTTTATTGCTACTTACCTAAAAGGTGTTTCCCGATCTGGGTGTAGGATCAAATAACCTAAACAGTTCCCATAGATATAAAGCAAGCAAGACAATCAAGAGAAAACAATTAAATATGACCTAGATCCTAAGGTTTACCCCCACTTTATATTTTATTCCCCAGCAGAGTCGCCAGTTCTATGATACGGATGCAGAACCAACTCTTAATACTGGTTTGTGTTTTTTGTTTGCAAAATGTCGCGGTAAGCAAGAGTCGCCACTGACTTTTATTTTATCCAATCAGGAAAAGGAAAAAGAACAGAAAAAACATTTTTCGAGATGTTTCTTAGTACGGGGGGTAGATTATAGAAAGGGAAGGTGTTAGCACCCTTTCTATCCATGGTTTTCCATAGACTCTTAGGTACTTGCTCATTTTGAAAACTGCTTGTGTGTGCTTTATTTTGAAAATTTTGTTTTACTTCGTGTTAACCCTTGTTTCTGTCCTCAAGAGTGTTACGAAGTTGTTTTTAAAAACTTTGTTTGAAAAGTGTTGGTGTGGAAAAGTTTATTTGTTTGAGCAAGTACCTAGGAACTAATCTACCTACTCGAAAAAAGGTCTGTTCATTTTCCTTTTATAAAATGCTATCCCATTATTGAGAAATAGGTAGCATCATTGTTAGAGTTTTTTGGGACTTTTGAAGGGACAAGTACGATCACAAAAGCAATGTTAGGAAATGTTAGTAATCATCCTAAAGCCTTAAAGATTTTTTTCCGAGGAAACATCCAAATGGGTCATTTTAGATCTTTCGGGGCTAGAGGACAACCACTAACAAACCCTATACTTCATGACCGTTTACCGAAGGCAACCAGAGAGGAGTAAACACTAGGAGTGAGCATGTGCGAGTGTAATTTTTAGTTAATTTATCTTTGCACATTTAGGGTTTTCTATCGTATTAATTTTAGTTTGTCTATCCATACAATCCTATTAACATACATCTAAGCAGTTTATAGTTTACAAAAATTAAAGCGAGAACGTTAAAAGTCCTAGCTATTACAAGGCTTTTGCAGATACATAATTATTTTGTTCGAAAATAAAGATGCGGAATTGAAACCCTAATTACTATTACAAACTCGAAGCAGTAACAATAACAATAAAAAGGAAATTAAAAGCGCGCGCGGCGAATTAAGTGCGAGGAATAATTAGGAAACCTAAAAAAATCTAGTTGAAAAAGATTTAGGTTATTTTTTGAGAAAAATTAGATTAAACTATGTACAAATTAACCCTAATTTCTAATTAATTTAAATTATGAAAAAAAAGGAATTAAATTTCCCTAAATTAAATTAATCAAATTAATTAAGGAAATAAAATATTTTTTATGAAGAAAAAAAAGATTTTTGATGTTTTTTGTGATTTTTAATTTTATGATAAAAAATGATTTTGTGTTATTTTGTAAAAAAAGATCATTAGTAAAACAATTGAAAAGAAATAAAGAGAAAAGAGAAAGAATTGGGCATGTGTTATAAGCTGAAAGGGGGGTGTGATGTTGAAACATCTAGGCCCAAGAATGCTGAGCCCACTCCCTGCGCTAGATCCAGTATGATACTCTTTCTGATGGTCCATGGTATGACTTGAGCGTTGGGCGTTGGATATGGATTGATGATGAATCCAATTGTAGGATGCTGACAGTGCATGGTAGACATCTCGGAAAGATATGCATAAAACTTGTTGTCAAATATTAAGAAAATAACAAAATGCTGGGACCTGGAATTGAACCCAGGTCCTCCCACTCACACATACGCGCGCTTAACCAACTGGGCTACAGTGTTTAATTGTTAATATAATAATAATAATGTATATTATATAAAAACAAAATGGATAACTGAAACAAAAAAGTGCGCACCCATTATTCAAATCGGCTAATGGTTATCAGCCACATCGTCTTCTTCTTCCCTGGTCTGTTGTCTTAGGTTAGGGACTTTTACCTACGGACATCTTCCATGGCTATAGCACTGCAAGTTTCAAAAGTCAACAACAAGCATGATAAATTAATTCCAAGTACATGGATCAACTCGTCTTGATGCCACGAGCATCATGGTACCTTTTTCTTGGGCCAATTTAACATGTATGGAAAAACCCTAAAATGGCAAGGCAAACCCTAACAATGGTGATCATCAATATACACATCAATACGCAAAATTAATTAAACCAAAACATCCCAAATGATTATACAAACACAATGCTATGCTTAAAAGTGATTAATCATGCGTAAATTTTAAAATCAAGTTCAAGATGGTATGTGCAAACCGTGGGTCTGTAAGTCGTGTTTCTGGGCTTGTGGAGGCTTGCAATTGATCGTGTTAGCTTCTGGGAAGGTCCAGGAATCGATTATAAGCTTTGGAATGGCTTAAATTGATCTCTAGGTTAGAAAATGAATCACCACTTTCTTGCCAATTTTTGAGTTTTGTTCTTCCTTTCTCACGACTGCAGTCCTCTTTTTTTTGGCTTGAGTATGTTCAGTATATGTAGTGGAACGAATTAGGGCAACAAAAACACTTTGTATCTTTGATAATCATGGAGATTTGATTTAATTTCTTTGCTATATGATATCTTTCCAAAACAAGCATTACCATGCCAATTTTTGCTTCAATCATCCCTTGCACGATTTGATATGCTATGCCAGCCTAATTGGATTTGATTCCTACAAAAAATCAGATCAAAACCAATCTTTTTGTATTTTTTGCAATTTATTTGATTTTATTTAACTTTTAAATAATAAAAAATCAAAATAAATAATAAATAAAGAAAAAAATGTGTGGATGCTGATTTGGGTCGTGGACCATGTCTCTAACAAGATGCAATCATGAGAAGCTAGGCCCATTTGACAAAAAAATGCACTTTTGACCATATTTGACTTTTAGCAATTTTGCAAAAATGGTCAACTTTGACAAGGCATATCTCCTCCAATTTTAACCCTAGAGAGGTGTTCTTGGAGTTTTTAGAAAGCTTAGGATGTCCCATAAACAACCCTTTTGGTTTCCTCTCAATTGGGTCTTCCATGTTCATGTAAGAAGCTTTGACCCAAAAGGTGTTTTTGTTGACTTTTCAAAAGGACCTATAATGTAGAAATTCATATATTTCCATGAGTGCATTTTTTGAACTTGAGGGCTGAATATGATTTGTAGGAAATTGGATTCTATTCAAAACGAGCCTTGGATGGAAAATTTATGATAAAGTATGAAGAAGTTATGCCTGGTCAAAGTTTGGTTGACTTTTCCTAAGAAACCCTAATTTAGCAACTTTTGGGTTTTGATGAGTTTGGGGGCATTCCTTGAGGAATCATGATCAACCCTTGATAAAATTATGGATATCACTTAAAAATGTTGATGTTTACCAAAAATATTGAAGTTTGATTGTATGTGGGCCACAATTGACTTTTTATCTAGTATAGTTGATTTCCAGGCATCTGGGCAATTGACTGAGCAAACTTCTTGTGCAAGGCATGAAACTTGACCTGGATGATCTTGAGAACATATTGGGGCCATGGAAGGCATTTGGAACCTTTGGAGTTCCCACACTCTGATGAAAATGGAAACCCTAGTTTGAGGTACATTGCCTTAGGAGAGAGTTTGTCTGGTCAACTCTTGGGCATCCTTGAGCAAGTTAAGGACCTCAATGGGAATGTGTTGAGTAGAATGAGAGGGAAAATTTTGGGGCACAAAATCTTCCCTTGTTCAATCTTCTTAAACCTTAGGATGTAGATTGGCTTGTTTGCCTTTTGTGATCCGAAGATGGAAGATGATTGAACACTAGAGTGCCCAGAAATCTACACTCGTTTGAGATGGTACAAGACTGTATAGGTAGTATCGGGAATGGGCTTACAGATGCCATTTGGAGGAAATGACGGAAGGTCACCGAAGATGGGCTTAAAGATGCCATTCGGAAGATGTTGATTTCCCGAGATATTCCTTTGATGAGAATTCTTGTTCCTGTCATTGAGGAGGAATCTGCTAAGGATTGTTGGTCTCTGTCTTGGGAGAAATAGAATTTTAGGAGCTTCAGTTGTCCGTTACTCTACTGTGGAATCATCTCTTAGTGGATGAGGTGAAAGTGAACTGCTATCTGGTCGTGCTCCAGGCTTTATAGTGATTTACTGAGGATAATAAGATTAAACTTGCTATCTGGTCGTGCTCCAGGTTTCACATTGACTTATTGGGGAGATGAGATTACACTTGCTATCTGGTCGTGCTCCAAGCTTTGCAATTTCTCAATTCTTATCTGTTCGTGCTCCAAGCTTCATAAGGAATTAACTGGTTATCCGGTCGCATCCGGGTTTCAACTTGAATTTAAGGCATACTAACATCCGGTCGTTTCCAGGCTTCATAGTAATTGGCTGAGTGAACTGCTATCTAGTCGAATTCCAAGCTTCTCAATACCTCATACTATTATCTGGTCGTGCTCCAAGTTTCACAGTGTCTCTTGCCGCTATCTGGTCGTGCTCCAGACTTCACAGTGTCTTATACTGTTATCTGGTCGTGCTCCAGGCTTCAGTAATTTGGGGAAATTAAGATATTATTCGGTCGATTTCCGGGCTTCATAGCTTGAATTTGAGATATACCACTATCTGGTCGATTCTAGGCTTTGTAGTATTAAGATATTATCTGGTCGATTTCCGGTCTTCATAGCTTAAATTTGAGATACACCACTATCTGGTCGACTCCAGGCTTCGTAGTATTTTGGAGAAATTAAGATATTTTCCGGTTGATTTCCGAGCTTCATAGCTTTTTTTAAGGGAATATAAATCTTAGTATTGATTTGACTGAACTAGGGAAAGGCCTCGAGTTGTCTTCAACTGGGAGAGAAATCTTAGTATCGATTTGACTGAACCCGGGAGAGGTCTCGGGTTAACTTTTACTAGCATAGAAATCAGGGGTATCTTAGCGGCGATTCGGCTGACCCAGATGAAAGTCTTAGAACATCTTCAACTAGAATAGAAACCTTAGTGTCGGTTTGACTGAACCAGAGAAAATCTTGAAAAGTGTTAGAATATCTTCAACTGGAATAGAAACCTTAGTGTCGGTTTGACTGAACCAGAGAGAGCTCGTAAGAACTTGATTGTATCTTTCCCTGAAAGGTAAATAGTTAGTCGTATGTAATGTCATGATGTATGAAATGTATTGAGTAAGGATGTTCTCAAAATAAATGAGATTGTGCTATATAATATGTATGCACATGCCATGATGTATGGATATGCAATGCTATTGTGATATTCTCTAGCTGGGAAAAATAAATCATGGACTGCTGCTAGAGAGTATAAGGAGATGAGTTCTCCTTTCCGCAACAGATAGTGACCGAAGATTATTAGCTAGGGATTTACATCCATTCTGCTTGAGAATATTCTGCCGGAGGAGACACTGTCTGAGAATAATTCTGCGGGGAATGACTCTATGGGGAAGAGAGATACTCTGTTGGAAGATCTGCTGATTTGGAGAAATAAACTCAAATGGGGATGAAATTCCATTGCTAGAGAGAAGAGCTCTATTGGAGATTGAGCTTCCACTGTCATAGAAATACTCTGCTCGGGAGATGGCTTTATAAACTACTCATGGTTATAAAACTCAGTTGGGGAATACATATATCAGCTTTCTGAAGGGACCTGCTGGGGAAGGAATTCCTGCTTGGGGATACGGAGGTCGGACTTTGGTTGTCTCGGCTCTATGGGGAATACAAATATCACGGGCGTGTATGTGATAGTGACTTCGCTTCCAACTGTCTCTGCCCCTTGTACCATGCTGGAAAAAGTACATGCGGAGATTTTGTGGATGGATATATGTCGTGATTGTACTTGAACATGATTTAATGAGTGTCATAGTGACATCTGTCTCTGGATCGTATCTGAACTGTACTTGATACATGTGTGGAATGAGTGTCAGAATGACATCCGTCTCTGGATCGTATCTGAACTGTACTTGAAACATGTGTCAAATGAGTGTCAGAATGACATTCATCTCTGGATCATATCTGAACTGTACTTGAAACATGTGTCGAATGAGTGTCAGAATGACATCCGTCTCTGGATCGTATCTGAACTGTACTTGAAACATGTGTTGGATAAGTGTTAGAATGACATCCATCTTTGGATCGTATCTGAACTGTACTTGAAACATGTGTTGAATGAGTGTCAGAATGACATCCGTCTCTGGATCGTATCTGAACTGTATCTGAAAGTTGAATTTGAATGAGTATCAGAATGACATTCGTATCTGGAGCGTATCTAAACTGTATCTGAAAGTTGAATCTGAATGAGTATCAGAATGGCATCCGTATCTGGAGCGTATCTGAACTGTTTCTTGATGTATGAAAATCTTGAATAAGTAGCAGAATGACATCCGTATCTAGATCATATTTGAATCGTTTCTCGACGCATGAAAATATTGAATAAGTGGCAAAATGACATTTGTATCTGGATCGTATCTGAACCGTTTCTCGATGTATGAAAATCTTGAATAAGTAGTAGAATGACATCCGTATCTGGATCGTATCTTAAGCGTTTCTGGATTCTGGAAATCTTGATGAATGTTGATCAAGGTATAAGTCATCCACTGATAGAAAAGTGACGGGACATAGTCATACGTTTTAAATCCCTAATTTTTGTCTGGATCGCCCTTTCGGGTTTTCAGTCCACCAGGATACCTTTTTGCCCAAGCCGCCTTTTCAGGTTTTCGACTTGTCGGGTGTACATATTTTTTTTATGTATATCCCTAACTTTTTCCCGAACCCTTTTGGTTCGCATGGATTCCCTTATTTTTGCCTAGGTGTGTCAACCCAGCGGGTCTTTTTTTCATGCGTAGTATTTTCCGACTATATCCACGCTTTCAGGATGTAGAGAGTTGTCACTGTCCATAGTGTTGTGTTGTAGTACTGTCAAAAATGTTTTCTTGATGGCACATGATTCGTTGCTGGAATACATGCGTAATGCCCCAAGCGATTCAGATGGAGATCTGCCCCTGGTTATTTGGCACTTTTGGAGAGACTGCTCCAGGTGTGTTTAGACATCATATCATGCCCCTTGCTTATGGAAAACCTATTATTGGAAGTGTCTTTCCCGCTGAGGTGATTCTGTCCATTGAGAGGATTTCTGTTAATTGAATATCCATTGTGCGGATTTCTCTGCTGTCAAACAATTAGTCATATGCAAAAAAAAAGTCATTTAAAGAATGCAAAACTCATGTCTGTCTTGAATTTTTTGAAACTGTGTTTTGTGTAGTAAAACGAAATTTGCAAGAATGTGATATCAACTCAGGATTCATAACAAAGCCTACAGGAGTCAGGATACCTTTGTAACAGTATGCTCCTAAACTAACCCATGCTTTAGCTAGGACTTTTAAGGGTTATAACGTGGCATGTTTCACGGTTCACGAAACAAAGGATAAAGGCTCAAATTTTATTTGTACCCAACCCGCTCTTCGTGATGTCCTTCAGTCGTATGCTCAGTTAATTGCACATTTAGATCCCGATTGAGTCTGGAATCTTTGCTCTGATACTTGGTGATGATTCAGAAATTGAACATTTGTTTTGAAAAGGCATTCATTTTTGTAATCTTCTTTTTGTCGAGGATTTGTAGTAACTTTTTTTTTGTCTTCGTTATCCCTTCTTTTGCCTGAACTGTTTCTTTTGTGATTACAGTCAGCGGGGTGCCCCAATTTTTCTCTTAAGTCTCCTTCATAGGTTTTGACTTAATGGGTTTTTATTTCGAGAGATAATGACTGCATGTCTTTACGATTATACGGAACCATCACCGTCTTTTGTTTTGGAAGGACGTCTTCGATGCCATTCATTGTGTACGAAACGACAGATTGTGACTGAATGCGCCTCTGAATCAACTGAGAAAACTACCCTGCCCCGGATTATGATTAAGGGTTTTAATTTGTGTGAAAAGAAAAACTCATACTTCTTTGGCTCGAAGGGGTTGACTAGAGATTATCTTCCTTATAACTCTACTATTTAGGATTTGAAACAACGCATGTACATCATCAGCGGGGTCTGTTCAAAAGCATACTGTAAAGATTGTGGTATCATTTTCGTCATCCTTCCTCTAAGGCTTAGAGTTTTTAATCGAGAGTTGAATATCACAAAAAGGAAATAAGAACGCATTTTTGAAATAGTGAATACGAATGAATTGATTCAAGACAAACATGTGCAATGCATTGATGAAATAACGAGGTTTAATATGAATAAATGTTCAAACAAATCAAAAGAAAATTACACATTGAAAATTCTAATGAACGAAAAGTCTTTTTGTGAGAACTTGTCACTTCATATGGTATACCTTGGAGGGATGGCAGGAGAACTCAGCCTGACCGTCTTGTGTGAATTCTAGCGCTCCTTCATCAATCAGGTCTTGAATTTTATTTCTCAACGCCCAACAGTTGTTGGTGTCATGTCCAGGACTGTTGGAGTGGTACACACATCTTGCATTTGGATTGTACCTTGGGGAGGCTATGTTAGGATTCTGAGGAGGGTCCCTTAACACAACCAACTTGGCCTTCAACATGCATTGCAATGCTTGAGCCAATGACATGTTGTTGATTGCCCCGTTGTCGTTGGCGAAGTTGTGGTTGGGATTGTGATGTAGTAGCAATCTGGAAAAGGTCTGTTTTTGACCAAACCAACCTCTTCTCTCCCTAGGGGCTGATTAATGCCTTGATCCAAAATTTTAACTGTTTGTTTCATGGATCTGCATCAATCTTGGTGAAGCTTATCGAGGAAGGCTCTTAGCCCTTCTTGTCCTCGAGCTAAGTTTTGGATAAGAGTCATCTGCCCCAGCATCTGGATTCTCATTGCTTCTACCTCAGCTTGCAGTTGTTCCAATTATTCATCCTTGTTGTTGTCAGGACGTTCCTTGGTCAAATTCTCAGCAAAGAGTGTTTTCATGTCTTCTTGCCCCTTGGATAGATTCAGGAGAAATTCCTTGAATTAGGCATCTTGAGCTTGGAGATCTCTGTTGTCTTGTTGGAGAGCCATTGCTGAAATAAACAGCGAGAACATGAGAGACCTGCTTTGAAACGTGCTTATGCAATGATATGTATTATATATGTATGCAATGTTTTCAAGGATCTCGCGGGGTAAACAAGAAAATGTCAGAAGTTGAATTTTGCAGCTTTGATTGAAGAACTTTGTATCGTTGAGAGTCCTTCTAAGAGAGTCAAGCTTACCATATCAAGTGGGTCATAGCCACTGACTCAAGTTGTTGAGTTTTGATCTTCTGACGGCATTGGCTAGAGGAAAATAAATCCCCTTGCTCCTTGCTAGACGTATTATTTATCATAACCTGTATCACAGGCCCTCGAGATCCTTGAAATGGTTAAGGAAATATTGAGGCATGATGTTATGATGTGTATGCTATGCTTTTAAGCAAAGGTACAAAGTGATGTAAGCAAGTAAACCCTGCAAGAAATCCAAGTTATTGGATAATAACTGTAAACAAAACCTGCAAGGAGCTCATGTTGTCAGGTAATAGAACTCTGCAAGTAGTTCAAGTTGAAAGCACACAAGTCACATAAACAACCTTAGATTTAGGCTTACATGGGTTTTACGGTCATACCCTCTTGAAGCTGGATTAGTTCAACCTGTCCTATAAATAGTAACCGAGTTCTAAGGGATCTCAATATCACTGATCTTTCCCCCAAGCCTTGTTCAATCGACGATTGACTTGTAATAAAACAAAACTCATAAGTCAAACCTCAATGAGTGTAGCATCGAGTATCTGTCGACCTTGGGCATACACCAAAGTCGACCATCCCGATACGTCCTACTGTCCAAGTTGTGCAATTAAAGGTTCTAAGGTCAGTTGATGCTTTATGACACCACGCGACGACCCCGTACATCTCCCTTATTGACTCAAGGGTTACGGGTACCAACCAAAGTGCCACATCAACGTAGCTACTACTTCAACCGTGTCGGTATACCCTAGCACAACTCCCTCACAATTTATTGCTACTTACCTAAAAGGTGTTTCCCGATCCGGGTGTAGGATCAAATAACCCAAACAGTTCCCATAAATATAAAGGAAGCAAGACAATCAAGAGAAAGCAATTAAATATGACCTAAATCCTAAGGTTTACCCCACTTTATATTTTATTCCCCAACAGAGTCGCCAGTTCTGTGATATGGTGGCAGAACCGACTGTTAATACTAGTTTACATTTTTTGTTCACAAAATGTCGCGGTAAGTAAGAGTCACCACTGACTTTTATTTTATCCAATCAGGAAAAGGAACAGAAAAAACCTTTTTCGAGATGTTTCTGAGTACCGGGGGTTGATTATAGAAAGGGAAGGTGTTAGCACCCTTTCTATCCATGGTTTTCCATGGGCTCTTAGGTACTTGCTCATTTTGAAAACTGCTTGTGTGTGCTTTGTTTTGAAAAGTTTTGTTTTACTTCGTGTTAACCCTTGTTTCTGTCCTCAAGAGTGTTACGAAGTTGTTTTTGAAAACTTTGTTTGAAAAGTGTTGACGTGAAAAAGTTTGTTTGTTTGAGTAAATACCTAGGAACTAATCTACCAACTCGAAAAAAGGTCTGTTCGTTTTCCTTTTAGAAAATGCTATCCCATTATTGAGAAATAGGTAGCATCGTCGTTGGATTTTTTTGGGACATTCGAAGGGACAAGTACGATCACAAAAGCAATGTTAGGAAATGTTAGTAATCATCCTAAAGCCTTAAAGATCTTATTCCGAGGCAACATCCGAATGGGTCATTTTAGATATTTCGGGGCTAGAGGACAACCACTAACAAACCCTATACTTCATGACTGTTTACCGAAAGCAACCTGAGTGGAGTAAACCCTAGGAGTGAGCATGTGCGAGTGTAATTTTCAATTAATTTATCTTTGCACATTTAGGGTTTTCTACCGTATTAATTTCATATTGTCTTTCCATACAATCCTATTAACATACATTTAAGCAGTTTATAGTTTGCGGAAACTAAAGCAAGACAGTTAAAAGTCCTAGCTATTACAAGGATTTTGCATATACATAATTATTTTGATCGGAAATAAAGATGCGGAATTGAAACCCTAATTACTATTACAAACTCGGAGCAGTAACAATAATAATAAAAAGGAAACTAAAAGCGCGCGCGACGAATTAAGTGCGAGGAATAATTAGGAAACCTAAAAAATCTAGTTGAAAACGATTTAGGTTATTTTTTGAGAAAAATTAGATTAAACTATGTACAAATTAACCCTAATTTCTAATTAATTTAAATTATGAAAAAAAGGAATTAAATTGCCCTAAATTAAATTAATCTAATTAATTAAGGAAATAAAATATTTTTTATGAAAAAAATGATTTTTCATGTTTTTTGTGATTTTTAATTTTATGATAAAAAATGATTTTGTGTCATTTTGTAAAAAAGATAATTAGTAAAACAATTAAAAAGAAATAAAGAGAAAAGAGAAAGAAATTGGCATGTGTTATAAGCTGAAAGGGGGGGTGTGATGTTGAAACATCTAGGCCCAAGAATGTTGAGCCCACTCCCTGTGTTAGATCCAGTTTGATACTCTTTCTGATGGTCCATAGTATAACTTGAGCGTTAGGCGTTGGATCTGGATTGATGATGAATCCAATGGTAGGATGCCGACAGTGCATGGTAGACGTCTTGGAACAGTATGTATAGAACCTGTTGTCAAATATTAAGAAAATAACAAAATGCTGGGACCTGGGATCGAACCCAGGTCCTCCCACTCACACATACGCGCGCTTAACCAACTGGGCTACAGTGTTTAATTGTTAATATAATAATAACAATGTATATTATATAAAAACAAAGTGGATAACTGAAACAAAAAAGTGTGTGCCCATTATTCAAATCGGCCAATGGTTATCAGCCACATCGTCTTCTTCTTCCCTGGTCCGTTGTCTTAGGTTAGGGACTTTTACCTACGGACATCTTCCATGGCTATAACACTGCAAGTTTCAAAAATCAACAACAAGCATGATAAATTAATTCCAAGTACATGGATCAACTCGTCTTGATGCCACGAGCATCATGGTACCCTTTTCTTGGGCCAATTTAACATGTATGGAAAAACCCTAAAATGGCAAGGCAAATCCTAACAATGGTTATCATCAATATACGCATCAAAACGCAAAATTAATTAAACCAAAACATCCCAAATGATGATACAAACATAATGATATGCTTAAAAGTGATTAATCATGCGTAAATTGTAAAATCAAGTTCAAGATGCTATGTGCAAACCGTGGGTCTGTAAGTCGTGTTTCTGGGCTTGTGGAGGCTTGCAATTGATCGTGTTAGCTTCTGAGAAGGTCTAAGAATCGATTATGAGCTTTGGAATAGCTTGAAATTATCTCTAGGTTAGAAAACGAATCATCACTTTCTTGCCAATTTTTTAGTTTTGTTCTTCCTTTCTCACGACTACAATCCTCTTTTTTTTTTGGCTTGAGTATGTTCAGTATATGTAGTGGAACGAATTAGGGCAACAAAAACACTTTGTATATTTGATAATCATGGAGATGTGATTTGATTTATTTGCTATATGATATCTTTCCAAAACAAGCATAATCATGCCAATTTTTGCTTCAATCATCCCTTGCACGATTTGATATGCTATGCCAACCTAATTGGATTTGATTCCTACAAAAAAATCAGATCAAAACCAATCTTTTTGTATTTTTTGCAATTTATTTGATTTAATTTAACTTTTAAATAATAAAAAATCAAAATAAATAAATAAATCAAGCAAAAAATGTGTGGATTCTGATTTGGGTCATGGACCATGTCTCTAACAAGATGCAATCATGAGAAGCTAGGCCCATTTGACAAAAAATGCACTTTTGAGCATATTTGACTTTTGGCAATTTTGCAAAAATGGTCAACTTTGACAAGGCATATCTCCTCCAATTTTAACCCTAGAGAGGTGTTCTTGGACTTTTTAGAAATCTTAGGATGTCCCATAAACAACCCTTTTGGTTTCCTCTCAATTGGGTCTTCCATGTTCATGTAAGAAGCTTTGACCCAAAATGTGTTTTTGTTGACTTTTCAAAAGGACCTATAATGTAGAAATTCATATCTTTCCATGAGTGCATTTTTTGAACTTGAGGGATGAAGATGAGTTGTAGGAAATTGGATTCTCTTAAAAATGAGCCTTGGATGGAAAATTCATGATAAAGTATGAAGAAGTTATGCCTGGTCAAAGTTTGGTTGACTTTTCCTAAGAAACCCTAATTTAACAACTTTTGGGTTTTGATGAGTTTGAGGGAATTCCTTGAGGAATCATGATCAACCCTTGATCAAATGATGGATATCACTTCAAAATGTTGATGTTGACAAAAAATCTTAAAGTTTGACTGAATATGGGCCACAGTTGACTTTTGATCTAGTATTGTTTATTTTTAGGCATATGGGCAATTGACTGAGCAAACTTATTGTGCAAGGCATGAAACTTGACCTGGATGATCTTGAGGACATATTGGGACCATGGAAGGCATTCGGGACCTTTGGAGTTCTACACCCTGATGAAAATGGAAACCCTAGTTTGAGGTACATTGCCTTAGGAGAGAGTTTGTCTGGTCAACTCTTGGGCATCCTTGAGCAAGTTGAGGTCCTCAACGGGCATGTGTTGAGTAGAATGAGAGGAAAAATTTCGGGGTACAACAGCGGTGTACGAATCTATTATGTTGGTATGAGTCAGGTGAGAGTGTTGTGCTTGGACCCGAGGTTGTGCAAGAGACAACTAAAAAGATAAAGATAATCAAAGAGAGGATGAAAGCTTCTCAGAGCTGTCAGAAAAGTTACCATGATAAGAGGAGGAAGAATCTAGAGTTTCAAAAAGACGAAGATGTATTTTTGAGAGTTACTCCGATAACTGGTGTTGGCAGAGCTTTGAAGTTGAGGAAGCTTACACCGTGTTTTATTGGTCCATACCATATTTTAGAGAAGATCAGTGAGGTGGCGTATCAAATTACTTTACCACCGTCACTTACGAATCTTCATGATATGTTTCATGTGTCTCAATTGAGGAAATACATTCCAAATCCTTTGCATGTGATTCAAATAGATGATGTACATGTGAGAGATAACCTGACTGTTGAGGCATCGCCAATGCGAATAGAAGGTTGGGAAATGAAATGATCACGAGGTAAGGATATTGCCTTAGTGAAGGTATTGTGGGGTGTGCCAGTTGTTGAAAGTTTGACTTGGGAATGCGAGGATCAGATGAAAGAGTCTTATCCATTTATGTTTTTGTCGGGTAATTTTCGAGGGCGAAAATTCATTCAAGCGGGGGAGAGTTGTAATGGCCCAGATTAAATATAGTATTTATTTAATTAATTTAAATTATGGAGTTTGATGATGATATGTGATTTTGATGATTTTGGTGAGAAATTATGATTTATGTGACGTTTAGAGGTGTTTTGAGAATTATGGGACAATTTAGAATAATTATAAGAATTAAGTTAAAATTATTTAATTAGAGAAAATAGAGTAATATTGGAGTTGGAGACAAAAGGGCATATTGGTCATTAGCAAATAATTAGTGAGGATAATAATAGAATACTGAAACTACCGGCTGGAAATCATCGAAACAATGAAGTCGCCACCGAACGTCTTTTATCCCGTCGAGAGGGAAAGGTAAACATCGAGAAAACCTGAAAAGGGAGAAATCACGATCTTTCGACCGAGAGATCAGGTAAGGGAGTCTGTTATGCAAGGGGAAGGTGTTAGCACCCCACACGCCCGTAGTACTCTACGGTATCCACTCTTGTTGTCTAATCTAAATGGGTGTGGTCAAATCCTATGTCTATGGCTTAAAACTGAAAAGGGAATGCATGCAAAAGAAAAGAAAATAATGTAGGGAAAATAAAAGTTGTGCTCGGTTAGGCCCTACCCCAATCCATACGTATCCCTTTTAAGAAATCAGAGCAGCCGTAGTTCGGCTTATGTGTTTTGGTTGGTTTGTGTTTTTTAATTAAGACCAACAAAGATAGTCAAGATGGCAAAACATCGAAAAACAACGAACAAATGAGGTGATCAAACATCGACTAAATATTAACAATGTAACTTCTCAAAGATGGCAAGACATCAAATGGTAAGATAACACACCTAACAGTGACATTGTGGGTAAAAGTAGGATAACAAACATGTGCGATGGCGAAACATCGGCTTCAAACAAATGTGTGATAGCGAAACATTGGCTAAGAGATAACAAAGATATCATGGCAAAGATAATGAAACATCAATAAAACAGATGGCAAAACATCACACCTAACAATGATATTGAGAATCAATGTAGGATAACAAAACATGTGCGATGGCGAAACATCGGCTTCAAGATAACAAGATATCATGGCAAAGATGGCAAAACATCAATAAAACGAATGACAAAACATCACACCTAACAATGATATTGAAAATAAAAGTAGGATAACAAACATGTGCAATTGCGAAACATCGGCTTCAAGATAATAAGATATCATGGCAAAGATGGCGAAACATCAATAAAACAGATGACAAAACATCACACCTAAAAATGATATTGAGAATCAAAGTAGGATAACAAACATGTGTGATGGCGAAACATTGGCTTCAAGATAACAAGATATCACGACAAAGATGGCGAAACATCAATAAAACGGATGACAAAACATCACACCTAACAATGATATTGAGAATCAAAGTAGGATAACAAACATGTGCGATGGCGAAACACTGGCTTCAACATAACAAGATATCATGGCAAAGATGGCGAAACATCAATAAAACGGATGACAAAACATCACACCTAACAATGATATTAATAATCAAAGTAGGATAACAAACATGTGCGATGGCGAAACATCGGCTTCAAGATAACAAGATATCATGGCAAAGATGGCGAAACATCAATAAAACGGATGACAAAACATCACACCTAACAATGATATTGAGAATCAAAGTAGGATAACAAACATGTGCGATGGCGAAACATCGGCTTCAAGATAACAAGATATCATGGCAAAGATGGCGAAACATCAATAAAACAGATGACAAAACATCACACCTAATAATGATATTGAGAATCAAAGTAGGATAACAAACATGTGTGATGGCGAAACACAAGATTCAAGATAACAAGATATCATGGCAAAGATGACGAAACATCAATAAAACGGATGACAAAACATCACACCTAACAATGATATTGAGAATCAAAGTAGGATAACAAACATGTGCAATGGCAAAACATCGGTTTCAGATAACAAGATATCATGGCAAAGATGGCAAAACATCAATAAAACGGATGACAAAACATCACACATAACAATGATATTGAGAATCAAAGTAGGATAACAAACATGTGCGATGGCGAAACATCGACTTCAAGATAACAATATATCATGGCAAAGATGGTGAAACATCAATAAAACGGATGACAAAACATCACACTTAACAATGATATTGAGAATCAAAGTAGGATAACAAACATGTGCGATGGTGAAACATCGGCTTCAAGATAACAAGATATCATGGCAAAGATGGCGAAACATCAATAAAACGGATGACAAAACATGACACCTAACAATGATATTGAGAATCAAAGTAGGATAACAAACATGTGCGATGGCGAAACATCGGCTTCAAGATAACAAGATATCATGGCAAAGATGGTGAAACATCAATAAAACGGATGACAAAACATCACACCTAACAATGATATTGAGAATCAAAGTAGGATAACAAACATGTGCGATGGCGAAACATCAGCTTCAAGATAACAAGATATCATGGCAAAGATGGCGAAACATCAATAAAACGGATGACAAAACATCACACCTAACAATGATATTGAGAATCAAAGTAGGATAACAAACATGTGCGATGGCGAAACACCGGCTTCAAGATAACAAGATATCATCGCAAAGATGGCGAAACATCAATAAACGGATGATAAAACATCACACCTAACAATGATATTTAGAATCAAAGTAGGATAATAAACATGTGCGATGGCGAAACATCAGCTTCAAGATAACAAGATATCATGGCAAAGCTGGCGAAACATCAATAAAATGGATGACAAAACATCACACCTAACAATGATATTAAGAATCAAAGTAGGATAACAAACATGTGCGATGGCGAAACATCGGCTTCAAGATAACAATATATCATGGCAAAGATGGCAAAACATCAATAAAATGGATGAAAAACATCACACCTAACAATGATATTGAGAATCAAAGTAGGATAACAAACATGTGCTATGGCGAAACATCGACTTCAAGATAACAAGATATCATAGCAAAGATGGAGAAACATCAATAAAATGGATGACAAAACATCACACCTAACAATGATATTGAGAATCAAAGTAGGATAACAAACATGTGCTATGGCGAAACATCGGCTTCAAGATAACAAGATATCATGGCAAAGATGGCGAAACGTCAATAAAACGGATGACAAAACATCACACCTAACAATGATATTGAGAATCAAAGTAGGATAACAAACATGTGCGATGGCGAAACATCGGCTTCAAGATAACAAGATATCATAGCAAAGATGGCGAAACATCAATAAAACGTATGATAAAACATCACACCTAACAATGATATTGAGAATCAAAGTAGGATAACAAAACATGTGCGATGGTGAAACATCGGCTTCAAACAAATGTGCAATGGCGAAACATCGGTTAAGAGATAACAAAGATATCATGGCAAAGATGACGAAACATCAATAAAACAGATGACAAAACATCATACCTAACAATGATATTGAGAATCAATGTAGGATAACAAAACATGTGCGATGGCGAAACATCGGCTTCAAGATAACATAAACAAAGTAAAATTGGTTTGTATCTTTTACTTTGAAGAAGAGTTTGGGTTCATTAGAGGTGTCTTATGATTTACCGAGAAAGTAAGTTTGTTTTAAGATGCAAAATGCAAAGAGAGAAAAACAACTAAGGGAAACTATCCTAGTACTATCCCTAGTGTTATCATACAATGATTGATCCTAAGGTTGAGGATAAAGGAAATACTCTACCTTAATTATCATGCTAAAGGAAGATTAACAAAACTATCCTATAGGGAGCATGTAATGAGAGCGAAGTCGTGATCTCAATTTCTAAATTGAGTGACTCATAGATCAACAATTAAAGAAGAAAAGAAATAAACATCCTATAGGGAACATGCAATAAGATCGAAGTCGTGATATCAATTTCTAAATTGAGTGACTCATCGATCAACAATTAAAGAAGAAAAGAAATAATCATCCTATAGGGAACATGCAATGAGAGCGAAGTCGTGATCCCAATTTCTAAATTGAGTGACTCATCGATCAACACAAACACAACATATGTATTAGACAAAAAAACAGAGTGCCTTCTGACATATATCAGCAACAGAGGTCCCATCATGCAATCAGAGAACTATGCAAAATGAAAATGGAAGAAAGGAGATAGTGCAATACCAAACGGATAACTATCCGTAGCAACCGAGCAAGAATAAAAAGAAACCCAAAGAACTTTTAAGCAAGCTGGCATCAAGAGACGAATCAAGTCAGAAATTACGCCATAAGGATGTAAGTAATGAAATCATCAGATATGAACAGATCCCCATGGGCAATGTATAATATTCACAATATCATTTATATATCATGTATGGAATATCAAACATGCCAAATACAAAAGCAGTGTCAGTGTAATAAGTTGTGTTCCACAAATAAAGTGGAACACAATAGCCTCATGCCAAAAGTGGGATGCTATACATTGTCACAAAGTCTCAAAGATAGGCCAAGGTCTCTAATCCTAAGTCCAAGAAAAAGTCTCATGCTACATAATGCCAAGGATAGTAACCAAATAGTCCAAGTATCATTAAAGTTTTTTTTATGGTTCATGTTGATTATTAGGTGTCTTTAAAAGGAAAAGAAAAGCTCAAGTGAGCAAAATAAAAATGACATAAAAGTAAATGCTCAAGTGAGCAAAGATGAAAATAACATGAAATGTAAAATGCTAAAAGTAAATGGTACATAAAGCATAAAAAATAAAAGCATAAAGTAAATTCAATTGTTAGAAATTAGTGGTTAGTTGGATGATAATATTGAAACTTGCATTTGGAACTCATTAGAGGATTGGTAGAACCAAAGCCTCCACACAACAAGTTGCATTTGCTTTTTGTCAAGTATATCATCCATTTTGGAATTCTCAAAAGGTAACATTTAATGATCAACGATGTTTAAGTGATCCGCGTTGACCAAAGGTGTTGTAGATCCATTAGAGGATTGGTAGAACCAAAGCCTCCACACAATGAATCTCAAGGTTATTGGATCAAAGAGATCAAATTAACATACTTGGGCTTGCAATCATAAGTTTGGGCCACAAATGATCATTTATTCGAATCAGGACAAAATTTAGCGCTATGTTAAGCAATTGTAAGTGGACTTATGTAGAAGTTGCACCTATTTTGAGGTCGGTCAATAGCAATCTATGTACTTCATGTTTGGATAAATGATATAGAGATCACCACCCCTTAACATGTAACACAATTAAAAAAAATAAATGGGTAAGATGAAGAGGGAGGGGAATGATAAGCTAATTTGGATCACCATTTCAAAATTCTTTCATCTTTAAATTCAATCACTCCTCTAGATGGATTAAAGCACTAAACATATCATTAATCCAAAGCACCAAAAATGAATTAAATAATTCACTCTTAGGTAGATTTGAATTGATGAACATTTATCCAACTTCATCTACATCACAAAGTTCATTGAGTTTAAAAAACAAATTGAAAATTTAAAATTGCAATCCAAATTATCCATCAAAGAGAGTGTACAGAAAAATATTTGAGTCAACACAACCCCAAAATAAGGCAGAAAAAGTATTTTTGGCACTCAATCAGTTGTGCTTAGACAGCAACATATTGCATTAGTGCAGTTTTTTATCAAATCAATTTTCTGTGACAATCAATTACAATGTTGCAACAATTGATTGCAACCTGTTAAAATCAGTAGAAAACAGTATTTCAAAGATCAAATTCTTGTTCCAACTTTTCATCAAACACCTTATGATCATGGATCCAATTGAGCATGAAAATTCGATCAAATTATGAGAAAATAACACTAATGGAATCATAAAAACAGTGCTCAATGAATCAAAACCATAAATCCACAAGAGATCACATTATTAAAGATGATGATCCAACTTACCAAAGGTAGAATTTGAGAATTATCAAACAACTTCAGAATTCGCTTCAATTCAACCACAAGAATCAATTATCAAAGCTTGGATGTAGAGAATTGATGGAGAAAAAGTATTTGGATGAAGGTTTAGCTCAAAGATTAGCAAGCTTCAATGCAAAGCTTACTAAATTTTTAAAAATGGAGCTTTGAGTGAATTTGGTAGATGGGGAGAATTGAGAGATTTTTTAGCAAAGTGATTTTGGCTATCAAAAGCTTGAAATTTGAATGAAATGAGGGCTCTATTTATAGAGTTTTAGGATTGGGATCAGTGGTAATTTGGTAATTGATTCTTGGAGCCAAAAATTGAATTAATGATATAATTTTCAAATTATGCAGAAAAAATTGGAGCAAAAAATAAGACAGTTTTGAAATTGCTGGCTTTTTTCAAAAAACACGTGTATTTTGCTGTTATGAGTCGATACATGGGTGGTATGCATCGACACATTCTAGAAGTATAACACAGCATGTGTCGATACATGCCTCTATGTGTCGATACATACTACTTCTTCAACACATTACAGAGTCACACAAACTGCATGAGTCGATACATAGCACGTATGTGTCGACACATGCAAGTTATTCAAACAGGATGACTCGATGCATACATGCATGTGTCAACACATGCAAGTTATTCAAAACTGGATTAGTCGATACATACATGCATGTGTCGATACATGCTAGTTATGCTCAACAAGATGAATCGATACATAGGTTTATGGGTCGATGCATACCTTTGTGGGTTGATGCATACCTTTATGGGTCGATGTGTGCCTTCTTTTGCCACAAACCGAATCAAATCAACTTTCATGAGTTCGACACAAGCTTTATGGATCAATACAAGCTGCCTTTCGACACAATACATAAATGATTGCTTTGCCTGAGCTCGACACAAACCTCATAAATCCTTATTTGTCAGATGCTTCGACTTGGTACCTACAAAACACAAATTGTGCAAAGACAAAGATAAATTTTTTTTTTTTGTATTTTGATTAGAAGTTAGTCAACAACACATAAACAAAATACACAACAAAGGTGCTTGGAGATAGCTAGTCAAGCTTCAAAACCCCAATTTGACTGGTGAATCAAAGGAGTGGTTCTTTCACATAATCAAACACAAACTCCAATCCTCTGGAGATCCAAAGAGATGGATGAAACATCTTGAGATATGCAATTAAATCTGAGCTTGAAAGATCCAGAGGTTCAAATGACAAGGTTCTACTTGAGCAACTTGTCAAAGCAACCGACCTTCAAAGCTTAAGGAAGACTTGATAACCAAAGTACTTTGACCCCATCACAATGTATGAATGCAATGCAATATGATATTCATAATGAAACATAAGCCTAAATCAATAGGGTAAATTTTGGGGTGCAACAGCTGCCCCTATTCAAATATCTTCAACATGATAAGTGAGAAAAGTGACAACTTTTGAGCGTACAAGGTTGAAGATGTTTGAATACGAAAGAAACCGAAAATTTACACTCTTGAAGAAAAAAGAAATAGAAACAGAAAACTTCTAAGACATGCGTCAGAATGAAGCTGTAACGCAGGTTGAAACAGAACAAAAACAAAGAAGAGTAGACGCGACTAAACTTCCGGACAGATGTGCCAGGGAAAACATGGGCTTTAAAAGGGATGAGACAAAACTCAAACCAGAGTATAGGTGAAACTAAGCTCTGGAAAAGAAAACGTACGCGGGTGAGGAGGCGAAACTCTGAGCTTGACCCAAAGCAAAAGTGGCTAGAGTGCACGATTCTAGGAGCACTTGCTAATCTCAACTAGGATAGACAGTATGAAGGAACTGAAAGAATCCCAGAAATAAGGAACAAAAGCGAGACGAAACTCGACTCAGTAACCAGTTAGACTAAACTAAACCAGATGAGTACCAAAACGAAACTGGATTTCACGCACGGGTAACGAGGCGAAACTCAACCCAAAGCAAAGTGATGAGAGTACATGCTTCTCAAAACACTTGCTGGTCTCAGATCAATGGATAAACAGTGACGAAAATTGATAGAAGTATCCAAGGAACAAAGGAGACTGATTTCAAACCAGGGACGCAGCACGAACACCGCACTCGGTAAATGAACACCGTCAAAAAGTCTGAGGTAGGAAAGCAAAAATGAGACGGAACTCGACTCAATAACTAGTTAGGCGAAACTAAGCTAGATGAGTACCAGGACAAAACTGGATTTCATGCACAGGAAACAAGGCGAAACTCGACCCATAGCGAGGTGATCAGGGTGTACACCTAAAAAACCTGCTGAAAGCGAATATCAGGATGAAACTGGTATTCGAAAGGTGCATCAATAGACATTGGAATGAACCAGAGAGGGTAGTGAAGACTAAACCCGAGAAGACTGCGCCAGGGCGAAACTGAACTACAGTCAAGAGTAAACACTCAAACAAACAAATGATTGACGTCAAAAGGATATTGGTATGGGGAGGAAACTGAGATAATAAGGACGAAGACCTCGCTGAGGATTAAATCTGAAGTATTAGCAAATCACTAGGGGTGACGGAAAAAAAACAAAGGCTTATGTTCTGATGCATGTTGGAATCTTTTTATAGCGCAATGTTCCGGATAATGGAAATGCTACGCATTTTAGTAGATGCAATGTAATGATGTATGCTTAAAAGTTCCACTAGGGAATGGCTAAATGAGAAGCCAATAACCAAGAAGTCAGGATCTGACATGACTTGCAAAAATAAATTGCAAAATCCAAAGGAGGGGAGAAAATATGGGGAACCACTAGAGAGGGAACCTTGAAGAGATGAAGCTTAGCGGGGAATAACAATCGAGCAACTAGTAGAAACGGGCCACAAACATTGAGGGGAGCTGCAAAAATAAATTGCAAACTCCCGGAGAAGATCAGATCAACACTGTAGCTTCTGGAGAAGATTAGACATTGAGGGAGAAAATCAGGGCAAGACTGTAATCTATATAAAAGACGGCGCGCGACCGTGTTGAGGACGACACCAAGACAACAAACCCGACGTAAGGGATGAAAACCTTTGCTGGGGGAACAAAGTTCTACTGAGGATACGGGACTTCACTGGGGATACAAAACTCTGTTGAAGATTGTTGTTGGAGAGAGATTTTTTGAATGCAACTAATCACACAGTATCGACCTTACTAGGGATAAGGGAAGATCTTAACATAAAGATGCCCCAGTCAAAAAATCGGCTGGGAAGTGAGAGGTCATGGCGGTGGACCTCCATTGGCAATTTGGTTGGGAAGTTAAAACTTCTTCAGAATGTGGGTTCCTACTTAATGACTTTACTGAGGATATGTGACGTATCCAAACTTGAAGTCTTAGAATAAAGCTTTTGAAAGAAGATTCTCGGGGCAACAAAACTTCGTTGCAGAAACGAAACTTCACTGGGGATAGGGAAAAGATCCTTGAACCTTCGGTATTTAACCGTAAAATAGACTATGAAGATAGTCAAATAATATCACTTTACTGGGGAAATGGAAATCTCAGCCAACATCAACCCTATTAAGGATAATAAAAGATTTTTATTTTGATATTGAAATGCCCCAAGTCACAAATTAAATGGGAAAAATGAGAACTTCAGAACGCGAACTTCAATGATACCTCAAATCGAAAGATAAACTTCACTAGGAATATCTCTGTTAAGAAACGAGATAATGCCCATCCAGACTTGGTTAGAGAATGGAGGTATCCAGAAACTTATCCGCCTCGAGAATTCCTCACATGACAATGCTGAGGAGAAGCAACCCTGCGGGGGATTTCCATCATTAACATGCTTCCCCAGAATAGTGGAATTTTGAGAAATCGATCCTCAACTTGTCTGCCCCAGCATGGCGAAATGAAAAGACCAGTAACCTCAGGCTGAACTCTGATAAAAATTCGCAAAATAAATTGCAAATTCTGCTAGAGAAGATCATATCAGAACTGACTTTTGTTTGATAAGTTGTCAATTTATCACTGGGGATAACTTCCTGGGGAGAAAAACGCAAAAATAAATTGCACTGCAGAAGAAATCTTGACCTATGTCTCACCTCTTAACCTTCTGGGGAAAAGATTCAGTATCTCCTTCCACGGATAAAGAGAACATTGCTGGAAGTCGGGTCCCTACAAAAAGAACTCTGGTCGAGAATAAGACGCTTTTGTAGGAAAGACTCAACAAGATATGCTATTGCTGGAAGTAAGAGAATCTTCAGCTCCACTGGGAAATAAAGATATGCTTTAATCAGAACAAAATCATGCTATAATGCTTTATCCTGGGGCTAGGAACCATAATAGTGTACTCTTTTGGGGAAGCAACACTTATCAACATCCAGGATTGAGATCTACTGGGAAAAGAAAGCATCTGTGAATAACACTTTCGATGAAACAACTCTATTGGAGAAATGAGCGTTCCTGAATAGTAGATTTCTTGATAAGGCAACTTCACAGGGGAGATGAGGATTTCCGAGTAAGGGATATCTGAAGGCAGCTCTGCTGGGGGAAAAGAGAAATTTTGCATAAGAGATCTCAGCCAATGGTCTTCACTGGAGAGATAAAATAAACCTCAACATAAATTAGCTGGGGGAATGAAAATTCCCGAGAACGAGATTTCCAATAAGGCAGCTCCATTGGGGAATGAGAAATCTTTGAACAAGAGATCCTCATGAACAACCTCCTCTGAGGGAGGGAGATGATGCTCCCATGACTTTGCTAGGAAACAGAACAGACTTTAATAGTCTTTACTGGGGATAACAAAAGATTCTCAACATAACTAACTTCAAACCATGCTTCTGCCATGGGGAGATTAGAGAATTTTTGAACAAGAAATCTTTATGAATTGACTTCATCGGGGAACAAGAGAAATTTCTGAAGGAACTCTCGACTTCAGTTGGGGATGAGAACACTCCATTTTTACTAGGCGACCGGGAAAACGAAACTTCAAGCACTTGGGGGATACGACTCTCTTAGTCTGAAATTCCAACTAGTCGATCCTTAAAACTATATGCTTTGGGAGATTCCCTGGGGAGAAATAGAAGCTTCAGATCTCCATAGAAACCCTCAATTAATCTCAAATAAATTTGATCTTCCTGAAATGACATCATCGGTGAATAAGAATATATTCAATCAAATCTTTAGTCAGGGTAATGATGCTGTGCTCCGAGGAATAGATATTCTCTTGGGAGAAGTAGAAACTTCAGTGTCGCTTCGGGGGAAACGATCCAGGTTAGGGTTACCTTAATCCTCTTGAAAGATGTTGCTCTGGTGACAGAGAATTACGCAGATAAACAAAGCACATGATAATTTTATGCAAAACAGATCATTGAACGTGCCCCAGTTAGTGTGACAACTTTTCTAGAGAGGGTCCTTTTATCTTGAGATAATCTGCCCCAGATTATTCGAGCTCTGGATAATTCTATGACACAACAGGTCAGGTCCATGGAGAGATTCGTTGAATTTCGACGTAACTTCTTCAGGTTGACTAACCTTTGAAGAGATTCTCCTCGAGAGAATTTCTCGAGATCTGTGCTGAGAATAACACTCCTGACTTCAATTAGAGATAAAGATCTCAACTTCTGGTGAAGGAACAACCATACCGAGACTTAAAATTCTGATGAGCTAAGGATAACAATCCCGACTTCTTGTCATGCTCTTCAAATTCAGAAGTTGTTTAGCCTGCGACTGGACTTAACCTGATCAACTCTGAGGTGGAGAAATGCCCATGTATAATGCCTTGCCCCAGTCTATAGGGTTGTTAAAGAACTTGCCTTGAAAGGACTTCCTGAGATTCGTACCACCCAGATAAACTGCCCCAGTGTTACAAACTTTGAAACACGGCTTCTGACTAATCAAAATTAGAAGTGGCATCAATAAGTCTTGGGTAACGGACCCTGATCACTCGGCACTTTGAGAGATTCATCGAATCTCGACATCACTGTCCCCAGATTGACGAAGTTTTGAGAGTCAATGGATCTTGACTTGATTTCTCCAGATTAGCAGAATCTTGGCAAACCATTTCTTTACCTTATGCTCACAGAGGAATGAGACGTTCACGGAGTTTGAAAGATAACACCTTCTCAGACTCAGAATGATTGACTTACGTCTTCAAAACAAGCTAGTACACAATCATACTTCTCAACTCGAATTGCTTTACGCGCAAGCAGATGCTTGACGAAAATTGTCCTTTGGGACCAAATGGGAACGATATACCATTGCTCAATCAGAGATTTGGGGGCAGACAAAACTTCCACACAATCATCAAACAAAAAGCTCTTATCAATCTCTCATACCAGTCTTCTTCAATTCAAAGGAGTAGCTAGAAAGCATGCCTCAGATTAAGATCATTCTTCTTAACAGATCCCTGAAGCAATTCATCCCTCGGGATAATCAAACTCTTTATCTGATGCTCATTATGCAAGCTTGCTTGATGTTTAAGCACTTTTTCATATGCAAAGAATGTTTTATCCTATGAATGATAAATCTAATGCAAATCATATAGTTGTCTTGAAGTTAGAAAACTTTTTATTGAAAATATGTTGAAACATCAAAATTTTTCTGTACAAAGAAAATAAAAGAGGGAGTGATACCAACTCAAAAGTTTTAAGCAAGTCTCCTAGGAGTTAGGTTACCGTATTCTCGTAACAGTTTTGCTTTCGAATTAACCCATGCTTCAATTAGGACTTTTAAGGGTTGTAACATGGACTGGTTCACGGTTTTTTAGAAAAAAGGATTTAAGGCTCAAAATTTTTTTTTGTGCCCACCCATTCTCCATGATGTTCTTCAGTCCTAAATTCAGTTAACTTGACACGATCATTCATCTCTCAAAAGGAACTTTGATATGGTTGAGGAACCACAACAATTTTTTTGGACACGACAATCACTTAACCTTTGGTTTTTGGGTGTTCGATCACACGACTTTTCTTTTGATGAGGATTTTTATTGGATAATCCTTTTTTTCCTTAAATTTTTTTTCTTTCCCTAACTTTTTCCTGGACAAATTCTTTTTTTTTTGAATTTCAATTTGGAAGTCCAGCGGGATGCCCTAACTTTTGCCTAAGTGACTTGTTTTCAAGTTTCGACTTAGCGGGGCTTTTTGTTTCTTTCTTATTCATAATTTCCCTTTTGAACAAGTCGTGTGACCCTAAGTCTTTGGACTTTTTTGGAGGAAAGTGACTGTCTCATTCTTTGGTCGATGAGGGATAACCATTATTGTATCGATTTAATCTCGACCTCGGGATTTTGTAAGGAAATAACCATTGTTGTTTTGATCTTTTCTCGACCTCATAATGCGAGGGATAAGGTGCGTTGATCCTCAGATGGGACACACCTTCTGAAATTTGAATGCTCGATCATATTAACTGAACATCTACCCTGCCCCGGGTTAAAAATAAGGTTTTTTCTTGAATAGAAAAGAAACTCCTACTTTGAAGGCTCAGAGGGGTTAACGAGGGTCTAACTCCCTTATATCTCTGGTGTTTGGGGATTGAAACAAGGCATGTACATCGTCAGCAAGGTTTTTACTTGAAAGCATACCATTTGAGATTTCAGGTAAATTTTCATCATCCTCCCTCCAGAGTTATTGTTTTTAAACAAGAGTTGAATATCCAAAACATAGTAAAACAAATAAGAGTGATAACGAATGGATTAATTCAAGACAAACATATTCAATGCATTATGATTATCATTTAAAAATATGAGCAAGTTTGCATACAAGAAAGTGCCGAACAAAACAATTAAGATTGCAAATGAGAATGCAAATGAAATTTGAAATTTCCATGATGAGGAGACTAGTCTCCGTATGGACTGATTTCTTCAAACGATCTTCCGCAACCTCGAGGCTCACTTGGATAAGAGATTCCCCATCTGATATGGACACAACAGTCTCTGAAATGATCCAAGCTTGGATTTTATTTCTGGATGATAAACTGTCTTCAACTGAATATTCGAGTGCCCTATAATATACTCACCAAAGATTTCTTAAAATGGAGGGTGAACGTCGTGCCAAACAAAAAGCTAGAAATTGTCCGCCACATTAGAAATTGGACTTTGGAAAAGACGCCAGGCCAGAGCTGGACTTTACTCAAAACTCTTGCAATCTTCAACATTACGACTAAATTCCCTAGAATGAGAGACACATCTAGCATTTTGCATCCGAAGAGAGAATAATCAACTGAATAGTCTCAAAGCATGAAGCTTTACCAGATGAATTCCTAATGGACGAGAAAGTGCCAGGATGTAAGGCATTGAGATGGTATCAACATAATTCTCAATCTTCTTCTATCTTTTCTGCTTAAAAGCTCTGCCCCATGGATTCACTTGGGGAACAAACACTGACTGCTAAAGAGAAGATCAGGTGGCCCAAAGTTGTAGAGAGTGTGCCTGATTGAATAATTGGATGCCCCAGTGTGGTAACCATATCTGTTGTTAGTATCATGATCAGAAAGGGAATTTGTAGACGATATTGAAGTACAGAGCCCAACCCACCGAAGCTCAAACAAGCGTGGAAACAAACGAGAATAAAGCACTGGGATGGGATCAAAATCACTCTCCAAACCTATTCTGCCCTTGTTGATAAAATAAACCTCTTGAGTTCAACTGGAAAATAGGAACCATCCGCTGATAAGAAGTTCCAAGCGCTTAAGGTAGTGGATGAAATCCACAAGGCATTTCATGGTTTGAAAGAAATCCCAAAAGATGAGCATAAGAGAATAACTCGCGTTGCAACAGTCGGTGTGGGATTGTTGATGCTATCATCAAGACTTCCATGACCTGACTCAATTGGGTCTTCAACTGAATATCTTCCTCCTCAAAGAGTTCCCAATCACGAGCCATGGCTTGCATGTACCCCAAACAACTCCATCTGAATCTTCATCCCAGCGAATACCCCACGAAGTTTTTCCATAACTGACCTCTGAACACGTGACAACAAGAGTTCAAGTTTGTATATCTGAAGAGAATACCAGGTATGAATAAGAATCTCCAACTCTCAGTACCTGTTATGAATGCATGAATATGCATGAAGCGCGTGAGTGGATGAAATTTCATGTTCGATCATTTCCAAGGAACTCACATGCTTTTAATTTTGATTTTAAACCAGTAAAAGATGAAAAAGTGCAGCACAAAGTTCACAAGCATGGTTCCTTGGAAATGAAAAGAACATGTGTGTTAAAATGAAGTTAACAGCTTATGTGTGCAAGAACACGGGATCAAGGTTCCATAAATATGGAAAATGACTGCACTGTCTCTAGACTGAATGATGAACATCACCGGATCAAATGTACGACATCACTCTGGAACACAAAAGAGCTAAGTACCAAACAAATCAGCAACTGTATGAGATCAAAATCTCCCTGTCACAAAAGGTAGCTGTTGAACTGCCGAAATAAACGGCCATTCCCAGGTGCAAAATCCAGAGAAAAACTGAGAGAACACACGATCACTGACAATATCAAGTTACCATAAAAAACACACAGTAACTATCAGAACATGGTCATCAACAAAACTCAAGTCAGCAACATAATCAAAGTCACCGTCAGAACTAGAGTCACTATCACAACACAAAGTCACCAACAATACCTGTACCTGTAAGAAAAGTTTTTCTGCCCCTCTCACGGGTGTAGTCTAGGTCAAGGTAAGGTTAAAAGCCAAATCAGAGTACAAGAGCTCAAATGTCGGTATCATCATACGATAACACCTATCTGAACTACCTCTGAAGTCATGGATCTCATAGTCAGGTCTACAAAGCATCCGCCTCATAGCTGCCATGGCCACTCTATTCCTAGTTCCTATGGAATTCACTCAAAGCCTGGGTACGAGGCCTTTTACCTCATGGAACAACCCACCCACCAAGAAATTTAGAATCTAAACAGTCCAGCCAAATCTAGTATGCAGAAAGTAAAGCGCACATAGGATGCAATGCAAACAGATAAATATGCAAAGCGGTAAAATAAACACCCAAAAAGAAAACAAATAAGAGCTAGGATCGACTCCGAGATGGACCAGCAAAAGGTCAATTTGTCCCCAGTGAAGTCGCCAGCTGAAACTACCGGCTGGAAATCATCGAAACAATGAAGTCGCCATCGAACGTCTTTTATCCTGTCGAGAGGGAAAGCTAAACATCGAGAAAACTTGAAAAAGGGAGAAATCACGGTCTTTCGACTGAGAGATCGGGTAAGAGAGTCTGTTACGCGAGGGGAAGGTGTTAGCACCCCACACGCCCGTAGTACTCTACGGTATCCACTCTTGTTGTCTAATCTAAATGGATGTGGTCAAATCCTATGTCTATGGCTTAAAACTGAAAAGGGAATGCATGCAAAAGAAAAGAAAATAATGTAGGGAAAATAAAAGTTATGTTCGGTTGGGCCCTACCCCAATGCCTACGTATCCCTTTTAAGGAATCAGAGCAACATTAGTTCGGCTTATGTGTTTTGGTTGGTTTGTGTTTTTTAATTAAGACCAACAAAGATAGTTAAGATGACAAAACATCGAAAAACAACAAACAAATGAGGTGATCAAACATCGACTAAATAATAACAACGTAACTTGTCAAAGATGGCAAGATATCAAATGGTAAGATAACACACCTAACAGTGACATTGTGGGTCAAAGTAGGATAACAAACATGTGCGATGGTGAAACATCGACTTCAAACAAATGTGCGATGGCGAAACATCGGCTAAGAGATAACAAAGATATCATGGCAAAGATGATGAAACATCAATAAAACATATGACAAAACATCACACCTAACAATGATATTGAGAATCAATGTAGGATAACAAAACATGTGCGATGGCGAAACATCAGCTTCAAGATAACAAGATATCATGGCAAAGATGGCGAAACATCAATAAAATGGATGACAAAACATCACACCTAACAATGATATTGAGAATCAAAGTAGGATAACAAACATGTGCGATGGCGAAACATCGGCTTCAAGATAACAAGATATCATGGCAAAGATGGAGAAACATCAATAAAACGGATAACAAAACATCACACATAACAATGATATTGAGAATTAAAGTAGGATAACAAACATGTGCAATGGCGAAACATCGGCTTCAAGATAACAAGATATCATGGCAAAGATGGCGAAACATCAATAAAACGGATGACAAAACATCACACCTAACAATGATATTAAGAATCAAAGTAGGATAACAAACATGTGTGATGGCGAAACATCGGCTTCAAGATAACAAGAAATCATGGCAAAGATGGCGAAACATCAATAAAACGGATGACAAAACATCACACCTAACAATGATATTAAGAATCAAAGTAGGATAACAAACATGTGCGATGGCGAAACATCGGCTTCAAGATAACAAGATATCAAGGCAAAGATGGAGAAACATCAATAAAACGAATGACAAAACATCACACCTAACAATGATATTGAGAATCAAAGTAGGATAACAAACATGTGCAATGGCAAAACATCGGCTTCAAGATAACAAGATATCATGGCAAAGATGGTGAAACATCAATAAAACGGATGACAAAACATCACACCTAACAATGATATTGAGAATCAAAGTAGGATAACAAACATGTGCGATGGCGAAACACCGACTTCAAGATAACAAGATATCATGGCAAAGATGGCGAAACATCAATAAAACGGATGACAAAACATCACACCTAACAATGATATTGAGAATCAAAGTAGGATAATAAACATGTGCGATGGCGAAACATCGGCTTCAAGATAACAAGATATCATGGCAAAGATGGTAAAACATCAATAAAACGGATGATAAAACATCACATCTAACAATGATATTGAGAATCAAAGTAGGATAACAAACATGTGCGATGGCGAAACATCGGCTTCAAGATAACAAGATATCATGGCAAAGATGGTGAAACATCAATAAAACGGATGACAAAACATCACACCTAACAATGATATTGAGAATCAAAGTAGGATAACAAACATGTGCGATGGCGAAACATCGACTTCAAGATAACAAAATATCATGGCAAAGATGGTGAAACATCAATAAAACGGATGACAAAACATCACACCTAACAATGATATTGAGAATCAAAGTAGCATAATAAAACATGTGCAATGGCGAAACATCGGCTTCAAACAAATGTGCGATGGCGAAACATCGGCTAAGAGATAACAAAGATATCATGGCAAAGATGACAAAACATTAATAAAACAGATGACAAAACATCACACCTAACAATGATATTGAGAATCAATGTAGGATAACAAAACATGTGCGATGGCGAAACATCGGCTTCAAGATAACATAAACAAAGTAAGATTGGTTTGTATCTTTTACTTTGAAGAAGAGTTTGGGTTCATTAGAGGTGTCTTATGATTTTCCGAGAAAGCAAGTTTGTTTTAAGATGCAAAATGCAAAGACAGAAAAATAACTAAGGGAAACTATCCTAGTACTATCCCTAGTGTTATCATACAATGATTGATCCTAAGGTTCAGGATAAAGGAAAAACCATACCTTAATTATCATGCTAAAGGAAGCTTAACAAAACTATCCTATAGGGAGCATGTAATGAGAGCGAAGTCGTGATCTTAATTTCTAAATTGAGTGACTCATCGATCAACAATTAAAGAAGAAAAGCAATAAACATCCTATAGGGAACATGCAATGAGAGCGAAGTCGTGATCTCAATTTCTAAATTGAGTGACTCATCGATCAACAATTAAAGAAGAAAAGAAATAATCATCCTATAGGGAACATGCAATGAGAGCGAAGTCGTGATCTCAATTTCTAAATTGAGTGACTCATCGATCAACACAAACACAACATATGTATTAGACAAAAAAACAGAGGGCCTCCTGACATATATCAGCAACAGAGGTCCCATCATGCAATCAGAGAACTATGCAAAATGAAAATGGAAGAAAGGAGATAGTGCAATACCAAACGGATAACTATCCGTAGCAACCGAGCAAGAATGAAAATAAACCCAGAGAACTTCAAGCAAGATGACATCAGTAGACGAATCAAGTCAAAAATTACGCCATAAGGATATAAGTAATGAGATCATCAGATATGAACAGATCCCCATGGGCAATGTATAGTATTCACAATATCATGTATATATCCTGCATGGAATATCAAACATGCCAAATATAAAAGCAGTGCCAGTGTAATAAGTTGTGTTCCACAAATAAAGTGGAACACAGTAGCCTCATGGCCAAAAGTGGGATGCTATACATTGTCACAAAGTCTCCAAGATAGGCCAAGGTCTCTAATCCTAAGTCCAAGAAAAAGTCTCATGCTCCATAATGCCAAGGATAGTAACCAAATAGTCCAAGTATCATTAAAGTTTTTTTATGGTTCATGTT
This sequence comes from Vicia faba, assembly GCA_948472305.1. Taxonomy (NCBI): domain Eukaryota; kingdom Viridiplantae; phylum Streptophyta; class Magnoliopsida; order Fabales; family Fabaceae; genus Vicia; species Vicia faba. The sequence continues at coordinate 1,498,230,195 of OX451736.1, forward strand.
GATTATTAGGTGTCTTTAAAAGGAAAAGAAAAGCTTAAGTGAGCAAAATAAAAATGACATAAAAGTAAATGCTCAAGTGAGCAAAGATGAAAATAACATGAAATGTAAAATGCTAAAAGTAAATGGTACATAAAGCATAAAAAATAAAAGCATAAAGTAAAGTCAATTGTTATAAATTAGTGGTTAGTTGGATGATCATCTTGAAACTTGCATTTGGAACTCATCAGAGGATTGGTAGAACCAAAGCCTCCACACAACAAGTTGCATTTGCTTTTTGTCGAGTATATCATCCATTTTGGAATTCTCAAAAGGTAACATTTAATGATCAACGATGTTTAAGTGATCCGCGTTGACCAAAGGTGTTGTAGATCCATTAGAGGATTCGTAGAACCAAAGCCTCCACACAATAAATCTCAAGGTTATTGGATCAAAGAGATCAAATTAACATACTTGGGCTTGCAATCATAAGTTTGGGCCACGAATGATCATTTATTCGAATCGGGACAAAATTTAGCGCTATGTTAAGCAATCGTAAGTGGACTTATGTAGAAGTCGCACCTATTTTGAGGCCGGTCAATAGCAATCTATGTACTTCATGTTTGGATAAATGATATAGAGATCACCATCCCTTAACATGTAACACAATTAAACAAAAGAAAGGGATAATATGAAGAGGGAGGGGAATGATAAGCTAATTTGGATCACCATTTCAAAATTCTTTCATCTTTAAATTCAACCACTGCTCTAGATGGATTAAAGCACTAAACATATCATTAATATAAAGCACCAAAAATGAATTAAATAATTCACTCTTAGATAGATTTGAATTGATGAACATTTATCCAACTTCATCTACATCACAAAGTTTATTGAGTTTAAAAAACAAATTGAACATTTAAAATTGCAATCCAAATTATCCATCAAAGAGAGTGTGCAGAAAAATATTCGAGTCAAAACAGCCCCAAAATAAGGCAGAAAAAGTATTTTTGGCACTGTTACAATCAATTGTGCTTAGACAGCAACCTATTGCATTGGTGCAGTTTTTTATCAAATCAATTTTCTGTGACAATCAATTGCAATGTTGCAATAATTGATTGCAACCTGTTAAAATCAGTAGAAAATAGTATTTCAAAGATCAAATTCTTGTTCCAACTTTTCATCAAACACCTTATGATCATGAATCCAATTGAACATGAAAATTCCATCAAATTATGAGAAAATAGCACTAATGGAATCATAAAAACAGTGCTCAATGAATCAAAACCAGAAATCCATAAGAGATCACATTGTGAAAGATGATGATCCAACTTACCAAAGGTAGAATTTGAGAATTATCAAACAACTTCGGAATTTGCTTCAATTCAACCACAAGAATCAATTATCAAAGCTTGGATGTAGAGAATTGTTGGAGAAAAAGTATTTGGATGAAGGTTTAGCTCAAAGATTAGCAAGCTTCAATGCAAAGCTTACTAACTTTTTAAAAATGGAGCTTTGAGTGAATTTGGTAGATGGGGAGAATTGAGAGATTTTTTAGCAAAGTGATTTTGGCTATCAAAAGCTTGAAATTTGAATGAAATGAGGGCTCTATTTATAGAGTTTTAGGATTGGGATCAGTGGTAATTTGGTAATTGATTCTTGGAGCCAAAAATTGAATTAATGATATAATTTTCAAATCATGCAGAAAAAATTGGAGGCAAAAATAAGACAGTTTTGAAATTGCTGGCTTTTTAAAAAAAAAACACGTGTATTTTGCTGTTATGAGTCGATACATGGGTGGTATGCGTCGACACATTCTAGCAATATAACACAGCATGTGTCGATACATGCCTTTATGTGTCGATACATATTGCTTCTTCAACACATTACAGAGTTACACAAACTGCATGAGTCGATACATAACACGTATGTGTCGACACATGCAAGTTATTCAAACAGGATGAGTCGATGCATACATGCATGTGTCGACACATGCAAGTTATTCAAAACTGGATGAGTCAATACATACATGCATGTGTCGATACATGCTAGTTATGCTGAACAAGATGAATCGATACATAGGTTTATGGGTTGATGCATACCTTTGTGGGTTGATGCATACCTTTATGGGTCGATGCGTGCCTTCTTTTGCCACAAACAGAATCAAATCAACTTTCATGAGTTCGGCACAAGCTTTATGGATCAATACAAGCTGCCTTTCGACACAATACATAAATGATTGCTTTGCCTGAGCTCGACACAAACCTCAGAAATCCTTATTTGTCAGATGCTTCGACTTGGTACCTACAAAATAGAAATTGTGCAAAGACAAAGACAAATATTTTTTTTTTGTATTTTGATTAGAAGTTAGTCAACAACACATAAACAAAATACACAACCAAGGTGCTTAGAGATAGCTGGTCAAGCTTCAAAACCCCAATTTGACTGGTGAATCAAAGGAGTGGTTCCTTCACATAATCAAACACAAACTCCAATCCTCTGGAGATCCAAAGAGATGGATGAAACATATTGAGATATGCAATTAAATCTGAACTTGAAAGATCCAGAGGTTCAAATGACAAGGTTCTACTTGAGCAACTTGTCAAAGCAACCAACCTTCAAAGCTTAAGGAAGACTTGATAACCAAAGTACTTTGACCCCATCACAATGTATGAATGCAATGTAATATGATATTCATGATGAAATATAAGCCTAAATCAAGAGGGTAAATTTTGGGGTGCAATAAATACCATATTTGAGGTCAAAGGGTTACATAAGGAGAAAACAGTTTTGCCAAATTCATTATATGCATTCGTTTGGAAAAGAGGCAGAGAGAAAAGGCAAATAGATAGGGCTTTGAGGAGAACATAAAAGGACCAGAAGGACGCGAAGAGAATTCAATAACAAGAAATAATCTAAGGTGAGGGGAGTCTATCATGATTATTATAATTGGTCTAAGTGTTAGATAATTGTAAGAATTGTGTTTGGGGTTTTCGGTTCATGATGATGTGTTGCTGTGATAAGAATTGATGATTTGATAGTATGATGTTACAATATATTGATAACCATGATGAATAAATAAGTGTTATAGGTTTTTATAAATACTATACAATTGTAGGATTTCTAATTCTGAGATTGAGGCTTTTTACGGAATCAAATTTTGAGGTCTGGAAGGCTTGCAAATGTGAAAAATATTGAACTGCAACATTTATGTGAATGGTGGTCGTCAGGAACTTATGACGGGCACCATAGGGTGTTCCAGTCAGCATAGGGGGTGTGCCAGTTGAAATAAGGTGTGTGGAGGGCGTGACGGGGCCATCGAGTTGTGGCGCTCGTCGCAACAGTTAGCAGGAAATAGTTTTTCTTAAAATGGTCATAACTTTTGAACCAGGAGTCTGTTTTAGGTGCCGTTTGAAGCATTAGAAAGTTAACACAATGATCTAAACTCTAGTAAAATAATAGTAAGTATATAATGTGATTATCTAGTGATTGTGTCATGATTAAGTGACAAGATTTTATGCTGAACCAACAATATGTATACCTTACTGTATGAATTTTTGTGATTTATGTCTTGAAGTGAATTGTTTGCTATTCATATGATAAAATGACGTCGTGTTTGACTATGATGTATGCGTTATGATGCTGTGAAGAGAACATTATGATTATGATGGTTGATGATGTATTTTTGACTAGCCGTGGTCGTATTTTTATGTGTTGTTGCGCATCATGCATTCATAGCATTTGTTATGACCAATAGTCCAGTGATATTTAGCAGGATAATAATCCAATGAAGTTTGTAGGATGCTTCCGTCCATTGATGGCCATAATCCCATAGTGTAGATTAAGTGCATTTTATGATGTGCTCTGGTTCTAAGCGGGAACTGATCCTATTGGTGGGGATCTTTGGAGATAACGATAATTAAATCATCAGTGATGTTTCGGTACCACATGCACGAGTCTAGTAAAGTTGCATTTCATTATTGGTGGTATTGCATAATATATGAATTAAATGTTGTATTTGACTGACTATTGAATAATGGTGTTTTGACGAGAAGAGCTATAGGATGCCATGTTATTGTATGGTAACCATGCTATAACTACTATATCTATTACTTATGCTTTTTATAATGATTATGATTTACTCATCCTTTTTGTTTGAATGTTGCCTCCACGTGGGTAACACGTAGGTGATCGAGATTAGTTCGTAGTAGCGTGAGGATAACTCGAAGTCTTTTGTGTGAGTCGATTGAATAAAAAGGATCTTGCTCTGATATGTAACATCGGGGTATTTGGGATTCGTTTGAATATAACCTTTTTCTTTGTTGGCATTATGCATTGAGATATTTTGGTTTGTTTATTAAGATGTTTTGAGCATGGCTTATAAGTCACGAAGCGTGATGGTATTTTATTTGAAGTATTTAATAAATATGTTTTAAGACTATAATTTTCGCTACAGTGTTTAAAGTGCTTGATGATATATTCAAAGAGATAAATGTTTTAGTGATGGTTGAAAATCTGTGTTGCGAAGCAGGGTGTATTGTTATGATATTTTATATGAAGATGTGACGCCCTTGTTGGTGATTTGTGCTTGAATATTTGTTAATTATTCACAAAAAAAATTCTTGGGGTTTAGAAGAGTGTTACAACAAGTACGTAGCCACTCAAATGAAGCGAAAACTTATATCATATAATAGATTCTCCATCTAAACACGACTAGGTAGCACTAAGAACTTCATTTATACTATCTTGGAAAAGAGTGAAGGTTTAATATTTGTTCTAGAAAGTCTTTGTTCCCGTGTAAAAGCAAAATTATTGAGATCAAGCAAGAAGACACTACTGTAGAATTCTTTAGGCTTGCCGTTTTCTCGATCGAAAATGGAAATTGTCAAGATTAGCCTACTGAACGATTCTTTCTGTCATTATATATGTAACTCCAGGATTTATTTTCGTTAATCGGATCGCCACACCCAACTTTCCTTACTGACCGCCAACCCAATCTCGGTGTTTGAAAGATGTTCTATTCACATACTCGTTTTCACACATAGGAACATATAGACCAGAGAAACTACCCTTTCTAAGAGTGAGCCTTATTATTTATATACATGAAAAACTAGTCCAAGAACCTCCTCATCTTCACTCAGAACGACTAACTAGGTCGATGTCTACCCTTCCTTCCCCTTAATCTAATAGACTCATCCTTTTGTTCATTCTTATTCTTACCCACCATACACATTTTCAATGAAATATGCCAATGTAGGTATTTATGAGATTTTTATGGATTAAAAGACTAGTGATCAACCCGAACTATCTATTCCATTATATATACAATGAAATAAGAGGCGACCTGTCCCAGAAGCTTGCATAATACTTTATATGGATAATCAATAGACTGTATGGCGAGGCCATGTAAATCTCTGTGGGGTCGTCTTCTCTGCTTTAAATGAGAATGCCAATATCCTTTTATTGTCCGTTAGCAAGAACAAAACTAGATGCGTCGAGCTGCTTAAGATCTTGACCACCTCCTCTTATTTAAAGAATAAATTTTTTTACCATAAAATGCAAACTAGACTCCACATCTAGATCAAGTTACCTTTCAAGCAGCGTATTCTCGACATTAATGCGCCAACCCTTAACAAGACCCGATTGAAAATTATCAAAGATTAGAAGAGTTGCTTAAAAGCTACGAGATTAATATTTATTTTTTAGAATTTCACTAATAAACTAATAAACATATTGGATAAGAATCTTACTCCCACAAAACTTGCTTCTCAGCCAAGAAAGACTTCTCACTACAATCAATTTCTAACATCTGATCAGCGATTTTGAAAAAAGAATATGAATCCTTTAACCTTCGGTTAATAAGAGTAATTATCCCCTCTAATAAATGAGTCACTTACATTAAAATAAAAATAAAACAATTACGTAAACTATTTTTCTTCTTTTCTCCTCCTCCTCCTCTTTCTCATTTCACAAACTGAAAACCAAACCCTAACAAATTCACAGTATCATCGTCACAGAGAGCGATGGTGAAGGTGCGTATGAACACCGCCGATGTGGCCGCCGAAGTCAAATGTCTCCGGAGGCTAATCGGAATGCGATGCTCCAATGTCTATGATCTCACTCCCAAGGCACTACCTTACCTTAATCTCTTTTCAACTTAATTTTACAATCGCGATTGCAATTGCAATCTCAAACGCAAAAGTTAATCTGTTTCTCCTTTTTTAATGCTTTTTTTCAGACGTACGTTTTCAAGCTAATGAACAGCAGTGGAGTGTCGGAATCCGGCGAGAGCGAGAAGGTTTTGCTACTCATGGAAAGTGGTGTTAGATTGCATACTACTGTGTATATGCGGTAATCATTACTATATCCTATAGTTTTATCTTACTATATGTTTGGTTCTGCGATACAAGAATTGATTCCGAGTGAATTGATATTTTTAGAATTGAGTTTGGTAAAAAAGTGAGTTGGATGTAAATGATTTAGGTTTGGATTCATTTATGCGAAAGTGACTTAAATAACAAATGTCAGTGTAAAAATCATAATTAAACTCAAACGCTACAAATTTTAGATTCAAGTAGAATTCTGGAGACAAAATCAATACAAAGAACCAAACACCTCAGAATCATTCCAAACTCAATTCTATATCTCTAGAATTGCTTTTGGATCTTTCAACCGTTAAACCAATCATACACTTATTTCTTTTATCTTTTATCAAATGAACACATCAAAGTGTTGTGAATGTTGAAGAATTATAATTTGAATAGATTGTTTATGGTGTTTATAGTGACAAAAGCAACACACCTTCTGGTTTTACACTTAAGTTGAGGAAACATATTCGAACTAGAAGGCTCGAGGATGTGCGGCAACTTGGGTACGATCGGGTATAGCTTTCAATTTGAGCCATCTTTTGTTTCACCTGTTAGTTATTATTGTTAGATTGTGAGTAATTGTTTTAATTTTTATTTGAAAATTTGTTACAGATTGTTCTTTTTCAATTTGGACTTGGGGAGAATGCAAACTATGTTATATTAGAGCTATATGCTCAAGGCAACATCATCCTCACGGATTCTAGTTTCACTGTCATGACTCTGCTTCGATCTCACAGGTTACTACTGTTTTCGGTTATGCATAGTTTCAGTTTGTTCTCTATGCATGTTGTATAAAATGCAAACACAAACAAAAAATTTGCTTATCTTTTTTATTTTTATCTAACTTAATAACAATGATAGGATTTTTACTTTATATGTTTAGTTTATGAAAAAATTTGTTTAGAGAGAAAATAAGTATACTTATGGAAGATTAGGAAATTGTCTTGTTGATTTCATATGTGGTACAGTTGTTGGGCTGGATTTTTTCCTCATGCCTTATTGTGCTAACTGGCTTGGCATATTATGCTCTATGTTATGCCAAAGTATGCCTTTTTTAAATGAGACTAGACTTGTGTGATCTGTATTTAATTTAATTTATATGTTATAGCAATTTATCTATAACAGGGATGATGATAAGGGGTTTGCAATCATGTCACGCCATCGTTATCCTATGGAAAGTTGTAGAATTTTTGAACGAACAACAACAACAAAGCTGCAGACAGCCCTGATGTCTTCGAAAGAAGGTGACAATGATGAGGCTGTTAAGTCCAATGGAAATGGAACTGATGTTTCTAATGTAGAGAGAGAGAAACAGGGACTCCGAAAAGGTGGGAAGTCACATGCCACTTTAAAAATTGTTCTTGGGGAGGCACTCGGTTATGGACCTGCACTTTCTGAACATATGATATTAGATGCTGGTTTGGTTCCCAGTGAAAAAGTGCCCAAAGATAAAACTTGGGATGATACCACTATTCAGGCTTTGGTTCAAGCTGTTGCAAGGTTTGAAGATTGGATGCAGGATATCATTTTAGGTGAACTAGTTCCTGAAGGATACATCTTGATGCAAAACAAAAATTTGGGGAAGGATTCTTCTATATCACAACCAGAAAGTGTTAAACAGGTTATTTTCTACTTCTCTATAATCTTAGTGGCATCATGAATATGAAGAGAATGCAAATAAGGGACAGAATTGCATGCTCATATGATCCTGTGATACTCATCGTTTACATTCATGTGCTATTCAATGCAGATCTATGATGAGTTCTGCCCCATTTTACTTAACCAGTTTAAATCAAGGGATCATACAAAGTTTGAGACATTTGACGCAGCTTTGGATGAATTCTACAGCAAAATTGAGAGTCAAAGGTCTGAACAACAGCACAAGGCCAAAGAAAACTCAGCTCTTCAGAAACTTAGTAAGATACGCAACGATCAGGTTGGTACCCATGGGCCATCTCCAAACTATTATACTTGTATAGTTGGAAAATAAACTGAACAATTTGGAACCTTCAAATTATATCCATAGTTTTTTGTAATAATACACACAGGTAACAAAACCTGAAGTATTCATGTGAGTTTGATGAGACTTTTTTTTGGTTCTATTATTGTTGATAGTTGATACTCAACAGTGCATGCGTGTTATACAAAATGATTTTTCTTTCTTTCTGTGGTATAGGAAAATCGAGTTCACACTTTGAGGAAAGAAGCTGATCACTGTATTAAAATGGCAGAATTGATAGAATATAACTTAGAAGACGTGGATGCTGCTATATTAGCTGTTCGTGTATCTCTTGCTAAGGGTATGAGTTGGGATGACCTTGCTCGGATGGTGAAGGAAGAAAAGAAAGCTGGAAATCCAGTAGCTGGTCTTATCGACAAGCTCCATCTTGAAAGGAATTGCATGACTATACTGTTAAGCAACAATCTCGATGAAATGGATGATGATGAGAAGACACTGCCTGCTGATAAGGTTTTTAATGTCTTTATTTATTTTTAGATGCAATTAGAAATTCGTCGGGATAAAATAGCAATAGTTACAAAGAGAAGGGTGAACATTGAATCCTCCTAAATATAAAGAATAAAAAATAAAGCAACCAATAACCATACAAAAGGATAAAATCAATGGAGCAAAGCTGCCTAATCCCTCAACATAGAAACCTCGAAAACTCGAGAGCTTACGTCTATTTTTATCCCAAATCAAGTACTGTGCTGCAGTTACCTCCTGAAATATGTGTTCGTGTTAATACACTCCAACTAAATGTGGTAGTAAAGTGTAGCATAGGTTGCACATTGCCCAAAAAGTTTAATAGTTTCAATTAAATTTTTTTTTTATGTTCTTCCATTATGCTACTACCTCTAGATTGTCTTGGCCTACAACTTCTGCAAGATATCTTGGTTGTTGCGCATATGTAGACATGTAAATAGTTGTATTTCTTAAACTATCTATTTACCATTATTACACAATTATATGATTTTAACCAAATATAACATGAGAAGGAATCAAAAAGTTTGATTGGAGAAACAACTCAGCTATATGCTTTCTGGTACTGTATGTCTATAAACCACTATTAAATTTAACAATAACTTAATTTTGCACTGTCATTTTCATCACTGGTTGTTTTTCTGTTTTCTTAAATATGTAGATTTTTTTTTTGTTTTTCCTCGTGGATGTATAACATTAGTAACCGTTGTACGTGGGTGTGTTCAAGGTTGAAGTTGACTTAGCACTCTCGGCACATGCCAATGCTCGGAGGTGGTACGAACAGAAGAAAAAACAGGAGAGCAAACAGGAAAAGACTATAACTGCCCATGAAAAGGCTTTTAAAGCTGCAGAGAGAAAGACTCGCCTACAGCTTAGTCAGGTGGTTATAAATTGTATTTACAGATTGAAATGTAATTGTTAAAATATGCTTGAATCTCAACTCCAAAAGCTAGCTCTAAGAGGCCCCCTTACATATTTATATGTTCAACAGTCCGGAAACCTAAGCAATGTGGGACTTCAAACAAATTCCAACAACACAATTATCAACTTTAACACCCACCCTCACATCTAGTGGGGGTCTGAGTCAAATGCCCACATTGCAGTCCTTAACCCGGTTCTGATACCATGTTAAATATGATTGGATCTCAACCCCAAAAGCTAGCTCTACGAGTGAGGTTGCCCTTACATATTTATATGTTCAACAGCCCGGGAACCTAAGCAACGTGAGACGTCAAACAAATTCCAACAACACAACTATAAGCTTTAACAGTAATTAATTAGCACTTTGCTATCTCATATAAATGGATTGAATGAAGAAATTTGCAGAAAAGTACATATGTTGTCAGTCGTAATATTCTTATAGAACAAAACAGAGTCAGGTTTTGGAGAGTAGGAGTTCATCTTCCTTCAACATCAGTTTATGGGGTCATGATTACCATGTTATATTTATGGTTATCACTTGTACTACAAATTGATTATAAGGTTAAATTTAATTTCTGCTGACTATAAGAGAGATGATGTTAACAGCTCATAACGATTCCTCTCATTTTTTTGACATATGTGATGTTTTATCCTTTTTTTCTTGTATTTTTTCCCAGAGGGATTTCTTATCCCTTGAAATTTGGAAATACTTGTGGAGGTTTTTCCTTAAATTTGTCTTTTTTCTTAATTTTAATGTAAGATTTCTATAACATGAGATATAATGGTCTTTTTGGCCTCCATTTAGCATTTAGACAAAAGATTATTTCCAAATTTCAAGGGATTCCATCGTGCTTCCCTTCTTTCATTGTTGTGTTATATATTTAAACTTGAGAATGTCCCATCCTTAACCTTCACACTCTTATCTCCCAAAGTGAGACAATGATCTGCTTTTTGGCACTGGATGTGATAATCTGAAACAATGCGAAACACAACTATGCAAGCTTCCTGTCTATTTTTTCATATATGTTAGTGATTTTCTTTTTGTCTGCTAACTAATTATACTGATTTCTTTACTAATTTCTATCCAGGAAAAAACTGTTGCCTCAATTTCGCATATGCGCAAAGTTCACTGGTTTGAGAAATTTAATTGGTTCATTAGCAGTGAGAATTATTTAATTATCAGTGGACGCGATGCCCAGCAAAATGAGATGATAGTAAAGCGCTATATGTCAAAAGGAGATCTGTGAGTATTTCTTGTTGTATCATACTGTTCCGCGTTCCTTGTTCCTGTGGCTAGAATTTATACACTGATAATAGAAATTATTGAGTAATGTCGAAAATAATACACTGATACTTCAATTTTTTATAATGTCTCCAAATCGTTTGAAGAATATGTTATCTTTCTAAAACAACCTTATATTTGAAACAATTGTTTTACACATCATTAAGAAAAAAATGAATGTTTCTTCACAATCCTAGGTACCTATGATGTTCAATACAAAACTGAGTTATTCACGAGAAGCTTCCTTTTGTTTGGAGTAAGAATGCCTATTGTGTATTAGGGATTATCATTCTAGTTGGAAAGTCTATTGCGAGTCTATGATGGAAAAGAGGGGAGGTTGATGTCTAAGAATATTATCACCTTAACTTGCACGAGGTTATGGTTTCATCATGTTATTTGTTGTAAAATGGTTTTGTCATAATGTGTTGAAAGGATGTGAAGCCGAAGAATATTACTACTTAGAGTTTTTGGAAATTCATCTAAAGTGTAATATTGTTTTCTTTGTTATAAGTTTAGGGAAACCTTGACCTTACAATCCAGTCTTGTGGGATTAAATTAGGTCTAATCCAAATTCTAAGACTTTATCTGAGACAGTGTCTGTCTTATATCTCTTTGGCCACCAGTTATGCAATCACCTGGTCACACTCTAGCTATTTGGTCCTGGGCATGAGGGGGTGCTGAGACTCATTAGATGATGATATTGCTTGAGTAGTGGATATAAGTAAGAGGCAAGTCTCACCTTGTGGAGTTGTATTTAGCCCAAACCTAACTCTAGGAGTTTCTGTATCCAAGTTTAGGATGATTTACTTTTTGCGATAATTCTCGTATTCCCAAAGTTTCTTTTTATTTTTTCAAATAAATAAATAAAATAGTTTTTTTATTCTCTCATAAAATCCAATATTGTTAAAACTTTCCCGGTATGACAACTGAAAACAAAAAAATAGTGACGCTACAAACTTCTGTAAGATTTTCAATGGTAAAATTGCTTTAGTATTTTGGAATTCATGACTCAGATATCTTTTTTACAAATGCTTGCCAGTGAAAAAATATGTCAGTATTTCTTATTCTCATTCTGTTAATTCATATTATAGGTATGTGCATGCTGAACTGCATGGAGCTTCTAGTACAGTTATCAAGAATCACAAACCTTTGCAGCCAGTTCCGCCATTGACCCTAAACCAAGCAGGATGTTTCACAGTATGTTCAACACTCTTCCATACTATGTTTCATCTAAATATTCTTTTTTTATGTTCATGAACTAAATCAAATTGTAATGGATGCTGGTCCAAGCAACATATTTTATGGAAGACACTGTCGGAAAAGCAATGTTATGTTGGCCTATTTATTATTTTATATATTACTTTACAGGGAGCAGTTTGTAACCATTCAAAACTTCTTGCCATAAAAGGCGTTGCATCGACCAGCTTCATTACACAATTGCTAATCACTTCCATCTTCGTCTTTGAATGTAGGTCTGCCATAGCCAGGCATGGGATTCAAAAATGGTTACCAGTGCCTGGTGGGTTTATCCTCATCAGGTTAGTAAAACTGCACCTACTGGGGAATACCTGACTGTAGGGAGTTTCATGATACGGGGTAAGAAAAATTTTCTTCCGCCACACCCTCTTATCATGGGTTTCGGCCTGCTATTTCGCTTGGATGAGAGTTCTTTGGGATCACATTTAAATGAAAGGAGAGTAAGAGGAGAGGAGGAAACAGTAGATGATTATGTTGAAACTGGCCCTGTTGAAGAACAATCTGATTCAGAATCTGAGAAGGATGTTACTGATGGAAAATCTGCTGCAGACTCTGAAAGGAATGGTAATTTATCTGCAGGTTCACTCGTACCCCCTACAGAAGACTTTCTTAAAGACTCATCTCAAAATAGTTTGCCCACAACAATTAATGCCAAAACTGATGTCTCAGATGATTTCTCTGCCAAAGATACGAGTACAACGAATATGCTTGATAGTGAGAAATTGTCTGACATTGGTGGAAATGGCTTAGCATCCGTCTCCCCTCAACTTGAGGAACTTATTGATCGAGCTCTGGGCCTTGGATCTGTTGCCAAATCAAATAAAAGTTATGGAGCTGAGAACACTCAGGTTGATTTAAGCAGTGAGCACTTTATTGAACCGAGCAAACCTGCAGTAAGGGATAAGCCATATATATCGAAAGCTGAGAGAAGAAAGCTTAAAAATGAACCGAAACATGTAGAAGCATATCCAAGTGTTGAACATGGGAAGGACGAATTAAAAACAAAAGACATTTCTGGTAATTTCCATGCAAAAGATGCTCAAAATTTGAAGACAAGTGTTGAACATGGAAAGGACGAATTAAAAATAAAAGACATTTCTGGTAATCTGCATGCAAAAGATGCTCAAAATTTGAAGACAGGAGGTGGTAAAAAAACCAGCCGTGGACAGAAGGGAAAACTTAAGAAGATAAAGGAGAAGTATGCTGACCAAGATGAGGAAGAAAGGAAGATCCGAATGACATTATTGGCTGTGAGTACAGTTTCTTGTTCGTCCTTCCGCACCATATATATTCATTTTGTTTCTTATTTGAATATTTTAATTTTCAATGTGTCTGGTTAGACATCATACTGTAAATTAGAATAGTAGAAAGTATATAAGAACTAAGATATCACACCAAGGATATTCTCGGCAACATATTACAGCCTTGAATTGATTCATGCATCTTTTTTTTTTTATTGCTGTGGGTTAAAGTCCGTTAATTCAACTCTAAAGCCGGTGTGTATTTGTAGTCTTCTGGAAAACCAATCAAGAAGGAAGAGACATCATTTGGAAATGAAGCATTGGATAAAGGGAAAAAGTCTGACAGTGGTAAGCCTTTCTAAATTTTAATAACCTGTATTGTTAGCAATGTGCTGAGCCAATGGGAATCTCGTTCTCATTTTAATTGGGGTTACCTTGATGTTAATTTAACCTGCCACCCCTAAGGTTATACCTCAAAATTATACCATGCAGCACCCATGTTATACCTCAAAATTATACCATGCACCCCCACATAGGGGCTGCTATTACCTTTATGCCCATACTAAAATTTTTTGGGATTTTTTATTGCGTTTCCCGGATTTTTCTGGTAAAAAATCATTGATTTATGGTAAATATTTGAAGAAATATCAGATTTTTCAAAAAATCTGGTACTCCCTCTGATCTTATTTATAAGAAAAAAAATGACTTTTTAGATGCATTGAATCTGATCTATTAGTTACATGTATCTGATCTATATATTGACCAGTTATATTAGTTATTCAATGTATCTAAAAAAACAAACTTTTTTTATAAATAGAACTAGAGGTAGTATAATTTTCTGGATTTTTTGAAAACTGCTGGTAGTTCATATCCGACAGAAATTTTTTTTAGCACTACCGGAAATTTAAAAAAATCCGGTGAACTACAACACTTTTCGGAAAATGCGGTAGTGTTACATTTTTTTGCTTTTAAAAAATCCAGAAAATTACCAAAGATACCAGGTTTATAAAAAAATACGGTATGTAAATTTATTTTTCAAAAAAACCAGTAAAAAAATTCATACCGGGCTTTTAAAAATACACTTCCAGAATTTTGAACTATTGGAAATTACGTTCGTTCATTTTGATCCAATTTGTCCATGGGCAGTTTCGGAATTAATGAAATATGAGGGGTGCTTGGGATAAGCTGGGGGGTGGCAGGTTAATTCCTCCTTAATATTCAGGTTGAATTTTATATGAACCAATTTGTTTAGATTGAGCTTTGTTGAATTAGGAGAGACTAAGAGATATTTAGGTTAAACCGTGTGTTTTGAAAGCACTACAGAGACTTTGTTATATATAGAGAGATTACAACTAATTACATGATATAATCGATGTGGGACTATTCTACATACAAATATTCTTAACACTATACATTTATAAATATCAACACTCTCCCTCAAGCTGGAGGATATAAGTCAAATGCACCAAGCTTGCCACATATATAATTAGTTCTGGGACTTCGCAGAGATTTTGTTAACACATCTGCCAATTGATCATTAGAGTTGACAAAGCTTGTGACGATTTCGCCAAATTCAATCTTCTCTCTAACAAAGTGACAGTCTATCTCAATATGTTTGGCCCTCTCATAGAAGAATGAATTTGAAACAATGTACAATGCAACTTGATTATCACATACATGTTGTCATTGGTCTTGCTTCTTCAATTTGAAGTTCTTTGAGCAGCTGTTTTAACCAAATAAGTTCACATGTTGCCATTGCCATGACTCTATACTCTGTCTCGACGCTTGATCTTGCAACTATATTTTGTTTCTTACTTTTCCAGAATATAAGGCTTCCTCCAGCAAGTACACAATACCCAGAGGTGGATCGTCTATCAATTGGTGACCCTGCCCAATCGGCATCGAAGTATCCAACTATCTGAGTATGTCCTTTATCTTCATACACTAAACTTTTTCCTGGAGCACATTTGATGTATCTCAGAATTCGAATAACTGCATCCATGTGTTTCTGACAAGGGGAATTTAAGAAATGGCTTACCACACTGGCTGCAAAAGAAATGTCTGGACGAGTGATTTTGAGATAATTCAACTTTCCTACCAATCTCCTATACCTTCCCGAATCTGATAGAGGCTTCACCTGACTGGGTAGTAGTTTGACACTTGGATCCATAGAAATATCAACTGGTTTAGCGTTCAACAAACCTGTTTCTTCCAAAGTATCCATAGCATATTTCCGTTGAGAAATCACCAAAACCATCTTTAGATTGGGCTACCTCAATACCCAAGAAATATCAGAGTTTACCAAGATCTTTTGTCTGAAATTGATTCGAGAAATGTTGTTTCAACTGTAGTATTCCCTGCTCATCACTACCAGTTATGACAATATCATCTACATACACAATAAGATAAATACACCCTTGGGCTGAGTGACGATAAAAGACTAAATGGTCAGCTTCACTACGGTCCATACCAAATTGTTGTACTACAGTGCTGAATCTGCCAAACCAAGCTCTCGGAGATTGCTTAAGACCATAAAGAGACCTGTGTAACCTACAAACCATATTTGATGACTCCCTTTGAGCAACAAACCCAGGTGGTTGCTCCATATATACTTCCTCTTCAAGATCACCATGTAAAAATGCATTTTTGATGTCAAATTGATGAAGAGGCCAATGTCGAATGGCTGCAATGTCTAGAAGAAGTTTAACAAATACCATCTTGGCTACAAACGAGAATGTATCACTATAATCCAACCCAAAAATCTGAGTGTATCCTTTGGCTACCAAGCGAGCTTTAAATCAATCAATCTTATCATCTGGACCAACTTTCACTGTATAAAGCCAACGACAACCTATTGAAGATTTTCCAGGGGGTAGAGGAACCAGTTCCCATGTACTAGTGCTTTGAAGAGCACACATTTCATCAATCATTGCTTGCCTCCACTCAGGGTGACATAATGCTTCACCTGGAGTGTTAGGAATAGAAATAAAAGATAAAGAAGACAAATAAGTATACACTGTAAAGGAGAAAGACGATGATAGCATAAATCAATATAATGTGGAGAAAGATTTCATGTTTGACGTATACCTTTTCGAAGGGCAATCAGAAGATCGGACTCAGGTTGCAGGATCGATTCCGGTGATGGCGAGAGCGTCGGAGGAGAGTTTGCATGACCTCAAGGACATGTACGACCTCAGGGATAGGTACGACAGACGTTGGTTGACGACGATGATATGTTTGAAGTGGACGAGAAGTCGGGTGGCAACCGTAGGGTTATCTGGTGGGCCAGATTCCCTAGAATGATGTGGGATAGTGACATATGGGACTTTCAGAAGAGGTGTGGGAATACTCTCCTGAAGGAGTTCCGGAGTTACTTGGCTGGACTCGAAATATGGAATAGACTCGAAGGTGACATCGGCCGACATGAGGTATCGTTGTAGGGTATGTGAATAGCAACGATAACCTTTTTGGGATCGATGATAATCAAGAAAAACACACTTTAGTGATCGAGCTGATAGTTTATCAAGACCAGGAGAGAGATTGTATACAAAACATGTAGAACCGAAGACTCGGGGAGGAATTGGGTGAAGGGGGGAATGGGGAAAAAGATTGAATGAGGAATTTTATTGTTAAGGACAAATGATGGCATGCGATTTATAAGGTAACATGACGTTAGCAAAACGTCTCCCCAAAATCGAAGTGGAACATTACCATGAAGAAGTAGGGTCCGAGTGGTTTCTACAAGATGCCGATTTTTGCGTTCGATTATTCCGTTTTGTTGAGGTGTATAAGGGCAAGATGTTTGGTCGAGAATACCATTACTGGACATAAAAGTTTGAAATTGTTGGGATAAATATTCACGAGCATTATCACTTCTTAAGGTACGAATACACACACCAAACTGTGTTTTTATTTTTATAAATTTTTTCAAAAATAGAAAATAATTCTGATTTATTTTTCACTAAAAATAACCACATGGAACATGAAAAATCATCAATAAAGGTGACAAAATATCTAGACTCAAGAGTAGAGATAGTTCGTGAGGGATCCCAAACATCGGAGTGAACTAAAACAAAAGGGGACGAAGCTCGTTTATTGACTCGATTGGGAAATTGACTACGAGTGTGTTTCCCTAACTGGCACGACTCACAATGTAAATTAGATATTTTCGATAAACTTGACACCAACTTCTGTAATTTGGGAAGACTAGGATGACCTAACTGAGCATGGATTGTGAGTGGAGAATTTTTGGCTGAGCATGTCTGAGATGACACTAAGAGGTAATAAAGGCCTTGAGACTCACATTTGACGCCAATTGTCCGTTCCGAACTCCGATCCTGCTAAGTGACATTACTATTAGTGAAGGTGACAATACAATTAAGAGAACGAGTTAAACGACTGACTGAAAGTAAATTAAATGGACGATTAGGTACATAAAGTACAAAAGTAACAAAGAGAGAAGGTAAAATTTGAACGGTACCAATTCCTTTAGATTGGGTTTGAGAACTATTGACAGAAGTTATAGTAGATAAAAATCCAGAGGTAGAGAGGAAAGAGAAAAGATTTTTATTACCAGTAACATGATCAGACGCACCAGAATCAAGGATCCAAGGTCCAAGAGAAGATGATTGAGAGGAGCAAACAAATGAATTACCAGTGTGTGCAACCGAAGCAGTAGAATCTGAGTTCTGATAATTCTGATACCACTTGAGGCATTCATCGTACTTTGGCGTAAAGTTCTGAGGAGTAGCCATGAGTATCAGATTTGGAAAAATTGTACGATGGCGAGTGCAGCGGTGGAAAAATCGTAAGGATTAGCTGAATCGAAGGAGGCGCTTTTGCCGGTAGGGTTAGTTTGTCGGAAGGTCGCCAAAATTAGTAGCGACGGATGGTGGCAGCAGTCCAGTGGTTACCAGAGAATTTTGGAAAGTGAGAGGCAAACCGGAGTGATGACACAGTTTGCAAAAATAAAATAAAAATTTGTCACCGGAAGACAATGGATAAACCGGGTAAAGCACGGCGAAGAATTGCCTCTTAGTAGGCTCTAGATACTATGTTGAATTAGGAGAAACTAAGAGACATTTAGGTTAAACCGTGTGTTTTGAAAGTACTACGGAGACTTTATTATATATAGAGAGATTACAACTAATTATATGATATAATCGATGTGAGACTATTCTACATACGAATATTCTTAACACTATATTTACAAATATCAATAGAGTTGGCTCAAATAAATAAACTCGAATAATTTGGGCTAATGAGCGCATTTGAGCTTAAGCTGACTCAGAAATTTGGTACGGTAGGTTCATGAACATGCATATTATTCTATATAAGATATATTTTAGCATATTTTATACTTCTTCTGTCCTTTCTGTCCCATAATAAGGGTCATACTTGTAAAGATAAAGGTTTCAAAATAAGTGCCATTTTTTTTTCAAAGTAGCGTTGATTGTTTAATTATTGCATCCTCTGATTATGTGTAACACTTCCAAATTATTATTTTTCACTAAAAACTAATGTTTATTTGGTAAAATTGTTGTTAATGAACCAAACTCTAGTAGTTAGTTACAAGCTTGGCTCATTCACTTTTATGTGGTGTGTATGTTTATAACTCAATGTGTCGCTGACTCGTATCTTTTACCTGATTACTGAGATATATAAACTTTACCGTAAACTAGACAGTAGCATATTGAGGTGTCACTTAATGCAACTCTTAAATTCGTTATCTTGTTTATTGTTTTATAATGTTGATTGTGGCAGGTCCTATTGATGCTCCAAAAATATGCTACAAGTGTAAGAAGTTAGGTCATTTATCTCGGGATTGTAAGGAGCAATCAAATGATCTGTTGCACAGTCATGCAACCAGTGAAGCTGAAGAAAATCCAAACATGAGTGCTTCAAACACTTCCTTAGAAGATAGAGTGGCAATGGATGAAGATGATATTAATGAAATAGGAGAAGAAGAGAAAGAAAAGCTAAATGACGTGGATTACTTGACAGGGATTCCACTCCCGAATGACATTCTCTTATATGCTGTTCCTGTATGTGGTCCATACAATGCAGTTCAGTCTTACAAGTATCGAGTGAAGATAATACCCGGACCTGTGAAGAAAGGGAAAGGTTCTGATTATTTTACACTTAACTTTACATCCTCAATTGGTTATGTTTCTGCTTAAAACCTATTTTCCAGCTCGAGCTTTTTTTGAAATCCATGAGTTACATTATTTATGAAAATGAATCCTTTCCGTATCTCATTTTCTTCATTACCATAGTTTATGCGTTTCTTATGATCTTCATTACCATAGTTTATGCATCAATTGATTCCCAGGTACCTTATTTCAAGATGTTACCATAACATTGTTCTTCCTGTTGATTGTACAGCTGCAAAAACTGCAATGAATTTATTCAGCCACATATCAGAAGCAACAAATCGGGAGAAGGAGTTGATGAAAGCCTGTACCGATCCTGAATTAGTTGCTTCAATTGTTGGAAATGTGAAGATAACTGCAGCTGGACTTACTCAATTAAAGCAAAAACAAAAGAAAGGAAAGAAGAGTGCCAAACAAGGAAGTTAGCCAAGCAAACCTTTTGTGGGATTTTCTTGGCGGAATATGTTTTTTGTTTGTTGTTTTTTAGAGTTCACAAATTTGTATGTTGTATATCTTTCCAAGTTTCAACACTGTCGAGATGTAGGTTTTCCCCTGTATCTCTGCTGGATAAGTAGTGGATAGGTAACAGTCCTAAATTACATGGAAATAACAATGATAAATAGCTGATTAAGCACCAGGCTTGTTTGATTCAGAAAGCCAATTGATTCCTGAGCCAAAACTTATTTTGGAAAATCACGTCAATGTTAATTATATAATTTATACAAGAAACTTAACCTAAAACATTTTAAACCAATCAAGTTAGATTTTGTTACATGTTAGCAAACTTACAGCGATTGGTATGCAAGAGAAGCTTTCTGTATAAACACCGCAGCGCTTCTATAATTCTTCCATGCTATATGCATTTCCATGCTTTTCACTTTCATTGTCATGTACTCAGCTCTAAACCTTTCATAAATATTCTTTCTTTTAGCATATCCAAAACACTTTTTTAGCGTATTTTGAAGTGAAAATTCATTTCTTCAAGGAGCATGCCTCCTGCTGATTTAAATTATGGGGAACAATGCCAGTTGCTTAGGAAATAAAAGAAAAGCACTTGAAACATCGTTCATTTTAAAAATGCAGAAACAAGGATAAATTGTTTTGTCTCTAACGTTGCCTAGTGAACACTAAGTAGAAGGGAATTCTAGTTTTTAAGAAACTAGAGCGGATGTGTCTTATTAATGACTAAATTAAAGGTAGTATTTATTACACTTTATGTCTTACTCACATCCTGATGAAATTTTAAAAGCACAGGATTTCAATCTCCGGTCTTAAAATTCGAATTCCAATTTCCAGACGTATCAAATATACAACAATTTCTCTCAAACAAATCTAAGTTAAAAATAGGTCAGAATATTAAAATCTAGTTTAAAAACTTACAAATATTAAAATCTAAATGCACCTTAGCATATCATACAAAAACCTAAACTTAGAACTACGAAAAACGTGCCTCAGCATACCATACAAAAACCCAAGCTTAGAACTACAAAAAAACATTGAAGGGTTTGTCCAAATTTCAATCTCTAGATACTTTCATTTTATTATTTATGCTCAAACATTTTCCTCTTCAATCTCTTTCATTTCGTCAAATTTGAACACAAGTGAAAAGAGAGCTCACCACTACCTATTTCTATTCCAACATTTTTTAATATTTCTCACAACTTCTACTTCTCTGCATTCAATTTTAGCACATTTTTCAAGTTCTAATATACTACATTTAAGTCAAGATCATTCATCTTTTACATTAGGTAAGTTTTTCATTTATCATTTTTTTATTTGTGATACAAACATTTTCAAAATAGATTATAATTATGCTACATTAAATTACATGCGATAAATGTCGTATTTATTTTGTCTTAATTAAATTTAGTTTGATATTTTAAATTTTTGAACTCATGGTTAGTAATACATGCTCTATTTTTGTTTTTGTTCTAGTGATGACATATTTAAGAGCTGAACCGGATGATACACAACACGAGATAAATGACGCTATGATGTCATGCCATATTTTCTTTTCTCGTGAAAAATTATGTTAATCATCTAAATGCAGTTGTGGATGTTGTTGGCGGTGAAACACGAATTACATATCCATATAGTATGTGCATTGAGGTTATACTCCATAATTTTGGCTGACACAAATATTTTTGTTGACAAAAGTACAATCTATGTTGACATTGTGTATATTAAATATTTCATTAACTTAGAGAGGATTCACAAGTACAACTGGAGGACGTCTTGTTTGGTGTACCTCTACTCTAAGTTAGCTGAAGGTAGTCAATAAAATATGAGACAATTGACTTGAAACAAAGGTTTATTTACAATAATTTTTCCACCCTTCTTGATATTGATTTCATAATACACGTGCTACATCGTTACTCATATTTCAATTGAAATATTGTCAGACATGAATCCACCAATATTTTCCAAGTCTCTCTAATTAGGAATATGTTGAAAATTGATCCGAGGAACTGTCGTGTGCCGATTCTTTTACCCACTCAGGGAGAATTAGGTGATCGAGCCATTTTGAACTACAGTTGATCGCATCGTGTCGGATGACACATGCTTCACGTCGTACGATGAGCACCATTAGACACGATCTTCGAAGGTGATATCCCAGTGCTCTGGATGATTGACTTGTGGGTCTCGACTTATGTATTCATATATATTTGAGCAAGTACTGTGACAATTTGCTTATATGCAAAGTATATCTAGGAATCTCATAATTGTTGGTCATGCCAATGTCATTTGTAGAGATGTTAATTGGACATTTGTGGATTACGATGAGCATTTTATGCTAGAAGATGTACGTAGTATGTCAACTCCTTGTCTATGGAGTATGATATACGATTACAGCCAATAATTTTATAAAATATCACTTTCTTACATGCCACCAAATACAGAAGGAGATCCCTCTAGGCCAACTCATCAGGAGATATTGAAAGGGAAACATACAAGGGAAGGCCATGTCGTTGATATATTGTCAATATGTCACCGTATTATGGCTATTGGAAGATAGGACATGACTAAAAGAGAGTTTCAGGAAGACTCACCTCAAATGATTACTGATGCGGTATATTCGCAAGTGTACGAATCGCGTCAGAGTAATATAAAAGATTATCGATCCACAGAGACCAATCGTCAATCTATCGTTTCCTATTGTTACAGTGTTTAGCTAAGTCAATATCAAACAGGGAATTGGGCATGCAAGAAAGTAAAGTGCGGCGAAATAAACTTCAGATATAAAAGCAGGGTCGAATGTAGTTCACATAGTCAGATGATATTCGCAATGCTTCGGAATAGAACTACTTATAGGGCAATATTTTTTACTAAAGAAAAGAACTAATTTAACAGGAACTGTCGCTTTCGCGTAATCAGAACTGAATTTACTCTCTAATCAGACCTTCTTATCATCACTTATAAAAAGGCGCGCACTGCGTTAAAGTAATAAACCTATTTTTAAGAAATAAAGTACTTGACCAAGTTGAAAAGTATTTTTGATCTGGAATTTCTATAAAAAGGGGACCTAACTTTAACCCTATAAACGTGTCCGAAAATAGTTTCAAAATTAATTTCTTTGATAATAAAAATCCCTAACTAACCGGACAAAGCGCTTTCGCTTTCTTTGACCAGTTATAACTAACCGAGTTTAACAAAGGGTTGGACAACTTTCGATCTTACCCAACAACAATAAAGTACAAAAAACTCGTATTAAAAACTAAAATAGCCCATAAGAATTTCTATTGACACATTATTTGGAATATCGATCTAACTAGATTCCTTACATTTTAGCCCAGTAAGGTTCAACCCGACATGGGAATGTAAGCAGACATGTTAAAATAAATCATGCGAGAAAGTAAATAAGTGTGGTGCAGGAAATAAACAAAGTAAAGGCAGTGCGGAAAATAAACAAAGTAAAAGCAGGTGCGGAAAATAAACAAAGTAAAAGCAGGTGCGGGAAATAAAAAAAGTAAAAGCAGGTGCAGAAAATAAACAAAGTAAAAGCAGTGCGGAATATATAAATAGAAACTTGCTCCAAACAGGGAGGTTTTAAATCTGGTACAAATTGGAAGTAAAATGCGACTGGAAATAAACAGTAGTTGAAAATAAATGTAGCAAGATAAACTTCTGCCAAAGTGATCCAAACCCGATTACAGACTTAATCTACGAACTCGATCACAAACTCAATCAACAGTGCAATAATTCCCCGATGTGAAGAATTATCGCTTTACAATGGTGAAATTATATGACTTAAGTTCGCAACTATGGTTGGATCAAGTTTGCAACTAAGCTTGGGTGAATTCAAATGAACTCAGGAAATTCTATTTATAGAGGATGAAGAATGCATGAAATCACAGGAATGCCCCCCAACTCCTTTTGGGGGGAAAACATCGTCCAAACGTGGCGCTCGCCATGGAGTCCATGGTGCCCGCCATGAGTGTCAATGATAGGAAGTGGGGAACGTGGTAGTTGAGGTCAGCAGGAGGTGGTCCACGTCATGGCGTACCCTATGGCTGGCGCCATGGTGGGCACCATGAGTGCAAAATTGACCTAAACTCCTGTTTTTCAGCCTGTTTTCCTTTATTTCTTCAGGGGAGCTCTGGATAATTGAAATACCTGAAAAGGAAACAAAAGATAGGCATAATACGAGAAAACAATAATAAAAAACCTAAATAACATGTGAAATCAGAGTAAAAAATAAGTGTAAAGTAAGTGTTATCAAATTCTCCCACACTTAAACCTTTGCTTGTCCTCAAGCAAAAACTCTAAATAGATTTAAGAAGAAAAACGGTGTTAGTGAACAAGTTGGGCTGCAAGGGGCCTCTGGAATTAAAACAGGGATGTATTGATAGGTACTGACTGATTCAAACCAAGGATATCATAGTGACACTCTTCCGTAAAACGGACATAAGCTTCATTCTTTTACGAACCAATCCATATCATGACACTATGCTTAGGTCTATATTTTTCCTTTTTTCAAATCTTTTTTCATTCAGGCGTAATCACATTAAGCCCGTTATTTGTACATGCTCATAGTAAAGTGTCCGGGTAGTGATTCTGATCATAAAACGCAGGGCTCTGGTACAAAAAATTGGTGTAACCCCTTTTATTGACCCATTTATAGTTGCGGGGGATCGGATCATAATCCGCCCTACCAAGTTCAGCCCCAGATACCTCTGAACCAACTAAAGATGGGTACAATTTTTTCCCTTTTTCTTTTTCTTCTTCTTTTGCTTTTACTTTTGCTTTATTTTTCAACATACAACTTTTGTTGAGTTAAATGACTTTGTGAGGGTCACCTATCCCGGGGTTGTAGTTTATAATAAGAATATAGCATATAGATCATTCACTTCTCTTCAGTCCCCTACGTAGAGCATGCTTAGACCGGAGCTGACTGCTAGGATAAACTATTCAAGGATTTAAGAATGAAAATTTTAAGGCCACGGCATAGGGGGTATCAGGATCGAATTCCTAAATTTACGAAGCTTAAGGTGTAAAAACGATGTCAATGCTTCAAAAGGTATTTCCCAAGTCATACTACATCCTATCTCAACCAGGTCTTATAGCCCAACTAAGTTCAAAACACAGTGTTTTTCTTAGAAAGAAAATTTCGGTTAGGCTCAAGAAATGGGGAAGTGGACATACACTAGACCATACAGATATAGATGACTCATCAAACACATGTATTATTTTGAAAAGAAAGAAAACAAGCAAACAAAAGAAAATAAAGAAGTAAAATAACGAGAAGGAAAATGCAGGAAAGGAAAAATAAAGCGAGTAAATCTCCTCCCACACTTAAATCGAACATTGTCCCTAATGTTTCGAAATAAGATAAGGAAAGAGTCACATGATAAAGTACTAAGGCTGGCTGGGTCCCTCGCTATCCTGCAGCGAATGTCTAGGATGACAGGATCGGCTGCAACGACGACTGCTCTGAGAAGCCTCGAATTGGTCGAATTTGGCGGACAAGGCAATCTGTGAACTCTGAATCTCGCGAAGGTTGCCTAAAAGGGAACCTTGAGTGGCCTCCATGAGGGAGGAGTTCCTCTGAAAGTGTGCTTGTTGCCTATGTTGCTCGCGGGATATCGCCAATTGAGATTCCATAAGACTTTGAAAAGAGCGGTCCGTCTGCTGTCGTGATGCCTCCATAAAACTCATGTTATCTGCCAGTTGTTGTTGGATGGCAGAAAGTAAACCATCTCTTCTCTCCTCCTGGGCTAGCTGGTCACGCCACATCTCTTAAGTGATGTAGAAGCCAGGAGCCGTACCTGCAAAAGTGTTAGAAGTAGAAGGTGCAGTGTGTGCGGGTGAAGCATGGTGGGGGGACACAGGTGGGGCATGAGGTTCATACCTCTGCTCGTATTCTTCATCAGTCTCGTGTCTGTCCCCAAGTGGAACATTAGCAGGTAATGGACCCGTAAAAGGTGGAGCATCTAGATCGTAGGTCCAGTTCCTCGCAATTCGTACATCAGTATGTCTAGTGCAAGGCAGAACGACTGATGGGATAACGACACCCCAAACCATAAGTTCAAAGCCACCCACTCTTCTCACCTTGCACAATTTCATATCTTTTAGAAATTTCAAATTAATTGTGCGGGGAGGCAGGGGTGCTAGGGTAGCTATCTCAGCGTCGAGGTGCAGAGCTCTAGTAATAGATGTGACTAGTCCTCCAAAAGCTATGGTCCCTGTGTGTCTCAGGACATCAATCATGTGAGCAATCATAAACGGGACTGAATTAATTCTTCTATTAGTGAGACTACCTTTCAAAAATAGAAGTTCTCTAGCATTTACCTTATTTGGATTCTCCCGGCTAAAAATAGTACAAGCGAGCATATATCGAAAAATTCGAATAGCCGGGTTATGGATCAATGATGCTAAAATTCCTTTAAAAGAATTTATAGAAGAGTTTGACAATTGACGCTAGAAGGAAAATGCATTAGTGGACCATTCAGAATCCAAAGGGGCCTCACAAATTGCGCCATCACATGAGGAATACCCAACAGAGCTGCTAGTTCGTCGGTGCTATATTCATATTCAACATTAAACAGACGGAATTTAATTGTACCAACGGTACTAGCAGTGTCGGGGTGAACCAAATAAATTAGGGAACTTAAGAATTCCCGAGTTAGCCTCTCAAAGGTGGGCTCTTTTCTAGTAAAAATGTCATGCAATCCTAGGATGTCAGCTAAATGAAAAAAACTATGATAAAGTCCTAAACTATACAGACAGTCTTCATCGACATACCTGGTTGAGACAATTTCTCGTCCTTGCAATTTTTCAAGGATTTTCTGTTGTCGGTCTCCGGGTTTGCCTTCACGAAGAACGTATCCGTTGAACTCCATTGTTGCTCCTTTGGAAGAAAATTGAAAAATATGGGTTTCAAAATGGGTGTTGGAGATTGGGAGGAGAAAGTTTGAATTTTTATGAGGGTTAGAAAAATAGATGTTGGAGTGGTTAATGGGGTAGTAGGTGGTTGAGAAAATGAGAGTTTTTGGGGTTGAAAATGGAGAAAGTGGGAGGTTTTTGAAAATCTGCCCGTTATAATCCCAGACCCCATGGCAGGCGCCATGGTCTTGTGGCGGGCGCCATGCTTGGAATTTGGGCTAGGCTCAAATTTCTTTGTTTTGGCCTTCTTTATTCCAATTTCTTCTCGTAGGTGCAAACAACAATTCTTCATTTGGTGCTTCCAAAGATTGATGTATTGAATTTTTTTTCTTTTATGTTTATAACTTGAAAATAATAAACTCATAAAAATAAAATAAACAATTAATTAAAGAAAAAAAAATGATAAAATAGAAATATACTTAATTATGGTAAGTCACGAAAAATGAAAATAAAAAGAAAGTAGAATGCAAGAGTTAGGTATAAAAATAAATAAGTCTGAAAAAAA
The DNA here is from genome assembly GCA_948472305.1 of Vicia faba. NCBI lineage: Eukaryota > Viridiplantae > Streptophyta > Magnoliopsida > Fabales > Fabaceae > Vicia > Vicia faba. The sequence continues at coordinate 1,498,257,762 of OX451736.1, forward strand.
AGAAACAACATGATAAAAGAAACAAAAAAACAGAAAAACAGTGCAGATATGAATCAAGATCATCAAGGAGTAGTAATGTCCTTGGTCGACTCAGAACCATGAGCTGCAGCTAACTTACTGCGAAGATCATCAATTTCCTACTGTAGGAGGTCTGCCTCAGTAGAGTGAGTAGCATTGGAAACCATAACCTGAAGAGAGGGGTCTTCAACTGTCTGACGAAGTTGGGCTACCTCTCTATGCAACTCAGCAACCTGTGCATAGATGTCGGGTTGTTGCAAAGAGAAATTATTAGAGAATACAGTGGTCCTTTCTGGCGATGGACATGGATGATACTCAGGTACCGGAGGTGATTTTCGATCGTCCACGGTCTCTCCAAGACCTTTTGAGGCATATGTCCAATTGGCAGGGTTATGGACATTGGTCATCATGGGATAAGGCAAGGTAAAATAGTAAACAATTTCATTATCAATCAGAAGTGTATACTGGTTAGGATTAAAGTAGACTCTTCTCATCAGCCCACGATCCAAACAGAAATCAATGTCCATTGTAGTATATCCACAGTATGAGGTAAGGTGAGATAACTTACTTGTATGACCCAAAGCAGAAGCAATCTGAGTCACTGTCCCTCCCACATGGAGGATACCTTCAGCAGGCTTAGAAGTCATCATGAGATTCCAAAACAGAAAATTTCCACAGGCTATAGGGCGAGACTGGGTCGCACAGTAGAGGAAAAAGATCCCCTCCTCGCTAACATGGGTATTAGTGTCGGCCTTCCCTAGGAAAGTGTGAGCAATAACCATATGAAAATACATGAAAGAGGGGTTGTGAATAACAGGGTGTTGTACCCAAATTTTTTCCCTCTCACTTATCAAGAAGTTTCTCACAAGATCTCCTTGGGCTCAAGACTGCATTAGGGTTTGATCAGCTCAAGACACCTCCTTATGCACTAATGACCAAAATTAGGGTTTGAGATTGCACAAGGATTTTTGAACTTCTAATGCTTCATATGACTTTCATGGATCATTATGGACCCACAATATTACTCATGCCATGTTTCAAACCTTGGATCACACTTTTGATCAGTCAATTGAGCAGTTGACCTAAAAATCAACTGTATTGGGGAAAAAGTCAACTATGGCCAATTTATAGTCAAACTTCATAATTTTTGATCCTTATCAACATTATAAACTCATATTTATCATTTGATCAAGTTTGGACCACAACTACTCAAGAAATTTGATCAAATCTCCAAAAGGGCAAAATGGTCAAAATTAGGGTTTTGACTGGGAAATGACAATTTCTGATTTTTAACCTAGCAAATGGTCAATTGGTTTAAATCATGATCTCAAGATTCCAATTGAATCATTTTTACCTAATGACATGGTTCAAAACATTGCAAGTCTATTGGATTGACAAATGAATTTTGTAGTCAACTGATCAAAAGTCAACTGTACACTGAAAAGTCAAACTTTGACTTTTTGATCAAATTCAAGTGCCAAAGATCATAATTCATCAAAACATGTCAAAATATGAAACTTATTCATCAAGAAATCAAAAAGTCAAGATTTCATTTTGAAAAGTCAAAATTTCTAAACTTAGAAAATTTTCTAAGTGTTGGAAATTTCATGTTTTTTCATAACTTTGATCCAAATTTTCACAATGATTCAAGAGAAGATTCCAACATGAAAGTTGTAGATCTCCATGAAATATACAACTTTTCTTCACACAACTTTTTCCAAAAGTGCTTGGATCTCAAGTTATAATTTTATGAACATAGGGTCATGAAACTAAACACTTATTAAAATTTTGCCCTAATTTGGCCAGGATTTTGACCTAACTTCATGACACTTTTTCATATAGTTCCAAGGAGAATCTTCAAAATAAATTTAAATATGGGTTGTAGAGCACATTAAAAGCTTTCCAAAATGTCCATGAACTCCTTGAGATCATTCTCTAGGAGGGATAATCGTAGAGATGAAGTTAGGGTTTTGTCACTTGAATTACAAGGCATTTTGTGATGAACAAGAATTCAATTTCAAACCTATGCTGCACAATCTTGTTTTGCAGGCCTATAAACCTCAAGATCTCTCCATAATCATAAGGTTACACTTGCTTTTGAGCTATTATCCACTTGATTCAAGCTTTATCCAAGTTACATTTCCATTAATGGCACAAAGTAACATTGCCATTCTAGTAAAGTGGATTTAATCACAAAGTTAACTTCTCTTGAGCTTTACATTTGTTCTTTCTGCACAAGCATCTTATACACAATCAGATAAGCATGTTTAAAGTGCCTAACCACTTTAGATAGCCTTGTACCTTGCCTTGGAACAATGCTTGTCAAGCTTGCTTCAAAAACAAGCCAAAAAGCCATAACATGTGAACTTGTACTTCTGATCACCCAAGCTCTCAAAACCTTTTTCCTATACATTAAGACACTATTATGCAACTTAGGATACGATTTTTACAAGCCTGAAACTCTATAAAATTCCCTCTATCCAGAAATTGCACAAAAACTCCATTTTTGTGCAGATTCTGACCTTGAACTTATATCTTCTATTTCCCTCGTGCGTTCTTTGGCCTTTTAGTTCCTAAAGTTCTTATACATCAAATATAACTTGTCCCTGTCCCTGTTTCATTTTTGTAACATCATTGACCCCATCTTCCATAATGAAAAACAGAGTATTGCACATTGACTTCTCCAAGTCATTTCAGCCACTCTCAACTCAAACAAACCATTGCATTAGCTTCCCAGGACCTCAAGGAAGCTAACCTGATCATCACCATCACTTGAAACAAGCTCAAACTCCAAACACAATTTCCAGTTTTGAGGTAAGTTTTCTTAACTTGGAACTCTTCATACAAGCATCATCAATAGTTTATTTGTGAATAAAACATGTAGATATCATTGCCCTGAAGCTAACCATGTCCTTAGTTTCCATTAATTTTGCTTGAGCTTAGAGAATTTTGAAACTGAAATTTCTGAAAATTTTAGGGTTAAGATTAGGGCCTTTAAAATTATTGCTTATCTTTGATCTATAGTTTTAATACTTTATATTTCTGGAATTGTGAGAAAATTTGCTACAACTTTCATGTTTACAATTTTCATTTTTAATGAGAAATGAGCAAGTTACAGTAGGTCTGGCTGGAGGTTAAAGATGAAGTCTTCAGGACGCGTTTTGCCTTACATATTTATTGTTTCATTTGTATTAACGGATGTATAGCCACCCCAGTGGTAGAAGCGCGCGCCTGTAACCTATGGGACCTGGGTTTGAACCCTAGTGGTATCCTTTTGTATTTTTTTCATGTTTTTTACAAATCTGACTTTTTTTGTTTGGCAGGCGCTGAGCCCTTTGGGCCTGGCTCATTTTTGTTTTTTCTAGCTGACTTCCATACTGACTTTTAGCACCCCCTGGCCCAAACTATTTTATTTATTCATTTTTTTTCATTTTTTTCTTTTCTTAAGTATATTTTTCTAAATACTAAAAAATCATAAAATACAAAAAAAATGATATATTTATATTTTGATGTATTTTATTTTATTTTTCCACAAAAAATATTTTTATAAATTATACTTTATTTTTTACTTATAAATAAAATTAGGTTATTAGTTATTTTCTTTCACATTAATTTAAATACATTATTTTTGATATAAAAAGGACTAAAAATATTTTATAATACTATAAATATTTTCGAGATAAAAAATACCAAAAATACTTTTCTTAAACTTATTTTCTTTTGATTAATTTATAGAATTAGGGTTATTCAAAAAAATAATCTTTTCTTAATACATTCAAACTTAATTAATTATTTTCTTTATTTAATTAGGTTAAGACAAAATCTTTTTTTTCCCATGAAAACCAAACAAAATTCATTTTCTTCACATTTTCTGCATCCTTGTACATTTATTCATTTTTATACTTTGTATTATTTAAATTCCTTGTATATTCGTACCAATTCAATATGGTTGTAATAGACTAATTAGGTTTAATTTCTTGCAATCCCCATTTACAAATTGTATACCCCTCCCTACAAATGTTATAATAGCGTAGTAACTTTAAATTTCACAATTTATCACTTTTATATAACATGCTAGTAATTAGGGTTTGTATGGAAAAGACTAAAACCAATGCTTAGAAAATCCTAATTCAAAGAGAAAAACAAGCATGAAAACAATGCACTTGCATACAAGCACCCCTAGGGTTATTCCACTTGGTTGCCTTATACAAAATGGCCATATTACGCATGTGAGGTATCTTAGCAAAAACAAGCAAATACAAGATCATAGTCCCTCGATGACGCTATCTAGGTTGCATTACAAATGATCTTAGTCCCTCAAAAAGAATGCTAAGATACCTTGCAACATTGCTAATCATGGTTATACAATGACCCACACCCGTCCCGCTTACATCCAAAGATAGGGTTGCTTACCAAATCAATGGCAAGACAACAATGTCAAAGGAAAAAGAAATGAACAAGAAAGACATTTGAGTAGTTAGAAGGCTCCTAATTACTTGCTCAACTTTAAACAAACATCCTTTCCATTTTCAAAACAATCACACACACTTTCAAATGTTTTATAAAATTGAAAACATTTTCAAAACATCAACATCTTTGTATACATACTTACGAACGAGAATCATTACAAAGATTGCCTAAACAATGGTCTCTTTACAAAATACTTTCAAGAAACCACACAAAGCATAATTTCAAACAAAAGCAAGTCATCTAGCAAGTAACTAAGAGCCCATGGAAAACCATGGATGAAAAGGGTGCTAATACCTTCCCTTTTCATAATATACACCCCGAACTCAAGAAATAATCTCGAAGGTATTTCCTGTGCTTTTTCACCTTTCCTTTTGGATAAAAGAAAAGTCGGTGGCGACTCTTGCTAACCGCAACATTTGCGATCAAACGTAAAACACCTAAGTCAGCTCTCCCACCGTATCACAGAACTGGAGACTCTGTCGGGGAAAAATTCTAAAAGTGGGGTTACCTTAGGGTTTGATCATATTTACTTGATTTCATTGTTTGACTTGTATGCTTTACATTATGGTTCTTTATTTGGGTTTGAATCCTCTACCCGAATTTGGGATATATTATAGGTAAGTAGCAATACATTGTGGAAACTGTGTGGAGTATACAGACATGGTCTAAGCAATAGCTACGTTAGTGAGACATATTTTTGGGTACTGGTAGCCTTTGAGTTAATCAAAGAGAATATGGGGCTGCTGAGTGATGTCATGAAACACTAATGAACTTCTAGAACCTTTACTTGACCAACTTGGCCTTTAGGATGTAGTGAGATGACCAGCTTTGGTGCATTCTGAAGTTGGTAGATACTCGATACTACACTCATTGAGGTTTGGTTTCTTGAGATATTTCGGTCACCATTAACGAGGCTTGTGCTGAAACAATGACCAAGGAAACAAGCCAGTGATATTGAGCTCCTTAGAACCTGGTTGCTATTACTAGGACATGTTTAAGCCAACTAAACTTCAATAGGGTACTTACCTATAAAACTACATGCAAGACTAAACCTAAGGTTTTGTTTGCTTTGTTTGTATATACATACTTGTACATAACATCATGAACATCATGACATCATACATATTCACTAACCATTTCAAGGATTTTGGGATTCATCTTTCTTCTTGTTTTGTAGGATATGGGTTCACTTCGTAGGAAAACTATTCAAGTCAATCTTGTAAGGATCCCTCCACAACTTAAGTAGCTAGCTTCAAGGATTCCAGAAACTCTCCATTCACCAAGAGACATGGTCTTCTACTCAACTTGGTCACCTCCAACACAGATGAGGACATGATGAAGGTGCTATTTAAGTTCTTTGATCCTTTACACCATTGCTTCATATTTCCCGACTATCAACTTGTGCCTACTTTGGAAGAATTCCCCCGACTCTTGAGGATTCCCATTCTCAATCAACTACCTTTCAACGGTATGGAAAGAGACTGAAAGCCAGAAGATACTGCTCAAAATCTACACTTGCACTCATCTGATGTCACAACTCATTAGGAAACAAGGAATGGTGTCAAGGGTTTCCTAGAAAAGTTTCTGTTTGAGAAAGCCCAAAGCTGTTGGAATTCTTTGGATCTGCAAGCCTTTGAGGAAATTGTGGCTCTCCTCATCTATGGGATGATTTTGTTTCCAAATTCTGACCAACTCATAGATGTGAACACCGTCAAAATCTTCATATCCCGCAACCCGGTGCCTACATTGCTAGGTGATATCCTACACTCTTTTCACACTCTCATAATGAGGAAAAGAGGTGTCCTTATGTGTTGCACTCCTCTCTTGGAAAGATGGTTTATTTCGCATCTTCCCCAATCTGTATTAAAGAATGAGTAAGGTTCAAGGTGGTCACAAAGGTTGATGATGCTCAAACATTCAGATATTCATTGGTGCCCTCGATCCAAATAGAATGTTACTATTATCGACCGTTGTGGAGAATTTCCTAATGTCCCTTTACTTGGAATTAGGGGAGGTATCACCTACGACCCCTGCGTAGCTTTGATACAGTTTGGTTATGCCCGAAGGGATGGCCCGCACGAGATACTGATTCAAGGTTTGGTATTTGACTATGACAACAACGATCAAGGTCTTCGTCAGAGATTTATCCGAGATTGGAGGATGTTGAACAAGGTAGATAGCAAGACTTTGGGGCATAAAAATTCCATCCCTCTTGAGCCTTACCTCAAATGGGTACGAACTCGCGCTCAGAATCTTATGATGCCTTACCCCCCCATTCTCCCAGTAATTGTTGAGCCTGTCATGGAAGGAGATGTTCCATACACTATCCTACATCATGACATGCCCACCTTTCTTGAAGATCTACAAAGGGATTGGATACAACTCAAGGGGGAGTGAGATACTTTCGAAGCCCAATTCTACGCAAGCGAGAAGAAGGTTTTGGAACTCACTAGGCTACTTCATGAGGAGCAGACTCTGAATGCCTACATTGCACCAAAGAGGATGCATACTAATTTTCTATCTTAGAGTTTTTGTATTTGTTTTGCCCAAGGAGGCACTGAATTACTCAAAAAGTTTAACTTATTAATATAACGTGTGTTTCATTTTTTATCTAAAACAAATTTGAATATTAAAAACCTTGAAATCATTGCATATGCATTTACCATTCATCATAACATAAGTAGGTTTCTTGCAATAAGTCTCCTCATCTCTCTACTGTTTATTTCAGTAAGATGGATCTCGAGCAAACAGTGAAGGACCTCCAAGCTCAGAATGCACAGTTTCAACAATTGTACTTAACCCTAGCCAAAGGACAAGAAGAGTTGAAGACTTTGCTGGCTAAAGAGAAGAAAAAGAAGACAAAGAAGATAACCGGAGTTCTAAACACGGGAAGAAGATTCCAAGGGCAGACAAGAAGGGCCTTAGACTTTGCAATGACATCCGGTAAGAAAGACAACCAAGATGGGAAGGACAAAGAAACAGTTGTCCAGTCAGAGTCAGAAGAGGAAGAAGAAGACTATTCTGAAGAAAAATACCCTCCAACTGATGACAAGTATAAACATCTCGAAGAGCGGTTGAGCACAATGGAAATCCAAAAAGTGCCTGGATTGGACTTTGAGAAATTGGGTTTAGTATCGGGAATTATCATTCCTCCAAAATTCAAATCACCTGTGTTCGCCAAATATGACGGAGTCTCATGCCCAAAAATGTATCTTCGGTCCTATGTGAGGAAAATCCAGCCCCATACCGCTGACAAAGATTTATGGGTACACTTCTTCCAAGACAGTATGTCTAGAACTCAACTTGATTGGTTTTATCAGTTAGAAAGAGCCAATGTTCATAACTGGGAAGATCTTGTTGCAACCTTTTACAAACAATACCAATACAACGCTGATCTTGCGCCTACCCATACTCAACTCCAGAGTATGGCCATGGTTTCAAGTGAGGGCTTCAAAGACTATGCGCAAAATTAGAGAGACTTGGCAGGAAGAGTTCAACCTCCCCTATCTAAAAAAGAATTAGTAGACATGTTTTTGGGCACCTTGTCTAGTCCCTTCTTCAATCACCTAATTGGAAGTTCATCGGCGGGTTTTAATAAACTGGTATTGACCGGAGAGAGAGTAGAAGCCGAGATAAAAATTGGAAAGATTCAAAAAGATACATCCTCTGCTGCTATAAGGAAGCCATTTATTGGAAAGAAATAGTTGGTTGCTGTTTATCCTCAGAGAAATCAAGATAAGGCTGAACACCGTCCAATGGTGTGGGCTGTTATGATTCCTAAACCTGCACCTGATCAGCAAAGAAACAATCGGCCAAGAATGGAAAGACCAGTCAGACAATTCACCAGAATTAACATGACCTTATCTCAATTGTTGCCACATCTGTTAAGATCCAACTTAGTGACCTTGAAAGAAGCTCCAAAGAATCCTAATACAACATCTCCTTACTATCATCCTAATGCCCGCTGTGTATACCACTCTGAGAGTCCCGACCATGACACTAATAACTTTTGGGCTCTAAAGAACAAAGTACAAGACCTCATTGAAGCCAAATAGATTGAATTCGATGCACCCGAAAAGCCTAATGTCATTTTTGCCCCTATGCCCAAACATGGCCATAATACCAACGCCATTGAAGAAGATATGTTTGTTACTTCAGTTGATGAATTTGTGACCCACTCCTGATTATCAAAAAGAATTTGTTAAATGCCAGTGTATTCCCAGGCTGTGATGAAAGCTGCCATTTCTGTTTATCCTCGCCAACCAACTGTCCTTTGTTGAAAGCAGGCGTTCAATGCCTAATAGATAACAAGGAAATTTTGTTTGAAAAGACTTTTGTTCCACCTGTTCCTCTTAATGATGTGTCTATCATTACCATTTCCACCAGTTCTTCCAGGGTCTCCACCAAAAGACCCGTTAGAATTACATCAGTTCCAAAAGCAGCTCCTTTGATAATTACAATGCCTGGACCAGTCCCATATTCGTTAGACAAAACCATACCATGGAATTATGGAGGGGATGTCTACTACCACGCTATCAAGCAAGATTGGCCAACTGCCGAAGATTCAAGTTCCGAGAAAGTTAACTCCGATATCAATAATATTGAGGGGACTAGTAAGATTACCCGAAGCGGAAGGATATTCTCTCTAGAAATTGCTCCCCTAAAAGCAGTTTCTGGACCCATAATCATTCATGTTGTTGTTGCTCCTCCAAAGGCTATTCCCAGTCCTACAATCATCTCCACCAATACTCCAACTGACAAAGATGTTACAACCCCTGCTGTCACTCCTACTGACATTCCTGCTGCCGAGTTAACCGAGACTCGAGGTAAAAGTATTCTGATTGAGCCTGTCCGGACGAAGGCACAGTCATTGGCTATCCCTGAGACCTCCCGAAAAGAGATGGAGGGAATTCTAAAGATCATAAAAAGAAGCGACTACGATGTAGTTGAGCAACTGGGACAAACTCAATCTAAAATTTCCATGCTGGCTTTACTACTATGTTCCGAGGCGCATGCAAAAGCCTTGGTAAAATTCCTGAAAACTGCCCATGTACCCTAAGAAACATCTGCCGATCAGTTCCAAGACTGCGTAGCCAGCTTGACCGCAGATAATGGTCTAGGTTTTTCGGATGCTTATTTAACGCCAAGAGGAAGGAAGCATAATGAGGCATTGCATGTCTCAGTGGAATGTAGGGGCACAACCTTGGCTCATGTTTTGGTGGACACTGGCTCGTCCCTGAATGTTTTGCCTAAAAAGGCTCTTTATAGGATTGACTGTAAGGGATTGACATTGAAGCCAAGCTACATAGTAGAAAGGGCTTTTGACGACTCGAAAAGGATGGTACATGGGGAAGTGGATATCCCTATAAAAGTTGGAACCCAAACATTTGATTCAACTTTTTATGTAATGGATATCCGCCCTTCATATTCCTGCTTGCTAGGCTGACCATGGATCCACAATGCTGGCGTTGTTACTTCTACGTTGCACCAAATGCTAAATATCCGATTCAAGGGAAGATTATCACTGTCCATGGAGAAGAAGAGTATATGATCAGCCATATCAATTCCTTCAAATATGTGGAATTAGATGGTGAATTTATTGAAACTCCATTCCAACACTTTGAAGAAGTCCCGCAAGATGTGGCAGTAACCAAGGTTGTGTCTCAAGTTCCCAAGATCACAAGGCCTTCACTCAGGAAGTCATCTTTGAAGGATTCCAAGGCCGTAATAGAAGAAGGTGGGTGCACTATCTGGGGACAACTCCCAGATATCCCATACAAGTCTGACAAGTTTGGCCTGAGTTTCACTTCAGGTGCCCAGAAGACTGTACGTCATGCTCGTGCTGGAGGACCACCCCTGAAGATCAGCAACCGTGAAGTCAATGCGGTAGAAGATGATGAAGATGGCTGCAACCTAGAGGATTGGATCTTCCCAACTGCCAGTGGAGGGCTCAGCAACTGGGAGGCTAGAGATTTCGTCCCGATCACTTTTATCCCACAATAATTTGTCTTTACATTTTGTTGGATATGTAATATTAAAACAATTCAGACTCTTAAAACCTTGTGTCTTACCCGAGGCACAATGGTCATTTGTAAGGGTTATTATCTCATTTCCATATGACATCAATGAATCATGGACGTTTTGCATACAAACTTTGTGCTCATTGTTTTTATTTTTACATTTTCATTTCTTTCAAAGATAGCTATACCCTTACACACACTCACACTCACAATGCAGGTCTACATCCATTCGAGATCCCATGGATAACGGTTCTGCTATAGCTTTTTGTGACTCTGAGAATATAATCTACCAAGCCAAATACGAAGGTGAGGAAGATTGTGAAGTACCAGGGGAACTTGCCAGATTACTACTACAAGAAGAGAGAGAACCATTCAGCCTCACGAGGAACCCGTGGATACAATCAACCTAAGTACAGAGGAAGACAAAAGAGAATTCAAGGTGGGTGCCAATCTGGAACCCAGTGTCAAGGAACGTCTGATTCTGTTGCTACACGAGTATGTTGAGGTCTTTGCCTGGTCGTATGAAGACATGCCAAGACTTGATGCAGATATTGTGATGCATCGTCTACCTACAAAAGAGGATTGCCCACCAGTAAAACAAAAGGTCCATCGCATGCCACCAGATATGTCGGAGAAGATTAAAGTAGAAGTCATGAAACAATTTAATGCTGGATTCTTGGCCGTCACCTCTTATCCGCAATGGGTTTCCAATGTTGTTCCCGTGCCCAACAAGGACGGCAAGGTACGAATGTGCATAAACTACAGAGATTTGAATAGGGCAAGCCCTAAGGATGATTTCCCACTCCCCCACATTGATATTCTAGTTGATAATACAGTATAGCACAAAGTGTTTTCCTTCATGGACGATTTCTCAGGCTATAACCAAATCAAAATGGCGCCCGAGGACATGGAGAAGACAACATTTGTCACATAGTGGGGCACACTCTGCTACAAGGTTATGCCATTTGGACTGAAGAATGTTGGGGCAACCTATCAGCGTGCCATGGTAGCTCTATTTCACGACATGATACATCACGAAATAGAAGTCTATGTGGATAACATGATAGCTAGGTCTCAAACATAAGAAGAGCATCTTGATCATTTACAGAAACTGTTTAAGAGGCTAAAGAAATACAAGGTGAGGTTGAACCCAAATAAATGCACGTTTAGAGTAAGGTCGGGTAAGCTCTTAGGCTTTGTCGTCAGCAATAAAGGTATTGAAGTAGATCCTGCCAAAGTGAAAGCGATACAAGAGATGCCTGCTCCTCGTACTGAGAAGGAAGTCAAAGGATTCTTGGGACGTTTGAACTACATTTCCAGATTCATTTCTCACCTGACAGCTACTTGTGAACCAATCTTCAAACTATTGAAGAAAGATCAAGTAGTTATATGGAATGATGAATGCCAAACTGCTTTCGACAAGATCAAAGAGTACCTGCAAGAGCCTCCTGTTTTAATGCCACCAGTCGAGGGAAGACCATTGATTATGTATCTGACTGTTTTAGAGAATTCAATAGGGTGTGTGCTGGGGCAGCATGACGATTCTGGCCGAAAAGAGCACGCTACTTATTACCTGAGCAAAAAGTTTACCGACTGTGAAACAAGATATTCACTGCTCGAGAAAACTTGTTGCGCTCTGGCATGGGCTGCTCGCCGACTAAGACAATATATGCTGACTCATACTACCTTGTTGATATCCAAAATAGATCCAATAAAATACATCTTCGAGAAACCTTCCCTCTCTGGGAGAATAGCGAGATGGCAGATGATCCTTACAGAATATGACATACAATATACTACCCAAAAAGCAATAAAGGGCAGTGTACTAGCTGATCACCTTGCTCACCAAGCCGTGGAAGACTACCAGTCCATGAAGTTCGAATTCTCAGACGAGGACATCATGATGGTAAACAACTATGAAGAATTCATGCCATATGACGGACCTGAACAAGGATCTCGATGGACCCTGGTTGGGCATCCAACGCACTCGACAATGGTATTGGTGCTGTACTCATATCTCCTGAAGGGTGTCATACTCCATTTACGGCAAGACTCTGCTTCAATTGTACAAATAACATGGCGAAATACAAAGCATGCATCTTTGGTCTCAAAGTTGCCATAGACTTGGGGATCAAATCTTTGAATGTATTCGGGGATTCGGCTTTGGTTATCATCCATATCAAAGGGGAATGGGACACCAAACACCCTAACCTTATCCCTTACAAATAATATGTTTTGACATTGCTCCCACATTTTGAAAAGATTACCTTCGAGCATTTCTCGCGAGAAGAAAATCAGCTAGCTGACGCACTAGCCATAATGTCATCTATGTTTAAACTTAAATGGGATAATGAGGCTCCCCAGATCACCATTGAACAAAGGGATGAACCAGCACACTGTCACGAGATTAATACTGAAGAAGTAGTGAACCAACCTTGGTTTCACGAAGTCAAGATGTATCTCGTGGCTCAAGAATATCCAGAAGGAGCTTCAGTAAATGATAAGAAGTTCTTAAGGAGATTCTCTACTAAATTCTTCCTTAGCAATGACATTCTTTACAAATGCAACCATGACTCTGTATTATTTCGGTGCGTAGACAAGGTTGAAGCTGAAAGGATCATGGCTGAATTACATGAAGGCACTTTTGGGACCCATTCCAGTGGGCATACGATGGCAAAGAAAATCCTACGGGAAGGTTATTATTGGTCTACCATGGAAGCAGATTGCTATCAACACTCTCGAACCTGCCACAAGTGCCCGATTTATGCTGACAAGGTGCATGTACCTTTGGTTTCTCTGAATGTTTTGACGGCTTCTTGGCCCTTTGCTATGTGGGGGATTGATATGATTGGGGAAATTAAGCCAACATCCTCAAATGGACACCGCTTCATCCTAGTGGCCATTGACTATTTTACAAAGTGGGTGGAGGCAGCTTCCTTCACTTCCGTTACCAAGAACGTTGTTGCCCGGTTCATCAAGAAGAACCTTATCTGCCGACACGGTATCCCGGAGAGGATCATTACAGACAATAGTATGAACCTGATCAATACTATGACCACCACCCTGTGCAAGCAATTCTATATCCAGCATCACAATTCTTCCCCTTACCGACCGAAGATGAATGGTGTCGTCGAATCCGCAAATAAGAATATTAAAAAGATCATACAGAAAATGACAATCACATATAAAGACTGGCGTGAGATGCTACCATTCGCTCTCCACGGATATTGTACCATAGCTCGCACATCACCCGGGGTAACACCCTACTCTCTGGTATACAACATGGAGGTTGTCTTGCCTATTGAGGTTCAAATCCCCTCTCTAAGAATTATGAAGGATACATGGTTGAATGAAGAGGATTGGATCCAGACTCGACTTGATCAACTAAACTTGATTGATGAGAAAAGGCTTACTGTTGTCTGTCATGGTCAAATGTATCAAAAATAGATGATCAAGGCTTTCAACAAAAAGGTCAGATGACAAGTGTATCAAGTTGGGGATCTTGTGATCAAACATATCATATTGCCACAAGGTGATCCCAAGGGAAAATGGACTCCTACATACGAAGGACCATTTGTAATCAAAAACATATTCTCTGGTGAAGCCATGATCTTGACCACCATGGATAGCGACGACCTGCCATACCCTGCAAACGCAGACATAGTCAAAAGATACTACGTATAAGAGACCTGCTAGGTTGACACACCTAGGAAAAACAAGGGCATCCCGGTGAACCAAAAAGGTTCGGGCAAAAATTAGGGATAAAACCAAAAAAATTTGTACACCCGACAAGTTGAAAACCCGAAAGGGAGACTTGGGCAAAAAAGGGTTTCCCGGTGGACTGAAAACCTAAAAGGGCGGTCCATGCAAAAGTTAGGGAATTAAAGCATATGACTATGTCCCGTTCGATCACCTTACTAACAACCTGCAAACTCAGGTTCTGATCAATTCAATCATCTTCGGACGGGGCAATAAATAAACAAGATACTCAGAGATACAAAGGCTATAGCAGAATGGGAACCCCATGGGATTATTACACATATATATCTTTTCTTTCTATTAAAATTTTCATTTTTTACGACGACCTTCTTTTACTAGAATGTTTGTCTCATTGTATAAAAGTACTTACTCAAAGTCAATACAAAGATATCCCTTTGAAAATGCAAAAACTATATGTTTTTCTTTACACTTGTGTTTTGTTTACAAAAACGTCCAATGATTCATTGTTGAACATATGCATTTGAACATAATTACTGTTTACAAATAAACAAAATAAAAGACAATCACTGATGGCTTTAAGAGATAGGGAAATCTCTCTAGTTATTTTCCATAAAAATCCCCCGCAGTGTACAGCTTAATCCCCAGTGAAATAAAGCTTCCAATTATCAATCCCCAGTAGAAGTCATCCAATTTCTCAGGATTTCACAACAGGATCTTACGGGCAGTTGTAGCGATAAAAAATGTAGCGGGGTAAATCGGAGATCGAATTATTGATTAATTCGTCTCACAAAAGCAAGAGTCGCCACCGCGCTTTATTGTTTCCAAAGGAAAAGGGAAAAGAGCGAAATAAAACCCTAAATATGCAATGTAAATAAAATACAAATACAAAGCGTTTTTGAAAAGAGATCTTATGGTTCGGGGGTTGGTTATACAGTGGGAAGGTGTTAGCACCCAATGCATCTATAGTACTCTATAGGAACCTTTTGAAATATCTGTTTTATTTAAAATTGATTTGTTTGATCGAAAATAAATTGTTTTGGCCGAAAAGGGATACGGACGGGTTTTTTGAAGATACGACGACCTAATGTCGAAGTTTTGGCTTAAAAGGTGTGAGTTTTGGAGAAATCGGATATTTGGAAAAATTATCCTAAGTTTCAATGAAATGAGGGTACTCGCTCGATCATTTTTGAGGACATGAAGTCAACAAAATTAGACAATTCCCTTTGGATTGGTGCAAACAGAATAAACAAGTACAATGAAATAATTGACAGAACAATGATACACAACAATTAAATGTGAACATGCATTTTTGATTTTTGTTTAATATATGAAGAGAAAAAATGTTTTAATTGGTTACGCATTTTAACATAGATAAAAAGTGACGAGAATTAATAGAAATGTTTTTTAATGTTTTTTTTTTTTATATATTTCTATTTTTTATGTCTTTTTTTGTATATTAGTATTTAACCAAAATGAGAGGAATAAATTAAAGAAAAATAGCATGTCCTTTTTTTTAGTTTTACTTTCATATGTTTTTTAGAGATATTAAATATCTTTTTAAATTAAACTTGCAAACCATGAATTTAAATTGAATTAGAAATAAGTAAGACTAAAATTATTAAATAAACATAAATTTAAACTAAATGAGATTTGGGTAAATAATATTAAAATTATCTATTTAAAACTATATATTATTTCTAAGAAACTAATTAATTGAAATTAAAATAGGTTAAGAAATAGAATTTAACTAAAGACCAAATGAAAGATGGGGTGTGAATTAGCAAAGAGAATGGGCTTAAGTAAAACAAATAGAATGGGCTTAAGTAAAACAAGGAATTGAGATGGGTTGAGAGGAGCGGAGCGGGTCGTGGAAAGACCCAGACCCAGGAAAAGAAAACGCAGAGCTGTACGAAAAACCTAGGAAACGCAAGCTTGGCCGCCGCTGGTGACTGTCTTGGAGGAGCGTTTCGATTTGAAGAGAAGGGGTTTCGCTGTTTAGAAGGAATCGAAGAGAGGTTTGCGCGGAGGAGATTTTGGAGGTCGCGGCGAGTTGCGGTTCTTAAAGCTTTTATCACAGTTGGATGAAGTCCAGCACGGGGAGGATCAACAATAGCAACAACATTTTTAAATTGTTCGTGGAAGTATTCCCAGTTTCAGAAGTGCTTTCCTTCGGACCCTCAATTTTCAACTTCTGAATTGTTATTTTCAGAACAAAGAGATGCCTGTTTACCATTTTCGGGCTCTGGGCCGGCACTGTCTTCTGGAATGTCATTAACAGTTCCACAGATATTAGGATCATCAACTTGTTCCTTGGGCACATTAAGGTATTCTTTTAACAGAGATCCCATAACTTGCTCTGCCTTTGAACAGATAAATCTCCAGTTTTTTTTTTATGCCATTATTCTCCGCATTCTTATGAGCATCAGATACAGCAGCATTCATTTCAATTCCAATGACCATTCCAACACGATGTGCTAATGTCAGGCCAATTGCTCCTGTCCCACAGCATATATCAAATAGCAATGTACCAGGATCTAAGCATGCCCAATCTCCAGCAAGGGAGTATAACTTCTCGGCAGCAAGTGTATTAACCTGAAAATTGGAAGGAAGGATGGATAGATCGGAATGGTGAATTGCAGGGGGTAGCAAGGGCGTTTAAAAGAGCTTGGTGATGTTGAAAGGATCGGAAGGTGATGTCATGTTTAGTGGTTCCGCTGATGTATGTGGTACAGAGGAAATTGAAGAAGGTGTATGATTTAAGAATGGAAATGGATCAAGGGTGGATTATGTGAGATTGAAGCGAATTTGATGGAGGTTGAAGGTACATTGCTTTCTTTTTCTTCAAATTCAGATTTTTGAATGATACGCTTTTGTGAAATAAAGGTTTTGTTTTTTGATTTAAAATCTGTAATGATGTTGAAGGTTAAAGGACGAGATTACAAAAGGAGATAAGCACAGTTTGTTGGGTTCGCAGAACATCGTTCACAATGCTGCAAACGCGACGATGTTGTCGAAGAAAAGTTTCAACATGGTGGTTATGGAAACAGAGGTTAAAGGTATGCCTTCTCAATCTCTTTTTTATGAAAAGTTCGGTGTCTGAATTGTTCCTAATGTTGTGCGTATGTTGATTGAGGTAGAGAAACAACCCGATGAAGATGATTGAAATGTGATGAAAGTATAGGAAGGAGGATATCGTTGTATCAGATGCGGATTTAAGAGCGGCAGAAGAATTGAACGAAGATGATAGTAATGAACCGCGAAGTCCGAATGAGTAATTGAAAAAGGTTTGTGAATTTTCTATATTTTTACACTGTTGGTTTTAAATTAACAGTACTTATGATTGTGTTGGTGATCCGCAATGATATTAAATGGCCATTTACATGATTTCAGGAAATTAAGAGAGGATCATTAAGTGAGACAAAGGCAACGCAACGGTATAAAGGTTTATGCGAAAAACTGAAAGAAAAACTCACATGGTCGGAGCTAGTCCGACGGTACGATTCCGGCGAAGTCAGGTAAGCTCCGAAGACCCCTCGCTCCTTGCTTTCTGCCATTAATTCTTCTCTTCTTCTCCGTCTAAAAAAACTGATTGGAAATATGAATAATTGGTTTTTTGGTGGTTTATTCGGTTTTGGTCAATATGCTGGAAATGGTTTCGCAATATGCTTAGAAATGGTTTAGCAATATGCAGATTTTGTAATATGCCGGTTATGTTTGGAAAATGATTTGAATGGGTTTTGATGTAGGTTTTATGTAGAGATATGCAGGAACATGTTTTTTGAAGTATGCAGAATTATGAGAAAAAATGCAGGTTTATGAAATATGTGGGTTTATGAAAATATGCAGAAATGAAAATAATAGAAATGGTTACGTGAAGATATGCTATGCAGTGGTGGTTCTGTGTGGAAATGGAATATGTTATTTTGCTTGGCTTAGTTTTTGCAGTGATGTGGTGGCGTGTTGTTACTATGCAAGTTCACACTTCCTTTTTGAAGGCATTTTCCATATAGCCGTTGCATTTTTTTTATTCTCATGGCTCAGGTTTTGAATATTTAATATATTTTTCTGATACTGCATATATGCTGCTACATAGTTGACTTTATTCCCAATTCATGCTTAAGTCAGAACCTGCAAAATTGAAACTCTTCTCTCTCTCTCCCAAGTACAGAAATAATATATATAAATGATATACTGTACATTTTTCTGAAATTGTAATGGCCAGAAAATGATGACAAAAAAAAGGAATAGGTTGCTTGCATACATTGTTTAAAACTGCACATTGTTTGAAATTGCATATTGTTTTTTTGTCTTGCATTAGCCTATATTATTCTGCTATAAGGGTACAGGTTAACGTTACTTGTTGTGTACCTTGCATATGTTTGTTTTTTGAAATTATGTATGCTGTGTGTACTTATGCAGTTTTGACCAAAAAATGCATTTATGCATATGTGAAATATGCAGTAGGCTTTTTGATAAAATGCAAATGATTTTGAAAATGTGCTATTTTTAATTATGCATTCATTTAAAAATTCCTCTCTTTTTTGTGAACCGGGAGAAATCCCGTGATTTGCAAAAAGAGTAACTGATTCCGGCCATTGCTTTTAATGATGAACATTGAATTTATTTTCTGCATTTTAATTATTTATTCGAATTCTAATTTCTTTCTTTTAATTGTTTTCGCAGGTAAAATTAAATGAGCGAACAAGAGCATTGGATTGAAGATTTAGAATTAGAATTTAGAAAAATAGTTTTTTTATTTACTTTAAGCATTTATGTAATTGTCTTTATAAATATTTTGTAATAACACAACATTTAAATGACAATTGTAATAAATAGAATAAAGTGAATAAAAATTCTATTATTTCTCAATTAATTCTTTTTCTTTCCAATTATTTATTTATTGTTTATAATTCTTTAAATTATATAATGACTGAAAAATCAAATCCAATCATTTAAATTCAGAATGATAAACAAATAAATAAATATCATTGATCAATTAATAACTTCAATTATTTATTTTATTATTATTTTTAATTCTTCTAAATTATAATAACTTGAAAAATAGAATTTCAGCTATTTAAATTTAGAACAATAAATAATCAAATAAACATTGCTTGATCAATTAATATACTCATTTTCAAATGTTTATTTCATTATTCATAAACCTTCAAATTATATAATAACGGAAAACAGGTTCCCATTATTTAAATTTAGGATAATGAATAATTAATAAACATTATTTGACCCATTAATAAACCTTTTCTCAAATATTCTTTTTATTATTTATAAGTCTTTAAATTACGTAATAATCGAAAATAAATTCCAATTATTTGAATTTAAGATAATAAATAATTAATGAACATTGTTTAAGTCTTGATCAGTTAATAAATTTAGCGTTCAACGAATAAACAGCTCCTGACTCGAAAAAGTTGTGAATTTTTAACTGCTTTGAAAATTTGATAAAAATAGGTCAAAACTCTTGCAATGCGAATGATGCAGATGGAAGACGGTGTCTTAGGTCAAAATTTGGGGTACAACAGCTGCCCCTATTTAAGTTCCTTCTATCCGGAGATATGAAGATTTGAAATCTTCGTTTCGACGAGATTGAAGGTACTTAAATACATAACTACGCAAATTTTGTCCTATGATGCCGTCATCATGCAGTGATAGTTATGTAATGCATGAATTCACAGAGAAAGATATTGTATGAAACAAGACAATGTTGGAGGAATCGAACACCAACAAAACACAGAGACGTAGATTATACACTACTGGAGAAACAAGCTATCGATTTCAAACGACAGACTCTTGACAGCGAATAAAGTCGAGGGGAAACAACCTCTAACCCTAACAAAGAGAGCATCTTGCATAGGCTATAACAGATCATTGATCCAAAACAGTGAGTTCGCGACTCAAGGTCGACGGTAGACAGAGAGTATCAAATTGCTGATAACTGATTACCGACTTCTGGAGGTGTAGATTCGTACCAGACTTCTCTGCGAGATTTTCAGAGATATACTCATTAATGCTGAGGTGATAAGACTGTAGATACGAAATTTGTTCAAATAAAGAAAACTGCCACTTGTTGGCGTCCAAAGAAAATACTGATAACAAACAAGTTGCTCAAATAAAGAAGCTGCCGCTTGCTGTCGTCCAAAGAAAATACCGATAACGAACAAGCTGCTCAAATAAAGAAGCTGCCGCTTGCTGTCGTCCACAGAAAATACCGATAACAAACAAGTTGCTCAAATAAAGAAGCTACCACTTGTTGTCGTCCAAAGAAAATACCGATAACATACAAGCTGCTCAAATAAAGAGGCTACCACTTGCTGTTTTCCGAACAAAAGTAATAACGTACTGGTAACTCATGAAGAGTTTGCTGTTTGTTGCTTTCAGAAAAATAAAATGACGCACTAGTAGTTCGTGAAGAACTGCTGCTCGGTGCTTTCCAACGGAATAAAATGACGCACTAGTAGCTCATGAAGAACTGCTGCTCGGCGCTTTCCGAAAGATAAAATGACGATGACGCACTAGTAGCTCATGAAGAACTGCTGCTCGGCGCTTTCACAAAGTCATAACTGACGCACTAGTAGCTCATGAAGAACTGCTGCTCGGCGTTTCAGAAAATAAATAACGCACTAGTAGCTCATGAAGAACTACTGCTCGGCGCTTGTCGAAGATAGTAACGTACAAGTTGCTCGTGAAGAGCTACCGCTTGTCGTTTTCCAACATAATTCAGAGGGAAACTGCGATGATATTGGCAGAGAATAAAATCTTCATCAAAGAGAACCCTGAATCAATCCGTCCCGAGGAGATCATATACTTAAATGTGCAAAATAAATGCACCAGTCGTCTTGGTCGCAAACTCACTGGGGAAAATCAAAGAGCATAGCCTATGCAAGAGGCAGCCACTTCATCCAGGAATAACCAGAGAGAAACAGTCAAACAAGACTTTACCCAATGAGAAAGTAACTCGATTGGGGAATTTATCCTATCCAGAAATGGACAAGGTAAGCTGAATCAAAAATCGTCCACGAGGATTAGCTCAGTTGGGGAATTAGAAAGGAGGCACATTTTATGCTTAAGTTGGCACTCTATTTGGAAAGATCAGAGGTGCTATTTGAAAAGACACAACCAAGGTGTACGAACTCAATGACATCAACAAATACAACTGTGCGTGCATGATGCAAGTGTGAATGAATGTCATGTGTATGCTGACAAAACGACAGGGGAAATAGACAGAAGATGATAAGACATCACAGTGCAACCC
The DNA here is from genome assembly GCA_948472305.1 of Vicia faba. Lineage (NCBI taxonomy): Eukaryota > Viridiplantae > Streptophyta > Magnoliopsida > Fabales > Fabaceae > Vicia > Vicia faba. Next base: position 1,498,279,260 of record OX451736.1, read on the forward strand.
GACACTCGGCTAATTTCAAAAGGAGGGGAACATCACTGGAGATAGAAGATAAAAGCCATCAAAGGAGAAAAGTTATCCTACAAAGCTCAAATCTCTTGGAGAGGAAGATATTTTAGGTAGAAAACCCAAAGTCTAGTCTTCTATCGTCGACAACCCAATGAAAGGATAACAACACAAACCAAAGCCTCAGCTGGAAGGAGTCAAGCTTAGCTGGAGGTACTGGGAACACCAACCTCTGATAAAGTGTGCAATGCCTAGCACACATTCTGACAAGTCTAGATTGCCCCGGGGACCAAATTGGGTGCCCCAAATCACTGCTGACGAGCTGCATGATGCACGACGATTGTTGCGAATAGCTTCACTTCTACAAATCCCCCAAGCTATCTGGTTGATGAGGAAAAACGTCTCAAGAGAGTTTACAAAAGACCTGGCATTCACCATGCTCTGGTGTCTTCAAACTCTTAGAGGAAATCGTCCAACCTTGACGTGATTGCCCCGGATTGACTGTAGTCGGCACAACAAAGTCTTCGAATTTTTGCCCCAATCGAGCAAACAAGTTGGGAAAAGCATAACTAGGAGAAGCAACCTGTCCCTGCTTAAGGTCTTCAACTGACATGCCCCTGAATATGATTTTCTTGAATTGATTCCAGTTACTCAACATAGTTTCAAGCCTTAAAAGGGTAAACTCATCACTGGTGCTTGTGTGAGCTTCTTTGATATCAAGCAAATGTTTTGCAGTTAGAAAGAGTTTACAATGAGAATGAAAACTCTAATGCAACAGTTATGTAAGTCTTGAAGATTTTGAAAAGATATCGCACAAGTTGTGCGAGTTAGAGCATCATTTATTTTCGTATAGGAAAAACATATGATACCAACATAACTATTTGAAACTCATGGGAGTCAGGAACAATATCTCATTGAAGTATGTTTTCAGAATGACCTTGTTTCAATTAGGACTTTTGAAGGTTGTAATGTGGTCTGGTTTATGGGTTTTTTAGAAAAAGGTTTTAAGGCTCGAAATATTTGGTGCCCACCCATTCTTCATGATGTTCTCCAACCCTATGCTTGGTTAATTCAAACTGAGTGTTCATCTATAAAGAGGATTTTGTGACGGTAACATCTTTCTTACGAATTTTGAACACTCAATCAAATTACCAGAAAGCTACCCTGCCCCAGGTTAAAATTCAAGGTTTTTTTCGTATAGAAAAGAAACTTCTGCTTCAAAGGCTCAAAAGGGGTTAGCGAAGGATTATCTTCCTTATATCTCCGGTGTTTAGGGATTTGAAACAATGCCTGTACATCATCAACAAGATTTTATTCAAAAGCATGCAACCAAAGATTTTGTGTTCTTTAGATCATCATCCCCCCTTCAATCTCTGCCTAGGCAAGAGAGTGGGCAACATGTTGGTATCATAATGCAAAAGAAATTTAAAATTCGAGAGCAAATATGAGTGAAACGAATGAATTTCTTCAAGACAAACATACTCATTGTATTAAAATAACCATTTAGACGCAAACAAGTTCTTTCATGCAAACAATGTTTCGATAAATAAGAAAAGCTACAAAAGCAGAAACAAGTTAATAATCTGGGAAGGCTTTCCACTTGAACAACCGAAAACATCTTCAAAAACTCAAAGTCACCCTCAATCGTGTTTACTCTTCGGCGCCTGTTTGATTTGAACTTCAAAACCAACGTCCTTGAACGACAAGATACCACCTCTGACCAACTTCTGAACCTCAATCTTCAAAGCGAAGCAACCCTCCAAGTCATGCCCCCGAGCACCTTGATGAAAAGCACAAGCCAAATCAGCTTTGTAGTTCCAATGTATCTTCTTAGGGACCTTCGGTGGAGGTCGGGTCTGAACCAAATTCCTCTGCATCAGGATAGGAAACAACTCTGTGTAGGGGACTGGAATTGAATCAAACTGGGTTTTCCTCTGATTAGGAACTTGCTGATTCTGTTGATGAATGTGATGATTCTGATGATGATTATCTCTTCCTCTGGTTCTCTTCTTGGAAAAGTCATTATCAAACTTCTTCACACCATTAACTGAGCTACCCACCTCATATGAACATCCTTTTCTGACATCTTCTTCTAGACGCACTCCCACATTCACCTTGTCAGGAAAGTCATCAGGTGCATTAACCGTCACCTTTTCACGAGAAAAAGATTTTAGAGTCTCCGTGAAGACCTTTATCCTTGCTTCCTCCCTCCTAGACGGATTGACTTGGGCAGAGGTCAGAATTTCAACCAAACCAGTTAAGTGATCCAAACTAGCTTTCAAAATAGTCACCTCTCTGCGGAGTTCAGAAACCTCTTGCTTGATATTCTCCATTATCCTCTTAGCGCGAGTGTTGTACTAGTGAGACCAAAGGAAAAATAAGACTCGGAAAAAGACCTTTGAAAGTGAGACAAAGAAAAATATAGAATGATTTATGATATGCAAAAGATAGTTTTATTTGACTTTCAAGGAACTCAAGATATCAAGTTATAAACATCCAAGTATGGAGATAACAGATGAATTTTAAATTGGCTCCAAACATTGATCAAGTTATCGTCAAGATCAATCATCTATTTTGGTGGATTGGGGTTTTCGCCCTATCGACACCCAAGATCCATTGAGTTTGACGAAACTAGTGATGTTTACAAAGAAAGACCTCCAAACTCCTTCAAAGTCAAGTGAAAAGAGTTTTATGGATGCATGAATGCATGGCGATGCAACAACCACAAGCAAGGTCACAAACAAAGTCGAAAGGTTCAACGTCACGAGCATGGAGTCAAGGGTAAAAACATCCCCAAGGTATGTACTAAGGGTTTAATCACACCTGTAGAACAAGGTTCTAAGAGTTCCCAGAGTCTACATTCCTCCTTCGGATATTACCAACGTCTTGATTACTCAATAATTAGCAATATTCTCAAGAGAAACTCGTCCGAGCGTAGCATCGCGTAACAACTACTTCCGAATTACTCCGTTGTAGTCTCCGCGCTACACCTAAAAAGGCCAAGATGGGTTAGGGTTCTACGGTCCTCAACTTCTCGGGCTCCTAGGTCGAAAATAATAATGTCTTCCCGATTACTCGGTAAACAGATATTAAGTTCAAGAGGGCCTTCCATTGAGTGGGGGATCTCATGCCTCCTTCTTCGGGATTACTCCCTCAAAGTTAACATGACTATACCGCCCGTCCTATTCCTTAAGTGTTACTTAATCCGGGTATAGGATTCGTCCTTCAAAAAAAAAACCCAAACACCCCAATTTAAACACATAATCAAGCAAATCAAATAATAGTAAACAGATAAAACAAATTAGGCTTAACCCACTTAGGGATGGACCAGCAAGAGGTCAATCTTTCCCCAGCAGAGTCGCCAATTCTGTAGCGATAAAAAATGTAGCGGGGTAAATCGGAGATCGAATTATTGATTAATTCGTCTCACAAAAGCAAGAGTCGCCACCGCGCTTTATTGTTTCCAAAGGAAAAGGGAAAAGAGCGAAATAAAACCCTAAATATGCAATGTAAATAAAATACAAATACAAAGCGTTTTTGAAAAGAGATCTTATGGTTCGGGGGTTGGTTATACAGTGGGAAGGTGTTAGCACCCAATGCATCTATAGTACTCTATAGGAACCTTTTGAAATATCTGTTTTATTTAAAATTGATTTGTTTGATCGAAAATAAATTGTTTTGGCCGAAAAGGGATACGGACGGGTTTTTTGAAGATACGACGACCTAATGTCGAAGTTTTGGCTTAAAAGGTGTGAGTTTTGGAGAAATCGGATATTTGGAAAAATTATCCTAAGTTTCAATGAAATGAGGGTACTCGCTCGATCATTTTTGAGGACATGAAGTCAACAAAATTAGACAATTCCCTTTGGATTGGTGCAAACAGAATAAACAAGTACAATGAAATAATTGACAGAACAATGATACACAACAATTAAATGTGAACATGCATTTTTGATTTTTGTTTAATATATGAAGAGAAAAAATGTTTTAATTGGTTACGCATTTTAACATAGATAAAAAGTGACGAGAATTAATAGAAATGTTTTTTAATGTTTTTTTTTTTATATATTTCTATTTTTTATGTCTTTTTTTGTATATTAGTATTTAACCAAAATGAGAGGAATAAATTAAAGAAAAATAGCATGTCCTTTTTTTTAGTTTTACTTTCATATGTTTTTTAGAGATATTAAATATCTTTTTAAATTAAACTTGCAAACCATGAATTTAAATTGAATTAGAAATAAGTAAGACTAAAATTATTAAATAAACATAAATTTAAACTAAATGAGATTTGGGTAAATAATATTAAAATTATCTATTTAAAACTATATATTATTTCTAAGAAACTAATTAATTGAAATTAAAATAGGTTAAGAAATAGAATTTAACTAAAGACCAAATGAAAGATGGGGTGTGAATTAGCAAAGAGAATGGGCTTAAGTAAAACAAATAGAATGGGCTTAAGTAAAACAAGGAATTGAGATGGGTTGAGAGGAGCGGAGCGGGTCGTGGAAAGACCCAGACCCAGGAAAAGAAAACGCAGAGCTGTACGAAAAACCTAGGAAACGCAAGCTTGGCCGCCGCTGGTGACTGTCTTGGAGGAGCGTTTCGATTTGAAGAGAAGGGGTTTCGCTGTTTAGAAGGAATCGAAGAGAGGTTTGCGCGGAGGAGATTTTGGAGGTCGCGGCGAGTTGCGGTTCTTAAAGCTTTTATCACAGTTGGATGAAGTCCAGCACGGGGAGGATCAACAATAGCAACAACATTTTTAAATTGTTCGTGGAAGTATTCCCAGTTTCAGAAGTGCTTTCCTTCGGACCCTCAATTTTCAACTTCTGAATTGTTATTTTCAGAACAAAGAGATGCCTGTTTACCATTTTCGGGCTCTGGGCCGGCACTGTCTTCTGGAATGTCATTAACAGTTCCACAGATATTAGGATCATCAACTTGTTCCTTGGGCACATTAAGGTATTCTTTTAACAGAGATCCCATAACTTGCTCTGCCTTTGAACAGATAAATCTACAGTTTTTTTTTTATGCCATTATTCTCCGCATTCTTATGAGCATCAGATACAGCAGCATTCATTTCAATTCCAATGACCATTCCAACACGATGTGCTAATGTCAGGCCAATTGCTCCTGTCCCACAGCATATATCAAATAGCAATGTACCAGGATCTAAGCATGCCCAATCTCCAGCAAGGGAGTATAACTTCTCGGCAGCAAGTGTATTAACCTGAAAATTGGAAGGAAGGATGGATAGATCGGAATGGTGAATTGCAGGGGGTAGCAAGGGCGTTTAAAAGAGCTTGGTGATGTTGAAAGGATCGGAAGGTGAGGTCATGTTTAGTGGTTCCGCTGATGTATGTGGTACAGAGGAAATTGAAGAAGGTGTATGATTTAAGAATGGAAATGGATCAAGGGTGGATTATGTGAGATTGAAGCGAATTTGATGGAGGTTGAAGGTACATTGCTTTCTTTTTCTTCAAATTCAGATTTTTGAATGATACGCTTTTGTGAAATAAAGGTTTTGTTTTTTGATTTAAAATCTGTAATGATGTTGAAGGTTAAAGGACGAGATTACAAAAGGAGATAAGCACAGTTTGTTGGGTTCGCAGAACATCGTTCACAATGCTGCAAACGCGACGATGTTGTCGAAGAAAAGTTTCAACATGGTGGTTATGGAAACAGAGGTTAAAGGTATGCCTTCTCAATCTCTTTTTTATGAAAAGTTCGGTGTCTGAATTGTTCCTAATGTTGCGCGTATGTTGATTGAGGTAGAGAAACAACCCGATGAAGATGATTGAAATGTGATGAAAGTATAGGAAGGAGGATATCGTTGTATCAGATGCGGATTTAAGAGCGGCAGAAGAATTGAACGAAGATGATAGTAATGAACCGCGAAGTCCGAATGAGTAATTGAAAAAGGTTTGTGAATTTTCTATATTTTTACACTGTTGGTTTTAAATTAACAGTACTTATGATTGTGTTGGTGATCCGCAATGATATTAAATGGCCATTTACATGATTTCAGGAAATTAAGAGAGGATCATTAAGTGAGACAAAGGCAACGCAACGGTATAAAGGTTTATGCGAAAAACTGAAAGAAAAACTCACATGGTCGGAGCTAGTCCGACGGTACGATTCCGGCGAAGTCAGGTAAGCTCCGAAGACCCCTCGCTCCTTGCTTTCTGCCATTAATTCTTCTCTTCTTCTCCGTCTAAAAAAACTGATTGGAAATATGAATAATTGGTTTTTTGGTGGTTTATTCGGTTTTGGTCAATATGCTGGAAATGGTTTCGCAATATGCTTAGAAATGGTTTAGCAATATGCAGATTTTGTAATATGCCGGTTATGTTTGGAAAATGATTTGAATGGGTTTTGATGTAGGTTTTATGTAGAGATATGCAGGAACATGTTTTTTGAAGTATGCAGAATTATGAGAAAAAATGCAGGTTTATGAAATATGTGGGTTTATGAAAATATGCAGAAATGAAAATAATAGAAATGGTTACGTGAAGATATGCTATGCAGTGGTGGTTCTGTGTGGAAATGGAATATGTTATTTTGCTTGGCTTAGTTTTTGCAGTGATGTGGTGGCGTGTTGTTACTATGCAAGTTCACACTTCCTTTTTGAAGGCATTTTCCATATAGCCGTTGCATTTTTTTTATTCTCATGGCTCAGGTTTTGAATATTTAATATATTTTTCTGATACTGCATATATGCTGCTACATAGTTGACTTTATTCCCAATTCATGCTTAAGTCAGAACCTGCAAAATTGAAACTCTTCTCTCTCTCTCCCAAGTACAGAAATAATATATATAAATGATATACTGTACATTTTTCTGAAATTGTAATGGCCAGAAAATGATGACAAAAAAAAGGAATAGGTTGCTTGCATACATTGTTTAAAACTGCACATTGTTTGAAATTGCATATTGTTTTTTTGTCTTGCATTAGCCTATATTATTCTGCTATAAGGGTACAGGTTAACGTTACTTGTTGTGTACCTTGCATATGTTTGTTTTTTGAAATTATGTATGCTGTGTGTACTTATGCAGTTTTGACCAAAAAATGCATTTATGCATATGTGAAATATGCAGTAGGCTTTTTGATAAAATGCAAATGATTTTGAAAATGTGCTATTTTTAATTATGCATTCATTTAAAAATTCCTCTCTTTTTTGTGAACCGGGAGAAATCCCGTGATTTGCAAAAAGAGTAACTGATTCCGGCCATTGCTTTTAATGATGAACATTGAATTTATTTTCTGCATTTTAATTATTTATTCGAATTCTAATTTCTTTCTTTTAATTGTTTTCGCAGGTAAAATTAAATGAGCGAACAAGAGCATTGGATTGAAGATTTAGAATTAGAATTTAGAAAAATAGTTTTTTTATTTACTTTAAGCATTTATGTAATTGTCTTTATAAATATTTTGTAATAACACAACATTTAAATGACAATTGTAATAAATAGAATAAAGTGAATAAAAATTCTATTATTTCTCAATTAATTCTTTTTCTTTCCAATTATTTATTTATTGTTTATAATTCTTTAAATTATATAATGACTGAAAAATCAAATCCAATCATTTAAATTCAGAATGATAAACAAATAAATAAATATCATTGATCAATTAATAACTTCAATTATTTATTTTATTATTATTTTTAATTCTTCTAAATTATAATAACTTGAAAAATAGAATTTCAGCTATTTAAATTTAGAACAATAAATAATCAAATAAACATTGCTTGATCAATTAATATACTCATTTTCAAATGTTTATTTCATTATTCATAAACCTTCAAATTATATAATAACGGAAAACAGGTTCCCATTATTTAAATTTAGGATAATGAATAATTAATAAACATTATTTGACCCATTAATAAACCTTTTCTCAAATATTCTTTTTATTATTTATAAGTCTTTAAATTACGTAATAATCGAAAATAAATTCCAATTATTTGAATTTAAGATAATAAATAATTAATGAACATTGTTTAAGTCTTGATCAGTTAATAAATTTAGCGTTCAACGAATAAACAGCTCCTGACTCGAAAAAGTTGTGAATTTTTAACTGCTTTGAAAATTTGATAAAAATAGGTCAAAACTCTTGCAATGCGAATGATGCAGATGGAAGACGGTGTCTTAGGTCAAAATTTGGGGTACAACAGCAGTACATGGCATTTCCCTTACAACAGAGTTTATTTCTCTAAGCAGAAGTTCATCAACTCTTCGACTTCACAACATGAAGACTTACATACCCTCAACAATATTCAGGGATTTATTTTCCCCAATCTAACAACAGTGCAACGGATTAGCTTGCATACGCATGCATCGCATCCATATATCATAAACATTGATAACACGAATGCATTATACCATGCATTTCATACAACATGACTTTGCATTTTAGATAACATTTTACCCTTTTTAGGATAAGGTTAACAACTACCATTAACAATGTTCAAAGTTTGCAGATACAATACATATACGCTCCAGACACAGATGCCATTCTGATACTCATTTACATTCAACTTTCAGATACAATTCATATACGCTCCAGACACAGATGCCATTCTGATACTCATTCACATTCAACTTTCAGATATAGTTCAGATACGCTCCAGACACGGACGCCATTCTGATACATATTCACATTCAACTTTCAGATACAATACATATACGCTCCAGACACAGATGCCATTCTGATGCTCATTCAAAATCAGCTTCCAGATACAATACAAATACGCTCTAGACACGGATGCCATTCTGACGCTCATTTGAAATCAGCTTCCAGATACAGTACAAATACGCTCCAGACTCGGACGCCATTCTAATACTCATTCTTTCAGCTCACAAATTACAATTCAACAATTACTCTTGGATGGAATCTACAAGCCCATCTCCTGCAAATTTCTAACACCTCTCCAAATGGCATCTTTAAGCCCATTCCCTCAACCATCATATCGCCGAGTGCAAATTTCTGGGCACTCTAGTGTCCAATCATCTTCCACCTTCGAGTCACGAATGGCAAAACATGCCCATCTAACTCTTCAGGTTTTAGAAGATTGAACAGGGGAAGCTATTGTACCCCAAAATTTTCCTTCTCACTTATCAAGAAGTTTCTCACATGATCTCCTTGGGCTCAAGACTGCATTAGGGTTTGATCAGCTCAAGACACCTCCTTATGCATTGATGACCAAAATTAGGGTTTGAGATTGCACAAGGATTTTTGAAATTCCAATGCTTCATATGACTTTCATGGATCATTATAGACCCCCAAGATTACTCTTTCCAAGTTTCAAACCTTGGATCACACTTTTGATCAGTCAATTGAGCAATTGACCTAAAAATCAACTGTATTGGGGAAAAAGTCAACTATGGCCAATTTACAGTCAAACTTCATAATTTTTGATCCATATCAACATTATAAACTCATATGTATCATTTGATCAAGTTTGGACCACAACTCGAGAAATTTGATCAAATCTCCAAAAGGGCAAAATGGTCAAAATTAGGGTTTTGACTGGGAAAAGGCAATTTCTGATTTTTAACCTAGCAAATGGTCAATTGGTTTAAGGCATGATCGCAATAGTCCAATTGCATCATTTTGACCTAATGAAATGGTTCAAAAAATTGCAAGTCCATTGGATTGACAAATGAATTTTGCAGTCAACTGATCAAAAGTCAATTGTACACTAAAAAGTCAAACTTTGACTTTTTGGTCAAATTCAGGTGCCAAAGATCATAATTCATAAAAACATGTCAAAATATGAAACTTATTCATCAATAAATCAAAAAGTCAAGATTTCATTTTGAAAAGTCAAAATTTATAAACTTAGAAGTTTTTCTAAGTGTTGGAAATTTCATGTTTTATCATAACTTTGAGCCAAATTTTCACCATGATGCAAGATGATTCAAGAGAAACTTCCAACATGAAAGTTGTATATCTCCATGAAATATACAACTTTTATTCACACAACTTTTTCCAAAAGGTATTGGATCTCAAGTTATAATTTTATGAACATAGGGTCATGAAACTAAACACTTATTGAAATTTTGCCCTAATTTGGCCAGGATTTTGACTTAACTTCATGACACTTTTTCATATAGTTCCAAGGAGAATCTTCAAAATAAATTCAAATATGGGTTGTATAGAACATTGCAATCTTTCCAAAATGTCCAAGAACTCCTTGATATCATTCTTGAGGAGGGAGAATCGAAGAGATGAAGTTAGGGTTTTGTCACTTAAATTACAAGGCATTTTGTGATGAACAAGAATTCAATTTCAAACCTATGCTGCACAATCTTGTTTTGCAAGCCTATAAACCTCAAGATCTCTTCATAATCAGAATATTGCACTTGCTTTTGAGCTATTATCCACTTGATTCAAGCTTTATCCGAGTTTCATTTCCATTAATGGCACAAAGTAACATTGCCATTCTAGTAAAGTGGCTTTAATCACAAAGTCAACTTCTCTTGAGCTTTGCATTTATTATTTCTGCACAAGCATCTTATACACAATCAGATAAGCATGTTTAAAGTTCCTAACCACTTTAGATAGCCTTGTACCTTGCCTTGGAACAATGCTTGTCAAGCTTGCTTCAAAAACAAGCCAAAAAGCCATAACACGTGAACTTGTACTTCTGATCACCCAAGCTCTCAAAACCTTTTTCCTATACATTGGGACACTATTATACCACTTAGGACACGATTTTTGCATGCCTGAAACTCTCTAAAACTCCCTCTAGCCAGAAATTGCACAAAAATGGAGTTTTTGTGCAGGTTCTAACCTTGAACTTATATCTTCTATTTCCCTCGTGCGTTCTTTGGCCTTTTAGTTCCTAAAGTTCCTATACATCAAATATAACTTGTCCCTGTCCCTGTTTCATTTCTGTAACATCATTTACCCCATCTTCCATAACCAAAAACAGAGCATTGCACATTGACTTATCCAAGTCATTTTATCCACTCTCAACTCAAGCAAACCATTGCATTAGCTTCCCAGGACCTCAAGGAAGCTAACCTGATCATCACCATCACTTTAAACAAGCTCAAACAACAAACACGATTTCCAGTTTTGAGGTAAGTTTTCTCAACTTGGAACTCTTCATACAGGCATCATCAATAGTTTATTTGTGAATAAAATATGTAGATATCATTGTCCTAAAGCTAACCATGTCCTTAGTTTCCATTAATTTTGCTTGAGCTTAGAGAATTTTGAAACTGAAATTTCTGAAAATTTTAGGGTTAAGATTAGGAACTTTAAAATTCATGCTTATCTTTGATATATAGTTTTAATACTTTACATTTCTGAAATCTTGAGAAAATTTGCTACAAGTTTCATGTTTACAGTTTTCATTTTTAATGAGAAATGAGCAAGTTACAGTAGGTCTGGCTGGAGGTTGAAGATGAAGTCTTCAGGGCGCGTTTTGCCTTACATATTTATTGTTTCATTTGTATTAACAGATGTATATCCACTCCAGTGGTAGAAGCGCGCGCCTGTAACCTATGGGACATGGGTTCGAGCCCCAGTGGTACCCTTTTGCATTTTTTTCATGTTTTTTACAAATCTGACTTTTTTTGTTTGACAGGCGCTGGGCCCTTTGGGCCTGGCTCATTTTTGTTTTTTCTAGCCGACTTCCATACTGACTTTTGGCACCCCCTGACCCAAATTATTTTATTTTTTCATTTTTTTCATTTTTTTCTTTTCTTAAGTATATTTTTCTAAATACTAAAAAATCATAAAATACAAAAAAAAAATGATATATTTATATTTTGACTTATTTTATTTTATTTTTCCATAAAAAATATTTTAATAAATTATACTTTATTTTTTACTTATAAATAAAATTAGTTTATTAGTTATTTTCTTTCACATTAATTTAAATACATTATTTTTGATATAAAAAGGACTAAAAATATTTTATAATACTATAAATATTTTCAAGATAAAAAATACCAAAAATACTTTTCTTAAACTTATTTTCTTTTGATTAATTTATAGAATTAGGGTTATTCAAAAAAAATATTTTCTTAATAAATTCAAACTTAATTAATTATTTTCTTTATTTAATTAGGTTAAGACAAAATCTTTATTTTTTCATGAAAACCAAACAAAATTCATTTTCTTCACATTTTTTGCATCCTTGTACATTTATTCGTAATTTATCGCTTATAACATGCTAGTAATTAGGGTTTGTATGGAAAGACTAAAACCAATGCTTAGAAAACCCTAATTCAAAGACAAAAACAAGCATGGAAATAATGCACTTCCACACAAGCACCCCTAGGGTTATTCCACTTGGTTGCCTTATACAAAATGGCCATATTACGCATGTGAGGTATCTTAGCAAAAACAAGAAAATACAAGATCATAGTCCCTCGATGACGCTATCTAAGTTGCCTTACAAATGATCTTAGCCCCTCAAAGAGAATGCTAAGATACCTTGCAACATTGCTAATCATGGTTATACAATGACCCACGCCCGTCCCGCTTACATCCAAAGATAGGGTTGCTTACCAAATCCATGGTAAGACAACAATGTCAAATGAAAAAGAAATGAACAAGAAATACATTTGAGTAGGTAGAAGGCTCCTAATTACTTGCTCAACTTTAAACAAACATCCTTGGTATTTTCAAAATAGTCACACACACTTTCAAATATCTTATAAAATTGAAAACATTTTCAAAAGATCAACATCTTTGTATACATTCTTGCGAACGAGAATCATTACAAAGATTACCTAAACAACGGCCTCTTTACAAATACTTTCAAAAAACCACACAAAGCACAATTTCAAACAAAAGCAAGTGATCTAGCAAGTAACTAAGAGCCCATGGAAAACCATGGATGAAAAGGGTGCTAATACCTTCCCTTTTCATAATCTACCCCCCGAACTCAAGAAACAATCTCAAACGTCTTTCCTGTGCTTTTTCACCTTTCCTTTTGGATAAAAGAAAATTCGGTGGCGACTCTTGCTAACTGCAACATTTGCGATCAAACGCAAAACACCCAAGTCAGTTCTCCCACCGTATCATAGAACTGGCGAATCTGCTGGGGAAAATTCTAATAGTGGGGTTACCTTAGGGTTAGATCATATTTACTTGCTTTCATTGTTTGACTTGTATGCTTTACATTATGGTTCGTTGTTTGGGTTTGAATCCTCTACCCGGATTTGGAATACATTTTAGGTAAGTAGCAATATGTTATGGAAACTGTGCGGGGTATACCGACATGGTATAAGCAATAGCTACGTTAGTGCAACATATTTGTGGGTACCAATAGCCTTTGAGTTAATCAAAGAGAATACGGGGCCGCTGAGTGATGTCATGAAACACTAATGAACTTCTAGAACCTTTACTTAACCAACTTGGCCTTTAGGATGTAGTGAGATGAACGTATTTGGTGCAGTCCAAAGTTGGTAGATACTCGATACTACACTCATTGAGGTTTGGTTTCTTGGGACATTTCGGTCGCCATTAACGAGGCTTGTGCTGAAACAATGACCAAGGAAACAAGCCAGTGATATTGAGCTCCTTAGAACCCGGTTGCTATTACTAGGACATGTTTAAGCCAACTAAACTTCAAGAGGGTACTTACCTATAAAACTCCATGCAAGCCTAAACCTAAGGTTTTGTTTGCTTTGTTTGTATATACATACTTGTACATAACATCTTGAACATCATACACATTCACTAACCATTTCAAGGATTTTGGGATTCATCTTTGTTCTTGTTTTGTAGGATATGGGTTCACTTCGCAGGAAAACTATTCAAGTCAATCTTGTAAGGATCCCTCCACAACTTAAGGAGATAGCTTCAAGGATTCCAGAAAACTCTCCATTCATCGAGAGACATGGTCGCCTACTTAACTTGGTAACCTCAAACACAGATGAGGACATGATGAAGGTGCTCTTTCAGTTCTTTGATCCTTTACACCATTGCTTCACATTTCCCGACTATCAACTTGTGCCTACTTTGGAAGAATTCTCCCGACTCTTGAGTATTCCCATTATCAATCAACTACCTTTCAACGGTATGGAAAGAGACCCAAATCCATAAGAGATTTCTCAAGCTCCACACTTGCACTCATCTGATGTCACAACTCATTGGGAAGCAAGGAATGGTGTCAAGGGTTTCCTAGCAAAGTTCTTGTTTGAGAAAGCCCAAAGCTGTTGGAATTCTTTGGATCTGCAAGCCTTTGAGGAAATTGTGGCTCTCCTCATCTATGGGATGTTTTGTTTCCAAATCCTGACCAACTCATAGATGTGAACACCGTCAAAATCTTCATATCCCGCAACCCGCTGCCTACATTGCTAGGGGATATCCTACACTCTTTTCACACTCGCACAATGAGGAAAAGAGGTGTCCTTATGTGTTGCACTCCTCTCTTGGAAAGATGGTTTATTTCACATCTTCTACAATCCGTATTAAAGAATGAGCATGGTTCAAGGTGGTCACAAAGGTTGATGACGCTCAAATATTCAGATATTCATTGGTGTCCCCGATCCATAGAGAATGTTACTATTGTCGACCATTATGGAGAATTTCCTAATGTCCCTTTACTTGTCATTAGGGGAGGTATCACCTACAACCCCTGCTTAGCCTTGAGACAGTTTAGTTATGCCTGAAGGGATGGCCCACACGAGATACTGATTCAAGGTTTGGTATTTTACTGAGACAACGACGATCAAGGTCTTCGTTAAAGATTCATCCGATCTTGGAGGATGTTGAACAAGGTAGATATCAAGACTTTGGGGCATAAAAATTCCATCCCTCTTGAGCCTTACCTCAAATGGGTACGAACTCGCGCTCAAAATCTTATGATGCCTTACCCCCCCCCCCCCCCCCCCCCCTCCCCCATTCTACCGGTAATTGTTGAGCCTGTCATTTATAGGAGATGTTCCATACACTATCCTACATCCTGACATGCCCACCTCTCTTGAAGACCTACAAAGGGATTGGATACAACTCAAGGGGGGAGCGAGATACTTTCGAAGCCCAATTCTACGCAAGCGAGAAGAAGGTTTTGGAACTCACTAGGCTACTTCATGTGGAGCAGACTCTGAATTCCTACATTGCACCAAAGAGGATGCGTACTACTTTTCTATCTTAGAGTTTTTGTATTTGTTTTTCCCAAGGAGGCACTGATGTACTCAACAACATTAACTTATTAATATAACGTGTGTTTCCTTTTTTGTCTAAAACAAATTTGAATCTTAAAAACCTTGAAATCATTGCATATGCATTTACCATTCATCATAACATAAGCAGGTTTCTTGCAACAAGTCTCGTCATCTCTCTACTATTTATTTCAGTAAGATGGATCTCGAGCAAACGGTGAAGGACCTCCAAGCTCAGAATGCACAGTTTCAACAATTGTTCTTAACCCTAGCCAAAGGACAAGAAGAGTTGAAGACATTGCTGGCTGAAGAGAAGAAAAAGAAGACAAAGAAGATAACTGGACTCTAAACATGGGAAGAAGATTCCAAGGGCAGACAAGAAGTGCCTTAGACTTTGCAACAACATCCAGTGAGAAAGACAACCAAGATAGGAAGGGAAAAGAAACAGTTTTCCAGTCAGAGTCAGAAGAGGAAGAGGAAGAAGAAGACTATTTTGAAGAACAATACCCTCCAGCTGATGACAAGTATAAACATCTCGAAGAGCGGTTGAGCGCAATGGAAATCCAAAAAGTGCCTGGATTGGACTTTGATAAATTGGGTTTAGTATCGGGGATTATCATTCCTCCAAAATTCAAAGCACTTGTTTTCGCCAAATATGACGAAGTCTCATGCCCGAAAATTCATCTCCGGTCCTATGTGAGGAAAATCCAGACCCATACCGCTGGCAAATATTTATGGGTACACTTCTTCCAAGATAGTATGTCTGGAACTCAACTTGATTGGTTTTATCAGTTAGAAAGAGCCAATGTTCATAACTGAGAAGATCTTGCTGCAACATTTTACAAACAATACCAATACAACGCTGATCTTGCGCCTACCCGTACTCAACTCTAGAGTATGGCCATGGTTTCAAGTGAGGGCTTCAAAGACTATGCACAAAAATGGAGAGACTTGGTTGGAAGAGTTCAACCTCCCCTATCTGAAAGAGAATTAGTATACATGTTTTTGGGCACCTTGTCTGGTCCCTTCTTCAATCACCTAATTGGGAGTTCATCAGCGGGTTTTACTGAACTGATATTGACCGGAGAGAGGGTAGAAGCCGGGATAAAAAGTGGAAAGATTTAAAAAGATACATCCTCTTATGCTATAAGGAAGCCATTTATCAGAAAGAAAGAAGCGGTTGTTGTTTATCCTCAGAGAAATAAAGATAGGGCCGAACACCGTCCAATGGTGGGGGCTGTTATAATTCCTAAACCTGCACCTGATCAGCAAAGAAACAACCAACCAAGAATGGAAAGACCAGTCAGACAATTCACCAGACTTAACATGACCTTATCTCAAGTGTTTCCACATCTGTTAAGATCCAACTTAGTGACCTTGAAAGAAGCTCCAAAGAATCCTAATACAACATCTCCTCACTATCATCCTAATGCCCGATGTACATACCACTCTGAGAGTCCCGACCATGACACTAATAACTGTTGGGCTCTAAAGAACAAAGTACAAGACCTCATTGAAGCCAAAGAGATTGAATTCGATGCGCCCGAAAAGCCTAATGTCATTTCTTCCCCTATGCCCAAACATGGCCATAATACCAACGCCATTGAAGAAGATATGTTTGTTACTTCAGTTGATGAACTTGTGACTCCACTCCTGATTATCAAAAAGAATTTGTTAAATGCCAGTGTATTCCCAGGCTATGATGGAAGCTGCCATTTTTGTTTATCCTCACCAACCATCCGTCCTTTGTTGAAAGTAGGTGTTCAATGCCTAATAGATAACAAGGAAATTTTGTTTGAAAAGACTTATGTTCCACCTGTTCCTCTTAATGATATGTCTATCATTACCATTTCCGCCAATTCTTCCAGGGTCTCCACCAAAAGACCCGTTAGAATTACATCAGTTCCAAAAGAAGCTCCTTTGATAATTACAATGCTTGGACCAGTCCCGTATTCGTCAGACAAAACCATACCTGGAATTGTGGAGGGGATGTCTACTACCATGGTATCAAGCAAGATTGGCCAACTGCCGAAGATTCAAGTTCCGAGAAAGTTAACTCCGATATCAGTAATATTGTAGGGACTAGCAAGATTACCCAAAGCGGAAGGATATTCTCTCCAGAAATTACTCCCCCCAAAGCAGTTTCTGGACCCGTAATCATTCCTGTTGTTGTTGCTCCTCCGAAGGCTATTCCCAGTCCTACAATCATCTCCACCAATACTCCAACTGACAAAGCTATTACAACCCCTGATGTCACTCCTACTAACATTCATGCTGCCAAGTTAACCGAGACTCGAGGTAAAAGTATTCTGATTGAGCCTGTCTGGACGAAGGCACAGTCATTGGCTATCCCTGAGACCTCCCGAAAAGAGATGGGGGAAATTCTAAAGATCATAAAAAGAAGCGACT
Source organism: Vicia faba (assembly GCA_948472305.1). Classification (NCBI taxonomy): domain Eukaryota; kingdom Viridiplantae; phylum Streptophyta; class Magnoliopsida; order Fabales; family Fabaceae; genus Vicia; species Vicia faba. Next base: position 1,498,296,808 of record OX451736.1, read on the forward strand.
ACGATGTAGTTGAGCAACTGGGACAAACTCCATCTAAAATTTCCATGCTGGCTTTACTACTATGTTCCGAGCCGCATGCAAAAGCCTTGGTAAAATTCCTAAAAACTGCCCATGTACCCCAAGAAACATCTTCCGATCAGTTCCAAGACTGCGTAGCCAGCTTGACCGCGGATAATGGTCTAGGTTTTTTGGATGCTGATTTAACGCCAAGAGGAAGGAAGCATAATGAGGCATTGCATGTCTCATTAGAATGTAGGGGAACAACCTTGGCTCATGTTTTAGTGGACAATGGCTCGTCCCTGAATGTTTTGTCTAAAAAGGCTCTTGATAGGCTTGACTGTGAGGGATTGACATTGAAGCCAAGTAACATAGTTGTAAGGGCTTTTGACGGCTAAAAAAGGATGGTACATGGGGAAGTGTTTATCCCCATAAAAGTTGGAACCCAAACATTTGATTCAACTTTTTATGTAATGGATATCCGCCCTTCATATTCCTGCTTGCTAGGCCGACCATGGATCCACAATTCTGGCGCTGTTACTTTTACGTTGCACCAAATGCTAAAGTATCCGATTCAAGGGAATATTATCACTGTCCATGGAGAAGAAGAGTATATGATCATCCATCTTAATTCCTTCAGATATGTGGAATTAGATGGTGAATTTATTGAAACTCCATTTTAACACTTTGAAGAAGTCCCACAAGATGTGGCAGTAACCAAGGCTGTGTCTCAAGTTCTCAAGATCACAAGGCCTCCACTCAGGATGTCATCTTTGAAGGATGCCAAGGCCGTAATAGAAGAAGGTGGGTGCACTATCTGGGGACAACTCCCATATATCCCATTCAAGTCTGACAAGTCTGGCCTGGGTTTCACTTCAGGTGCCCAGAAGACTGTACGCCGTGCTCGTGCTAGAGGACCACCCTGAAGATCAACAACCATGAAGTCAATGTGGTAGAGGATGATGAAGATGGATGTAACCTATAGGATTGGATCTTTCCAACTGTCAGTGGAGGGCTCAACAACTGGGAGGCTAGAGATTTCGTCCCTATCACTTTTATCCCACAATAATTTGTCTTTACGTTTTGTTAGATCTGTAATATTAAAACAATTCAGACTCTTAAAACCTTGTGTCTTACCCGAGGCACAATGGTCCATTTTTAAGGGTTATTATCTCATTTCCATATGACATCATTGAATCATGGACGTTTTGCATAAAAACTTTGTGCTCATTGTTTTTCTTTTTACATTTTCATTTGTTGCAAAGATAGTTACATCCTTACACACACTGACACTCACAATGCAGGTCTACATCCATTCGATATCCCATGGATAACGGTTATGCTATTGATTTTTGTGACTCTGAGAATCTAATCTACCAAGCCAAAGATGAAGGGGAGGAAGATTGTGAAGTACCAGGGGAACTTTCCAGATTACTACTACAAGAAGAGAGAACCATTCAGCCTCACGGGGAACCCGTGGTGTTGTACTCCAAAATTTTCCCTCTCATTTGTCAAGTATTTGCTCACAAGTTATTCTACGACGTCAAGTTTGCAGCACTGATACATCAATTTAGGCTTGGAATTGGCAAAAGGGCAAAATGGTCAATTGTATACTGGAAAGTCAAACTTTGACTTTTTTGGTCAACATTACACGCCAAAGATCAAATTTCATCTAGAAACTCAAGAATATCAAGCTTAATCATCAAGAAAGTCAAAAGTCAACTTGAAAAGTCAAGATTTCCAAGACTTAGAAATTTTCTAAGTGTTTTTATACATGATGATTTCATCACTTCATGCCATTCTTTCACTAAGATGCAAGACAGTTCAAGGGAAACTTTCAACATGAAAGTTGTAGATCTCTATGATATCTACAACATTTCTTTACACAACTTCTCCTAAATATGCTTGGATCTCAAGTTATAAATTCATGAAGTCATGACATTTTCATTTAATACTTAGAGAAATTTTCAACAGATTTTGTGCAGGATTTTATCCCAACTTCTTGGCGTTTTTTCACATAGTTCCAAGATGATTTTGTCAAAATGGCCAACATGAAAGTTATAGAGGGTGTTTCAAGCTTTCCAAAACATCCAAGAGCATGAATTTATCATATTTGAGCTAGAAGATACAAGGATCTGAAGTTAAGCACCCATTCTTGAATTACAAGCCATTTTTGTTGAAGAACACATAATCCAATTGGCATGATGTGCTGCATAATCTCACTTTGCAGGTCTTGTGACTTGAAAATCTCAACATAATTTAATGTTTGCATAAGAGCTTGAGCTATTACCCAAGTGTTTTAGCCATTGTTCAAATGATCTTTCCATTTATGGCATAAAGACACCATTGCTACTCTTGAAAAGCAAGCCTTTTGGTACAAAGTTTGTCTTGAGCCCATACCTTGCCTGTTTCTGATTTCACTCCACCATAAAATATGGAAACCAATAGGTAGGGGCAATCCTGATCTCTAATCCTACATCTGTTCAACAAAGATAGGGCAGTAGGCGTAGGGTAAGATGTCAAGAAAGGAAGTACACTGCCATCAACATGCCTTTTTCTCAAGCATTACAACAATTGCTGAAGGTGAAACTGATCACACTAAAGGATCCTCCTCAAAATCCTGATACCTCCTCTTCTAAGTACAATCCGAGCGTAAGATGTGCCTATCATTCTGACAGTCCCGGACATGACACTGACGACTATTGGACTTTGAAGAACAAGATTCAAGACTTGATTGATGCCAAGGAGATCGAGTTTGACCCTCCAGAGACTCCAAACGTGATCACTGCTCCTATGCCAAATCATTGAAGGCTTTTGTTTCATTTGAATTTTCAAGTTGTAATTTCTTTTTTTATTCAAACAATTACTTATTAATATCAAACTTTGTTTCATTAATGCATTGCATATGTTTGTCTTGAATGATTTCATTTTCATTACATTTAAACTATGCTTTTTACTCACTTTATGAAATTCAACTCTTGCTAAAAGTTACAAGCCTTTAGAGGGAGGATGATGAAAACAATGCCATAATCTCATACAGTATGCTTTTGGACAGACCTTGCTGACGATGTACATGCGTTCTTTCAAATCCTAAACACTTGAGTTATAAGGAAGATAATCCCTAGTCAACCCCTTCGAGCCAAAGAAGTAGAAGTTTTCTGTATACAAATTGAAACCTTTAATTAAAACCTGGGGCAGGGTAGTCTCTCAGTTAATTCAAACGCGCGTTTATCCGCAAACTCTCATACAACGAACGACATCAAAAACATTCCTATGGAATCAAAAGACGGTGATGGTTCCCTATCACATAGGCAGTCATTATCTCTAAAAAAAAAATAAAGACCCACTAAGTCAAAACCTACAAAGAAGACTTAAGAGAACTGGGGCATCCCACTGACTATAATCTCAAAACAAGAACAGTCAGGCAAAAATTAGGGATAACAAATCAATCAAAAGAGGTTACTACAAATCCTCAACGTGAAAAATGTTGCAAGAAATGACTTCCTTCCGACAAATTTAACCTGTCTGAACCATCACCAAAATGTCATTCCAGACTCAATTGGAGTTCAAATGCACAATTAACTGAGCTTAGGACCGAAGAACATCACGAAGAACGGGCGGATACAAATACACTTTGAGCCTTTATCCTTTGTTTCTTAAACCGTGAACCAAGCCATGTTACAACCTTTCAAAAGTCCTAATTGAAGCATGGGTTAGTTAGAAAGCATACTGTTACAAAAGGCATCCTGACTCCTGTAAGGCTTTACTCAAAAATCCTGAGTTGAATTTTTCTTACAAAAATTTCTTGCTAAAAAAACACATTTTCAAAATTTCAAGACAAACATAAACTTTGCATTACTTTAATATCACTGTTTCCATATGGCTATCTGTTTGACGGTGAAGAAATTCACACAATGAATATCCAGTGAACGAAAGCTCTATCAGTGAACAAAATCAATTCAAGAAGGATGACACTTCCATTGACAAATCTCCTATCAACAGGGGGACATGACATGTCACTATCCAGCACACCTGGGGCAGTCCAGTCAAGATTCCAAGAAATCTGTCAAGAATTGCAGAGTAACCAGGGGTAAGTCTCCATCTCCGTCACTTGGGGCATTGAACGTCAATCCCGACGAAGGGTTACGTACAATCAAACATTTCCTGGCAGTGCCACAAACACTCGCTACTAGAGGCAGTGACAAATCTACCCAAAATCCTTCTCATAGGATGACTCCCAACCAGAGTTTCAATCTCTGATAACCTCTTCCCAGCTAAGTCAACCTCAAGAATCTTCGAGGACTTCCCCCAACGAAGTTGTCACCTCTCAAGCAGACCGACAACATGGTTTATTTCCCCAACAAACGACAAGATTCCCCAGCTTGAGGTAACCTTTCCGACTACTACAAATCAAAGGACCACAACTCCTCTTCCCCAGTAGACTACTCTACAATCCCCAACAAGTTACTGCGAAACCTGGACCTGACCAGATATCAGTTCAACTTCGACTCCCCAGTAGAGCAACAGAACACTAAGACTCCTAAACTCTTTTCCCAAACAGGAATAAACATTCTCCCCACAGAGTTTTCAATACTCCCCAGCGGATTTTCTCCTCAAACAAAAAAACAGGAATCTCTGGTGAAAACATTCTAAGCAAAGTTTGAAGACACACCAACTCTTCAACAGCAGTCCAGGATTTAACGATTCCCTGACATCTGTCAAGGATTTATTTTCCCAGACAAAAATACATTCTTTAACATTTCACATTTCACACCTCCTATTTACATACATGATAAAGTGCATACGACTCAAGCTCATTTATTTTGAGAACATCATGACATCATGCATTTCATGCATCATGACATTGCATACAACTAACTCTTTACCTTTTCAGGAAAGATCGATCGACGGATAAAGGTTATCATTAGTTTTGGAGTAGCAGTTGTCAAAGATTCCTTCATTACCTTTTGAGGTAGTAATCGTCCAAGATTCCTTCATCATCCTGTTGAGGTTGTAGTCGTCCAAGATTCCTTCATCATCCTGCTGAGGTTGTAGTCATCAAGGATTCCTTCATCATCCTGCTGAGGTTATAGTCATCCAAGATTCCTTCATCATCCTGCTGAGGTTGTAGTCATCCAAGATTCCTTCATCATCCTGCTGAGGTTGTAGTCGTCCAAGATTCCTTTATCATCCTGCTGAGGTTGTAGTCTTCCAAGATTCCTTCATTATCCTACTGAGGTTGTAGTCATCCAAGATTCCTTCATCATCCTGCTGAGGTTATAGTCGTCCAAGATTCCTTCATCATCCTGCTGAGGTTGTAGTCATCCAAGATTCCTTCATCATCCTGCTGAGGTTGTAGTCGTCCAAGATTCCTTCATCATCCCGCTGAGGTTGTAGTCATCCAAGATTCCTTAATCATCCTGCTGAGGTTGTAGTCGTCCAAGATTCCTTCATCATCCTGCTGAGGTTGTAGTCATCCAAGATTCCTTCATCATCCTGCTGAGGTTGTAGTCGTCCAAGATTCCTTCATCATTCTACTGAGGTTGTAGTCATCCAAGATTCCTTCATCATCCTGCTGAGGTTGTAGTCATCCAAGATTCCTTCATCATCCTGCTGAGGTTGTAGTCGTCCAAGATTCCTTTATCATCCTGCTAAGGTTGTAGTCATCCAAGATCCCTTTATCATCCTGCTGAGGTTATAGTCGTCCAAGATTCCTTCATCATCCTGCCGAGGTTTTAGTCGTCCAAGATTCCTTCATCATCCTGCTGAGGTTGTAGTCGTCCAAAATTCCTTCATCATCCTGCTGAGGTTGTAGTCATCCAAGATTCCTTCATCATCCTGCTGAGGTTGTAGTCATCCAAGATTCCTTCATCATCCTGCTGAGGTTGTAGTCATCCAAGATTCCTTCATCATCCTGCTGAGGTTATAGTCGTCCAAGATTCCTTCATCATCCTGCTGAGGTTGTAGTCATCCAAGATTCCTTCATCATCCTGCTGAGGTTATAGTCGTCCAAGATTCCTTCATCATCCTGCTGAGGTTGTAGTCATCCAAGATTCCTTCATCATCCTGCTGAGGTTGTAGTCGTCCAAGATTCCTTCATCATCCTGTTGAGGTTGTAGTCGTCTAAGATTCCTTCATCATCCTGTTGAGGTTGTAGTCGTCCAAGATTCCTTCATCATCCTGCTGAGGTTGTAGTAATCCAAGATTCCTTCATCATCCTACTGAGGTTGTAGTTATCCAAGATTCCTTCATCATCCTGCTGAGGTTGTAGTCGTCCAAGATTCCTTCATCATCCTGCTGAGGTTGTAGTCATCCAAGATTCCCTCATCATCCTACTGAGGTTGTAGTCGTCCAAGATTCCTTTATCATCCTGCTGAGGTTGTAGTCATCCAAGATCCCTTCATCATCCTGTTGAGGTTGTAGTCATCCAAGATTACTTCATCATCCTGTTGAGGTTGTAGTCATCCAAGATTCCTTCATCATCCTGCCGAGTCCGAATACAATCACCTTCAGATGGCATCTTTAAGCCCATCTCCAACAAGATTCTATCACCTCTCCAAATGGCATCTTTAAGCCCATTCCTCCTATCATCGCATTGCCGAGTGCAAATTTCTGGGCAATCTAGTGTCTAATCATCTTCCACCTTCGAGTCACGAATGACAGAACCCGCCAATCTAACTCTTCAGGTTTAAGAAGATTGAACAATGGCAGTTGTTGTACCCCAAAAGTTTCCCTCTCATTTGTCAAGTATTTGCTCACAAGATATTCTACGACGTCAAGTTTGCAGCACTGATACATCAATTTAGGCTTGGAATTGGCAAAAGGGAAAATTGGTCAATTGCATACTGGAAAGTCAAACTTTGACTTTTTTGGTCAACATTACATCCCAAAGATCAAATTTCATTAAGACACTCAAGAATACCGAGCTTAATCATCAAGAAAGTCAAAAGTCAACTTGAAAAGTCAAGATTTCCAAGACTTAGAAATTTTCTGTGTTTTTATACATGATAATTTCATCACTTCTTGCCATTCTTTCACTAAGATGCAAGACAGTTCAAGGGAAACTTTCAACATGAAATTTGTAGATCTCCATGATATCTACAACATTTCTTTACACAACTTCTCCTAAATATGCTTGGATCTCAAGTTATAAATTCATGAAGTTATGACATTTTCATTTAACACTTAGAGAAATTTTCCACAGACTTTGTGCAGGATTTTATCCCAACTTCTAGGCGTTTTTTCACATAGTTCCAAGATGATTTTGTCAAAATGGAAAACATGAAAGTTATAGAGGGTGTTTCAAGATTTCCAAAACATCCAAGAGCATGAATTTATCATATTTAAGCTAGAAGATACAAGGATCTGAAGTTAAGCATCCGTTCTTGAATTACAAGCCATTTTTGTTGAATATAACATAATCCAATTGGCATGATGTGCTGCATAATCTCACTTTGCAGGTCTTGTGACTTGCAAATCTCAACATAATTTAATGTTTACACAAGAGCTTGAGCTATTACCCAAGTGTTTTAGCCATTGTCCAAATGATCTTTCCATTTATGGCATAAAGGCACCATTGCTACTCTTGAAAAGCAAGCCTTTTGGTACAAAGTTTGTCTTGAGCCCATACCTTGCCTATTTCTGATTTCACTCCACCATAAAATATGGAAACTAACCCCTCTAAACCATCAACTTTGGTACTTCACCTTGGGACCATGGAGTACTTGACATAGTTTGATACTTACATCCCAACCAAACCATAACATGTTGTGTTGTAAACATATTCAGCCTTTGTTCATAAAACTCCTGCCTATAAATAGAAGAAGCATTTGCAAGACAAAAAGGTTGGAAAAACAGGTTAGAAAAAATAGAGAGAAAGAACAAGGAGAAAAGCCAGAAGTTATATTGATAAACCCTTAAAATCTCATATTCACAAAAAGCCATAACAGTCCATTAAAACCCCCACTCTTGAGTTTTGAAGTCTAAACCTTTAAACCTCTCACGCTTTGCATATTCCATCTAAAAAAACCATCCAAACATTTCATACCACACAAAGTTTGTTTAATAACCTTCAACAAAAAGGAAAGTCTAGCAGCCTGTTGGAGCTTCCTTAAGGTTCATACAACATCTTGAAGGGTATTTGGTTTCAAAACCTAAAGTGCAGTTTTAAGGTAAGTCATCTTTACCTTGCCTTTTCCATACATCAATTTTTCTGTTTATAGGATGTAGCAATCTCTATTTTTGAAGTTAATCTTTATTTGTTGTTCCTGTTATTCATTCATATGTTAAAAACTAACTGATGTATGCAAAGAATGGTGTTTAAGGCAGGAAAATGCAGTATGTATCGACACGTATCCACATGTGTCGACCCATCTTAGTGAAAATACAGGGTATGAGTCGACACATGACCCTCATGCATCGACCCATACTGAGTTCAGGTCACAAAACAGAAACTGGAAAGGACTATGAGTCGACACATACGGATTTCGTGTCGATACAAGAAGGTGCATGAGTCGACACATCCCATTATATGTCGACCCATACTGAACAAATTTCACAAAACAGAAGCTGGAAAATCCTATGAGTCGATACATACGCATTTCGCGTCGATACAAGAAGATGCATGAGTCGACACATCCCATTACGTGTCGACCCATACTGAACTGATTTTGTTTTACAGGGGCAGGAGAAGCTATGTGTCGATGCATAGCAGCATGGGTCGGCATATAGCTGTTCAAAAGTGCATTTTCCCTTTATTTTACACTGTTTTCACATTCTTTTCATTATCATTCGATATGGTTGTAATATTTTAGTTCCTACTTCACCCTATTGCTAAATTGTACCCCCATCCCCCTAAAATGATGTAATAGCTTAGATTTTACTTTCCGCCTTTTACTTGCTTTTCATATATTGCTAGTAAATAAGTGTGTATGGAAAGATAAAAACAATAAAATAGGCCACCCTAATCAAAGACTAAATGCATGCAAATCAAACACATTATTCACACATGCACCTCTAGGGTAATCTCACTTGTTTCCTATCGGAAAATAGTCATGTCCCTCAAACATGGGTGTTTTAGCAAAGACCCTCGATAAAAGATCGTAGTCCCTCGATGACCCTTGATGTTGCCTTCGGTAAACGATCTAGTCCCTAAAATGACATTGCTAAAATGTCCCATATGTTGCCTTCTATGACTATACAAACGCCCCAACGCCTGTCCATTCACATCCAACAATGGGGCTTCTTACCAAATCAATGGTAAGATAGCCACATCTAAAGGAGGAGGAAAAGTACATTTAAGACCTTTCGAGTAGGTAGATTCGCTCCTAGTTACTCGCTTGCTCATAACAAAAACATTTTTATACACCCACACTCTCATCTTTGAACTATTTTCAAAACAAACACTTTGTAGGCGTTCTCATAGAAACGAGAACCATTACGAAGTTCCATTTTCAAAATACTTTCAAAAACACATCTCACAAACACACCTTTGAACTATTTTCGAAACAAACACTTTGTAGGCATTCTCATAGAAACGAGAACCATTACGAAGTTCCATTTTCAAAAATACTTTCAAAACACACGCCACAAGCACATTCAAACAAAAGCAAGTGATCTAAGCAAGTAACTAAGAGCCCATGGAAAACCATGGATGAAAAGGGTGCTAATACCTTCCCTTTTCATAGTCTACCCCCTGAAATCAAGAAAACATCTCTAAAGGTCTTTCCTGTGCTTTTTCACCTTTCCTTTTTGGATAAAAGAAAAGTCGGTGGCGACTCTTGCTAACCACAACATTTGCGATAAAACGCAAAACCTCAAGTCAGTTCTCCCACCGTATCACAGAATTGGCGACTCTGCTGAGGACATTCTAAAAGTGGGGTTACCTTAGGGTTAGATCACCTTTACTTGCTTACATTGTTTGAGTTGTTTGCTTTACATTTTGGTTCCTTGTTTCGGTTTGTTTTAAATCCTACACCCGGATTTGGGGGCACCTTTTAGGTAAGTAGCAATAAACTGTGAGGGAACTGTGCAACGTATACTGACATGGTTGAAGCAGTAGCTACGTTGATCTGGCACTTTGGTTGGTACCAGTAACCCTTGAGTCGAATCAAGGAGAGTACGGGGCCGCCGCATGGTGTCGTGAAGCATCAACTGACTTTAGAACCCTAATTGAACCAACTTGGCCATTAGGACGTAGTGAGATAACTGATTTCGGTGTAGAGCTGAAAATTGGTTGATACTCGATGCTACACTCATTGAGACCAGACTTTTGGGATATCTCGGCCGCAAGAAAAGATTGATTGAGCTGAGACAATGCCTAAAAGAAAGGTCAGTGATATTGAGACCCTTTAGAACTCGGTTACTATTAACTAGGACATGTTGAGCCAACTAAACTTCAAGAGGGTACTTACCTATAAAACCCCATGCAAGCCTAAAACTAAGGACTTGTTTGCTTTGTGTGAATATGATTATTTGTATATAAACTTGCTTACCTCGCATATTTGTACATAACATCATAACATCAATACCATAGCATTTTCAATAACCGTTTCAAGGATCTCAAGGGCCTATGATGCAGGGTCACGTTGAACCAGATGTCTATCAAGGGACAAGAGGATTTATTTTCCTCTAACCAAACACCATCAAAGATCAAGTATAACAATTTGAGTCAAGGGCTATGACCCACTTGACACGGTGAGCTTGATTCTCGTGGAAGGACATCCACCGATACAAAGTTCTCCAGACAAAGATGTTGATCAAATTTCAATCTCTAACTTTTTCTTGTGTTTATCCTGCGAGATCCTTGAAAACATGCATCCACATATCATGCATCATATCATGATAGGTTTCTCCCATACATGTCTCCTTATCTTCCTGCTGTTTATTTCAGTAAGATGGATATGGAACAAACAGTGAAAGATCTCCAAGCTCAAAACGCTCAATTCCAATAAATGTTTCTGGCTATGGCTAAGGGGTAAGAGGACCAGAAAGCTCTCCTTCTCAAAGAAAAGAAGAAAAAGTCCAAGAATTAAGTAGGCGTCCTGAACTTGAGAAGAAGACCTAAAGCTCTAGATCTTTCAACTCCATCCAACACGGGGGATAGTCTTGAAGAAGACCACAATTTGGAGATTGATGAAGTTGAAGCTGACTACTCCGAGGAACAATATCCTCCCACTGATGACAAGTACAAACAGTTGGAGGATCGCCTCAATGCTATGGAGATTCAACAGATACCTGGTTTAGATTTAGGAGACATGGGTTTGGTTTCTGGAGTGGTCATCCCGCCAAAGTTCAAAATCCCTACCTTTGCCCTGTACGATGGAATCTCTTGCCCTAAGATGCACTTAAAGTCTTATGTCCGCAAGATTCAACCATACACAACTGATCCAAAGCTTTGGATCCATTTCTTCCAAGAAATCCTAATAGGGACTCAACTCGAATGGTTCTATCAATTAGAGAGTTCTCGCATCCACACCTGGGAGGATTTAGCTGCTGCTTTCTATAAGCAGTATCAGTACAATGCTGATCTTGCACCAACTCGTGTGCAATTTCAGAACATGACCATGGGTTCCAACGAGAGCTTCAAAGGGTACGCCCAAAAGTGGAGAGAGGTAGAGTGCAACCCCCTTTAACTGACAGGGAGCTGATTGACATCTTCATGGGAACTTTGACAGGGCCTTTCTTCAAACACTTGATCAGAAGCTCTTCAGCCGGGTTCATCGAGCTAATACTGACCGGCGAAAGGGTCAAAGCTGTCATCAAAAGTGGAAAGATCCAAGGAGTTACACCCTCTGACGTTCAGAAAAAACCAGACAATGGAAAGAAAGAGTCCAATGCTGTGTACAGCCGAAAGAGTCGTCATGATCAACAGGTAGGGGCAATCCTGATCTCTAATCCTACATCTATTCAAAAAGACAGGGCAATAAGCATAGGGTAAGATGTCAAGAAAGGCAGTATTTATTAATGTCAAAATTTGTTTCATTAATGCATTGCATATGTTTGTCTTGAATGATTTCATTTTCATTACATTTAAACTATGCTTTTTACTCACTTTATGAAATTCAACTCTTGCTAAAAGTTACAAGCCTTTAGAGGGAGGATGACGAAAACAATGCCATAATCTCATACAATATGCTTTTGGACAGACCTTACTGACGATGTACATGCGTTATTTCAAATCCTAAACACTGGAGTTATAAGGAAGATAATCCCTAGTCAACCCCTTCAAGCCAAAGAAGTAGAAGTTTTTTGTATACAAATTGAAACCTTTAATCAAAACCTGGGGCAGGGTAGTCTCTCAGTTAATTCAAATGCGCGTTTATCCGCAAACTCTCATACAACGAACGACATCAAAAAAATTCCTCTGGAATCAAAAGAAGGTGATGGTTCCCTATCACATAGGCAGTCATTATCTCTAAAAAAAAGAAGAAAGGCCCACTAAGTCAAAACCTACAAAGGAGACTTAAGAGAACTGGGGCATCCCGCTGACTATAATCTCAAAACAAGAACAATCAGGCAAAAATTAGGGATAACAAATCAATCAAAAGAGGTTACTACAAATTCTCAACAACATGAAAAATGTTGCAAGAAATGACTTCCTTCCGACAAACTTAACCTGTCTGAACCATCACCAAAACGTCATTCCAGACTCAATTGGAGTTCAAATGCACAATTAACTGAGCTTAGGACCGAAGAACATCACGAAGAACAAGCAGGTACAAATACTTTTTGGGCTTTTATCCTTTGTTTCTTAAACCATGAACTAAGCCACGTTACAACCTTTCAAAAGTCCTAATTGAAGCATGGGTTAGTTCGAAAGCATACTGTTACAAAAGGCATCCTTCATCATCCTGCTGAGGTTGTAGTCATCCAAGATTCCTTCATCATCCTACTGAGGTTGTAGTCATCTAAGATTCCTTCATCATCCTGCTGAGGTTGTAGTCATCCAAGATTCCTTCATCATCTGGCTGAGGTTGTAGTCGTCCAAGATTCCTTTATCATCCTGCTGAGGTTGTAGTCATCCAAGATTCCTTCATCATCCTGCTGAGGTTGTAGTCATCCAAGATTCCTTCATCATCCTGCTGAGGTTGTAGTCATACAAGATTCCTTCATCATCCTGTTGAGGTTGTAGTCATCCAAGATTCCTTCATCATCCTGCTGAGGTTGTAGTCATCCAAGATTCCTTCACTATCCTGCTGAGGTTGTAGTCATCCAAGATTCCTTCATCATCCTGCTGAGGTTGTATTCGTCCAAGATTCCTTCATTATCCTGCTGAGGTTGTAGTCGTCCAAGATTCCTTCATCATCCTACTGAGGTTGTAGTCGTCCAAGATTCCTTCATTATCCTGCTGAGGTTGTAGTCATCCAAGATTCCTTCATCATCCTGCTGAGGTTGTAGTCATCCAAGATTCCTTCATCATCCTGCTGAGGTTGTAGTCATGCAAGATTCCTTCATCATCCTGCTGAGGTTGTAGTCGTCCAAGATTCCTTCATCATCCTGCTGAGGTTGTAGTCATCCAAGATTCCTTCATCATCCTACTGAGATTGTAGTCATCCAAGATTCCTTCATCATCCTGCTGAGGTTGTAGTCATCCAAGATTCCTTCATCATCTTGCTGAGGTGGTAGTCGTCCAAGATTCCTTCATCATCCTGCTGAGGTTGTAGTCATCCAAGATTCCTTCATCATCACGAAATAGAAGTCTATGTGGATGACATGATAGCTAGGTCTCAAACAGAAGAAGAGCATCTTGATCATTTACAGAAACTGTTTGAGAGGCTAAAGAAATACAAGCTAAGGTTGAACCCAAATAAATGCATGTTTGGAGTAAGGTCGGGTAATCTCCTAGGCTTTTTCGTCAACAATAAAGGTATTGAAGTAGATCCTTCCAAAGTGAAAGTGATACAAGAGATGCCTGCTCCTCATACTGAGAAGGAAGTAAGAGGATTCTTGGGACGTTTGAACTACATTGCCAGATTCATTTCTCACATGACAGCTACTTGTGAACCAATCTTCAAACTATTGAAGAAAGATCAAGTAGTTAAATGGAATGATGAATGCCAAACTGCTTTCGACAAGATCAAAGAGTACCTATAAGAGCCTCCTGTTTTAATGCCACCAGTCGAGGGAATACCATTGATTATGTATCTGACTGTTTTAGAGAATTCAATGGGGTGTGTGCTGGGGCAGCATGACGAGTCTGGCCAAAAAGAGCATGCTACTTATTAATTGAGCAAAAAGTTTACCGACTGTGAAACAAGATATTCACTGCTCGAGAAAACTTTCTATGCTCTGGCATGGGTTGCTCGCCGGCTAAGATAGTATATGTTGACTCATACTACTTTGTTGATATCCAAAATGGATCCAATAAAATACATCTTCGAGAAACCTGCCCTCTCTGGGAGAATAGCGAGATGGCAGATGATCCTTACAAAATATGACATACAGTATACTACCCAAAAAGAAATAAAGGGAAGTGTACTAGCTGATCACCTTGCTCACAAAGCCGTGGAAGATTACCAGTCCATGAAGTTCGAATTCCCAGATGAGGACATCATGATGGTAAACAACTATGAAAAATTCAGGCCATATGACGGACCTGAACAAGGATCCCGATGGACCCTGGTTTTTGATGGGGAATCCAACGCACTCGACAATGGTATTAGTGTTGTACTTACATCTCCTGAAGGGTGTCATACTCCATTTACGTCAAGACTCTGCTTTAATTAAATAAATAACATGGCGGAATACGAAGCATGCATCTTTGGTCTCAAAGATGCCATAGACTTGGGGATCAAATATTTGAATGTATTCGGAGATTAAACTTTGGTTATCATCCAGATCAAAGGGGAATGGGACACCAAACAGCATAACCTTATCCCTTACAAAGAACATGTTTTGACATTGCTCCCACATTTTGAAAAGATTACCTTCGAGCATTTCCCGCGAGAAGAAAGTCAGCTAGCCGAAGCACTAGCCACAATGTCATCTATGCTCAAACTTAAATGGGATAATGAGGCTCCCCATATTACCATTGAACTAAGGTATGAACCAGCACACTGTCACGAGATTAATACTGAAGAAGTAGTGGACCAGCCTTGGTTTCACGAAGTCAAGAGGTATCTCGAGGCTCAAGAATATCCAAAAGGAGCTTCAGTAAACGATAAGAAGTTATTAAGGAGATTCTCTGCTAAATTATTCCTTAGCAATGGCATTCTTCATAAATGCAACCATGACTCCGTATTACTTTGGTGCGTAGACAAGGTTGAAGCTGAAAGGATCATGGCTGAATTATATGAAGGCACTTTTGGAACCCATTCCAGTGGGCATACGATGGCAAAGAAAATCCTACGAGCAGGTTATTACTGGTTGTTGTAACCCAAAATTTACTCTTCCATATTTCTCAATACATTTCAAGTGAGGTACTCAAATTGCTCAAGGAAGTCCAAGGGTTGACCAGACAAACTCTCTCCTAAGGCAGTCTACCTCAAATTAGGGTTTCATGTTGCATCAATATACTTGAGTCCATGGGGTCTCAAATGCTAACCATTGTCATAATATGTTCTCAAGATCATCCAGGTCAAGTTTCAAGCCTTGCAGAGGAAGTTTGCTCAGTCAATTGCTCAAAGGCCTGAAAATCGATTGTGCTATGGCAAAAGTCAACTGTAGCCCACATGCAGTCAAACTTTAAGATTTTTGGTCAAAATCCTCATTTTTAAGTATTATTCATCATTTGATCAAGGTTTGATCATGATTCCTCAAGGATTGCTCACAATTCATCAAAACCCAAAAGTTGCTAAATTAGGGTTTTGTAGGAAAAGTCAACTCAACTTTGACCAAGCATAACTTTCTCATACTTTATTAGAAATGACACATCCAAAGCTCATTTTGAATAGGATTCTATTCCCTAAAATTCATCTTCATCTCCCAAGTTCAAAATATGCACTCACAAGAAGTTATGAATTTGGACATTATAGGTCATTTTGAAAAGTCAACAAAAACACCTATTTTGTCAAAGCTTCATACATGAACATGGAAGACTTAATTGACATGAAACCAAAAAGGTTGCTTAGAGGACATCTCAAGCTTTCTAAAAAGTCCAAGAACACCTCCATAGAGTCAAAATTGAAGAAGTTATGCATTGGTGAAGTTGACCTTTTTTGCAAAATTGCCAAAAGTCAAAAGTGCCTCAAATTGCAATTTTTGTCAAATGGGCCCAACTTTTTGTGCTTGTCTTGAGTTTGTAACATGGTCCACGAACCATGATACTTCCCACTTGCCTTTATTTTATTTTAGCCATTTATTTTGATTTTTATTTCAATTAAATCAAAATAAAATCATGGAAATATCAAAATCATTTAAACCTTGAGATTTTGTGCATATTTCAGGTCTCTTATACAGCTAGCAAGGGAATCAAATCGTGCAAGGCATGTTTGTACACAAAAAGATTGATTTTCTCTTGTTTTGGAAAGATTGGATACAAGTGTGAATCAAGGATCAAATCTTCAAAATTACAAAGATTGGATGCACATTTGTAAATCTAATTCACTCAATGATATATATTGGACAAATTCAGATCAAAAGAACAAGGATTGGAGGCGTATAGAGTAAAGAAGAAACTAGGAAAAACTCAAGAAAAGTAGCAATTTGTTTTCATACTTCCAGGCATTTTAAAACCTCCCAAGCTATCTCATTCATTTCCTGGGTGTTCAGGGAGTCCATAGCAATCCTTAGCAAGCATTTTCGTGCACCAAAACTCACTGTAAGTGATTCACGACCTTGACATTTTCTTGAAATCCAATATCATTATTTTGGCATTTGTAGCATGAATACTTTGCATATTCTCGTCCAGTGAAACATTTGCAAGCTATTGGTAATGATTAATTGTATTTTTGCTAACCATACAGAGATATGCCATTGTTAGGGTTTCGGTTTTGTTTTTAGGGTTTTCTTATACAGGTGAAATTGGCCCATAATAGAGGTACTATGAGGTTCACAAGACCAAGACGAATTGGTATGTAGCATTAGATTTCATTTATGGTGCGTGTATGTGATTTTGGAAAATCACAGGGGCTATAGCTACGGACTTTGTCCATAGGTAAAAGTCTCAGACTTTTAGCAACGGAGAGAGGAAAAAGAAAGGAGACGTGGCGAGCCCTGATTCATCCATTTGAATTTCGCGCGCTGGACATTGGTTATTTTGTGTTTTTTTATATAATGATTATTTGTTATTTAATGTACAACAAAGCGCGCTAGTAGAGTTGGTAAGGAGATGTGTGGAAAAGGCCATAAGACCTGGGTTCGAATCCCAGGTCCCCCATATTATTTCATAATATTTTGTCTTGTATAATTATGCGCATGTACAGGCCAAAAGAACACCATGGACCATCATCTTTCAACCATCAGATTGCCCACAATCTGGATCCAAAGGCCATCATATGAAGGACCATGATGCACCCTGGTCAACTTGCAACACTGAATCAGAAAAGTCAAACATGGACCCTTGTCTTTGGGCCCCAAAATTGCTATTGGCACCCCTCAAATTGCTGATCACCAGGCCCAATTTCTCTCTTTCTTTTCTTTTTATATTTTCTTTTATTTAATTATCTTGATTATTTTCTAACATAAAAAATTAATTCTTTTTTATAAAAAACTCATAAAAATTATTTTCATCAAATTAGATTTAGGTTTTATTTTTTATCAAAACTAATTTAATTAGTTTATTTTAATTTTAGGGCAATTTTAACCTTTTGTAAATAAATTAAAACAAATTAGAAATTTAGGTTTTTGTTTAATTTAACATTTATTTTCTTTTTTCTCAAAATAACAAAAATATAAAAATAGGTCAAAATTAATTATTTTTCTTAGTTTAATTAGCAATTAGGTTTGTATATATTTAATTTAAAACCTTATTTTCTTAAAAATAATCAAAAACAACAAAAATAACTTTTCTTTTAATTAGGTTAGGTGAGGTCAAAACCCTAATTCTTTCTCGTTCTCGTTTCATCGCGCGCGTTTAATTATTTTTACAATATTGATGTAACTGCTCATGGGATGTAATAGTTTAATTAAGACTTTTTTCGTTTATTTATCGTTTTACGGGTTTTTGGCTATGTAATTAATCCCATACCCCAAAGCCTTGTAATAGCGTAGTTTTTATTTCTCGCATTTTAATTTCCGCAAATATTAACTGTTAGATGTATGATAATAGGATTGCATGACAAAAATGTATGTTAATTTTAAAATGGTTAGCAAACCTTAAATGTGCAAAGATAATAACTGAAATTGAATCACTCGCACATGCTCACTCCTAGGGTATACTCTCACTTCGGTAAACGATCATTAAGTATAGGGTGTTTTAGTGGTTGCTCTCTTGTCTAAACAAAGATCAAATGTCCCATTCAGAAATGTTGCCTCTGAAATGTTACCTCGAATATGATCTTAAGACATTAAGGTTATTACTAAGACGTCCTAACATTGCTTTAGTGATCGTACGTCCCTTTCAAATTGACCCTTACAACATCCAACGACTAGGGTTACCTACTCACTAATAGTAGGATAACACGGTCTAAAGGATAGGAGGAAAAGAACGCCTTTTTTCGAGTAGGTAGATAACTGTTAGGTACTTTATCAAAATTAAACTTTTCCACACTTACACTCTTTTCGAACTAAAGTTTTCAAAACAACTTCGTAACACTCTTGAAGACAGAAGCAAGGGTTAAATCGAAGTAAAAAAAAAACTTTTCAAAACACACAAACATGGAAGCAATTTTTTAAAATGGTGAGAAAGTACCTAAGAGTCCGTTGAAAACCACGGATAGAAAGGGTACTAATACCTTCCCTTTTTATAATCTACCCCCCGTACTCAAAATCTCGAAAAAGGAATTTTTCTGTGCTTTTTTCCTTTCCAGTTGAATAAAATAAAAGTCGGTGGCGACTCTTGCTTACAACGACATTTTGCGAATACAAAATGCAAAACACAAACTAACATTTTCCTAAAACAGTCTGGTTCTGCCACCGTATCACAGAACTGGCGACTCTGCTGGGGAAATATATAAGTGGGGTATACATTAGGAATAATTCATCATAAATTGCTTCTCTTATTTGATTTGACTGCTTTACTTTTGAGGGTTTGTATTGGGAGTTACTATAGATCCTAACCCGTATCTGGGGACACCTTTTAGGTAAGTAGCAATAAACTGTTAGGGAACTGTACGGTGTAGACCGATACAGTTGAAGCAGTAGCTACATTGATGTGGCAGATTGGTTGGTACCGGTATCCCTTGTGGAGAAACAAGGAGAATACGGGCCTTCTATGTGTTTCATTAAGCATCAACTGACCTTAGAACCTATAATTGACCAACTTGGCCATAGGAAGTAGTGATATAACCGGCCTTGGTGTAAAGCTGAGAACTGGTTGATACTCGATACTACACTCATTAAGACCATACTCTCAAGATAGTTCCGGCTGCAAGAAAAGATTGCGTGAGCTGAAACCATGACCGATGGAGGATGGTCAGTGATATTGAGAACCTCTAGAACCCGATTACTATTATTAGGACAGGTTGAAACCAACTAAACTTCAAGAGGGTAATACCTAGAGACTATTGTTGTACCCCAAAATTTGCCCTCCCTTTTTCACAAGAAATCACAACTTCAGGATTTCCCCTGACTTTTCAAGATTGGCTCAGGAATTGATCAAACAGACTTTTCTTTAACGACAAATCTGGAATTAGGGTTTTCGCTCGTATTTCTCAGAAGAAGTTGAATCCACAATAATTCAATTGGTTGTTACATTATTTTTACGCTTGTTCCATATTACGGGTTGCTTCTCAAAACCTAAATATCTGGGATAGGAGCTGAGGCTTTGTTTGAAACTTTGAGGCATTGGTTTGATCAGGGAAGTGAGAAGTGTATGGAATGTTTGTTTGTTTAACTGTACAAAGCGTATGATTAATTGGAGTGCCAGGCGTATTGTGGTTAATGCAAGGTTGCGAGACTGCAAAGTTTGTTGATTATTTATTTTATCTGAGTTAAAATTATTGGGATGCATTTCCAGTTGTTTTAATTTAAGAGATTTAAATAATTAAATAGACAGTGCAAAGGAAAGAAGGAAATATTTGACAGTAAAGAATTCTTATTTGACAAAGACTTTTTATTTATTTCAAATATTGTTACAAATGTTATTCGAATATTGTAAATTTATTTACAGTGTTTACAATAATATTTATTACAATAAATGAAAAGAAAATAAATCTAAAGCCTAAGTCTCTTGAAATCTTCTATCTTCTACTGCTTCTTCCATTATCCAACTGGTATTTACCTGCAAAGACAGAAAAACAAATCAGTGCAATTAAACTGAAAAAACATTTTCAAGCAGATAAATATAAAGTCATCATTAAAGCTTGTTGGCCGGAATCAGATTGTTTTTGGTTTCATCATGTTTTACTTGTCCTCTTTGCAAATCACAAGAAGATTTCTCTTCTTGGTTCACAAAGAGGAAAGTAAAATAATTTGCAAGCATACAATTAAATGCAAAGATACAAGGCAGCAAGGCAAAGAAAACTGAACAACAAACTGCATTAGTCAACCAAAAGCAAACTAAGTTGCAAAAATGTCAAACCAAGTACACAAAGCTGTCAAAGCAGAAAAACTGTGCACAAGTTGTCAAAAGGAAAAAAAAGCATACAATGCAGAAAATCTGGAAGCAAGTATAATGCAGAGATAAACCAAGATACAAGCAAGAAGGCTTGTCAAATTTCTCATCACATTCTGGCCAACAAAGCTTTTCAGAAAAAAGAATATATTAAGCAAAAGGTGCTTTTATGGAGAGAGAAAGAGAGTGAAGTGGTTTTTGCAGTTTTGGCAGGCTGTAAAAGGCAGTGAGAAAGAAAATAAATATAACAATATAGCAGTCCAGCAAAGGGGGGAGGAGGGAGCCAAAAAAACTGCAACTCAATTCAAACTGCAGTCACAAGAACTGAAAGTTATAAAACCTACAAAACTGCTTCTAAACAGGAGGACAACAAGTTACCAAGCCTGCTTCCAACAAACAAACTGCATAAGCCGGCTTCCAACAAACACAACAGCAAAACCTGCTAAAACTTTACCAAAAAAACCTGCTCCCAACCAAAGAAACTTCCCAACTGTAACAATAACAAGCAAGCCTGAAGCCTGCCTTCCCAAAACTCTCAAAACCAAAACACTAAGCCTGCCTCCAAAATCACAGACACAAGTTACAAACTTGAAAACCTGTTTTAAAAACATCCAAGCCTGCCTAAACTTACTAAAAACCTGCACTCTCAACAGAATAAAAACTGCATAAGCCTGCATAACTACAAACACAACAGCAAGCCTGCCTAAAACTTACCAAAAAACTTGCAAGCCTACTCAAACTCAGAAAGCAAGCTAATAAAAAAACCTGCCTTCCCAAACACTCAGTTACAAACCTGTAGAACTGCATAGCCTACCAAAAGCAAAACTGCAACTCAAGGCCAAAAACTGCCTAAGCTACTAACACAGTTCAGTCTCATCATCATCAACGAATCGTCAAGCCAACAAAAAAAACATATCAAAGGCTAAGGTTTCAGAACACATATATTCATCATCAAATCAACAGGGCCCAGAAAGATGAAAAATCTAGAAGTAAAACAAAAGGTTTAAGAATATATCATCATCATCAACGAAAGTCCAAAACAAAGCAAGCGATTCAGAAACAAGAATTCATCATCATCAAAGATATTCAGCAAAGAGAAAGAGGAAGAATCTTGGAAGCAAAAACAACATAGGGTTCTCAGAGCAGTCTCATCATCAAACGATTCAAAGAGAAGCCAAAAGATACATAAATACCAGAAAGCAACGCTCTTGTCATCATCCTCCCTCCGCCTTGGCCACCTGAGAGCGCCACCAGTCCAAGCCCTCTCCTTCCATCGTCTTACATAAGCAAAACGCCAAAGGTATAGTCTTTTCCTCTCAAACTATCACTGTATCTCACACACCAAAACATCAAAGGTTAAAACATTGTAAAATGATAACATGCAAGAATCAAACCTAAACTGTAAAGAAAACGCGTACCCTTTCGAACCACTGCCTCGTACCGTCGTGGAGAGGAGATGGGTGGAGGTAGCGCTCTGGCGGCTGGAAGGTTGAAGGAGTAATCAGAAGTTCATGGTTGAGAATGAGAAGAGAGACGAAGAAGACGAGAGAAGGAGAGGTGCCGTTAACAAATTGGCAAACCCTAATTTCTGAACCTACAGAATGCAAACCCTAAAGATTGTTGTACAACATCTCCATTGGGCCTTCGCCCAACAAAGCACAAAGCCCATAATATTTCTGGCGCATACCCCCTCCCCTGAATTTTGTTACTTTTATTTTGGGCCCAAACCCATTTAAAGCTTAATTTCAAAAATCTTTTCATTAACTTAATAAAAGTTTGCTACCTATCCTTAATTAGTTTTTTTTTAGTTAATAACACTAATTAAATTTTGTTCATTTTCTTTTTAGAGATAATTATCTCTTTATTAATCTTGATTAATATCATTAAAACACCAAGAAAAATATAGTTTAGTTTAATTTAATTAATCTTGTTTTCATTTAATAAAACAAAAAAATACACAAACAATAAAACTTCAACTTAAATAATTTTTCTTTTCTTTAACTCTTTGTTTATATAATTAACAAAAAAATGTAATAAATAATAATTATACTTAATCTTTCCTAGGTTAATATTTTATTTGATCATTTATAAATAAATATACACATCTCATATCTCTTTGATTTTTATTATCTTATACCTTGTTATATTTTTACATTGAGAATGCGACAATTCGATTTGGTTGTAACATAATACTTGGACATTATTATTCTGATAAGACTCATCCCCATTTGTAAACATTTGTACCCCTATCCCCGGATACTGTTTTGTAATAATTTATACTTTAAATTCTCGCAATTTATCGCTTTCGATATACTGTATAGTAATTAGGGTTTGCATGCGAAGATTCAAAATCAATCGCTAGATGACCTAATACAAGATAAATGCATGGAAATCAATACACAATTCACACTTGCACCTCTAGGGTAACCTCGCTTGTTGCCTCGGAAAATGCGATCATGTCCCTCGAGTATGAGACACTCTAGCAAATGCCCCTTCGATAAACAAAGATCATAGTCCCTCGATGACCCTCGATGTTGCCTTCAATAAAACGATCTCGTTCCTTACAAAATTGCTAGAGCGTATCACAAGTTGCCTTCAATGATTGTATACGATGACCCGCGCCTGTCCCGTTTAACATCCTAACGCAAGGTTGTTCATCAAATACAATGGTGAAACAACACTGTTAAAAAGGGTTAAAAACATAAGAAAGATCTTTAAGTAAAATAGGGTAGACAACTCTTAGTTACTTGATCAAAAATCTTGCAAAACATCCTTGCCATTTTTCAAACACACTTCACAACACAACTTCAAAAAACAACTTTCAAAACATTGAACTATCTTTTAAAAAAGACACACACCTTTGTATATATTCAAACAAGAATCATTACAAAGGTTTCCTAGACAAGGCATCTTTTTCAAAACATTTTTAAAACCACACACACAAAGCACCATTTCAAACAATTGAAAAGCAAAGGCAAGTGATCTAAAACAAGTAACTAAGAGCCCATGGATAACCATGGATGAAAAGGGTGCTAGCACCTTCCCTTTTCATAATCTACCCCCCGAACCCAAGAAAACATCTCAAAGGTCTTTCCTGTGCTTTTTGACCTTTCCTTAGGATAAAATAAAAAGTCGGTGGTGACTCTTGATAAACCGAACAAGTGCAAAAACAAACGCAAAATCCCAAGTCAGTTCTCCCACCATATCACACCCATGCAAGCCTTAAACTTAAGGGCTTATGTGTGACTTGTTTGCCTTTACCATGTTTGTTATTTTCTATACCTGCTGTTTGTTTTACCATGATATCATGCATCATAACATAGCATGCATACTTCATTACACTAACCATTTCAAAGACCGAGGGGATTTATCTTTGTTCTGTTTTGCAGATTATGGATTCCATGAACAGAAACACCATCCGAGTTAACTTTGTGCAAATACCTGCTCAACTCAAAGATTTAGCCTCGAGAGTTTCTGATACTTCTTCATTCATTAGAAGACATGGTCAACTTCTTAGCTAGGTTACCTCAAAGTTTGATAAGCAGATGATGAGTGTACTTTTCCAGTTCTTCGATTTGGTGCATCATTGCTTCACTTTCCCGAATTATCAGCTAGTTCCCACTATGGAGGAGTTTTCTCACTTATTGGATATATCCATCCTCGAGCAGATGCCCTTCACAGGTTTGGAAGAGACTCCTAGGCCAGAGGACATTGCTTCAGCTTTTTACATTTGAAAAGGGCTGATGTAGTATCCAACTGGGAGACACGAAGCGGGGTTGAAGGTTTCTTAGCTAAGTTTCTGATATATCAAGTTCAACTGTTCTGGGATAATTTGGATTTTCAAGCTTTTGAAGACATCTTGGCTCTCCTTATCTACGACTTGGTTCTCTTCCCGAATCCAAATTCCTTCATAGATGTGAATGTGGTTAAGATCTTCCTATCTCGCAATCCTGTGCCTACTCTTCTGGGTGATATCTTGCATGCCCTCTACACTGGTACCGTGCGTAGAAGAGGGAGCCTCATGTGTTGCATGCCTTTGCTGGCGAGGTGGTTTATTTTGCACCTCCCCAAGTCCGTGTTGAAGAATGAGGAAGGTTTAGGGTGGTCTTACAGGATAATGTCCCTTGCCCATACAAACATTCTTTGGAGTTCTAAGGCTATGGAAAAAGTTCTTGTCATTGATCGATGTGGGGGATACCCTAATGTCCCGTTGCTTGGAATCAGAGGGGGAATAACCTACAATCCTTGCTTGGCTTTACGACAGTTTGGTCGCGCTTGGAGAGACGGTCCTCATGAGCTACTTCTTACAAATATTGTCTTTGACTATAAGGGGGACGTTGACGAGCATCACCGAAGGTTTATACGAGCCTGGGGCATGGTGAACAGGTCTGACCCTCAAGAGCTAGGACCAAAGACTTCTCTCCCTATGCAACCTTATCTCCAGTGGGTCCGAGCTCGAGCCCAGAAGCTTGGGATGCCTTATGAAGCTGTGTTGCCAGTGATTGTGGAGCCTACCAACGAAGAAGGTGTTCCTTATATGGTCTTTTATCCCTACATGCCTACTGATCTTGGGGCATTGAAGAGATCATGGATTCAGCTGAAAGAGGAAAGGGATACCTACAGAGATAAGTATCATGAGAAAGAAAGGAAGATCTTGAAGCTCACGAGGCAACTTGAGAATGAAAGGACGATCAATGACTACATCAGCACGAAGGGGAAGCGACCATGGGATTTCTGATTTTTGATTTTTCGTTTAGATTTGTTTTCAGTTTATTTCTTTTGTAATGCCTTGAAGGCATTGTTAAACATTTTTACAAGTTTAATCTAATAAAGTTTGTTTATTTTTTGTTTTACAAATTTAAATCTCCCAAAGTCTTTGAAATCATTCCATACGCATCCCATTATCATGCACATCATTACAGGTACCATTACAGGTTTCTCATCTTCTTCGCTGTTTATTTCAGCACGAAATGTCTTCTGAAATACCTACCGATCAAGCCATCAAAGCTCTTCAGGCACAAAATGCCCATTTCCAAGAGATGTTCTTGAACTTGGCTAAAGGGCAAGAGGATTTGAAGACTCTCATCCTGAAGGAGAAGAAGAAGAAGAAGAAGGTGGTTCTTCTGAATATGGGTCACAGATTTGGGAATAGGTTGCGACAAGAAGCTGATATGTCTCTTTCATCCAAAGGAGGAGAGAATCAAGAAGAAGAAAAGGGTCATAGTCCTGTAGTCTCTGATAATGACACTGATTTCGATGAGGAACAATATCCTCCTGTTGAGGATAGGTACAAGCAGTTAGAATATCATTTGAGTGCTATGGAGATTCAGAAGATCCCTGGTTTGGACTTCGGAGATTTGGGACTGGCATCGGGAGTGGTGATCCCTCACAAGTTTAAAGCTCCGGTTTTTTCTAAGTACGATGGAGTATCCTGTCCAAAACTCCATCTCCGCTTGTACGTCAGAAAAATCCAACCTTACACTACTGATAGAAATTTGTGGGTGCATTTCTTTCAAGATAGTCTTTCAGGGACTCAGCTTGAATGGTTTTATCAATTGGAAGGAGCTAATGTCTGAAACTGGGAAGACCTTGCTGCTGCTTTCTACAGGCAGTAACAGTATAACGCCGACCTTGCCCTCACGCGTACTCAACTTCAGGGTATGTCTATGGGTGCAAGTGAAGGTTTTAAGGACTATGCTCAGAAGTGGAGAGATCTGGCTGGAAGAGTCCAACCCCCTTTGTCTGATAGAGAGTTGGTTGATATGTTTCTAGGGACGTTGTCTGGTCCATTTTTCAATCATCTGATCGGCAGTTCGTCATCTGGTTTTACTGAATTGATTTTGACTGGGGAGAGAGTAGAAGCTGGTATCCGAAGCTGGTACAACATCTCCATTGGGCCTTCGCCCAACAAAGCACAAAGCCCATAATATTTCTGGCGCATACCCCCTCCCCTGAATTTTGTTCCTTTTATTTTGGGCCCAAACCCATTTAAAGCTTAATTTCAAAAATCTTTTCATTAACTTAATAAAATTTTGCTACCTAACCTTAATTAGTTTTTTTTAGTTAATAACACTAATTAAATTTTGTTCATTTTCTTTTTAGAGATAATTATCTCTTTATTAATCTTGATTAATATCATTAAAACACCAAGAAAAATATAGTTTAGTTTAATTAAATTAAACTTGTTTTCATTTAATAAAACAAAAAAATACACAAACAATAAAACTTCAACTTAAATAATTTTTCTTTTCTTTAACTCTTTGTTTATATAATTAACAAAAAAACGCAATAAATAATAATTATACTTAATCTTTCCTAGGTTAATATTTTATTTGATCATTTGTAAATAAATATACACATCTCACATCTCTTTGATTTTTATCATCTTATACCTTGTTATATTTTTACATTGAGAATGCGACAATTCGATTTGGTTGTAACATAATACTTGGACATTATTATTCTGATAAGACTCATCCCCATTTGTAAACATTTGTACCCCTATCCCCGGATACTGTTTTGTAATAATTTAGACTTTAAATTCCCGCAATTTATCGCTTTCGATATACTGTATAGTAATTAGGGTTTGCATGCGAAGATTCAAAATCAATCGCTAGATGACCTAATACAAGATAAATGCATGGAAATCAATACACAATTCACACTTGCACCTCTAGGGTAACCTCGCTTGTTGCCTCGAAAAATGCGATCATGTCCCTCGAGTATGAGACACTCTAGCAAATGCCCCTTCGATAAACAAAGATCGTAGTCCCTCGATGACCCTCGATGTTGCCTTCGATAAAACGATCTCGTCCCTTACAAAATTGCTAGAGTGTCTCACAAGTTGCCTTCAATGATTGTATACGATGACCCGCGCATGTCCCGTTTAACATCCTAACGCAAGGTTGTTCATCAAATACAATGGTGAAACAACACTGCTAAAAAGGGTTAAAAATATAAGAAAGATCTTTGAGTAAAATAGGGTAGACAACTCTTAGTTACGTGATCAAAAGCCTTGCAAAACATCCTTGCCATTTTTCAAACACACTTCACAACACAACTTCAAAAAACAACTTTCAAAACATTGAACTATCTTTTCAAAAAGACACACACCTTTGTATATATTCAAACAAGAATCATTACAAAGGTTTCCTAGACAAGGCATCTTTTTCAAAACATTTTTAAAACCACACACACAAAGCACCATTTCAAACAATTGAAAAGCAAAGTCAAGTGATCTAAAACAAGTAACTAAGAGCCCATGGATAACCATGGATGAAAAGGGTGCTAGCACCTTCCCTTTTCATAATCTACCCCCCGAACCCAAGAAAACACCTCAAAGGTCTTTCCTGTGCTTTTTGACCTTTCCTTAGGATAAAATAAAAAGTCGGTGGCGACTCTTGCTAAACTGAACAAGTGCAAAAACAAACGCAAAATCCCAAGTCAGTTCTCCCATCGTATCACAGAACTGGCGACTCTGCTGGGGACAATTTTAAAAGTGGGGTTACCTTAGGGTTTCTAGATCACCTTTGCATGATTATCTTGTTTTCCTTGATTGCTTCACATTTGGTTCTTTTGTTTGGGCTTGAAATCCTCTACCCGGATTTAGGGAAACATTCATAGGTAAATAGCAATACGTTGTGGAAATTATGCGGGGTATATCGACACGGTTGAAGCAATAGCTATATTAGTGCGACATATTTATGGGTACCGGTAGCCTTTGAGTCAATCAAAGAGAATACAGGGCCCCTGAGCAATGTCATGAAGCACTAATGAACTCTTAGAACCTTACTTGACCATCTTGGCCTTTTTAGGGGTAGTGAGATTGAAATTCTGGCTGCAGATACTCAATGTCACGTTTAATGTTAAGACACCGTATCTGACTTTCTATAAGACAGTAAATACAAAAACAGTAAAGAACACAGTCAATTGTTTACCCAGTTCAGTGTGCAACAACACCTACTCTGGGGCTACCAAGCCAGGGAGGAAATCCACTATAAGAGATGTTAATTCAGGAATAAACCAACCAGTTTATCTCCTTCACTTAAGACCTACCCAATGCAATTTCAATCTAAGTACAACTTAAACCTGAGTTCCTACTCACTCCCCCTCAATCACAGCAGTGATACATATAACAATTTGACTAATGAATTGATGAAGACACTCTTCAAAAACATACACTTGATTAAGCTTCACAGCTTTTTAATCAAGCAACACAACCACTCTTGCTTCACAGCTTTGAGTGATACACACACCTAACTTGACTCTGCTTCACAACTTTAGTCAAGAAACATACAAACACTCTTGCTTCAAAGCTTTGAGTGCTACACAACCCTTACAATTAAAAACCTATTCCAAGTCACTTATCACAATGATAATTGCTTGAAGTACAATAATTAAACCTATACAGTTTACAAATGATCTTCTGACCAAAAAGGGATTGCTTGCAAAACAGCAACTCTGTTGAATATATAGCAGCTGCATCTTCAGTTAGGGTTTCCACAAAAAGCTAGGGTTAATTCCATTTGACCTTAAGACTAGGTCACAGGACTTTACCATCCAGGTTAGGGTTGAGCTAGGTTAACCCAAAGAAATCACAGGATTCTGTTATGGAAAGACTGAGTCATTTTCCTGAAAAAACTCAGAATTAACCAAACTGAAAACCTGTTAGTTCAGAACAGGATGTCTTAACATCTGTTATGACATCTGAAAAACCTGTCTACTGATTTAGGAAAATGTGATTATTTTGCAAAATGCTCAGATACACACTTATAAACATCAGTACCTGAATGACAATATTTTTCTGCAAAGGTACCTAATGAATCAGTACAAACTAAACTAGAATGTTATGACATCAGTCATGACATTCACACATACACTTGGGTTTTTACCAAAAATGCAAGCCAATAACTAAACAACTACAAACTCCCCCTTTGGCAGATTTTTGGCTAAAGACCCTAAGTAATCAGAGATAGATAGCAGCAGAAAGAAATGACTGCAGAAAAATAGAATTTCTAATTAAGTAAGTACCAAAATATTCTCCCCCTCTTTAGCCACAAATGGGCCAAAGAAACATGTTCATAAAAATTATACAGTCATCCAGAAAAAAATAATAAGAGCAGCAACTAAAAACTGAACACACTTCCAAACTCCACCAGGTATCACCACCACCAATCAGCAACACCACCAACCTTTAAGTACTGTCATCAGACTCAGAGGATTCGGGCTTCTTCCTTTTCTTGTGAGCAATGTCAGCATTCTTCTCTTTGTCTGATGTCTCGACATCCTTAGAGACATCTGGATTTGTTTCAGCATTTGAACTTTCTTGATTCAAAGGAACAGAAATGCCAGGAACTGAGTGGTTCTCGTTCAGAATTCTTGAAACAATTTTAGCTATTGCTTGACTAACATAGGCTGACCCTTCCCTATTTGCAATTTCAGGGGGAACTGAAGAAGAAGGATGAGATGGATTACCAGAGGCAGAAGCTTGGGACTTTCCTGCATGTCTTGTTCTCAACTCTTTGACCTTGGTGGGTGTGATACGGTGGGAGAACTGACTTGTGTTTTGCGTTTGTTTTCGCAAATGTTTCGGTTGAGCAAGAGTCGCCACCGACTTTTTATTTTATCCTAAGGAAAGGTTTAAAAAGCACAGCAAAAACCTTTGAGATTTTTCTTGGGTTCGGGGAGTAGATTATAGAAGGGGAAGGTATTAGCACCCCTTCTATCCATGGTTATCCATGGGCTCTTAGGTACTTGCTTAGATCAACTTGCCTTGGTTTTCAATTGTTTGAAATGGTGCTTTGTGTGTGGTTTTGAAAATGTTTTGAAAAGATGCCTTGTATTAGGCTAACCTTGTAACAATTCTTTACTCGAATGTTTTACAAAAGGTATTTTATCTTTTTAAAAAAGATGTTTCAAGGGTTTTGAAAAGTTTATTTTTGAAAGTGTTTGTGGAGTGGGTTTTGAAATTAGGCAAGTGTTTTCTTGGAAAGTTTAGCAAGTACTTAAGAGTTTATCTACCCTAAAAAATTTCCTCAAAGATTTTTATTATGTTTTAAACCTTTTGACAATTTTGTTCCACCATTGCATTTGGTGGACAATCTTGTTTTAGGAGATGAAAAGGGACAGGCGCGGGTCATCGTTTGGACCATAATTGCAACGACGTTAAATATCTTTGGGCAATTCTCTTTAAGGGACTTTGATCATTTGTTTTTGTTTGTTTTGAAAAGTTTTATCGAGGGACTATGATCATTCAAATTATTTGCTTTGCCCAAAGAAATTCAACATACAACATGGCCCAATTATTTGAAGGCAACAAAGTGGAATACCCTAGGGGTGTAAGTGTGAGAAGTGTTGTTTATTTTCATGCTCATTTATCTTGTATTAGGTCAAACTATTTTTTATCGTTTTTTCGCATGCAAACCCTAATTCTAACATGGCATAATTAGAAAGCGTATAAAGTGCGAAATTTAAATTCCTACGCTATTACAACATAATAATATAGGGAGGGGGGTACAAATTTACAAATGGGGGATATTAGACAAGAATTTAAATCTAAATTATTACATCATTTTTGAACATTTGCAAGGTAAGTAAATTGCTCAATTAAATAGAAATTAAATAAATATGCAAAATGCAAAAAGAAAGTTTTTATATGTATGAAAAAATATTATTTATGCAAAGATAAAAATAAGAAAATAAAAAGATATTATTTTTGAGTATTTTCATATTTAGGGCAAAACCCTAGTTTTAATCAAAATGTATATTAATTAATTAATCCACATAATATTTATTATTTACATACAAGAATAAAATAAAATATGGTATATTTGAAAAAAGGTCATTTTTTAGTATTAAATATTAAAAAATGAAATATATACATTTTTTGGCATCTTTATTCTAAGTATAATAATATATATATATATATATATATATATATATATATATATATATATATATATATATATATATGTATATTTATATTATAAATATGTATTATATACAAAATAAGTATTTACTTAATATTTTAATAAAATAAATAAATGAATAAATAAAAAAAGGTATTTTTTATGTGAAATATTTTCAGAAGGTAAATAAAAATAAAAATGCAAATAGAAGTATTTTTTACATATTTTCTATTTATCTTAAATAACAATATATATCTATTTATATACAAATCAAAAAGAAAATCAAATAAAAACCAAATAAAATCAAAAAATGATGAGAAAAATATTTTCAAAATTTTAACATGCTGAGAAAAAATAAATGAATCAAATAAAAAAAGAAAATGTCAAAAATCATTAAAAATAAAGCAAATGGGCTTGGGGGTGCAAAACAGAAAAGATGGTGTGAATAAGAAAAAATGCTCAGGCCCAGCCCAAACCACTTCTTCTTCAACCTCTGAATCACAAAACGCGCGCCTGCAAGCTTGTGTTTGAAATCCTGATTCTTTGATTTTTTCAGCAAACTTCCAACACAAAAAATGTTAAGCATGAAGAGACGATTTCATACATATAAAGAACATGAACTATCTCTCTAAGATGAGGGAGAATTTCTCTCCCCCTCTTTTCTGACCTAACTTTTCTACCATTTTCAGAACTCAAATTCTCTCTACTCAGACAAAAGAAATGAAAAGTAAAGCTATGTACATGTTCAGGGCTATGAGTAGGACCTTGTTTCTTCACAAACTTAAGACTAAATATGCATGATAAGAGAGATACGAATTCAAACTTTTACCTATTCAGTTGGACTTCTATCTGGAGAATGAGGAACTTTCAGTGCAAGGTGATGATTGGAAAAGCTTCCTTGAGGTCCAGGGATGCTTTTTCAATGCTTACTTTGTCTTGAAACTCCTTGTATCGAGCTGTGGAACTTCAACTGCAAAAGGAAAAATTAAAAATGGTGGAAACTGTTAGAGTGATTACAGGTCAGGTTTTAGGCCATGGTTAGTTTGCATATGTTGTATGGAAGGTGTATGAATTGATTTTGGTGAGAATGCTCGAGGGAAATGGGAGTTGGCACTCAAACTGCAGAGGCAACCCTGTTTTTGCAGTTTGAGGATGATTATGGCAATGGGAGTGTTTGAAAGGTCAAGGATTCGTGCCAAAGCTTGGTTGGGATGTACTGAGTGTGTTTGATATCTTTTGTGTTGTGTTTGTAAGCTGAGGTTCAAGTTGTCACAAGTTATGGACCTTTCTTCTTTTCTAAGCAACAAAATGCCACTTGATGTTCTAGGCATGTAGGGGGCCTCCTAATGGGCTGCATAATCTTCTCTTGATCAGAGCAATTTGTCCATAATCTTGTGCCATTCAGATTTAGCTTGTACTTGTTGGATTTCTAATTTGACATAAAGTGAACTTTTGCAAAAATGGATAGTTTACTTTTTCCAAATTGGGATTAATCCTCTAGACAAAGCTTGAACTCAAAGAATTTGGTCTTGGTACAAAGAATATGCATTAAATTTATGAGTGTAACTTGGTTTAGGGACCTGTAATCAAGGGCATGCTGGTTTTGAGAAGTTGCATAATCTTATGAACATGAAAAATGGCCAATTCACAAGTGAGTTTTTGCTATATTGTGAAATTCGATTCTCCCTAACCATGAAGTTGTTTGAGAAGTTCTTGGACATTTTGGAAAGCTTGGAATGTGTACTACAATCCATCTTTGAAATGCAAATTGAAATTCCAAGTGGAAGGGTATGAAAAATGGCCTTGAAGTGGGGTAGAAAACCTTGTCAAAATAGGTTAAAATTCTACTAAGTTAAAAATGGTTTAGTGCCCTTATTCAAAAAATTATAACTTGAGATACAAGCTTCAAATGAGAAAACTTTGTGAATCAAAGTTGTAGATTATGCAACAATCTACAACTTTCATGTTTTGACTTTTGTTTGAATCAAAATGGATCATGGTGAAAAGATGGGGCAAAGTTGGGAAAAAATTAGGGTTTTTCATAACTTAGAAAAATTCTAAGTTATGAAAAATTCCATTTTCAAACCCTAATTTGCAATTTGTGATTTCTTGGTGAACAAGTTTCATGATTTGGCATATTTTGATGAAAAATGAATCTTGACTCTTGATTTTGACCAAAAAGTCAAAGTTTGACTTTTCAGTATACAGTCAAAATTGATCAATTGACTGGGAAATTCAACTGTCAATCTTGTGTACTTGGGATCTTTTGAGTTTGATGAACATGTTAAGATAATTCCATGGGGTCCTTGAGTCCATATATGAGCTTGGTTTGCCATTGGCTAGGTCAAACAGTCAAAAATTGCCTTTGTACAGTCAAAACCCTAAAAATGACCATTTTGCCCTTTTGGTGATCTGATCAGATTTCTTGTGGAATTGTGATCCAAACTTGATCAAATGGTTCATGTGAGTTCATAATGTTGATGTGGATCAAATTTCATGAGATTTGACTGTCAATTGGCCACAGTTGACTTTTTCCCCAATACAGTTGATTTCTAGGTCAACTGTCCAATTGACTGGGCAAAACTTGGAATCAAGACTTGAAACTTGGTATGGATAATCTTGGGAGTCCAATATGAAGCATGAAAGTCATATTGGGCACTTTGGGTCAAAACAACTTTGTGCAAACACAAACCCTAATTCTGAGTCCACAGTGCAAGGGGAGGTCTTGAGCAGATGAAACCCTAACTGAGTCTTGAGCTTCAAGAGCTTTGTGAGGAGAGATCAATGAGAAATGGGAGGGAAAATTTTGGGGTACAACAGTTGCCCCTGTTCAATCTTCTTGAATCCGAAGAGTTAGATTGGCAGGCTTGCCTTTCGCGACTCGAGGGTAAAAGGAGATTGGACACTAGAGTGCCCGGAAATTTGCATTCGTCAAAGCACTGGATGCGGGAATGGGCTTAGAGATGCCATTTGGAGATGGGCTTAACGATGCCATCTGAGAGAGTGACAGAAACTTGTCGGGGATGGGCTTAAAGATGCCATCTGGAAGGGAATATTAGGAAAGTGTCCAAGCTTTGGACCATTTCTGAATTGGGGGTCCGAACAAGCAATAGGTTGACATCCGTTGTTGGGAGGAACCTGTAAGCTGTTTTCAGAAAGTCTTGAGAAGAATCTGAACAAGTGATAGGTTAACATCCATTTACTTGGAGAAACCGTGAACTGTTTTCAGAACTCTTGAGATTGAATCAGCAATAGAGCAGCATCCGTTGTTGGGAAGCGTCCGTAAACTAAATTCAAAGGTTGCATCTGAACAAGTTGATAGATTAACATCCGTTACTTGGGAAGAATCCATAAACTGTTTTCAGAAGTCTTGAGAAGAATCTGAACAAGCGATAGGTTAACATCCGTTTACTTGGAGAACCCGTGAACTGTTTTCAGAAGTCTTGAAGTTGAATTAGCAATAGAGCAGCATCCGTTGTTGGGAAGCGTCCGTAAACTAAATTCAAAGGTTGCATCTGAAAAAGTTGATAGATTAACATCCGTTACTTGGGAAGAATCCATAAACTGTTTTCAGAAGTCTTGAGAAGAATCTGAACAAGCGATAGGTTAACATCCGTTTACTTGGAGAACCCGTGAACTGTTTTCAGAACTCTTGAGATTTGAATGATATTAGTCTGTCGACTGACCCTTCCTGAAAAGGCAAAGAGTTAGCTGTATGCAATGCTATGATGCATGATACAATGTATATTCATGTGTTAGGAATGTAAATGGATGTGCATGTAAGCTGGAGAGCTGTCTTGCACAGGATAGATGAATCCGGGGTAGCGGAGGATAGAAGTATCCTGACTGCTGCCGGGGAAAATAAATCCTGGATCGTTGCTGGGGAACCGGGAATTTGGGTTGTATACCAATCTTCTGGGGAATTCCTGAAGTCTTCTACTGGGGGGTACCCAACTAGTAGACTTAAAGCTGGGGAGGCCAGACTGAGAATCTTCAGCTTGGAGAGAAGTACCTCCGGAGATTTCACTGGGGAACTCAAGATTTTTCTTCCTAAAAACTCTGTGGGGAGAAGGTTAAAAAGTCTGATTCCGCTGGGGATTGTCCATTCGAAGCTTTTGATCTGCTGGAGATACTGAAGCTTAAACTCTGAGGGAAAATGATTTCTGGAAGATTCTCTGGCTGGGGATTTCGCAAAGATAACCTCCCCCGGGGATTGTATTGATAAGCTATTGTTGGGGGAATTTTGAGGAACTCCACTGGGGATAGGAAGAACTTCGGCGAGCGCGATCTCCCCTGGTTGTTAGCTGAGGATAACCCAGTTATAAGCCTCTGTGAGAAATAACTTTGAATAGAACTCGGGAGGGACGTCCGTACTCTGCGGGGAATACCTTTTAGAACCTTACTGGGGACAAGCTTCGAGGGTCTGCTGGAGAGAGACCTCAAGGTTTGCCAGGGATGTGGATTACAGGTCTTGAGGGGTTTCTTTTGAAAAGGTGTCAAAATATCCATCTGTACTTTCATCCTATCGGTAATCCTTTTCTTAGGTTTTAATTAGGAATTGATCATGTTTCAAATGCATATGCCTATTTAACAAAACATTGGACGTTTCTCAAAATAAAACGAATAGTGCAAAAGAAAAAGAAAAAGGGAAATGGCACAAATTTTGGGAAGAGTATTTGTATTGATTTTCTTTGAGTATATTTGTACAAAGGAAACAATCATCCTAGTAAGAGGATCTTGCCGTAAATATTTGAAAAATTTATACAAAATAAAGATGGCTACGTGAAATAATTCCATGGGATTCCGTTCTGCTGTAGCTTTCACAACTCTGAACCTCTGTCCATTCAATGCTTCGTTTGACGATGGCTGGATTGATCAGACCTGGAACCGGTTGATGAAGAGACTGTCTTTGAAGTGATCCGATGAGACATAGTCATACGCTTTAATTCCCTAACTTTTGCCTGAATCGCCCTTTCGGGTTTTTGATCCACCGGGAAACCCCTTTTTGCCCAAGCCGCCCTTTCGGGTTTTCGACTTGCCGGGTGTACAAATTTTTTTTGTTTTTATCCCTAACTTTTGCCTGAACCGCCCTTTCGGGTTTTCGGTTCACCGGGATGCCCATTTTTGCCCAAGCCGCCCTTTCGGGTTTTCGACTTGTCGGGTTACTTTATGCGTAGTATCTTTTGACTATGTCTGCGTTCGCAGGGTGCGGCAAATCGTCACCGTCCATGGTGGTCAGAATCATTGCACCACCAGAAAATATACTCTTGATCACAAATGGTCCTTCATATGTAGGAGTCCATTTGCCCCTGAGATCACTTTGCGGTAAGATAATCCGTTTGACTACTAGATCTCCGACTTGATATACTTGACGCCTAACTTTCTTGTTGAAAGCCTTGATCATCCGTTTTTGATACGTCTGACCATGGCATATAGCAGCAAGTCGCTTTTCGTCGATCAGATTGAGTTGATCAAGTCGGGTCTGCATCCAATCATCTTCATTCAAACCTGCATCTTTCATGATCCTTAGAGAAGGGATCTGAACTTCCATAGGCAAAACAGCCTCCATGCCATAAACCAGAGAAAATGGGGTTGCCCCAGTTGAAGTACGTGCCGTCGTGTGGTATCCATGCAGAGCAAACGGTAACATCTCATGCCAGTCTTTGTAAGTGACTGTCATTTTCTGAATAATCTTTTTAATGTTTTTGTTCGCAGCTTCAACAGCACCGTTCATCTTCGGCCGATAGGGAGATGAATTGTGATGATAAATCTTGAACTGTTCGCATAATGCAGTGATCATCGTATTATTCAGATTTGTACCGTTGTCCGTGATGATCCTGTCTGGAACACCATACCGACATATGAGGTTATGTTTGATAAAGCGGGCAACCACATTTTTGGTGACAGAGGCGAAGGAAGCTGCTTCGACCCATTTAGTGAAGTAGTCAATGGCAACCAGGATGAAGCGATGTCCGTTGGAAGCCGTGGGCTTGATCTCTCCAATCATATCAATGCCCCACATTGCAAAGGGCCACGGAGCAGTCAGGACGTTGAGGGGAACCGGAGGGATATGAACTTTGTCAGCATAGACTTGACACTTGTGACAAGTACGGGAATGCTGATGGCAGTCAGCCTCCATGGTAGACCAGTAATAGCCTGCCCTTAGGATCTTCTTAGCCATTGTATGCCCGCTCAAGTGAGTGCCAAATGGTCCGCTGTGTATGTCGGTCATAATCAACTCTGCTTCAGTTTTATCCACACACCGGAGTAATACGCAATCATGGCTTCGTTTGTAAAGGATGCCGTTGCTCAGGAAGAACTTAGCAGCGAATTTCCTTAAGAACTTCTTGTCATTCACGGAAGCTCCTTCAGGATAATCTTGGGTCTCGAGATACCTTTTGATTTCATGGAACCAAGGTTGTTCCACTACTTCTTCGATATTAATCTCGTGACAATGCGCGGGTTCATCCATTCGCTCGATGGTGACTTGGGGAGTCTCGTTATCCCAGTTGAGTTTAAACATGGAGGACATTGTGGCTAGAGCATCTGCTAGCTGATTCTCTTCTCGCGGGAAGTGCTCGAAGGTAATTTGCTCGAAGTGAGGCAACAATGTCAGAACATGTTCTTTGTATGGAATAAGATTAGGATGCTTGGTATCCCAATCTCCTTTGATCTGGCTGATGACCAAAGCCGAATCCCCGAATACGACCAAAGATTTGATCCCCAAGTCTATAGCAGCCTTGAGACCGAAGATGCAGGCTTCATACTCAGCCATGTTGTTTGTGCAGCTGAAGCAAAGTCGGGCTGTGAAAGGAGTGTGACAACCTTCCGGAGAAATGAGTACTGCGCCAATACCATTTCCAAGTGCATTTGAAGCACCATCAAAGTACAGGGTCCATCGGGATTCCTTTTCGGGTCCGTCATACGGTCCGTCACTTTCAATGTTGTCCAAATTCATGATGTCCTCGTCTGGAAAGTCAAATCTCATGGGTTGATAGTCTTCAATAGCCTGATGAGCCAGATGGTCAGCTAATACACTCCCTTTTATAGCTTTTTGGGTGGTGTACTGGATGTCATACTCAGTTAAGATCATTTGCCATCTAGCTATCCTTCCAGATAAAGCGGGCTTTTCGAAGATATATTTGATAGGATCCATTTTGGATATCAACAAGGTAGTATGAGTCAGCATATACTGTCTTAGTCGGCGAGCAGCCCATACCAAAGCGCAGCAAGTTTTCTCGAGCAGTGAGTAGCGAGTCTCACAGTCGGTAAACTTTTTGCTAAGGTAATAAATAGCATGCTCTTTTCGACCAGACTCGTCATGCTGGCCCAGAACACACCCCATTGAATTATCCAAGACGGTCAAATACATGATCAAAGGTCTTCCTTCGACGGGTGGCATCAGAATAGGGGGTTCTAGCAAATATTCCTTGATTCTATCAAAAGCAGCTTGACAATCGTCGTTCCATTCCACTACCTGATCTTTCTTCAAGAGTTTGAAAATTGGCTCACAGGTAGAGGTCAGATGTGAGATGAACCTGGCAATATAGTTTATGCGCCCCAAGAAACCTCTAACTTCCTTTTCAGTACGGGGAGCAGGCATCTCTTGTATTGCTTTTACTTTTGCCGGGTCGACTTCAATGCCTTTGTTGCTTACAATGAATCCCAGGAGTTTACCGGACCTAACTCCAAAAGTGCATTTGCTTGGATTCAGCCTTAATTTGTATTCTTTCAATCTGGCAAACAGCTTTTCCAGATGTTCAAGGTGCTCTTCCTCTGTTTGCGACCGAGCTATCATATCGTCTACGTAAACTTCAATCTCATGATGTATCATGTCATGAAATAAAGCTACCATGGCGCGTTGATAAGTTGCCCCGGCGTTCTTCAGCCCGAACGGCATCACTTTGTAACAGAAAGTGCCCCATTGTGTGACAAAAGTTGTTTTCTCCATATCCTCGGGGGCCATTTTGATTTGATTATAGCCCGAGAACCCGTCCATGAAGGAAAACACCTTATGCTGAGCTGTATTGTCGATCAAGATGTCAATATGAGGTAGCGGGAAATCATCCTTAGGGCTGGCCCTATTCAAATCCCGGTAGTCCACACACATTCTGACTTTGCCATCCTTTTTAGGCACTGGCACAATGTTAGCGACCCATTGAGGATAGGATGTAACAGCCAAAAAGCCAGCATTGAACTGCTTCATTACTTCTGCTTTGATCTTTTCGGACATGTCAGGTCTCATTCGGCGAACCTTTTGCTTGATCGGTGGACAGTCTTCTCTTGTGGGGAGACGGTGAACCACGATGTCTGTGTCCAAACCCGGCATGTCTTCATAGGACCAAGCGAAGATTTCAACATACTCATTCAGTAACCGTACCAAGCGTTCCTTAACTTCTGGTTCCAGGTTGGCACCCACTTGCACCTCCTTCCGATTCTCCTCGGTTCCCAAGTTGACAGTTTCCAATGGCTCCTCATGCGGTAAGATGGCTCTTTCCTCTTGTTGCAGAAGTCTGGCTAGTTCCCCTGGTACTTCACAACCTTCGTCATCTTCATACTCGGCTAGATTGACCAGGTCTTCAGAGTTATTGAAAGATACAGCAGAATAGTCACCCATGGAATCCAGAGTGGATGGGTACCTGCATTGGTGAGTGGTGGGTGTGTGTAAGGGATAGCCATCCTTAAACAAAAATGCAAAAGGAAAGGAAATGAACACAAGCAGTTTATCAAATGAAAAACGTCCAATGAATCATTAAACATGGCATGTGAATATGAAAAATAGTCAAAACCCTTACAAGTAGACCTACATGCCCCGGGCAAGGCAGGAGGTGAAAAAGATAGTGTACGGATTGTTTGAAAGTAAAATATTACAGACCAAAATAGGAAATGTTCGATAGATAAATTACTGAGGAATAAAAGTGATGGGGACAAAATCTTTTGCCTCCCAATTGCTCAACCCTCCTCTGACAGTTGGATGAATCCAATCTTCAATGTTGCTGTCCTTGTCTTCATCTTCCAAGGAGTTGATTCGGTAAGGAGAAATTTTGACTGGCGCCCTCTCAATCTTTGACCGGCGCATAGCCTTCTGACCGGCAGCTGTGAAACCTAATCCAGACTTGTCAGCTTTATGCGGAAAATCAGGTAGCTGCCCCCACGCTGAGTTCTTCCCTTCTTTAACTGCAGCCCTTGCATCTTCCAGAGATGCCATCCTGGCCATCTGTCTTGGTGTCTCAGCTGTCAATTTCGCCACTGCTATCTCAGGAAACACTTCTTCGAAATGTTGAAACGGTGTCTCAATAAACTCCCCTTCAACTTCCACATACCGGAAAGAATTTAAATGGCTAATCATGTACTCTTCTTCGCCGTGGACAGTAATGATCTTTCCCTTGACAGGGTATTTCAGCATCTGATGCAGGGATGAGGTGACTGCCCCAGCATGGTGTATCCAAGGTCTACCCAGCAGGCAGGAATATGATGGGCGGATGTCCATTACGTAGAAAGTGGATTTAAACACCTCAGTACCTATCTTGATAGGAATTTCAACTTCTCCATGGACCATTCTCTTCGACCCATCGAAAGCTCTAACGACAATATCACTCGGCTTCAATTCTAACCCTTCGCAATCTAGCCGGTCCAAGGCCTTTTTAGGCAAAACATTCAGCGACGACCCGGTATCAACCAAAACATGTGCAAGGGTAGTTCCGCGACACTCGATCGAAATATGCAACGCATCATTGTGGTTTCGGCCTTTAGGGGTCAGGTCGGCATCAGAAAAGCCTAGCCCATTGTCTGCAGTCAGGCTAGCCACGCAATGTTGAAATTGATCTGCAGAGGTTTCCTGGGGCACATGAGCTGCCTTTAGAAACCTAATCAAAGCTTGAGCGTGCGCTTCTGAGCAAAGTAACAGTGCCAGCATGGAGATCTTGGAGGGGGTTTGCCCCAACTGTTCCACCACATCGTAGTCACTTCTCTTGATTATTCTCAAAATCTCGTCCATTTCTTTCTTGGAAGCTTCTGGAATTGCCAAAGGTTGAGCCCTCGTCCTGACGGGTTCATCTTGTATTCCCTTTCCTTTATCGGCAATGGTAGGAGAGACAGCACTAGGAATGAAAATTTCTTCAATCAAAGGAGTTCTGGCGGAGAGCTTCACTGGTGCAGGGATGACTTCTTTAGCTGATGAGGGTCCAAAGACTGCTTTTGGAGGAGCAATCTCTGGAGAAAATATCCTCCCACTCCTGGTGATTTTGCTGGTGCCCGCAATATTACTAATGCTGGCTTCTTCATCATCTGAATCTTCTTCAATTATTTCAACTTGCTTGATACCATGGTAGTAGATGTCACCACCATAGTTCCAAGGTATCGACTTCTCGGAGACATAGGGGACAGGCCCCGGCATTGTTATCTTCAAAGGTATAGACTTTGCAGCTGGTGTAATCTTAACTGGCTTTTTGACGGCCTCAGAAAGATTGGCGTGAATGGTTATGATTGAGACATTTTCAACATGAACTGGAACGGCAGGAACTTTTTCGAACAAAATTTGTCGGCTATCCATGAGGCCTTGGATGCCTTTCTTCAGTAGCGGACAATCAAACGGCAGAGAGTGGCAACAGTAACAGTTTTCTTCACATCCCGGGAAGATCCCGGCCCTCAACAAATTCAACTTAACGGTTAACAGTGGAGTAGTCAGATCACTAACGTCAGCAACATACAGATCCTCTTCAATGGCATTAACATTCCGACCGTGCTTCGGCATAGGTGCAGATATCACATTGGGTTTTTCTGGAGCGTCAAACTCTACTTCCTTAGCCTCTATCAGGTCCTGAATCTTATGCTTGAGTGCCCAACAATCATTGGTGTCGTGTCCGACACTGTCTGAATGATAGGCGCACTTAGCATTGGCATGATAATGCGGGGAAGACGTATTCACATTCTTTGGCGCTTCCTTGATAGTGGCAAGATTTAATTTCAACAGATGGGGAAGCACCTGTGCTGGAGTCATATTAATACGGGTGAATTGCCGGTGTGGCCTTTCTACCCGTTGCTGATTTGGTCTGGTCTGGTTATAGCGAGGCTGCTCACTTGGAGTGTTTTGAATCATTACGGCCCCCACAGTCGGCCGACGCTCCACCTTCCCTGCTCTTTTTTGAGAATATACCATAGCTGTCTCCTTCTTAAACAGCTTCTTCTCAACACCTGCAGCAACACCCTTTTGAATCTTTCCTGACTTGATGCCAGCCTCAATTCTTTCGCCCGTTAAGATTAAATCAGTAAACCCCGCGGAAGAGTTACCAATCAAATGATTGAAAAATGGCCCAGATAGGGTCCCAAGAAACATATCAACGAGTTCACGATCGGTTAAAGGAGGCTGCACCCTGCCAGCCAAATCCCTCCACTTCTGTGCATATTCTTTGAATCCCTCACTTGTCCCTAGTGACATACCCTGAAGTTGGGTACGAGTAGGAGCAAGATCGGAATTATACTGGTATTGTTTGTAGAAAGCGGTGGCCAAATCTTCCCAACTTCTGACACTGGTTCCTTCTAACTGATAAAACCATTCCAACTGAGCCCCCGACAGGCTGTCTTGAAAGAAGTGAATCCAGAGGTTTTTATCTGCCGTATAGGGTTGAATTTTTCTCACATAAGACCTGAGATGCATCTTGGGATAGGATAGCTCGTCGTACCTCACAAACACTGGTACTTTGAATTTTGGGGGAATCACAATTCCGGCGACCAAGCCCATGTCTTCAAAATCCAAACCCGGTACCCTTTGCAATTCCATGGCAGCCAATCTGTCTTCTAAACCTTTGTATTTGTCATCAGCTGGAGGATACTGCTGGTCGGAATAATCTTCCTCCTCTTCCATTTCTTCCTCTTCCGCATCAGACTCGGAAGGCACCACAACTTGATCTCTTTTACTAGTCCCTTCATCAGAAGTGGGAGGAAAATCGAGCACTCTCCGAGCTTCTCCGTTGAATCTTCTCCCCAAAGTGGCCACTCCGACCCTCTTCTTCTTCTTCTTCACTGGGTCCTTATTCTCCAGTTGAGTCTTGATATCCTCTTGACTCTTGACCAAGGTCATCAAGAGTTGCTGGAACTGTGCGTTCTGAGCCTGTAGGTCTTTGACTGTTTGCTCGAGATCCATCCTACTGAAATAAACAGCAGATAGATAAGGAACCCTGGAGTGAGACCTGCTTATGCACATGATGAATGGTATGCTTATGTATGCAATGCATTCAAGGGTTTAGAACATTCAAAATTGTTTCAGACAAAGAAGAACGCACGTCATATTAATAAGAAGAAACTTGTTAGTACATAAATGCCCCATGGGCCAAATATTACAAAATAAACTTCTCAAGGCAGAAAGACATTGCGCATCCTCTTTGGTGCGATGTAGGTATTGAGGGCCTCTTGCTCGTGGA
This sequence comes from Vicia faba, assembly GCA_948472305.1. Taxonomy (NCBI): domain Eukaryota; kingdom Viridiplantae; phylum Streptophyta; class Magnoliopsida; order Fabales; family Fabaceae; genus Vicia; species Vicia faba. The sequence goes on from OX451736.1 coordinate 1,498,340,784, forward strand.
GTCGGCGGGTAAGCTCTAGAACCTTCTTTTCACTGGCGTAATAGCTAGTTTCAAAAGTGTTCCGTTCCTCCTTGAGCTGAATCCAACTTTTCTGCATTTCCTCCCACGATGTAGGCATGTCGGGATGTAGGATGGTGTAGGGAACCTCTCCTTCCTTAACAGGCTCTTTAATCACCGGGAGAACATGAGGATAAGGCATCATAAGACTTTGGGCTCGGGCTCGTACCCACTTGAGATAGGGCTCAAGAGGGATGGAGTTCTTGTGTCCCAGAGTCTTACTATCAACCTTGTTGAGTTTTCCCCAAGCTCTGATGAATCTTTGACGAAGTCCTTGCGCATCGTTGTCGAAGTCAAAAACTAAGCTAGGAATCAACATGTCATGAGGGCCATCCCTCCGTGCGTATCCAAATTGTCTCAAAGCTAGGCAAGGGTTGTAGGTGATACCTCCCCTAATTCCAAGTAAAGGAACATTAGGAAATTCTCCGCAGCGATCGACGATGATGACATTTTCTCTGGACCGAGAACACCAATGCACATCAGAATGAGTGAGAGTCATCAATCGTTGGGACCACCTTATACCTTGATCATTCTTCAAGACAGATTGTGGAAGGTGCGAAATAAACCACCTTGCGAGGATAGGAGTACAGCACATGAGAACACCCCTCTTTCTCATTGTTCGTGTGTAAAATGAGTGAAGAATGTCCCCAAGCAATGTTGGTATCGGGTTTCTGGACAAGAAGATTTTGACGGCGTTGACATCTATCAATTGGTCAGAGTTTGGAAACAGAACCAACCCATAGATCAGGAGTGCCACAATTTCTTCAAAGGCTTGAAGATCCAATGAGTTCCAACATTCTTGTGCCTTTTCAAACAAGAATTTTGCTAAGAATCCTTTGACGCCGCTTCTGGTTTCCCAATGCCCGCTCATTTCAGATGGTTGTAGATGTAGTGCTCGAGCAACATCTTCAGGCTTTGGTTCCTTCTCCGTACCGTTGAAGGGTAGTTGATTAAGGATAGGGATTCTTAGGAGTTGAGAAAACTCCTCCAAAGTGGGGACCAATTGATAATCAGGGAAAGTGAAGCAATGGTGAAGAGGGTCAAAGAATTGGAATAGCACTTTCATCATGTCTTCTTCAATGTTGGTGTTGACTAAGCTGAGCAGTCTACCATGTCTTTCACTGAAGGATGAATTTTCCGGAATTCTTGAAGTGATCTCCTTGAGTTGAGGAGAGATTCTCACAAGGTTGACTTGAATGGTATTTCTGCGAGATATTTCCATGACCTACAAAACAGGAACAATGATGAAGATCCAAACCCCTGAAATGGTTAGTAAATGCATATGATGTTTCATGATGTTTATGATGTATGCACAAAACATATGTACAGGCAAATCACACCAAACCCTAGTTTCAGGCTTGCATGGGGTTCCATAGGTAAGTACCCTCTTGAGTGTAGTTGGCTTAAAAACCTGTCCTATAAATAGTAACCGGGTTCTAAGGAGCTCAATATCACTGGATTGTTTTCATTGTTCATTGTTTTGGTTTAGCCACTTAACTAGCGACCAAAATATTCCAAGAAAACAAACCTCAATGAGTGTAGTATCGAGTATCTACCAACTTCGGACTGCACCAAAGCCGGTCATCTCACTACTCCTACTAAAAGGCCAAGATGGTTAAGTAAGGTTCTAGGTCATTAGTGCTTAGTGACATCACTCAGCGGCCCCGTACTCTCCTTGATTGAACTCAAGGGTTACCGGTACTCACAAATATGTCGCACTAATATAGCTATTGCTTAGACCGTGTCGGTATACCCCGCACAGTTTCCACAACGTATTGCTATCTATGAATGTTTCCCAAAATCCGGGTGGAGGATTGTAAACCCAAACAATGGAGCCAAAGAATAAAGCAAACAAATCAAACAATTAGTCATGCAAGAGGGTGATCTAAGCCCTAAGGTTACTCCACTTTAAAGGTGAACTCCCCAGCAGAGTCGCCAGTTCTGTGATACGGTGGGAGAACTGACTTGTGTTTTGCGTTTGTTTTCGCAAATGTTTCGGTTGAGCAAGAGTCGCCACCGACTTTTTATTTTATCCTAAGGAAAGGTTTAAAAAGCACAGCAAAAACCTTTGAGATTTTTCTTGGGTTCGGGGAGTAGATTATAGAAGGGGAAGGTATTAGCACCCCTTCTATCCATGGTTATCCATGGGCTCTTAGGTACTTGCTTAGATCAACTTGCCTTGGTTTTCAATTGTTTGAAATGGTGCTTTGTGTGTGGTTTTGAAAATGTTTTGAAAAGATGCCTTGTATTAGGCTAACCTTGTAACAATTCTTTACTCGAATGTTTTACAAAAGGTATTTTATCTTTTTAAAAAAGATGTTTCAAGGGTTTTGAAAAGTTGATTTTTGAAAGTGTTTGTGGAGTGGGTTTTGAAATTAGGCAAGTGTTTTCTTGGAAAGTTTAGCAAGTACTTAAGAGTTTATCTACCCTAAAAAATTTCCTCAAAGATTTTTATTATGTTTTAAACCTTTTGACAATTTTGTTCCACCATTGCATTTGGTGGACAATCTTGTTTTAGGAGATGAAAAGGGACAGGCGCGGGTCATCGTTTGGACCATAATTGCAACGACGTTAAATATCTTTGGGCAATTCTCTTTAAGGGACTTTGATCATTTGTTTTTGTTTGTTTTGAAAAGTTTTATCGAGGGACTATGATCATTCAAATTATTTGCTTTGCCCAAAGAAATTCAACATACAACATGGCCCAATTATTTGAAGGCAACAAAGTGGAATACCCTAGGGGTGTAAGTGTGAGAAGTGTTGTTTATTTTCATGCTCATTTATCTTGTATTAGGTCAAACTATTTTTTATCGTTTTTTCGCATGCAAACCCTAATTCTAACATGGCATAATTAGAAAGCGTATAAAGTGCGAAATTTAAATTCCTACGCTATTACAACATAATAATATAGGGAGGGGGGTACAAATTTACAAATGGGGGATATTAGACAAGAATTTAAATCTAAATTATTACATCATTTTTGAACATTTGCAAGGTAAGTAAATTGCTCAATTAAATAGAAATTAAATAAATATGCAAAATGCAAAAAGAAAGTTTTTATATGTATGAAAAAATATTATTTATGCAAAGATAAAAATAAGAAAATAAAAAGATATTATTTTTGAGTATTTTCATATTTAGGGCAAAACCCTAGTTTTAATCAAAATGTATATTAATTAATTAATCCACATAATATTTATTATTTACATACAAGAATAAAATAAAATATGGTATATTTGAAAAAAGGTCATTTTTTAGTATTAAATATTAAAAAATGAAATATATACATTTTTTGGCATCTTTATTCTAAGTATAATAATATATATATATATATATATATATATATATATATATATATATATATATATATATATATATATATGTATATTTATATTATAAATATGTATTATATACAAAATAAGTATTTACTTAATATTTTAATAAAATAAATAAATGAATAAATAAAAAAAGGTATTTTTTATGTGAAATATTTTCAGAAGGTAAATAAAAATAAAAATGCAAATAGAAGTATTTTTTACATATTTTCTATTTATCTTAAATAACAATATATATCTATTTATATACAAATCAAAAAGAAAATCAAATAAAAACCAAATAAAATCAAAAAATGATGAGAAAAATATTTTCAAAATTTTAACATGCTGAGAAAAAATAAATGAATCAAATAAAAAAAGAAAATGTCAAAAATCATTAAAAATAAAGCAAATGGGCTTGGGGGTGCAAAACAGAAAAGATGGTGTGAATAAGAAAAAATGCTCAGGCCCAGCCCAAACCACTTCTTCTTCAACCTCTGAATCACAAAACGCGCGCCTGCAAGCTTGTGTTTGAAATCCTGATTCTTTGATTTTTTCAGCAAACTTCCAACACAAAAAATGTTAAGCATGAAGAGACGATTTCATACATATAAAGAACATGAACTATCTCTCTAAGATGAGGGAGAATTTCTCTCCCCCTCTTTTCTGACCTAACTTTTCTACCATTTTCAGAACTCAAATTCTCTCTACTCAGACAAAAGAAATGAAAAGTAAAGCTATGTACATGTTCAGGGCTATGAGTAGGACCTTGTTTCTTCACAAACTTAAGACTAAATATGCATGATAAGAGAGATACGAATTCAAACTTTTACCTATTCAGTTGGACTTCTATCTGGAGAATGAGGAACTTTCAGTGCAAGGTGATGATTGGAAAAGCTTCCTTGAGGTCCAGGGATGCTTTTTCAATGCTTACTTTGTCTTGAAACTCCTTGTATCGAGCTGTGGAACTTCAACTGCAAAAGGAAAAATTAAAAATGGTGGAAACTGTTAGAGTGATTACAGGTCAGGTTTTAGGCCATGGTTAGTTTGCATATGTTGTATGGAAGGTGTATGAATTGATTTTGGTGAGAATGCTCGAGGGAAATGGGAGTTGGCACTCAAACTGCAGAGGCAACCCTGTTTTTGCAGTTTGAGGATGATTATGGCAATGGGAGTGTTTGAAAGGCCAAGGATTCGTGCCAAAGCTTGGTTGGGATGTACTGAGTGTGTTTGATATCTTTTGTGTTGTGTTTGTAAGCTGAGGTTCAAGTTGTCACAAGTTATGGACCTTTCTTCTTTTCTAAGCAACAAAATGCCACTTGATGTTCTAGGCATGTAGGGGGCCTCCTAATGGGCTGCATAATCTTCTCTTGATCAGAGCAATTTGTCCATAATCTTGTGCCATTCAGATTTAGCTTGTACTTGTTGGATTTCTAATTTGACATAAAGTGAACTTTTGCAAAAATGGATAGTTTACTTTTTCCAAATTGGGATTAATCCTCTAGACAAAGCTTGAACTCAAAGAATTTGGTCTTGGTACAAAGAATATGCATTAAATTTATGAGTGTAACTTGGTTTAGGGACCTGTAATCAAGGGCATGCTGGTTTTGAGAAGTTGCATAATCTTATGAACATGAAAAATGGCCAATTCACAAGTGAGTTTTTGCTATATTGTGAAATTCGATTCTCCCTAACCATGAAGTTGTTTGAGAAGTTCTTGGACATTTTGGAAAGCTTGGAATGTGTACTACAATCCATCTTTGAAATGCAAATTGAAATTCCAAGTGGAAGGGTATGAAAAATGGCCTTGAAGTGGGGTAGAAAACCTTGTCAAAATAGGTTAAAATTCTACTAAGTTAAAAATGGTTTAGTGCCCTTATTCAAAAAATTATAACTTGAGATACAAGCTTCAAATGAGAAAACTTTGTGAATCAAAGTTGTAGATTATGCAACAATCTACAACTTTCATGTTTTGACTTTTGTTTGAATCAAAATGGATCATGGTGAAAAGATGGGGCAAAGTTGGGAAAAAATTAGGGTTTTTCATAACTTAGAAAAATTCTAAGTTATGAAAAATTCCATTTTCAAACCCTAATTTGCAATTTGTGATTTCTTGGTGAACAAGTTTCATGATTTGGCATATTTTGATGAAAAATGAATCTTGACTCTTGATTTTGACCAAAAAGTCAAAGTTTGACTTTTCAGTATATAGTCAAAATTGATCAATTGACTGGGAAATTCAACTGTCAATCTTGTGTACTTGGGATCTTTTGAGTTTGATGAACATGTTAAGATAATTCCATGGGGTCCTTGAGTCCATATATGAGCTTGGTTTGCCATTGGCTAGGTCAAACAGTCAAAAATTGCCTTTGTACAGTCAAAACCCTAAAAATGACCATTTTGCCCTTTTGGTGATCTGATCAGATTTCTTGTGGAATTGTGATCCAAACTTGATCAAATGGTTCATGTGAGTTCATAATGTTGATGTGGATCAAATTTCATGAGATTTGACTGTCAATTGGCCACAGTTGACTTTTTCCCCAATACAGTTGATTTCTAGGTCAACTGTCCAATTGACTGGGCAAAACTTGGAATCAAGACTTGAAACTTGGTATGGATAATCTTGGGAGTCCAATATGAAGCATGAAAGTCATATTGGGCACTTTGGGTCAAAACAACTTTGTGCAAACACAAACCCTAATTCTGAGTCCACAGTGCAAGGGGAGGTCTTGAGCAGATGAAACCCTAACTGAGTCTTGAGCTTCAAGAGCTTTGTGAGGAGAGATCAATGAGAAATGGGAGGGCAAATTTTGGGGTACAACAGTGGGGTTAGTTCCCACTTTTCTACGAGAAGAGATCTCCAGGACTTCAGAGTCCAGACAAGAAGAGATTGTCCTAGAATCTTGATCAGAGGAAGAGGTTGAAATAGTCGTATTGGATGATGATGGTGTTTGAGACATTTTGACAGTCTTAGAGGACCAACAGCAACTGAAGAGAAAATTCTGATTGAGAGGCTGGGTTTTGATGAGGAGACGAAAGGGGAAGGAAGAAGAGGAGTGTCTATTCAACTTCTTAAAAGAATTGAAGGAAATGGGAAAATATAATTTTAACCCAATCAGAACAAGTATAACTCCTTTAACCCTTGTTTTAAGCAAAATTAATTGCTACAGTTCCTCATGTTGGCAAATACCCAACTTACCCCTCAAGTTTTCAAATTGATTTGCATCAAGAGCCTTGGTAAAAATGTCAGCCAACTGTAGCTTAGTGGCAACATGTTCCAATTTGATTGTCTTCTCTTCTACAAGGTCTCTGATAAAGTGATGTCGTATGTCGATATGTTTGGTCCTACTATGCTAAATGGGATTCTTGGAAATGTTGATTGTACTCAGATTGTCACAGTACAATGTCATAACATCTTGTGTGACATTATACTCAGTAAGCATCTGTTTCATCCAGATCATTTGAGAGCAGCTACTACCAGCTGCAATGTATTCAGCTTCAGCAGTAGAAAGAGACACACAATTCTGTTTCTTGCTGAACCAGGAAACCAAATTATTTCCCAAGAAGAAACATCCTCCAGAGGTGCTTTTTCTATCATCAGCACTACCAGCCCAATCAGCATCACAGTAGCCAGTCAGAGCTGGTTCACAGCCATGAGAATACATCAACCCATAGTTGTAAGTTCCACTTACATACTTCAAAATTCTCTTCACTTGATTGATATGACTGACTTTGGGATCAGCTTGATATCTTGCACAAACTCCAACTGCAAAGGCAATATCAAGTCTGCTGGCAGTTAAGTACAACAAGCTTCCTATCATGCTTCTGTACAGACTTTGATCCACCTTAACCCCACTTGAATCTTTGGAAAACTTTAGATGAGTAGGAGCAGGAGTCCTTTTGTGACTTGCATTCTCCATACCAAACTTCTTTACAATGTTCTTAGCATACTTGCTTTGAGATAAGAAGATTGAGTCCTCCATCTGTGAGACTTGCAGTCCAAGAAAATAAGTTAGTTCTCCCATGAGACTCATTTCGAATTCAGCCTGCATCTGGTCAGCAAAGTGTTTAACCATATGTTCTGACATTCCTCCAAACACTATGTCATCAACATATATTTGGGCAACCATCAACTTCCCTCCTTCAGTTTTGACAAAGAGAGTTTTGTCCAAGCCTCCTTTTCTGTAGCCTTTGTCTAAGAGAAACTTTGTTAACCTGTCATACCATGCTCTAGGAGCTTGTTTCAGGCCATATAGAGCTTTTCTCAATTTGTAGACATGATCAGGGTGGGTTGGATCCACAAAGCCTTTAGGTTGTTCCACATAAGCTTCCTCATTTAAGTACCCATTTAGAAAGGCACTTTTCACATCCATCTGAAATAACTTGAACTTCAGAAGACAAGCAATTGACAGTAGGAGTCTGATTGATTCCAGCCTGGCTACAGGTGCAAAGGTTTCATCAAAATCAACCCCTTCAACCTGGGTGTATCCTTGAGCAACAAGTCTTGCCTTATTTCTGGTGACAACTCCTTCAGCATCTGACTTGTTCTTGAAAATCCATTTTGTCCCAATGATGTTAGTTCCTTCAGGTCTAGGAACCAGTTCCCAAAATTCATGTTGCTTGAATTGGTTCAGTTCATCTTGCATTGCACCAATCCAGTATTCATCAGTTAAAGCTTCTTTGACATTTCTTGGTTCCATTTTGGACACAAAACAGGAGTTTAAGATGATTTCTCTAGATCTTGTGATGACTCCACTGTTGGGATCTCCTATGATGAGCTCTTTTGGATGATCCTTCTGAATTCTGATGGAAGGGATCTTGCTAGCTTCGTTTGATTCAGATTCTGTTGTGGTGGAGTTGGGTAGATCATTCTGTTGGGTTGAAGTCTCAAAGAATGTCTCAACAGTACAAGGAACATCTATTTCTTCATGATAATCATCAATTATAACATTTATTGATTCCATCATGGCTTTGGTTCTGAAATTGAATACTCTATAAACTCTGCTGTTTGAGGAGTATCCTAGAAATATGCCTTCATCACTTTTAGGGTCCAGTTTTCTTCTTTGTTCACGATCAGCCAGAATATAGCATTTGCTGCCAAACACATGGAAGTACTTCACAGTTGGTTTTCTTCCTTTCCAGAGTTCATATATGGTGGATGAGGTTCCCTTTCTTAAGGTGACCCTGTTATGAACATAGCAGGCTGTATTCATAGCTTCAGCCCAAAAATACATAGGAAGTCTTTTGGCATGTAACATTGCTCTGGCAGATTCCTGTATGGTCCTGTTTTTTCTTTCCACAACTCCATTTTGCTGAGGTGTTATAGGAGAAGAAAATTCATGACTAATTCCTTCTGAAGAACAGAAATCATCAAACTTGCTGTTTTCAAATTCCTTGCCATGATCACTTCTGATTCTGACAATACACCCTTCCTTTTCTCTTTGAATTCTTTTGCACAATTCTTTAAAAACTTCAAATACATCATATTTTTCCCTAATGAAATTAATCCAGGTGAATCTGGAAAAATCATCCACAACCACATAGGCATATCTTTTTCCACCAAGACTCTCTACTTGCATTGGTCCCATCAGATCCATATGAAGAAGTTCTAGAACCTTAGAGGTGGTCAGATGTCTTGACTTTGGATGTGACATCCTAGTCTGCTTACCAACCTGACATTCACCACAAACTCTTTCTTCATCAATTTGCAGTCTTGGAATCCCTCTGACTGCCTCCAAGGAGATAATCCTCTTCATACCTCTTAGATGAAGATGGCCAAGTTTTTGGTGCCACAGTTTCACCTCTTTTTCTTCTTTTGCAATGGAACACACAGAGGAGAAATTAGTGTTCTCAGGCTCCCACAAGTAACAGTTGTCTTTAGATCTGACTCCTTTCATTACAATTTCTTGTTTGTCATTGATTACAAGACATTCAGATTTTGAGAAATTGACCTTGAATCCTAGATCACACAATTGACTGATACTAATGAGATTAGCAGTCAGCCCTTTTACCAGCAGTACTTCATTCAGACTTGGAACTCCAAGGCAGTCCAAATCATCAACTCCTTTGATTTCACCTTTAGCATCATCTCCAAAGGTCACAAAACTGGTGGTGTGAGGCTTAACATTATTGAGGAGGTTCTTGATTCCAGTCATGTGTCTGGAACATCCACTGTCAAAGTACCAGTCTTCCTTTGCAGAGACCCTTAGGGAAGTGTGGGCTATCAGGGCAGTAGCCTTTTTCTTCCATTTAGGAGCATGTGGTACCTTTTTAGACTTAGGTTTGACACCTGAGTTCTGATTAGGGTATCCATGCAATCTGAAGCAGAAGGGCTTTATGTGGCCATATCTCCCACAATGATGACATCTCCATCTTTGGTACCTTTTCTTCATATGTCTCTGTTCCTGATGTTGAGAGTTGTGTTGAGACATCTGTTTTGACATTTGCTTATCAGGCCTGATCTTCTTATCTGTACCAGATTTATTTGCTTCCATAAATCCTAGTCCAGATTTATTTCCCACATTTTGTCCAACCTGAAGGATCTCTTCCAATTTGTCAGTTCCATTTGTCAGCATCTTGACAGATTTGGTCATTTGATTCAGTTGTGAGTTCAGCAATTGAACTTTTCCTTCTAGATGACTTATAGTTTCAAGGTTTGCCCTTTTTTCAGCCTCCAGCTTTATGATGAGTTTTGATTGTTTCTCATTCTGCACACAGACTTCAGTACTTCTGATACACAATTTCTTGTAAGTATCAGCCAGTTCTTCAAAAGTCACCTCTTCATCACTGATGTCACTTTCAGAGGTACAAACACTAGTTAAAGCAGTAACTAGTTTGGCAGATTCTTCTTCAGAATTACTTTCTGAATCACAGTCAGACCAAGTAACTGTCATTCCTTTCTTTTGTTTCTTAAGAAAGGTAGGACATTCAGCTCGAATATGCCCATATCCTTCACAACCATGGCATTGAATTCCTCTGCCTTGATTTCCCTTCTCTTCTGACCTTGGTCTTCTGCTGGAACTGTCAATGTCAGAGGGAATGTTATGGACATTAGACCTTGACTTTGGATCTATTCTTTTGATGAGTTTGTTGAACTGTCTTCCAAGCATGGCTATAGCTTCTGAAATATTTTCTTCAACATCAGTGTTGGACACAAGTGCTATGCTCTTGTTCTTCTTGTCACCATTATCAGTGATCCCCATCTCAAAAGTCTGAAGAGACCCAATAAGTTCATCCACTTTCAACTTGCTGATGTCCTGGGCTTCCTCTATGGCAGTTACCTTCATTGCAAATCTTTCAGGCAAGGATCTGAGAATCTTTCTCACCAGTTTTTCTTCTGACATCTTTTCTCCCAGTGCTCCTGAGGTGTTGGCAATCTCCAAGATGTTCATGTGAAACTCATGAATGGTTTCATCTTCCATCATTTTTAGATTCTCAAACTTGGTAGTCAACATCTGAAGCCTTGACATTTTTACTTTGGAAGTGCCCTCATGAGTAGTTTTGAGAGTGTCCCAAACTTCCTTGGCCAGTTCATATTGATGTACTAGTCTGAAAATGTTTCTATCAATTCCATTGAACAAGGCATTTAAAGCTTTGGAATTTCCCAGGGCTAACTCATCTTCTTCTTTACTCCAATCTTCCTCAGGCTTCAGACTGATTGTCCCATCTTTCTCAGTTATGGTGGGATGGATCCATCCTTTGTCAGCAGCTCTCCAAGCCTTTTTGTCCAGAGATTTTAAGAAGGCAATCATACGAGGTTTCCAGTAGTCATAATTAGTTCCATCCAGAATGGGTGGTCTATTTCCAAAAACTCCTTCTTTGTCCATAGTGCCAGAAAGTGATATCCCTAGATCTCACCCAGTAATACAGGCAGGGTGCCTGCTCTGATGCCAATTGAAATTCTGGCTGCAGATACTCAATGTCACGTTTAATGTTATGACACCGTATCTGACTTTCTATAAGACAGTAAATACAAAAACAGTAAAGAACACAATCAATTGTTTACCCAGTTCAGTGTGCAACAACACCTACTCTGGGGGCTACCAAGCCAGGGAGGAAATCCACTATAAGAGATGTTAATTCAGGAATAAACCAACCAGTTTATCTCCTTCACTTAAGACCTACCCAATGCAATTTCAATCTAAGTACAACTTAAACCTGAGTTCCTACTCACTCCCCCTCAATCACAGCAGTGATACATATAACAATTTGACTAATGAATTGATGAAGACAGTCTTCAAAAACATACACTTGATTAAGCTTCACAACTTTTTAATCAAGCAACACAACCACTCTTGCTTCACAGCTTTGAGTGATACACACACCTAACTTGACTCTGCTTCACAGCTTTAGTCAAGAAACATACAAACACTCTTGCTTCAAAGCTTTGAGTGCTACACAACCCTTACAATTAAAAACCTATTCCAAGTCACTTATCATAATGATAATTGCTTGAAGTACAATAATTAAACCTATACAGTTTACAAATGATCTTCTGACCAAAAAGGGATTGCTTGCAAAACAGCAGCTCTGTTGAATATATAGCAGCTGCATCTTCAGTTAGGGTTTCCACAAAAAGCTAGGGTTAATTCCATTTGACCTTAAGACTAGGTCACAGGACTTTACCATCCAGGTTAGGGTTGAGCTAGGTTAACCCAAAGGAATCGCAGGATTCTGTTCTGGAAAGACTGAGTCATTTTCCTGAAAAAACTCAGAATTAACCAAACTGAAAACCTGTTAGTTCAGAACAGGATGTCTTAACATCTGTTATGACATCTGAAAAACCTGTCTACTGATTTAGGAAAATGTGATCATTTTGCAAAATGCTCAGATACACACTTATAAACATCAGTACCTGAATGACAATATTTTTCTGCAAAGGTACCTAATGAATCAGTACAAACTAAACTAGAATGTTATGACATCAGTCATGACATTCACACATACACTTGGGTTTTACCAAAAATGCAAGCCAATAACTAAACAACTACAGAGATGACTGACTTTGGTACAGTCCGAAGTTGGTAGATACTCGATACTACACTCATTGAGGATTATTTTCTAGGAATATTTTGGTCGCCAGTTAAGTGGCTAAATCAAAACAATGAACACAGAAAATAATCCAATGATATTGAGCTCCTTAGAACCCGACTTCTATTTTAGGACAGGTTGAGCCAACTAACTTCAAGAGGGTACTTACCTACAAACCCCATGCAAGCCTAAACCTAAGGACTTGTCTGCTTTGGGTGAATATAACTGTCTGTATATACACTTACTTACTTTTGTATACATGTACATAACATCATAACATCATACCATAGCATTTTCAATAACCATTTCACGAATCTCGAGGGTCTTTTTGATGCAGGGTCACGTTGAACCAGACGTCTACCAAAGGGCAAGAGGATTTATCTGCCTCTAAACAAACGCCTTCAAAGATCAAGTGCAACAACTTGAATCAGGGGTTATGACCCACTTGACATGGTGAGCTTGATTCTCGTGGAAAGACATCCACTGATACAAAGTTCTCCAATCAAAGATGTTGATCAAAATTCGACCTCTAACATTTTCTTGTGTTTACCCCGAGAGATCCTTGAAAACATGCATCCACATATCATGCATTGTGTCATAACAGGTTTTCCTTTTCAGGTTTCCTTATTCTCCTACTGTTTATTTCAGTAGAGATGGCTCTAGAGAGGACTGTCAAAGATATCCAGGATCAAAATGCTCAACTTCAAGAAATGTTCTTGAACCTGTCCCAAGGGCAAGAAGAAGTGAAAGCTCTCCTCACAAGGGGCATGGTCCTAGGGAATTCAAGCAGTGTCAGGAATGATCAGTTGGAAGAACTATAGATTGAACTGGCAACAATGAAGATCCAGATGATGGGACAACTGGTGGGCCAGATGGCTCTCATTCAAGACTTGGCTCAAAGACAAGAAGAGCTCAGGGTCCTCGTCAACAAACTGCTTCGAGATAACCAAGTGGGGCAAACAACTAGGGTTGAAGATCAAGTCATCATTCCACCTCCTTTGAGACAAGAAGACAAGGGAAAGGCTCCCCAACTTGCTTCAGTGTCACAAGCCCAGCAACAACCTCGTCAGCGTCAACAGGGTAATCAGCGTAAGAAAAATACGTCTGGAAGACATTTCTCTGAAACTGACATACCATCATCTCTAATACTGAAACGCTTGTTAGAGGTCAATCTGCTTGCCTTAAAGGATCCTATTTGGAAGCCCAATACCTCTACTCCTAGATATCACCCCGACGCATTTTGTGTATACCACTCCCATAGTTCTGGACATGACACTGATGACTGTGGGGCTTTGAAAAACAAGATCCAAGACTTGATTGACGAAGGAGTGCTGGAATTCATGCAGGATGGCGAGATGAAAATCTTCCGCTAAGGGTTCTCCACCTGAAATGACAAAGTTCGAACCAAGAGGCTTTTGTTCCATTTGAATTTTCAAGTTGTAATTTCTTTTGTTATTCAAACAATTATCTGTTGATGTCAAACTCTGTTTCATTAATGCATTGCATATGTTTGTCTTGAATTCATCCATTCGTTTTCACTATTCTTAAACTATGCTTTCTACTTTCTTTATTACATTTAACTCTTGCAAAAAAGCTACAAGTCTTTAGAGGGAGGATGACGAAATAATACCATAATCTCATACAATATGCTTTTGAACAGACCTTGCTGACGATGTACAAACATTTCTTTCAAATCCTAAACACTTGAGTTATAAGGAAGATAATCCCTAGTCAACCCCCTTCGATCCAAAGAAGTAGAAGTTTTCTGTTTTAAACACAATTTGAAACCTTTTCTTAATCCTGGGGCAGGATAGTCTCTCAGTTAATTAAAAAAAAAGCGCATTGAAGTCGCAAACTCTCAGTTCGTAATACGAACGGATGACATCAAAAACATTCCTTTGGAATCAAAAGACAGTGATGGTTCCTTATCTCATAGGCAATCATTACCTCTCAAAAGAGAAAAGCCCACTAAGCCAAAACCTATAAAGGAGGATTAAGAAAGCTGGGGCATCCCGCTGATTGTAATCTCAAAAATAAGAACAGTCAGACAAAAATTAGGGATAACAAATCCAAAAGAAAGAGGTTATTACAAATCCTCAACAACATGAAAAATGTTACAAAAATGATGACTGCCTCATCAATAAATTTAACTTGTGTGGACCATCACTAAAACATCGTTCCAAACTCGAATAGAGTTCGATGCACGATTAACTGAGTATAGGATTGAAGGACATCACGAAGAGCGGGTGGGTACAAATATACTTTGAGCCTTTATCCTTTGTTTCTTAAACCATGAACCAAGCCACGCTACAACCCTTTAAAAGTCCTAATTGAAGCATGGGTTAGTTCGAAAGCATACTGTTACAAAAGGTATCCTGACTCTTGTAAGGCTTTGCTCTAAATCTGGTGTTGAATTTGTCTTATAAAAAGTTTTCTGCTAAAAAACGCATTTTTCAAAACTTCGAGACAAGCACAAACTTTGCATTATTTAAATATCGTTGTTTGCACATGCCTATTTGTTTGACAACGGAGAAATTCACAACAGTGAATGTTCGGAGGAACGAAAACTCTCTCGGTGAATAAAATCACTTTAAGTGGGATGACACTTCCGTTACAAAAATCTCCTATCAACAAAAGGGGATTTGATATGATATTGTCCAGTAAACCTGGGGCAGTCCAATCAAGATTTCAACAAATCTTTTAAAGTTAACCTGGGGCAGTCCAATCAAGATTTCAACAAATCTTTCAAAGTTAAACTGGGGCAGTCCAGTCAAGATTTCAACAAATATTTCAAAGTTCAGTTAACCTGGGGCAGTCCAGTCAAGATTTCAACAAATCTTTCAAAGTTCAGTGAACCTGGGGCAGTCCAGTCAAGATTTCAAGAAATCTCTCAATTGCAGGATAACCTGGGGCAAGTCTCCCTCACCATCACTTGGGCATTTAAACGTCAATCTCAACAAAGGGTTACGTGCAGTCCAAGTTTCATGGCAATACCACAAACATCTGATACTAGGGGCAGTGACGAATCTCTCCGAAATCTTTCTGAAAAGAAATTCAAGCGTCCTCGAGAAGTTCATCACCTCTCTAGCAGACCAGCAGTCATGGGTTTATTTCCCCAACACTTGTCAAGGACTTATTCTCCAAAACAAATTACATTTCAAATTGATCGGTCGTTAAAAATTTCCTTCATCACCTGCTGGAAGTTACGGTCGTCATCAAAAATTCCTTCATCACCTGTTGGAATTCACGGTCGTTAAAAATTTCCTTCATCACATGCTGGAAGTTACGATCGTCATCAAAATTTCCTTCTGCTGGAAGTTACGATCGTCATCAAAAATTCCTTTATCACCTGTTGGAATTCACGGTCATCAAAAATTCCTTCATCACCTGTTGGAATTCACGGTCGTTAAAAATTTCCTTCATCACCTGCTAGAAGTTACGGTCGTCATCAAAAATTCCTTCATCACCTGCTGGAAGTTACGATCGTCATCAAAATTTCCTTCATCACCTGCTGGAAGTTACGATCGTCATCAAAAGTTCCTTCATCACCTGTTGGAATTCACGGTCGTTAAAAATTTCCTTCATCACCTGCTGGAAGTTACGGTCGTCATCAAAGCTTCCTTCATCACCTGTTGGAAATTACAACCACCAACAGAATAACAGACAACTGAAGCTCTTAAAAATCTGTTTCTCTCAAGAATGAAGATTCTCATCCTTGAAACCTTAAGAGATTGGTATACTCCCAACCTCCCGACCCTTAACAGAATGAAGATTCTCATTCTTAAAACCTCAAGAGATTGGCATACACCCAATCTTATGACCCAAGACGTGAATGAAGATTCTCATTTTGGTATCCCCAGTAGATTGGCATACACCCAACCTCCAGATATTCTCGACAGAATGAAGATTCTCATTTCTCAAAGTGACAGGAATAAGCTTTTTCCGGAATCCTGAGTTTTACTCTCCAACCGGATAGCTACTTTTCAACAGTATGGCTATTCCCCACAGAATTCTTATTCCCCAAGCAGAATGAAGACTCTCATTCTCAATTCTTCACAGAGTTTTCAGATATTCCCCGGTGAAGATCTCCTCAAAACAGGAATCCCCAGTAGATTGGCATACAACCCAAACTCCTGATTTCCCCGACAGTAGTCCTAGGACTTCTCATTTTCAACAATCAAAGGATTTTCAATAGTGGCAGTCAAGGGCTTATTTTCCCCGACAGCGGTCAAAGATTTTATTATTTCCGGCTATCCAGGATTTATCTTCCTCAGCAGGACGCCTAATCAGCTTACATGCGCATTCATTACATTCATATAACACACACATTGCATCATACATCATGACTTTGTGTTTCAGCTAATACTTTTACCCTTCACAGGATAAGTTTAGCAAGTTTCGAGCTTCAAAGATTTCTGAAAACAGTTTACAGATGCTTCCCAACATGGATGTCAACCTTTTGCTTATTCAGATCCCCAACTCAGAGACGGTCCAAACATGGATACTTTTCTGATACTCACCCACTCATCTACAACAAACAGTCTTGGATGGCATCTTTAAGCCCATTCCCTCAACTATGCTTTGACGAGTGCAAATTTTTGGGCACTCTATTGTCCAATCATCTTTTACCTTCGAGTCGCGAAAGGTAAACTCGCCAATCTAACTCTTCAGGTTCAAGAAGATTGAACAGGGGCAACTGTTGTACCCCAAAATTTGCCCTCCCTTTTTCACAAGAAATCACAACTTCAGGATTTTCCCTGACTTTTCAAGATTGGCTCAGGAATTGATCAAACAGACTTTTCTTTAACGACAAATCTGAAATTAGGGTTTTCGCTCATATTTCTCAGAAGAAGTTGAATCCACAATAATTCAATTGGCTGTTACATTATTTTTACGCTTGTTCCATATTACGGGTTGCTTCTCAAAACCTAAATATCTGGGATAGGAGTTGAGGCTTTGTTTGAAACTTTGAGGCATTGGTTTGATCAGGGAAGTGAGAAGTGTATGGAATGTTTGTTTGTTTAACTGTACAAAGCGTATGATTAATTGGAGTGCCAGGCGTATTGTGGTTAATGCAAGGTTGCGAGACTGCAAAGTTTGTTGATTATTTATTTTATCTGAGTTAAAATTATTGGGATGCATTTCCAGTTGTTTTAATTTAAGAGATTTAAATAATTAAATAGACAGTGCAAAGGAAAGAAGGAAATATTTGACAGTAAAGAATTCTTATTTGACAAAGACTTTTTATTTATTTCAAATATTGTTACAAATGTTATTCGAATATTGTAAATTTATTTACAGTGTTTACAATAATATTTATTACAATAAATGAAAAGAAAATAAATCTAAAGCCTAAGTCTCTTGAAATCTTCTATCTTCTACTGCTTCTTCCATTATCCAACTGGTATTTACCTGCAAAGACAGAAAAAGAAATCAGTGCAGTTAAACTGAAAAAACATTTTCAAGCAGATAAATATAAAGTCATCATTAAAGCTTGTTGGCCGGAATCAGATTGTTTTTGGTTTCATCATGTTTTACCTGTCCTCTTTGCAAATCACAAGAAGATTTCTCTTCTTGGTTCACAAAGAGGAAAGTAAAATAATTTGCAAGCATACAATTAAATGCAAAGATACAAGGCAGCAAGGCAAAGCAAACTGAACAACAAACTGCATTAGTCAACCAAAAGCAAACTAAGTTGCAAAAATGTCAAACCAAGTACACAAAGCTGTCAAAGCAAAAAAACTGTGCACAAGTTGTCAAAAAGAAAAAAAGCATACAATGCAGAAAATCTGGAAGCAAGTATAATGCAGAGATAAACCAAGATACAAGCAAGAAGGCTTGTCAAACTTCTCATCACATTCTGGCCAACAAAGCTTTTCAGAAAAAAGAATATATTAAGCAAAATGTGCTTTTATGGAGAGAGAAAGAGAGTGAAGTGGTTTTTGCAGTTTTGGCAGGCTGTAAAAGGCAGTGAGAAAGAAAATAAATATAACAATATAGCAGTCCAGCAAAGGGGTGAAGAGGGAGCCAAAAAAACTGCAACTCAATTCAAACTGCAGTCACAAGAACTGCAAGTTATAAAACCTACAAAACTGCTTGTAAACAAGAGGACAACAAGTTACCAAGCCTGCTTCCAACAAACAAACTGCATAAGCCTGCTTCCAACAAACACAACAACAAAACCTGCTAAAACTTTACCAAAAAAACCTGCTCCCAACCAAAGAAACTTCCCAACTGTAACAATAACAAGCAAGCCTGAAGCCTGCCTTCCCAAAACTCTCAAAACCAAAACACCAAGCCTGCCTCCAAAATCAAAAACACAAGTTACAAACTTGAAAACCTGTTTTAAAAACATCCAAGCCTGCCTAAACTTACTAAAGACCTGTACTCTCAACAGAATAAAAACTGCATAAGCCTGCATAACTACAAACACAACAGCAAGCCTGCCTAAAACTTACCAAAAAACTTGCAAGCCTACTCAAACTCAGAAAGCAAGCTAATAAAAAAACCTGCCTTCCCAAACACTCAATTACAAACCTGTAGAACTGCATAGCCTACCAAAAGCAAAACTGCAACTCAAGGCCAAAAACTGCCTAAGCTACTAACACAGTTCAGTCTCATCATCATCAACGAATCGTCAAGCCAACAAAAAAAAACATATCAAAGGCTAAGGTTTCAGAACACATATATTCATCATCAAATCAACAGGGCCCAGAAAGAGGAAAAATATAGAAGTAAAACAAAAGGTTTCAGAATATATCATCATCATCAACGAAAGTCCAAAACAAAGCAAGCGATTCAGAAACAAGAATTCATCATCATCAAAGATATTCAGCAAAGAGAAAGAGGAAGAATCTTGGAAGCAAAAACAACATAGGGTTCTCAGAGCAGTCTCATCATCAAACGATTCAAAGAGAAGCCAAAATATACATAAATACCAGAAAGCAACGCTCTTGTCATCATCCTCCCTCCGCCTTGGCCACCTGAGAGCGCCACCAGTCCAAGCCCTCTCCTTCCATCGTCTTACATAAGCAAAACGCAAAAGGTATAGTCTTTTCCTCTCAAACTATCACTGTATCTCACACACCAAAATATCAAAGGTTAAAACATTGTAAAACGATAACATGCAAGAATCAAACCTAAATTGTAAAGAAAACGCGTACCCTTTCGAACCACTGCCTCGTACCGTCGTGGAGAGGAGATGGGTGGAGGTAGCGCTCTGGCGACTGGAAGGTTGAAGGAGTAATCAGAAGTTCATGGCTGAGAATGAGAAGAGAGACGAAGAAGACGAGAGAAGGAGAGGTGCCGTTAACAAATTGCCAAACCTTAATTTCTGAACCTACAGAATGCAAACCCTAAAGATTGTTGTACAACATCTCCATTGGGCCTTCGCCCAACAAAGCACAAAGCCCATAATATTTCTGGCGCATACCCCCTCCCCTGAATTTTGTTCCTTTTATTTTGGGCCCAAACCCATTTAAAGCTTAATTTCAAAAATCTTTTCATTAACTTAATAAAATTTTGCTACCTAACCTTAATTAGTTTTTTTTAGTTAATAACACTAATTAAATTTTGTTCATTTTCTTTTTAGAGATAATTATCTCTTTATTAATCTTGATTAATATCATTAAAACACAAAGAAAAATATAGTTTAGTTTAATTTAATTAATCTTGTTTTCATTTAATAAAACAAAAAATACACAAATAATAAAACTTCAACTTAAATAATTTTTCTTTTCTTTAACTCTTTGTTTATATAATTAACAAAAAAATGTAATAAATAATAATTATACTTAATCTTTCCTAGGTTAATATTTTATTTCATCATTTATAAATAAATATACACATCTCATATCTCTTTGATTTTTATTATCTTATACCTTGTTATATTTTTACATTGAGAATGCGACAATTCGATTTGGTTGTAACATAATACTTGGACATTATTATTCTGATAAGACTCATCCCCATTTGTAAACATTTGTACCCCTATCCCCGGATAATGTTTTGTAATAATTTAGACTTTAAATTCTCGCAATTTATCGCTTTCGATATACTGTATAGTAATTAGGGTTTGCATGCGAAGATTCAAAATCAATCGCTAGATGACCTAATACAAGATAAATGCATGGAAATCAATACACAATTCACACTTGCACCTCTAGGGTAACCTCGCTTGTTGCCTCGGAAAATACGATCATGTCCCTCGAGTATGAGACACTCTAGCAAATGCCCATTCGATAAACAAAGATCGTAGTCCCTCGATGACCCTCGATGTTGCCTTCGATAAAACGATCTCGTCCCTTACAAAATTGCTAGAGCGTCTCACAAGTTGCCTTCAATGATTGTATACGATGACCCGCGCCTGTCCCGTTTAACATCCTAACGCAAGGTTGTTCATCAAATACAATGGTGAAACAACACTGTTAAAAAGGGTTAAAAACATAAGAAAGATCTTTGAGTAAAATAGGGTAGACAACTCTTAGTTACTTGATCAAAAATCTTGAAAAACATCCTTGCCATTTTTCAAACAAACTTCACAACACAACTTCAAAAAACAAATTTCAAAACATTGAACTATCTTTTCATAAAGACACACACCTTTGTATATATTCAAACAAGAATCATTACAAAGGTTTCCTAGACAAGGCATCTTTTTCAAAACATTTTTAAAACCACACACACAAAGCACCATTTCAAACAATTGAAAAGCAAAGGCAAGTGATCTAAAACAAGTAACTAAGAGCCCATGGATAACCATGGATGAAAAGGGTGCTAGCACCTTCCCTTTTCATAATCTACCCCCCGAACCCAAGAAAACATCTCAAAGGTCTTTCCTGTGCTTTTTGACCTTTCCTTAGGATAAAATAAAAAGTCGGTGGCGACTCTTGCTAAACCGAACAAGTGCAAAAACAAACGCAAAATCCCAAGTCAGTTCTCCCACCGTATCACACCCATGCAAGCCTTAAACTTAAGGGCTTCTGTGTGACTTGTTTGCCTTTACCATGTTTGTTATTTGCTATACCTGCTGTTTGTTTTACCATGATATCATGCATCATAACATAGCATGCATACTGCATTACACTAACCATTTCAAAGACCGAGGGGATTTATCTTTGTTCTGTTTTGCAGATTATGGCTTCCATGCGCAGAAACACCATCCGAGTTAACTTTGTGCAAATACCTGCTCAACTCAAATATTTAGCCTCGAGAGTTTCTGATACTTCTTCATTCATTAGAAGACATGGTCAGCTTCTTAGCTAGGTTACCTCAAAGTTTGATAAGCAGATGATGAGTGTGCTTTTCCAGTTCTTCGATCCGGTGAATCATTGCTTCACTTTCCCGAATTATCAGCTAGTTCCCACTATGGAGGAGTTTTCTCACTTATTGGATATATCCATCCTCGAGCAGATGCCCTTCACAGGTTTGGAAGAGACTCCTAGGCCAGAGGACATTGCTTCAGCTTTTTACATTTGAAAAGGGCTGATGTAGTATCCAACTGGGAGACACGAAGCGGGGTTGAAGGTTTCTTAGCTAAGTTTCTGATAGATCAAGTTCAACTGTTCTGGGATAATTTGGACTTTCAAGCTTTTGAAGACATCTTGGCTCTCCTTATCTACGGCTTGGTTCTCTTCGTGAATCCAAATTCCTTCATAGATGTGAATGCGATTAAGATCTTCCTGTCTCGCAATCCTGTGCCTACTCTTCTGGGTGATATCTTGCATGCCCTCTACACTCGTACCGTGCGTAGAAGAGGGAGCCTCATGTGTTGCATGCCTTTGCTGGCGAGGTGGTTTATTTCGCACCTCCCCAAGTCCGTGTTGAAGAATGAGGAAGGTTTAGGGTGGTCTTACAGGATAATGTCCCTTGCCCATACAGACATTCTTTGGAGTTCTAAGGCTATGGAAAAAGTTCTTGTCATTGATCGATGCGAGGGATACCCTAATGTCCCGTTGCTTGGAATCAGAGGGGGAATAACCTACAGTCCTTGCTTGGCTTTACGACAGTTTGGTCGCGCTTGGAGAGATGGTCCTCATGAGCTACTTCTTACAAATATTGTCTTTGACTATAAGGGGGACGTTGACGAGCATCGCCGAAGGTTTATACGAGCCTGGGGCATGGTGAACAAGTATGACCCTCAAGAGCTAGGACCAAAGACTTCTCTCCCTATGCAACCTTATCTCCAGTGGGTCCGAGCTCGAGCCCAGAAGCTTGGGATGCCTTATGAAGCTGTGTTGCCAGTGATTGTGGAGCCTACCAACGAAGAAGGTGTTCCTTATATGGTCCTTTATCCCTACATGCCTACTGATCTTGGGGCATTGAAGAGATCCTGGATTCAGCTGAAAGAGGAAAGGGATACCTACAGAGAGAAGTATCATGAGCAAGAAAGGAAGATCTTGAAGCTCACGAGGCAACTTGAGAATGAAAGGACGATCAATGACTACATCAGCACAAAGGGGAAGCGACCATGGGATTTCTGATTTTTGCTTTTTCGTTTAGATTTGTTTTCAGGTTATTTCTTTTGTAATGCCTTGAAGGCATTGTTAAACATTTTTACAAGTTTAATCTAATAAAGTTTGTTTATTTTTTGTTTTACAAATTTAAATCTCCCAAAGTCTTTGAAATCATTCCATACGCATCCCATTATCATGCACATCATTACAGGTACCATTACAGGTTTCTCATCTTCTTCGCTGTTTATTTCAGCACGAAATGTCTTCTGAAATACCTACCAATCAAGCCATCAAAGCTCTTCAGGCACTAAATGCCCATTTCCAAGAGATATTCTTGAACTTGGCTAAATGGCAAGAGGATTTGAAGACTCTCATCCTGAAGGAGAAGAAGAAGAAGAAGAAGAAGAAGGTGGTTCTTCTGAATATGGGTCACAAATTTGGGAATAGGTTGCGACAGGAAGCTGATATATCTCTTTCATCCAAAGGAGGAGAGAATCAAGAAGAAGAAAAGGGTCATAGTCCTGTAGTCTCTGATAATGACATTGATTTCGATGAGGAACAATATCCTCCTATTGAGGATAGGTACAAGCAGTTAGAATATCATTTGAGTGCTATGGAGATTCAGAAGATCCCTGGTTTGGACTTCGGAGATTTGGGACTGGCATTGGGAGTGGTGATCCCTCACAAGTTTAAAGCTCCGGTTTTTTCTAAGTACGATGGAGTATCCTGTCCAAAACTCCATCTCCGCTTGTACGTCAGAAAAATCCAACCTTACACTACTGATAGAAATTTGTGGGTGCATTTCTTTCAAGATAGTCTTTTAGGGACTCAGCTTGAATGGTTTTATCAATTGGAAGGAGCTAATGTCTGAAACTGGGAAGACCTTGTTGATGCTTTCTACAGGCAGTAACAGTATAACGCCAACCTTGCCCTCACGCGTACTCAACTTCAGGGTATGTCTATGGGTGCAAGTGAAGGTTTTAAGGACTATGCTCAGAAGTGGAGAGATCTGGCTGGAAGAGTCCAACCCCCTTTGTCTGATAGAGAGTTGGTTGATATGTTTCTAGGGACGTTGTCTGGTCCATTTTTCAATCATCTGATCGACAGTTCGTCATCTGGTTTTACTGAATTAATTTTGACTGGGGAGAGAGTAGAAGCTGGTATCCGAAGCGGTAAGATACTGAAAAGTGTTTCATCAAGTGTAGAAAAGAGGTATTTCACTGGTAAGAAAGAAGCTAGTGCAGTCTACAGCTCGAGGAGCCAAAACAGACCTGAACGCCGTCAAGCAGTGAATGTGGTAGTAATATCAAGACCCACCGTTGCCCCACAATGCAACAATCAGCAAAGAATGGAGAGACCGCAGAGAGAGTACACTCGGCTTGATATGACCTTATCTCAAATTCTACCATAATTGTTGAAGACAAACCTGGTAACTCTGAGGGAAGCCCCGAAGAATCCCAGCACCACATCTCCGTTGTATAATCCGAACGCCCGCTGTGCCTATCACTCTGATAGCCTAGGTCATGATACAAACAACTGTTGGGCCTTGAAGAATAAAGTGCAAGATTTGATTGAAGCTAAAGAGATTGAGTTTGACGCTCCGGAGAAACCCAACGTCATAACTGCTCATATGCCCAAGCATGGTCATGGAGTAAATGTTGTGGAAGATGATTTATTTGTGACCTACGTGGAAGAAATTTCTACCCCTTTGATGACAGTTAAGAAGAATCTATTGTTTGCCGGTTTATTTCCGGGTTGTGGCGAAGGTTGCCACGTGTGTTCAATTTTGCCTACTGGTTGCCACTTATTGAAATCAGATGTTCAACGCCTGATGGATAATAGAGAGATCCTGTTCGAGAAGACTATGATTCCATTAGTTCCAATTGAAGATGTTGCCATCATAACCATTTCCGCCAATCCTTCCAAGGCTTCCTCGAGAAAGCCTGTTAGGATTACACCCGTTCCAAGAATCGCTTTGTTAATCATTACTATCCCTGGTCCTATCCCATACACTTCGGATAAGGCTGTCCCTTGGCACTATGGGGCCAATGTGTATTACCATGGAGTTAAGCAAGACTTAAAGATTGAAGAAGCTGATGTTGATATAAGCAATATTGTTGGGGCTAACAAGGTCACAAGAAGTGGAAGACTCTTTTCTCCCAAGATTTCCCCTCAAACTGTCCACAAACCTGTTGTCATTCCATCTGCTAGTACAGCAGCTACTGTCCCAGTTCCTATCCCAGTTATCACCCCTATCGCCGAGCCATCTGGCGCTCGGGGAAAAGAAATCACAGGTGAGCCTGCCCGGAAGGAGGCGCCTGAGAAGATCATTATAGAAACCTCTAAGCAGGAGATAGAGGAAATTCTAAAGATTATCAAGAAGAGTGACTACAACATAGTCGAGCAGCTGGGGCAGACCTCATCAAAAATTTCCATGTTGTCCTTGTTATTATGTTCGGAAGCCCATGCAAAGGCTTTAATTACTTTCCTCAAAACTGCGCATGTGCCGCAGGAAACTTTTGCTGATCAATTCAAAGACAGTGTAGCAAGTTTGACTGCCGACAACGAGTTGGGTTTCTCAGACGTAGATCTGACTGCTAAAGGAAGAAATCACAATGATGCTCTGCACGTCTCGATCGAGTGCAGGGGCACTACTCTGGTCCATGTACTGGTGGATATTGGGTCCTCATTAAATGTTTTGCCAAAGAAAGCATTAGACCGTCTGAACTGTGAAGGTTTGGTTCTGAAGCCGAGTAATATTGTGGTCAGGGCTTTCGACGGTTCAAAAAGGATGGTGCACGGGGAGGTGGACGTCCCTGTTAAAGTTGGATCTCAGACTTTCGCATCTACTTTCTACGTGATGAACATCCTACCATCTTATTCCTGCTTGCTGGGTCGCCCTTGGATTCATAAGGCTGGGGCAGTGACTTTTACGCTCCATCAGATATTGAAATATCCAGTAAAAGGGAAGATTGTTACGGTACAAGGTGAAGAGGAGTACATGGTGAGTCATCTTAATTCCTTTCGCTATATGGAGATGGATAGAGAGTTCATCGAAACCTCGTGTCAGAACTTTGAAGAGGTCCCCCAGACTCTGGCGTCGACTGAAGTTGCTGCTGACAAACCTCCGATGAAGATGGCTACCCTCAAGGATGCCAGGGCTGTAATTGAAAAAGGTGGGTGTGCAAATTGGGGTCAGCTCCCTGACTTTGCACACAAAACTGACAAGTTTGGTTTGGGCTTTACTACAGAGGCTCAAAGGGCTGTTCAGCGCACGCGGATTGGAAGACCTCCTCTGCACATCAGTAATCAGGGAGTAAATGCAATTGAAGATGATAAAGAAGAGTCAGAGTTCGACAGCTAGATTTACCCGACTACCAACGGTGGCTTGAACAACTGGACAACGAAAGACTTCGTGCTCGTTACTTTTATTACACAGTAATTGACTTTTGTTTCGAGATTTGTAACAGACAGTTTAAAACTTTACGGCCCGGTGCCTTGTCTGAGGCACCTTGGCTTTGATTGTGAGGGCTTATTATTTGTCATTTCCATATATCATTGTGATCGGTGGATTTAGAACTGACTGTTTAACGCTGGTTCACGAAATGTCGCGGAAGCAAGAGTCGCCACCGTCTTTTATTTTCTCCAACATGGACAGGACAAAAGCACAGCAAAATTCCTTATGAGATTGTCTCTCGGTTCGGGAGGTAGATTTATAGAAAGGGAAGGTGTTAGCACCCTTTCTATACATGGTTATCCATGGGCTCTTAGATACTTGCTCTTATGTTTTCAAAGTGTTTGCTTTTCAAAATGTGAGTGGGTTTGAAAAAGTTCCGTTTAAAGATTCTGAATAACTCTTGTATCTGTCCTCAAGAGTGTTTGAAAAATTGTTTTGAAAGCTTTTTGAAAGTGTCGGTGTGAAAAGATGTTTTGATTTGTTTTTGAATAGAGCAAGTATCCATGAGTCATCTACCTACCCTAAGGAATTAGGCTGTGTAAATGTCCTTAAGGTAGTGCCATCCCACCATTGAGAGGTAGGTAGCACCACCGTTGGAGGTTTTCGGGTCAATTCGAGTGTAGGGACAGTGTGGCCACCGAAGCAACAATTATGACACCTTAGAAGCTACCCTTATGTCCTTGATCCTTTTTTAATCCGAGGCAACCGTTTCGAGGCAACTGTTTCGAGGCAACTGTTTCGAGGCAACTTGTTTCGAGGCAACTGGATCATGGACATAAGGACTTACTAAAACGTCCTATACTTGACGACCACGTTTCGAAGGCAACAGGTGAGGCGTACCCTAAGAGTGGTGTGTGAATTTGTGTGTTGTTTTCGTTTTAAGTTTATCTTTGATCATGGCATTGTGAGCTACGCTTGTTTTTAATTAACCATACATTCTTTCATGCAATTTAGAATTTAAGGGTGCGGAGAATTAAAAGACGGAAAGATAAAAGCTACGCTATTACAAGGCGCGGGTCTATACATCGCCAAATTACAAAGACCCGTTTGATAAAAATGCAGAAAGTAAATAAATACCTAATTACTATTACATCCTTGAGCAGTTACATAATATTCAAAAGAAAATAATGCGCGAAAAAGAATAAAAATTGAACGTCCGAGGGTTTTGACCCTTTTGAAATTAAAGTCTATTTAATTATTTAATTAAAGAAAAGAAAATGTTTTTATGTTTTTGGTATTTATGAAATAAAGAAAATTAAAATTAAAAGGAAACCCTAATTCTAAGTCTATTTTAATTATTAAGAAAATACTAAAGTTAACCTAATTTACTAGTTAATTAGTTTACATGTTTATTTACAAAAATAAATAGTAATTAACAATAATAATAAATAATGAGGAAAATAGTTTAATTAAGAAAAAAGATGAAAATGTCAAAAAAACCTAATTCTAGATATTTTTTATTTATTAAGAAAAGATTAAAGTTTAAAACCTAAATTAAACTAAATTAATTGTTAGAGTTTATTTACAAAAATATTTTAATGGTGAAATTAAATATAATTAAACATATTTGTATTTTTGATTTTTTTCTTTTTTTATTATGAAAAGAAAATTATTTTAGGTGATTTAAATAAAAATAACTAAAGCAAATGAAAGAATTAAAAAGAAAAGAAAATTAATTTAAATATACAAACAGAGGGGGGTGTCTGGCCCATGTGGAGGTTTTTTGAAGTAATTTTGGCCCATTAACAAAGCCTTGGTTTGACCTTCCATGCTTGTGTACACGTTGGTTGACTGGACCATATGATGGTCTTCATCTTCTGACTCTTGGATAGAAGCTCATGGCCATGTGGCAAGCTTGGACGTGAGGCTGCATGATGGACCCTAGGGCGTGCACTGCATGGGAATGGATTAGAAAAAATAATAACAATTGTATGGGGGACCTGGGAATCGAACCCAGGTCCCAGCACTTACCAAGCGTGTCCCTTGCTAATGGAGCTGTTGTGCGCGTTTGTATATACAATGGGAAACAAATATTATATAATAAATAACAACGTTAGTAATGTAAAACAAAAAAAACACGCTGAAATTCAAATGTTCCAGTTACAATATGCCACGCATGCTTCGTCTTCGTCTTTCCTGCAAATTATAAAACAAGTAGCGGGGGTTTTAAACCCCCACTAAGTGGAACCTGTGAAAATAGCGTTTACACCCATGGGTTAAATAAATTGAGCGCGAGTAGTTCAATCAATTCGTCTCGTTGCCACGAATTTGTCCATATATGTTTGATGGCCCAATTTTACAGTATATGGAAAGCCCTATTTTGAAGCTTCTGAAGCCCTAGGTTTCATCAATGGCAGATTTCGATTCAAGCGTTTTTAGAACAATTAAACTATGCCAAACGCTTCAGGAAGATGTCAGTAATGCAAATAAATGAATAAAACATATGAATGATGCATAGAAATTGAAAGTCGATTATGGAATATTTGTGAAGAAACGTGACTCAGTTCTACCGATTCTTGGAGTATGGGGACTTGTTCTTGATTGCAATCGACTCCTGGAAGGTTCAGCAACGTGTTAGAATGCTTTTTATGCTTTGAAACGTGCTCCAACTATGAAATTAGTTTCAAGCTTTTTGTTGAAATTTTGCAATTTGGTTATGGAGCATGAGCAGTTTTTTCGTGTATTGTGGAATAGGGTTTCTTTGTGCATATGTATGTGAAGCATTCTAGGTCAAAAACAAGCCCAAAAAGTCCATGAATTGATGACTTGAATCTTTGATTGCCAATCATATTTTTTTTAATCTTTTTCCATGGAAACTTTGCCAATTATGGAAGATCTTGTCCTTTTTTGGATGTGAAACGACCTAGCCAGCTTGCCCTAGTATGATCTGCTGCACAAAAAGATTTGAAAAAGCATTATTTGATATTTTCTCATAATTAAATCTAATTAAATGAATTAATAAGAATAAAAATTCAATTAATTAATTAAAAATAAGAAAATAAATCCCTTTGAGCTCAATGGGTCGTGCATATGCTTTGGGTAATGATTCAAGGAAGAATTTGAGGCCCATTAGCAATTTTGAAGTGTTTTAGGCAAAGTTGACTTTTGAAAGTTCCCAAAAATTTCCCAACTTCTCCAATGCATATCTTGCTCAATTTTGAGGCTATGATCATGTTCTTGGACATTTTGGAAAGGTCTTGAAGTCCTCTAACCAATGCCTTTGGTCCCGTGTCATTTTGATTTACCAATCTCAAGTTATGGTCTTTGACTTAAAGTGCCTTTTTGTTGACTTTTGAAAATGACCTATAATGTTGAAATTGATAACTTTTTGTTAGAGCATTTCTTGGACTTGAAGTGTGAAGATGAGTTGTAGGAAATGTCATTCTCTTCAAAATGAGCATTAGATGGAATTTTTCTGATAAACCATGAAGAAGTTATGCCTTGGTCAATTTGCAGTTGACTTTTCAACTGTCCAAAAATAGAAACTTTTGCATCTTGAGACTTTTTGAGCCATGCTTGTGGAATCATGATCAAGAATTGATCAAATGATGATTGTGGCTTCACAATAAGATGTTTACCAAAATTTTTGACTTTTGACTGTCAAATGACCATTTTGCCCCTGCAGTTGACTGTGGACCAATTAGGGTTTTTGACTGTGCAATTTGATGCTGTGAGTCTTGAAACTTGGCATATAGATGCTTGATAATGTATATGGGCATATGGGACTTGATTGGACCCCTTGTAAACCTCAATTTCTTTGCAAGAACCAAAACCCTAATTTTGACTGTGTTAGGAGGCAATTGGATTGGGCAACCCTTGAGGGATTTTGAAGCTTGATCTTGGCAAATCTTGAAGAATATGGGAGGGAAAATTTTGGGGTACAACAGTTGCCCCTGTTCAATCTTCTTAGACCTGAGGATGTAGATTGGCTGGCGTGCCTTTCGTGATCCGAAGGTGGAAGATGATTGAACACTAAAGTGCCCAGAAATTTGCGCTCACATGTTAGCAGTGTGATGGCGGGAACGGGCTTACAGATGTCATTTGGAAACTGATGGATGGGAGGATGGGCTTATAGATGCCATCTGGAAGTGTGACAGAACCTTGTCGGGAATGGGCTTATAGATGCCATTTGGAGACTGTCGGTATGTGGATGGGCTTATAGATGCCATCTAGGTGTCGATCGCGTAAGAGATTCCTTAGCGAGGACTTGCGTACCTGAGAAAGAAAGATAATTACCTGGCCTGTTACAGGGGTTGATCTTCAAACTCTTTATGTAGATGTGCCCTGGCTGGATACAGGTATCGAATCCGAAAAATAGCTGTCAACAGATACACCCTGGCAGGATACAGGAATCAGATCTTCAAACTCTTCAGACGTGCCCTGGCAGGATACAGGAATCGAGTCTGGAATTAGTCGTCAACAGATACACCCTGGCAAGATACAGGAATCGGATCTTCGAACTCTTCAGACGTGCCCTGGCAAGATACATGAATCGAGTCTGGAATTAGTCGTCAACAGATACACCCTGGCAAGATACAGGAATCGGATCCTCAAACTCTTCAGACGTGCCCTGGCAGGATACAGGAATCGAGTCTGGAATTAGTCGTCAACAGATACACCCTGGCAAGATACAGGAATCGGATCTTCGAACTCTTCAGACGTGCCCTGGCAGGATACAGGAATCGAGTCTGGAATATAGTCGTCAACAGATACACCCTGGCAAGATACAGGAATCGGATCTTCGAACTCTTCAGACGTGCCCTGGCAGGATACAGGAATCGAGTCTGGAATATAGTCGTCAACAGATACACCCTGGCAAGATACAGGAATTGGATCTTCGAACTCTTCAGACGTGCCCTAGCAAGATACAGGAATCGAGTCTGGAATTAGTCGTCAACAGATACACCCTGGCAAGATACAGGAATCGGATCTTCAAACTCTTCAGACATGCCCTGGCAAGATACAGGAATCGAGTCTGGAATTAGTCGTCAACAGATACACCCTGGAAAGATACAGGAATCGGATCTTCAAACTCTTCAGATGTGCCCTGGCAGGATACAGGAATCGAGTCTGGATTTAGTCGTCAACAGATACACCCTGGCAAGATACAGGAATCAGATCTTCGAACTCTTCAGACGTGCCCTGGCAGGATACAGGAATCGAGTCTGGAATATAGTCGTCAACAGATACACCCTGACAGGATACAGGAATCGGATCTTCGAACTCTTCAGACGTGCCCTGGCAGGATACATGAATCGAGTCTGGAATTAGTCGTCAACAGATACACCCTGGCAAGATACAGGAATCGGATCTGGAATCACGACAGTTGATAATAATTATCTTTGTATTGACTTTTGTCCTGAAAAGACAAAACGTTAGTTGTATGTGATGTCATGATGTATGACATGCGTGATGTTCTCGAGAATAAATGAGATTGTATGTTTATGATGCGTATGTGCATGCTATAATGTATGAAGATGCGATGTTTATGAATGTATGTTTTTGTCTAGGAAAGTAAATCCTTGACGAATGCCGGGAAATCAAATCCTGAGCTGATGTTGAAGAGTAGAACTTTTGTTTCCGCTGGGGGTGATGAGTGCAAGAATAAGCCGGTAGGAGAAGATGACTCCGTTGGGGAATAAACTTGGCGAAGAGATTACTCTGCGGGGAATTCTCTATGGGGAAAGAGAGGCACTTTGCTGCGGTTGATGATAACTCCGCTGGGGATACCATTGATAGGTTTTGTTGGGAAATTTGATGAACTCCGCTGGGGATAGGAAGACTTCGTCGAGGATGATCTTTTCGTGGCAACTTAGCTGAGGATAACCCAGTTATATCCTAGTGGGGAAATAACCTTTGAATAAAAAATCGGGGGAGCGCTCGTGCTCTGCAGGGGATAAGCTTCCAGAATCTACTGGGGATAAGCTTCAAGACCTGCTGGGGATATGGATTCCACTCTCCTGGGGAAATTTTTCAGATTGGACTGGGGAAATGGCTCCACTGGATGTCCGATATACCGCCGGGGAACAATCTTATATTAAGACTGTCGGGGATGCTTGTTAGGAATATTTGTATACTCCGCTGGGGAATATTGAGATTTACTGGGGATAACCAACTTCTTTGAGGCTGACTGTAGGCAACTCTGCTCGGGGAGAACGTTACTGATTTGCTAGGGATATTGTGCCTTTTCAGGGCGGACGGGAGACAACTGCTTGGGAGAGAATTGTTGAATCTTGGCTCACTCTCTGGGGAATTAAGATATCTTGGTTGCATTCTTCAGCCGAACTTACCTTGGTACCTTGGTGGACAGAGCAATTAAATCGCTTTAGACAACTCATTATTGCCCCTATTTCTGATGTCACCTGTAATTAATCCTTTGTTTCGTATTCAAATATTTATGAGTTAGCAATTAGTGTCAAATGCATATATCACAATTGAACATTGGACGTTCTTCGCAAAACAAAACAGGAAAAGGAAAAACAATTGGCAATTGGTCTGAAAAGTGAATTTGTATTGATTTTTGAATTTTCCTGTAAATAGGCGTTTATGTACAAGAGGCTGACGTCCTAGTAAGAGAACACCGCCGAACAACAGAGTTTTTTACAATTTTGTGAAAAAGGGAAAACAAAACAGCTATGTGAAAAGAATAATCCCACTGGGTTCTGTTGTACCCCAAATTTTGACCTAAGATACCATCTCCCATCTGCATCATTACATTGCAAGCGTTTTGATCTTTTGATTTTTAAAAATTCATAACTTTTTCAGGTCGAGAGCTGTTTATTTTTTGAACGCTAAATTTATTAACTAATCAAGACTTAAATGATGTTTATTAATTATTTATCATCTTAAATTTAAATAATTGGAATTTATTTTCAGTTATTATATAATTCAAAGATCTATAAATAATAAAATAAATATTTGAAAAGAGGCATATTAATCGTTCAGACAATGTTTATTTATTATTTATTATCTTAAATTTAAATAATTGGAATTTATTTTCAGTTATTACATAATTTAAAGATTTATGAATAATATAATAAATATTTGAAAAGAAGTTCATTAATTGGTCAATAATGATTATTTAATTATTTATCATTCTAAGTTAAATAATTGAAATTCTATTTTTAATTATTATAATTTAGAAAATTATGAATAACGAATTAAATAATTGAAATTATTAATTGATCAATGATATTTATTTATTCGTTTATTATTCTGAATTTAAGTGATTGAAATTGATTTTCAATTATTATACAATTTAAAGAATTATAAACGATAAATAAATAATTGGAAAGAAAAAGAATTGACTGGGAAAGAATAGAATTTTATTTCACTTTATTCTATTTTATTACAATTGTTATTTAAATATTGTATTATTTACAAAAATATTTATAATAACAAATTACATAAAAGATTAAAGTAAAATAGAACTATTTTTCTAAGATTCTAATTCTAATCTTCTATCCAATACTTTTGTCTGCTCATTTAATTTTACCTGCAAAAACAGTTAAAAGAAAAGTCAGAATTGAATAAATAATTAAAAGCAGAAAATTATTTATTAGTGTTCATCATTAAAAGCAAACGGCTGGAATCAGTTTACCCTTTTTTGCAAATCACGGGATTTCTCCCGGTTCACAAAAAAGGGAGGAATTTTTATTTTCATAAATGAATGCACAATTTAAAACATGCACAAATTCATTTTATTTTTCAAAACTGCATATGCATAATTTCTTTTGTCAAAAAATGCATATTTTAAAATATACACAGCATACAAAATCCACAACATATGCATAAACAAATGACATGTTCAAATTGCAACGTAAACCATGCAACCATATAAGAAGAAGCCAAAAAACATAGGCTCCATGCTGTACCATATGGTTGACAAAAAGAAATATGCAGTTCAAAACCATTTTGCAAGCATAATATATGTCCCATTTCATCATTTTCCAGCATGTTTGCAATTTCAGAGCAGTAAGTACACATCATTTTTATGCATCAAATGTACCCATGAGAGAGAAGAGAGATAGAAGTATGGTTTTTACAGGTTTTGGTTTAGGCAGAAGTGGATACAAAACAAAGCTACAGCAGTAACTCAGTAGAAAAAAGAAGCATGAAAGAGGAATACAAACAAACCATTGAAGCAGATGTGCAGATTTGCCAAGAGAATATTGTAAAATATTCAAACCCAAGCCTATAACGTAAACAATGCCAAGCAAACTGTATAACATAACACAAATCCCTTCAAAAACAAAAAGAAAAAGAAGCCTGCCTGCGCGTTCAAAAAACAATATAACTTACTGCATAAACCAGTAAGAGCCATTTTTTTCTTCCCAAACCTGCTACCTCCAATATCAACAGCAACCTGTATCAACAAAACACTTACTACATAAAACCAATAGAACCAATTCAAACATGAAACCAGCATGGCCTAATCCTTCAATCTACTGCCAAACCAAAATAAACACCATGGCCTAAAACCAAATGCCATATACCATAGCCTACTGAAAAAACCAGTAAAACACATGGCCCAAAACGATTAACCTGCATAACCATTACCAAAACCTTCAATATACTGTCCAACCAAAAAACCCATTCAAATATCAAACCATATCAGAACCATAAACCTGTCAAGACCATGGCCTAAAAACAAATACCCAAGGCCATAACCAAAACCAGTTCACCCAACCTGTAACCCTCAAGCCCTCAAAAAGCACCATCATTGGGCGAAAGGATAATGAAACAAGCATTCCAAAGGCAACAAGACGGTTGAAGATAAGGATGCATATTCAAGCATACTTAAGCATTCAGGGTCAACTCTAAGCCCTCAGAAAGACATCATCACAGGGCAGTCAAAAGGCAACAAACATTTCAAAGAATATCAAGCATGCTCAGCATACAGTGAACGAGAAGAAGAAAGAAGTGAATATCAAAGGCTCAGTTCATCATCATCACCAGATAAAAGGGTAAAAGACAAAGAATACACAAACCAGGGTCAAGTAGCTAGCAACATCACGCGCGCTCCTCGCCGTCCCAGCCTCCTAGCTCACCTCAACCCCTCCTCCGTCTCCAAAGGTATTCATTCTCTTTTCTTTTCAAAAAAATACCTCAAATCAACATAATAAAACAAACTCAGAATCAATGAACAAGAAAATCACGAACATTGCAAATCGTAACCAAAACCTAAGAATTGAAAGATAATGCATGTACCGTGAATTCGTGACCGTCGCCCTAATGCTCGGACTGGAGGGAAGAGGAGGATGAGATGCCGGTGGCTTGGGCTGTGGAACGCAGAAGCGGACAAGGAGACGATCGGAGAAGAACGCAAGCGAAGAAGACAAGAACGAGCACCGTCGCTGCCAAAACCAAATCCCTAATCCCAATTACCAAATCATGTTTACCCTAAAACAATTGTGAAATAATTGGACTGAACCCCAACGCCTAGGCCCAAACGAGTTGCTTGCACCCTCCCTTTCCTGCCTTTTGTCTTAGGCCCCCTCAGAATCTGTTGGCCCATTTATAATTGCTCCTCTAACCTTTTTTTATTGCACCCTTTTTTTATTTATTCTTTTTTTAGTTTTTTAGAACTATTATGATTTAGTTTAATTATTAACTTAATCAAAATAAAGTTTGATTTAATTAAACATTTTAATAAGGTGACCTTTTTTTTTCATTAAATTTTAGGTTTAATTTAATAATTTTAGTATTCTTTCTTTATTAGATTTAAGATAATAACCCTTTTAATTTTTCTTAGCTTGGTTCAGAGTTATTTAATAATTCTTAAATAGTACCCTTTTGTTAATATTAAATTTAGAAATATATAAAAAATAGAAACTTAAAACTTAAAAAATATTTTTGTTTTCTTTAATTAATTCTCATTACTTTTATCCACATTATTAAAAATGCGTAAAAAATGAAAACTATTAAAAACATTTTCTTAAACAAAAATCCAAAAATGCATATTTACACCATTTAGTCATTTATTTAACTGTTTCTATTTAATTATTATCCGCATAATTTTTCTGTTTAATTATTTCATATTTACTTGTTTATTCTGTTTACGTTTAAATCCAAGGGAAAAACGATTAAATTTGTCGATTTCATGTCCTCAAGTCTAATCGCGCGAACATTCGCATTTCATCAAAACTTAGGATGATTTTTCTTCAAATATCCAATCTTTTCAAAACTTATACCTCTTAAGCAAAAACTTCGACATTAGGTCGTCGTCTCTTCAAAAACCCGTCCGTACCCCTTTTGGCCAAAACGATTCATTTTTCTTATCAAACGAACATTTTAATAAACAGATATTTCAAAAGGTTCCTATAGAGTACTATAGATACATTGGGTGCTAATACCTTCCCATTGTATAACCAACCCCCGAACCATAGATCTCTTTTCAAAACGCCTTGTATTTTTATTACTTTTAAAAAAAATTATTTACATTGCATATTTAGGGTTTTATTTCGCTCTTTCCCCTTTTCCCTTGGAAACAATAAAGCGCGGTGGCGACTCTTGCTTTTGCGAGACGAATTAATCAATAATTCGATCTCCGATTTACCCCGCTACATTTTTTATCGCTACAGAATTGGCGACTCTACTGGGGAAAGATTAAACTCTTGCTGGTCCATCCCTAAGTGGGTTAAGCCTAATTTGTCTTATCTGTTTTTTATTATTTGATTTGTTTGATTATGTGTTTAAATTGGGGTGTTTGGGTTTTTGCAAAGGACGAATCCTATACCCGGATTAAGTAACACTTAAGGAATAGGACGGGCGGTACAATCATGTTAACTTTGAGGGAGTAATCCCGAAGAAGGAGGCATGAGATCCCCCACTCAATGGAAGGCCCTCTTGAACTTAATATTTGTTTACCGAGTAATCGGGAAGACATTATTATTTTCGACCTAGGAGCCAGAGAAGTTGAGGACCGTAGAACCCTAACCCATCTTGGCCTTTTTAGGTGTAGCGCGGAGACTATAACGGAGTAATTCGGAAGTAGTTGTTACGCGATGCTACGCTCGGACGAGTTTCTCTTGAGAATATTGCTAATTATTGAGTAATCAAGACGTTGGTAATATCCGAAGGAGGAATGTAGACTCTGGGAACCCTTAGAACATTGTCTTACAGGTGCGATTGAACCGTTAGTACATACCTTTGGGTGGGCTTTACCCTCGACTCCATGCTGAACGTTGAACCTTTGAACCCCATGTTTGTGAACTTGTGTGTGACTGTTGCATTATCATTCATCCATGCATTCATCAACATCTTGGTAAAAAACCTATTTTTCAAGGAACTTCGGAATGATTTTTGCAGACACCTCAAGTATTATGGAATTTGGAAGGAGAAACACTCGAAGTTTTAGTTTTAAGGAGCCCGAGATTGAAGAATTGAAGAGTTTGATTCCGAAGATCGAGAACCCGACGGATTTTCAGAGAAAGTATGGGTCCATTATACCTCTCATGAAGCGCAAGATGAAGGAAGGCATACTCAATACGTTGGTTCAATTCTACGATCCTTTGTACCGATGTTTCACCTTTCCAGATTACCAGTTGATGCCCACCTTAAAAGAGTACTCCTACATACTTGGTTTGCCGATCACCGACCGTGTTCCTTTTTCTGGCTTAGAAGAGGAGCCCAAATCTCACGAGATAGCGACCATCACCCACTTGAAGAAGTCAGAGATAGAGGAGAACATGACTACGAAAGGGGGAATTCGGGGTTTTTCTGCGCAGTTTTTGTTGAGGAAAGCTCGTCATTTTGCTGAGATAAAAGATACTATTGCCTTTAAAGACGTCTTTGCTTTACTCGCTTATGGTCTATTCTTGTCCCCTAACATTGATAAGTTTGTGGATATCAAGGCCATCAGAATTTTCTTGATTGGAAATCCGGTCCCTACGCTGCTCGGAGATACTTACTACTCCATCCATCTTCGAAACTCTTATCAAGGAGGGATGATTATTTGTTGTGCACCGTTGCTGTATCAGTGGTACGTTTCTCATCTACCTGGGTCTGATGTTTTCTGGGATCTCGAGAAGGAACCGTGTTGGGCGCCAAAGATCATGGCTCTCACTCATTTCGACATTGACTGGTATAATCGAGTTTACTACGACGTGAAGATCATCGATAGCTGTGGTGCTTTTCCCAACGTGCCTCTTCTTGGTACGAGAGGTGGAATCAACTATAACCCTGTTCTCGCGCGCCGTTAGTTTGGGTACCCGATGAGAGATAAGCCAAACAACATCCATGTGAGTGGTTTCTTTCTACAGGAAGGACAAGATCATCAGGCAGCTAAGAGGGAGATCGAAGGAGCTTGGCGCCACATCCATAGGAAAGGAAGAGATATGTTAGGACATAGAGGTGCCGTTTCTTTGGAGCCTTACCTACAATGGGTCCGTGCTAGGGCTTGTGTTCTCAAGATGCCCTATAAACTTGAGAAACCTTTGTTCCCTACCGTTGCATCATCATCTGTTGTTATCCCTATCGCGAACGTAGGAGAATACCAAGGAAATCTGGTTAGGATGAAATCCGAGAGAGATGCTTGGAAAGAAAAGTACAATATGTTTGAATATGAGAATCGGGTCCTGGCTCGACAACTAAAGGAAAAGGAGGAGTTGCTATTTATTCAAGACGGCTGGTTCATTGATCACGATGAGAAGCTTCGTCAAAAGGATGCTTTACTGAAGAAGTATGCTAGTGAAAGGAAGAGAAAGAAGGAAGGTTCGTTAAGCGTGGCTCTCATTCCTAACCCACAGAAGGAAATCATTGATCGACTGGTGGCTGAGAAGGAAGAGATGGAAGACTTTTATGAAGAGAAGATTAAGAAGCTCCGGTTACAGTTGGTGTTTGGTCCTTCATCTGAGGATTCTGAGTGATCTTTAGCTTTTAGTTTTATTTTATTAATGTCATTTTGTAAAACTTTGTAAAAGGGCTTCATGCTCCAAAGTTGTAATTTATTGCTTTATTATGGGCTTCATGCTCCAAAGTTGTAATTTATTGCTTTATTAAGGGTTTTAATGCTCCACAGTTGTAATTTATCGCTTTATTATGGATTTCATGTTTCGAAGATGTAATTTACTGCTTTTATTATTGGGTTGTTATCCCAAAGTTGTAATTTACTGTTTTCAATTAATGGATTGAGTTTTTGTTGTTCCAAATTCCTTTACCATTGATGTATGCAAAATTATCGAAGTTCCTTGAAAAACTATTAAAATGAATCATCATTTGCATCGCACATCATGCATCATTCAACATTTCACTTCACATGTTTCCTAGAGTCTTATCCTTGTTTCTTTTTCCACTCCAAAGGTTGTCAAGTTGTCTCACCGATACGACACTCGAGCCAATCGTCAGAGGAAAATGGAAGATCTGGAACAGGAAAATCATGAGCTTCGTGGGGAAGTTGCTACACTTCGTATCGAGATGGAAAAGTTAACTGCGTTAGTGGAAAGTTTGGTGGCTGTTCAGAATCAGCCATCGACTACAGCTGCCGAGATTCAGACTTCAACTCCAGTGGTTTCCGAGATTGTCACCGTTCCTACATCTGTGACTCAAATTAACTCTCCGCTTCAGCATCATATGCCGAAAGGTTTCCCGTGGGGAATGCCTTACAACTTTGTGCCAGAGGGGTATCAGCCTGCCGTACAACCTTTGTTTCAACCTGCTTTGTCTCTTCCTCAGCCAGAGACAACTACCATGCCGCCAGTAATTCCGTCTGTGACATCTTTTCCGCAACCGATAATGACAACTGTCGCTCCTGTGGTCCACTCTGTGCCATACTTGAATGAACCTACTCATCCTGCCGAGCCCGCTGAAAGTTTGGGTCTCTTTGATAGAATGGAAGAATTTCAAGATCAGTTCCAGGAAATGCAGAAGGAGCTTAGAGCGTTAAAGGGGAAAGATTTGTTTGGAAAGAACACGCATGACCTTTGTCTAGTTCCGAATGTCAAGATTCCAGCAAAATTCAAAGTGCCGGACTTTGAGAGATATAAGGGTGATTCGTGTCCTAGAAGTCATTTGACAATGTACGTGAGAAAGATGTCTACGTATTCCGATGATCATGACTTATTGATTCACTATTTTCAAGATAGTTTGATGGGTGCTTCTCTAAAGTGGTATATGGGTTTAGACAGTATTCGGATCCGCAACTTCAATGATCTTAGCGAAGCTTTTGTCCACCAGTATAAGTATAATGTTGACATGGCACCGGACAGGGATCAACTCCGGGCGATGTCGCAAAGAGATCGAGAATCTTTTAAGGAGTACGCCCAGAGGTGGCGTGAAATTGCTGCTCAAATCTATCCACCTCTTGAGGAGAAAGAGATGACTAATATATTTTTGAAGACTTTAGGTTCCTTTTACTATGAAAGAATGATAGCCAGCGCACCCAGTGACTTCACCGAAATGGTAAGCATGGGCATGCGGTTAGAGGAAGGGATTCGTGAAGGGTGTTTGGTTAAAGAAGGAAGTCCATCTAGCAGTACTAAGAAGTTTGGAAGTGTTTTCCCGAAAAGAAAAGAGCAGGATGTCAGTGCTTTGTTCCCAGGTAGACCAAGGAGAGGTTACTCTCACGTTGCGGCAGTCACTCCGGCTGTCCGCCCAACTTTGATGACCCCAGCTCATCAAACCCCACCAACTCAACAACAGCCATTTCAACAGCAGCCTCGACAACAGGCTTATCCATTCAACAATCAGAACCGTTCACCCAGAAAACCGCAGTTCGATGCCATTCCTATGACTTATACGGAATTGTTCCCTGCTCTTATCAGAAAGAATCTCATAACGACAAAGCCTCCTCCTGTCGCACCGAACAGTACTTCTCCGTGGTACAAGGCGGATCAGTTTTGTGAATATCATCAAGGGTCGCCGGGGCACAACCTTGAGAACTGTTTTGCTTTGAAGGTGGACGTGCAGAGGTTGATCAAGAATGGTATCTTGTCTTTCAAGGATGTTAATCCAAATGTTAGAGATAATCCTTTGCCTCGACATGGGGCAGCTTCAGTGAATATGGTGGAAGGTTGTCCGGGGAAGTTTCGAGTTTTTCAAGTTGAACACATAAGAGAGTCATTGATCAGGTTACATCAGAGTTTGAGAAGACTTGCCTTTGTTAGGCACCAGCATGATTATGATGTTTGTGAGTTTTGTTCAAGAGAGGTTGATTGTCCTATTGTGAAGGAGGACATTCAGAAGTTGCTAGACCAGAGAGTTATCACTATTACGTATGACAAAAATCTGGAGGATGAAGTGAATGTTATCATACCACAATTCAATTTGCCTGAATCAGTAGAGATCGCTTACGACAGTCAGACTGCACCTGTTGATCCTTTGATTATTTACCCACCTGGTCCTGTGCCTTACAACTCAGACCAAGCTATACCGTATAAGTATAATGCCACAATGATTGAGAATGGGGTAGAAGTCCCTATACCAACAAGACCGTCTTTTGTTAACATTGCTGATGTGAGTAGGGTTACGAGAAGTGGACGTGTTTTTGCAGCAGTACCTTTGAAGAGACCAGAAGTTCAAGTCAGGAGACCCATACCTGCAGAAGTTCCAGTGAGAAATGTTGAACCAAGGGTTGAGATAGGCCAATCCAGTGAACCTATCCCTCACCCTGAGGATGATGAGATTCTGAAGCTTATCAAG
Source organism: Vicia faba (assembly GCA_948472305.1). Taxonomy (NCBI): domain Eukaryota; kingdom Viridiplantae; phylum Streptophyta; class Magnoliopsida; order Fabales; family Fabaceae; genus Vicia; species Vicia faba. The sequence goes on from OX451736.1 coordinate 1,498,382,735, forward strand.
AGAAGTGAATATAAGATTGTGGACTAACTTTTGCAAACTCCTTCCAAGATTTCTTTGCTTGCTTTACTGAGAGATTCTGGTGCACATAGAGAAGCTTTGATGAAGGTCTTGGACCAGGCGTTCGTGGATCATGATGTGACGGTTGACCAGTTTGATGGGATTGTGGGAAATATTACTTCGTGTAACAATCTTGGTTTCAGTGATGAAGAGCTCCCGGAGGAGGGGAGAAACCATAATATGGCTTTGCATATCTCAGTAAGTTGCAGAAATGATACCTTATCAAGCGTGTTGGTAGATACAGGTTCGTCGTTGAATGTGATGCCCAAGACTACGTTATCTCGGCTCTCATATCCAGGTGCTCCTATGAGACCTAGTGGGGTAATTGTTAAAGCGTTTGATGGTTCTAGGAAAACAGTCATTGGTGAAGTGGATCTTCCTATAGTAATTGGTCCCCATACTTTTCAAATCACTTTCCAAGTGATGGATATTCGTGCTGCCTACAGTTGCTTATTGGGTCGTCCCTGGATCCATGATGCAGGGGCAGTCACCTCCACGCTCCATCAGAGACTAAAGTTTGTAAGGCATGGGAAGCTAGTGATGATTGGGGGAGAGCAAGCTATGGTGGTAAGCCATTTATCATCCTTCTCTTTTATTGATGCTGACGAGGATGCTGGAACCCAGTTCCAAGGTCTTTCTGTTGCCAAGAATGCAGTGAAAAAGCAAGGGGCATCCATTTCTTCTTTTGAGGATGCGCGGCGAGTGGTGGAAAGTGTTTCGGCCGAAGGATGGGGCCAAGTGTTGACTTTGCCCGAGAACAAGTCTGGGGAAGGTCTTAGTTTTCGTCCTGTGTCTGCGAGAGTCAAGAAGGAGGTGGTTGTTCGTCCGATTCAAGAGGTTTTTCGAAGTGCAGGGTTTATACATCCTGAGGTTGATGCTATCATAGAGGATGATTCCGAGGAAGATTTACCCGATTTTGTGACGCCTGGACTGGCTTGCCAAAACTGGATAGCTGTTGACGTTCCTATTGTTATGCACATTTCCGGGTAATGTTTTGTTTTGTTCTTCTTTGAAAAAATTCGCTCTGCCCAAGGCGAAAAGTATTTTGTGTCGGGCTATGAAAAATAATTCCTTTTGCTCTGCCCAAGGCAAAAGAGAAATGTCTGGGCCCTTTGTTTCAAGTATTTCCCTTCAATGAATAAAAATGTTATTTTGTCCACTACTGTTTTATTTTTCACTTTTTCTGGGAAATAGCAATGAAAATCAATTGGTAGTAATAGGAAAATGTAATAACCTTTTGTTTTATTTGCACAAATTGATTTCTAAAATAAAGCATAATCATATGTGCAGATTAATCCATGACTTAACCATCAAAAACAATGATCCTATACCCTCTCCCAACTTTGAATTCCCTGTGTTCAGAGCCGAAGAAGAGGATGACGAAGAGATTCCTGTTGAGATTTCTCGTTTGCTTGAGCATGATGAGAAGATCATTCAACCGTTTGAAGAACCTTTAGAGTTGGTCAATTTGGGTGATGAAGAAGATAAAAAGGAAGTCAAAGTCGGAGCATTGCTTATCCCGGAAGTTAAAGAGAAAATGTTGGAGCTTCTCAAAGAGTATGTTGATGTGTTTGCTTGGTCCTACCAGGATATGCCGGGTTTGGACAACGATATTGTGGAGCATCATTTACCGTTGAGACCTGAATGTCCGCCGATCAAACAGAAGCTGAGAAGGACTCGTCCCGATATGGCTGATAAGATCAAAGAGGAAGTTCAGAAGCAGATTAATGCAGGTTTCCTTGTTACATCGGTCTATCCTCAGTGGTTAGCCAACATAGTGCCTGTTGCAAAGAAAGATGGCAAAGTTCGGATGTGTGTAGACTATAGAGATCTGAATAGAGCTAGTCCAAAGGATGACTTCCCATTACCTCATATTGACGTATTGGTCGACAGTACTGCCAAGTTCAAAGTCTTTTCTTTCATGGATGGTTTCTCTGGTTACAACCAAATCAAGATGGCGCCAGAAGATATGGAGAAGACCGCTTTCATTACACCTTGGGGAACTTTTTGTTATCAGGTTATGCCGTTTGGTTTGAGGAATGCTGACGCAACATACCAAAGAGCCATGACTGCTTTGTTCCATGACATGATGCATAAGGAGATCGAAGTGTATGTGGATGACATGATTGCCAAATCACAGACTGAGGAGGATCACTTGGAGCATTTGTTGAAGTTATTCCAGCGTTTGAGAAAGTACAAACTCCGTCTGAATCCCAATAAGTGCACTTTTGGTGTTCGTTCTGGAAGACTTTTGGGTTTCATTGTCAGTCAGAAAGGTATTGAGGTAGATCCTGATAAAGTCAAAGCTATTCGAGAAATGCCCGCCCCCAAGACGGAAAAACAAGTAAGAGGATTCCTTGGGAGACTGAACTATATTTCTAGGTTTATATCTCATATGACTGCTACTTGTGGGCCAATTTTCAAGCTTCTCCGAAAGAACCAAGGATGTGTGTGAACAGAAGATTGTCAGAGAGCTTTTGATAGCATCAAAGAATATTTGCTTGAACCTCCCATTTTGATTCCTCCGGTGGAAGGAAGACCTTTGATTATGTACCTGACTATATTGGAAGACTCTATGGGATGTGTGCTTGGTCAACAAGATGAGACTGGAAGAAGGGAACATGCCGTATATTATCTGAGTAAGAAATTCACAGACTGTGAGTCTCGATACTCATTGCTTGAGAAAACCTGTTGTGCTTTAGCTTGGGCTGCTCGCCGTCTGCGCCAGTATATGATTAACCACACCACTTGGTTGATCTCCAAAATGGATCCGATCAAGTATATCTTTGAGAAACCCACCTTATCTGGAAGGATAGCCCGTTGGCAGATGTTGTTGTCTGAGTATGACATTGAGTATCACACTCAGAAAGCAATCAAAGGGAGTATTTTAGCCGATCATTTGGCTCACCAACCAATTGTCGATTATCAATCCATCAAGTTTGATTTCCCAGATGAAGATGTTATGTACTTGAAAGCTAAAGATTGTGAAGAGCCGTTACCTGAAGAAGGACCTGATCCCGAATCGCGTTGGGGTTTAATATTTGATGGAGCTGTGAACTCTTATGGAAATGGAATTGGGGCAATCATTGTCACTCCCCGAGGTACTCATATCCCGTTCACGGCAAGATTGAAGTTTGACTGCACGAACAACATGGCGGAATATGAGGCATGTATTATGGGTCTCGAAGAAGCAGTGGATCTAAGGATTAAGATTCTTGATATTTATGGAGATTCGGCATTGGTGATTAATCAAATCAAAGGAGAATGGGAGACTCGTCATCCTGGTTTGATCCCTTACAGAGACTATGCTAGAAGATTGTTAACTTTCTTCAACAAAGTGGAGTTACATCATATCCATAGAGATGAGAACCAAATGGCTGATGCTTTAGCTACTTTGTCTTCGATGTTTCAAGTGAATGGTTGGAACGATGTGCCTACAATCCGGGTTATGCGCCTCGACAGACCTGCTCATGTGTTCTCAGTAGAAGAGGTCACCGACGACAAACCGTGGTTCTATGACATTAAACGTGTTCTTCAAACTCAAGAGTACCCGCCTGGGGCATCCAATAAAGATAGGAAGACGTTGAGAAGATTAGCAAGCAGTTTCTTTCTCAATGAAGAAGTTTTGTATAAGAGGAATTATGACATGGTCTTGCTCAGATGTGTAGACAGACGTGAAGCAGACATGCTGATGCAAGAAGTACACGAAGGATCCTTTGGCACTCATGCCAATGGACATGCGATGGCTAGAAAGATGTTGAGAGCTGGTTACTATTGGATGACAATGGAATCTGATTGCTGCAAGTATGTAAAGAAATGTCATAAATGCCAGATTTATGCGGACAAGATGTACGTCCCACCGACTCTCCTCAATGTTATCTCTTCACCTTGGCCTTTCTCTATGTGGGGCATTGATATGATTGGAATGATTGAACCCAAAGCTTCAAATGGTCATCGCTTCATCTTGGTAGCGATCGATTATTTTACTAAATGGGTGGAAGCAACATCTTATGCTAATGTAACCAGACAGGTGGTAGTCCGATTTATCAAGAATCAGATCATTTGTCGTTACGGCATCCCGAGCAAGATTATCACTGATAATGGTTCGAATTTGAATAACAGGATGATGAAGGAGCTTTGTGAAGAGTTCAAAATCGAACATCATAATTCTTCTCCTTACAGACCGAAGATGAATGGAGCTGTTGAAGCTGCTAACAAGAACATCAAAAAGATTGTCCAGAAGATGGTAGTAACTTATAAAGATTGGCATGAAATGCTTCCGTTTGCCCTGCATGGATACCGTACTTCAGTTCGAACTTCAACAGGTGCAACCCCTTTTTCCCTAGTTTATGGTATGGAAGCAGTACTCCCCGTGGAGGTTGAGATTCCGTCTTTGAGAGTGTTGATGGAAGCTAAACTTTCTGAGGCTGAATGGTGTCAAAGTAGATATGATCAGTTGAATTTAATTGAAGAAAAGAGATTGACAGCTTTGTGTCACGGTCAATTGTATCAGCAGAGAATGAAGAAGGCTTTTGATAAGAAGGTTCGACCACGCGAGTTCAGAGAAGGTGACCTTGTACTCAAGAAGATATTATCTTTCCAACCTGATTCAAGGGGCAAGTGGGCTCCGAATTATGAAGGACCGTATGTCGTTAAGAAAGTTTTTTCTGGAGGTGCTTTGATTCTCACCAATATGGACGGTGAAGAACTGCCGCGTCCCATGAACGCCGATGCAGTCAAGAAGTATTTCGCTTAGGCAAGCTTTTGGTCATCCCGGCTGTGGCATTTGAGCACATTTTGGAATTCGAAGTTGTTAGGGAGAATAGTGATCATTGTTTTTGTACTATTTCCCAAACTTTTGTAAACTGTTGGAGTCGCATTGTTAGCGAACTACCATATTATTAATGAAATTTGAGCATTTACCTTTTGTGGGCAAAATTTTAATTTTTATGGAAATACTTGAAACAAATTTACTTAAAGTATTCTTATTTTAAAAATGTGTCGTGAATAACGAAAGGAATATTAACAGTTGTTCCGAGGATGGTCAAGCCATGAAATGCAAAACAGTACAGTAATTTATCCTTGCATGATGAGCATGTTTCGTTTCAAAATCATCATGAGGTGTTATTTGTGTAAGCTCGTGTTTCTGGTGGTACTAAGTTTGGTGACTCCCCCAAGTGTTCCAGTTAAGATTTGTTTCAGTTATCTTTGTTTGGGAGATTTCGGAAGTGTGGTACGTTTTGTTTCTTGCCGGTGGTCTTTTGGTTTTGTAAGATTGGATTTGAGTGCTTTTCTCCTCAGAAGACTTGAGCCTTGTGGCGTGTTACGTTCCGACGTTGCTTTGTGTTTCCAGTTCCAGTTATCTTCCGTCTTTTTAAGATTGGCCGAGTATCTATCTTGTCGCGACATCTTATCATCTCCAGGATATTCCATCTGTTCGTTTTGTCAGCATAACGTTCATTTATTCATTCACACTTATGTCACGCATACATATTTACATTTGCCATCGATTTTGGGTTGTACTTTGTTTATTCAAATAACGTACATGTTTCTTTCCAAGTAGAAGGTTAGCTTAGGCAGAAAATGTGCTTCCTTTCTAAATTCGCCAACTGAGCTAATCCTCATGGAGGATTTTTGGTTTAGCTCACCTTGTCCATTTCTGGGCAGGATGAATTCCCCAATCGAATTGCTTTCTCATTGGGTAGAGTCTTGTTTGAATGTTTTCTCTCTAGTTATTCCTGGATGAAGTTGTTGTCTCTTGCGTAGGCTATCTCATGATTTTTCCCAGTGAAATCGCGACCTAGACAGATGGTGCATTTATTTTGTACATTTATATGTGATCTCCTCGGGAATGGACTGATTCATGATTCTCTTTGACGAAGATTTTATTCTCTACCAGTGTCATCGCAACTTCTTTCTGAGTTACTCTTCGGAAAACGACAAGCGGCAGCTCTTCACGAGCAACTTGTACGTATATTATCATCTTTGGAAAACGACAAGCGGCAGCTCTTCACGAGCAACTTGTGAGTTATTATTATTGGAAGACGACAAGCTGCAGCTCTTCACGAGCAACTTGTACGTTATAGACATTGTCAGAAAACGACAAGCGGCAGCTCTTCACGAGCAACTTGTGCGTTATTATTATTTTTGGAAAACGACAAGCGGCAGCTCTTCACGAGCAACTTGTACGTCATTTTATCTTGTGGAAAACGACAAGCGGCAGCTCTTCACGAGCAACTTGTGTATTATTATTTTTGGAAAACAGCAAGTGGCAGCCTCTTTATTTGAGCAGCTTGTATGTTATTGGTATTTTCTTTGGACGACAGCAAGTGGCAGCCTCTTTATTTGAGCAGCTTGTATGTTATTGGTATTTTCTTTGGACGACAGCAAGTGGCAGCCTCTTTATTTGAGCAACTTGTATGTTATTGGTATTTTCTTTGGACGACGGCAAGTGGCAGATTCTTTATTTGAGCAGCTTGCGTATCTACAACCATATTATCTCAGCATTAATGAGTATATCTCGGGAAATCTCGCAGAGAAACTTGTCATGAATCATTACCTTCATAAGTCGGTAATCCATCATCAGCAAGATTAATTGCTTTTCGTCTATCTTTAACCTTGAGTTGCGAACTCACTGTTTTGGGTCAATAATCTGTTTTATGGCCTATGCAAGATGCCTTCTTTGTTAGGGTCAGAGGTCGTATTCCCTCAATTTTATTCGCTGTCAAGAGTCTGTCGTTTGAAGTCGATAGCTTGTTTCCCCAGTAATGTATAATCCATGTCTCTGTGTTTTGTTGGTGTTCGATTCCTCCAGCATTGTCTTGTTTCACACAATATCTTTCTCTGTGAATTCAATCACTGCATTCATATCAAACATAAGGGCGGCATCTTAGGACAAAATTTGCGTAATTATGTATTTAAGTACCTTCAATCTCGTCGAAACGAAGATTTCAATCTTCATATCTCCGGATAGAAGAAACTTAAATAGGGGCAGCTGTTGTACCCCAAATTTTGACCTAAGATACCATCTCCCATCTGCATCATTACATTGCAAGCGTTTTGATCTTTTGATTTTTAAAAATTCATAACTTTTTCAGGTCGAGAGCTGTTTATTTTTTGAACGCTAAATTTATTAACTGATAAAGACTTAAATGATGTTTATTAATTATTTATCATCTTAAATTTAAATAATTGGAATTTATTTTCAGTTATTATATAATTCAAAGATCTATAAATAATAAAATAAATATTTGAAAAGAGGCATATTAATCGTTCAGACAGTGTTTATTTATTATTTATTATCTTAAATTTAAATAATTGGAATTTATTTTCAGTTATTACATAATTTAAAGATTTATGAATAATATAATAAATATTTGAAAAGAAGTTCATTAATTGGTCAATAATGATTATTTAATTATTTATCATTCTAAGTTAAATAATTGAAATTCTATTTTTAATTATTATAATTTAGAAAATTATGAATAACGAATTAAATAATTGAAATTATTAATTGATCAATGATGTTTATTTATTCGTTTATTATTCTGAATTTAAGTGATTGAAATTGATTTTCAATTATTATACAATTTAAAGAATTATAAACGATAAATAAATAATTGGAAAGAAAAAGAATTGACTGGGAAAGAATAGAATTTTATTTCACTTTATTCTATTTTATTACAATTGTTATTTAAATATTGTATTATTTACAAAAATATTTATAATAACAAATTACATAAAAGATTAAAGTAAAATAGAACTATTTTTCTAAGATTCTAATTCTAATCTTCTATCCAATACTTTTGTCTGCTCATTTAATTTTACCTGCAAAAACAATTAAAAGAAAAGTCAGAATTGAATAAATAATTAAAAGCAGAAAATTATTTATTAGTGTTCATCATTAAAAGCAAACGGCTGGAATCAGTTTACCCTTTTTTGCAAATCACGGGATTTCTCCCGGTTCACAAAAAAGGGAGGAATTTTTATTTTCATAAATGAATGCACAATTTAAAACATGCACAAATTCATTTTATTTTTCAAAACTGCATATGCATAATTTCTTTTGTCAAAAAATGCATATTTCAAAATATACACAGCATACAAAATCCACAACATATGCATAAACAAATGACATGTTCAAATTGCAACGTAAACCATGCAACCATATAAGAAGAATCCAAAAAACATAGGCTCCATGCTGTACCATATGGTTGACAAAAAGAAATATGCAGTTCAAAACCATTTTGCAAGCATAATATATGTCCCATTTCATCATTTTCCAGCATGTTTGCAATTTCAGAGCAGTAAGTACACATCATTTTTATGCATCAAATGTACCCATGAGAGAGAAGAGAGATAGAAGTATGGTTTTTACAGGTTTTGGTTTAGGCAGAAGTGGATACAAAACAAAGCTACAGCAGTAACTCAGTAGAAAAAAGAAGCATGAAAGAGGAATACAAACAAACCATTGAAGCAGATGTGCAGATTTGCCAAGAGAATATTGTAAAATATTCAAACCCAAGCCTATAACGTAAACAATGCCAAGCAAACTGTATAACATAACACAAATCCCTTTAAAAACAAAAAAGAAAAAGAAGCCTGCCTGCGCGTTCAAAAAACAATATAACTTACTGCATAAACCAGTAAGAGCCATTTTTTTCTTCCCAAATCTGCTACCTCCAATATCAACAGCAACCTGTATCAACAAAACACTTACTACATAAAACTAATAGAACCAATTCAAACATGAAACCAGCATGGCCTAATCCTTCAATCTACTGCCAAACCAAAATAAACACCATGGCCTAAAACCAAATGCCATATACCATAGCCAACTGAAAAAACCAGTAAAACACATGGCCCAAAACGATTAACCTGCATAACCATTACCAAAACCTTCAATATACTGTCCAACCAAAAAACCCATTCAAATATCAAACCATATCAGAACCATAAACCTGTCAAGACCATGGCCTAAAAACAAATAACCAAGGCCATAACCAAAACCAGTTCACCCAACCTGTAACCCTCAAGCCCTCAAAAAGCACCATCATTGGGCGAAAGGATAATGAAACAAGCATTCCAAAGGCAACAAGACGGTTGAAGATAAGGACGCATATTCAAGCATACTTAAGCATTCAGGGTCAACTCTAAGCCCTCAGAAAGACATCATCACAGGGAAGTCAAAAGGCAACAAACATTTCAAAGAATATCAAGCATGCTCAGCATACAGTGAACGAGAAGAAGAAAGAAGTGAATATCAAAGGCTCAGTTCATCATCATCACCAGATAAAAGGGCAAAAGACAAAGAATACACAAACCAGGGTCAAGTAGCTAGCAACATCACGCACGCTCCTCGCCGTCCCAGCCTCCTAGCTCACCTCAACCCCTCCTCCGTCTCCAAAGGTATCCATTCTCTTTTCTTTTAAAAAAAATGCCTCAAATCAACATAATAAAACAAACTCAGAATCAATGAACAAGAAAATCACGAACATTGCAAATCGTAACCAAAACCTAAGAATTGAAAGATAATGCATGTACCGTGAATTCGTGACCGTCGCCCTAATGCTCGGACTGGAGGGAAGAAGAGGATAAGATGCCGGTGGCTTGGGCTGTGGAACGCAGAAGCGGACAAGGAGACGATCAGAGAAGAACGCAAGCGAAGAAGACAAGAACGAGCGCCGTCGCTGCCAAAACCAAATCCCTAATCCCAATTACCAAATCATGTTTACCCTAAAACAATTGTGAAATAATTGGACTGAACCCCAACGCCTAGGCCCAAACGAGTTGCTTGCACCCTCCCTTTCCTGCCTTTTGTCTTAGGCCCCCTCAGAATCTGTTGGCCCATTTATACTTGCTCCTCTAACCTTTTTTTATTGCACCCTTTTTTTATTTATTCTTTTTTTAGTTTTTTAGAACTATTATGATTTAGTTTAATTATTAACTTAATCAAAATAGAGTTTGATTTAATTAAACATTTTAATAAGGTGACCTTTTTTTTTTCATTAAATTTTAGGTTTAATTTAATAATTTTAGTATTCTTTCTTTATTAGATTTAAGATAATAACCCTTTTAATTTTTCTTAGCTTGGTTCAGAGTTATTTAATAATTCTTAAATAGTACCCTTTTGTTAATATTAAATTTAGAAATATATAAAAAATAGAAACTTAAAACTTAAAAAATATTTTTGTTTTCTTTAATTAATTCTCATTACTTTTATCCACATTATTAAAAATGCGTAAAAAATGAAAACTATTAAAAACATTTTCTTAAACAAAAATCCAAAAATGCATATTTACATCATTTAGTCATTTATTTAACTGTTGCTATTTAATTATTATCCGCATAATTTTTCTGTTTAATTATTTCATATTTACTTTTTTATTCTGTTTACGTTTAAATCCAAGGGAAAAACGATTAAATTTGTCGATTTCATGTCCTCAAGTCTAATCGCGCGAACATTCGCATTTCATCAAAACTTAGGATGATTTTTCTTCAAATATCCAATCTTTTCAAAACTTATAACTCTTAAGCAAAAACTTCGACATTAGGTCGTCGTCTCTTCAAAAACCCGTCCGTACCCCTTTTGGCCAAAACGATTCATTTTTCTTATCAAACGAACATTTTAATAAACAGATATTTCAAAAGGTTCCTATAGAGTACTATAGATACATTGGGTGCTAATACCTTCCCATTGTATAACCAACCCCCGAACCATAGATCTCTTTTCAAAACGCCTTGTATTTTTATTACTTTTAAAAAATATTATTTACATTGCATATTTAGGGTTTTATTTCGCTCTTTCCCCTTTTCCCTTGGAAACAATAAAGCGCGGTGGCGACTCTTGCTTTTGCGAGACGAATTAATCAATAATTCGATCTCCGATTTACCCCGCTACATTTTTTATCGCTACAGAATTGGCGACTCTACTGGGGAAAGATTGACCTCTTGCTGGTCCATCCCTAAGTGGGTTAAGCCTAATTTGTCTTATCTGTTTTTTATTATTTGATTTGTTTGATTATGTGTTTAAATTGGGGTGTTTGGGTTTTTGCAAAGGACGAATCCTATACCCGGATTAAGTAACACTTAAGGAAAAGGATGGGCGGTACAATCATGTTAACTTTGAGGGAGTAATCCCGAAGAAGGAGGCATGAGATCCCCCACTCAATGGAAGGCCCTCTTGAACTTAATATTTGTTTACCGAGTAATCGGGAAGACATTATTATTTTCGACCTAGGAGCCCGAGAAGTTGAGGACCGTAGAACCCTAACCCATCTTGGCCTTTTTAGGTGTAGCGCGGAGACTATAACGGAGTAATTCGGAAGTAGTTGTTACGCGATGCTACGCTCAGACGAGTTTCTCTTGAGAATATTGCTAATTATTGAGTAATCAAGACGTTGGTAATATCCGAAGGAGGAATGTAGACTCTGGGAACCCTTAGAACATTGTCTTACAGGTGCGATTGAACCGTTAGTACATACCTTTGGGTGGGCTTTACCCTCGACTCCATGCTGAACGTTGAACCTTTGAACCCCATGTTTGTGAACTTGTGTGTGACTGTTGCATTATCATTCATCCATGCATTCATCAACATCTTGGTAAAAAACCTGTTTTTCAAGGAACTTCGGAATGATTTTTGCAGACACCTCAAGTATTATGGAATTTGGAAGGAGAAACACTCGAAGTTTTAGTTTTAAGGAGCCCGAGATTGAAGAATTGAAGAGTTTGATTCCGAAGATCGAGAACCCGACGGATTTTCAGAGAAAGTATGGGTCCATTATACCTCTCATGAAGCGCAAGATGAAGGAAGGCATACTCAATACGTTGGTTCAATTCTACGATCCTTTGTACCGATGTTTCACCTTTCCAGATTACCAGTTGATGCCCACCTTAGAAGAGTACTCCTACATACTTGGTTTGCCGATCACCGACCGTGTTCCTTTTTCTGGCTTAGAAGAGGAGCCCAAATCTCACGAGATAGCGACCATCACCCACTTGAAGAAGTCAGAGATAGAGGAGAACATGACTACGAAAGGGGGAATTCGGGGTTTGTCTGCGCAGTTTTTGTTGAGGAAAGCTCGTCATTTTGCTGAGATAAAAGATACTATTGCCTTTGAAGACGTCTTTGCTTTACTCGCTTATGGTCTATTCTTGTTCCCTAACATTGATAAGTTTGTGGATATCAACGCCATCAGAATTTTCTTAATTGGAAATCCGGTCCCTACGCTGCTCGGAGATACTTACTACTCCATCCATCTTCAAAACTCTTATCAAGGAGGGATGATTATTTGTTGTGCACCGTTGCTGTATCAGTGGTACGTTTCTCATCTACCTGGGTCTGATGTTTTCTGGGATCTCGAGAAGGAACCGCGTTGGGCGCCAAAGATCATGGCTCTCACTCATTTCGACATTGACTGGTATAATCGAGTTTACTACGACGTGAAGATCATCGATAGCTGTGGTGCTTTTCCTAACGTGCCTCTTCTTGGTACGAGAGGTGGAATCAACTATAACCCTGTTCTCGCGCGCCGTCAGTTTGGGTACCCGATGAGAGATAAGCCAAACAACATCCATGTGAGTGGTTTCTTTCTACAGGAAGGACAAGATCATCAGGCAGCTAAGAGGGAGATCGAAGGAGCTTGGCGCCACATCCATAGGAAAGGAAGAGATATGTTAGGACATAGAGGTGCCGTTTCTTTGGAGCCTTACCTACCATGGGTCCGTGCTAGGGCTTGTGTTCTCAAGATGCCCTATAAACTTGAGAAACCTTTGTTCCCTACCGTTGCATCATCATCTGTTGCTATCCCTATCGCGAACGTAGGAGAATACCAAGGAAATCTGGCTAGGATGAAATCCGAGAGAGATGCTTGGAAAGAAAAGTACAATATGTTTGAATATGAGAATCGGGTCCTGGCTCGACAACTAAAGGAAAAGGAGGAGTTGCTGTTTATTTAAGACGGCTGTTTCATTGATCACGATGAGAAGCTTCGTCAAAAGGATGCTTTACTGAAGAAGTATGCTAGTGAAAGGAAGAGAAAGAAGGAAGGTTCGTTAAGCGTGGCTCTCATTCCTAACCCACAGAAGGAAATCATTGATCGACTGGTGGCTGAGAAGGAAGAGATGGAAGACTTTTATGAAGAGAAGATTAAGAAGCTCCGGTTACAGTTGGTGTTTGGTCCTTCATCTGAGGATTCTGAGTGATCTTTAGCTTTTAGTTTTATTTTATTAATGTCATTTTGTAAAACTTTGTAAAAGGGCTTCATGCTCCAAAGTTGTAATTTATTGCTTTATTATGGGCTTCATGCTCCAAAGTTGTAATTTATTGCTTTATTAAGGGTTTTAATGCTCCACAATTGTAATTTATCGCTTTATTATGGATTTCATGTTTCGAAGATGTAATTTACTGCTTTCATTATTGGGTTGTTATCCCAAAGTTGTAATTTACTGTTTTCAATTAATGGATTGAGTTTTTGTTGTTCCAGATTCCTTTACCATTGATGTATGCAAAATTATCGAAGTTCCTTGAAAAACTATTAAAATGAATCATCATTTGCATCGCACATCATGCATCATTCAACATTTCACTTCACATGTTTCCTAGAGTCTTATCCTTGTTTCTTTTTCCACTCCAAAGGTTGTCAAGCTGTCTCTTCGATACGACACTTGAGCCAATCGTCAGAGGAAAATGGAAGATCTGGAATAGGAAAATCATGAGCTTCATGGGGAAGTTGCTACACTTCGTATCGAGATGGAAAAGTTAACTGCGTTAGTGGAAAGTTTGGTGGCTGTTCAGAATCAGCCATCGACTACAGCTGCCGAGATTCAGACTTCAACTCCAGTGGTTTCCGAGATTGTCACCGTTCCTACATCTGTGACTCAAATTAACTCTCCGCTTCAGCATCAGATGCCAAAAGGTTTCCCGTGGGGAATGCCTTACAACTTTGTGCCAGAGGGGTATCAGCCTGCCGTACAACCTTTGTTTCAACCTGCTTTGTCTCTTCCTCAGCCAGAGACAACTGCCATGCCGCCAGTAATTCCGTCTGTGACACCTTTTCCGCAACCGATAATGACAATTGTCGCTCCTGTGGTCCACTCTGTGCCATACTTGAATGAACCTACTCATCCTGCCGAGCCCGCTGAAAGTTTGGGTCTCTTTGATAGAATGGAAGAATTTCAAGATCAGTTCTAGGAAATGCAGAAGGAGCTTAGAGCGGTAAAGGGGAAAGATTTGTTTGGGAAGAACACGCATGACCTTTGTCTAGTTCCGAATGTCAAGATTCCAGCAAAATTCAAAGTGCCGGACTTTGAGAGATATAAGGGTGATTCGTGTCCTAGAAGTCATTTGACAATGTACGTGAGAAAGATGTCTACGTATTCCGATGATCATGACTTATTGATTCACTATTTTCAAGATAGTTTGACGGGTGCTGCTCTAAAGTGGTATATGGGTTTAGACAATATTCGGATCCGCAACTTCAACGATCTTAGCGAAGCTTTTGTCCACCAGTATAAGTATAACGTTGACATGGCACCGGACAGGGATCAACTCCGGGCGATGTCGCAAAGAGATCGAGAATCTTTTAAGGAGTACGCCCAGAGGTGGCGTGAAATTGCTGCTCAAATCTATCCACCTCTTGAGGAGAAAGAGATGACTAAGATATTTTTGAAGACTTTAGGTTCCTTTTACTATGAAAGAATGATAGCCAGCGCACCCAGTGACTTCACCGAAATGGTAAGCATGGGCATGCGGTTAGAGGAAGGGATTCGTGAAGGGCGTTTGGTTAAAGAAGGAAGTCCATCTAGTAGTACTAAGAAGTTTGGAAGTGTTTTCCCGAAAAGAAAAGAGCAGGATGTCAGTGCTTTGTTCCCAGGTAGACCAAGGAGAGGTTACTCTCACGTTGCGGCAGTCACTCTGGCTGTCCGCCCAGCTTTGATGACCCCAGCTCATCAAACCCCACCAACTCAACAACGGCCATTTCAGCAGCAGCCTCGATAACAGGCTTATCCATTCAACAATCAGAACCGTTCACCCAGAAAACCGCAGTTCGATGCCATTCCTATGACTTATACGGAATTGTTCCCTGCTCTTATCAGAAAGAATCTCATAACGACAAAGCCTCCTCCTGTCGCACCGAACAGTACTTCTCCGTGGTACAAGGCGGATCAGTTTTGTGAATATCATCAAGGGTCGCCGGGGCACAACCTTGAGAACTGTTTTGCTTTGAAGGCGGACGTGCAGAGGTTGATCAAGAATGGTATCTTGTCTTTCAAGGATGTTAATCCAAATGTTAGAGATAATCCTTTGCCTCGACATGGGGCAGCTTCAGTGAATATGGTGGAAGGTTGTCCGGGGAAGTTTCGAGTTTTTCAAGTTGAACACATAAGAGAGTCATTGATCAGGTTACATCAGAGTTTGAGAGTCATTGACCGCGCGAACATTCGCATTTCATCAAAACTTAGGATGATTTTTCTTCAAATATCCAATCTTTTCAAAACTTATACCTCTTAAGCAAAAACTTCGACATTAGGTCGTCGTCTCTTCAAAAACCCGTCCGTACCCCTTTTGGCCAAAACGATTCATTTTTCTTATCAAACGAACATTTTAATAAACAGATATTTCAAAAGGTTCCTATAGAGTACTATAGATACATTAGGTGCTAATACCTTCCCATTGTATAACCAACCCCCGAACCATAGATCTCTTTTCAAAACGCCTTGTATTTTTATTACTTTTAAAAAGTATTATTTACATTGCATATTTAGGGTTTTATTTCGCTCTTTCCCCTTTTCCCTTGGAAACAATAAAGCGCGGTGGCGACTCTTGCTTTTGCGAGACGAATTAATCAATAATTCGATCTCCGATTTACCCCGCTACATTTTTTATCGCTACAGGTTCCAACTCTGCAATTGCCTTTATATCTTCGAGCGTCTCATCACTTGGCTGCTCAGTTGAAGATGGAGCTGATTGATCGATGCCATCTGAACCTGATAGTTGATACCGGATTCTGGATGCAAGGTGATCCAATGAGACATAGTATTACGCTTTCATCCTTAACTTTTGCCTGGACCACCCTTTCGGGTTTTCAGTCCACCGGGATACCCATTTTTGCCCAAGCCGCCTTTTCAGGTTTTCGACTTGCCGGGTGTACAGATTTTTTTCATTTCATCCCTCATTTTGCCCGAACCCTTTTGGTTCGCCAGGAAGCCCTAATTTTTGCCTAGGTATGTCAACCTAGCGGGTCTTTTATCATGCGTAGTATCTTTTTACTATGTCTGCATTGGCGGGGTGAGGAAGGTCGTCACCGTCCATGGTGGTTAGAATCATGGCTCCTCCTGAGAACACATGTTTAACCACAAATGGCCCTTCATACGTAGGGGTCCATTTGCCCCTGGGATCACTTTGAGGAAGAATGATGCGTTTGATTACCAGGTCCCCAACTTGATACTCTTGTGGTCTGACTTTCTTGTTAAATGCCCTGATCATCCGTTTTTGATACGTTTGACCATGACAAATAGCAGTGAGTCTCTTTTCGTCAATTAGATTTAACTGATCAAGTCGAGTCTGGATCCAGTCATCTTCACTCAAGCCTGCATCCTTCATTATCCGGAGAGAGGGTATCTGGACTTCAATCGGCAAGACTGCCTCCATGCCATAGACCAAGGAAAAGGGAGTTGCCCCGGTTGACGTTCTTGCTGAGGTACGGTACCCATGAAGAGCAAACGGTAACATCTCGTGCCAATCTTTATAGGTCACTGTCATCTTCTGCACAATCTTTTTGATATTCTTATTTGCTGCTTCTACAGCCCCATTCATCTTCGGCCGGTAAGGAGAAGAGTTGTGGTGTTGTATCTTGAATTGCTCGCAGAGCTCAGTGATCATCTTGTTATTAAGATTGGTACCATTGTCTGTAATGATCCTTTCTGGGACGCCGTATCGACAGATCAGGTTATGCCGAATGAATCGTGCCACGACGTTCTTGGTTACAGTGGCATAGGAAGCTGCTTCAACCCACTTTGTGAAATAATCAATTGCTACCAGGATGAAGCGATGCCCGTTGGATGCCGTAGGTTTAATCTCGCCGATCATATCAATGCCCCACATTGCAAAAAGCCAAGGTGCTGTCAAGACATTCAGAGGAACTGGAGGAACGTGCACCTTATCTGCATAAATCTGGCACTTGTGACATGTCCGAGAATGTTGGTAACAGTCGGCTTCCATTGTGGACCAGAAATATCCTGCCCGAAGGATTTTCTTTGCCATGGTGTGTCCACTGGAATGTGTTTCGAAGGTACCTTCATGCAGTTCTGCCATGATCCTTTCTGCTTCAGTCTTATCCACACAACACATTAAGGTTGAATCATGGTTTCGCTTGTATAGAATGCCGTTGCTGAGGAAGAACTTTGCTGCGAACCTTCTCAGAAACTTCTTGTCATTAACAGATGCACCCTCGGGGTATTCTTGAGCTTCAAGGTACCTCTTCACTTCATGATACCAAGGCTTTTCTGTTACCTCCTCAGTCTCAAGGTTACAGCAATGTGCAGGTGTGATCAGTTTCCAGATAATGATCCGGGGAGCTTCATTGTCCCATTTGACTTTGAACATGGAAGACATCGTAGCTAACGCGTCCGCCAACTTATTCTCCTCTCTTGGGAAATGTTCAAAAGTTATCTCTGTGAAATGGGGGATCAATGTCAACACACATTCTTTGTAAGGAATAAGGTTTGGGTGTTTCGTATCCCACTCGCCTTTGATCTGATTGATCACGAGAGCGGAATCTCCGAAAACACTCAGAATCTTGATCATTAAGTCAATCGCAGCTTGAAGACCCATGATGCATGCCTCATACTCCGCCATGTTGTTGGTGCAGTCGAAACATAGTCGGGCAGTAAGTGGAGTATGAGTGCCTTGAGGGGATATGATCACAGCGCCGATGCCGTTACCCAAAGTGTTGGAGGCTCCGTCAAAGTGCATAGACCATCAGGATCCTTCCTCAGGTCCTTCATCCGGTCCAGGTACTTCACAATCAGTCACTATCATGATGCTCTCGTCAGGAAATTCAAAGTTCATTGACTGGTAGTCGTCTACTGCCTGGTGTGCCAAATGGTCGGCCAATACACTTCCCTTGATAGCTTTCTGAGTCGTGTATTGGATGTCGTATTACGTCAAGATCATCTGCCATCTTGCTATTCTTCCAGACAGAGTAGGCTTTTCGAATATGTACTTTATTGGATCCATCTTTGAAATCAACAGAGTAGTGTGAGTCAGCATATATTGTCTCAGCTGGCGAGCAACCCATACCAAAGCGCAGCAAGTTTTCTCGAGCAGTGAGTATCGAGTCTCACAGTCGGTAAACTTTTTGCTAAGGTAATAAATGGCGTGCTCTTTTCGGCCAGACTCGTCATGCTGCCCCAGCACACACCCCATTGAGCTGTCAAGTACTGTCAGGTATAGTATTAGAGGTCTCCCTTCAACCGGTGGCATAAGGATGGGTAGTTCTTGGAGATACTCTTTGATTCTGTCGAAAGCGGCCTTACATTCATCGTTCCAACGTACTACCTGATCTTTCTTCAGCAGCTTGAAGATTGGTTCACAGGTAGCAATTAGATGCGAGATGAATCGAGCAATGTAATTCAGACGTCCTAGAAAGCCTCTGACTTCTTTCTCTGTCTTGGGAACTGGCATCTCTTGTATGGCTTTAACCTTGGCAGGGTCCACTTGAATACCTTTGTCGCTCACGACGAAGCCTAGAAATTTTCCAGATCTTACCCCAAAGGTGCACTTGTTTGGGTTCAACCTCAGCTTGTACAACTTCAGACGGTCAAACAGCTTTTGCAAATGGTCAAGGTGTTCCTCCTCAGTTTGGGACCTTGCGATCATATCGTCAACGTATACTTCAATCTCATGATGGATCATGTCATGAAACAAAGCAACCATGGCACGTTGGTAGGTTGCCCCAGCATTTTTCAACCCGAATGGCATGACCTTGTAGCAGAAGGTGCCCCACTGAGTAACAAAGGTAGTCTTTTCCATGTCTTCAGGAGCCATTTTGATCTGATTATAACCTGAAAAACCATCCATGAAGGAGAATACCTTGTGCTGAGCAGTATTGTCAACCAGAACGTCGATATGAGGCAGAGGGAAATCATCCTTGGGGCTGGCCCTGTTCAAATCCCTGTAATCAACACACATTCGGACCTTACCGTCTTTCTTCGGTACCGGCACCACATTGGCAACCCACTGAGGGTAAGAAGTTACTGCAAGAAAGCCGGCGTCAAATTGTTTCACAACCTCAGCTTTGATTTTCTTGGACATCTCTGGACGCATACGGCGGACCTTTTGTTTAACCGGAGGGCAGTCTTCCTTGGTAGGCAGGTGATGGACCACAATGTCGGTATCCAACCCAGGCATGTCTTTATAGGACCAGGCAAAGATCTCCACATAATCATGCAACATCTGAATCAACCGTTGTTTTACGCTGAGCTCTAGATTGGCACATGTTGTACCCCAAAATTTGCCCTCCCATATTCTTCAAGATTTGCAAAGAGCATGCTTCAAAATCTCTCAAGGGTTGCACAGTTCAAGGGCCTCATAACAGTCAAAAAACTAGGGTTTTGATTCTGGCAGAGAAATTGAAGTTTCCAAGGGTCCAAACAAGTCCCACATGCCTATAAACATGGTCAAGCATCCATATGCCAAGTGTCAAGACTTACAGCACAAAATTGCACAGTCAAAAACCCTAATTGCTCAACAGTCAACTGTAGGGGCAAAATGGTCATTTGACAGTCAAAAGTTCAAATTTTTGGTCAACATCTTATTTTGAAGCCACAAACATCATTTTATCAATTCTTGATCATGATTTTCAAGGCATGGCTCAAAAAGTCTCAAGATGCAAAAGTTTCCATATTTGGACAGTTGAAAAAGTCAACTGTAACTTGACCAAGGCATAACTTCCACATGGTTCATCAGAAAAATTCCATCAAAAGCTCATTTTTAAGAGAAAGACATTTCCTACAACTCCTCTTCACACTTAAAGTCCAAGAAATGCTCTCACAAAAAGTTATCAATTTCAACATTATAGGTCATTTTCAAAAGTCAACAAAAAGGGACTTTAAGTCAAAGACCATAACTTGAGATTGGTAAATCAAAATGACATGGGACCAAAGTAATTGGTTAGAGGACTTCAAGACCTTTCCAAAATGTCCAAGAACAAGACCAAAGCTTAAAAATTGAGCAAGATATGCCTTGTGGAAGTTGGGAAATTTTTGGGAATTTTGAAAAGTCAACTTTGCTTCAAATGCCTCAAAATTGCTAATGGGCCACATTTTCTTCCAAGAATCATTATCCAAAGGCTATGCACGACCATTTGGCCCAAAGGGGAGTTATTTCATCATTTTTTATTATTTATTTGAATTTTTAATCACCATTAATTCATTTAATTAAATAAAATATGAAAAAAATACTCAAGCATGTATTCTAAATCTTTTTATGCAGCTAATGGGTCTAACATAACCTCAAGATTTCGTGCATATTCAATATGGAAAGAATCTCCAATGATTGGCATATTTGGCATGAAGACAAGATTGGAAAAATCATGGAAGATCACAAAATTCAAAAGCATTGATTCCTTGGATATTAGGCTAGTTTTGTTACCCTAATTCATCCCTCATATAAGTCAGAACCTAAACCTAATGAAAACAACCTGGAAGCTGCGCCTCAGACCTCATACAAACTTTGCAATTTTTGTCAAAAATTACAAAACTGAAAACACTCATAGGGCGTGATTCAAAGCCTATAATCCATCCAAAAAGCTTGTTGAGGTCTCCTTGAACCTAACTGAATCCTTTTCCAGTCCCCACGCATCAAGAATTGGTATATAGAAGTCAAGCTTTCTCAAACTTTTTGCATAATCGTGTCTCATAATTCATGCCATATTTTTTATTTCTAACGCTTGATTTGTATTAGTTTAATCATTCTGAAGCTAACCATGCCATTCAATTGAGTTTTCGTGCCTTATACATGAATCCACCATTGGAGCTCGCTAGGGTTTCAAAGCTGTAAAATTGGGGTTTCTCTCGTCCGGAAAAATTGGCCAACAAGACTTATGCCATTAAAATCAGAAGCTTCACACGAATTCAGTACACATGTCACGCTCAATTTATGAGCGACGGTGGCCTAATCGCTATTTTCTTGTACTGTAGTTAGTGGGGGTTCAAAACCCCCGCTATTTGATGTATTTTTTTCAGGCTAAAGCAAAGACCAAGGAAGAAGATGCTTGCGTGTGGAACAATGATTGGTTGGTTTGAATAAATGGCGCCCTTTTTGTTTTTTTCAGCATAATCTTGATTTTCCAAATATATTAATTACGTTCCATTATACTTACGAATGAACGCGTTGGTACAGTTGGTGGAGAAGAGCATTTGCAAGCATTGGGACCTGGGTTCGATCCCCAGGTCCCCCATATTTCTTTCTATTTTTTCTTGCAACAGGATTAGGTACCTAACATGTCTTGAATTCCACCAAACATCCAGCGCTGGTGCTTGCCACATGGCCACTGAGATCAATCCAATGGCCATGATCTGAAGAACACCATACGCATTGGTCAATGGAGCCACACACATCCCAGAAAAGTCAACCAGGCCTCCAATAAATGGGCCAAATTGCTGGCAACTTACCTCCAAAATTGGGGTCAACACCCCCATTGGTTTGCATTCTATTTTCATTCTTTTTATTTATTTATTTTTCTTTCTATTATTTGTTTTATTTATTTTAGTTAAATCATCAAAATTAATTTTTCATAACATAAAAATACCAAAAAATCAGAAAAGACAAAAATAAAAAATCTTTTATTTAATATTATTTTGTAAATAAATTTAACAATTAATTTAGTTTTAATTCTAGGTTTTAATTTTAATATTCTTGTAATAAACTAGAAAATGTAGAATTAGGGTTTTAAATACTTTTATTCTTTTTCTTTTCTTTTACCATTATTAAATATTAATTATTTTTGTAAATAAACTGCCATGTAAATAATTAATGTAAATTAGGTCAAACTTAAATCTATTTTTTGTTAATAATAAAAAATGCTTAGAATTAGGGTTCCAATTTCATTTAATTTTCTCATTAAAACTCCATAAATACAAAAACTCTAAAAAATTTCTTTCTTTTTATTTAAACTTAATTAATTTATTAATTTCAATTCAATTTCCCTAAAAGGGTCCAACGCCCTCTCTTTCGATTATAGTTCCGTTTCGCGCGCTTATTTTGTTTCTTTATGTAAATTTCATGTAATTACTCCAAAGCCTTGTAATAGATTAATTAGGATATTTATCTTTCTGCATTTCTTATTTATTTCAAATCGGGTCTTCGATTAATTTGGCGATGTAGACCCGCGCCTGTGTAATAGTGTAGGACTTTTAAATTCCGCATCTTTTAACTGTTAATAATTTGCATGAAAGAATGAATGCCAAAAATAAAAACAAAGCGTAGATCACTAATGCATGACAAGACAAAAATATCTGAAAATGACACACAAATCACACACCACCCCTAGGGTACGTCTCACTGTTGCCTTGCCCCTCGAAAAGTGGTCGTCGAGTAGAGGATGTTTTAGTAAGTCCTCATGTCCATGAACATGGCATGAGGGTAGCTTCTAAGGTATCTTCCTATTGCTCTGGTGACCACACTGTCCCAAATCCTCGAATTGACCCGAACACCTCCAACGGTGGTGCTACCTACCTCTCAATGGTGGGATGGCACTACTTTAAGGACACTTACACAGACGAATTCCTTAGGGTAGGTAGACGACTCGTAGATACTTGCTTTAATTTCAAAACAAATCAAAAAACTTCTTTTCACACCGACACCTTTCAAAAAGCTTTCAAAAAGCAACTTTTCAAACACTCTTGAGGACTGATACAAGAGTCGAACTGAAATTTTCAAAGAAACTTTTTCAAACCCACTCACAGTTGAAAAGCAAACAAACAATTTTGAAAACACAAATGAGCAAGTATCTAAGAGCCCATGGATAACCATGGATAGAAAGGGTGCTAACACCTTCCCTTTCTATAAATCTACCTCCCGAACCGAGAGCAATCTCTATAAGGAATTTTTCTGTGCTTTTGTCCTTTCCATTTGGAGAAAATAAAAGATGGTGGCGACTCTTGCTTCTGCGACATTTTGCAAACCAGCGTTAAACAGTCAGTTCCAGATCCACCGATCACAGAACTGGCGACTCTGCTGGGGACCTTTATAAAGTGAGGTGTACCTTAGGATAGTTCATAACTGTGTTTTCAATTGTATTGACTTGTTTGCTTTAAAATTGTGGGTTGCATGGGAGTTACATAGATCCTAACCCGGATCTGGGGATACCCTGTTTAGGTAGCATAAGCTGTGAGGGACCTGTCCGGCGTAGACCGGCATGGGTGAAGCAGTGGCTACGTTGGTGTGGCACCTTGGTCTGTACCGATATCCCTTGTGTTGCAACGAGGAGAATATGGGTCTTCTGAGGAGTCATTAAGCACCAACCGACCTTAGAACCTTAAATGACCCGACTTGGCCAATAGAACAGTAGCAGTATGCTACGCACTTTGAGGCTAAACTCTCGTGATGGTTCCGGCCGCAAGAAAAGATTGCGATGCTGGAGTTATGACCGATTGAGGGTAGTCAATGATATTGGGATCCTCTAAGAACCCAGTTACTTTTGATAGGACAGGTATGAACCAACAAACTGAAAGAGGGTAATACCTAGACCTCATGCTGGCATAAACCCTAAGGGTTTCTCTTGTGTGACTTGTGTGCCTTCGTACTTGACTACTTGCATGCTTGTTATCTGACACATGAACTACTTGCAGGGTTTGTTTTTAGTCCTTAATTGGGACTCATAACAGGGTTTACTAAGTTTCTTGCAGGTTTTGGTTTGCAGTCCTTAATTGGGACTCATAACAGGGATACTTACATTACCCCATGCATAGCATGACATCATACCATTGCATACATCCTACATAAGGACTAACCCATTTCAAGGATCTCAAGGGGCTTGTGATGCAGGTCATGATGAACCAACTGTCCAGCAAGGGGCAAAGGGGATTTATTTTCCTCTAGACAAGGTTGTCAGGGGCTATGACCCACTGGATATGGTGAGCTTTTGACCCTTGAAGAGGGACTCTCAACAACAGGAAGTTCCTTCAACCAAGCTACCGGATCCAAATTCTAACAAATTTTCTTGTTTATCCCGCGAGGTCCTTGAAAACATTACATGCATATCATATACATCATTGCATTACAGGTATCCCTTTTGCAGGTCACTCACCTTTGTCGTTGTTTATTTCAGCAATGACTTCCCAACAAGATAACCAGGACCTTCTTGCTCAAGAGACTCGGTTCGGGGAAATCCTCCTGAGTCTATCCAAGGGGAAGGAGGAGCTGAGAACACTTCTCATGGGGATTTTAGTCAGGAACGGCGCTGAGGACGAACGGCTGAAACATCTGCAAGCTGAAGTGGATGCAATGAAAGCCCAGATGCTGGGGCAGGTGACTGCCATTCAAGGTTTAGTTCAAAGACAAGAAGAGCTTGGAGTTCTCATCAAC
The DNA here is from genome assembly GCA_948472305.1 of Vicia faba. Classification (NCBI taxonomy): domain Eukaryota; kingdom Viridiplantae; phylum Streptophyta; class Magnoliopsida; order Fabales; family Fabaceae; genus Vicia; species Vicia faba. The sequence continues at coordinate 1,498,407,381 of OX451736.1, forward strand.
CAACTGCTTCAGGGTAACCAACTGGGGCAAACGTCTAAGGGTAAAGAGCCAGTCATCATTCAACCATCTTTGAGACAAGGAGATAAGGGGAGAGCTCCTCAAATGGTTCCAGTGTCACAAATTCAGCATCAACCTCACCAGCTTCAGCCAGACAAGCCTAGAAGGCAATTCACCCAACTCAATATGTCACTGTTTCAAGCTTTACAACGCCTGTTGAGATTGAATTTGATCACATTAAGGGCTCATCCTCGGAACCCCAACACAGCATCTCCTACCTATCATCTCAATAAAAGGTGTGCCTACCACTCTGCCAGTCCAGGACATGATACAAATGAGTGTTGGGCTCTGAAGAACAAGATCCAGGACCTGATTGATGAAGGAGCATTGGAGTTCACACAAGACGGTCAGGCTGAGTTTTTCTACCATCCCTCCAAGGCTCACCATTTGAAGTAACAAGCCCTGAGACGAAAAGACTTTTGTTCATTAGGATTTTCAAGTTGTAATTTTCTTTTGTTCAAACATTTACTCATGTTAAACGTTGTTATTTTATTAATGCATCGCATATGTCTATTTTGAAGCAATATATTCGTATTCACTATACGCAAATTATTTTCATATTTTTTCTGATGATCAACGCTCGATTAATAATTCTAAGCCTCTTGAGGGAGGATGACGAAAACGATACCACGATCTTTACAATATGCTTTTGAACAGACCCCACTGATGAGGTACAGACATTGTTTCAATCCCTAAACACTGGAGTTATAAGGAAGATAATCCCTCGTCAACCCCTTTGAGCCAAAGAAGTAAGAGTTTTTCTTTTCGAAAATTAAAACCCTTAATCATAACCTGAGGCAGGGTAGTTCTCTCAGTTGATCCAAGTGCATAACGAATGGCACCAAAGAGGTCCTTACAAAACAAAGAAAGACAGTGATGGTTCCGAATAATCAATAAAGAAAGGCAGTCATTATCTTTCAAAATAAGAACCCATTAAGTCAAAACCTATGAAGGAGACTTACAAAACTGGGGCATCCCGCTGACTGTAATCACAAAAGAAACAGTTCAGGCAAAATTTAGGGATAGCAAAATCAAAAAGAAAGAGGTCATACAAACCCTCAACAATAACACAAAAAAAATGACTGCCTATTCAGAATAAATCATCAATATCTGGACCATCACTGGTATATCAGGACAAGACTCAAACAAGGTCTAACGCACGATCAACTGAGCTTAGGTTTGAAGAACATCACGAAGAGCGGGTGGGAACAAATAAAAATTTGAGCCTTTATCCTTTGTTTCTTAAACCGTGAACCAGGCCACGTTATAACCCTTAAAAGTCCTAACTGAAGCATGGGTTAGTTCGAAATCATATTGTTACGAAAGGTATCCTGACTCCTTAAGGCTCACGGTAAAATACGGAGTTGACATCACGTTTTACAAACAATCACTTGTTTTATGAAAAAGAATGCATTTTCAAAATCTTCAAGACAGACATAAGCTTTGCATTTTTAACATAACTTTGTTTGCATATGACTTTTTTGTTTGAACAGCATAGAAATTCGCACGACGAATGCCTAATGAACAGAAGCACTTCCAATCAAGGGGCATGATATGATCATGGTCTATTATCCGGGGCAGTCCAATCAAGATTCGAAGAATCTCTCAAAGGCCAAATAGCCTGGGGCAAATCTCTGCCTGAGTCGCTTGGGGCATTGGGCATGAATTCCAGTAACGAATCTTGCCTGATCAAACGTCTTCTGGTGGCATGACAAAACACTTCTAACAGGGGCAACTCCCTACATTCTGAAAGCACGGACATAGTCGAAAAAAATAAAATACGCGTAATCAAAGACCCGCTAGGTTGACGTACCTAGGCAAAAATAAGGGCTTCCCGGCGAACCAAAAGGGTTCGGTCAAAAATAAGGGATGAAATGAAAAAAATCTGTACACCCGGCAAGTCGAAAACCTGAAAAGGCGGCTTGGGCAAAAATGGGTATCCCGGTGGACTGAAAACCCGAAAGGGCGGCCCAGGCAAAAGTTAGGGATCAAAGCGTACGACTATGTCCCATCATCTTGTCACCTGCCTATTGGAAGAAGGTTTGCCCATCAACAACTATCAGCACCTCACAGGTCTTCCTCTCCCACCTCAGAAACAGGGGCAATAATGAGTGGTCTAAGCGATCTAATTGTTCTGTCCACCAAGGTACCAAGGTGAGTTCGGCTGAAGAACATAACCAACATATCTTAATTCCCCAGAGAGTGCGTCAGCAAGTCAATGCACTCTCCCCAAGCTATATTATCAAGCCTTAAGGAAGTTGGGTATCCCCCGCAGATCTCAACATTCCCCAGCAATATACAAGCATTCTTAACAAGCATCCCCGGCAGTCTTAACCTAAAGATCGTTCCCCGGCGGTATATCAAACATTCAATGGAGTCAATTCTCCGATACAGTTCAAAACTTCCCCAGGAGAGCCCAATCCAGTTTCCCCAGGAAAGTTGGAATCCATCTCCCCAACAGAAAGCTTATCCCCAGTAGATTCTGGAAGCTTCTTCCCCGCAGAGCACGAACGCGTCCCCCGGCTTTATTCAAAGGTTATTTCCCTTCCAGGATATAACTGGGTTATCCTCAGCCAAAAAAAAAACCGCGGAAAGATCGTCCTCGACGAAGTCTTCTTATCCCCAGCGAAGTCTATTAATACTTCCAACGTAACAACGGTATCCCCAGCGGAGTTACCATCAATATCCTAGCAAAGTACCTCTCTCCCCACAGAGTATTGCTCCCCAGCAAGATCGCTAGATTAATTTTCTCCCCACAGAGTAATCCATTCGCCAAGTTTATTCCCCAACGGAGTTATCTTCTCCTACCGGTATTCTTGCAACTATCATCCCCAACGGAAGCAAAGATCTATTCTTCAACATCATCCCAGGATTTGACTTCCCGGCACCCGTCAAGGATTCATTTTCCTAGACGAAAAACATACATTCATAAACATCATATTTTCATACATTATAGCATGCATATACGCATCACATCTTACAAATCTCATTTATGTTGAGAACATCATTGCTTGATCCATATCATGCATTGCATATGACTGACCTTTACCTTTCAGGGGAAGATCCAGTTAAATTCTCAGCTGTATTTCAAGACTTTAGTCTGGTTCAGTTAAATCGACCCTAAGATTTTCCTGATTCTTATCCAGTCAAAGGCCTTCTCTGGTTCAGTCAGATCGACCCTAAGATCTCCCTGATTCTTATCCAGTTGAAGATTTCAAGACCTTGCCCGGTTCAGTTAAATCGACCTTAAGATTTTCCTGATTCTTACCCAGTCAAAGGCCTTCTCTGGTTCAGTCAGATCGACCCTAAGATCTCCCCGATTCTTATCCAGTTGAAGATATTTCAAGACCTTGCCCGGTTCAGTTAAATCGATCCTAAGATTTTCCTGATTCTTATCCAGTCAAAGGCCTTCTCCGGTTCAGTCAGATCGACCCTAAGATCTCCCTGATTCTTATCCCAGTAGAAGACATCCAAGATTCTCTCAGCGTTACTGTTGAGGTTGAAGTCGCCCAAGATTCTCTCAGTGTTACTGTTGAGGTTGAAGTCGCCCAAGATTCTCTCAGCGTTACTGTTGAGGTTGAAGTCGCCCAAGATTCTCTCAGCATTACTGTTGAGGTTGAAGTCGCCTATGATTCTCTCAGCGTTACTGTTGAGGTTGAAGTCGCCCAAGATTCTCTCAGCGTTACTGTTGAGGTTGAAGTCGCCCAAGATTCTCTCAGCGTTACTGTTGAGGTTGAAGTCGCCTATGATTCTCTCAGCGTTACTGTTGAGATTGAAGTCGCCCAAGATTCTCGCAGCGTTACTGTTGAGGTTGAAGTCGCCCAAGATTCTCTCAGAGTTACTGTTGAGGTTGAAGTCGCCCAAGATTCTCTCAGCGTTACTGTTGAGGTTGAAGTCGCCCAAGATTCTCTCAGCGTTACTGTTGAGGTTGAAGTCGCCCAAGATTCTCTCAGCATTACTGTTGAGGTTGAAGTCGCCCAAGATTCTCTCAGCGTTACTGTTGAGGTTGAAGTCGCCCAAGATTCTCTCAGCGTTACTGTTGAGGTTGAAGTCGCCCAAGATTCTCTCAGCGTTACTGTTGAGGTTGAAGTCGCGAATGATTCTCTCAACGTTCCTGTTGAGGTAGTAATCGCCCAAGGTTCTCTCACCGTCCCGTTGAGGTAGTAACCATCCCTGGTTCATTCATCACCTTTTGAAGCTCCAGATTCAATTCCTGTAACCAGTCAGGGTGCATCTATACAAAGAGTTTGAAGACCAACTCCTGTATCACACCAGGTAATTGTTTTCTTTTTCAGGTACACAAGTTCTCGCTAAGGAAACTCTTACGCGATCGACACCCAGATGGCATCTATAAGCCCATCCACCTTCCATCATCCCTCAACATGGCATCTATAAGCCCATCCTCCTATCCACTGATCTCCAAATGGCATCTATAATCCCATTCCCACCATCACACTGCCAACATGTGAGCGCAAATTTCTGGGCACTCTAGTGTTCAATCATCTTCCACCTTCGGATTACGAAAGACACGTCAGCCAATCTGCATCCTCAGGTCTAAGAAGATGAAACAGGGGCAACTGTTGTACCCCAAAATTTGCCCTCCCATATTCTTCAATATTTGCAAAGAGCATGCTTCAAAATCTCTCAAGGGTTGCACAGTTCAAGGGCCTCCTAACAGTCAAAAAACTAGGGTTTTGATTCTGGCAGAGAAATTGAAGTTTCCAAGGGTCCAAACAAGTCCCACATGCCTATAAACATGGTCAAGCATCCATATGCCAAGTGTCAAGACTTACAGCACAAAATTGCACAGTCAAAAACCCTAATTGCTCAACAGTCAACTGTAGGGGCAAAATGGTCATTTGACAGTCAAAAGTTCAATTTTTTGGTCAACATCTTATTTTGAAGCCACAAACATCATTTGATCAATTCTTGATCATGATTTTCAAGGCATGGCTCAAAAAGTCTCAAGATGCAAAAGTTTCCATATTTGGACAGTTGAAAAAGTCAACTATAACTTGACCAAGGCATAACTTCCACATGGTTCATCAGAAAAATTCAATCCAAAGCTCATTTTGAAGAGAAAGACATTTCCTACAACTCCTCTTCACACTTCAAGTCCAAGAAATGCTCTCACAAAAAGTTATCAATTTCACCATTATAGGTCATTTTCAAAAGTCAACAAAAAGGGACTTTAAGTCAAAGACCATAACTTGAGATTGGTAAATCAAAATGACATGGGACCAGAGTAATTGGTTAGAGGACTTCAAGACTTTTCCAAAATGTCCAAGAACAAGACCAAAGCTTAAAAATTGAGCAAGATATGCCTTGTGGAAGTTGGGAAATTTTTGGGAATTTTGAAAAGTCAACTTTGCTTCAAATGCCTCAAAATTGCTAATGGGCCACATTTTCTTCCAAGAATCATTATCCAAAGGCTATGCACGACCATTTGGCCCAAAGGGGAGTTATTTCATCATTTATTATTATTTATTTGAATTTTTAATCACCATTAATTCATTTAATTAAATAAAATATGAAAAAAATACTCAAGCATGTATTCTAAATCTTTTTATGCAGCTAATAGGTCTAACACAACCTCAAGATTTCGTGCATATTCAATATGGAAAGAATCTCCAATGATTGGCATATTTGGCATGAAGAAAAGATTGGAAAAATCATGGAAGATCACAAAATTCAAAAGCATTGATTCCTTAGATATTAGGCTAGTTTTGTTACCCTAATTCATCCCTCATATAAGTCAGAACCTAAACCTAATGAAAACAACCTGGAAGCTGCGCCTCAGACCTCATACAAACTTTGCAATTTTTGTCAAAAATTCCAAAACTAAAAACACTCATAGGGCGTGATTCAAAGCCTATAATCCATCCAAAAAGCTTGCTGAGGTCTCCCTGAACCTAACTGAATCCTTTTCCAGTCCCCACGCATCAAGAATTGGTATATAGAAGTCAAGCTTTCTCAAACTTTTTGCATAATCGTGTCTCATAATTCATGCCATATTTTTGATTTCTAACGCTTGATTTGTATTAGTTTAATCATTCTGAAGCTAACCATGCCATTCAATTGAGTTTTCGTGCCTTATACATGAATCCACCATTGGAGCTCGCTAGGGTTTCAAAGCTGTAAAATTGGGGTTTCTCTCGTCCGGAAAAATTGGCCAACAAGACTTATGCCATTAAAATCAGAAGCTTCACACGAATTCAGTACACATGTCACGCTCAATTTATGAGCGACGGTGGCCTAATCGCTATTTTCTTGTACTGTAGTTAGTGGGGGTTCAAAACCCCCGCTATTTGATGTATTTTTTTCAGGCTAAAGCAAAGACCAAGGAAGAAGATGCTTGCGTGTGGAACAATGATTGGTTGGTTTGAATAAATGGCGCCCTTTTTGTTTTTTCCAGCATAATCTTGATTTTCCAAATATATTAATTACGTTCATTATACTTACGAATGAACGCGTTGGTACAGTTGGTGGAGAAGAGCATTTGCAAGCATTGGGACCTGGGTTCGATACCCAGGTCCCCCATATTTCTTTCTATTTTTTCTTGCAACAGGATTAGGTACCTAACATGTCTTGAAGTCCACCAAACATCCAGCGCTGGTGCTTGCCACATGGCCACTGAGATCAATCCAATGGCCATGATCTGAAGAACACCATACGCATTGGTCAATGGAGCCACACACATCCCAGAAAAGTCAACCAGGCCTCTAATAAATGGGCCAAATTGCTGGCAACTTACCTCCAAAATTGGGGTCAACACCCCCATTGGTTTGCATTCTATTTTCATTCTTTTTATTTATTTTTTTTCTTTCTATTATTTGTTTTATTTATTTTAGTTAAATCATCAAAATTAATTTTTCATAACATAAAAATACCAAAAAATCAGAAAAGACAAAAATAAAAATATCTTTTATTTAATATTATTTTGTAAATAAATTTAACAATTAATTTAGTTTTAATTCTAGGTTTTAATTTTAATATTCTTGTAATAAACTAGAAAATGTAGAATTAGGGTTTTAAATACTTTTATTCTTTTTCTTTTCTTTTACCATTATTAAATATTAATTATTTTTGTAAATAAACTGCCATGTAAATAATTAATGTAAATTAGGTCAAACTTAAATCTATTTTTTGTTAATAATAAAAAATGCTTAGAATTAGGGTTCCAATTTCATTTAATTTTCTCATTAAAACTCCATAAATACAAAAACTCTAAAAAATTTCTTTCTTTTTATTTAAACTTAATTAATTTATTAATTTCAATTCAATTTCCCTAAAAGGGTCCAACGCCCTCGCTTTCGATTATAGTTCCGTTTCGCGCGCTTATTTTGTTTCTTTTTGTAAATTTCATGTAATTAATCTAAAGCCTTGTAATAGATTAATTAGGATATTTATCTTTCCGCATTTCATATTTATTTCAAATCAGGTCTTGGATTAATTTGGCGATGTAGACCCGCGCCTGTGTAATAGCGTAGGACTTTTAAATTCCGCATCTTTTAACTGTTAATAATTTTCATGAAAGAATGAATGCCAAAAATAAAAACAAAGCGTAGATCACTAATGCATGACAAGACAAAAATATCTGAAAATGACACAAATCACACACCACCCCTAGGGTACGTCTCACTGTTGCCTTGCCCCTCGAAAAGTGGTCGTCGAGTAGAGGATGTTTTAGTAAGTCCTCATGTCCATGAACATGGCATGAGGGTAGCTTCTAAGGTATCTTCCTATTGCTCTGGTGACCACACTGTCCCGAATCCTCGAATTGACCCGAACACCTCCAACGGTGGTGCTACCTACCTCTCAATGGTGGGATGGCACTACTTTAAGGACACTTACACAGACGAATTCCTTAGGGTAGGTAGACGACTCGTATATACTTGCTTTAATTTCAAAACAAATCAAAAAACTTCTTTTCACACCGACACCTTTCAAAAAGCTTTCAAAAAGAAACTTTTCAAACACTCTTGAGGACTGATACAAGAGTCGAACTGAAATTTTCAAAGAAACTTTTTCAAACCCACTCACAGTTGAAAAGCAAACAAACAATTTTGAAAACACAAATGAGCAAGTATCTAAGAGCCCATGGATAACCATGGATAGAAAGGGTGCTAACACCTTCCCTTTCTATAAATCTACCTCCCGAACCGAGAGCAATCTCTATAAGGAATTTTTCCGTGCTTTTGTCCTTTCCATTTGGAGAAAATAAAAGACGGTGGCGACTCTTGCTTCCGCGACATTTCGCGAACCAGCTTTAAACAGTCAGTTCCAGATCCACCGATCACAACACCAATCTTGACTTCCTTTCTATCTGTCTCAGTACCCAGATTTACCGTTTCCACTGGCTCTTCATGTGGCTGAATGGCCCTCTCTTCCTGGAGTAACAGTCTTGCAAGCTCGCCAGGCACTTCACAATCATCTTCACCTTCGTCTTCGGCTAAGTTGATCGGATTTTCAAAGTCATAACTGGCAGTAGCAGAGTCGTTACCAGTGAGATCCATAGTGGATTGGAACCTGTATGAGTGAGTGTGTGTAAATATAGCTGTTTTGCAATATATAAAGAAAGAAAGACAGGGAGCACAAGATTTGAAATGCGAGAAACGTCCAATGTCTTTATTCATGATATATGGAAATGACAAGTAATAAGCCCTCACAAATGAAGCCACGGTGCCCCGGGTAAGACACCGGGCCATAAAGTTTCAATTTATTGTTCATTACAAAATTAAAAACAAAGGAATTCATTACTGCGTAACAAAAGTAACAGGTATGTAGTCTTTTGCAGTCCAATTGTTCAATCCACCTTCGGTCGTCGGGCAGATCCAGCTGTTGAACTCAGATTCTTCCACTTCGTCACCATCCCTGATAGCATTCACCCCATGGTCAGGTAGGGGAGCTGTCACCACATTAGGCTTCTCGGGCGCCTCGAAATGTACTTCCTTGGCATCGATAAGGTTCTGCACCTTATTCCTCAGGGCCCAGCAATCATCAGTAGAATTCCCCGAGCTATCAGAGTGATAAGCACAGCGGGCGTTGGGATTATACTTCGGAGATATGGTGTTCACCACCTTTGGAGCTTCTCTGACGGTCACCAGGTTGGTCGATAGCAGTTGCGGCAAGATCTGCGAAAAGGTCATACTAAGCCGAGTATATTCTCTTCTGGGTCTCTCACCCCTTGGTTGGTTAGGTTGCCGAGGAGCGACAGCAGGCTTTGCAATTACCACCGCGTTGACAGCTTGGCGGCGTTCCGGTTTGTTTTGCCTTCTAGGCCCATACACAGCACTGGCCTCCTTTTTGAAAGGCTTCTTCTCAGAACTTAAGGACGCATCTTTCTGTATCTTCCCTGATTTCAAACCAGCCTCTATCCTTTCCCCAGTCAGAATGAGATCTGTAAACCCTGCAGACGAATTGCCAATGAGATGATTGAAGAACGGCCCAAATAGGGTCCCTAAGAACATGTCCACTAGTTCACGGTCGGTTAGTGGCGGCTGCACCCTGCCAGCCAGGTCCCTCCACTTCTGCACATACTCTTTAAAACCTTCTCCCGATCCTAGCGACATACCCTGGAGTTGGGTACATGTAGGAGCGAGGTCGGCATTATACTGATACTGCTTGTAAAAAGCAGTAGCCAATTCCTCCCAGTTACGAACCTTGGTTCCATCCAGCTGATAGAACCATTCGAGATGAGTCCCTGAAAGACTCTCCTGGAAGAAATGGATCCACAAGTTCTTGTCCGCAGTATACGGCTGGATCTTCCGCACATAAGATCTGAGATGTAGCTTAGGGCAGGACGCCCCGTCATACTTTGCGAAAGATGGTACTTTGAACTTATGTGGGATTACCACACCAGAAAATAGACCCAGGTCTCCGAAATCCAACCCAGGCACTTGTTGAATTTCCATGGCATTCAGACGATCCTCTAACTGCTTGTACTTGTCTTCAGCTGGAGGGTGCTCCTCATTGAAATCAGTCTCGTTGTCAGAGACCACCGGACTAGGAACCCTTCCCCCCTGGGGACTGCCTTTCCCTACAGAAGAACCAGCTTGATCAACCTCATTTTGTAGTGTGTTGCCAAACCTCTGGCCAGTGTTGAATAGTACAGTTCTCTTCTTCTTCTTCCTTACCAGCAGAGCCTTCAACTCCTCTTGACCTTGGGCCAAATTCATGATCAGCTCTTGGAATTGGGCGCTCTGAGCCTGAAGGGCCTTGATGGATTGCTCAGTAGATGATTCAGGGTTCATGATGCTGAAATAAACAGCGAAGAACATTAAGCAACCTGAAAAGAAGAGTACCTGCTATGCACATGATGCATGGAATGCGTATGATTTATGTTTTCAAAGACAATCGGGATTCAACTTTGTAAACAAAAAGGAACGCACTTTATTAGATTCAAACTTTGGAATTTAAATTGTTCAACAGATTGCCCTTAGGCGTTACATAAAATGGAAATACTGAAAAGGGAAATAAAAACTGTAAAAGAACATCCAAAGCTCATCATTGATCCCATGGTCTCCTCTTCTCAGTACGGATGTAGTCATTCAAGGCCCGCTCGTTCTCCAACTGCTTTGTCAGCTTCTGGATCTTCAATTCCTGCTCGTTGAACTTTTCCCGATAAGAATCCTGTTCTTCTCGTAGTTGTGCCCAAGACCTCTTTAGTGTATCAACATCAGTAGGTATCTGAGGAGGGAGAACAGTTGGAGGAGCCCCATCTCTATCAGGATATTCAAGAATGATGGGTCTAACAGCTTCATATGGCATACCTAAATTCTGAGCACGGATGCGGACCCATCTGTAATAGGGTTCCATAGGTAGAGAAGTCTTCGGTCCCAACTCATGTGGGTCAGCTTTGTGAATTCTGTCCCAAGCCTTGATGAACCTACGACGCAGCTCGTCACTATCTACCTGAAACTCAAAACTGATGTGAGGCACCAACATCTCATGAGGCCCTGCTCTTCTGGCTCTTCCAAACTGACGGAGCGCTAGACATGGATTATAAGAGATTCCTCCTTGGGTACCAATCAAAGGAACATTAGGATATTCTCCGCAACGATCAATAATAGCTACCTCATCCAAACCCCTGAAAGTCCAAATGATGTCATTATCAGTGAGAGACATTAACCTATGAGCCCAACCTCTTCCTTCTTTGTTCTTCAGCACGAACTTAGGGAGGTGCGAAATAAACCACCTCACTAACAAAGGAATACAACACCACAGAGTTCCTCATCTTCGGGCAGTACGAGCATAGAGTTGTTGTAGGATATCACCCAAGAGAGTGGGCACAGGGTTCCGAGACATGAAGATCTTTATGGAAGTGATGTTAATGAAGTTATCCGGATTTGGAAACAGAACCAGACCATAGATTAAGAGAGCCAGAATGTCTTCATACGCCCTAAAGTCTAAGTCATTCCAGAAACTGTTAGCTTTACCGATCAGAAACTTGGCCAAGAAACCCTTAACTCTGCTTCTAGTCACCCAGTTGTCCATTACCTCTTTGTGGGTCAAGGGAAGGGCTGCAGCAATCTCCTCAAGCCTAAGAGTCTTTTCCCAACCAGTGAAGGGAGTCTGATCCAAGATAGGGATACCCAGCAAATCAGAGAACTCTTCCAGGGTACGGACCAGCTGGAAGTCTTGAAAGGTGAAGCAATTATACAAGGGATCATAGAACTGGGTCAAGACACTCATCAGTTGTTGATCCCACTTTGCAGTGACTAAGCCGAGAAGAGAACCATGCCTCTGGATGAAGGAAGTGGTATTTGGAATTCTGCTAACCAATTCTTCAAGCAACTCAGGTGGGTGAACAAAATTGAACCGGATAGTGTTCCTTCGCACAGGCATCATGATGTCCTACAAAACAGAGCAAAGGTGAAACCCTTTTGTCTTTGAAATGGTCAGTCCTTATGTAGGGTGCATGCAATGTCTATGATGGCATGATGTTATGATAAAGCGCACCACAAATATTCACAAAGGCAAACATGATAAGGAACACAAGTCACACAAGACAGCCATTAGGTTTTAGGCCAGCATGGGGTCTAGGTATTACCCTCTTTCAGTTTGTTGGTTAAGACCTGTCCTATCAGAAGTAACCGGGTTCTAGAGGATCCCAATATCACTGACTACCCTCAATCGGTCATAACTCCAACATCGCAATCTTTTCTTACGGCCAGAACCATCGCGAGAGTTTAGCCTCAATGGGTGTAGCATACTGCTACTGTTCTATTGGCCAAGTTAGGTCATTTAAGGTTCTAAGGTCGATTGGTGCTTAATGACTCCTCAGAAGACCCATATTCTCCTCGTTGCGACACAAGGGATATCGGTACAGACCAAGGCGCCACACCAACGTAGCCACTGCTTCACCCATGTCGGTCTATGCCAGACAGGTCCCTCACAGCTTATGCTACCTAATAGGGTATCCCCAGATCTGGGTTAGGATCTATGAAACTCCAAGACAAGCCCAAAATAATAAAGCAAACAAAACAAAGCAATTGAAAACATAAGTATGAGCTATCCTAAGGTACACCTCACTTTAAGTATCCCCAACAGAGTCGCCAGTTCTGTGATCGGTGGATTTAGAACTGACTGTTTAACGCTGGTTCGTGAAATGTCACGGAAGCAAGAGTCGCCGCCGTCTTTTATTTTCTCCAACATGGACAGGACAAAAGCACAACAAAATTCCTTATGAGATTGTCTCTCGGTTCGGGAGGTAGATTTATAGAAAGGGAAGGTGTTAGCACCCTTTCTATCCATGGTTATCCATGGGCTCTTAGATACTTGCTCTTATGTTTTCAAAGTGTTTGCTTTTCAAAATGTGAGTGGGTTTGAAAAAGTTTCGTTTAAAGATTTCTGAATAACTCTTGTATCTGTCCTCAAGAGTGTTTGAAAAATTATTTTGAAAGCTTTTTGAAAGTGTCGGTGTGAAAAGATGTTTTGATTTGTTTTTTAATAGAGCAAGTATCCATGAGTCATCTACCTACCCTAAGGAATTAGGCTGTGTAAATGTCCTTAAGGTAGTTCCATCCCACCATTAAGAGGTAGGTAGCATCACCGTTGGAGGTGTTCGGGTCAATTCGAGTGTAGGGACAGTGTGGCCACCGAAGCAACAGTTAGGACACCTTAGAAGCTACCCTTATGTCCTTGATCCTTTTTTAATCCGAGGCAACCGTTTCAAGGCAACTGTTTCGAGGCAACTGTTTCGAGGCAACTTGTTTCGAGGCAACTGGATCATGGACATAAGGACTTACTAAAACGTCCTATACTTGACGACCACGTTTCGAAGGCAACAGGTGAGGCGTACCCTAAGAGTGGTGTGTGAATTTGTGTGTTGTTTTCGTTTTAAGTTTATCTTTGATCATGGCATTGTGAGCTACGCTTGTTTTTAATTAACCATACATTCTTTCATGCAATTTAGAATTTAAGGGTGCGGAGAATTAAAAGACGGAAAGATAAAAGCTACGCTATTACAAGGCGCGGGTCTATACATCGCCAAATTACAAAGACCCGTTTGATAAAAATGCAGAAAGTAAATAAATACCTAATTACTATTACATCCTTGAGCAGTTACATAATATTCAAAAGAAAATAATGCGCGAAAAAGAATAAAAATTGAACGTCCGAGGGTTTTGACCCTTTTGAAATTAAATGAAATTAAAGTCTATTTAATTATTTAATTAAAGAAAAGAAAATGTTTTTATGTTTTTGGTATTTATGAAATAAAGAAAATTAAAATTAAAAGGAAACCCTAATTCTAAGTCTATTTTAATTATTAAGAAAATACTAAAGTTAACCTAATTTACTAGTTAATTAGTTTACATGTTTATTTACAAAAATAAATAGTAATTAACAATAATAATAAATAATGAGGAAAATAGTTTAATTAAGAAAAAGATGAAAATGTCAAAAAAACCTAATTCTAGATATTTTTTATTTATTAAGAAAAGATTAAAGTTTAAAACCTAAATTAAACTAAATTAATTGTTAGAGTTTATTTACAAAAATATTTTAATGGTGAAATTAAATATAATTAAACATATTTGTATTTTTTATTTTTTTCTGTTTTTATTATGAAAAGAAAATTATTGATTTAAATAAAAATAACTAAAGCAAATGAAAGAATTAAAAAGAAAAGAAAATTAATTTAAATATACAAACAGAGGGGGGTGTCTGGCCCATGTGGAGGTTTTTTGAAGTAATTTTGGCCCATTAACAAAGCCTTGGTTTGACCTTCCATGCTTGTGTACACGTTGGTTGACTGGACCATATGATGGTCTTCATCTTCTGACTCTTGGATGGAAGCTCATGGCCATGTGGCAAGCTTGGACGTGAGGCTGCATGATGGACCCTGGGGCGTGCACTGCATGGGAATGGATTAGAAAAAATAATAACAATTGTATGGGGGACCTGGGAATCGAACCCAGGTCCCAGCACTTACCAAGCGTGTCCCTTGCCAATGGAGCTGTTGTGCGCGTTTGTATATACAATGGGAAACAAATATTATATAATAAAAAAACAACGTTAGTAATGTAAAACAAAAAAAAACGCGCTGAAATTCAAATGTTCCAGTTACAATATGCCACGCGTGCTTCGTCTTCGTCTTTCCTGCAAATTATAAAACAAGTAGCGGGGGTTTTAAACCCCCACTAAGTGGAACCTGTGAAAATAGCGATTACGCCCATGGGTTAAATAAATTGAGCGCGAGTAGTTCAATCAATTCGTCTCGTTGCCACGAATTTGTCCATATAGGTTTGATGGCCCAATTTTACAGTATATGGAAAGCCCTATTTTGAAGCTTCTGAAACCCTAGGTTTCATCAATGGCAGATTTCGATTCAAGCGTTTTTAGAACAATTAAACTATGCCAAACGCTTCAGGAAGATGTCAGTAATGCAAATCAATGAATAAAACATATGAATGATGCGTAGAAATTGAAAGTCGATTATGGAATATTTGTGAAGAAACGTGACTCAGTTCTACCGATTCTTGGAGTATGGGGACTTGTTCTTGATTGCAATCGACTCCTGGAAGGTTCAGCAACGTGTTAGAATGCTTTTTATGCTTTGAAACGTGCTCCAACTATGAAATCAGTTTCAAGCTTTTTGTTGAAATTTTGCAATTTGGTTATGGAGCATGAGCAGTTTTTTCGTGTATTGTGGAATAGGGTTTCTTTGTGCATATGTATGTGAAGCATTCTAGGTCAAAAACAAGCCCAAAAGTCCATGAATTGATGACTTGAATCTTTGATTGCCAATCATATTTTTTTCAATCTTTTTCCATGGAAACTGTGCCAATTATGGAAGATCTTGTCCTTTTTTGGATGTGAAACGACCTAGCCAGCTTGCCCTAGTATGATTTGCTGCACAAAAAGATTTGAAAAAAGCATTATTTGATATTTTCTCATAATTAAATCTAATTAAATGAATTAATAAGAATAAAAATTCAATTAATTAATTAAAAATAAGAAAATAAATCCCTTTGAGCTCAATGGGTCGTGCATATGCTTTGGGTAATGATTCAAGGAATAATTTGAGGCCCATTAGCAATTTTGAAGTGTTTTAGGCAAAGTTGACTTTTGAAAGTTCCCAAAAATTTCCCAACTTCTCCAATGCATATCTTGCTCAATTTTGAGGCTATGATCATGTTCTTGGACATTTTGGAAAGGTCTTGAAGTCCTCTAACCAATGCCTTTGGTCCCATGTAATTTTGATTTACCAATCTCAAGTTATGGTCTTTGACTTAAAGTGCCTTTTTGTTGACTTTTGAAAATGACCTATAATGTTTAAATTGATAACTTTTTGTGAGAGAATTTCTTGGACTTGAAGTGTGAAGATGAGTTGTAGGAAATGTCATTCTCTTCAAAATGAGCATTAGATGGAATTTTTCTGATAAACCATGAAGAAGTTATGCCTTGGTCAATTTGCAGTTGACTTTTCAGCTGTCCAAAAATAGAAACTTTTGCATCTTGAGACTTTTTGAGCCATGCTTGTGGAATCATGATCAAGAATTGATCAAATGATGATTCTGGCTTCAAAATAAGATGTTGACCAAAAATTTTGACTTTTGACTGTCAAATGACCATTTTGCCCCTGCAGTTGACTGTTGAGCAATTAGGGTTTTTGACTGTGCAATTTGATGCTGTGAGTCTTGAAACTTGGCATATAGATGCTTGACAATGTATATGGGCATATGGGACTTGATTGGACCCCTTGGAAACCTCAATTTCTTTGCAAGAACCAAAACCCTAATTTTGACTGTGTTAGGAGGCAATTGGACTGGGCAACCCTTGAGGGATTTTGAAGCTTGATCTTGGCAAATCTTGAAGAATATGGGAGGACAAATTTTAGGGTACAACAATCATCAATAAAGCATTGGATGTTTTCTTGCATTACAAATTTTGCGCTCCTTGTTTTTCTTTTTTATCTTGCACTTTATTCAAACAGCTATCGGCTTAGACACACTCACATATCATAATGCAGATCCACATCCACTCTAGATCCCATTGGTAACGACTCAGCTACTGCTAGTTATGACTTTGAAAATCCAATCAACCAAGCCGAGGACGAAGGTGAGGATGATTGTGAGGTGCCTGGGGATCTTGCTAGACTGTTACTACAGGAAGAGAGGGCCATACAGCCTCATGAAGAGCCAGTGGAGTCAGTGAATTTGGGTACGGAGGAAGACACGAAAGAGGTCAAGATAGGTGCAAATCTGGAATCTAGTGTCAAGCAGCGGTTGATACAAATGCTACGCAACTATGTTGAGATCTTCGCTTGGTCTTACGAAGATATGCCTGGTTTGGACACTGACATTGTGGTACACCGCCTACCAACTAAAGAAGAATGTCCTCCGGTAAAGCAGAAGGTTCGCCGTATGCGCCCCAAGATGTCTGAGAAAATCAAAGCTGAGGTCATGAAACAGTTTGACGCCGAATTTTTAGCTGTCACCTATTACCCGCAGTGGGTTGCCAACGTGGTTCCGGTGCCTAAGAAGGATGGTAATGTACGGATGTGTGTGGACTATAGGGATCTGAACAGGGCAATCCCCAAGGATGATTTCCCACTGCCTCACATCGATGCTCTGGTCGACAACACCGCACAACATAAGGTCTTCTCCTTTATGGATGGTTTTTCTGGTTACAATCAGATTATGATGGCTCCCGAGGACATGGAGAAGACAACCTTCGTTACACAGTGGGGCACCTTCTTTTACAAGGTAATGCCTTTCGGGTTGAAGAATATTGGGGAAACTTATCAGCGCACCATGGTCGCTTTGTTCCACGACATGATTCACCATGAGATTGAGGTTTACGTTGATTACATGATTGCAAGGTCCCAGACTGAAGAAGAACACCTTGACCATCTCCATAAACTGTTCGACAGGTTGAAGATGTACAAACTGAGGTTAAACCCGAACAAGTGCACCTTTGGGGTAAGGTCTGGTAAGCTGTTGGGTTTTGTCGTTAGTGATAAAGGCATTGAAGTGGATCCTGCAAAGGTAAAGGCTATACAGGAGATGCCAGCTCCCCAAACAGAAAAGGAAGTTAGAGGCTTTTTGGGATGTCTGAATTACATCGCCCGATTCATTTCACATTTGACCGCTACTTGTGAGCCAATTTTCAAGCTACTGAAGAAAGATCAGGTGGTAAAATGGAATGATGAATGTCAGATTTCTTTCGAAAGGATAAAGGAATACCTCCAAGAGCCACCTATTTTGATGCCTCCAGTTGAAGGAAGACCCTTGATCATGTACTTGACTATATTAGAGAATTCTATGGAGTGTGTGTTGGGCCAGCATGACGATTCTGGCCGAAAAGTGTACGGTATTTACTACCTTAGCAAAAAGTTTACCGACTGTGAGACCCGATACTCATTGCTCGAGAAAACTTGCTACGATTTGGCATGGGCTGCTCGCCGGCTGAGACAGTATATGCTAACTCACACTACCCAATTGATATCAAAGATGGACCCAATCAAGTATATCTTCGAAAAGCCTGCCCTGTCCGGAAGAATAGCAAGATGGCAGATGATCTTAACTGAGTATGATATCCAATACACAACCCAAAAAGCAATCAAGGGGAGTGTGTTGGCAGATCATTTGGCGCATCAGGCCGTGGATGATTACCAATCCATGAATTTCGAATTCCCGGATGAGAACATCATGTTGGTGACTGATTATGAAGAACTTGGACCGGATGAAGGACCTGAGCAAGGATCACGATGGTCCATGTATTTTGACGGAGCTTCAAACACGTTGGGTAATGGCATTGGCGCTGTGATTATATCTCCTGAGGGCTGTCATACTCCATTCACCGCCCGATTATGTTTTAACTGCACCAATAATATGGTGGAGTATGAAGCGTGCATCCTGGGCCTTCGAGCAGCTATTGACCTAAAGATTAAGCTCTTGAGTGTGTTCGGAGATTCCGCTCTAGTGATCAGTCAGATCAAAGGCGAGTGGGATACGAAGCACCCAAATCTGATTCCTTACAAAGAGTATGTACTGACGTTGCTCCCACACTTCGAGGAGATAACCTTTGAACATTTCCCTAGAGATGAGAATCAGTTAACGGATGCGCTAGCTACTATGTCTTCTATGTTCAAGGTCAGGTGGGAAAATGAAGCTCCCTAGATTACCATTGAGAGGTTGGATGAACCCGCACATTGCTGTGACATTGAGACTGAAGAGGTAGCAAATAAACCCTGGTTTCATGAGGTAAAGAGGTATCTTGAGGCTCAGGAGTACCCCGAGGGTGCATCTGTTAACGATAAGAAGTTTCTGAGGAGATTCACTGCAAAGTTCTTCATCAGCAATGGCATTCTCTACAAGCGTAATCATAATTCAACCTTACTGCGATGTATGGACAAGAATGAGGCAGAAGGGGTTATGGCAGAGTTACATGAAGGTACTTTTGGAATTCATTCCAGTGGACATACCATGGCAAAGAAAATCCTACGGGCTGGATATTATTGGTCTACTTTGGAAGCCGATTGTTATCAACATTCTCAGACCTGTCATAAGTGCCAAGTCTATGCTGATAAGGTGCATGTACCTCCAGTTCCTCTGAATATCTTGACGGCTCCTTGGCCCTTTTCAATATGGGGCATCGATATGATCGGCGAGATCAGACCTACTGCGTCTAACGGGCATCATTTTATCCTGGTAGCAATTGATTATTTCACGAAGTGGGTTGAGGCAGCTTCCTTCGCTACAGTAACCAAGAACGTTGTGGCGCGGTTCATCCAACACAATTTGATCTGTTGATATGGTGTACCATAGAGGATCATTACAGACAATGGTACAAATCTCAACAATACGATGATCACCGAGCTTTGCAAATAATTTAAGATACAACATCACAACTCTTCTCCCTACCGGCCGAAGATGAATGGGGTTGTTGAAGCAGCTAATAAGAACATCAAGAAGATTGTGCAGAAGATGACGGTGACATACAAAGACTGGCATGAGATGTTACTATTCGCTCTTCATGGGTACCGTACCTCAACACGGACATTGTGATCGGTGGATTTAGAATTGACTGTTTAACGCTGGTTCGCGAAATGTCGCGGAAGCAAGAGTCGCCACCGTCTTTTATTTTCTCCAACAAGGAAAGGACAAAAGCACAGAAAAATTCCTTATGAGATTATCTCTCGGTTCCGGAGGTAGATTTATAGAAAGGGAAGGTGTTAGCACCCTTTCTATCCATGGTTATCCATGGGCTCTTAGATACTTGCTCATTTGTGTTTTCAAAAGTGTTTGCTTTTCAGAGTGAGTGGGTTTGAAAAAGTTTCTTTGAAAATTTCAGATCGACTCTTGTATCAGTCCTCAAGAGTGTTTGAAAAGCTGTTTTTGAAAGCTTTTTGAAAAGTGTCGGTGTGAAAAGAGTTTTTGATTTGTTTTGAATTAGAGAAAGTATCTACGAGTAATCTACCTACCCTAAGGAATTCTGCTGTGTAAATGTCCTTAAGGTAGTGCCATCCCACCATTGAGAGGTAGGTAGCACCACCGTTGGAGGTGTTCGGGTCAATTCGTTTTTAGGGACAGTGTGGTCACCAGAGCAACAGTAAGACACCTTAGAAGCTACCCTTATGCCATTGATCTTTTTATTCCGAGGCAACTATTCCGAGGCAACCGTTCCGAGGCAACTTGTTCGAGGCAACTAGATCAATGGACATAAGGACTCACTAAGACGTCCTATACTCGACGACCACGTTTCGAGGGGCAAGGCAACAGTGAGGCGTACCCTAAGAGTAGTGTGTGAATTGTGTGTCATTTTCAGTTATTATTTGTCTTGTCATGCATTGGGTGAGCTACGCTTTGATTTTATTTGGGCATTCATTCTTTCATGTTATTAGCAGTTAAAAGGTGCGGAAATTAAAATGCGGAAAATAAAAGTCCTACGCTATTACAAGGCGCGGGTCTATACATCGCCAAATTAACAAAGACCCGATTTTGAATAAAAGTGCGGAAAGTAAATGTCCTAATTATTATTACAAAGCTTTGGGGCAAATACATTATATTTAAAAAAGGAAATAGAAATAAATAAAAATAAACGTGCGAAAAGAAATTAGAATCGAATGCGAGGGTGTTGGACCCTTTAAAGAAATTAAATTGAAATTGGAAATGAATTAATTATTAAATAAAGAAAAGAAATGATTTTTTTATGTTTTTTGTATTTAATGGAAATAAAGAGAATTAATTGAAATTAGAAATTAAATAAAAACCCTAATTCTAAATTTGTTTTTAATTATAAAAAAAATTGTTTAAGTTTAACCTAATTTAACCCTAATTAATTAATTACAAGTTTATTTACAAAGATAATTAATAATTAATAATGATAAAAAGGTTATTTATTAAGAAAAAGAATAAAAATACTAAAACCCTAATTTCTATGTTTTTTAGTTTATTTAAGAAAAAAGATTAAAATAAAACCTAATTTTACTAAATTGATTTATTAAAAGCTTTATTTACAAAAATTAGTGACTTAAACATTAAATAAAACATATTTTGTTCTTTTTGATTTCTGATTTTTATTTTATAAAAATTATTTTGTGGAATTAATTAAAACAATAAAACAAATTAAAAAGAATTAAAAGGAAAAGAAAAAAAAATTAGAAGGAAGAATACAAACAGCAGGGGGGTGTCTGGCCCAATTGGAGGTCAATTGTGAGAATTTTGGCCCAATAACTCCAGGCCTTTTTGACTTTTCTGACGCGTGTGAGGAGTAGTTGACTGGTGTCTATGGTGGACTGCCCATCCTGGCCCTTGGATTGGGACTTCTGGACGCGTGGCAAGCCAAGGCGTGGGACGTTTGGTGGACCACAGGAGGGCAAGTGTACCTGAATGCATTACAAGAAAAATATTGAGAATATGGGGGACCTGGGAATCGAACCCAGGTCCCAAGGCTTGCCAATCTCGTTCCGAACCACTGTGTCATTCAACGCGTTTGTAATAATATTGGACATTAAATATTATAATAAGAAACAAAGGTTAATGATATATAACACAAAAAACGCGCTGAAAATTTGAATGTCCCAATCATGCTATGACACGCAGGCTTCTTCCTCGTTTGTCCTGAAAAATAAGAAAACAAATAGCGGGGGTTTTAAACCCCCACTAACTACAATGTACAATAATAGCGATTAGAGCATGGTGAAAAAGAAAAAGGGCGCGAGGTATGAGAACGAATCGTCTGGATGTCACGATTTTAATGGTGCTAGTTTCATAGTCCAATTTTTCCAAATATGCAAACCCCTCTTTTGGAGCTTCAGGAACCCTAGAAAGCTTTAATGGCAACTTTGCATACAGGCAATATTAATTCAATTGGATAACACCATTAGCTTCAGAGAGATCATATTAGTATAAACCAATCATTAAAACATAGTAATCATGCATGAAAAGTAAAATACGAATATGAAAATTTTAAAGAAAAGTCAGGCTTCTATCTACCAATTCCTTGAGTATGGATGCGTGGTTTTGATTGGAACAGCTTCCTGGTAGTGTCAGGAGTCTTTTAGAATGCTTTTGCAGTCTTGAATTATGCTCTAGCTATCAAAACAGTTTCAAGGTTTTTTTTCGCAAAATGCAAAGTTTGTTCTTGATGCTTATGCGCAGCTTCTTGTTCTTATGCCTTAGGTTATGTTTGCATATGTATGTAGCATGATTAGGTCAAACAAAACAAGCCCATGATCCATTGTTTTAATGCTTTTGAATATGTGATTTTCCATGATCTTTTTCAATCCTTTTTGCCATGAAAACTTGCCTATTTGGAAGATTTGGTCCCTTTGATGTGGTACACGAAATATTTAGGTCTTAATGGGAGAATATGCTGCACAAAAAGATTTGGAAAACATGATTTGCTATTTTTGTCATATTTAATTTTAATTAAGTGAATTAATAATAATAATAATTCAAATAATTAATCAAAAATGATAAAATAACTCCCTTGGATGTCAATGGGTCGTGCATAGCCTTTGGGTGATTATTCATGGAAGAAATTGAGGCCCATTAGCAATTTTGAGGCATTTGAAGCAAAGTTGACTTTTCAAAATTCCCAAAAATTTCCCAACTTCCACAAGGCATATCTTGCTCAATTTTTAAGCTTTGATCATGTTCTTGGACATTTTGGAAAGGCCTTGAAGTCCTATAACCAATGCCTTTGGTCCCATGTCATTTTTATTTACCAATCTCAAGTTATGGTCTTTGACTTAAAGTGCCTTTTTGTTGACTTTTGAAAATGACCTATAATGTTGAGATTGATAACTTTTTGTGAGAGCATCTCTTGGACTTGAAGTGTGAAGATGAGTTTTAGGAAATGTCATTCTCTTCAAAATGAGCTTTGGATGGAATTTTTCTGATAAAACGTGTGGAAGTTATTCCCTGGTCAATTTGCAGTTGACTTTTTCAACTGTCCAAAAATAGAAACTTTTGCATCTTGAGACTTTTTGAGCCATGCTTTGAGAATCATGATCAAGAATTGATCAAATGATGTTTGTGGCTTCAAAATAAGATGTTGACCAAAAATTTTGACTTTTGACTGTCAAATGACCATTTTGCCCCTGCAGTTGACTGTTAAGCAATTAGGGTTTTTGACTGTGCAATTTTGTGCTGTGAGTCTTGAAACTTGGCATGAGGATGCTTGACAATGTTTATAGGCATGTGGGACTTGTTTGGACCTTTGGAAACTTCAATTTCTTTGCCAGAATCAAAACCCTAATTTTTGACTGTTAAGAGGCAATTGGACTGTGCAACCCTTGAGAGATTTTGAACCTTGACCTTGGCAAATCTTGAAGAATGTGGGAGGGAAAATTTTGGGGTACAACAGTTTCCCCTGTTCAATCTTCTTATACCTGAGGATGTAGATTGGCTGTCGTGCCTTTCGTAATCCGAAGGTGGAAGATGATTGAACACTAGAGTGCCCAGAAATTTGCGCTCACATGTTAGTAGTGTGATGGTGGGAATGGGCTTACAGATGCCATTTGGAGATTGATGGATAGGAAGATGGGCTTACAGATGCCATGTTGAGAGGTGATGAATAGGTGGATGGGCTTATAGATGCCATCTGGGTGTCGATCGCGTAAGAGTTTCCTTAGCGAGAACTTGCGTACCTGAAAAAGAAAGATAATTACCTGGCCTGTTACAGGAGTTTGACTTTAAAATTCTTTATATAGACGCGCCCTGGCTGGATATAGGTATCGAATCTTTGAACTCTTCAGACGTGCCCTCAACGGGGCGTTGAGAGAACCTTGGACGATTACTACCTCAACAGTAACGATGAGAGAACCTTGGGCGATTACTACCTCAACAGTAACGATGAGAGAACCTTGGGCGATTACTACCTCAACAGTAATGATGAGAGAACCTTGGGCGATTACTACCTCAACAGTAACGATGAGAGAACCTTGGGACGATTACTACCTCAACGGGATGATGAGAGAATCTTTCAGACGCCCCCTGGCCAGATACAGGAATCGGATCTGGTAATGTTAGTCGTCAACGGATACACCCTGGAAAGATACAGGCATCGGATCCTCGAACTCTTCAGACATACCCTGGCAAGATACAGGAATCGGATCTGGTAATGTTAGTCTTCAACGGATACACCCTGGAAAGATACAGGCATCGGATCCTCAAACTCTTCAGACACACCCTGGCAAGATACAGGAATCGGATTTGGTAATGTTAGTCGTCAACGGATACACCCTGGCAAGATACAGGCATCGGATCCTCGAACTCTTCAGACACACCCTGGCAAGATACAGGAATCAGATCTGGTAATGTTAGTCTTCAACGGATACACCCTGGCAAGATACATGCATCGGATCCTCAAACTCTTCAGACACACCCTGGAAAGATACATGAATCAGATCTGGTAATGTTAGTCTTCAACGGATACACCATGGCAAGATACAGGCATCAGATCCTCAAACTCTTCAGACGCACCCTAGCAAGATACAGGAATCAGGTCTGGTAATGCTAGTCGTCAACAGATACACCCTGGCAAGATACAGGCATCGGATCCTCGAACTCTTCAGATGCACCCTGCCAAGATACAGGAATCGGGTCTGGAATCGATCGTCAACAGATACACCCTGGCAAGATACAGGAATCGGATCTTTAGTTGCGACCGTTGATAGTGATTATCTTTGTATTAACCTTTGTCCTGAAAAGACAAAACGTTAGTTGTATGCGATGCCATGATGTATGACATGCGTGATGAGATTATATGTTCATGATGCGTATATGCATGCTATAATGTATGGAAATGCGATGTTTATGAATGTATGTTTTCGTCTTAGGAAAATAAATCCTTGACGGATGCCGGGAAGTTAAATCCTGGGCTGATGTAGAGCTTTTGTTTCCACTGGGGAGTGATGGTTGCAAGAATACCGATAGGAGAAGATGACTCCGTTGAGGGATAAACTTGGCGAATGGATTACTCTACGGGGATAAAATACTCTAGCGACCTTGCTGGGGAGAAATACTCTGTGGGAAGAGAGGTACTTTGCTGGGATGTTGATGATAACTTCGCTGGGGATAGCGTTGTTATGTTGGAAGTTTTGGTAGACTTCGCTGGGGATAAGAAGACTTTGTCGACGACGATCTTCCCGTGGCTTTTGGCTGAGGATAACCCAGTTATATCCTGGTAGGGAAATAACCTTTGAATAAAGCCGGGAGTCGCGTTCGTGCTCTGCAGGGGGGAAGCTTCCAGAATCTACTGGGGATAAGCTTCCTGCCGGGGAGATTGATTGAAACTTTCCTGGGGAAATCTGGATTGGACTCTCCTGGGGGAAATTAATTTGATATGCTGGGGAAGCGGCTCCGCTGAATGTCTGGTATACCGCCGGGGAACAATCTTAGGCCAAGACTGCCGGGGATGCTTGTTAAGAATGTTCGTATACTCCGCTGAGGAATGTTGAGATCTACTGGAGGATACCCAGCTTCTTTAAGGCTGATAGTATAGCTTTGCTTGGGGAGAGTGCATTGACTTGCTGACTCACTCTCTGGGGAATTAAGATATCTTGGTTATGTTCTTCAGCTGAACCTACCTTGGTACCTTGACGGACAGAGCAATTAGATCGCTTAGACAACTCATTATTGCCCCTGTTTCGAATGTTACCTGTAATTAATCCTTTGTTTCATATGTAAGTATTTGTGAGTTAGCAGTTATTGTCAAATGCATATATCACAAATTGAACCTTGGACGTTCTTCGTAAAACAAAACAGAAAAAGGGAAAACAATTGGCAATTGATCTGAAAAGTGAATTTATATTGATCTTTGAATTTGCCTGTAAATAGGCGTTTTATGTACAAGAGGCTGACGTCCTAGTAAGAGAACGCCGCCGAATGAAAGAGTTTATACAAATTTGTACAAAGGGAAAACAAAACAGCTATGTGAAAAGAATGATCCCACTGGGTTCCAACTCTGCTATCGCCTTTATATCTTCGAGCGTCTCATCACTTGATGACCTAGCTGAAGATGAAGCTGATTGATCGATGCCGTTTGAACTTGATGTTGATACCGGATTCTGGATGCAAGGTGATCCAATGAGACATAGTATTATGCTTTAATCCCTAATTTTTGCCTGGACCGCCCTTTCGGGTTTTCAGTCCACCGGGATACCCTTTTTTGCCCAAGCCGCCTTTTCAGGTTTTCGACTTGCCGGGTGTACAGATTTTTTTCATTTCATCCCTCATTTTGCCCGAACCCTTTTGGTTCGCCGGGAAGCCCTAATTTTTGCCTAGGTATGTCAACCTAGCGGGTCTTTGATCATGCGTAGTATCTTTTTACTATGTCTGCATTGGCGGGGTGGGGAAGGTCGTCACTGTCCATGGTGGTCAGAATCATGGCTCCTCCTGAGAACACATGTTTAACCACAAATGGCCCTTCGTACGTAGGGGTCCATTTTCCCCTGGGATCACTCTGAGGAAGGATGATACGTTTGATTACCAGATCCCCAACTTGATATTCTTGTGGTCTGACCTTCTTGTTAAATGCCCTGATCATTTGTTTTTGGTACGTCTGACCATGACAAATAGCAGTGAGTCTCTTTTCGTCGATTAGATTTAACTGATCAAGTCGTGTCTGGATCCAATCATCTTCGCTCAGATCTGCATCCTTCATTATCCAGAGAGAGGGTATCTGCACTTCGATCGGTAAGACTGCCTCCATGCCGTAGACCAAGGAGAAAGGAGTTGCCCCGGTTGACGTCCTTGCTGAGGTACGGTACCCATGTAGAGCAAATGGTAACATCTCGTGCCAATCTTTATAAGTCACTGTCATCTTCTCCACGATTTTCTTGATATTCTTATTCGCTGCTTCTACAGCCCCATTCATCTTCGGCCGGTAGGGAGAAGAGTTGTGGTGCTGTATCTGGAATTGCTCGCAGAGCTCAGTGATCATCTTGTTGTTGAGATTGGTACCATTATCCGTAATGATCCTCTCAGGTACACCGTATCGACAGATCAGGTTGTGCCAAATGAACCGTGCCACGACGTTCTTGGTTACCGTAGTGTAGGAAGCTGCTTCAACCCACTTTGTAAAGTAATCGATCGCCACCAGGATGAAGCGATGTCCGTTGGATGCCGTAGGTTTAATCTCACCGATCATATCTATGCTCCACATTGCAAAAGGCCAAGGTGGAGTCAGGACATTCAGGGGAACCGGAGGAACGTGCACCTTATCTGCATAAATCAGGCATTTATGACATGTCCGAGAATGTTGGTAATAGTCGGCTTCCATTGTAGACCAGAAATACCCTGCCCGAAGGATCTTCTTTGCCATAGTGTGTCCACTGGAATACGTTCCGAAGGTACCTTCATGCAGTTCTGCCATGATCCTTTCTGCTTCAGTTTTATCCACACAACGCAGTAAGGTTGAATCATGGTTTCGCTTGTACAGAATGTCGTTGCTGAGGAAGAACTTTGCTGCGAACCTTCTCAGAAACTTCTTATCGTTGACAGATGCATCTTCAGGATACTCTTGAGCTTCCAAGTATCTCTTTACCTCATGGTACCAAGGTTTCTCAGTCACTACCTCAGCCTCAAGATCACAACAGTATGCCGGTTCGTCCAGTTTCCAGATGATGACCCGGGGAAAGATACAATCAAATTCTCACAAGTTCTTCCTGGTTCAGTCAAATCGGTGCTAAGATTTCTATTCCAGTTCAAGCTATGAAGCCCGGATTCGACCGAATAGTATCTTGATTTCCCCATCATATTGTGAAGCCCGGAGGACGACCGAATAATAGTATCAAACACCGCGAAGCCTGGAATCGACCAGATAGTGGTTTATCCTTAAGCTATGAAGCCCGGAGTCGACCGGATAATAGTTTAATCCCCAACAAGTTATTGTGAAGCCTAGATTACGACCAAATAGCAATACAAGACACCATAAAGCCTGGATTCGACCAGATAATGGTAGAAGACATTGTGAAGCCTGGATTACGACCAGATAGCAGCCAAGAATACTACAAAGCCTGGAGTCGACCAGATAGTGGTATATCTTTAATGCAAGTTATGAAGCCCGGATTCGATCTGATAATATCTTGATTTCTCCAAATGCCATGAAGCCTGGATTACGACCAGATAGAGGTAAAGGACGATGAAGCCTGGGATTACGACCAGATAACAGTATAAGACACTGTGAAGCTTGGATTTCGACCAAATAACAGTTTACCTGGACAGTTACTAAGAAGCCCGGAGTCGAATGGATATTAGTGTGCCCTAAACTCAAGTTGAAGCCCAGATGCGACTAGATAACCACTTGATTTCTTCTGAAGCCTGGATTCGACTAGATAAGAAGGTATTGTGAAGCCTTGAATCGACCAGATAGAAGTACAAGACACCATGAAGTCTGGATTCGACCAGATAATGTTATGAAACATCGTGAAGCCTGGATTACGACCATATAGCGACGAAAGACTGAAGCCTGGGATTACGACCAGATAGCAGTACAAGACACCATGAAGCCTGGATTCGACCAGATAATGGTATGAAACGTCGTGAAGCCTGGGTTACGACCAGATAGTGACGAAAGACTGAAGCCTGGGATTACGACCAGATAATAATATAAGACACTGTGAAGCTTGGATTTCGACCAAATAGCAGTTTACCTAGACAATTACTAGGAAGCCCGGCGTCGACCGGATATTAGTGTGCCCTAAATTCAAGTTGAAGCCCGGATGCGACCGAATAACAACTTAATTCCTTCTGAAGCCTGGATCACGACCAGATAAGAACTGAGAAATTGCGAAGCCTAGATTACGACCGGATAGCAAGTTTAATCTCATCTCCCCAGTAAGTCACTATAAAGCCTGGAGAACGACCAGATAGCAGTCGATCTTATCACTATGAAGCCTGGATCACGACCAGATAGTAGTTCATTTTCACCTCTTCGACCGAGAGACGATTCCCCAGTAGAATAACGGACGACTGAAGTTCCTAAAATTCAACTTTTCTCAAGACAGAGAACAGCATTACCCAGTGAAATCTTCCTCAACAACAGGTATACAAGCTCTCGCTAAGGAATCTCTTATGCCATCGACACTCCTTCGGATGGCATCTTTAAGCCCATCTTCTGTCATCAACCTCCAAATGGCATCTATGAGCCCATCCCCGACATCACAAGACAAATACCACTTCATGCGAGTGCAAATTTCTGGGCACTCTAGTGTCAATCATCTTCAACCTTTAGATCACGAAACGCAGACAAGCCAATCTACATCCTCAGGTTTAAGAAGATTGAACAGGGGCAGCTGTTGTACCCCAAAATTTTCCCTCCCATATTTCTAATACATTTCAAGTGAGGTCCTCAAATTGCTCAAGGAAGTCCAAGGGTTTACCAGACAAACTCTCTCCTAAGGCAGTCTACCTCAAATTAGGGTTTCATGTTGCATCAAGATACTTGAGTCCAAGGGGTCTCAAATTCTCACCATTTTCCTAATATGTTCTCAAGTTCATCCAGGTCAAGTTTCAAGCCTTGCAGAGGAAGTTTGCTCAGTCAATTGCTCAAAGGCCTGAAAATCGACTATGCTAGGGCAAAAGTCAACTATGGGCCACATGTAGTCAAACTTCAATATTTTTTGTCAACATCCTCATTTTGAAGTATTATTCATCATTTTATCAAGGGTTGATCATTATTCCTCAAGGATTTCTCACAATTCATCAAAACCCAAAAGTTGCTAAATTAGGGTTTTGTAGGAAAAGTCAACTCAACTTTGACCAAGCATAACTTTCTCATAATTTATTAGAAATGACCCATCCAAACCTAATTTTGAATAGGATTCTATTCCCTATAATTCATCTTCAGCTCCCAAGTTCAAAATATGCACTCACAAGAAGTTATGAATTTGGACATTATAGGTCATTTTGAAAAGTCAACAAAAACACCTTTTTTGTCAAAGCTTCATACATGAACATGGAAGACTCAATTGAGATGATACCAAAAGGGTTGCTTAGAGGACATCTCAAGCTTTCTAAAAAGTCCAAGAACACCTTCATAGAGTCAAAATTGAAGAAGTTATGCATTGGTGAAGTTGACATTTTTTGCAAAATTGCCAAAAGACAAAAGTGCTTCAAATTGCAAATTTTGTCAAATGGGCCCAACTTTTTGTGCTTGTCTTGAGTTTGTAACATGGTCCACGACCCATGATCCTTCCCACATGCCTTTATTATATTTTTTCCATTTATTTTGATTTTTATTTCAATTAAATCAAAATAAAATCATGGAAATATCAAAATCATTTATACCTTGAGATTTTTTGCATATTTCAGGTCTCTTATATAGCTAGCAAGGGAATCAAATCGTGCAAGGCATGTTTGTACACAAAAAGATTGATTTTCTCTTGTTTTGGAAAGATTGGATACAAGTGTGAATCAATGATTAAATCTTCATAATTACAAAGATTGGATGCTTATTTGTAAACCTAATTCACTCAATTTAGATCAAAAGAACAAGGGTTGGAGGCGTATAGAGTAAAGAAGAAACTTGGAAAAACTCAAGAAAAGTAGCAATCTGTTTTAATACTTCCAGGCATTTTCAAACCTCCCAAGCTATCTCATTCGTTTCCTGGGTGTTCAAGGAGTCCATAGCAATCCTTAGCAAGCATTTTCGTGCACCAAAACTCACTGTAAGTGATTCACGACCTTGACATTTTCTTAAAATCCAATATCATTATTTTGGCATTTGTAGCATGAATACTTTGCATATTCTCGTTCAGTGAAACATTTGCAAGCTATTGGTAATGATTAATTGCATTTTTGCTAACCATACAGAGATGTGCCATTGTTAGGGTTTCGGTTTTGTTTTTAGGGTTTTCTTATGCAGGTGAAATTGGCCCAAAAGAGAGGTACTATGAGGTTCACAAGACCAAGACGAATTGGTCTGTAGCATTAGATTTCATTTATGGTGCGTGTATGTGATTTTGGAAAATCACAGGGGCTATAGCTACGGACTTTTTCCGTAGGTAAAAGTCTCAGACTTTTAGCAACGGAGAGAGGAAGAAGAAAGGAGACGTGGCGAGCCCTGATTCATCCATTTGAATTTCGCGCGCTGGACAATGGTTATTTTGTGTTTTTTATATAATGATTATTTGTTATTTGATGTACAACAAAGCGCGCTAGTAGAGTTGGTAAGGAGATGTGTGGAAAAGGCCATAGGACCTGGGTTCGAATCCCAGGTCCCTCATATTATTTCATAATATTTTGTCTTGTATAATCATGCACATGTACATGCCAAAAGACCACCATGGACCATCATCTTTCAACCATCGGATTACCCATAATATGGTCCAAAGGCCATCACATGAAGGACCATGATGCACCCTGGTCAATTTGCAACACTGAATCAGAAAAGTCAAACGTGGACCCTTGTCTTTGGGCCCCAAAACTGCTATTGGCACCCCTCAAATTGCTTACCACCAGGCCCAATTTCTCTTTTTTTTATATTTTCTTTTATTTAATTATCTTGATTATTTTCTAACATAAAAAATTAATTCTTTTTTATAAAAAACTCATAAAAATTATTTTCATCAAAATAGATTTAGGTTTTATTTTTTATCAAAATTAATTTAATTAGTTTATTTTAATTTTAGGGCAATTTTAACCTTTTGTAAATAAATTAAAACAAATTACAAAATTAGGTTTTTGTTTAATTTAACATTTATTTTCTTTTTTCTCAAAATAAAAAAAATATAAAAATAGGTCAAAATTAATTATTTTTCTTAATTAATTTAATTAGTAATTAGGTTTGTATATATTTAATTTAAAACCTTATTTTCTTAAAAATAATCAAAAACAACAAAAATAACTTTTCTTTTAATTAGGTTAGGCGGGGTCAAAACCCTAATTATTTCCTATTCTCGTTTCATCGCACGCGTTTATTTATTTTTACAATATTAATGTAACTGCTCATGGGATGTAATAGTTTAATTATGACTTTTTTCGGTTATTTATCGTTTTACGGGTTTTTGGCTACGTAATTAATCCCCTACCCCGAAGCCTTGTAATAGCGTAGTTTTTATTTCTCTCATTTTAATTTCCGCAAATATTAACTGTTAGATGTATGATAATAGGATTGCATGACAAGAATGTATGTTAATTTTAAAATGGTTAGCAAACCCTAAATGTGCAAAGATAATAACTGAAATTGAATCACTCGCACATGCGCACTCCTAGGGTATACTCTCACTTCGGTTGCCTTCGATAAACGATCATTAAGTATAGGGTGTTTTAGTGGTCGCTCTCTTGTCTAAACAAAGATCAAATGTCCCGTTCGGAAATGTTGCCTCGAATATGATCTTAAGACATTAGGGTTATTACTAAGACGTCCTAACATTGCTTTAGTGATCGTACGTCCCTTTAGAATTGACCCTTACAACATCCAACGACTAGGGTTACCTACTCACTAATAGTAGGATAACACGGTCTAAAGGATAGGAGGAAAAGAACGCCTTTTTTCGAGTAGCTAGATAATTGTTAGGTACTTGCTCAAAATCAAACTTTTCCACACTTACACTCTTTTCGAACTAAAGTTTTCAAAACAACTTCGTAACACTCTTGAAGACAGAAGCAAGGGTTAAATCAAAGTAAAACAAAAACTTTTCAAAACACACAAACACGGAAGCAATTTTTTAAAATGATGAGCAAGTACCTAAGAGCCCATAGAAAACTACGGATAGAAAGGGTGTTAATACCTTCCCTTTCTATAATCTACCCCCCGTACTCAAAATCTCAAAAAAGGAATTTTTCTGTGCTTTTTTCCTTTCCAGTTGGATAAAATAAAAGTCGGTGGTGACTCTTACTTACAGTGACATTTTGCGAATACAAAACGCAAAACACAAACCCGTATTTTCCTAAAACAGCCAGGTTCTGCCACCATATCACACTGGTCTACCATGGAAGCAGATTGCTATCAACACTCTCGAACCTGCCATAAGTTCCAGATTTATGCTGACAAGGTGCACGTACCTCCAGTTCCTCTGAATGTTTTGACGGCTCCTTGGCCCTTTGCTATGTGGGGGATTGATATGATTGGGGAAATCAAGACAACAGCCTCCAATGGACACCACTTCATCCTAGTGGCCATTGACTATTTTACAAAGTGGGTGGAGGCAGCTTCCTTCGCTTCCGCTACCAAGAATGTTGTCGCCCGGTTCATCAAGCATAGCCTCATCTGCCAATACAGTATCCCGAAGAGGATCATTACAGACAATGGTACAAACCTGATCAATACTATGATCACCGCCCTGTGCAACCAATTTAAGATCCAGCATCACAATTCTTCCCCTTACCGGCTGAAGATGAATGGTGCTGACGAAGCCGCAAATAAGAATATTAAAAAGATCATACAGAAAATGACAGTCACATACAAAGAATGGCATGAGATGCTACCATTCGCTCTCCACGGATATCGTACCACAGCTCGCACATCAACTGGGGCAACACCCTACTCTCTAGTATACGGCATGAAGGTTGTCTTGCCTATTGAGGTTCAAATCCCCTCTCTGAGAATTATGAAGGATGCAGGGTTGAATGAAGAGGATTGGATCCAGACTCGACTTCATCAACTAAACTTGATTGATGAGAAAAGGCTTACTGCTGTCTATCATGGTCAAATGTATAAAAAACGGATGATCAAGGCTTTCAACAAAAAGGTCAGATGACAAGTGTATCAAGTTAGGGATCTTATGATCAAACGTATCATATTGCCGCAAGGTGATCCCAATGGAAAATGGACTCCTACATACGAAGGACCATTTGTAATAAAAACATATTCTCTGGTGGAGCCATGATCTTGACCACCATGGATGGCGACAACCTGCCACACCCTACGAACGCAGACATAGTCAAAAGATACTACGCATAAGAGACCTGCTAGGTTGACACACCTAGGAAAAACAAGGGCATCCCGGTGAACCAAAAAGGTTCGGGCAAAAATTAGGGATAAAACCAAAAAAAATTGTACACCCGTCAAGTTGAAAACCCGAAAGGGCGACTTGGGAAAAAAAGGGTTTCCCGGTGGACTGAAAACCCGAAAGGGAGGTCCATGAAAAAGTTAGGGAATTAAAGTGTATGACTATGTCCCGTTGGATCACCTTACTGACAACCTGCAAACTCAGAGGTTCTGATCAATTCAATCATCTTCGGACGGGGCAACAAATAGACAAGATACTCAGAGATACAAAGGCTATAACAAAATGGGAACCTCATAGAATTATTACAAATAGCTATCTTTTCTTTGTATTAAAATTTTCATTTTTTACGACGGCATTCTCTTACTAGAATGTTTGTCTCATTGTACAAAAATACTTACTCAAAGTCAATACAAAGATATCCCTTTGAAAGGTCAAAAACTATCTGTTTTTCTTTACACTTGTGTTTTGTTTACAAAAACGTCCAATGATTCATTGTTGAACATATGCATTTTAACATAATTATTGCTTACAAATAAACAAAATAAAAGAAAATCACTGATGGCTTTAAGAGATATGGAAATATCTTTAAGTTATTTTCCATAAAAATCCCCCGCAGTGTACTGCTTAATCCCCAGCGAAACAAAGCTTCCAATTATAAATCCCCAGTAGAAGTCATCCAATTTCTCAGGATTTCACAATAGGATCTTACAGACAGTACATGGCATTTCCCTTACAACAGAGTTTATTTCTCTAAGCAGAAATTCATCAACACTTCGACTTCACAACATGAAGACTTACATACCCTCAACAACTTTCAGGGATTTATTTTCCCCAATCCAACAACAGTGCAACGGATTAGCTTGCATACGCATGCATCACATCCATATATCATAAACATTGATAACACGAATGCATTATACCATGCATTTTATACAACATGACTTTGCATTTTAGCTAACATTTTACCATTTTTAGGATAAGGTTAACAATTACCATTAACAATGTTCAAAGTTTGCAGATACAATACAAATACGCTCCAGACACGGATGCCATTCTAATACTCATTCACATTCAACTTTCAGATACAGTTCAGATACACTCCAGACACAGATGCCATTCTGATACTCATTCACATTCAACTTTCAGATACAGTTCAGATACGCTCCAGACACGGACGCCATTCCGATACTCATTCACATTCAACTTTCAGATACAGTACAGATACGCTCCAGACATGGATGCCATTCTGATGCTCATTCTAAATCATCTTCCAGATACAGTACAAATACGCTCCAGACACGAATTCCATTCTGATTCTCATTCGAAACCTGCTTCCAGATACAATACAGATACGCTCCAGACTCGAACGCCATTCTGATACTCATTCTTTCAGCTCACAAATTACAATTCAACAATTACTCTTGGATGGCATCTACAATCCCATCTCCTGCAACTTTCTAACACCTCTCCAAATGGCATCTTTAAGCCCATTCCCTCAACCATCACATCGTCGAGTGCAAATTTCTGGGCACTCTAGTGTTCAATCATCTTCCACCTTCGAGTCACGAATGGCAAAACATTCCCATCTAACTCTTCAGGTTTAAGAAGATTTAATAGGGGCAGCTGTTGTACCCCAAAATTTTCCCTCTCACTTATCAAGAAGTCTCTCACAAGATCTCCTTGGGCTCAAGACTGCATTAGGGTTTGATTAGCTCAAGACACTTCCTTATGCACTGATGACCAAAATCAGGGTTTGAGATTGCATAAGGATTTTTGAACTTCCAATGATTCATATGACTTTCATGGATCATTATGGACCCCCAAGATTACTCATGCAAATTTTTCAAACCTTGGATCACACTTTTGATCAGTCAATTGAGCAGTTGACCTAAAAATCAACTGTATTGGAGAAAAAGTCAACTATGGCCAATTTACAGTCAAACTTCATAATTTTTAATCCATATCAACATTATAAACTCATATGTATCATTTGATCAAGTTTGGACCACAACTCCTCAAGAAATTTGATCAAATCTCCAAAATGGCAAAATGGTCAAAATTAGGGTTTTAACTGGGAAAGGGCAATTTCTGGTTTTTAACCTAGCAAATGGTCAATTGGTTTAAGGCATGATCGCAAGATCCAAATTGCATCATTTTTACATAATGACATGGTTCAAAACATTGCAAGTCCATTGGATTGACAGATGAATTTTGCAGTCAATTGATCAAAAGTCAATTGTACATTGAAAAGTCAAACTTTGACTTTTTAGTCAAATTCAAGTGCCAAAGATCATAATTCATCAAAACATGTCAAAATATGAAACTTATTCATCAATAATTCAAAAAGTCATGATTTCATTTTGGAAATTTCATGTTTTTTCATAACTTTGAGCCAAATTTTCACCATGATGAAAGATGATTCAAGAGAAACTTCCAACATGAAAGTTGTAGATCTCCATGAAATCTACAACTTTTATTCACACAACTTTTTCCAAAATTGTTTGGATCTCAAGTTATAATTTTATGAACATAGGGTCATGAAACTAAACACTTAGTGAAATTTTGCCCTAATTTGGCCAGGATTTTGACCTAACTTCATGAAACTTTTTTATATAGTTCCAAGGAGAATCTTCAAATGAAATTCAAATATGGGTTGTAGAGAACATTGCAAGCTTTCCAAAATGTCCAAGAACTCATTGAGATCATTCTTGAGGAGGGAGAATCGAAGAGATGAAGTTAGGGTTTTGTCACTTGAATTACAAGGCATTTTGTGATGAACAAGAATTCAATTTCAAACCTATGCTGCACAATCTTGTTTTGCAGGCCTCTAAACCTAAAAATCTCTCCATAATCAGAAGATTACACTTGCTTTTGAGCTATTATCCACTTGATTCAAGTTTTATCCAAGTTGCATTTCCATTAATGGCACAAAGTAACATTGTCATTCTAGTAAAGTGGCTTTAATCACAAAGACAACTTCTCTTGAGCTTTGCATTTGTTCTTTCTGCACAAGCATCCTACTATACACAATCAGATAAGCATGTTTAAAGTGCCTAACCACTTTAGATAGCCTTGTACCATGCCTTGGAATAATGCTTGTCAAGCTTGCTTCAAAAACAAGCCAAAAAGCCATAACATGTGAACTTGTACTTCTGATCACCCAAGCTCTCAAAACCTTTTTCCTATACATTGAGACACTATTATGCAACTTAGGACACAATTTTTGCAAGCCTGAAACTCTCTAAAATCCCCTCTAGCCAGAAATTGCACAAAAACTCCATTTTTGTGCAGGTTCTGACCTTGAACTTATATTTTCTATTTCCCTCGTGCGTTCTTTGGCCTTTTAGTTCCTAAAGTTCCTATACATCAAATATAACTTGTCCCTGTCCCTGTTTCATTTCTGTAACATCATTTACCCCATCTTCCATAACCAAAAACAGAGCATTGCACATTGACTTCTCCAAGTCATTTCAGCCACTCTCAACTCAAGCAAACCATTGCATTAGCTTCCCAGGACCTCAAGGAAGCTAACCTGATCATCACCATCACTTTAAACAAGCTCAAACTCCAAACACGATTTCCAGTTTTGAGGTAAGTTTTCTCAACTTGGAACTCTTCATACAGGCATCATCAATAGTTTATTTATGAATAAAACATATAGATATCATTGTCCTAAAGCTAACCATGTCCTTAGTTTCCATTAATTTTGCTTGAGCTTAGAGAATTTTGAAACTTAAATTCTGAAAATTTTAGGGTTTAGATTAGGGACTTTTAAATTCTTGCTTATCTTTGATCTATAGTTTTAATACTTTACATTTCTGGAATCGTGAGAAAATTTGCTACAAGTTTCATGTTTACAGTTTTCATTTTTAATGAGAAATGAGCAAGTTACAGTAGGTCTGGCTGGAGGTTGAAGATGAAGTCTTCAGGGCGCGTTTTGCCTTACATATTTATTGTTTCATTTGTATTAACAGATGTATAGCCACTCCAGTAGTATAAGCGCGCGCCTGTAACCTATGGGACTTGGGTTCGAGCCCCAATGGTACCCTTTTGCATTTTTTTCATGTTTTTTACAAATCTAACTTTTTTGTTTGGCAGGCGTTGGGCCCTTTGGGCCTGGCTCATTTTTGTTTTTGCTAGCTGACTTCCATACTGAATTTTGGTACCCCCTGGCCCAAATTATTTTATTTTTTCATTTTTTTTCATTTTTTCTTTTCTTAAGTATATTTTTCTAAATACTAAAAGACCATAAAATACAAAAAAAAAATGATATATTTATATTTTGACTTATTTTATTTTATTTTTCCACAAAAAATATTTTTATAAATTATACTTTATTTTTTACTTATAAATAAAATTAGGTTATTAGTTATTTTCTTTCACATTAAATTAAATACATTATTTTTATATAAAAAGGACTAAAAATATTTTATAATACTATAAATATTTTCAAGATAAAAAATATCAAAAATTATTTTCTTAAAATTATTTTCTTTTGATTAATTTATAGAATTAGGGTTATTAAAAAAAATCTTTTCTTAATAAATTCAAACATAATTAATTATTTTCTTTATTTAATTAGGTTAAGACAAAATCTTTTTTTTTCATGAAAACCAAACAAAATTCATTTTCTTCACATTTTTTGCATCCTTGTACATTTATTCATTTTTATACTTTGTATTTATTTAAATTCCTTGTATATTCGTACCAATTCAATATGGTTGTTATAGACTAATTAGGTTTAAATTCTTTAAATTTCGCAATTTATCGCTTTTATATAACATGCTAGTAATTAGGGTTTGTATGGAAAGACTAAAACCAATGCTTAGAAAACCCTAATTCAAAGACAAAAACAAGCATGAAAACAATGCACTTGCACACAAGCACCCCTAGGGTTATTCCACTTGGTTGCCTTATACAAAATGACCATATTACACATGTGAGGTATCTTAGCAAAAACAAGCAAATACAAGATCATAGTCCCTCGATGACGCTATCTAAGTTGCCTTACAAATGATCTTAGTCCCTAAAAAAGAATGTTAAGATACCTTGCAACATTGCTAATCATGGTTATACGATGACCCACGCCCGTCCCACTTACATCCAAAGATAGGGTTGCTTACCAAATCAATGGTAAGACAACAATGTCAAAGGAAAAAGAAATAAACAAGAAAGACATTTGAGTAGGTAGAAGGCTCCTAATTACTTGCTCAACTTTAAACAAACATCCTTGCTATTTTCAAAACAATCACACACACTTTCAAGTATCTTATAAAATTGAAATTTTTTTCAAAAGATCAACATCTTTGTATGCATTCTTACGAACGAGAATCATTACAAAGATTGCCTAAACAATGGCCTATTTACAAAATACTTTCAAAAACCCACACAAAGCACAATTTCAAACAAAAGCAAGTGATCTAGCAAGTAACTAAGAGCCCGTGAAAAACCATAGATGAAAAGGGTGCTAATACCTTCCCTTTTCATAATCTACCCCCCGAACTCAAGAAACAATCTCAAAGGTCTTTCCTATGCTTTTTCACCTTTCCTTTTGGATAAAAGAAAAGTCGGTGGCGACTCTTGCTAACCGCAACATTTACGATCAAACACAAAACACCTAAGTCAGTTCTCCCACCGTATCACACAGGGGATAGCTGAGTGGAAGGGTCAAGGCTCCCTCCAGCAGTAATATCTCTCCAAAATTTCTCTATGTCCCTAATCATGAAATAGCCAACTGGTAGCTCAGGTATAGTATCGGGTGTGGTCTGGAAGCCTAGCAAGTCGCCAAACTCCCTCTGGGTAAAATAATATTCTATCCCAAATAGTCTGAATGTGAGATATCCATCTTGGCCATTATAGGGCTCAAACTCGAATGAACTGAGGAATTCTAAGGTGAGGTTCCTGTAGGTCACACTTAGGTTATCTGCATACTCATCCCACTTTAGCTGGTTGCATAGATACTTGATATTGGCTTCAAGGCCAAGAGCTTCCATGCAAAACTAGTCTGGATATCTGGTCGGTGCCATGGGTCGCTGTGAAAGGACCGCATAGCATTGTCTCTGAGTGTCATCTTAGAATAAATGCAAAAAATAAAAATAAACCCATGGGTTGCCACCCATGCAGCGCTTGTTTAACATTGTTAGCTTGACGAGTAAACTTCATATATTGGAAACTGGTACTGGTGGATCAATCAGAGTGTGGCTGGAGTAGTTGGTGGGAATGTCACCTCCTTCGTAGTGCTTCAACCTCTACCCATTGACGATGAATGGTATACAAGAATTGTTCTTGATCTTGACTGTTTCAGATCTTAGGATTCTAGAGACCTCAAAAGGACCAGTCCATCTTGAACGTAGCTTGCCAGGAAAAAGTCACAACCTGGAATTGAAAAGGAGAACAAGGTCACCTATATTGAAATCTCTTTACAATTCTTATGCCATGCCAAGTTTTGGTTCTTTCTTTATATATTATAGCATTCTCATAGGAAGACTGGTGGAATTCCTCCAATTTATGAATGTCAAGGATGCTCTTTTCACCAGCAGTCAAACATTTCAAATTCATGCTCTTAATGGCCCAATAGGCGTTATGCTCTAACTCGAAGGGTGAATGACAAGATTTTCCATAGACTAATTGGTAAGGGTTTGTTCCAATAGGGGTTTTAAAAGCTGTTATGTAGGCCCATAGTGCTTCATGTAGCTTTTGAGACCAATCTTTTCTAGAAATTGAAACGGTTTTTCCTAAGATTTGTTTAATCTCCCTGTTAGACACTTCTACTTGGCTGTTAGTATGTGGATGATAAGGTGTGGCTACTATGTGCTTTACTCCATACTTACTCAAGAGCTTATCAAATTTTCTGGATATGAAATGTGATCCTCCATCACTTATAACGAGACAGGGTGTTCCAAACCTTAGAAAAATGATATTCTTAAATAACTTGACTACCACTCTTGTGTCGTTTGTGGGTGATGAAATAGCCTCAATCCATTTAGACACGTAGTTCACAGCTACCAAAATGTACCTATTTCCCATTGAAGGTGGAAATGGTCCCATAAAGTCTATACCCCAAACATCAAAGAGTTCAACTTCCTGGATATTCCTCATCGACATCTCGTCACGTCTTGATATGTTCCCGGTGTGTTGGCATCAGTCGCACTTGATAATGTAGGCATGAACATCGTGCCATAAAGTTGGCCAATAGAGGCCTACTTGAAGAATCTTGGCGTGCATTTTAGATATACCTGAATGTCCACCATAAGGTGCAGAGTGACAGTGTCTGATGATGTCTTCTATTTCCTCTTCTAGGATGCAACGCCTGAAAATATTATTTATTCCTCTCTTGAATAGGAGTGGTTCATCCTAGTAGAAATGTTTCACATCTTTGAAGAACTTATTTTTCAGTTGGTAATTTAGATCAGGGGGTATGATATCTGCAGCTAGGTAGTTTACAAAATCAGCGTACCAAGGTACGCTCTTCATTACTGAAATTTTTTCAAAATCTTTATCTCTGTAAGGCTCGAAATCATTAGTCTTAGATATAAGTCTGTCATAGGTGAAATCATCATTTATAGGCAACAAGTCAGGTTTTAAGTGTTCTAATCTGGAGAGGTGGTCAGCGAAAACATTCTCTGTGCCTTTCTTATCCTTAATGTCTAGATCAAACTCTTGGAGTAACAGGATCCATCTAAGTAATCTAGGTTTAGCGTCCATTTTATTTAATAGATAGCGTATGGCAGCATGATAAGTGTAAACAATGATCTTTGCTCCAACTAGGTAGGACCTAAACTTATCTATCGCAAAAATTACTGCCAGTAATTCTTTCTCTGTTGTTGCATAATTGAGTTGGGCGGTATCTAGGGTTCTACTAGCATAATATATAACATGTAATTTCTTGTCTTTTCATTGTCCTAGAACAGCACCAACTGCATAATCGCTGGCATCACACATGATTTCAAAAGGTTGTATCCAATCTGGGGGTTGCATGATCGAAGCTGAAATCAGTGCTTGTTTCAAAAATTTAAAAGCTTCGAGACATTTCTCGTCAAAAACAAATTCAACTTCCTTCATTAGAAGATTAGTCAAAGGTTTTGTTATTTTAGAGAAGTCTTTTATAAAACGCCGATAAAAACCAGCATGTCCAAGAAAACTTCTAATCTCCCTAATGGTTTTAGGTGGGCTGAGGTTTTCTATAACTTCAATTTTGGCTCTATCGACCTCAATGCCTCTTTCGGAGACAATGTGTCCTAATACTAAACCTTCATTAACCATAAAATGGCATTTTTCCCAATTTAGCACTAGGTTCACCTCTACGCATCTTTCAAGGATTTTTTCGAGGTTAGAGATACAATCTTTAAAATTGAATCCACACACCGAGAAGTCGTCCATCAAAACTTCCATTATTCCATCTAGGTAATCTGCAAATATAGACATCATACAATGTTGAAAAGTGGCAGGGGCATTACAGAGTCCAAAGGGAATTCGTCTATAGGCGAACATTCTATAAGGACAGGTGAAGGTTGTTTTCTCTTGATCCTCAACGTGAATAGGTATTTGGAAAAATCCTGAGTATCCATCTAGATAACAAAAGTGCGAGTGTTTGGCTAAACGTTCGAGTATTTGATCTATAAATGGAAGAGGGAAATGATCATTCCTGGTTGCTTTATTTAATTTTCTATAATCTATACACATACGCCAACCTCCTTTTGTTCGTTTAGAAATATGCTCACCTTTCTCATTTTCTATGATTGTGATGCCTCCTTTCTTTGGCACCACATGCACAGGGCTCACCCAATTACTATCTGATATTTGGTAAATTATACCAGCCTCTAGTAAATTAAGAACTTCTCTTTTAAAAACATCGATCATTATAGGGTTTATTCTTCTTTGATGTTCTCTTGAGGGTTTTGAGTTTTCCTCTAACAAGATCCGGTGCATGCACACTGATGGACTTATTCATTTTAAATCGGAGATGTTATACCCTAAAGCTGAGGGATATTTTCGTAAGATCTCTAAGAGTTGAGTTGTCTCGTCTTGACTTAAAATAGCGTTAACTATAATAGGACGATTCATCTCTTTATCTAAGAATTCGTATCTGAGGTTCTTGGGAAGTTCCTTCAGTTCTAAAGATGCTTTCAAAAGGCAAGGCATGGGATCGGGAGTAAGAGATAAACATTCATAGAGGTCGCCATCGATGTAAGGTTCTAAACTTTTAAATCCATCGTCCTCCAAAATAGGGGTCGAAGGTAACTTGATATTTTTGTTAGATTCCTCTTGCTTAAGTTCCACTATACACTCGTCAATGACGTCGATGGCATAACAGGCATCTCCTATGACTGGTGCTATTAAGAACTTTGAAATAATAAATTCTATCTTTTCATCACCCACCTCAAATGTTAATTTTCCTTTCTTAACGTCAGTTATGGCTGCGGCTGTTGATAGGAATGGTCTACCTAAGAGGATTTGGATTTCTTCGTCTTCTTTAATATCCATAACCACGAAATCAGTTGGGATATATAGCTGACCGATCTTAACTGGTATGTCTTCAAGTATGCTTATAGGATACTTAACTGATCTATCATCCAGCTGGAGAGACATTTTAGTCGGCTGCAATTCTCCTAAGTTTAACCTTCTACAAACTGCTAAAGGCATAAGGCTGACACTAGCTCCTAGAACTAAAAAGGCTTTGTCAATAGTATGATTTCCTAAGATACAAGGAATGGAAAAACTTCCTGGATCCTTTTCTTTCTTGGCAAGTTTATTTTCTGAAATAAAATTGCATTCGATAGGTTTGGGATCATCAAGTCTACGCTTGTTGGTCAGGATGTCTTTTAGGAATTTAGCATAAGATGGTATCTGAGTGATGGCTTCGGTGAAAGGAATCTCTACATGGAGTTTTTCTATAACTTTAACGAATCTCTGGTATTGATTGTCAAGTTTGGTTTGTTTAAGTCTTTGCGGAAATGGGACTGGGGGTTTGTACGGGGGTGGTGATTTATTAGTTTTATCTTTTAATTTTGGTTCTTTTTGCTTTTCGAATTCCTCTGGTTCCTCCACTTGGTCTGTAGGCAAAACATTTGTCTTAGGTTCTGAGGGTGTACTCATGACTGGATTCTTGGGTCCATCGTAAGTAGTCCCACTTTGTAAGGAAATGGTATTAGCTTTCCCTTTAGGATTTGGTTGAGGTTGTCCAGGGAATTGTCCTCCAGGTTTAGTTTGTGGGGCTTGTGTTTGGGCTATCTGCGAGATCTGGGTTTCAAGCATCTTGTTATGCGTAATTATCTGATCAACCTTAGTTCCTAATTGTGTGATTAGTTCGTTTACGTGAATATTCTGATTTAGGAACTCTTTGTTTTGCTGGGTTTGAGCTGAAATGAAATTTTCCATGATTTTCTCAAGGTTTGGTTAGGGTGTCACAACTTGCATAGGTTGATTTGGTATTTGGGCTTGGAAACATGTAGGTCT
This sequence comes from Vicia faba, assembly GCA_948472305.1. Lineage (NCBI taxonomy): Eukaryota > Viridiplantae > Streptophyta > Magnoliopsida > Fabales > Fabaceae > Vicia > Vicia faba. The sequence continues at coordinate 1,498,451,806 of OX451736.1, forward strand.
CAGAGGTGCAGAGTTTTGTATTGGGCTATTGTTTTTATAAGATAATTTTGGGTGATTCCTCCATCTTGGGTTGTAAGTGTTTGAAAATGGGTTTCCTTGGGTGTAGTTTACTTGGTCTGAGTAAGGCTCATTAAACAAGTTACATTCTGCAGGTTGATGTCCTTGGGTCCCACATAGTTCGCATTCTGAAGCTACCGCGGCTACAGTATTAGGGTTTTGAGACATGTTTTGAACTTTTAAGGCAAGAGCGTCCATTTTAACTTACATCATGTCTAGAGAACTTATCTCATGTTTTCCTTCTTGGGTCTCCTTTTTCTATACCGTAGCTCGTCCTGTACCCCATTGATAATGGTTTTAGGCCATGTACTCAATGAGAGCGCAAGCTTCTAGGTAAGGTTTATTCATCAATGCGCTACCAGCGGCAACATCGATAGACATCTTTGTGTTGTAATGGAGTCCATTATAGAAGGTGTGGATGATTAGCCATTGTTCTAGGCCATGGTGTGGATAGGCTCTTAACAGGTCCTTATATCTCTCCCATGCTTCAAAAAGTGATTCTCCCGGGTTTTGGTTAAATCTAGTGATTTGGTTTCTAAGGACATCAGTTTTGCTGGGCGGAAAATATCTTGCGAGAAATACTCTCCTAAGGTCTTCCCAGGTTGTTATTGAATTGGGTGGAAGGCAATCCAACCAATCTCGTGCTTTATCTCTGAGGGAAAAAGGGAATAATCTTAGTTGTATTGCCTCAGGCAAAGCACCATTGCATTTTAAAGTGACTGCTAATTGTATAAAAGTTTTTAAGTGTTGATTCGGGTTCTCAGTAGTGAGACCACCGGATTGGTTTTGTTGCACCAATTGTAGCAATGAGGGTTTTAGTTCGAAATTATTTGTGTTTATAGCTGGGCTTAGGATACTTGAACTAGGTCCCTCATCTGACGGTTGGGCAAAATCCTTAAGGGGTCTTTGGTTACGATTCTCGGCCATAGTTTTTCTAATTCTACGGAGAAAATGGATGTAACGTTTAGGTTTCTCTAAAGGATTGAATAAGATTCCGGTGCTGCGATATCATCTCATCAACCGGACTGTAAAACTTAGTCTAGACGGTGCGACTATAGGGTGGGAAATTTGACGAAATTGCTCCCCGGCAGCGGCGCCAAAAACTTGATGCAGTGTATTCGCAAGTGTACGAATTGCGTCAGAGTAATATAAAAGATTATCGATCCACAGAGACCAATAGTTAATATATTGTTTCTTATTGTTATGGTGTTTATCCAAGTCAATATCAAACAGGGAATTGAGCATGCAAGAAAGTAAAGTGCGACGAAATAAACTTCAGATATAAAAGCATGGTCGAATGTAATTCACATAGTCAGATGATATTCGCAATGCTTCGGAATAGAACTACTTATAGGGAAATATTTTCTACTACAGAAAAGAACTAATTTAATAGGAAATGTCGCTTTCGCGTAATCAGAATCGAGTTTACTCTCTAATTAGACCTTCTTATCGTCACTTATAAAAAGGCGCGCATTGCGTTAAAGTAATAAACCTATTTTTAAGAAATAAAGTACTTGACCAAGTTGAAAATTATTTTGATCTGGAATTTCTAATAAAAAGGGGACCTAACTTTAACCCTATAAACGCGTCCGAAAATAGTTTCAAAATTGATTTCTTTGATAATAAAAATCCCTAACTAACCGGACAAAGCGCTTTCGCTTCCTTTGACCAGTTAGAACTAACCAAGTTTAATAAAGGGTTGGACGGATTTCGATCTTACCCAACAATAATAAAGTATAGAAAACTCGTATTAAAAACCAAAATAGCCCATAAGAATTTCTATTGACACATTATTTTGAATATCGACCTAACTAGTTTCCTTACATTCTAGCCCAGTAAGGTTCAGCCCAACATGGGAATGTAAGCAGACATGTTAAAATAAATCATGCGAGAAAGTAAATAATTTAAAGTGCGGTGCGGGAAATAAACAAAGTAAAGGCAATGTGGAAAATAAAAAAAGTAAAAGCAGGTGCGAGAAATAAACAAAGTAAAAGCAGGTGCGGGAATTAAACAAAGTAAAAGCATGTGCGAAAAATAAACAAAGTAAAAGTCGTGCGGAATATATAAATAAAAACCTGCTCTAAATGGGGAGGTTTTAAATCTGGTACAAACTGGAAGTAAAATGCGACTGGAAATAAACAGCAGTTGAAAATAAATGTGGCAAGATAAACTTCTGCCGAAGTTCTCCAAACTCGATTACAGACTCAATCTATGAACTCAGTCACAAACTCAATCAACAGTGCAATAATTCTCCGATGTGAAGAATTATCGCTTTACAATGGTGAAATTATATGGCTTAAGTTCGCAACTATGGTTGGGTCAAGTTTGCAACTAAGCTTGGGTGAATTGAAATGAAATAAGGAACTTCTATTTATAGAGGATGAAGAATGCAGGAAATCACAGGAATGCCCCCCAACTCCTTTTGGGGGGGAAAACATCGTCCAAAGGTGGCGCCCGCCATGAGTGTCAATGATAGGAAGTGGGGAACATTGCAATTGAGGTTAGCAGGAGGTGGTCCACGTCATGGCCTACCCTATGGTTGGCGCCATGGTGGGCGCCATGAGTGCAAATTTGACCTAAACTCCTGTTTTTCAGCCTATTTTCCTTCATTTCTTCAGGGGAGCTCTGGATAATTGAAATACTTGAAAAGGAAACAAAAGATAGGCATAATACGAGAAAACAATAATAAAAAACCTAAATAACATGTGAAATCAGAGTCAAAAACAATTGTAAAGTAAGTGTTATCAATTACTCTATAGGAAATCATAACAAAGGCACAATATTACATTACAATATATGAGGTAAATGGGGAATATGGACGTTAGATATACCAAATAATTATATTTTAACTTGCATTTTTATATTAATATTTTGAACATTTGTGTGATTTGTTATTGATCGTACCTGATCAGAATGGACCGTCACAGCTAGCTCGAGCAGAAGTTGAGTGAGATAGGGGGTACCTACAAGACACTCTGATGTAAAAGTAAGTTTCAGAATGAGAAAGCAAGCGTGAGAGTTATAAAGTGTTGAATACCTGACCCTCAGAAGAGAGGGTACTTATAGCCCCCAACGCTGGGCCAAGGCCCTTATTATTGGGTCATGTTGAGGCCCAATAACGGAAACTGCCAGGGCTTACGTGTGTATGGAATCCAGCAAGTGGACTCCCCCCTGGTCAACTGCTCTGTGAGAATAGGGGTTGATCTCCCCGAATAATGGCCATGATACATGGGATGTTCTCCCCGGATAACGGGGGTTGACTCAGGCTTTTTGCTCGTTGAGTGAATATCCCCCACGACAACATAGTCTCCCAATGAAAACATAGTCCGCTTTAGCGTATAGTCGAGGGCTTGGGTTGAGTTCGTCGCCCTTTCACTTGATCTATGGTGGAAGGGTGACTTTGATAATGTCGAATTCACTATTTTCCCCTGCTTTTCAGGTATAATGGCGCACTCAGACGGGGATGACGTTCTGGCTGCCAACTATAAAGATGATCCACGCGATGATGAGGAACCTCTAGCCTGGGTTACTCCTGAGCCTCGAAATGAATGGTCGTGCTTTTCTTAGGATGCAACAGACGCGTTCAATTTTCTGAAGGTACAAGCGAAAGGGGCCCCTGCCAACTGGATGCTTCAAATTCCTCACCGCAATGGGAGAATATGATCGATGTATCTGGATAAACGTTTCCCTATGTATGAGTTTGCGTTTAAAGAGGTGGGGATGCGTTTGCCCTTCAATGATTTCCAAGTGGGGGTTTTTCAATGGCTTCAATTGGCGCCCTCTCAACTTCATCCGAACGCGTTGGCGTTTATGCGAGAGTTCGAGCTTGCATGCCAGTATCTGCATATAGAGCCACGCTGCCCCTCTTTTGCATATCTTTCATCTCCAAAGACAATCCGTCGGAGGGGGTCAGGCATGAGTGTCATTCAAGCAGTTCGACAAGCTCTTTAGGCCTTATTTGGAGTCTGTCTGAAACTTCAAAGAGAGGTATTTCGTTGTAAAGCCTCTAACGGATGCGGCCATATATTCCCTATTCACTCACGTGGAAGAGGTGGAGGATGGGCGGCCAGTTATCCGGCTCGTGGCCAGATTTCCGCTCGAGTGGCAATGGAAGCACTTCGAGCTAAGACCTGAATATTACACTGTGAAGCCCGAGGATCTGGACGCTCAGGACCAACTTTCATATGAGAAGCTGTCGGCCTATGTTAGGAGCTCCTCCCCCGCGAAGTGCGTGGATGTGAACAACAACCTCTTTTCGACAGCGAGGGGGAATATCTTTTAGTTAATAGGCTGGTCAACACAAAGGCCCTGCTCGAGTGCTCCTCAGACGGGGAATCCATGAGGCTTTTAGGTAGGGGGCGTAGCTATGATGATTAATTTTGCTTGTCTTTATACGGGGATGTGCCCGCGTTATTTTTCGTACTCTAACCCGACTAACGATTCTTTTTTATTGCAGGTCGAATGGCTTCCCTTTCTGAGCGCTTGTTGAAGTTGAGGCCTAAGAATGCGTCCACCTTCGGGCCAAAGATCAGGGTAACCCAGCTCCAAGAACAGGCCAAATTTGTGGGTCGTGCCAGTGGTTCCCCCTCTTTATCAAAAAATTTGGTTCCCTCTGCCGAGCCTGTCCAGATTCCAATCAGCGAGCTCGCAACGAAAAGGAGACATGTGGAGAGCCAAAGGCGTAGTGCCCGAGGGTGACAAAGTGCCCGTGGGGGTCTTCGTGTTACCTCTTTGCTATCTAAACCGCGATCTCTTCAATAGGGAGAGCTTCTTGGGCATGCACGAGGAGGAGAGGGAGGCGATCTTATCCGAGGATAAGGAAGTTCGTCGAAAGAGTTTAGTGGAGGATGTGGCTGCTGTAATGAGAGTGCTCGAGACAACCCTTTCACTGAATGATGAGGCTGTGAGCTCTCAGGCCTCTCTAGAAGCAGCCATGCCAAGAATGATAAGTTAAAGTGCAACATCCTTAACCATGAGTCAAGGTTCGAGGCCCAAGTTCGACTTCTCAAGGATCTAAGTGAGTTGAGGCCTCAACTGGAGGCCGCTACTAAAGAGAACGAGCGTCTGGTCGCTCGCACGAAGGAGTTGGAAGGGATCACTTCCCCGGCCAAGGAGGAAACCGGTGTAGAGAAGGGCATGGTATCCAAGGCAGAGTTGATCGCTCATATCCGAGTGCTTGAACAAGACATTGTTGACACCCTCGGCTATGGTTTCAACACGACAGTTGAATAATTGAAGATCCTAAACCCGGGGTTGAGATGGTGGTTGAAGGAGCGGGTCCGTTCAACCAAGTTATTGATGGGAAGATCTTTTATCCCCCCGATAATAGTGACGGGGAAGACGAAGTTTGATTATTTTAGGGCCTGCGTGCCCGTTCTCATTTATTTTGTTTTTGTGGACTTCGTGCCTAATTTGTAATTATTTTGAACAGCGTCGCCCTTCATGGTCGGAATTTCATAATTTCTTTGCTTTGCTTTGATGTCTATGTTTTTGATGATGTTAGCTTATTATTATTTTGTTCCTCGTCGTTTTCGACTTATTTATTTCGTGAATATATTTCGTGTGGAGATAGGTGTCGGCCTTTATTATGGTCGACACAAGTTTTACACGAAAGTCTATGTTCTAAGTTCGTGTTCTTCACATGGAGATGTGTGCTCAACCCTAATATTTGTTCGGCACATGTTGAGATGTGTCGAGGGCGCGGAGTCGAGATCCGTGAAACAAGCGTATGAGCGCGGTCGGGATCCTACACTCGTGGCGTGAACTGCCCATCGCGAGCTGGGTGTTCTGCCATGTTGGGGTACTTCGACGGCAGAGCTCGATCAAGGTATCCCTGTCGAGATAGGATGATTCTCGTCAAAATAAACAACCTCTTGCCTTTTGTTGGTTTGGAGGTTGCGTCCGTACCTAGACGCGCCTACATGGTCGAGCTCATCCCTTCATCGGTTGGATAGTGTTGTACCCCAAAATTTTCCCTCCCATATTTCTCAAAACATTGCAAGAAAGATCTCCAAATTGCTCAAGGTTGCTCAAGGGTTGGTCAGACAAGCTCTCTCCTAAGGCAGTCTACTCAAATTAGGGTTTTGTGTTGCATCAAGATCCTTGAGTCCAAGTTACCCCAAGGTCTCACCAATGTCTTAATATGTTCTCAAGATCATCCATGTCAAGTTTCAAGCCTTGAAGAGGAATTTTGCTCATTCAATTGCTCAAAAGGTCCAAAAATCGACCGTGCTAGGGCAAAAGTTAACTGTGACCCAAATATAGTCAAACTTCAAGATTTGTTGTCAATATTATCATTTTGAAGTGTATTTCATCATTTTATCAAGGGTTTATCATGATTCATCAAGGATTGCTCACAATTCATCAAGATTCAAAAGTTGCTAAATTAGGGTTTTGTAGAAAAAGTCAACCCAACTTTGACCAAGCATAACTTTCTCATACTTTATGATAAATGACCCATACAAAGCTCATTTTTAAGCGGATGCAATTCCATACAATCCATCTTCATACCCCAAGATCAAAATATGTACCCACAAGAAGTTATGAATTTGGACATTATAGGTCATTTTGAAAGGTCAACAAAAACACTTTTTTTCAAAGCTTCTAACTTGAGAATGGAATATCAAATTGAGATGAGACCAAAAGGGTTGATTAGAGGACATCTCAAGATTTCTAAAAAGTCAAATAACACCTCCAAAGAGTACAAATTGAAGAAGTTATGCATTGTTGAAGTTGGACTTTTTTACAAAATTGCCAAAAGTCAACTATCCCAAAAACTTCAAATTTTGCCAAATGGGCCCATTCTTTTTCACTTGTTTTGAGTTTGCATTATTTCCCACGTGCTCTAGCCTTGGCCATGTGTTAATATTATATTTTTATTATTTAATTTGATTTTTATTTGAATTAATTCATTTTAAATCAAATAAAATCACATAAAAAAAATATCGATAACCAAAGATCTTTTGATGATTATAGGTTTCAATGGACAGCTTGCACCATACCAAATTCGTATCAAGGCATTAGAGTACAAAAAGATTCAAATCAAGCCAAAATTGGAAGGTTGTAAAAGAAGATCAAATCAAATATTCAAGCATTGATAGAGGAAGATTTGGACAAGGAATTCAGACCTAATGTATTGTACAATACATAAGGAGGCGAGAGGGACATAAATCAGGGTTGGAGATCAGTTCTAGAGGCAGAACAGAATTGGAAAAAATCAAGAAAAAGCTTGAGATCAAAATCAATCATAGAGGCATCCTCAGGGCTTGGCAAGTATCCCAATCGTTTCCCGGCAACCCTCACAAGCTAAACCAATCGAAACCACGCATTTTCCAGCTTCCCATAGCACTGAACAATTATCCCACATGATGGCCATGGTTATGATCAAAAGAGGATGACGAACTCAACCATGGTACTAGAATGAATTTCCATGGCCTGTACAGGATTTTAGAGATGCCTGGTTTGTAGTGACGGACCTCTGTCCGTAGGTATAGGTCCTGGAACTTTTAGCAACGGTTCAATGAAGGAGATGAAGGCGTGTCACGCTACCACTCGCCCATTCAAACCTTGGCTCGTTTTTTTATATTTATCCAATAAAATTTGTTTTATTATATTATCTTTTGTTTGCATTGCATTGACAACTAAAAACAAATAGCGTGGTGGCAAGCATAGCGTCTATTTCCCTTCAGGACCTGGGTTCGAATCCCATGACCCCCTATTTTCTCAATAATGTTTTCTTGCAGATAATCCAGTGCACATGTCAGCCTAAGACACACCATACTCCCTCACCAATCAACACGCCAGATGGCCAAATGGCCAGATCTGGTGGTCAACATTAAAGGTGCACCATAAGTCAGTCAACGCGCGTGTATGGGATCCCAAAAAGTCCATTGGATCAGCTTCAGATGGGCCAACAAACTGCTATTCACACACCTCAAAACCAGGCCCAATTTCTCTACTTTCTTATATTTTATTTGTTTTATTTAATTGTTTTATTTTGTTTAATTAATTTCTAACCAATAAACAAATTTTATTTTTATCAAAAAAATCACAAAAAAACATTTTCATCCAATTAAAATTCAGAACTTTATTTTCTTTAATAAATTTTAATTAATTAATTAGGTTTTTAATTCTAGAATAACTTTAATTTATTTTGTAAATAAATAAAATCAATTAGAAATCATTAGGTTTTAACATAATTTAATTATTTTAATTTCTTTCTTAAATTAGAAAAAACTCCAAAAAACATGTCATTAATTATTTTTTTCATTAATTTATTTAATAATTAATTTAGTATTTAATTTAGGATTTAATTTCTTTTCTTAAAATAAAAACAACAAAAAAAGCATTTTTTTAAAGGGGTCAAAATCCTAAATTTCGCATTCGATTTAATTTCACTCGCGCGATCTATTTTTCCTTATTTAATTATTGATGTATCTGCTCTCGGTTTGTAATAGTTTTAAATAGGACATTTATTTATTTTACGGCTTTATTTTATTTTCCAAGGGTTGTTTTTGGCGATGTAAATACCCGACGCCTTGTAATTTTAATTTCCGCATTTTAATTCCGCAAATTATACAACTGCTAGATGTTTGATAATAGGGTTTGCATGACAAGAATGAATGCTTAATCTTAAAATCAAATTAGATCACCCTTAACATGTGCCAAGATAAAAATAACTGAAAACAACACACTCGCACATGCGCACTCTTAGGGTACACCCCACTTGGTTGCCTTCGTACACGGTTATTGAGTATAGGGTATTTTAGAGGTTGCCCTCTTGTCTAAAAGATCATAGTTGCCTCGAAACGGTTACCTCGGATATTGTTGCCTCAAACAAATGATCTAAGACATTAGGGTTACCGCTAAAGTGTCCTAACATTGCTTTGGTGACCGTATGTCCCTCATTTGAATTGACCCTCAAACTCCAACGACGGTGCTACCTACTCACTAATAGTGGGATAGCATTGTCTAAAGGAAATTAGCATAGAACGATTCCTTTTTTGAGTAGGTAGATAGTTCTTAGATACTTGCTCATCCAAAACAAATTTTTCACACTTACACTCCTTTTCAAACAAAGTATTCAAAAACACTTCATTACACTCTTGAAGACAGAAGCAAGAGTTAAATCGAAGTTAAAACTTTTCAAAACCCACAAGCACCAAGAAAACATTTTGAAAATGATGAGCAAGTACCTAAGAGCCCGTAGATAACTACGAATAGAAAGGGTTCTAATACCTACCCTTTCTATAATCTACCCCCCGTACTCAGAGATAATCTCGAAAAAGGAATTTTTCTGTGCTTTTTTCCTTTCCTTGTTGGATAAAATAAAAGTCGATGGCGACTCTTGCTTACCGCGACATTTTGCAAATACAAACGCAAAACGCAAACCAGCATTCTAAAAAACAGTCAGTTCTTCCTGAAGATGTGAAAAACACAAGAAGGGGGGGTTGAATTGTAAAACTTAAAACAAATTGCTTGACAACACAGTATTTTTATCCTGGTTCGTTTGATCTCAAACTACTTCAGTCCACCCGTCAAGGTGATTTCGCCTCTCTCCAACGAGGTCTTAATCCACTATATTCAAAGGATTACAATAGCTACTTTAACAACTGTTAAAGTCTTCTTGAGTACAACCACATACCGGTTTATCTCAAGGAAATCTTTTACAAATGAATTGAACTAGTGTGTATGTTGTTTTCTTACAAAACTGTATATCACAACTGTGATAATTACACAAACTAAGATTGGAATAGAAAGACTTTTATTAAAGCTTTGAATGAGCGTGGTTTGAATAGCTTAGAAAATTGAGCGCGTACGTATGTGCTTCTTTTCACAAGCAGTCCTGTTTATATAGGCACACAAGGATACATTGTCTGTGATACGGTGGGAGAACTGACTTTGAGTTTTTGCGTTTGTATTTGCACTTGTTTGGTTGAGCAAGAGTCGCCACCGACTTTTTATTTTATCCTAAAGGAAAGGTTAAAAAGCACAGGAAAAACCTTTTTTGAGATGTTTCGTGGGTTCGGGGGGTAGATTATGAAAAGGGAAGGTATTAGCACCCTTTTCATCCATGGTTATCCATGGGCTCTTAGTTACTTGGTTTTTAGATCACTTGCCTTGATTTTTGATTGCTTGCAATTGTGGTGTATGTGTGTATTTTGAAAATGTTTTGGAAATAGACGCCTTTGTTTCGGCAACCATTGTAATGACTCGTGTTTGAGTATATACAACGGTGTGTATCTTTTCGAAAAGATGTTTCAAAGAGTTTGTTTTGAAAGTGTTTGTGGAGTGTGGTTTGAAAGGGAGACAAGTGTTTTTGCAAGTTGATCTCAAGTAACTAAGAGTTTTGTCTACCCCTATTGTACTCCAAAGGTTTTCTCTATGTTTTCAACCCCTTTTTAACAATTTTGTTCCACCATTGAATTTGGTGGACAATCTTGCGTTTAGGATGTTTGACGGGACGGGCACGGGTCATCGTACGGACCATGAATGCAATGGTGCCAAGTGTCTTTGACAATTTGCTTGAAGGGACTATGATCATTTTGATAGGCGACTTTCGAAAGCGTCATCGAGGGACTTATGATCATTCGAATTTGTTTTGCCAAAGAAACTCGACGTGCAAGCATGGCCCATTTTGGAAGGCAACATGTGGGATTACCCTAGGGGGTGCAAGTGTGATTGTGTATTGATTTCATGCATTTGTCTTTGCATTAGGTTATCTAGCGTTCGATTTTATGTACATACAAACCCTAGGTCTAACCATGGTATAATTCGAAAGCGGTAAATTGCGGGAATTTTAAACTCTACGCTATTACAAATGGTATCCGGGAGTGGGGGTACAAATTCACAAAGGGGGATGAGACTTAAATAGTTACAACCAAATTGAATCGCGATCAAGTGTAATCAATGTATAGCAAGGCATAAAAATAGCAAATGTATAATGCATCAAATGTAAGTATATTGTGTAAGTGCAAGTGTACATGTATTTTATTTACAAGTTGTGAATTTAATAAATTAAGTATGTTTGATTTAATAAGCGTTATTATCCACATTTGATTTAAATTTGTATCTTTATATTTTTTGTTTAATATGTACAAAAGAAATATTTTAATTAAAAGAAGAAAAAATGTTTTACATTTTAATTATATTATGTATTTTTGTATTAATGTACAAATAAAAAATATTTTAAGTTTTATTTCTTATATATTAGTAATTAGTATTAATATGTATTTATACAAGAATTTTAATTGAAAGAAATGTTTTAAAATTGAGAAAATATATATTGTGTTCAAAATTATAAATATGTTATAAAAAGAAAAAATTTGATGTAAAAAAAGGTTATGTTAATTTATTAACAAAAGAAAATAAAATATGTTTTATACTCTAAAAAAAAAGGGGTTTGGAGATTTGAATGGGCCTTTGGGAGCCTTATGGCCCAAACAGAATAGACATGAGGGGGGTGTGATCAGGAACATACTTTGGGCTTAGGCACTTCAGAAATGGGCAAGGCCCAAATGTTTCACGTTTGTTTTTTAGGGTTGTGAGTTATTGTATCATTTGGATGAAGGGCTTAGGGTTTACAGTGCCGTTTATTTCACTTCGTCTTCTTCCTCGCTCAATGCAACGGTTACTGATTGGGACCTCCGCCTAGAGCCACCGCGCCATCATCCGTTCTCAACCTCAGGCTTACTCGATCGGCAGTAAGAAGGGGTATGATTTCTCGTTTGCGTTTTTTAGGATTTTCGTTAATTCCCTTTTTGCATGTTTAGTCTTTTTTCATTTATGGATTCTGATTCTTGGTTTACGCGAGGTTTTGAAAAGGAATGAAAAGAAATTCTACCTTTTGGAGGAGGCAGAGGAGGAATGAGGATGGGATTGGAGGCGTTTGGAGGCTTGACGGCGGAGAGACGGTGAAGACGTTGAGCTCGCTTGGATTCCTGGTATTTCGTACTTTGTCCCTTAGGTTTGATGATGACACTTGAACTGAAAACCTCTTTGATTTCACTTCTTCTTCTTGCTTGTCTTGATGCCTCACTTCTGTATGCCCTGTGAATGCTTGAGTTTCCTGTTTGTGTTTGATTTGTGAATGCTAGCCCAATGATGAACCCTAGGTTCTGAGGGTTTTGAATGCTTGATTTTGAGTCTTCTTTGGGTTGCTTGTTGTATGCTTCAGTATGCTTTTGCGTGATGCTGTATAATTTGATTATTTAGCCCTATGATGAATATCTCTGAGGGCCCTTGGGATGTTTGACCCTGTGTGTTCCTGAACATGCTTTAGCTTGATGGTTTTTTTTTTGCGAAGGTTTTAGGTTTGTGGCCTGAAATGCAGGTTAGTGGCTTGACAGGGTTTCACAGGTTTTAGGCTTATGAGGTCTTGACAGTTTAGGTTTTAACTGGTTTTGATTGAGGCTGGAAACAGGTTACTGATGGTTAATGGTTTGATAGGTTATTGGCTGGAGGTTTAAGCTTATGGCTTAGCAGGTTGTAATGGTTTAGACATTGCTGGCTTTAGTTGACAGTGGTTTATGTTTAAGCAGGGGTCTTGGCTTTAACTTTTAGGCTTGACTGCAGGTTCTGGGCTTTGAACATGTTTGCAGGTCGAGACTTGTGAAGGTTGAGACTTGTGAAGTTTTTTTTGAATGGTGAGGCTTGTATGCTGTTTAGGTTAGGCTTAGCCGGTTGTGGCTGTTTGTTTGTAAGCTTATACTGGTTTTCAGGCTTAAGGCTTCAGCTTGGACAATGGTCTTGGCTTGATGCTTTCAACAGGTTGTTGGTTTGGAGCTGGAGGCTGGAAGGTTTTTGACAGGTTATGGGGCTTTGGTGGTTTGCTTCAGGCAGGTTATGGCCTTACTGGTTTTTTAGGCTTTTGGATGGAGGTTTGGATATTCTGTATCTTTGTTTTTTGTGATTTTTTCGCCCCCCCCCCCCCCCCCCCCCCCCCCCCCTCTACTGTTCTATTGCAGCTTGTTTTATATTTTTTTCTCTCAAGCCTAAGCCTGCAAACCTGTACTTCTTTTCTCTCTCTTTTTCTCTCTTTTTGACAGATTAAAAGCATATTTTATATTGCTTATGTTTGTCCTATTCTGAAAAGGTAGCTGGCCATAGGAAAATGATGTTACATGAACCTTGCTTGCATTGTTGGTTTACTCTGCATATTTTCTGCTTTTCTGCACATTTGTTGACAGCATTCTGTACCTCTTTGATAGCTTTTCATCTTTTGGCAGCTTGTGGACAGTTTAGTTGACATTCAGTTTGCCTTTTGAACTTGGTTAGGCATTTTGGACTTCATAGTTTCGTACATGCTGTTCAGTTTGGACTTTGGTTTGAATTTTGAAATGCTTTGCTTGACAATGCAGTATGTTTGCTTTTGTGCACTTCACATTTTTTTGCAAGACATTTTTTATCCCTCTTTGTGAACCGGGAGAAATCTCGTGATTTGCAGAGAGGGGAAAAACTGATTCCGGCCAGTTACTTTTAATGATGAACCTTTTTAACTGTCTACCTTTAATTATTTCATCTGCTTCTGACTTTTCTTCTTTTCTTTCGTAGATAAAAATTAAATGGAGAGGAAAAGCAACAGATGGAGGATGAAGAATTGAAGACTTAGAAAAATATTAGGATAGTTTTATTTAAATTTAAATAAATGTAATATTATTATTGTAAACATTTTGTAAACAAAACAATTATACAAATTATTTAAAGATAAATAAAAGGTCCTTTTATTTGATTAATTCTTTTCTTCTTTTCAATTGTTTACTTTATTATTTATAATTCTTTAAATTAAAATAATTGAAAATAAATTCCAACTATTTAATCTCAGAATAATAAATAATTAAATAAACATTGTTTCAGCATTGATCAATTAATAAACTTGGCGCTTCCAGCATCCAAATCAATGCATAGTCAATCACAACAAACTGCCCAGACGTTTCTCCTTTTCCTGATTTTAACCAAACATTGCAAATTCGATCCAAATGCATCTTTTCACTGATTTAGTCAAACACTGCAAATTCGATCCAAATGTTTCAGTCCACATCTCAGAATAACTTGAAAAGCATTGTAGAATTAAATCTTTCCGAGAAAACTGCGTACAAAACCTAATTCCTGATCAAATGCCAAAGAAGCGTTCGCCTGATCAAAGTTGAGCCAGAATCAACCAAAACCCTAAGCAAACTGTTTGAATTGTTCTAGAGCCATGAAAACCAATGAAAACCCTAATTATGTCTGACTGACGAGAAAAGTCTGTTTGACCGATTCTTGAGCCAATCTGAAAAATCAGGAAACGTCTGAAGCTGTGATTTCTTGAGGAAAAATGCGAGGGCAAATTTTGGGGTACAACATTGTCCATAAGCAGTTTTAATGATAATAATGCACTTTCCTTTTGTAGAAGATCTTTGTCTGAAGAAAGCCGTTAGCATTTAATTCAGTCTTGAATGCCTAGTAACACTTCAGAATCTTCTTTGCTGTATCTGCTGGTAACACTTCAAAGTGTAGATGACTTGGAAAAGATGTCTTAGATCAGAGTCAGAGTGTATTTGATTAGGTGCAGATTCTGGTCATCAGACTCCAATGTTTCAGCGTGTAACATAGATTGCTGATCTTCTGATGCTGCTTCTATTATGATGCTGATTCCATCAGAGCTTCTGCATATACATAGCATAATTTTCAGGAGCATAATTGTTCTTTGTATATACCTTAGAAATAATTTTATCCTTTGTATTTTGTTATCATCAAAACTTTACTCAAGGGTTGTAGAATCAAACTATGTTCTAACAATCTCCCCCTTTTTGATGATGACAAAAACCAGATTTTTCAATAAAGAGTAAGGAACAAAAAGTATAGAGTTAAGTAGAGAAACTCCCCCTGAGTTGATTACTTCCTTTTAACTCCATGAATATTTGAGCATCAAAATATTACTGTATCTTTCAGCAGAATTTTGTACCTGTTCAAGCTTTTTAGAAAAGAGAATTTATGTAGATTATAATGTTTGAGACTTATGTCTCAGTAATCCGCTATTGAAAATATCTTTTTCTTTCTCCCCCTTTTTGTCAGTTATCAAAAAGAACACATAATCAGAGCCAAAATAAGTTTATATTAAAACAGAATCAATGATAAGTTCAGGGCTATGTAGAGAATATTACAGAAGATCAAAATTTTTTAAACATAGGAGAATCTAAGAGGGAGGAGGAAGACGCGTGAACAAAGCTTCCAACAGGCCCTTGATTTGGATGTTGGTTTCCTCCTGCTTGGTTAGCATGTTCTTGATTTCCGAAATTTTGTCATCCTGTTTATCCATTCTTTCCTTCACCAAAGTATCAGATCTCTTCAGGTCTTCTAGAGTCTGTCTTTCATAGGAGGAAGCTTGAGGATCTTCAGCAACTGGATGCTTCTCAGAGCATTCTGCAATTTCCTCTTTTTGACCCAGTTGTTCAGCAAGAATTATCTGGAGTGTCAGTCAGATTGAGATCTTCTGACTCTGGTTGAACTATGTCTGCTGGACGATGTTCAGACCAGGGAGCATTATCCAGAGGAAGAGCTTCTTCCTTAAGCAGCTGGCTCAGAACTTGATCTTCAAAAACTTTTAGCAAGTTGCTGAAGTTCTGTTGAACTAGTCCGTAGCTCTGTTCTTGCATTTTATGGGTTTCAGAACATACCCATCTTCTGAACCTTGTCCAAAGGTAGTCTGATGCAGCAGGATCAATCAGCTCAAGACTAGCTTGCTTCAGAGAAGTGATCCACTTCTGCACTTCTGTTTCAAATATCAATAAACTAGTACCAACATCTGATGTGGGTTCAGATGGTTTTGGTTTTGGGATGGCTGTTTTGTTGGTTATGGCAGCCAGGCGTTCAAAAGCAGTTAAGTCAATGATAGTTTTGGTATGGTCATTTGGATTGATATTTGGTGAGGAAGTGGGAGAGTCTAGAATGATTATTGGACTATTTGGGGTCTTTGGTGGAGTGGATTCTCGTGAAGAGGGAATTTGGGGAATACTGATGTTTAGAGGTTCAGTGATTCCAGGAATGGGAATGGGATCGGAATCGAGTGTTTGGTTGGATTGATGGTGATGAAGTTCTGGTTCGCAGGATTCAGAGGGTTGAACCTCATAAGTTTGTACTTCTGGTTGTAAGGTTTCAGGTTGTGGAGAAGGTGGATGAGTTTCTAGTAGTGGAGAGAGTGGAATTTCTGGTTGAGGTGCTTCTGAAATGGTTTCAGAGTTTGGATTTACTGGTATGGGAGCAGATATATGTTGGTCAAAGGTTTCTATATCTGATAGAACTTTTACAAGTTCTAGTTGGGTTACTTCAATATTTGGATTTGGAGGTAGGGAGTGAGATCCTCTAAGAGTTAAGGTTTCTGAGGGGTCAAATTCAATGTCAAAGTCATCAAGTGTTTGTGGTGTGGGGTTTTCTGATTGAGTGGGGATTGGTACAGATGTTGATACAGATATTGAATTTAAAAGAGTTACAGAAGAAGGATTACCTCTCTTTTTAGGAGTCCGCTGGGATGATCCTTCTGCTACAGCCTTCCTTTTCTTGGTTTTCTTCAGCACAACTTCTGGAGCCTTCTGCTGCAGATCCTGAATGTTCAAATTTGGTGTTGTACCATCCGCCTTGCATGAATCCAGATATCTGACTATTATCTCAGGTTTAGAATCAATCTCTGAGAACATGGGAAAGTTATCCAGAGGGATTCTTCTGCTGGAGATTGTTGCGAAAGAAGTGACACTGGGTTCCTTCTTGATGTTCTCAATTAACTTCATCTTCTTCAGATTCTTTGCATTCAACTGTTTGCCAATAGTAGCTTCTAAAGAGCTGATTTCCTGAGCTTCTGTTAGGTGATCAATCAGCTTATTCTTTGTTAGAATATCTGATATAAGCCTTCTTAGGGGTATCCAGTCCCTTTTTGTGCGCTCCTCTTCTCTGGTTTCCTTAACACTAGTCCTTAGGTGGTTGAACAGCAGATGAGCCAGATTCACCTTAATCTTCTGGGAGATGAAGTAGATCATAAATTGCTTATCAATATTGATGTAGTCATGAGAGCTGGTTGGCTTCCTGTGGTTTATGCATCCCAGAATAATCTTGACCCATATTCTGTGATGGTCTTTAAGATCCCTTATCTTGCTGGAGGGAAGACCCAGAGTGAAGATTTCTCTAGCAATTAGGGCGACATCAGCACATCTTTCAGCCATGTCTATACATCATACACCACCACCATTGTAGCCTATTAATCTTGCAATAAGGTCCTCAGTTATGACTATCTTCTTTCCCATTATGTATGAAGTAACTTGATGGTTGGAAGATGAAGCATGAATCCAAAATTCCTTCACAAGGATTAGGAATGTTGGACCTACCAGTCGGTCAAAATATCTGTTCCAGCCTTGAGCCTTTACCTCTTCAGAGAGATTAAACCCGTTCTCTTGAAGACTGTTAAAGTCCACAATCAATTCTGAGAGTACTTCTAGATTTTTGATGGGTGTGAGAAGAGTTCTGAAGGATTCTTCATAATGTTCGGAGGAATCTGTTCTCTGAGTACTGGAAGTAGGGTTGCTTGAGGAAGCCATGTTCACACAGAGGTTTTGAGAGGAATTTGAAAGGGTTTTGAGAAAGGATGCAAACAGAAATCAATTAGTTTGTAGAGAAAATGAAAGTGAAAGTGAAATAGTGTAAAGAGTGAGAGATGTGTTTAAATAGATTTTAAAAAATATTTTGAAAACATAAACGGTAAGAGAGAGAAATAAATTATAATGATTATGAGCATTTAATGACAGCTGATTTTGGGGGATTCTGAAAGATATTGGAACGGTTACCCATGACATGTGTCCCAATGCATCCAATCAGCGCTTTTGACCTTTCAGAAATGTGAACGCGTGTTCAGCCTCAGAAAGTAGCTGATGACTGGATGACACCTGTTTGTTTGAGTGAACAGCACATTTCTATCCTTGAAATGAAGTGCTCAGATCTTTATGGATAGATTCTGATACAATTTGTACTTCTAAAGATCTGAAGGAAGATTGATCAGTAGTTCACAGAAAAAACAAACAAAGTTCTGAAGGTTAAGATATGGAAGTAAAACAGTTTTATTCTGGGCAGAGCTTCATGCTGAGATGTTTCAGAATGAAGTTGAACCTATCTTCAGAAAGAGGTTTTGTAAAGATATCAGCCCATTGATGGTCTGTGCTAATAAATTTTAAATTTAGAATCCCTTTCTGAATATAGTCCCTAATAAAATGATGTTTTATCTCTATATGTTTAGCCCTAGAATGCAAAATAGGATTTTTACTTAGACAAATAGCAGAAGTATTGTCACAGAGGATAGGGGTGTTACTCTCAAATATATTGAAGTCCTCAAGTTGACTTTTCATCTAGAGCATTTGCGTGCTACATCCAGCTGCTGCTATGTATTCAGCTTCTGCTATTGATAGAGCTATTGTGGATTGTCTTTTGCTGGACCATGAGATCAGATTTTCTCCCAGAAACTAGCATCTTCCAGAAGTGCTTTTCCTTTCTACTCTATCTCCAGCAAAATCAGCATCACAGTATCCTACTAAGCTGTAATCACTTGATTTTCTATAACACAAACCCAGATTAGTAGTACCTTTAAGATACTTGAAAATTCGCTTAACTGCTGTTAAGTGAGATTCTCTAGGATCTGATTGGAGTCTAGCACAAATGCAAACACTGAATAGAATGTCATGCCTTGAGGCCGTCAGATAGAGAAGAGAGCCAATCATACCTTTGTAGACCTTCTGTTCTACTTTGCTACTTACCTCTTCTTTTTCCAGAATGCACGTGGGATGCATTGGAATTCTTCAGGGCTTACATTCTGAGAGATCAAATTTCTTCAGAAGTTCTCTGACATATTTACTCTGATGAATGTAGGTTCCTTCTGGGGTTTGATTAATTTGAATGCCCAGAAACAACTTTAGTTCCCCCATCAGGCTCATCTCAAATTCTTCCTGCATACATTTAGCAAACTCTCTTCCCAGAGAGGGTTTAGTGGATCCAAATATAATGTCATCAACATAAATTTGACATACTAAGATGTCATTCTTAACTGTCTTACTGAACAAGGCTGTGTCCACTTTCCCTCCGGTGAATTCCTTTTCTAACAGGAAGTTACTTAGTCTTTCATACCAAGCTTTGGGAGCTTGTTTCAGACCATAGAGTGACTTCTTTAGTTTGAAAACATATTCTGGATTTTTGGAACTTTCAAAACCAGGGGGTTGATGCACATAAACCTCTTCTTCTATATAGCCATTTAAGAATGCACTCTTTACATCCATCTGATACAGAGTAATGCCTTTATTGACAGCGAATGAAATTAAAAGTATGATAGATTCTAACCTGGCGACTTGAGCAAAGGTTTATGTATAGTCTATCCCTTCTTGCTGACTATAACCTTGTGCTACTAGCCGTGCTTTGTTTCTGATGACTTCTCCTTGTTCGTTCAGTTTGTTTCTGAGCACCCATTTTGTGCCTATGACGTTGAATCCTTTTGGTTTGGGAACCAGATCCCATACGTCATTTCGTGTGAACTGATTCAGCTCCTCCTGCATTTCCAGAATCCAGTCATTGTCCAGAAGTGCTTCATCAAATGTTGTTGGTTCAATCATAGAAACAAGTCCCATGAGGGATTCTTCAGAGTTTCTGAAGGTAGATCTTGTTCTGATTGGATCTTCCTTCCTTCCTAAGATTGTTTCTTCTGGGTGATCAATTCTGCTTCTGGATGGTATTTTCTGGAGTTGATTAACCAAAGGTGATGGGTTGCTTGTAGTGACTTTTTCTGATGTTGAGGGAGTGTCTCTGTTGAGAGACTCTGAGTTGTCTGCAGTACCTGTGAGTTCAACTTCCATACCTGCAGGGAGTTCATTCTGCTTTGACTTTTGAGAGTCAAGCTTATCATCAAACCGAACACTGATTGACTCTTCAACCATCTGTGTTTCTGTATTGTATACTCTGTACCCTCTTGAGCGTTCAGAGTATCATAACATAATACACTTTTGTGCTTTAGAGTCAAACTTGTTCAAATATTTTTTTGTGTTCAAAATAAAACATATACATCCAAATGGGTGAAAATAGGAAATGTTGGGTTTTCTGTTCTTCCACAATTCATATGGAGTCTTTTCCAGAATAGGTCTGATGGAGATTCTATTCTGAATGTAACACGTTGTGTTTATTGCTTCTGCCCAAAAGATCTTAGCAACGTTAGTCTCGTTGATCATGGTTCTGGCCATTTCTTGCAATGTTCTGTTCTTTCGTTCTACAACTCCATTTTGCTAGGGAGTTCTAGGACAAGAAAAGTTATGCAAAATGCCTTTTTCATTAAAGAATAATTCAAAATCTTTATTTTCAAATTCTCCACCATGATCACTTATGACTTTGACAATTCTAAGATTCTTTTCGTTTTGAACTTGGTTGCAGAAGGTAACAAACACAGGGTGTGACTCGTCCTTGTGCCTTAAGAACTTTACCCATGTCCATCTGCTATAGTCATCTATGATTACTAACCCATACTTCTTGCCACTGACTGAGGCAGTCTTTACTGGACCAAATAAGTCAATATGCAGAAGTTCTAATGGCTTAGAGGTGGAAACAAAGTTTTTGGATTTGAAAGCAGGTTTTGCAAATTTGCCTTTCTGACATGCTTCACACAGAGCATCTGAATTGAACTTAAAGTTAGGAAGTCCTCTGACCAGATTGAGTTTGTTAATCTGAGATATTCTTCTCATACTAACATGACCCAATCTTTTGTGCCAGATCCATTGCTCTTTGTTAACAGACAGAAGACATTTTACGTTCTGACTTTTCAGTTCCGAAAGTTTAATTTTATAAATGTTGTTTTTCCTCTTTCCATTAAATAGGATAGTCCCATCTTTCTGACTAACAACTTTGCATGAATTTTGATTGAAGATTATATCATAACCGTTATCACTTAATTGACTTATGGATAACAGGTTATGCATTAATTCATCAACTAATAAAACATTACTAATAGAGGGAAGATTTCCATTACCTACTGTTCCAGAGCCAATGATCTTTCCCCTCTGATTGCCTCCAAAACCTATGTGGCCTCCAGGCTTAAGTTCCAGGCTTTGGAACATATGCCTTCTTCCCGTCATGTGTTGTGAGCAGCCAGAGTCCAGGTACCATGATTGGTGTTTTTGCTTTGCTGCTAAAGATATCTGCCACATGTATTATTTTATCCTTAGGTACCCATATTTTCTTGGGTCCTGATTTGTTAGTTCTACCAAAATTCTGGTTGAATTTTGGTTTGACAGAGTAATCACTACTTGTATATTTTATGTCATGTGTGTGCCCATATGTAAAGTGTGAGTCAAGTGGAGTACGCTTTATAACTAAATCCATGTCATTTTTTGGTGTAGGAACCTTACCTTGATATCATATCCCTTTTCTACCGTTTCTGCTAACCCCATAGATTATTGAAGCCATTTTGCTTATGTCTATGTTTTTAGCTAGAAACGTCTGAAAGCTGTGATCATACTCTTTGATGATCTCATCAGCATTGCTGGGAGTTTCAGGGATTGTTTCCTTCTGAGAGTTATGCATTTGATTTTCTAGATTTGAAATTTTATCTTTTAACTCATAATTCTCCAATTTGAGACTCTCAGTCTTATCAGAGTCAGAAGCAAGATTCCTTTTCAGGTTTCTGAATTTGACTCTGATCTGCTGATACGTTTCCAGAATTTCATTAAGGCTTTCTGCTAATTCAGCCTTGGTAAAATTAATAGTAAAGTCAGGGAATACCTCTTTTGTGTCTGATTCAGAGTCTGACTCAGAAGCTTCACTATCTTCAGATACGTTTGCCATGAGAGCTATGTTTGCTCTTTCATCATCTGATTCTGAATCAGCTTCAGATGTATCAGAATCATCCCATGTAGCCATGAGACTCTTCTTCTTTTCTTTGCCAAACTTCTTTTTGGGCTTCTCCTTCTGAAGCTTTGGGCAATCACTTTTGTAGTGCCCTTGCTCGTTACACTCATAGCAGATGATGTCTTTATAGTTTGCCTTTTTGTATCCTGAGGAGCCTTCAGATCTTTTGTTTCCAGAGGAGGATTCTGACCTTCTATATCTGGAGGAAGATTCATTCTGATTTTCTGATCTTCTGGGATTCCTGAACTTCCTTTGCCTCTGCTTCCACAGTTGGTTCACCCTACTGGAGAGAAGAGACAATTCATCTTCTTCTGATGAGGATCCATCAGAGGTTTCTTCCACAGCCTGCAAAACTTTAGAGTCAGATTTTCTGTTAGATTTTAAAGCTAATGGCTTACCTTGCTTTTGAGGTTCATCTTCTTCTAGCTCATTCTCGTGACTTCTGAGGGAGCTGATAAGTTCCTCCAGAGAGATTTTGTTGAGATCCTTGGCTAGTTTAAGCGCTGTGACCATTGGCCTCCATTGTTTTGGCAAGCTTCTGATGATCTTCTTGACATGATCAGCAGTGGAATATCCTTTGTCAAGAACTTTTAGACCAGCAACAAGAATTTGAAATCTTGAAAACATAGCTTCTATGGATTCACTGTCTTCCATCTTGAATGCCTCATACTTCTGAATGAGCGCAAGGGCTTTTGTTTCTTTGACTTGAATGTTGCCTTCATGCGTCATTCTCAGAGAATCAAATATATTATTTGCAGTTTCTCTGTTTGATATTTTCTCATACTCTGAATATGAGATAGCGCTGAGAAGAATTGTTCTGGCCTTGTGATGATTTCTGAACTCACGCTTTTGCTGATCAGACATCATTTTCCTGTTAATCTTCTGACCACGTCCATCCACTGGGTGCGTGTATCCATCAGTCACCATGTCCCACAGATCAGCATCATGGGCTAGAAAGAAACTCTCAATTTTGTCTTTCCAGTAGTCAAAGTTTTCTCCATCAAAGACTGGAGGTTTGCCACTGAATCTGTCCCTTTCTTCATTGTTGTCATTGCTGATGTTTTGACTTGGTCATGCCATTGTGTTTTTCTGACACTGGATCTTGTACTGACACGGTTAAGTGTTAAAGCTCAGAACCAGGCGCTCTGATGCCAATTGAAGATGTGAAAAACACAAGAAGGGGGAGTTGAATTGTAAAACTTAAAACAAATTGCTTGATAACACAGTATTTTTATCCTGGTTCGTTTGATCTCAAACTACTCCAGTCCACCCGTCAAGGTGATTTCGCCTCTCTCCAACGAGGTCTTAATCCACTATATTCAAAGGATTACAATAGCTACTTTAACAATTGTTAAAGTCTTCTTGAGTACAACCACAGACCGGTTTATCTCAAGGAAATCTTTTACAAATGAATTGAACTAGCGTGTATGTTGTTTTCTTACAAAACTGTATATCACAACTGTGATAATTACACAAACTAAGATTGGAATAGAAATACTTTTGCTAAAGCTTTGAATGAGTGTGGTTTGAATAGCTTAGCAAATTGAGTGCGTACGTACGTGCTTCTTTTCACAAGCAGTCCTGTTTATATAGGCACGTAAGGATACGTTGTCCATAAAGCAGTTTTAATGATAATAATGCACTTTCCTTTTGTAGAAGATCTTTGTCTGAAGAAAGTCGTTAGCATTTAATTCAGTCTTGAATGCCTAGTAACGCTTCAGAATCTTCTTTGTTGTATCTGCTGATAACGCTTCAGAGTGTAGACGACTTGGAAAAGATGTCTTAGATCAGAGTCAGAGTGTATTTGATTAGGTGCAGATTCTGGTCATCAGACTCCAATGTTTTAGCGTGTAACATAGATTGTTGATCTTCTGATGTTGCTTTTATTCTGATGCTGATTCCATCAGAGCTTCTGCATATACATAGCATAATTTTCAGGAGCGTAATTGTTCTTTGTATATACCTTAGAAATAATTTTATCCTTTGTATTTTGTTATCATCAAAACTTTACTCAAGGGTTGTAGAATCAAACTATGTTCTAACACTTCCCACCGTATCACAGAACTGGCGACTCTGCTGGGGAATTATAAGTGGGGTGTACCTTAGGAATAGTTCATCATAACGTTTTCAATTGCTTGATTTGTATGCTTTATCTTTGTGGGTTTGAATCGGAGTTACTATAGATCCTAACTCAGATCTGGGGGATACCTTTTAGGTAAGTAGCAATAGAATGTGAGGGAACTGTACGGCGTAGACCGATACGATTGAAGCAGTAGCTACGTTGCTGTGGCACTTTAGTTTGTACCGATATCCCTTGTGGTGGAACAAGGAGAATATGGGTCTTCTAAGGGGTCACTAAGCACCAACTGACCTTAGAACCTATAATTGACCAACTTGGCCATAGAACAGTAGCAGTATGCTACACTCATTGAGACCAAACTCTCGCGATGATTCCGACCGCAAGAAAAGGTTGCCAAACTGGAATTATGACCGATCGAGGATGGTCAGTGATATTGAGATCCTCTAGAACCCGGTTACTATTACTAGGACAGGTTTGAACCAACTAAACTGAAAGAGGGTAATACCTGAACTCCATGCCAGCCTGAAATCTAAGGGATGTTGTGTGACTTGTTTGCCCTTACCATGTTTGCTATCTGTGAATACTTGTGGTGTGTTTCTATCATAACATCATGCATAATGACATTGCATGCATCTTGCATTAAGACTAACCTATTTCAAAGACAGAGGGGATTCATCTTTGTTCTGTTTTGTAGGTCATGGCCTCTATCGTAGAAACACTATTCGGATCAGCTTTGTACAGATTCCTACTCAGCTTAGAGATTTGGTTGCAAAGGTTCCAGATACTTCCTCCTTTATTAGAAGACATGGTCACCTCCTTAGGTTGGTCACTTCCAAAATGGATGAGCATATGTTGAGTGTCTTGTGCCAGTTTTTTGATCCATTATAGCACTGCTTCACCTTCCCGGACTTTCAGTCGGTCCCTACCTTGGAATAGTTCTCTGATCTACTTGGTATTTCTATTCTAGAGCAGACACCATTTACAGGTTGGGAGAAAGCTCTTAGGCCAGAAGATGTTGCTACAGCCCTACATTTGACAAAGGCTGGGGTAATGTCTAACTAGGAGACTAGGAGTGGGACAAAAGGCTTCTTGGCTAAGTTCTTGGTTGATCGGGCTAATCAGTTTTGGGACAGTTTAGACTTCCAAGCATTCGAAGACATCCTGACTCTTCTCATATATGGTCTGGTGTTGTTTCCTAATTCAGATTCTTTCGTCGACGTGAATGCAGTGAATATTTTCATGTCCCGTAATCCAGTGCCCACTCTCTTAGGGGATATTCTACATGCTTTTTATGCCTGTACTGCTCGGAAACGGGGAACCCTTATGTGCTGTGCACCATTGCTGGCGAGGTGGTTTATTTCTCACCTCCCCAAATTTGTTTTGAAGAACAAGGAAGGTATGGGATGGGCCTACAGAATTATGTCCCTGGCTCACACAGACATCATCTGGAGCACTAAAGACATGGAAGAAGTAGTTGTTATTGACCGGTGCGGAGAATACCCCAATGTTCCTTTACTTGGAATTAGGGGAGGGATCACCTATAATCCTTGTCTAGCCTTGCGACAGTTTGGGCGAGCTACGAGGGACAGACCTCATGAGTTGCTAATGCCGAGCATTGTCTTTGACTTCCAAGGGGATAGTGAGGAGCATCACCGCAGGTTCATACGAGCTTGGAACAGGGTACACAGGTCTGATCCACATGAGTTAGGGATGAAGACCTCTATTCCGATGGAACCATATCTCCGATGGGTTCGAATCCATGCCCAAAAGCTGGGAATGTCGTACGAAGCTGTCTTACCGGTAATTGTTGAGAATGCTAATGAAGAAAGGGTTCCTCCTACTGTCCTACATCCGTACATGCCAACTGACATTGGGGCATTAAAGAGGTCATAGATCTAGTTGAGATAAGAGCGGGATACTTACAGAGAAAAGTATCACGAGCAGGAGCGGAAGATTCTAAAGCTTACAATGCAGCTGGAGAATGAGAAAGTCCTCAATGATTATGTCAGCACCAACGGAAAACGACCATGGGAGCGCTGATGTCTTTTGTTATTTCACGTTTTGATTTACTTTTCAGTATTTCCTTTTGTAACTCCTTAAAGGCATTTGTCAAACATTGTTTCAAGTTTTTAATCTAATAAAAGTGTGTTTCCTTTTGGTTTACGAATTTGAATCCCTAAAGTCTTTGAAATCATATCATACACATATCATTCCCATGCACCTCATTACAGGTACCCTTACAGGTTTCTCATCTTCTTCACTGTTTATTTCAGCACATCATGTCTGCTGAAACATCAATTGATCAAGCTATCAAGGCTCTACAAGCTCAAAACGCTCAATTCCAGGAAATGTTCATGAATTTGGCTAAAGGTCAGCAAGATCTGAAGACTCTTATCTTGAAGAAGAAGAAGAAGAAGAAGAAGACGGTGCTCTTGAATATGGGTCGCAAATTTGGGAACAATTTGTGAGATGAAGTCAATTTATCCCACTCATCTGGAGGGGGAGAAAACCAAGAAGAAAGGATGGCTCCTAGCCCTGTGGTTTCAGACAATGAGACTGACTTCGACGAAGACCAGTATCCTCTGGATGAGGATAGGTATAAACAGCTTGAAGACCGGTTAAGTGAGATGGAGGTCCAGAAGGTACCTGGATTGGACTTTGGTGATTTGGGTTTGTCATATGGGGTAGTGATTCCCCACAAATTTAAAGCACCAATCTTTTCTAAATACGACGGGGTTTCTTGTCCAAAGCTGCACCTCCGCTCGCATGTCAGAAAGATGCAACCATATACTGCCGATAGGAACCTCTGGGTTCATTTCTTTCAAGATAGTCTGTCAGGGACTCAACTTGAATGGTTCTATCAACTAGAAGGAGCTAACGTCCATAATTGGGAGGACCTTACTGCTGCTTTTTACAAGCAGTACCAATACAATGTCGACCTTGCTCCCACGCGTACCCAACTTCAGGGTATGTTTATGAGTGCGAGCGAAGGTTTCAAAGACTACGCTCAGAAATGGAGGAACCTTGCTGGAAGAGTACAACCCCCGCTGGCTGACAGGGAGTTAGTGGATATGTTTCTGGGGACCTTGTCTGGTCCATATTTCAACCATCTGATTGGAAGTTCATCGTCCGGGTTTACTGAGCTGATTATGACCGGGGAAAGAGTTGAAGTCGGTATCAAGAGCGGTAAGATACAGAAGGGTGCTTCGTCAAGTACCGAAAAGAAGCCTTTTAAGAAGGAATCCAGTGTTGTTTACTGTTCAAAGAGCCATAATAGACCTGAGTGCCGCCAAGCGATCAATGTGGTTGTTATATCAAGACCTGTTGTTGCCTCACAACACAACAATCAGCCAAGATCCGAGAGGCTGCGAAGACAATTCACTCAGCTCCATATGACCCTGTCTCAGATTTTGCCGCAGTTGCTAAAGACCAACTTGGTGATTCTGAAGGAAGCCCCGAAGAATCCCAATACAACATCAGCGATGTACAATCCGAACGCCCGTTGTGCTTTTCATTCCGATAGCCTGGGGCATGATACGAATGATTGTTGGGTCCTGAAGAATAAGGTATAGGATCTGATCGATGCTAAGGAGATTGAGTTTGAAGCGCCCGAAAAGCCTAATGTTATGACTGCTCCTATGCCCAAGCATGGAGTGAATGTTGTAGATGAAGACTCGTTTGTGGTTTCTGTGAAAGACATTGCTACTCCATTGATGACTATGAAGAAGAACCTTTTATTAGTCGGTTTATTTTCGGGCTGTGACGAAGGTTGTCGTCTGTGTTCCGTACTACCTACTGGTTGCCATTTTTTGAAGTCAGGTGTCCAACGCCTGATGGATAATAAAGAAATTTTGTTTGAGAAGACTTTTGTTCCTTTGGTTCCTTTTGAAGACATTTCTATAATCACCATTTTCGAAAATTCTTCCAAGGCTTCCTCGAGAAAGCCTGTTAGAATTACATCTGTTCCGAGAATCGCTCCCTTGATCATTACTGTTCCTGGACCTATCCCCTATACGTCAGATAAGGCTGTCCCTGGAACTATGGGGCTAAGGTGTATTATCACGGGGTTAAACAAGATTTGAAGGATGAAGAGGCTGATACTGACGTCAGCAATATTGTTGGATCTAGTAAAGTCACCCGCAACGGAAGACTTTTCTCCCTTGAGATCTCTCCACGAACTGTTCGGAAGCCTATTGTTATTACGCCGGCCAGTACATTTGCTAATGTCCCTGCTCAAGTTCCAATTCTTACCCCTGTCACCGAGTCAGCTGACACTCAGTGCAAAGGAACCACCGGTGAGCCTGCCCAAACGGAGGCACCAAAGAAAATTACTGTTGAAGCCTCTAGAAAAGAGATAGAGGAAATTTTGAAGATTATCAAAAAGAGCGACTAAAATATAGTCGAACAGCTGGGGAAAACCCCGTCGAAGATCTCTATGTTGTCTTTATTGTTGTGTTCAGAAGCCCATGTTAAGGCTCTGATTGCTTTCCTAAAGACTGCGCACGTGCCGTAGAAGACATCAGCTGATCAGTTTAAAGATTGCGTGGCTAGTCTTACAGCAGATAATGGGTTGGGTTTCTCCGACGCAGACTTAACTGCTAAGGGGAAGAATCACAATGACGCCCTGCATGTCTCCATTGAATGCAGGGGCACTACTCTAGCTCATGTATTGGTGGATACTGGATCCTCGTTGAACGTTTTACCCAAGAAGGCGTTAGACCGGTTAGACTATGAAGGGTTGGAGCTGAAGCCAAGTAACATTGTGGTTATGGCCTTTGACGGGTCCAAGAGGATGGTACATGGAGAAGTGGATATCCCGGTTAAGGTTGGTTCTCAGATCTTCGCATCTACATTCTATGTGATGGACATTTGGCCATCTTATTCTTGCTTGCTGGGTCGCCCGTGGATCCACAAAGCTGGGGCGGTAACTTCTACGCTTCACCAGATGCTGAAATACCCAATAAAGGGGAAAATTGTTATGGTACGAGGAGAAAAGGAGTACATGGTGAGCCACCTCAACTCTTTCTGGTATGTGGAGATGGACGGGGAGTTCATTGAGACCATGTTCCAACATTTTGAAGAAGTTCCCCATACGCTGGCATCAACTGAAACTGTTACTGAAGATCCTCCAATGAAGATGGCTTCCCTCAAGGATGCCCGGGCTGTTGTTGATAAAGGTGGGTGTGTGAATTGGGGCCAACTCCCTGATTTTCATATAAGACTAACAAGTTTGGTTTGGGTTTCACTGCAGAAGCTCAAAGGGCTGTACAACATGCACGAATCGGAGGACCTCCCCTGTTTATCAGCAATTCAGGAGTGAATGCCATTGAAGATGATGTTGAAGAATCTGAGTTCGACAGTTGGATCTACCCGACTACTGATGGCGGACTAAGCAATTGGACGGCAAAGGACTTCGTCCCAATTTTTTTTATTACCCAGTAATGAGACTTTTGTTTTGAGTTTGTAACAGACAATTTTTTTTAAAACTTTACGGCCCGTTGCCTTACCCGAGGCACTGTGGCTTTGTTTGTGAGGGCTTTATGTGTGTCATTTCCATATATCATTAATAAAAGCATTGGAAGTTTTCTTGCATTTCAAAGTTTGCGCTCCTTGTTTTTCTTTTTATCTTGCAAAACAACTATTTTACACACACCCACATATACAGGTCTACATCCACTCTGGATCCCACTAATAACGACTCTGCTACTTCCGGTTATGACTTCGAAAGTCCGATCAACTTATTCGAAGACGAAGGTGAAGATGATTGCGAAGTGCCTGGTGAACTTGCTAGATTGTTACTTCAGGAAGAGAGGGCCATACAGCCGCATGAAGAGCCAGTGGAAACAGTAAATCTGGGTACAGAGGTAGACAGTAAAGAGGTCAAGATCGGTGCA
Organism: Vicia faba; assembly: GCA_948472305.1. Taxonomy (NCBI): domain Eukaryota; kingdom Viridiplantae; phylum Streptophyta; class Magnoliopsida; order Fabales; family Fabaceae; genus Vicia; species Vicia faba. Next base: position 1,498,481,731 of record OX451736.1, read on the forward strand.
AATCTGGAAGCTAGTGTTAAGCAACGGTTGATTCAAATTCTGTGAGACTACGTTGAGATCTTTGCCTGGTCTTATGAAGATATGCCTGGGTTGGATACCGATATTGTGGTTCATCGATTTCCTACTAAGGAAGATTGTCCTCCAGTGAAACAAAAAGTTTGTCGAATGCGCCCAGAGATGTCTGAGAAAATCAAGGCCTAAGTTATGAAACAGCTTGACGCCGCTTTTCTAGCAGTTGCTTCTTACCCACAGTGGGTGGCCAACATGGTTCCTGTGCCGAAGAAGGATGGTAAAGTTCAAATGTGTGTTGACTATAGGGATCTGAACAGGGCAAGCCCCAAGGATGATTTCCCTCTGCCTCATATTGATATTCTGGTTGACAACACCGCACAGCATAAGGTCTTCTCCTTTATGGATGGTTTCTCCGGTTATAATCAGATTAAAATGGCTCCTGAAGACATGGAGAAGACAACCTTTGTTACTCAATGGGGTACCTTTTGCTACAAGGTCATGCCTTTCGAATTGAAAAATGTCGGGGCAACATATCAGCGTGCCATGGTCGCTTTGTTCCACGACATGATCCATCATGAGATTGAGGTATATGTTGACGATATGATTGCAAGATCCCAGACTGAGGAAGAACATCTTGACCACCTTCAGAAGTTATTTGACAGATTGAAGTTATACAAGCTGAGGTTAAACCCGAACAAGTGCACCTTCGGGGTGAGGTCTGGTAAGCTGTTAGGTTTCGTCGTAAGTGATAAGGGTATTCAAGTGGATCCTACAAAGGTGAAGGCTATACAGGAAATGCCAGCTCCCCGAACAGAAAAAGAAGTCAGGGGCTTTTTGGGACATCTGAACTACATTGCCTGATTCATCTCACACCTGACTGCTACTTATGAGCCAATCTTCAAGTTAGTGAAGAAAGATCAAGTGGTAAGATGGAACGATGAATGTCAGGCCTCTTTCGAAAGGATCAAAGAATATCTCCAAGATCCACCTATTTTGATGCCTCCAGTTGAAGGGAGACCTCTGATATTATACTTGATAATACTCGACAACTCAATGGGGTGTGTATTGGGGCAGCATGACGAGTCTGGCCGAAAAGAGCATGCTATTTACTACCTTAGCAAAAAGTTTACCGACTGCGAGACCTGATACTCGTTGCTTGAGAAAACTTGTTGTGCTTTGGCATGGGCTGCTCGCCGGCTGAGACAGTATATGCTGACTCACACTACTCTATTGATATCAAAGATGGATCCAATCAAGTATATCTTCGAAAAGCCTGCCTTGTCCGGAAGAATAGCAAAATGGAAGATGATTTTGACTGAGTATGACATCCAGTAGACGGCCCAAAAGGCAATCAAGGGAAGTGTGTTGGCAGATCATTTGGCACATCAGGCAGTGGTCGATTACTAGTCTATGAACTTTGAATTTCCGGATGAGAATATCATGATAGTGACTGACTATGAGGAACCTGGACCGGATGAAGGACCTGAGGAAGGATCCCAATGGTATATGTACTTTGATGGAGCTTCAAACGCTTTGGGTAATGGCATTGGCGCCGTGATCATATCTCCTGAAGGCTCTCATACTCCATTCACCGTCCGACTATGTTTCAACTGCACCAACAACATGGCGGAGTATGAAGCATGCATTATGGGTCTTCGAGCAGCAATTGACCTAAGGATTAAGTTCTTAAGTGTATTCGGAGATTCCGCTCTCGTGATCAGTCAGATCAAAGGCGAGTGGGATACGAAGCACCCAAATCTTATTCCTTACAAGGAGTGTGTGTTGACATTGCTTCCACACTTCGAGGAGATAACCTTTGAACACATCCCTAGAGAGGAGAATCAGTTGGCGGACACGTTAGCTACAATGTCTTCTATGTTCAAGGTCAGATGGGACAATGAAGCTCCCCAGATCACCATTGAGAGGTTGGACGAACCGACACATTGAGACTGAAGAGGTAACAGATAAACCCTGGTTCCATGAGGTAAAGAGGTATCTTGAGGCTCAAGAGTACCCTGAGGGTGCATCTGTTAATGATAAGAAGTTTCTAAGGAGGTTCGCAACAAAGTTCTTCATCAGTAATGGCATTCTTTACAAGTGTAAGCATGATTCAACCTTACTGCGTTGTGTGGATAAGAATGAAGCAGAAAGGATCATGGTAGAGTTACATGAAGGTACTTTCGGGACTCATTCCAGTGGACATACCATGGCAAAGAAGATCCTTCGGGCAGGATATTATTGGTCCACAATGGAAGCCGACTGTTATCAGCATTCTCGGACCTGTCACAAGTGCCAAGTTTATGCTGATAAGGTGCACATACCTCCAGTACCTCTGAATGTCTTGACAGCTCCTTGGCCTTTTGCAATGTGGGGCATCGATATAATCGACGAGATCAGACCTACGGCATCTAACATGCATCATTTCATCCTGGTAGCTATTGATTACTTTACGAAGTGGGTTGAAGCAGCTTCCTTCGCTACAGTAACCAAGAATGTTGTGGCACAGTTTATCCGGCATAATCTGATCTGTCGATACGGTGTACCAGAGAGGATCATTACGGACAATGGTACAAATCTCAACAATAAAATGATCACCGAGCTCTGCAAGCAGTTCAGGATACAGCATCACAACTCTTCTCCCTACCGGACGAAGATGAATGGGGCTGTAGAAGCGGCTAATAAGAATATTAAGAAGATTGTGCAGAAGATGACGGTGACAACAAAGATTAGCACAATATGTTACCTTTTGCTCTTCATGGGTACCGTACTTCAGCGCGGACGTCAACAGGGGCAACACCATATTCCTTGGTTTATGGCATGGAGGCCGTCTTGCCCATTTAAGTTCAATTACCCTCTCTTCAGATTATGAAGGATGCAGGTTTGCGCAAAGATGACTGGATTCAGACCCGACTTGATCAGCTGAACTTAATCAACGAAAAGAGACTTATTGCTATTTGTCATGGTCAGACGTATCAAAAGCGGATGATCAAGGCATTTAACAGGAAAGTTAGACGACAAGAATATCAAGTTGGGGATCTGGTAATCAAGCGCATCATCCTACCTCAAGGTGATCCCAGGGGCAAATGGACCCCCATGTACGAAGGGCCATTTGTGGTTAAGAACATTTTCTCATGAGGAGCTATGATTCTAACCACCATGGATGGTGACGACCTTCCACACCCCGTCAATGCAGACATAGTGAAAAGATACTACGCATAATCAAAGACCCGCTAGGTTGACTGGCCTAGGCAAAATAAGGGCTTCCCGGTGAACCAAAAGGGTTCGGGCAAAAATAAGGGATGAAAATAAAAAATTTGTACACTCGGCAAGTCGAAAACCTGAAAAGGCGGCTTGGGCAAAAAAGGGTATCCCGGTGGACTGAAAACCCGAAAGGGCGGTCCAGGAAAAAATTAGGGATCAAAGCGTAACAATATGCCTCATTGGATCACCTTGCAACCAGACTTCAGTATCGACTATCAAGTTTGGACGGCACTGATCAATTTGATCTACCTTCAACCAAGTAGCAAAGTGATGAGATTCTCGAGGACATAAGGGCAATAGCAGAGTTGGAACCCAGTGGGATTATTCACATAGTTGTTTTTCCTTGTTTTCGCAAATTGTATAAACTCTATTGTTCAGCGGCGTTCTCTTACTAAGACGTCAGCCTCTTGTACAAAAAAAAACGCCTATTTACAGGCCAAACTTCAAAGTCAATACAATTCATTTTACAAATAAATTTCAAAATGTTTTCCTTTCTCTGTTTTGTTTTGCAAAGAACGTCCAATGTTCAGTTTTTGATATATGCATTTGACATTAATTGCTGCTCATGAATATTTACATGCGAAACAAAAGACCATTACTTGTAATATCAGAAATAGGGGAAAGTAAGAATTGTCCAAACTGTACAGTTGCTCTATCCACCAGGTACAAGGTAAATTCAGCTGAAAAATATGGCTGAAATACTTTCACTCCCCGCAGAGTAAGAAAAGTCAGTAATGTTAGCTCTCCCCAGCTGAGACTCACAACCGCGAATGAATCAGTAATATTCTCCCCAAGCAGAGTTTATCTATCATCAGCACTGAAAAGTCTTATCATCCCCGACGGAGTATAAAATATCCCCAGTGGAGTTTGGAAAGTTTCCCCAGCGCAGTCTGAAAAAGTTTCCCTAGTGAAGTTTGGAGAATCATCCCTAGTAAACTCCGACAAATTGTCCCCAGTAGAGCCTAAAAGGTTATCCCCAGTAAGGTCGTTATTGAAAAAATAATCCCCAGCGGAGTTCATTCCTTTCACCAACAAGAATTCAATCCCCAATAAGGTTCATTAACACCAGCAGCGGTAATTCATTCCCAGCTGAATCTATCAACGGAATCCTCTATAGAGCATCTCTTCCCCACAGAGTAATCTCCTCATCAGTTTATTCCCCAGCGAAGTTATCCTCTCCTGCAGGTTTATTCTCACAATCATCTTCATTCACTATCCCCAGTGGAAACGAAGAATTCAGCTCTTTTCTCCAGCAGCTACCCGGGATTTATTTGCCCCAGCTACAAACATTGCATTTCCATGCATCATGACACATGCATATACGCATCATACAACATAATCTCATTTATTTTGAGAACATCATTTGCTTGATACATATCATGCATTACATACAACTAACCTTTATCTTTCAGGAAGAATGCGGTTAAATTCTCACAAAATTCAAAGCTATGAAGCTTTTTCCTCCGTTGAAGTACAAACAAGTTCCTAAATCTCAGCAGAGAAGTTTTCTCAATTGAATTACGGGCGAGTTCTTAAATCTCGATGAAGATGTTTCCCCAGTCGAATTACTGACAAGTTCTTAAATCACAACAGAGATGTTTCTCTCGGTTGAATTACAGACAAGGTCCTAAATCTCGACAAAGTTCCTCCGTTGAATTACAGACGAGTTCCTAAATCTCAACAGAGAAGTTTTCTCAGTTGAATTACGGGCGAGTTCTTAAATATCGACGAAGATGTTTCCCCAGTTGAATTACGGACGAGTTCTTAAAACTCAGCAGAGATGTTTTCTCAGTTGAAGTACAGACAAGTTCCTAAATCTCGACAAAGTGTTCCTCTGTTGAATTATAGACGAGTTCCTAAATCTCAGCAGAGAAGTTTTCTCAGTTGAATTATGGGCGAGTTCTTAAATCTCGACGAAGATGTTTCCCCAGTTGAATTACGGACGAGTTCTTATAACTCAGTAGAGATGTTTTCTCAGTTGAAGTACAGACAAGTTCCTAAATCTCGACAAAAGTGTTCCTGCGTTGAATTACAGACGAGTTCCTAAATCTCAGCAGAGAAGTTTTCTCAGTTGAATTACGGGCGAGTTCTTAAATCTCGACGAAGATGTTTCCCCAGTTGAATTACGGGCAAGTTCCTAAATCTCGACACCTCAGTTGAATTACGGGCAAGTTCCTAAATCTCGACACCTTAGTTGAATTACGGGTGAGTTCCTTTCCCTCAACAAAAATCAGACTTCCCCAGCGGAATCTTCCTTAACAGCAGGTATGCAAGCTCTCGCTAAGGAATCTCTTATGCGATCGACACTTCTCCAAACGACACCTGTAAGCCCATTTCCGACATCACAAAGCAACTACCACTTCATGTGAGTGCAAATTTCTGGGCACTCTAGTGTTCAATCCTCTTCCACCTTCGGATCACGAAAGGCACGAAAGCCAATCTACATCCTCAGGTTTAAGAAGATTGAACAGGGGCAGCTGTTGTGTAGTTTACTTGGTCTGAGCAAGGCTCATTAAACAAGTTACATTCTGCAGGTTGATGTCCTTGGGTCCCACATAGTTCGCATTCTGAAGCTACTGCGGCTACAGTATTAGGGTTTTGAGACATGTTTTGAACTTTTAAGGTAAGAGCGTCCATTTTAACTTGCATCATGTCTAGAGAACTTATATCATGTTTTCCTTCTTGGGTCTCCTTTTTCTCTACCGTAGCTCGTTTTGTACCCCATTGGTAATGGTTTTGGGCCATGTACTCAATGAGAGCACAGGCTTCTAGGTAAGGTTTATTCATCAATGCGCTACCAGCGGCAGCATCGATAGACATCTTTGTGTTGTAATGGAGTCCATTATAGAAGGTGTGGATGATTAGCCATTGTTCTAAGCCATGGTGTGGACAGGCTCTTAACAGGTCCTTATATCTCTCTCATGCTTCAAAAAGTGATTCTCCCAGGTTTTGGTTAAATCTAGTGATTTGGTTTCTAAGGACATCAGTTTTGTTGGGCGGAAAATATCTTGCGAGAAATACTCTCCTAAGGTCTTCCCAGGTTGTTATTGAATTGGGTGGAAGGTAATCCAACCAATCTCGTGCTTTATCTCCGAGGGATAAAGGGAATAATCTTAGTCGTATTGCCTCAGGCGAAGCACCATTGCATTTTAAAGTGTCTGCTAATTGTATAAAAGTTTTTAAGTGTTGATTCGGGTTCTCAGTAGCGAGACCACCGGATTGGTTTTGTTGCACCAATTGTAGAAATGAGGGTTTTAGTTCGAAATTATTTGTGTTTATAGCTGGTCTTAGGATACTTGAACTAGGTTCCTCATCTGACGGTTGGGCAAAATCCTTAAGGGGTCTTTGGTTACGATTCTCGGCCATAGTTTTTCTAATTCTACGGAGAAAATGGATGTAACGTTCAGGTTCCGCTAAAGGATTGAATAAGATTTCGGTGCTGCGATATCTTCGCATCAACCGAACTGTAAAACTTAGTCTAGACGGTGCGACTATAGGGTGCGAAATTTGACGAAATTGCTCCCCGGCAACAGCCCCAAAAACTTGATGCAGTGTATTCGCAAGTGTACGAATCGCGTCAGAGTAATATAAAAGATTATCGATCCACAGAGACCAATCGTAAATATATTGTTTCTTATTGTTATGGTGTTTAGCTAAGTCAATATCAAACAGGGAATTGAGCATGCAAGAAAGTAAAGTGCGGCGAAATAAACTTCAGATATAAAAGCAGGGTCAAATGTAATTCACATAGTCAGATGATATTCGCAATGCTTCGGAATAGAACTACTTATAGGGAAATATTTTCTACTAAAGAAAAGAACTAATTTAACAGGAAATGTCGCTTTCGCGTAATCAGAACCGAGTTTACTCTCTAATTAGACCTTCTTATCGTCACTTATAAAAAGGCGCGCATTGCGTTAAAGTAATAAACCTATTTTTAAGAAATAAAGTACTTAACCAAGTTGAAAAGTATTTTGATTTGGAATTTCTAATAAAAAGGGGACCTAACTTTAACCCTATAAACGCGTCCAAAAATAGTTTCAAAATTGATTTCTTTGATAATAAAAATCCCTAACTAACCATACAAAGCGCTTTCGCTTCCTTTGACCAGTTAGAACTAACCGAGTTTAACAAAGGGTTGGATGGATTTCGATCTTACCCAACAACAATAAAGTATAGAAAACTCGTATTAAAAACCAAAATATCCCATAAGCATTTCTATTGACACATTATTTGGAATATCGATCTAACTAGTTTCCTTACATTCTAGCCCAGTAAGGTTCAGCCCGACATGGGAATGTAAGCAGACATGTTAAAATAAATCATGCGAGAAAGTAAATAATTTAAAGTGTGGTGCGGGAAATAAACAAAGTAAAGGCAATGTGGAAAATAAAAAAAAAATTAAAAGCAGGTGCGAGAAATAAACAAAGTAAAAGCAGGTGCGGGAATTAAACAAAGTAAAAGCATGTGCGAAAAATAAACAAAGTAAAAGTCGTGCGGAATATATAAATAGAAACCTGCTCCAAACGGGGAGGTTTTAAATCTGGTACAAACTGGAAGTAAAATGCGACTGGAAATAAACAGCAGTTGAAAATAAATGTGGCAAGATAAACTTCTGCCGAAGTTCTCCAAACTCGATTACAGACTCAATCTATGAACTCGATCACAGACTCAATCAACAGTGCAATAATTCTTCGATGTGAAGAATTATCGCTTTACAATGGTGAAATTATATGGCTTAAGTTCGCAACTATGGTTGGGTCAAGTTTGCAACTAAGATTGGGTGAATTGAAATGAAATAAGGAACTTCTATTTATAGAGGATGAAGAATGCAGGAAATCACAAGAATGCCCCCCAACTCCTTTTGAGGGGGAAAACATCGTCCAAAGGTGGCGCTCGCCATGAGTGTCAATGATAGGAAGTGGGGAACGTTGCAGTTGAGGTTAGCAGGAGGTGGTCCATGTCATGGCCTACCTTATGGTTGGCGCCATGGTGGGCGCCATGAGTGCAAATTTGACCTAAACTCCTATTTTTCAGCCTGTTTTCCTTCATTTCTTCAGGGGAGCTCTGGATAATTGAAATACCTGAAAAGGAAATAAAAGATAGGCATAATACGAGAAAACAATAATAAAAAACCTAAATAACATGTGAAATCAGAGTCAAAAACAATTGTAAAGTAAGTGTTATCAATTACTCTATAGGAAATCATAACAAAGGCACAATATTACATTACAATATATGAGGTAAATGGGGAATATGGACATTAGATATACCAAATAATTATATTTTAACTTGCATTTTTATATTAATATTTTGAACATTTGTGTGATTTGTTATTGATCGTACCTGATCAGAATGGGCCGTCACAGCTAGCTCGAGCAGAAGTTGAGTGAGATAGGGGGTACCTACAAGACACTCTGATGTAAAAGTAAGTTGCAGAATGAGAAAGCAAGCGTGAGAGTTAGAAAGTGTTAAATACCTGACCCTCAGAAGGGAGGGTATTTATAACCCCCAACGTTGGGCCAAGGTCCCCATTGTTGGGTCATGTTGAGGCCCAATAACGGAAACTGCCAGGGCTTACGTGTGTATGGAGTCCAGCAAGTGGACTCCCCCCTGGTCAACTGCTCTGTGAGAATAGGGGTTGGACCCGTGATTTTCGGAGGACATTTAAGATGACTTTGACATGAGGACGTGGGCCACGTTCCCCAACAGATATGTGGGGAGTTGCCCAACGATCCCTAACTTGGGTTGTCTTTTTTTGGGCCTTATGCAAAGGTGTTGGTTTGGGCCTCCTATCCTAAGGGAAAGTGTAGGCCCAGTCCAGATCAGGAGCCCCCCAAGTTATTGCCCTTAAGCAAAAGGGTGATGACTTAAGTTCAGCTTTCATGGTCGGAGACTTGATCGGGAAGGACGGCCAAAGTCCTCTGAGATGAGCGAGTTGTTGCCCGCATGGGGGACAACCTGTTTAAGTGTGTCAGGAATATTATGAGTGAACGAGCAGTGAGACCGACAGGGTCAGTTGCTTGCTCGAGAGGACCGTACTAGTTATAGGGAACCTCTACGAGATCTCTTTCGACGCGTCCGTCTTCAAGGTGTTGTTGAGATGTCGAGCATTATTTCGTCCCTGAGGTAGTGTAATGGATGTTCCTGTGTGGGGTATCTGCCTGTAGAGTCGAGCATTCCCTCGTGTGGGGTATCTGTCTCGTGTTTGTATGGGGATTACGCGTTGGAGTCAGGGATATACTCGTTGATCTAGAAGGGGCACGTGGTTGACTTTTGAGCCACGTGGCTAATGCTTTAGGGGTGCCACCCCTTCAAGGGGAAACCCAAAAGGCCCAATCCAATGATGACTTTTCATGATGGACCTCGTGGGGTGTGAGTCACCTATAAAAGGGGGCCTCTGAGTCTCATTTGTCATTTTCTCAAGTTCTCCTTCAACTTCTCTTGCTCATGCGTGAAGCTATCCTTCCAACTTTCCCAGATTTTTCTCCAAGAGTTCTTCATCCAAGTAAGTTATATCCCCTCAACAACATGTTTCTTCAGCGTTTCTGGATTAAACATATAAAATTTGCCTTGATTGGATGAATATTTACGAGTTATGTGATGAACACTCATGAATGTTCATTATATTTCATGAGTTCTGCAACGAACACTCATGAATGTTCATTGATATTCATTAGTTATGACATATCTCCCACGACTACATAGTCTCCCAACAAAAACATAGTCTGCTTTAGCGTATAGTCGATGGCTTGGGTTGAGTTCGTCGCCCTTTCACTTGATCTGTGGTGGAAGGGTGAATTTGATAATGTCGAATTCACTGTTTTCCCCTGCTTTTCAGGTATAATGGCGCACTCAGACGGGGATGGCGTTCTGGCCGCCAACTATAAAGATGATCCACACGATGATGAGGAACCTCTAGCCTGGGTTGCTCCTGATCCTCGAAATGAATGGTCGTTCTTTTCTCAGGATGCAACAGACGCGTTCAATTTTCTGAAGGTACGAGCGGAAGGGGCCCCTGCCAACTGGATGCTTCAAATTCCTCACCGCAATGGGAGAATATGCTCGATGTATTCGGGTAAACGTTTCCCTATGTATGAGTTTGCGTTTAAAGAGGTGGGGATGCGTTTGCCCTTCAATGATTTCCAAGTGGGGGTTTTTCAATGGCTTCAATTGGCGCCCTCTCAACTTCACCCGAACACGTTGGCGTTTATGCGAGCGTTCGAGCTTGCATACCAGTATCTGCATATAGGGCCATGCTGCCCCTCTTTTTCCGTATCTTTCATCTCCAAATACAATCCGTCAGAGGGGGTCAGGCATGAGTGTCGTTCAAGCAGTTCGAGAAGCTCTTTAGGCCTTATTTGGAGTCTGTCTGAAACTTCAAAGAGAGGTATTTCGTTGTAAAGCCTCTAATGGATGCAGCCATATATTCCCTATTCACTCACGTGGAAGAGGTGGAGGATGGGCGGCCAGTTATCCGGCTCATGGCCAGATTTCCGCTCGAGTGGCAATGGAAGCACTTCGAGCAAAGACCTGAATATTACACTGTGAAGCCCGAGGATCTGGACGCTCAGGACCAACTTTCATATGAGAAGCTGTCGGCCTATGTTAGGAGCTCCTCCCCCGCGAAGTGCGTAGATGGGAACAACAACCTCTTTTCGACAGCAAGGGGGAATATCTTTTAGTTAATAGGCTGGTCAACACAAAGGCCCTGCTCGAGTGCTCCTCAGACGGGGAAGCCATGAGACTTTTAGGTAGGGGGCGTAGCTATGATGATTAATTTTGCTTGTCTTTATGCGGGGATGTGCCCGCGTTATTTTTCGTACTCTAACCTGACTAACGGTTCTTTTTTATTGCAGGTAGAATGGCTTCCCTTTCTGAACGCTTGTTGAAGTTGAGGCCTAAGAATGTGTCCACCTCCGGGCCAAAGATCAGGGTAACCCAGCTCCAGGAACAGGCCAAATTTGTGGGTCGTGCCAGTGGTTCCCCCTCTTTATCAAAAAATTTGGTTCCCTCTGGCGAGCCCGTCTAGATTCCAGTCAGCGAGCTCGCAACGAAAAGGAGACATGTGGAGAGCCGAAGGCGTAGTGCCCGAGGGCGACAAAGTGCCCGTGGGGGTCTTCGTGTTACCTCTTTGCTATCTAAACTGCGATCTCTTCAATAGGGAGAGCTTCTTGGGCGTGCACGAGGAGGAGAGGGAGGCGATCTTGTCCGAGGATAAGGAAGTTCGTCGAAAGAGTTCAGCGGAGGATGTGGCTGCTGTAATGAGAGTGCTTGAAACAACCCTTTCACTGAATGATGAGGCTGTGAGCTCTCAGGCATCTCTAGAAGCAGCCATGCCAAGATTCAAAATCCTAAGGCCAAGAATAAGAAGTTAAAGTGCAACATCCTTAACCATGAGTCAAGGTTTGAGGCCCAAGTTCGACTTCTCAAGGATCTAAGTGAGTTGAGGCCTCAACTGGAGGCCGCTACTAAAGAGAACGAGCGTCTGGTCGCCCGCACGAAGGAGTTGAAAGGGATCACTTCCCCGGCCGAGGAGGAAACCGGTGCGGAGAAGGGCATGGTATCCAAGGTAGAGTTGATCGCTCGCATCCGAGTGCTTGAACAAGACATTGTTGACACCCTCGGCTATGGTTTCAACACGACAGTTGAACAATTGAAGATCTTGAACCCGGGGTTGAGATGGTGGTTGAAGGAGCGGGTCTGTTCAACCAAGTTATTGACGGGAAGATCTTTTATCCCCCCGATAATAGTGACGGGGAAGACGAAGTTTGATTATTTTAGGGCCTGCGTGCCCGTTCTCATTTATTTTGTTTTTGTGGCCGTCGTGCGTAATTTGTAATTGTTTTGAACAGCGTCGCCCTTCATGGTCGGAATTTCATAATTTCTTTGCTTTGCTTTGATGTCTATGTTTTTGATGATGTTAGCTTATTATTATTTTGTTCCTCGTCGTTTTCGACTTATTTATTTCGTGAATACGTATATTCCGTGTGGAGATAGGTGTCGACCTTTATTGTGGTCGACACAAGTTTTACACAAAAGTCTGTGTTCTAAGTTCGTGTTCTTCACATGGAGATGTGTGCTCAACCCTAATATTTGTTCGGCACATGTTGAGATGTGTCGAGGGCGCGGAGTCGAGATCCACGAAACAAGCGTATGAGCGCGGTCAGGATCCTACACTCGTGGCGTGAACTGCCCATCGTGAGCTGGGTGTTCTGCCATGTTGGGGTACTTCGACGGCAGAGCTCGATCGAGGTATCCCTGTCGAGATAGGATGATTCTCGTCAAAATAAACAACCTCTTGCCTTTTGTTGGTTTGGAGGTTGCGTCCGTACCTAGACGCGCCTACGTGGTCGAGCTCATCCCTTCGTCGGTTGGATAGTGTTGTACCCCAAAATTTTCCCTCCCATATTTCTCAAAACATTGCAAGAAAGATCTCTAAATTGCTCAAGGTTGCTCAAGGGTTGGTCAGACAAGCTCTCTCCTAAGGCAGTCTACTCAAATTAGGGTTTTGTGTTGCATCAATATCCTTGAGTCCAAGTTACCCCAAGGGCTCACCAATGTCTTAATATGTTCTCAAGATCATCCATGTCAAGTTTCAAGCCTTGCAGAGGAATTTTGCTCATTCAATTGCTCAAAAGGTCCAAAAATCGATTGTGCTAGGGCAAAAGTTAAATGTGACCCAAATATAGTCAAACTTCAAGATTTTTTGTCAATATTCTCATTTTGAAGTGTATTTCATCATTTGATCAAGGTTTGATCATGATTCATCAAGGATTTCTCACAATTCATCAAGATTCAAAAGTTGCTAAATTAGGGTTTTGTAGGAAAAGTCAACCCAAGTTTGACCAAGCATAACTTTCTCATACTTTATGATAAATGACCCATAAAAAGCTCATTTTTAAGAGGATACAATTCCCTACAATCCATCTTCATACCCCAAGATCAAAATATGCACCCACAAGAAGTTATGAATTTGGACATTATAGGTCATTTTGAAAAGTCAACAAAAACACTTTTTTTGTCAAAGATTCTAAACTGAACATGGAATATCAAATTGAGATGAGACCAAAAGGGTTGATTATAGGACATCTCAATATTTCTAAAAAGTCCAAGAACACCTCCAAAGAGTCAAAATTGAAGAAGTTATGCATTGTTGAGGTTGGACTTTTTTACAAAATTGCCAAAAGTCAACTATCCTCAAAACTTCAAATTTTGCCAAATGGGCCCATTCTTTTTCACTTGTTTTGAGTTTGCATTATTTCCCACGTGCTCTAGCCTTGGCCATGTGTTAATATTATATTTTTATTATTTAATTTGATTTTTATTTGAATTAATTCATTTTAAATCAAATAAAATCACATAAAATCAATAATATTGATAACCAAAGATCTTTTGATGATTATAGGTTTCAATGGACAGCTTGCACCATACCAAATTCGTATCAAGGCATTAGAGTACAAAAAGATTCAAATCAAGCCAAAATTGGATGATTGTAAAAGAAGATAAAATCAAATATTCAAGCATTGATAGAGGAAGATTTGGACAAGGAATTCAGACCTAATATATTGTACAATACATAAGGAGGTGAGAGGGACAGAAATCAGGGTTGGAGATCAGTTCTAGAGGCAGAACAGAATTGGCAAAAATCAAGAAAAAGCTTGAGATCAAAATCAATCATAGAGGCATCCTCAGGGCTTGGCAAGTATCCCAATCGTTTCCTGGAAACCCTCACAAGTTAAACCAATCGAAACCACGCGTTTTCCAGCTTCCCAGAGCACTGAACAATTAGCCCACATGATGGACATGGTTATGATCAGAAGAGGATGACGAACTCAACCATGGTCCTAGAATGCATTTCCATGGCCTGTACAGGATTTTAGAGATACCTGGTTTGTAGTGACGGACCTCTGTCTGTAGGTATAGGTCCTGGAACTTTTAGCAACAGTTCAATGAAGAAGATGAAGGCGTGTCACGCTACCACTCGCCCATTCAAACCTTGGCGCGTTTTTTTAATATTTATCCAATAAAATCTGTTTTATTATATTATTTTTTGTTTGCATTACATTGACAACTAAAAACAAATAGCATGGTGGCAAGCATAACGTGTATTTCCCTTCAGGACCTGGGTTCGAATCCCAGGTCCCCCTATTTTCTCAATAATGTTTTCTTGGAGATAATCCAGTGCACATGCCAGCCTAAGACACACCATACTCCCTCACCAATCAACACGCCAGATGGCCAAATGGCCAGATCTGGTGGTCAACATCAAAGGTGCACCATAAGTCAGTCAACGCGCGTGTATGGGATCCCAAAAAGTCCATTGGATCAGCTTCAGATGGGCCAACAAACGGCTATTCACACACCTCAAAACCAGGCCCAATTTCTCTACTTTCTTATATTTTATTTATTTGATTTAATTGTTTTATTTTGTTTAATTAATTTCTAACCAATAAACAAATTTTCTTTTTATCAAAAAAATCACAAAAAAACATTTTCATCCAATTAAAATTCAGAACTTTATTTTTCTTTAATAAATTTTAATTAATTAATTAGGTTTTTAATTCTAGAATAACTTTAATTTATTTTGTAAATAAATAAAATCAATTAGAAATCATTAGGTTTTAACATAATTTAATTATTTTAATTTCTTTCTTAAATTAGCAAAAACTCCAAAAAACATGTCATTAATTATTTTTTTCATTAATTTATTTAATAATTAATTTAGTATTTAATTTAGGATTTAATTTCTTTTCTTAAAATAAAAACAACAAAAAAAGCATTTTTTTAAAGGGGTCAAAACCCTAAATTTCGCATTCGATTTAATTTCACTCGCGCGATCTATTTTTCCTTATTTAATTATTGATGTATCTGCTCTCGGTTTGTAATAGTTTTAAATAGGATATTTATTTATTTTACCGCTTTATTTATTTTCCAAGGGTTGTTTTTGGCGATGTAAATACCCGACGCCTTGTAATTTTAATTTCCGCATTTTAATTCCGCAAATTATACAACTGCTAGATGTTTGATAATAGGGTTTGCATGACAAGAATGAATGCTTAATCTTAAAATCAAATTAGATCACCCTTAACATGTGCCAAGATAAAAATAACTGAAAACAACACACTCGCACATGCGCACTCTTAGGGTACACCCCACTTGGTTGCCTTCATACACGGTCATTGAGTATAGGGTATTTTAGAGGTATCCCTCTTGTCTAAAAGATCATAGTTGCCTCAAAACAGTTGCCTCGGATATTGTTGCCTCGAACAAATGATCTAAGACATTAGGGTTACCGCTAAAGTGTCCTAACATTGCTTTGGTGACCGTATGTCCCTCATTTGAATTGACCCTCAAACTCCAACGACGGTGCTACCTACTCACTAATAGTGGGATAGCATTGTCTAAAGGAAATTAGCATAGAACGATTCCTTTTTCGAGTAGGTAGATAGTTCTTAGATACTTGCTCATCCAAAACAAAATTTTCACACTTACACTCCTTTTCAAACAAAGTTTTCAAAAACACTTCATTACACTCTTGAAGACATAAGCAAGAGTTAAATCGAAGTTAAAACTTTTCAAAACCCACAAGCACCAAGAAAACATTTTGAAAATGATGAGAAAGTACCTAAGAGCCCGTAGATAAATACGGATAGAAAGGATGCTAATACCTTCGCTTTCTATAATCTACCCCCCGTACTCAGAGATAGTCTCGAAAAATGAATTTTTCTGTGCTTTTTTCCTTTCCTTGTTGGATAAAATAAAAGTCGATGGCGACTCTTGCTTACCGCGACATTTTGCGAATACAAACGCAAAACGTAAACCAGTATTCCAAAAAATAGTCAGTTCTTCCCACCGTATCACATATAGGACAAGTCGACAGCTAACACCCCCGACGGGTGGGGGACTTAGCTATAATATTGCTTTAGCTTCGCAGCATTCCAGGGTCAAGGTAATGGTTCTCCATTTAGTTGTTCAAGGTAATATGCTCCAGTGCCCATAGCTCATTGGACGCGGTACGACCCCTCCCAATTTGCGGCCAACTTTCCCTCGCAGGAACCTTTCTAGTTTCTTTGCAAGACTAGGCTACCGACCTGAAATTTGCATTTTATGACTTTGTTATCATGGCGTAGGGATACCTTCTTTTTTATCGTGGCCTCGTGAAGAGATTCTCCTGATCATATTTCTTCGACTAGGTTGAGCTCATCTCTGAGGGCCTCGTCGTTCATCTCCTCATTGAGCGACATTTCAGTTCGCCTAGATGGCTCCATGATTTCTACCGGGATGAAGGCCTCGGTGTCGTAGGTTAGTCAGAATGGCGTCTCGCTAGTTGTTGAATGGGGCATTATTTGGTAAGCCCATAGGATGCTGGGTAGTTCTTCGACCCATCCCCTTTTGGCTTCGCCTAGCCTGCATTTGAGTCCTCGTAAGATGACCCTATTTGCGGCTTCAGCTTTCCCGTTGGTCTGGGGGTGCTCGACCGAGGTAAAATGATGCTTGGTGCCGAGTTTGGCAATGAAGCTTTGGAAACCTTGGTCGGTGAACTGCGTGCCATTGTCTGTGACGAGCGCTTATGGTACCCCAAACCGAGCGAGCATATTTCGTTTGTAAAAACGGAGAATGTTGTGCAAGGTGATTTTTTCTAGGGCTTCGGCCTCTATCCATTTATTGAAATAGTCTACGACCATGATGAGGAATTTGTTTTGGTATGTCCCTTTCACGAACGATCTGAGGATGTCCATTCCCCACCAGGCAAACGGCCACGGGGATGATAGCGTATTTAGCTCGTGCGAGGGAGAGAGGTGTATGTCAGCGTGTCTCTGGAACTTGTCGCGCCTCTTGACATACTCTTTGGCGTCTTGTTGCATGGTCGGCTAGTAGTACCCTTCTCGCAATGCCTTTCGTGCTAGGGACCTTTCGCCCATGTGTTGGGCGTTGATTCCCTCGTGGATTTCCCGTAGTATCTCGGGGACTGCGGATTCTTTGACACACTTCAAGAGTGGGATGGAGAATCCACGGTGATACAGTTTATGCTCGAGCACCACATAAGAGCATGCTCGTCACTTGGTCGTGGCTGCCTCCCTTTGGTCTAGAGGAAGTTCCCCTTTCGTTAGAAAATTGAACACCGGGGTCATCCAGCATGAATCGTCCCCGATGGCATTCACTTCAAGTGGAGTTGTGGACCTTTCAATGCTCGGGCGAGATAGGGACTCTTGTATGACTGATTTTTTTCCGCCCTTCTTCTTCTTCGAACTCGCGAGCTTTGAAAGTATGTCGGCCTGTGTGTTTTGTTCGCGTGGTACGTGTGTAATTTCAACTCGGTCAAACTTTTTCATATGTTCTTTGACCAAGTTTAAATATTCAATGAGGCTGTTGTTCTTAGCCTGGTATCCCCCTTGAACTTGAGATGCGACAAGTTAGGAATCAGTGAAAATTTGTATCTCACGAGCACCCAAATCCTCGGCCAGTCTTAGACCTGCGAGTAGAGCCTCATATTCTGCCTGATTATTTGAGGTCGGAGAGGAGAGAGTGAACGAGTGTTCGATCACGGCGCATTCCTCATTTTCAAGGAGGATTCTTGCTCCATTCCCAGTCGAGCTGAAAGCTCCGTCCACAAAAATGGTCCACTTGTGCTCCTTCCCTGCGAGGGGTTGTGAGCGGTCATCTCGGCGACGAAGTTGACCAGAGCTTGGGTCTTTAGAGCCTTCCTGCTTTTGTACTGGATGTCGAATTTCGAAATCTCCAAGGACCACTTTATCACTCGACCTGCCATGTCTGGTCGGCCTAATAGTTGTCTCACGCGGTGGTTTGTTCATACGATAATCGTGTATGCAAGGAAATAGTGTCTAAGCCTTCTCGCCGCATTGACGAGGGCTAAAGCCACCTTCTCGATCTATTGGTATCTGACCTCGTGTCCCTGAAGCGCTTTTCTCGTGAAATACACGGGTTTTCGATCGTCAAGAGTCTCGCGAATGAGGGCCACACTGACGGCTTTGACGGAGACGACCAAATATAGGAATAACGTCTCCCCGTCTAGTGGTCGTGATAGAATAGGCGGCTGTGAAAGGATTTGTTTGAGATGTAGGAGG
The DNA here is from genome assembly GCA_948472305.1 of Vicia faba. NCBI lineage: Eukaryota > Viridiplantae > Streptophyta > Magnoliopsida > Fabales > Fabaceae > Vicia > Vicia faba. Next base: position 1,498,500,093 of record OX451736.1, read on the forward strand.
GCTCGTTCGCATTCCTCGGTCCACTCAAAAGCTTCCTCCTTGCGCAGGAGTTTGAAAAATGGCAGGGCGTGTTGAGCGAATTTCGTGACGAAACGGGAGAGCGGGGCGAGCATACCATTCAAGACTTGTATGGATTTTTTTGAATTAGGTGTAGGGAGGTCGGAGAATGATCGTCACTTGTCGAGGTTGGTTTCGATTCCTCGTTCTGTTAGGTAAAACCCGAGGAACTTGCCCGCCTTGACCCCGAAGGTGCATTTCTCGGGGTTGAACCTTATTCTACATTGCCTTGCTTGGGCAAAGACTTTTCTGAGATGAGCAGCATGGTTGGTGTCTACTCGAGATTTGACGATCATGTCGTCCATGTATACCTCGAGCATATCTCTGATCTCGTTGCGGAAGACTTTGTTCATCATCTGCTGGTATGTTGCTTCTGTGTTTTTCAGACCGAAGGGCATTATGTTGTAGTAATAATTGCCCGAGATGGTCATGAAGGCAGTGTAGTGTTTGTCGCTCATTTCCATTGGGATTTGGTTATAGCCTGAATAGGCGTTCATGAAAGATAAAATTTTATAGCCGGCCAATTTGTCGACCAGCGTATCAATATTAGGCAAAGGAAATTCATCTTTGGGGCATGCCCGGTTAAGATCGGTACAATCAACACATATACACCATTTTCCATTATTCTTTTTAACGAGATACAACATTTGACAGCCAGGTTGAATACCGGGCTTCAGAAATAAAATTTGCCTCTAGGAGGTCTTTTACAGCTTTTTCAGCAACCTCTGTTTTCTCGGGGGACTGCCTACGCCTATGTTGTACTACTACCCCAGCGGCTAGATCAATGGCGAGTTCATGACAGGAAACCTCGGGGTCGAGACCGCGCATCTCTATAGAGCTTCACACGAACAAATCTGCATTCTCCCGCAAGTAGGCCTTGCTCTGCTTCCTCGCCATGTTGGGGAGTCTGGTGCTGATCTTCACCCCTTTGTCCGGGTCTTCATCGAGAGGGACGAGCTCGAAGTCCCCATCCAGAATTAGTCAGAGGATCCCCTACTCCCCGTTGGGTGATTCGTCCTATTCGAAGCAGGTTTCCAACGAGATTGAGTCGACCTTTGGAGGAGCCCTCTGCATTTCTACCTTGATGGGTTGTGGTTCTGACTGCTGTGGCTCTAGTCATGTTGTTGCAGCTCTCTTGGCGGGCCGTGCCCCGGTGTCGACTGTGCTTTGTCCCTTGGCCTCCATATTGAAGCATCTTCGGGCAGTTGATAGGTCGCCCTGGATGGTGGCGACGCGTGCCCTCTTTGTGTAGAACTTCATCTTCATATGGACGGTGGAGGGGACTGCGGTCAGCTCTGCCAGTGTCGGTCTCCCAAGGATGCAGTTGTAGAGGAAGGGGAAGTCGATGACTAAGAAGTGCACCTTGACTTGCCTGGTGGCAGTATCTTCACCGAAGGTGACCATGAGCTCCATGTACCCCAATGGCTTGGAGGTCAAGCCATTAAAGCCCTGTAGGTTGGACCCCACGTATGGTGAAAGGTGAGAGTTGTTGATCTGTATGGTGAGGTAAAAGGTGATTGGCTCCAATCTGCCCTTAATCCCCTCGAAGGTCACCATTTACGGGGGGGGGGGGGGGGGGGGGGGCAACTTCCTCTTTGTTGAATTTATAGTTATGTCATTAAACCCTCCACCATTTATGACCATGGCGGATGGGAAGCTTTCCCACCCGCTATGCGTGAACAGAGGCTCTTCCATGTGTTTGGGGACGTAGAAGTCCTCCGGTCTCGTAACGGAGAATGTGGTCTAGATGGGAACCGACTCGTCAGATGGTCGGGCATCCTCCTCTATCTCCCTTGTTTTGCGGGCATCTTGATGGAGGGCGTCGCCGCGCTGATATTGCCTGAGTCTTCCCCCTTTTATGAGGGTCTCAATAGCATCCTTGAGATGGACACAATTTTCAGTCAAGTGTCCATGGCTCCAATGATATTGGCAGTATTTGCTTCGATCTGCCCCGGGATTAGTGGGAGTGGGGCGAGGACGCTTGACGCCGCCGTCCTTGAAACCCGTGTTCTCACACTCCACCAAAATACGCTTGCGGGAAGTCGTTAGCGGAGTGTACTCAGTAAACCTCCCCGAGGGTCCTCTTTGCTCACGAGGGTCTCGGGGTTTGTCATCCCTCCTCTTCTCGCCAGTTCGTCGAGGAAGGCCAGAGTCTTGTTGTTGCGGATTACTGGTTGATCCACGATTCCGGGGGTCTCGGGCTCTATTAGCCACTTCCCTCTCTTCGTAGTCCATGTATGCTCTGGCTTTCTCGAGGAGATCATCAAATGTTCGGGGTAGTTCGATGCCAACAGCCTTTCTGAATTCCGTGCCCGAGAAGAGTCCCCTCTCGAGCAGGTATCTCTTCATGTGATTGGTGCAAGGGACCTGGACGGTCTCCCGGTTGAACCGGTCAATAAATTCCCTCAGGGTCTCTTCGTGTCTCTGGACGATAGCCTCAAGGGCTGCTTCAGTCTTTGGGTGCCGACGTGAAGCAGTAAACAAAGTGATGAATTGGTTCTTTAAATTTCGCCAGGATGTAATTGACCCCAGGGCGAGACTCTTGTACCAGTCCATCGCAACTTTCCTCAAAGTCGTGGGGAATAACGAACATTTTATTGGTCCCCCGGCATTATGATAATGCAGCATTGCCTCGAACCCGTCTATATGATTGACCGGGCCGGCAATGCCGCCGTACTCTTTCAGATGGGGAGGCTTCTCCATGCCCTGAGGGATTGGTGCCTCCATGATGGCTTGTGACAAGGGATCGCGGGGGTCGTCTTCTTCACTCCTATCTGGCGAGCGAGAAGGAGATATGTTGTAGTGGTGGTTATGGCGGCCCTGGTCGCGCGGAGCATTCCTTGGGCGGTACGGCCATTTGTTATTTCCCCTGCTTCTGTCTCCAGGGGGTCTTTATTCTTGATGCGAGGAATGTGATCGTGTCTCCCCGTGTCAAAGGGCTGGTCCCTCTCCAATGCGGGGTGTCGCCCGATTGGTTGGGGAGAAGGACTTCGAGAGACGTCTCGCCTACGTCTCCGCCGGGGAGATTGGGGACGTTCCTCTACTTGACGAGGAGGGGGAGACTGGGGCCTCCTATGTCTTTTGGGGGCTCTCTGAGTATCTTTGAGCGCCCTCAATCTCTCTCCTTAAGAGAATATCAGATAATTTGTCTGGTTTATCGCCATGAATAGTGCCCTTGTCGTGGCATCTGCTCAGGCGGGAATGGGGACCTCCTGGAACTGGTTGGGTTGGTAGTTCTGAGGAGGTGGTCGATCATCTTCAGGTCATCGAGATAATGATGATGATGAAGCATTTTCTTCGTCTCTATATTCTTAAGGCCCGAGCATATTAATGGTGGGGTCTGTGTTGTGGCCATCAGTACCAGCGTTGTCGATGTCGGGTTTGTCAGCGACGTTGTTGTTGACGTCGACGACGCAGACGTTCATGTTGTTTTCTGCTATTTGATCAGCCAAGACAGTCAGAAGTGATTTAGCTTTAGTCTTGAGTAAACAGAAGACGGGGAAGCAAGTTCCCCACAGTCGGCACCACTGATCGCACCTGATCAGAATGGACCGTCACAACTAGCTCGAGCAGAAGTTGAGTGAGATGGAGGGGGGGGTACCTGCAAGACACTCCGATGCAAAAGTAAGTTGCGGAATGAGCAAGCAAGCGTGAGAGTTAGAAATTATTGGATACCTTACCCTCTCAAAAGAGAGGGTATTTATAGCCCCCAACGCTGGGCCAAGGTCCCCATTGTTGGACCATGTTGAGGCCCAATAACGGAAACTGCTAGGGCTTACGTGTGTATGAAGTCCAGCAAGTGGACTCCCTCCTGGTCAACTGCTCTGTGAGAATAGGGGTTGGACTCGTGATTTCCATATGGCACTTAAGATGACTTTGACATGAGGACGTGGGCCACGTTCCTCGACGAATATGTGGGGAGTTACCCAATGATCCCTAACTTGGGTTGTCTGATTTTGGGTCTTTTGCAAAAGTGTTAGTTTGGGCCTCCTATTTGAAGGGTAAGTGTAGGCCCAATCCAGATCAGTTATATTTTATAAACACTGATGTATAGTTTATCAATATTTTATTTGACAATGTGATTTTATTAATGAATGACTAATATGTATAGTTTATTATAGATATGATTTATAAATGACTTATAATATATGATTTATTATAGATATGATTTATAAAATGACTTTTAATATATGGTTTATTAATAATGAAAAATTTCTTCAAAGTTATTTATTGTCAATACTGTCTTGGGGTTCAAAGTCTGAATTTACCCCATTATTATAAAATACTCCCAAGACTTTGGAGAACTTCAGTTCACTCTATTTTAATGAAACACATATCCAAATCAATACGTAAGATTTATTCGGTGATTGAAATTTAAATATTTTTTTGAAAAAAATAAAATATCCCTTTAATAAAGTAATTTTGTTATAAAATAGATGTGTCTGAATTTCAATCTTTAAACAATATGAAAGAAATATCTGAGTTTCCATTATCACCACACTAAATTAATGTATCGTGAAGTGCATTTTTATTCTAATAATCCATCTTTTCAATTTTATTTCTCAAATACCTCCCTTTTCACTCTACTTTTCAATGTCTTATTTTTCTTTTTACAAGTTGACTTGAAATAGATTTATGCCCCATTTGGTTGCTATGTAAACTCATTCGGCGTCCTTTAGTTAAATAATATCATTAAAAAAAATTAAATTGTTATGAATAATAAATGATATATTTCTTAATAATTTATTTTTTTATTTATAATAATTTGTATTTGATCTGACCTGATCAGAAATGGACCGTCACGGCTGGCTCCGAGCAGAAAGCTTTTTGAACGAAGTGGGGGTACCTGCAAGGCACTCCGATACTGAAGTAAGTAGGAGTACGAGCAGATAATAGCAAGTGTATGGTTAGAATGATGAATACCTGACCCTCTGGAAACAGAGGGTATTTATAGCCCCCAGCGCTGGGCCAAGGTTCCTTCATTGGGCCGGGCAGGTTTGGCCCAATGGAGGAACTGCCAGGTTCTACGTGCGTAGTGGGGACCCGCACGTGGTCCCCTTCCTGGATGTTCTGCGTGAAGTGCGGGCGGACGGAGACGCGGTCTTTTCGGGGTATCGTTGGGGGAACAGTGGACTGAGTCTGCCCTAGTTGGGGTGCTCGAGGTAATGTCGAGCTGGACATCAGGATGTGGGGCTGGACCGCAGTATGTCGAGCTGGAGGTGTAGCTGTCGAGCATGCGACTACCCGTCGGGCACGGTCGTGACTCTTTGGTCGGCGTGGTCCTTAGTAAGTCCATTTGGACTGGGCCTTAGCAATGCTTTTGGGCCTGTCGGGCCCAGTCCAGAACAGGAGCCCCCCAAGTCGTGGTTCCTTTGTGAGGAGCCATGGCTTGAACTCAGGTCGTTTCCTCATCGAGGTCTCGTGCCCGGGACAGAGGTGCAGACCCTCGAGGGCCTCTTCGTGCCGTGCTCGGGGACATCTTCCGCGGTGGATGCCTGGAGGATCCTCACCGGGGCGTGTCTGTCGAGCACACGAGGTATCTTTCGGGAACTGTGCCGCCACCCTATGGGGATAGGGTCATCATTGCGTTGGGAGCAGCGCGTCGGGGAGAGAGACTCCCTGGTTGCCCGAGGTGACGTTTGGTATTCCACGTCATCACTATAAATAGGAACCCTGGGCCCCATAACACGTTTCTATTCTTTGTGCTCTCTCTGCTGTTGCTCTTCCAGATTTTTTCCAGTCGCGATCTTCTGTCACAGATTCTTTTACTCCGTAGCCGAATCCTACCTCTTGATTCAAGTAAGTGGTTTATCTTCTTCATTTTCCTGTTATAATGCATGATTTTCAGCGTTTGTAGATGTTTTAGGGACTGTGCGCGTGGGACTAGCCCGGTAAACTCATACTTAGCTCGACATATTCATGTTTAGGATCGGCAAACGCATGTTTGTGGCCGGTATATTCATAGTTTTAGGTGATAAACTTCAGCTCTGCCCGGGGTCTTCATGATCCAGGGCGCCTGATTCATGATCGCGCCCGGTATGTTCATGGTCCTGGCCGTGGGTCTCATGACGTTGCTCGCCATGTTCATACATTGGGTCGACATGTTGGAGAGTGGCCGCGTAGTCGGTTTGAAGAAGAACACATCGAGTTTTCAGGATGTCGGGGAGGCAACCACTCGTGTGAACTGACTATGTGGTCGTGCATGGGACGACGTGGTTTGTCGAGCGTATGGCTTCGTGCCCAATTGACTGGTTTCCCGTGCTCTGCAGGTAACCATGGCGGACGAGTCGTGCTCCTCTGGGCGCCACGATCGTGAAGAACAAAGTGCTGATGAGTCGGTCAGCTTGATTGATACTGTCGACGACCCTTTGCTGGATTGGGTGGGCGCCGAGCCCCGAGGGATCGCGTCGATCTACAGCCGAGGCGACCGAAATCCATATGTTGTCCTCGAAGCGGGCCAGGGCCAGCCCGACTTCCAAAAGAATTTCGTTGTCATGCGCCCGTCCTCCCGTTCACGGATCTGCTCGGTGTATCCAGAGTATAGCTTCGCGATGTACGAGATCGCGTTCAAAGATCTCGGGTTGCAGCTGCCCTTCAGTGATTTCCAGGTCGGGGTCTTCACTCATCTGAAGTTGGCCCCGTCCCATCTACATCCGAACTCACTCGCCTTTATCCGGGCGTTTGAGCTGACGTGTCGCTTTCTGAGGATCGGGGCGACCATACCGCTCTTCTTCAGGATTTTTCATCTGCAGCGCCAGTCTCGAGGAGGGAAACACAGCTGGGTCTCCCTGAAGCAGTCGAGGAGACTCTTCAAAATGTATATGGACTCCGTAAGGGGTTTTAAAGACAAGTGGTACGTTGTGCGGCCAGTTACCACCTCTGCTTTGGGATCCCTGTACGAGGAGGAGGAGCCCCTCAGTGATGATGACGGGGAGGCGGTTTTGGGCGACGATGGGAATCATGTGATGGCCCGTACGGCCAAGTTCCCTGTGCACTGGATGTTCAGGCACTACGAGCACGGGACTGGTTACTACCATACTGCTGCCGGGGACATGTGCTCGGAGGACGAGGAGGCGTACGCCACACTTTGTCGGTTTGTCGATAGCTTCCACCCTGCCCGGTGGCCACGGGGGAAGGGGACGATATCTTGGATGCAGAGGGCTATCCGACATTTGAGTCCCGGCCGATTGATACTAAGGCACTCGTGGAGTGCCAGACGTACAGGCAGGCTGCTCGTCTGCTAGGTTGTTTATTGCTTGAATTTCTTTGCTCGTCATTTATTTATGAGCTTGCTCGATACTAACCCATCTTTTATTTTGTGCAGGTTCGATGGCCGGTCGACGGGAAAGGCTTTTCAAGTTGTCTTGCGACCAGAAGCGAGGCAGGAGGGTCGTGAAGGCTCCACAGGTGACGAGGATGGGTCCGCCACACAGTCCGAGTGCTCCTCAGCCGGTGAGGGTGGATTCGCCGCCCAGCTCGGGGGCCGCGTCGGATGGGACCCCAGAAGTTGAAGAGGTCCATCCTAGTGCCGTCCTGATACAAAGGAAGAGGACCCGGGTTGAAAGTGGTCCGACTGTCGGCGAGGACGCCAGTGCTGTCAGGTCTTTCGCGTTCCCCCCTTGTTTCAAAGAGGAGGGCTTCTTCGAGAGATTCCCTCTGGCAGTGGTTGCCGACGAGGCTGAGGCTATCAAAGGGATGAGCAAAGAGGATCGGAAGATGCATCTGGCCGCCAGCATGGACGGGCTGGTGAAAATGGCCGAGATGGCCCTGGTGTTGTCCGAGGAAGGGGGGGATCCTGTCCGTATCGAAGAACTCGAGCAGGAGAAAGCGACCCTCACCTCAAGCTCGCGGAAGTTGAAGACTGCCCTGGAACGCTCCGAGGAGATGTTCCGCGAGCAGACGGCGATGCTGGATGCTGAGAGGGAGATGTTGGTCCTGGAAAAGGAAAGGTCGGGGAAGTTGGCCGAGGAGGGGGAGCTTCTCCGCGCAGACATGGATCGTCTGGGGACCGAAGTCGGGCGCTTGGCCCAACAGGTCGAGGAAATGAACGTTGCCATGCAACCTGCCGAGGATGAGCCGGAGGACATAGCGGCTTTGAAGAGTCGGTCGGAGCTGGTCGCCCATATCCGGCTACTCGAGGCAGATTGCGTCGGTGCTCTGGAGGAGGGGTTCGACTCTGCAGTCGGTCAGCTTTCGTTGTTAAACCCAGGTCTGGTCACTGAGGGTATAGGCCACACTCATCAGATCGTGGATGGCGTGATCGTGCCCCCGCCCAACTCTCCAGGCGTCGACAATGACGGTTCTGTGGAAACCTGACTAGGATAGCGGGCCTGCGTGCCTTTGACATTTGTATTCTTTGGGCCTGCGTGCCCGTTTGTTGTACGTTATGAACATCACCGGCCTTCTTGGTCGGTTTATAATTGCTTTGTCGCCTTCGGGCATTTTTATCTGAATGCTGTTTTACATTTTGAATGTTTTGCCCTTGCTTGAAATCTTATATATTTGCATAAAATGTTAGCCTAAGTCATGGGCCCGAGGCGTGCCCGTGAGCGGCTGTGATTGGGCGAACGAGTCTGCCCGCCTTCCGTTTGTGCACGTGCCCGGCCCTCCTTCGCTGGCCAGAGTCACCTAAGTGTTGTGCTCGAGGGGAGAGACTTCCCTTTGACCCTTTTAGATGGCCCGTCATTCTTGACGACTTGCCGGGCATTTGGAGCGAAGTTGCTCAGTCGGACGCGAAGCCCGGTAGGGACTATTCGCCCTTGGCGTGAACTGCCCATCGCGAGCTGGGTGTTCTGCCTTATGGGTACAGCGACGGTGGTGCTCGGTGTAGCTGTCCACGTCGGGCACTATCGATCGTCCTCGTTTGCCGTGTGATGCTGTGCGATTTGGCCGTACGTCGGGCTTGTACCTTAGCCTTTATACGAAGTCGGACGTTTTTCCTCGTTGACCGAGCGCGGGTGCTGCAGGTCGAGGGTCCCAGGTGTTAGTAGTTTTTAACTGTAGTACCGCTTTAGCTTAGCAGCGTTCCAGGGTCGTGGTAATGGCTCTCCGTCTAATTGCTCGAGGTAGTACGCCCCGGTACCCGTGGTGCCGTGGACGCGATAAGGTCCTTCCCAGTTCGCGGCCAGCTTCCCTTCGCGGGAATCTTTCTGGTTCCTGCGTAATACCAGGCTGCCGATTTCGAACTCGCGCTTGATGACCTTGTCGTTGTGGCGTAGAGCCACTCGTTGTTTTAGGGTGGCTTCGCGCAGGGCTGCACCCGATCGGATTTCCTCGACTAGGTCGAGTTCATCCCTTAGTGCCTCGTCGTTCATTTCTTCGTCGAGGGGGTTCTCCGTTCGTCAGGATGGTTCCATGATTTCGACCGGGATGACAGCCTCGGTGCCATATGTCAGTCGAAACGGTGTCTCACCCGTCGTTGAGTGGGGTGTGGTGCGGTATGCCTACAAGACGCTGTGGAGTTCCTCGACCCATCCTCTCTTGGCTTCGCCGAGCCGATGTTTGAGCCCTCGGAGGATGACTCTGTTCGCGGCTTCGGCTTGCCCGTTGGTCTGAGGGTGCTCGACTGATGTGAAATGTTGTTTTGTCCCTAGTTTGGTGACGAAGTCCTGGAACCCGTGGTCGGTGAACTGGGTACCGTTGTCGGTCACTAGGGCCTGCGGAATTCCGAACCTGGCGAGGACGTTTCTTTTGTATAAACGAAGGATATTGTGCGAGGTGATTTTTGCGAGGGCCTCGATCCATTTTGTGAAGTAATCCACGGCGACGATGAGAAATTTGTTCTGGTAGGTTCCTTGCACGAAGGGCCCGAGGATGTCCATGCCCCACCAGGCGAACGGCCACGGGGACGACAATATGCTCAGCTCGTGCGGGGGGCGAGGTGCATATCCCCGTGCTTCTGGCACTTGTCACATTTTTTTACGTGTTCCTTGGCATCCTGTTGCATCGTCGGCCAGTAGTATCCTGCTCGAAGGGCTTTCCGCGCTAAGGATTTACCGCCCATGTGCTGGGCGTTGATCCCTTCGTGTATCTCCCGCAGTACGTCGGGGATGGTGGACTCGTCGATGCATTTCAGGAGGGGGATGGAGAATCCTCTTCGGTACAGTTTCTGCTCGAGAACCACGTAGGAACATGCTCGTCGTTTGATAATGGCAGCTTCGGCCTGGTTCGACGGGAGTTCTCCTTTTGTCAGGAAATTATAAACCGGGGTCATCCAAGACGTGGCATCCCCGATGACATGGATCTTGACTGTAGTCGAGGGTGGTTCGATACTTGGACGTGCCAGAGATTCCTGGATGACGGATTTATTCCCGCCCTTCTTTCGTGTGCTCGCAAGTTTGGACAATATGACTGCCCTCGTGTTTTGTTCGCGGGGAACATGAGAAATTTCTGCTCGTACGAACTTTGTCATGTGTTTTTTGACAAAGTTCAAATACTCGATGAGGTTGTCGTTTTTGGCCTGGTAGCTCCCCTGTACTTGAGAGGCGACGAGCTGGGAGTCGGTGTAAATCTGTACCTCGCGGGCTCCCAGGTCCTCGGCTAGTCTCAGTCCTGCGAGCAGGGCTTCGTATTCTGCCTGGTTGTTTGACGTCGGGAAGGAGAGAACTAAGGAGTGCTCGATTACTACGCCTTCTTCGTTTTCTAGGAGGATTCCTGCGCCACTATCGGACGAGTTGGACGCTCCGTCGACGAAGATGGTCCACCTGTGTTCCTTCCCCGGGGGAAGGTCGTGAGTGGTCATTTCCGCGACAAAGTCGGCCAAGGCCTGTGCTTTCAGGGCTTTCCTGCTTTCGTACTGAATGTCGAATTCGGAGAGTTCCAAGGACCACTTCAGCATCCTGCCCGCCATATCTGGCCGACCTAGGAGTTGCCTCACCGGCTGATCGGTTCGCACGATGATGGTGTGGGCTAGAAAGTAGTGTCTGAGCCTCCTCGCAGCGTTGACGAGGGCCAGAGCGACCTTTTCTATCTGCTGGTATCTGCTTTCGGGTCCCTGTAAGGCTTTGCTTGTGAAATAGACGGGTTTCTGCCCGTCGGGGGTCTCGCGGACAAGAGCTGCGCTGATGGCTTCGTTTGAAACGGCCAAGTATAGGTACAACGGTTCCCCGTCGTCTGGTCAAGACAGCACGGGCGGCTGGGACAGGCTTTGCTTTAGATGGCGAAGTGCCTGCTCGCACTCCTCATTCCATTCGAAGGCTGCTTCCTTTCGAAGGAGTTTGAAGAAGGGAAGGGTGTGCTGAGCAGATTTCGCGACGAAGCGGGACAGCGACGTGAGCATGCCGTTCATGATTTGTATCGACTTCTTCGATGTCGGTGTTAGGAGGTCGGAGAATGCCCGGCATTTGTCGGGGTTGGCTTCAATTCCCCGTTCTGTTAGATAGAATCCAAGGAATTTTCCTGCCTTAACCCCGAACGTGCATTTCTCGGGGTTGAACCTCATTTTGCACTGTCTCGCTTGGGCGAAGACTGTCTTGAGATGAGCTGCGTGATCGGTGTCTACTCGGGATTTGACGATCATGTCGTCCATATATACCTCGAGCATGTCGCCGATCTGTTTGTTGAAAACTCTGTTCATCATGCATTGGTAAGTTGCTCCGGCATTTTTCAGTCTGAAGGGCATTACGTTGTAGTAATAGTTGCCTGAGCTGGTCATGAATGCCGTGCAGTGTTTGTCGCCCAGGGCCATTGGGATTTGGTTGTATCCCGAATAGGCGTCCATGAACGACAAAGTTTTGTATCCGGCCGAGTTGTCGACCAGCATATCTATGTTAGGCAAAGGGAAAGCATCTTTCGGGCAAGCCCGGTTGAGATCGGTATAGTCAACACACATTCTCCATTTTCCATTATTCTTTTTCACAAGTACAACATTTGACAGCCAGGTGGAATACCAGGCTTCAGAAATAAAATTTGCCTCTAGGAGGTCTTTTACAGCTTTTTCAGCAGCCTCCGTTTTTTCTGGAGACTGCCTACGCCTACGTTGTACTACGGCCTTGGCGGCTGGATCAATGGCGAGGTGGTGACAGGCGACCTCAGGGTCGAGTCTGGGCATCTCCGCAGCGCTCCAGGCGAAGAGATCAGCATTCTCGCGCAGACAGACCTTGATTTGCTTCCTAGCCAAGTCGGGGAGGTCTTTACCAATCTTCACTCCCTTGGTCGGGTCCGTGCCGAGGGGAACGAGTTCAAAATCCCCGTCCGGAATTGGTCGGAGTGGGATTTGCTCGCTGCTGGATGGCTCGTCCTGATCGAAGCGAGCGTCGAGGGCTATGGAGTCGACTTTTGGTGGAGCTTTCTGGACTTCTTCCTCGGGGGATGCTTTCCTGTCGGGCTCTTGTTTTGTCCTTTTGGCGGGTCTGGTCCCTATGTCGACGGTATCCCGTCCCTTAGAAGCAGCGTTGAAGCACCTACGGGCAGCGGCTAGGTCTCCTTGGATGGTGGCTACCCGTGCCCTTCTGGTGTAGAACTTCATCTTTAGATGGACGGTCGAGGGCACCGCTGTCAGCTCTGCCAGTGTCGGTCTCCCCAAGATGCAATTGTATAGAGACGGGCAGTCAATGACGAGGAACCGGACCTTAACTTGTCTCGTAGCCGTTCCTTCGCCGAACGTAACCAGGAGCTCGACATAACTCCAGGGTTTGGAAGTCGAGCCGTTGAAGCCTTGTAGATCCGACCCCACATACGGAGAGAGATGTGAGTCGTCCAGTTGTAAGGTCCGGAACAGCTGGCTGTACATCACGTCGACGGAACTCCCTTCGTCGACCAGGATGCGATGCACGTCAAAATTGGCCATTTTTGCCCTTATCAGTAAGGGGATGACCGCGTTCGGGGCTCCACCGGGGAGTTCTTCTAGGTAAAAGGTGATGGGCTCTGACCTGCCCTTCACCCTTTCGAACGTCACAGTTTGTGGGGGAGCCATGTCGACCAGCTCGTCCAACTTCCTCTTAGCTGAATTGATGGTGAGGTCGTTGAACCCGCCCCCGTTGATGACCATGGCGGAGGGAAAGTATTCCCACCTGCTGTGCGTTGTCAGCGGTTCCTGCAGGAGCTCCGGAATGTCAAAATCCTCGGGCTTGGTTACCGAGAAGGCGGTCTGGATAGGTACCGACTCGTCTGATGGTCGGGCGTCTTCTTCGGGCTCCTTGGTTTCATGGGCGTCACGACGAGGAGCGTCGTTTCACCTGTACTGCGCGAGCCTCCCTCCCTTGATGAGGGTTTCAATGGCGTCCTTGAGGTGGACGCAGTCCTCTGTCAAATGGCCATGACTCCTATGGTATTGACAGTATTTATTTTTGTCTGCCCCTGGCTTGGCGGGGGCAGGTCGGGGACGCTTGACGCCGCCGTCCTTGAAGTCTGTACTGGCACACTCCGCCAGAATACGCTCGCGGGAAGCTGTGAGCGGAGTGTACTCGGTGAAACGGCCCGAGGGGCCCCTTTGCTCCCGGACTTCCCGGGGTCGGTCTTCTTTCCTTTTCTCCCCCGTACGTCGGGGAGGAGCCTCTTGTCGTGAGCTGCTGCTGTTGTTGGGACCCCGAGCCCTTGAGTCTCGGGCCCTGTTGGCAGCTTCCCTCTCCTCGTAGTCCATATATGCTCGGGCCTTATCGAGGAGGGCATCAAAAGTCGGAGGTGGCTCAATACCTACAGCCTTTCTGAATTCTGTACCGGGGAGGAGACCCCTCTCCAGCAAGTATCTTTTCATATGGTCCGCGCAGGGGACCTGTATTGCTTCTCGGTTGAAGCGGTTGATGAACTCCCTCAAGGTTTCATCCTGTCTTTGGATGATGGCCTCGAGGGCCGCCTCGGTCTTCGGATGGCGCCGAGAAGCTGTGAAGGAACTGATGAACTGGTTCTTCAGGTTCCGCCACGACGTGATTGAGCCCGGGGCGAGTCCTTTATACCAGTCCATGGCCGCCTTCCTGAGAGTCGTGGGGAAAAGACGGCACTTGATGGGCCCCCCGACATTATGATAGTGGAGCATGGCTTCGAACCCGTCAATATGGTCGACCGGGTCCGCAACTTCGTCATACTCCTTCAGATGTGGGGGCTTCTCCATGCCCGGGGGGATGGGTGCATCCATGATGGCCTGCGACAGGGGACCGCGGGGGTCGTCCTCGTCGCTCCTCTCCGGAGAAAGAGACGGGGACCTGTAGTGTTGTCTGGCACGGTGGTTGTGCTGAGTTTCCCTTGAGCGTGATGCTCGGTGGTTGAATGTCACACGCCCGTCCCCGGCGTGCCTCTTGTCGTGCTTTAACGGGTCGCGACTGGGTTCTCCGGCAGGGATAGCGGGTTGTCTCTCATAGTAGGGCCGCCTCTGCTTTGGTCGGGGAGAGGGGCTCCTGGAGTTCTCCCTGTAGTGTCTCCGCGGGGGAGAAGGGTGTCAAACTTCTGTGACCCGAGGAGGTGGAGAATATGGCCTTCGGTGCCTCCTCGGGGGTCGTCGGTCATCTTCAAGTGCCCTTAGTCTTTCTCCTTGGGCGAAGATGAGATAGTTTGTCTGATTAATGGCCGTGAACAGTGCCTGAGTCGTGGCATCTGCCCCGGCAGGAACTGGGACTTCGTGGAACCGGGCAGCTCTGTAGTGAGCGAGAGCTACCAGGTCATCTTCAAGTGGTGGTGGGATCGGGGAGGATGATGCAGTAGCCCCGTCCCTGTAGGAGGAAGTTCCAGGGGCGGTCGTCACAGGAATGGTACTGTGGCCGGGATCACCGGGGTTATCGAGGTGTCCATTCTTGTCCGCGGTGCCGTTATTAGTGTCGGCGACACGGACGTGCTGCTCGTCGCGAGCTGGATCAGCCATGACAGGTTGGTAGTTGAGTTTTGAGCTTTGGTCTTTTAAGTTGTTCGTAAGACGGGGAAGCTAGTTTCCCACAGACGGCGCCACTGATCTGACCTGATCAGAAATGGACCGTCACGGCTGGCTCCGAGCAGAAAGCTTTTTGAACGAAGTGGGGGGGGGGGGGGTACCTGCAAGGCACTCCGATGCTGAAGTAAGTAGGAGTACGAGCAGATAATAGCAAGTGTATGGTTAGAATGATGAATACCTGACCCTCTGGAAACAGAGGGTATTTATAGCCCCCAGCGCTGGGCCAAGGTTCCTTCATTGGGCCGGGCAGGTTTGGCCCAATGGAGGAACTGCCAGGTTCTACGTGCGTAGTGGGGACCCGCACGTGGTCCCCTTCCTGGATGTTCTGCGTGAAGTGCGGGCGGACGGAGACGCGGTCTTTTCGGGGTATCGTTGGGGGAACAGTGGACTGAGTCTGTCCTAGTTGGGGTGTTCGAGGTAATGTCGAGCTGGACATCAGGATGTGGGGCTGGACCGCAGTATGTCGAGCTGGAGGTGTAGCTGTCGAGCATGCGACTACCCGTCGGGCACGGTCGTGACTCTTTGGTCGGCGTGGTCCTTAGTAAGTCCATTTGGACTGGGCCTTAACAATGCTTTTGGGCCTGTCGGGCCCAGTCCAGAACAGTATTTATTATATTTTCTATTTTTTTATGATGTCTTATAAATAGAATTAATCATATAGTATACGATCACAAAAATGAAATAATAAAAAAAAACAATTCTCTTCTTTCTCCTTAAATATTTTTATTTTTATTTTTATTTAACACAAAACTCCAAGATTTAAAAGATAATATTATTTCTTCTAAGAAAATTAATGATGATTATCAAATATCTCTTAAAAATAGAAAAATAATATTTATATAAGTGATTGAAAAACTTATCAAATATTTTAAAAAAATAATAAATTAATATTTATATAAATTTCTGAAGAATTTATGAAACATCTTCAAATAATAGCAAAATATATCGTTACATAATTTCTGAAGAATTTATAAAACATTTTAAATTTCTAAAAGATTTATAAAACATCACTGAAAAATATCAAAATAATATTATATAATTTTAAAAAAACTTATAAAACATTTAGATAGTAAATAAAAAAATAAAAGTCAATTACAAAATAGTCCTTGTAGCCATTTGTAACACATTCCGTATTATATTTTGATTCACTTTTTTTACTATGAATGGATTCTTGCTCTGATTTTTTACATGAACATGTATGGATTTTTTTTACTACAATTAGTATTTATTGCTAGGCATACAAAATTTTAATATTATTTCAATTTTTACAGCAATTGATCTTCATCTAAAAAAACCATTATTTTTTTTATTGAGAGATTTATTGCTTATCTATAGTACATAAATATTTGTAATAGGTACGGTGTATATTTGTAATTGTCTCAGAAGATGTAATAATAATTTGCATTAAATATATTTTTGGTCTTTTCATATTTAACTTTTATTTATTTTTAATTTTTCCTTTAAAGAATAATTTTTTTAAAATAGTTTTTTATTTAACGATTGAGTTAGTCATAATTTTAGCGAGAGTTTTAGCATGAGTGATAAAAAAAAATTATAAATTTTAAAAATATTATTTTTTAAAGAAAAATTTAAAAAAGATTCAAAATAAATATAAAATATTTTAAAAAAAACCAAAAATATATTTAACCATAATAACTTATCATCAAAAATACACAGCCTAAATATAAAATAGTTATAGGAAATATTCGTATCCATAGTGCTGCTGTGCATTTACTTACTACTAAAAATTGTAGCTTTAAAATTTTCAGGGTTCATACGCGAAGATTATTTAAATGAGTAAATAATATACAATTTTTTTAATGCACCATTATAATATTAATTTCAGGGGTGAGAATAAAGAGCATAAATATTGAATAATTAGCATTAATGATTCATATTTGTGTCTACATATAGAGTTTCGATAATTACAAATTGTTTTTCTATATATTAATTAGAGATTTATGAATCTTGATTGATTATGTATGATGGTATGTTATAATTTTAAAATATTTTTTAATAGATCTAACGAAAAGTGTTTTCACAACTTGTACATTTTATAAAGTTTATTTTACCGATCATTCTACATTGAATATTTTACTATAATATTTAATATTTAATATTGTTTTTATGATCCTTATTTCATTATAAAATTTAATACTTAATATTTTATCTTATCTTTTAATTTATGATAGAATTAATAATGTCAAATCTTATAAAATTAGACTTTTGAGATTTTTATATTTCACAAAAGAATTATTTGACATAGGTTTTAGATGTTAAAATTCATTTAAGTATAGAAAGTCACGACGACATACATTATCTGATCTTTAAAAAAGAATATTTTATCGTAATTGACCCAGATGTCGTGTGAAAAAATTTGAAAGATAGATATAATCATTAAAAAATGGTTATCCTACCAAAAGCTCGATATGATTGGATCATTTACGTTTATAGAATTTTAAAAGTGTAAGTGATTATAATTCTTCAATGTTTAGAATAATTTATAAGTTGACATTATGTGGAAAAAAAACGAACGAAGATATGTTAGAAAAAATATTTTTCATTTTTCATGCATCCAATGCAATATTGGAAAACAAGATTTAATAAATATTCTGACATAATATCTTGTCTTCTTGTGGCCGAGCAAGATAATGAACTATTAATGAAAAATTGCGAGCCGCGTTCCACAAGTAGAACTCCATTCCCAGAAGTGAATGAAGCAAGGCACAATCACTATAGGAAAATTTGTGGTCGCGGCCGTGCACGCACACATGATCGGGGTCATAATTATACTCATGGTCTTGGTTTTGATTATGGCCGTAATGGAAATCATAAAAACACATTTTTCCATCAAAAATAGAAAAATGTTGAAAAGAATGAAAAGGGGGGAGGGGTTCAGAGTAGCAAAACCAATGAAAATATTTGCTATCGTTGTGGGGGAAAAGGTCATTGTGGTCGCACTAGTCGTACTCCAAAACATCTTATTAATCTTTATCAAAAATCATTGAAAAATAAAAAGGCAAGGATTGAGACGCGCTTTGCTAATGAAAATGATGATTCAAATTACGGCAATAAGGATGTTATCAATTTAGATATTGGTGATTTCTTTGCTAATTCAAATAGAAGAATTGATCATCTTATTGGAGATGGAAGTATCAAGAAATAGAATTTATAGACATTTCTCTTTAATTATTATAATAAGTCTTTATGGATGTTTTGAAGTTTCCTTTTATGGATGTTTTGAATTTTCTTTTCTAATAATAATAAAGTGTGTTTTCTACTTGTTTGTTTACATAATTTATTTTTTAAATGAGACGTGTCTTTAAAGCGCGCTTATAACTTATCGCTAAGAAATTATTATTGTTTTTAGAATGAATATTGACACTAGCACTAATAATGAAGATTTATGTCTTGCTGATAATGCAACTACTCATACAATTCTCAAGAATAAAGGATATTTCTCTAATTTAATGAATCGAAATACTGATTTCAATAGTATATATGGCACCTCTAAAATAATTGAAGGCTCCAGAAGAGTCAATATGTTGTTATATGGTGGAACAATATTGCACATAGATAATGAATTATATTCCCTCAAGGATCATATAAATTTATTAAGTTTCAAAAATATTAGCCTAAATGGATACCATATTGAAACATGAGATGATGGATGTATTGAATATCTTTGTATTACAAAACACAATTCGGACAAAAAATGTGTAATGAAAAAGCTACCAGCTTTATTCTCTGGCTTGTACTACACTTATATTAGTACAATTGAAGCACATACACATGTAAACCGGAAGTTTACAAATAATGATAAATTTCTAATTTGGCATGACCGGTTGGGCCATCTTAGTTATATAATGATGCGAAAAATAATTGAAAATTCACGCGGTCATCAATTAATGAATCAGGAAATTATTCAGTCAAATAAGTTCTCATGCAACTCTTGACCGCAAGGGAAGTTGATAATTCGGCCATTTCCAACAAAAATTGTAAATGCATCTATTAATTTTTAGAGCGTGTACATGGTGATATTTGTGGGCCAATACATCCATCATGTGGACCATTTAGATATTTTATGGTTTTAGCTGATGCATCAACTAGATGGTTACTTGTTTGTTTGTTGTTAACTCGCAACCAAACGTTGCGAGATTGTTAGCTCAACTAATTCAAATAAGAGCTCATTTCCCGGATTATCCTGTCAAGAAAATACGTCTTGATAATGATGTAAAAATTTTATCTCAAACATTCAAATGAGTATTGTATGTTTATTGGAATTGACATTGAATTCTCAGTAGCACATATTCATACATAAAATGGACTTGCAGAACTATTTATTAAACATATAAAATTAATTGAAAGACCACACTTATTATATGATGCAAACTCCTAGTTTCTGCTTGGGGACATACAATTTTGCATGCTGCAACATTGATTCACATCAGGTCAACGAGTTACCACACTCTTCCCCTTTACAATTAGTTTTTGGTTAAGATCCTAAAATTTTCCATCTAATTTTTTTTGGATGTGTGGTGTATGTTCCAATTTCTCTACCACAACGCACTAAGATGGATCCTCAAAGGAGGATGAGATTATATGTTTGATATGAATCTCCATCTATTGTAAAGCACCTTGAACCAACAACAAGATATATATTCATTGCTCATTTTGCTGATCGTCATTTTGACTAATTAAATTTTCTAACATTAGGGGGAGAGAATAAGAAACTGGAAAAAGAGATCTGTTGGAATGAATTATCATTATCTCATTTGATCCTCGAACAAAACAATGTGAACTAGAAGTTCAAAAGATAATTCACCTATAAATCTTAGCAAATCAATTACCAAACACATTCACTTATCTAAAAGGTGTGACTAAATCATATATACCAGCTGCAAATGCTCCAATAAAAATGGATATCCCTGTTGGACAATCCAATGAGTCTCAACCCCGCCAGAAGCGTGGCAGATCAACCGGTTTCAAAGATAAAAATCCTCGAACAAGAAAGGGAGCTAAGAATAAATATGGTAAAAGCGAGGATATAGAAAATCTAAAAGAATCTTCAGACATAATAAACATTTCATCTCTAGAAGAGATTGATCTGGTACCTAAAACTCATGAACATAAAGAGATCTCGATAAATTATGTGCAAAATGGAATACAATGAAATCGACATGAAGTCGACATAGGTGATATTTTTTCATACAATTAGCTCTAAATGTGATAAATGACAAAGAAGATCAGGAACCAATGTCTATTAAAAATTGTAGACAAATGAGGATTGACCAAAATAAAAAGATGCAATTGAAGCATAATTAGACTCGCTCTACAAAAGAAAAGTCTTTGGACCCAAAGTCCAAACACCTCAAGGTGTGAAGCCATTTGGATACAAATGGGTTTTCGCGCGAACACGAAATGAAAATAATGAAATTGTGAGATACAAAGCTTGACTCATCTCTCAAGTATTTTCACAAAGATATGGAATTGATTTTGATGAGACATATTCAGCTACAATGGATGCAAACACTTTTCGATATTTAATAAGTCTTGTAGCACATGAAGGGATTAATTTGTATATGATGGATGTTGTAACAACTTATCTGTATGTAGGGATGTAAATAGGCCAGCCAGGCCTACAGGGGCCTATAGTCTAACCTATTTAAAGTCGGGTCAGATCAGGCCAATTTAATAAGAAGGCTAGGCTTAGACTTTTATAAAATCCTAACCTATATTTTCATATATATATATATATATATATATATATATATATATATATATATATATATATATATATATATATATATATATATATATATATATATATATATATATATATATATATATATATATATATATATATATATATATATATATATATATATATATATATATATTGTGTGTGTGTGTCTAAATAGGATGATCTATATATGCATATATATTAGAAAAAATATTAAATAGAGGTCAACCTATATATACATATAGGCCAACCTATAAGCATTCTTAAATAATATGGATTAGTTGAAAACCTTAATGAGAAATAGGTTTTCCGATCAGGCTAGACTTTTAAAAAGGTCATTCCATGCAAAAAAAGAGAGATCCTATAATAGGCCATAGGCCAGACTCAAGCCAACTAAGTATCTTAGGCCAGACCCATGCCGTCTAAAGCCTAACCTAGTCTATTTTCACCTCTATCTCTATGGTTCGCTTGGTAATAGAATTTACATGAAACTCTCTGAAGTGTTCAATATACCAGATGCATATAATTTTGGATCTCGATAAAGCTACTCCATAAAATTAAACAAGTCTCTCTCTCTCTCTATGGGCTGAAACAATATGGACATATGTGATATAATCGTCTCAGTGAATATTTTCTTAGAGAGGGATATACAAATAACTCCATTTTTCCTTGTATTTTTTTATAAAAAGATCAGGAGAATAATTTGCAATAATAGGTGTCTATGTGTATGACACAACTATTATTGGAAGTGCTAAAGAGCTTCAAAAAGCTATGAATTATTTAAAGAAAGAGTCTGAGATGAGGGACCTAGAAAAGACAAAATTATGTCTAGGTTTACAAATTGAGCATTTGGACAATGAAATATTTGTACCTCAAGAAGGCTATATAGAAAAAATGTTAAAACACTTCTATATAGACAAATGTCACTTGTTGTCCACTCCAATGGTTGTTAGATCATTAGATATGGAGAAAGATCCTTTCAGACATCGAGAAAAAAAATGAAGAATTACTTGGTCCCGAAGTACCATATCTCATGCATTTGGAGCACTGATGTACCTTGCTAATTATACATGTCTTGATATATCATTTGGTCTTAACTTATTAGTAAGATACAATTCTTCACCTACATGAAGATATTGGAACAGAGTCAAACATATATTTCGTTACCTTAAACATACAATATACATGAGTTTGTTTTATACCAAAGTATCCAAATTCAAATTAACACGTTATAGAGATGCAGGTTACTTGTCAGATCCTCATAATGATAGATCAGAAACAAATTATTTGTTTACATGTGGTGGTACAACTCTTTCATAGAGATCGGTGAAACAAACCATAGAAACAACTTCGTCTAATCATGCAAAACTTTTAGCATTACATGAGGCAAGTCGAGAATGCGCTAGGTTGAGATCCTTAATTCAACACAACATATTTCTCAATTGAAAAATCAAATACAACGACCATATATAAAGAAAATACTGCATACATCATTTAATTGAAAGATGGTTACATCAGTTTATTTTATAATCTTGCAGATCTTTTCACAAAGTCACTTCCAAGTAGAAATTTTAACCAACTAGTATAAAAGATTGATTTTCAACGTCAAAGAAATAATTATTCAGATGAGTGGGAGAAATGAATTTAAATTAAAAAGGATATTATACACTTTTTCTTTCACTGGTTTTTTTTTCACTGGATTTTTTCTAGTAAGCTTTTAATGAGACATATCTAAAACATTCAAGAGGGAGTGTTATGAATAATGGATAATTTGTCTTTCAATAACTTCATTCCTTATTTATAACACAATTTATATTTATTACATAATCTATATGATATCCTATAAATATGATCAATCTCAATATGATCAAAAAAATAAAATAATAAAAGAAACAATTTCCCTCTTTCTCTTTATTTCATAACCAAAATAGAAATCAATTGTGTATTAATTTTTATGAATTTAATAAGTTAATAAACATTTTAACATTATTTTAATAATAAAAAGAATATATCATAAAATTATTTTCTCAATTCTTAATACATTATAAATTGATAAAAGATTTAAAAAATTACGAAATAATAGAAAGTAGATCGTTACGAAAGTGAAAAAGATATGGTCTTCATCATTGGTCTTGACCTTGTAGGCGGTCTTTAATCCCCACTTAGACAAAGTACTACGCCAAAGTCTGTAAAAAACAGGATAGAATGAGCCAAGTAAAGGGTGCGGACCGAAAACCTTTGATTAGTTCGCAAAAACTTAGTGTGGAATGGGTCTGACTGACTCTGGATTCCTAAAACCTAAAAGTATCTGAAAGTCAAGGTCGTCTTGTTTAGAATTGTACCCGCCAAATCCTGCAAAAATAGAACGAAGTGGGAAAAGTATAGCGCGTAGGCCAAAAATCTCAGTTTGCCCCGCAAGAAATGACAGTCTAAATGAGCATATCTTCGGACTCGAGTTTAATCTATGATGCTCATCGTAAAAAAATCCAAAAACTTTTCTCTTTCAAAATCGAATTTGTTGTCTGATGTGAATTGGTTTTATAGTCGTGTTGGTGATAGGTTTGATATTTCATTTATGGGATAGTAGAAATTTGTTTGTATGGATGAATTTGTTGTTAGTAGTTGAGAAATTGAGGGATTTAAATAGATTTGTTATTGGAAATTTTAATAGTTGAGTTATGCAGTGTAATTGGTGTGAATGATGGTTCAGTTGAGGAGTTTGTTGTATGTATGTGTATGGATCAAGAGTTTGACGTATGATGGTTGTTATGGAAATAGAGAGTTAAATTGTTGTTATTGTTAGATGGTGTTGTAACAGAGTGCTGTCAAGGACAAATCAAAACTATGAGAAAGATTGAGTTTTTTGAACAAACACAAGAAACACTTTTATGTTTTACGAAAGAGAGAGAAGAAAGAAGAAGAAGAAGAAGAAAATCAGGATCGATTATAATTGTTTAACTATTCACTTTCTCAATTAGGATTCAAAGATTACAAGTGAATAAAAACAACCAATGCTCTCTCAACAACTTGAGAGGACCACTCTATTTATAGAATACAAAACTAACTCAAGTAATAAGCTAACTTAAACAATTGAGCTAACAAACTTGTCCAATTCAAGTAACATAACATATTTCGATTGATGCATGCTTGAACGTACTTCAACTACAACATGTAAGACTTTGACATCAACATGTAAACAAGAAGCTATTATTGTCGAGACAAGAATTCGATTCAAATAGATACATAGTAATAGATTATATATATATTTTTCAATTTTACAATTACGAGGAAAGATTAATACATCAAAACAGAAGAAAAAGATAACATTAGGTTTAACATTCTACAACAATACATAGATCAAATTGTGTAACAAACGCAAAAAAGGTTAAGAACTTTGAAATCCCTCAATCATTAATCTTCAGCTGGGGGTATTTCACTTAGATCCAGTCCCTCTGCAGGCAATTCTGAACCAAGTGGTCCTAAGATTCCGTCGCTGCTTAGAGTTAATCCACTCTGTAAAACCCAACAATAACGGTTCAGTACAAATAAGCCATCTTCTAAGAAGTGATTATTTATGCTATTTTGATCTTGCTGCTGCTTCATTTTCATTGAGTTCATATTAAAAACAAAAATCTATATTAACAAGCAAATACCTCTGGCTGGAACCTAAGCATATCAGCACGAGCCATGGCTTCTGCTTGTGCTATTCTCTGTCTGAATGTCTGAGCCATCTCCTCCGCCTATAAGAACAACACATAGCAACAAATAATTTAGCATCTTGGCTTCTTCTAGCATAATCGTAGTTTACCAATGCGGCAAGCAAAAAACTAAAGATACCTTCTCAAACACAAGCGTTGGATTACGAATCATGTCTCCAGGTGTAGGTTCCAACTTCTTTGTTGAAAGACTTACTCGGCCTCTCTCTCGATCATGACTTAAGATCATCACCTAATCATTACAATAAATGAGATTTTATACCAACACGGCACATTTAACGCTATTCAAATATCAATATAGTATATTTTTAATATGTTTACCTTCAAAATATCACCAGATTGAAGAACAGTTGCAATATCCGATATACGATCATGACTGATTTGACTGACATGAAGGAGGCCACTGATTCCACCAATGTCAACGAAAGCACCATATGGCTTTAGACTTTGCACAGTGCCAGTAACTACTGATCCAATTCCTAATTGTCCCTGAATGCCGGCTACAGCTTTGCGGTGGCTAAGGACAAGTCTGGACTGTTCCTCATCCACCTCGACAAACTTCAGAGGAATGTCCATCTCAATAATCTCTTCTCCCGGTATTTTCTGCCAAGAAAATAGGCAAATGGGAAAAAGTTTTGAGTTTTGAGTTCAATGCATGCAAGTATATAAATTTCAAAGTGGGTTAAGAGCTAACCGTTGACATCTGCGAGAACGGAACAAATCCTTTAAGGCCTTCAACTTCAGCCACAACACCACCTTTATTTGCATCAATAATCTACCACACAAAGGGCACATATGATACAAGCGTGTGAATAAATCAACTCACAAACGAAAATGAAAATGTTTTTCTTATGCTAAACACAATAACGCGAAACATCGACCGACGCCAAATTTCTGAGTAAGCAAAACTCACCTTACCCTTCACAACAGCATCTTCCGCTTGAAGCTGTCTACAACGTTCCCAAGCAAGGTCATACTGGATAGATCTTAAACTCAAGATCATGCCATCATCAATTTCATTTTTACCAATGACTACAAATTCCTCTCTCACGCCATTAAACATGCCCACATCTTCTACATGCTTAATTTTACGGATGCATGCCTCTCGCACCGGCAAGTAAGCTGTGGATTTTGCAGCAATGTCAACATAAGCTCCATTAGTATCAGTGCCAAACACACTGCCAGTAACCTGAAACCAAACCAGCAAGAATCACCAATGTATTTCAGATTACATCAAAGAATTATCCCTCTAAGAAACAATCTCATCACAGAATTAGGTATTCCAAACACACCATACAAAAATGTCAATTCAACATAAACCCCTTTTCATCAACAATAAAAAAAAAATCCAAAATTCAACCATAACAATGAATTAAACAGAAATTCAAGACAACCCCACATCAAAATTCAACTAAAAAAACATCAATCAGTAATAAAAATCACAACTTTATAAAAAAAAAAAAAACGAACTTGCCTTAGTCCCAATTTCAGACTCATAGTCATATTTCTCGAGAGCTTCAGTAAACTGATCAAAAGAAAAGGAAACACCCTCCATTGGAGCAGTGCGGCACCTCTCATAAGCATCATCAAAGAGTTGTTTCAACTTTATTCTTTCTCTGTTATTTGCACTTGAAATTGCAATGGAACATACAATAGGAAGAACACCACTGCGTCTTTGCTTTTGGGCTAGAGTTGGTTTCCATAGAAGAGGGGTGCATTTTACACCCGTGAGTTGCTGAGCCACAGACGCCATGGCCATGCTAATATCTCTATGGTTTGTTTCTTCAACAGATACGTTCTCTGTTTAGGTTTTTTTATTTTATGGGATAGAAGATGGATAAGGTGAGATATGTGAAATTGGTGTTACATTTTGCATTTTATCTATATCAAATGGGGTTTGCATTTTTTTTATTTTTTAAATTGTTTTTTACAAAGTTTATTTAAGGCTGTGTTTGTTTCAAATATTCTAATTACATTTTTAGGAATATAACATTAGAAATGCAATAATTTCATGTTTGTTTCAAGTTTTTCAAAATGATTTATCGTTTTTATAGTTATACACATGGTTAAAAGGTGGAAATCCAAGATTCATATGAGAATAAATTTAATTATCTTTAACTTCTCACTTCTACTCATTATTTTTATTTTTTTTTATAATTTTTAAATTAAATTTATTTGTAAACATTTTTAGGAATTTTAATTTTTGTTCAAACACATAAGTGTCAATATTATTTCTAACAATAATAATCTAAAGAATATAATTTCAAGGAGTATAATTTTATAACTTAAAACAAGCACACTCTAAAGTTTATGATCATATCTGATCAGAAGGGACTGTCAGGGTCTTCGAGTTTTTTGTCGAGCAACAGTTTGATGTGAGTTAAAGAATCAATATTTGACCATCTCAAATGAGAGCGTATTTATAGCCCCCATCGCTGGGCCAAGGTCTTCAATGATGGGTCATGATGAGGCCCAACAAGGAAGACTACCAGGGTTTACGTGTGTATGTGGTCCAGCACGTGGCTCCCTCCTTAGTCAATTGCCCCGAGAAAGTAGGTACTGGACCCATTATTCCCGGAGGGCGGTATGATGACGGTTTGGACATATGGGCAACATCTTCTTAGCGGACACGTGGGGAAATGCCCAACGGTCATTATGTTGGGTTGCAGCTTTGGGCCTTTGACAGAGGCACTGAACTGGGCCTCTCCAACGGTGGGGAAAAAGTTGGCCCAGTCCAGAATATGAGCCCCAAGTCATTGTCAGTAGATGAAAGGGTGATGACTTAAGTTCAATTCCATTGTCGGGGGAACCTTTCCCGCAAGGAGGAATTGCCCAACTCCGTTGAGGATGATATGTGGGTTGATGTCGAGGATGCATAAAACATGTGTGTGGCATGATCGACTATGTCAGTGGGTGGTCCCTCGGTCGATTTTAACTCCGATGTTGTCGGTTTCATGCCCGCCAGGCACATATGTCCATGTGAAGCAAAGGATTCCCTGAAATTTCTTTTGTCGCGCTCGTCTATGAGGAGCTGCCCCGACGTCAAGCGTTTGTCTCACCTTTAGTGGAACAATATAGATTTTCTCGTAATCACGGCTGTGTTTGGGGGTTGTCCGTTGCTCATCCCTGAGACTGAAACATCGCCCATTGGCCCGTATATGACGTTCAGTAGATGAGTCGGGGACAAATGCGTCTTCAAGAGTGGGCACGTGGCTGCTTGTCACACTACATGGCAGCTGTTTTGGGTGCCATTTTTTCATAGGGGAGTTCAAAAGCCCAAAGTAATGATGACTTTTCGTATGCTGCCTCGTGGGGGTGTGAACCCATTATAAATAGTGGAATCATTGAAATCGTTTGCCATTTTCACGTTTTCCTCTCCATCCTCTTTCTTCTACTCATGGATCTCCTTTGTTCCAACGTCACCCCAACACTTCAGCCAAGATCTTTCCAAATAAGTTATATATTCTTGATGATGTTTTTTCCCAGATTTTTAGATTGAATACTTAGTTTTTATTATGAATGGGTGAACTTCTGGATGAATGTTCGTGAGTTCTATCATGAATCTTCATGGGTGTTCATCAACATTCATGGCCACGGGTGAAGGTTCATACGCCCAACTTCATGTGTGCGGCGGCGTCCTCCCCGTGTAGCGGGGTAGTTTTTGGGCCGCCCAGGCGTTCCCGTGCATGGCGTGGTTCATTCTTAAGTTGGTCGACAAGGGCTTGGGACGAGGTCCAATCCTCGACGCAATCATCGCCCTTTCACTTGATTTGCGGTGGAAGGGTGAATTTGATGATGGCGAATTCACTATTTTTCCCTGCCTTTCAGGTACGATGGCCCACCAAATTGAGGATGACATTATGCTCGCCACCCATGAGGACGATAATGTTGTCGAGGAAGACCCTTTGGCATGGGTTTCTCCTGAACCTAGGAACAAAAAGTCAATATTCTCGTAGGATGCTACTGATACATTCAATTGCAGAGAGGTTCGAGCACAGGATGCCCTGGCCAATTGGGTCTTGCAGATCCCTCATAAAAATAGAAGAATATGCTTGACATATCTGGGAAAACGCTTTCCCATGTATGAATTCGCTTTTAAGGAAGCGGGGATGCGTTTGCCCTTCAATGATTTCCAGGTCGGGGTCTTTCAATGGTTACAATTGGCTCCCTCTCAGCTTTACCCAAATGCACTTGCTTTCATGCGCGCCTTCGAGCTCGTATGTTAATATTTACAAATAGGCGTCACGCTGCCCCTCTTCTTCTACATATTCCATCTACAAAGGCAGTCTATCATAGGGGGACAAGCCTGGGTGTCCTTTAAGCAGTTCGGGAAACTCTTCCAGTCGTATCTTGAATTCTCCTGTCATTTTAAAGAGAGGTACTTCGTTGTGAACGTTCGGAGGTGGTCGGGGAAGGTCAGACATTAATTCGATTGAACGCTAGATTTCCTCTTGAATGACAGTGGAAACATTTCAAGAAGAAGCCCGAGTATTATGCATTGAAACCAAAGGATTTATATGCCGAGAACCAGCTTTTCTATGAGAAGCTGGTGACCTATGTCAGGAGTTTCACATCGGCGAGGTGCATGGACGTGGACAACAACCTCCTCTTTGATGACAACGGGGAGCGGGGAGTATCTCCTTGTTATTAGACTGATAAATACAAAGGCGTTGCTCGAGTATTCTTCAGACGAGGAAGCTTTGCGGATTTTAGGTAGGGGACATGCCCGTGAGTTTCTCTTTGTATGTTTGCCTTGTGACTAACATTTTCTTTTTGGTTGCAGATTGGATGGCGTCCCTCTCCGAGCGCTTACTCAAGTTAAGGCCAAGAATGCCTCCACCTCAGATCCCAATAGTCGAGCTGCCTAACTTCAGCAACAGGCCAAAGCTCATGGCCGAGCTAGTGGTTCCCCCTCCTCGAAGACTCATGCTCCTCCTCCTGAACAACAGGCAAAGAGTAAGTGCATGGAAGATCCCGAGCGGGTGGTTCCCGAAGGTGGAGGGGGAGCCGAGGGAGTCTATGTGTTGCCTCATTACTATCTCAATCGGACCATCTTCAGCAGGGAGAGTTCTCTAGGACTCCACGAGGATGAGAGGGAACCGATCTTATCCGAGGATAAAGAGACCCGTCGGAAGAAAATGACGGACGATGTGGCCGCCGTGATGATAATCCTAGAGACGACGTTGACATTGAATGATGACGTTGCAGGCTCTCAGGCCTCCCTTGACAAAGCTTTCGCTAAGATTGAGAAGCTGAAAGGAAAAAATACGAAGCTAAAGAATGACATACTCAACCACGAGGTAAAGTATGAGTCACAGGTCTGACTTCTCAAGGACCTGAATGAGTTGCGGCCTCAGCTGGATGATGTGGCCAAAGAGAACGAGCGGTTGGTCGCCAGAATAAAAGAGCTGGAGGGGATCTCGGCACCTGCTGATGAAGAGATTGAGGCGGAGAATGCCATGACGACCTGGGGAGACCTAATCGAGCCTATCCGCGTGCTCGAACAAGATGTCGTGGATACCCTCGGTAATGGTTTTAACACAGTCGTGGAGCAGCTCAAGATATTGAACTCGGGGGGTTGAGTTAATGGTTGAAGGTTCAGGGTCATTTAATCAGGTGGTCGATGGAAAAATCTTTTATCCCCCCGCTGATAGTCCCGAGGAGGGTAGTGACAGGAAGGATGAGATTTGATGTCTTCGGGTCAGCATGCTCGGTTTTGTTTCAGTTTTTGGCTTGCGTGCCTTTATGTTTTGTAATTATTTGAACAGCGTCGGCCTTCGTGGTCGGCATTTATAAATGCTTTTATTTTTCCGTTATGCACTTGTTGATGTTCGTTAAATATTTGCTTGTCGTTGTTTTTGACTTGTTTATTTTATGAAACTTTGAAATTATGTGAATGAAGATTTGAGCCCGACCTCGGTTATGGTCGACACACATTGGGATGTGTCAAGAAAGTGGTGTAGGAATCTGCAGGACGAACTCAAGATCGTGGTCGGGATCTTGACTTCGTGGCATGAACTTCCCATCATGAGATGGGCGTTCTGTCTTTTGGGTACTTCGACAACAGAGCTCGATCGAGGTGTCTCTGTTGGGCTAAGGTTTGGTTCGTGAAATGAATGACAAAACCCGCCTTTCGTTAATGTTTGAAGGCTATGTTTGTACCTCGACATGCCTCTGTGGTCAATCGTGTCTTGTTGTCTGTTAGAGAGGATCAGTCGACTGATAATGCTCGTTGCTTGACAAGGACTTAGCTATAGTATTGTTTCAACTTTGTAGCGTTCCATGGTCGAGGTAGAGGTACTCCAGTTAGTTGTTCGAGGTAGTATCCCCCGGTGCCCATAGCTCCTTGGACGCGATATGGTCTTTCCCAGTTCGTGGCCAGTTTCCCTTCTTGGGAATCTTTCTAATTTCTCCGTAAGACTAGGTTGTCGACCTGGAATTCGCATTTTATGACTTTGTTGTCATGGCGAAGGGCTATATGTTGTTTCAGCATGGCCTCACGAAGAGCTTCTCCTGATCGTATTTCCTCGACTAGATCGAGCTCTTCTCGTAAGGCTTCATCGTTGATCTCCTTGTCAAGAGGGACTTCTGTTTTCCTGGATGGCTCCATGGTTTCCATGGTGATGACTGCCTCAGTGCCATAGGTTAGCCGAAATGGGGTCTCACTAGTCGTTGAGTGCAACATTATTTGGTAGGCCCACAGGACGTTGTATAGTTCTTCGACCCACCCTCTTTTGGCCCCGCCCAGTCTGCGCTTGAGTCCTCGTAAGATGACTCTATTTGCAGCTTCAGCTTGCCCGTTGGTTTGAGGGTGTTCGACCGATTTGAAGTGTTGCTTGGTGCTGATCTTGGAGACGAAGTCTTGGAAACCTTGGTATGTGAATTGCATCCTGTTTCCAGTGACGAGGGCTTGGTATCCTGAATCGGGCAAGTATGTTTCGCTTGTAAAAACACAGGATATTGTGTGAAGTAATTTTGGCCAGGGCCTCGGCTTCTATCCATTTCGTGAAGTATTCGACCACCACGATCATGAATTTATTTTGATACGAGCCTTCCATGAAGGGTCCGAGGATGTCCATTCTCCACCAGGAGAGCAACCACGGGGATGATAGTGTTTTGAGCTCGTGCGGGGGCGCGATGTGAATGCCTACGTGCCTCTGACATTTGTCACATTTCTTGACATGCTCCTTTACATCTTGCTGCATGGTCGGCCAGTAATAACATGCTCGCAGTGCCTTTCGTGCCAGGGATCTTCCGCCTAAGTGTTGGGTGTTGATTCCCTCGTGAATTTCCCGTAGTTTCTCGGGGATTACGTATTCATCGATGCATTTCAGGAGAGGGATGGAGAATCCCCGCCGATAAAGTTTGTGCTCAAGTACCATATAAGAACATGCTCATCATTTAGTTGCGGCTTCCTCCCTTTGGTCAACGGGCAGTTCACCCTTTGTCAGGAAGTCGAACACCGGGGTCATCCAACATGAACTGTCCCCGATGGAATTTACCTCGGGTGGTATAGTGGAATTTTCAATGCTCGGGCGAGAAAGGGATTATTGGATGAAGGATTTATCCCCACCTTTCTTCTTTGTGCTCGCGAGCTTTGAAAGCATGTTCGCCCGTGTGTTTTATTCACGAGGTATGTGTTTGATTTCTTCCCGGTCAAACCTCTTCATTCGTTCTATGACTAGGTTAAGATATTCGACAAGGCTGTTGTTTTTAGCCTGATATCCTCCTTGTACTTGAGAAGCGACAAGTTGGGAGTCTATGAACTTTTTTATTTTCCGGGCATCCAAATCCTCGTCCAGTCTTAATCCTGCGAGTAGGGCCTCATATTCAGCCTGATTGTTCGATGTCGGAAAAGAAAGGGTGAGAGAGTACTGGATCACGATGCCTTCCTCATTCTCGAGGAGGATTCCTGCTTCGCTCCCTGTCAAGCTGGAAGCTCTGTCTACAAAGATGGTCCACTTATGCTTCTTCCCTATGACGTAATTGTGAGCGGTCATCTTTGCGACGAAGTCGGCCAGTGATTTGGCTTTGAGGTCCTTCCTTCTCTCGTACTGTACATCAAACTCTGAGATCTCCAACAACCATTTCAGCATTCAACGGACCATGTCTGGTCGGTAAAGGAGCTGCCTCATAGGTTAGTCTGTTCGTAGATGATCGTGTGGGCCAAGAAGTAGTGTCTAAGTCTCCTCGCCACGTTGATGAGGGCTAAGGATACTTTTTCAATCTGCCGATACCTAACCTCAGGGCCTTCTAGCGCTTTTCTCGTAAAATATACTGGTTTTTCCCGTCTGGAGGCTCACAAATAAGGGCTGCACTTACGGCCTCGACGAAGACGTCTAGGTAAAGGAATAAGGTTTCCCTGTTCTCAGGCCATGACAGCACAGGTGACTGTGAAAGGCTTTGCTTAAGGTGGAAGAGGGCTTGCTCCCATTCCTAGGTCCAATCAAAAGTTGTTTCTTTGCGCAAAACTTTGAAGAATGGTAGCACGTGTTGCACGGACTTTGCCACAAAATGGGAAAGCGAGGTGAGCATACCGTTTAGAACTTGTATGGATTTCTTCGAGATAGGAATGAGGAGTTTGGAGAATTCTCGGAACTTGTCAGGGTTGGCTTTAATTCCCCGTTCAATCAGATAAAAGCTGAGGAACTTGCCTGCTCTAGCCCCAAAGGTGCACTTCTCTGGTTGCACTGTCTTGCTTGGGCGAAGACTCTTTTGAGATGGGCAGAATGATCAGTTTCTGTTCGAGATTTTATGATCATGTCATCTATATATACCTCAAGCATGTCATTGATCTCGTCACAGAAGACTTTGTTCATCATTCGCTGGTATGTTGCCCCCATGTTTTTTAGGCCGAAGGGCATTACGTTATAGTAGTAATTGCCCGAGCCTGTCATAAAGGCGGTACAATGCTTGTCGCTTATGACCATCAGAATTTGGTTATAGCACGAGTAGGAGGCCATGAACGATAAATTTTTATAGCCGACCGAGTTATCGACCAATATATCAATGTTAGGTAAAGGAAAAACATATTTGGGGAATTCCTGATTAAGATCAGTATAATCAACACACATTCTCCATTTTCCATTATTCTTTTTAACAAGTACAACATTTGAGAGCCAGGTTGAATATCGGGCCTCAGAAATAAAATTTTCCTCTAGGAGGTCTTTTATAGCATTTTCAGCAGTCTCCGCTTTCTTGGGAGATTGCCTACGTATACGTTGCACTACTGCCCTAGCGGCTGGATCAATAGCCAGTTGGTGATAGGAGATTTCGGGCATCTCTGCAGTGCTCCATGCGAACAGGTCCGCATTCTCCCTCAAGCAAGCTTTGATCTACTTCCTCGCTAAGTCAGGGATTCCGGTGCTGATCTTTTCGCCTTTGTGAGGGTCTTCATCGAAGGGGACAAACTCGAAGTTTCTGTCTGGGATGGTTTGGAGGAGTTCATGTTTGCTGTTGGGGGCCTCATCTTTGTGGAAGCGGATGTCAAGTGAGATGGAGTCGACCTTTGGTGGAGCCCCTTTTTCTTCTGACCTAGCAGGCCGCGGTTCAGGTCGAGCAGTGGTAGCTCTTTTGGCAGGTCGCGCTCTAGTTTCGATCGTGCTCTGCCCTTTGGAAGCTGCATTAAAACATCTTCTGGCAGCTGAGATGTCCCCGTGGATGGTGGCGACGCGCCCTATCCGAGTGTAGAACTTCATCTTCAAATGGACAGTGGAGGGCATGACGGTCAAGTCGGCCAGTGTTGGTCTCCCTAGGATGAAGTTATAGAGAGATGGGCAGTCGATCACTAGAAATCGCACCTTAATTTGTCGGGAGGCGGTCTCTTCCCCAAAAGTGACAAAAAGATCCACGTAGCCCCATGTTGTACCCCAAAATTTTCCCTCTCATTTCTCAAGGAATCATCCCGGACCCTCATTACTTCTGTCAAATTTCAAGTCTCAGATTATAATTTTTCAAGAAAGTCATTCACAAGGGCAAAATAGTCAAATGCACACTAAAAAGTCAAACTTTGAATTTTTGATTAAAATTAAGTTTCAAAAATCATATTTCATCAAGACATGAAGTTGGTTCATCAAGAAAATCAAAAGCCAAAAATTATTTTGAAAAGTCAAATTTCTAAACATTTGGAAAATTTTCTAAGTGTTAAGAAAATATGATAATTACATAACTTTGGGCCAGATTTTCATCATGATGCAAGATGATTCAATCAGAACTTCTGACATGAAATTTATAGATCTCAATAAGATCTAAAACATTGCTGAATAGAACTTCTCCTAGAACTGGTGGGATTTCAATTTATAAATCCTTGAAGACACGTTCTTGAAGCTAAAACACTTAGTAAATTATGGGCATTTCTAAGTCATAATTTATACGGAACTTCTGGGCCAGTTTTCACACAAGTACAATCATAATTTGCAAAAGTGATTTAGAAAGGGATGGCAGAGCATGTTGCAAGCTTCCTAGAGAATTCCTTCAGATCATGCTGGAGCAGGGAGAATCGAAGGTCAGAAGCTTTACTCTTCGATCAGAACATGACCCTTCGAATCTCACTCTTCAACATATAGAAGCTCTACTCTTTGATCAGAACATGACCCTTCGAATCCAATTCTTCAACGTATGAGAGTTGTGTTCTTTAATCAGAACATGACCTTCGAATCCTCATCCAAGCTTGCCTCAATTTTCCAAGCTTCGACTGAAGTCTTGGACTGTTGCTTGCTTGTTGTACACAAGCTTAGACTGGGCACCTTTTCCCTTTAAAATAGCCTCCTTCGATCCAAAGGGGAAGGTATTCTTGTTGGTGCTCCTTCGATTGCACCACTGTCTTTGCATGCTGGCTTGACTCACAAATGCAATAGCTACCCACATGCAAGCTGGATCCTTATTTCGATTGAGCATTTATTTTCCTTGGGGCAAGCTTATTTCCTACTTCTACTAGGCAAACTATCCCTTTAGGCGTGCCTTCAGCGCACGAAAGCAAGAACTTCTCCAAACTGGCCTTTGATTCACAAAAACTCCCACTGGGCAAAAGACCCCTCAGTGTGTCACCAGTGCACGTATCCCTTTTCAGTTTGTTTTCAGCACAAAGCCAAGACTTCTTCAAAGTTGCCTTCGACTACAAGGCACTAGCCACCTTTGTGCCAGCTTCGCCTAGGTAATGGTCTCCTTTATGCTTGCCCTGACTTGTTTCATGCTAGCATCCACAAGGCATAGGCTTCCTTTGTGCCAGTTTCGACTGGGCGCAGACTCCCCTTTGAAACATTTGTATACACTTCAGCATGCAGAAGGCCCAGTCGAAGGCCATACGAAAGGCCCATTCGAAGGAAGTAATACTAGAGCCAATCAAAGGGTACACAAGAGGTATATTTGAAGAATCATGCAGAAGGCCCAGTCAAAGGCCACACAAGAGACCCATTCGAAGAATACATGTTTGGTCCATTCGAAGGACACATAACTGGTGGAAATGAATTTTGTTTTAGTCTGGTCGAAAGATGTGGAAGGATGGAGGATTCGATTCAAAAGATCAAGTTGAACATTTAGACCCATAAGCTAGGCTATGTGTTTCATCTTTTCAGGCCTCAAACCCATGACTCACTCTATATTTAATTGTTTATACAAGTTAAAATAGGCTTTTATCCATTTGTTGTCCAAGACTACTTGCACTTAATAGTATAATACTACTTTTAGAAAAGTTTTTCTTGAGCCTTGCGCCTGTTTTCCTTCTGCACGAAGCAATCCATCTAAACCATTCATCTTTTGCTATCTCATCTTGGGATCATGACACAAGTGGATATTTACTTTCCAGCTGAGCCTTATTTTATTATTTTTACTACTAAACTTCCCAAAACCTTTCTCTATAAATAGAGAGATCCTTTGCAAAGAAAAAAGTGAGGAGAAGGGAAAAAGAGAGGAACGTATCTTCAAAATTCTCAAACACCACAAAATTCTCAAACACTTAAACACTTGTGATAATACAAACCCAGAATCCAAATACTTGTCTCTTTCAAATCTGAAACATCCTTACATTTTTCCATCCTTTGAATCCAGCAAAGAAGGATATTTTGCTTGTTTTTCTCTTTCAATCCAGTGTCAAAGGCCTACCCTTGGTCTCTCCCTTTGAAGCCAGAAGCATTCAAGGCAACCACTTCAAGGTCCAGCACACGTTCCAGCCTCAAGCAAGGTAAGTTGCTCTAAACCTTGAACTTTTAGTTTCTTGCATAACATGTAAATACAATTCCTTTTCTTTTCAAACATATACATACTATTGCTCTTCTTTTTGTTTCCATCCTTTTAATATGTTTCATGATTAACAACCTTCTGGGTTTTTGCTCTTTCTACATTTAAACATGCTTTAAGAACTAACCTGGCCCTAAGGTAATGTTGGCATGGCCTTAGGCCATGTTGCTATTCAAACTCAATCGAAAGAAAACAGGAAATAGGAAGTTGGAAACGAAGCCTCTGGCTTCCACACTAACCGGTCAGACGAAAGAGAAATCCAGAAGGCGTATCACACTGATTCTAGGCCCATTCGAAAGGCTCAACATACTGGTGTGATACGGTGGCAAAACCAACTGTTTATATTGGTTTTACGTTTATATTCACAAATTTTGTGGTAAGCAAGAGTCGTCGCCGACTTTTCTTTTATTCAACAAAGGAAAGGGTGAAAAGAACAGAAAAAAGACATTTTGAGAGTTTTCTGAGTAAGGGGGTAGATTATGGAAAGGGAAGGTGTTAGCACCCTTTCCATCCATAGTTTTCTACGGACTCTTAGATGCTTAGCTCGTGTTTTGAAAATTGCTTGTGCTTTGTGTGTTTTTAAAATTGTTTTAAAAATGCCTTAGTGTGGCGATTCACTTTGTGATAACTCTTGTATTAGTCCTCAAGAGTGTTGACAAGGCGAATATTTTTGAAAGTGTTTTGAAATATTTTTGTGTAGGTGCAAAAAGTTGTTTTGAGCAAGCATCTAAGAACTTATCTACTTATACTCGAAAAGGTCGTTCTTTTCTCCTTATTCTTTAGACAGTGCTATCCTACTATTAGTGAGTAGGTAGCCCTATCGTTGGATGTATGAGGGACATGTGCTGGTCATCGTTATGGTCATAGAAGGCAACATATAGGGATACCTTAGCAGTTCAAAGGGACTGTCATTATATATTCGTAGACAACATCAAGGGACAAGATCATTTCTCGTAGGCAACTCGAGGGACATTGAGGGACTATGTTCTCTATGATGACTTTAACTGAGGGTCTTTGCTAAGGGCATCCATACGTTCGATGGACATGACCATTGTTTTTCCGAAGGCAACAAGTGTCGTTATCCTAGAGGTGCAAGTGTGAGAATAGTGTATTGAATTCAGTTATTTAATCTTGCATTTAGGATTTTGCTATCGATTTGTTTTATCTTTCCATACAAACCTATTAGCATACATCTAACTATTATATTCAAAGTATAAAATAAAAATGCCGGAAAGTAAAGGTGCAGAAACTAAACCTAGGCTATTACAGAACTTTGGGACACTTACATAATAGTGAAGAGTGCAGAAAAGAAATCCTAAAACTATTACATCCCAAAAGCAATTACATGATAATGATAAAAAAATGCGGGAAAAATAAAGCTACGCTATTACATCCCCTTATACACTTTATCTAAGAAAATAAAAATAAGATGACAATAGAAAAGAAAATGTTTTGGTAATTTTTTAGGAAAAAAATGATTTATGATAATTAATTAAATAAACCTAAAAACCTAATTAATTTTAATTAATAAAAAAAATATTAATTTTGAAAAAAAGTTAATTAAAATACCTAAAACCTAATTAATTTTAATTAATAAAAAAGGTTAATTTTGAAAAAAATGTTTAATTAAAAAACCTAAAACCTAATTAGTTTTAAGTAAAAAAAAGGTTTAAAAAAAGCTTATGTTTAATGATTAACAAAAAAGAATTAAGTTTGCTAAAAACTAGATAGGAGAAGAAGCATCAATGGAAAATAAGGTTAGAAAATAAAAATAATGCAAATGCTAGGGGTGAGTGTTGAACCAAAAATAAATTTAAAATCTAAAATTAAATTAAAAACCTAAAATAATTATTCGAGTTTATTATGAAAAATCAAAGGTTTGTAAAAAATATTAGGTTTTATGAAAAAAGTTTTAAACAGAAAGAAGGAAAATAGGTAAAAGGATAAATATAATGGAAGAAAACCAAATCTAATAGGGGTGAATGTTGAACTCACGTTGTTGTACCCCAAAATTTTCCCTCCCATATTTCTCAAGACATGTCAAGAATAATCTCCAAAGCGGCTCAAGATTGCTCAAGAGTTGGACAGTCAAATCACCTCCTAAGGCAGTCAATTCAAAATTAGGGTTTTGTGTTGCATCAAGGTCCTTACATCCAAATGGCCTAAAATTCTCCCCAATGTCCTAATATGTTTTCAAGTTCATCCATGTAAAATTTTAAGCCTTGCAGAGAAAGTTTGGTCAGTCAATTGCTCAAGAGGCCCAAGAATCGACTGTGCTAGGGCAAAAGTCAACTGTGACCTACAAATAGTCAAACCTCAAGATTTTTTGCCAACATTCTCATTTTGAAGTATAATTCATCATTTGATCAAGGGTTGATCATGATTCATCAAGGATTGCTCAAGATTCATCAAGATTCAAAAGTTGCAAAATTAGGGTTTTATAGGAAAAGTCAACTCAACTTTGACCAAGCATAAATTTCTCATACTTTATGAGAAATGACCCATCCAAAGCTCATTTTGAATATGATGCAATTTCATACAATCCATCTTCACACCCCAAGATCAAGAAATGCACTCACAAAAAGTTACAAATTTGGACATTATAGGTCATTTTTGAAAGTCAACAAAAACACCTTTTTTTCCAAAGCTTATAACTTGAGCATGGAACATCAAAATGAGATAAGACAAAAAGGTTTAGTTAGAGGACATCCCAAGGTTTCTAAAAAGTCAAATAACACTTCCAAAAGTTCAAAATTGAAGAAGTTATGCATTGTTGAAGTTGGGCATTTTTCCAAAATTGCCAAAAGCCAACTATCCCCAAAACTCCAATTTTTGACAAAAGGGCCCACTTTTTTCCACTTGATTTGATCTTGTCACACCACACACGTGTCCTATCTTCAATTTCATGACCAATTATTAATTTTTCTATTTTATTTGATTTTTATTGGTTTAATTCATTTTTAATCAATTTAAATCAAAATAAAATCTCAATATTAATAACTTGTGATCTTTTTGATTGATACAGCTTTCAATTAACATCATGAACACAATCAAATTCGTGCCAAGCCATATCATGCACAAAATCTTGGATTTGGAAAGAATTTGAAGGCCTTTAATGGAGGAATCATATCATATCCAAAGTCATCAATTCACAAGGATTGAAGGCCCAATTTTTAACCTAATTGCTTCTAATATACTCACACAAGCTAGAGCACACAAAAACACGACCAAGAGGCTACAGAATACACAAAACCAAAACTTGAAAAAGCTTAGAAAAATTGAAAACTGAAATCCATACTAGAGGCAAATTGAAGGCCAAAACTCAACATGGTGCTCTTGCTTGACATCCAACGAAGCTATTGGGATCAAAATCAATCCTTGAAACATCCCCAATCGCGTTGTAAGTCTTCTTGAACATGGATCTGTACATGAAAACATAACCTTGGATTCTTGCATCTTTTTGCCAAAATATTGATATATTCATAATCCTTGAATGATTTCCAAGC
This sequence comes from Vicia faba, assembly GCA_948472305.1. Lineage (NCBI taxonomy): Eukaryota > Viridiplantae > Streptophyta > Magnoliopsida > Fabales > Fabaceae > Vicia > Vicia faba. The sequence continues at coordinate 1,498,540,206 of OX451736.1, forward strand.
TTTTTGCAATATTCGATTTCGTTTTTATGGCCTGTAACGTAACATAAGAATCTAGGGTTTTCGTTCTTTGTTTTTAGGCGTTTCGATTACAGGTAAAATCAAGACAAACCATGAACATGGTTGTGGTCAGGGAGGAGAGACGAACATGGTGATGGCCTCCGTTTGCATTTATACGACCTATAGCTCGTTTTAGGACGAACCTAGGAATTTAGCTGCAGATAAAATCCGTAGGTATATATCCAGGCTTTTTCAACGAAGAAGACGACTAGGTGTCTTCTTCCCATTGGCCGGTTCAAATCTCGCGCCATTTTTTTATTTCCAGGCATATTAAATGTTTTCAATATAATATTTGTTATGTATTCCATTAACAAATTGAAAGCGTTGGTTGAGTTGGCAAGCGTGCTGTCCAGAATCCAATGGGACCTGGGTTCGAATCCCAGGTACCCCAATATATTTGTTTAATTTTTCTTCAGGAAATTGCATGTGATTTCCAAAGCGTGGTCCACCATACTCCTCATCCCATCAGGCGCCAGATGGCCTCCAGGCCAAATCCAACGGCCAAGATTGAAGGCCTACCATGAACTCTAGTCAACAGGCACGCGTGAGATCCTGGAAAGTCAAACAAGGCTTGTATGAATTGGGCCAAACAATTGCTCTTCACACCCTGATCCAGGTCCAAACCCCCTTTGGTTTATTTCTTTACTTTTCTATATTTCTTTTATTTAAATTGTTTTATTATTTTTATTATTAATTAACCAATTAATATTTTTCTCATAAAATTAGAAAACATAAAAAATATTATTTTAATTAATTTCATCATTTTATTTTTGTAAATAAATTAATTTAATTGATTTAGTTTTAATTAGGAAATAACATTAACAATTTTGCAATAATTAAAATTAATGTAGAATATTAGGTTTTAATAATTTTAATCTATTTTATTTTATTTCCTTAAATATAAAAAACCAAAAATATTTTCATTAATTAATTAATTTAATTATTAACTTAGATTTAATTTCCATTTAATTAAAAAAAAATAACAAAAACATGATTTCTTTTCAAAAAGGGTCAAAACCCTAAAAAATGCGCCGATTTAATTTTCTCGCACGCGTATCATTTTATCCAATATTGTAATTGCTTCCGGTATGTAATAGATTTTAATTAGGGTTTTTGTTATTTATCTCTTTATTTTACTTTCCGCAATTTAAATTAAAGGGTTGTTTTTGGCGATGTAAATACCCGACGCCTTGTAATAATTTAATTTCCGCAATTTAAATTCCGCACAATATTAACTGTTAGATGTTTGGTAATAGGGAATGCATGACAAGATCAAATGTATGAACTTAAAATCAACATAGCTAACCATTGACATGTACAAAGATAAAAATAACTGAAAAACAATACACTCGCACATGCGCACTCTTAGGGTACACCTCACTTGGTTGCCTTCGAATGTGGTCATTGAGTATAGGAAGTTTTAGAGGTCGCCCTCTTGTCCAAAGATCATAAGTTGCCTCGAAACGGTTGCCTCGGAAAAATGATCTACGACATTAGGGTTAACGCTAAGGCGTCCTAACATTGCTTTAGTGACCACACGTCCCTTAATCGAATTGACTCGAAAACTCTGACGATGATGCTACCTACTCATCAATAGTGGGCTAGCGTTATCTAAAGGACATTAGCACAGTTTAATTCCATTTTCGAGTAGGTAGATGGTTCTTAAGTACTTGCTCCTTTTAAAACAAAACAAAAACTTTCCGCACTTACACTCCTTTCAAACAAAAACTCTTTTCAAACCCATAAACACAAAGAAAAGCAAATTTTGAAAACACAATGAGCAAGTACCTAAGAGCCCATGGATAAACACATATAGAAAGGGTGCTAACACCTTCCCTTTCTATGATCTACCTCCCGAACCCGAGAAACATCTCGAAAAAGGAATTTTTCTGTGCTTTTTTCCTTTCCTTGTTGGATAAAATAAAAGACGGTGGTGACTCTTGCTTACCGCGACATTTTGCGAAAACAAACGTAAACACGAACCAGCATTCCAAAAATAGTCAATTTTATTCCCACCGATCACAGAACTGGCGACTCTGCTGGGGATTTAATAAGTGATGTGTACCTTAGGATTAGATCATTATGTTTCCAATTGTATGCTTTGTATGATTTATATTTCTGGGCTTGTATCGGAGTTCTATAGATCCTAACCTGGATCTGGGGATACCCTTTAGGTAAGTAGCAATAAACTGTGAGGGAACTGTACGGCGTAAACCGATACGGTTGAAGCAGTAGCTACATTAGTGTGGCACTTTAGTCTGTACCGATATCCCTTGTGTTGGAACGAGGAGAATATGGGTCTTCTAAGGGGTCATTAAGCACCAACTGACCTTAGAACCTTTAAATTGACCAACTTGGCCATAGAACAGTAGCAGTATGCTACACTCATTGAGACTAAACTCTCGCGATGATTCCGGCCGCAAGAAAAGGTTGCTAAACTGGAATTATGACCGATTGAGGGTAGTCAGTGATATTGAGATCCTCTAGAACCCGGTTACTATTTTTAGGACAGGTTTAAACCAAACTGAACTGAAAGATGGTAGTACCTAATCTCCTTGTCAGCTTGAAATTTAAGGGCTATTGTGTGACTTGTGTGCCTTCAAAACTTGAACTACTTGCACTTTCTTGTTATCTGACAACATGAGTTCCTTGCAGGTTTTGTTTACAGTCATTGTCCAATAATTTGGATTTATTGCAGGGTTTACTTACATCACTTCACACTTTTGCTTAAACGCATAGCATACACATCATAAAATCATGCCTTAACATTTCCTTAACCATTTCAAGGATCTCAAAGGTTTGTGATGTAGGTTATGATGAACCAAATGTCTAGCAAGGGGATTTATTTTCCTCTAGCCAATGCTGTCTAGAGATCAAAATATGATAACTTGAGTCAGGGGCTATGACCCATTCGATATGGTGAGCTTGAATCTTGAAGAAGGACTCTTAACAACATGAAGTTTCTTCAATCAAAGCTGCAAAATTCAAATTCTAACAAGTTTCTTGTTTACCCCGCGGGATCCTTAAAGACATTGCATACATACATATCATTACATCACAGGTCTCCCAGTACAAATCTCTCATGTTCTCGCTATTTATTTCAGCCATGGCTCTCCAACAAGACAACCAAGATCTTCATACTTAAGAGACTCGGTTCAAGTAAATCTTCCTAAACCTATCCAAGGGGCAGGAAGAGTTGAGAACACTCCTCATAGGGAACTTGGTCAAGAAAAGTCCTGAAGACAATAAGGACGAACGACTGGAACAACTGCAAGCTGAGTTCAGTGCCATGAAAACCCAGATGCTGGGGCAGATGGCTCTTATCCAAGGCTTAGCTCGGGAGCAAGAAGAGCTGAGAACCATTGTCAATCAGCTTCGTCAAGACAGATACGACGACATGAAGCAAATAGTCAAGGACGGGGACCAAGTCATTAATCAACTTCCGAGAAGTCAAAGGTCTGGTTTGATGAATAATAGACCTCTCCAAGTTGTTACTACCTCACAGGTCCAACAACGACCTTGCCAAGAACAACAGTTTGATCAGAGTAAACCAAATATGCCCAGGATGCAATTTACCAGGCTCGACATGTCGCTGTCTCAAGCTTTACAACACCTGTTGAGATTGAACCTGGTAACGTTAAGGGACCCTCCTAAGAATCCCAACACTACATCACCAAAGTATAACCCTAATGCCCGCTGTGCTTATCACTCTGATGGCCCGGGGCATGATACAGATGATTGTTAGACTTTGAGGAACAAGGTACAAGACCTGATTGATGAAGGAGCATTAGAACTCACACAAGACAGTCAGATTGAATTCTTTTGCCATCCCCCCAAGGTTCACCATTTGAAGTGACAAGTACTGAGACGAGAAGACTTTTTGTTCAGTAGAATTTTTCAAGTTGTAATTTTCTTTTGATTGTTCGACTATTTATTCATGTCAAACCTTATTACTTTATCAATGTATTGCATATGTCTGTTTTGAATCAATCCATTCGTATTTCACTATATTCAAATTGCTTTCATTTTTTTGTGATGATCAACTCCCGATTAAAAATTATAAACCTTTAGAGGGAGGATAACGAAAATGATATCAAAATCTCTACAATATGCTTTTGAACAGACCCCGCTGACGAGGTACAAGCATTGTTTCAAATCCTAAACAGTGGAGTTATAAGGAAGATAATCCCTAATCAACCCCTTTGAGCCAAAGAAGTTGGAGTTTTTCTTTTCACAAATTAAAACCCTTAATCACAACCCGGGGCAGGGTAGTTTTCTCAGTTAATTCATATGCACAATGAATGGCATCGAAGACATCCTTCCAAAACAAGAGACGGTGATGGTTCCTTATAATCGTCAGGACAGGCAGTCGTTATCTCCCAGAAATAAAAGCCCATTAAGTCAAAACCTGTGAAGGAGACTTATAAAACTGGGGCATCCCGCTGACTGTAATCATAAGAGAAACAATTCAGGCAAAAGACAGGGATAATAAAATCAAAAGGAAAGAGATCCTGCAAACTCTCAACAAAATGACTGCCTGTTCAAAATAAATTGTCAGTATCCGAACCATCACTGGTATATCAGAGCAAAGACTCAAACAAGATCTAATGCATGATTAGCTGAGTTTAGGATCGAAGAACATCACGAAGAACGAGTGGGTACAAATAAAATTTGAGCCTTTATCCTTTGTTTCTTAAACCGTGAACCAGGCCATGATATAACCCTTAAAAGTCCTAGCTGAAACATGGGTTAGTTCGAAAGCATATTGTTACAAAAGGTATCCTGACTCCTGTAGGGCTTGCTGTAAATCCTGAGTTGACGTCACATTTTACAAAATTTTCCTATCTTACTGAAAAAATGCATTTTCAAAAACTTCAAGACATACATAATCTTCGCATTCTTAAAATAACATTGTCTGCATATGACTATTTGTTCAAACAGTAGAGAAGTTCGCACGAATAATATCTAGTGAACAAAAACCTTCTCAATAAAAAGGATCACCTCAAGTGGAAAAACACTTCCAATCAAGGGGCACGGCATTATCATTGTCCATCATCTGGGGCAGTCAAGTCAAGATTCAAGGAATCTCTCAAAATGCCAAATAGCCAGGGGAAAATCTCCATCTGAATCAATTGGGGCATTGGACATGAATTCCAGCAACGAATCTTGCATGATCAAACGAAGATCTTCTGGTAGTATGGCAACACGACACTACCGACAGTGACACATCCCTACATCCTGAGAGCGTGGACATAGTCAAAAAGTACTACGCATAATCAAAGTCCCGCTAAGGTTGACTGGCCTAGGCAAAAATAAGGGCTTCCCGGCGAACCGAAAGGGTTCGGGAAAAAATTAGGGATAAAGAATGAAAAATCTGTACACCCGGCAAGTCGAAAACCTGAAAAGGCGGCTTGGGCAAAAAAAGGGTATCCCGGTGGACTGAAAACCCGAAAGGGCGGTCCAGGCAAAAATTAGGGATCAAAGCGTACGACTATGTCTCGTCATCTCGTCACTTGCCTACCAGAAGAAGACTTGTCATTTTGACCGAAAGATACCAAGCACCTCATAGGTGGGGATAATACTCGATCCACAAGGCCTCCACATGCACCTTCTCCCGCAGAACAGGGGCAATAAAATTGTCCAAACTGTACAGCTGCTCCACTCACCAGGTACAAAGGTAGATTCAGCTGAAGAATATGACCAAGATACCTTCACTTCCCGCAGAGTAAGACAATAATGATAGCTCTCCCCCAGCTGAGACTTGCAACTATGAACGAATCAGCATTACTCTCCCCAAGCAGAGTTGATCTACCATCAGCACTATAAAGGCTTGATATCCCCGACAGTCTTAATATTCCCCAACAGAGTATAAGAATGTTCCCCGGAAGAATACAAGATACCCCCAGTGGAGTCAATATTTCCCCAGCACGGTCTGAAAAAGCTTCCCCAACGAAGTTTGAAGCATCATCCCTAGTAGACTCTGGAAGTTTACCCCCGGCGGAGTACAAAAATAAATCTCCCCAGCCAAGTTCAAAGGATCATTCCCAACAGAACTCAGGAGGTTATCCCCCACAAGAGTCTAAAGGGTTATCCCCATTAAGTCGCAACTGAAAGATCATCCCCAACGAAGTTCTTTCCTTTCACACACAGGAATTCAATCCTCAATAGATTCAATATCACCAGCAACGGTAATCTATCCCCAGCGGAGTTTATCATTGAAATCCCCAGCGGAGCTTATCAGCGGAATCCCCATCGGAGTTTATCGTTAAAATCCTCAGTAGAACATCTCTCCCCCATAGAGTAATTCCCCTCGGAGTAATCTCTTCCTCAGTTTATTCCCCAACGGAGTTATCCTCTCCTGCAAGTTTATCATCTTCGTTCATCATCCCCAGCAGAAACGAAAAATTCAACACTATTCTCCAGCAGCTATCCGAGATTTATTTTCCCCAACTAAAAACATCACATTTTCATACATCATGATACATGCATATACGCATCATACCATACAATCTCATTTATGTTGAGAACATCATTGCTTGATATATATCATGCATTGCATACGACTGACCTTTACCTTTCAGGAAAGATACAGTTAAAGTTCTCATCTACGTCGAAGACCTGACCGGTTCTTAAATCTCAATTGAATTATCCTCGGTTGAACTTCAGATAAGGTTCTCAATCTCGACAATTCCTCCGTCATAGTGTGGACAAGTTCTATAATTTCAACGGTATACTACGTTGAAGACCAGACAGTTCCTAGATCTTGATGAAGATGTTTCCCTATGTCATAGTGTGGATGATTGCTATAACCTCAACGGTATACTATGTTGAGTACTAGTCAGTTCCTAGATCTTGATGTTTTCCTCCGTCAAAGTGTGGACGAGTTCTACAATCTCAACGGTATACTACATTGAAGACCAGACAATTCCTAGATCTTGATGAAGATGTTTCCCTATGTCATAGTGTGGACGAGTGCTATAACCTCAACGGTATACTACGTTGAGCACTAGTCAGTTCCTAGATCTTGATGTTTTCCTCCATCAAAGTGTGGATGAGTTCTACAATCTCAACGGTATACTACGTTGAAGACCAGATAGTTCCTAGATCTTGATGAAGATGTTTCCCTACGTCATAGTATGGACGAGTACTATAACCTCAACGGTATACTACGTTGAGCACTAGTCAGTTCCTAGATCTTGATGTTTTCCTCCGTCAAAGTGTGGAAGAGTTCTACAATCTCAACGGTATACTACGTTGAAGACCAGACAGTTCCTAGATCTTGATGAAGATGTTTCCCTACGTCATAGTGTGGATGAGTGCTATAACCTCAACGGTATACTACGTTGAGCACTATTCAGTTCCTATATCTTGATGTTTTCCTCCGTCAAAGTGTGGACGAGTTCTACAATCTCAATGGTATACTATGTTGAAGACCAGACAGTTCCTAGATCTTGATGAAGATGTTTCCCTATGTCATAGTGTGGATGAGTACTATAACCTCAACGATATACTACGTTGAGCACTAGACAGTTCCTAGATCTTGATGTTTTCCTCCGTCAAAGTGTGGACGAGTTCTACAATCTCAATGGTATACTACGTTGAAGACCAGACAGTTCCTAGATCTTGATGAAGATGTTTCCCTATGTCATAGTGTGGACGAGTGCTATAACCTCAACGGTATACTACGTTGAGCACTAGTTAGTTCCTAGATCTTGATGTTTTCCTCCGTCAAAGTGTGGACGGGTTCTACAATCTCAACGGTATACTACGTTGAAGACCAGACAGTTCCTAGATCTTGATGAAGATGTTTCCCTACGTCATAGTATGGACGAGTGCTATAACCTCAACAGTATACTACGTTGAGCACTAGTCAGTTCCTAGATCTTGATGTTTTCCTCCGTCAAAGTGTGGACGAGTTCTCTAATTTCAACGGTATACTACGTTGAAGACCAGACAGTTCCTAGATCTTGATGAATATGTTTCCCTACGTTATAGTGTGGACGAGTGCTATAACCTCAACGGTATACTACGTTGAGCACTAGTCAGTTTCTAGATCTTGATGTTTTCCTCTGTCACAGTGTGGACGAGTTCTCTAATTTCAACGGTATACTACGTTGAAGACTAGACAGTTCCTAGATATTGATGAAGATGTTTCCCCCCAATTGAATTATGGACATGTTCTTAAGACTCAGCCGAGGCATTCTCTCAGTTGAAGTATAAGCAAGTTCCTAAATCTCAACAAAAGTTAGGCTTCCCCAGCGGAATCTTCTACAACAACAGGTATGCAAGTTCTCGCTAAGGAATCTCTTATGCGATCGACACTCCTGCAGATGGCATCTGTAAGCCCATCCTCCTACCAACAATCTCCAAATGGCATCTGTAAGCCCATTCCCGACATCACAATGCTGATACTACACCATGCGAGTGCAAATTTCTGGGCACTCTAGTGTTCAATTATCTTCCACCTTCGGATCACGAAAGGCTCGAAAGCCAATCTATATCCTCAGTTTTAAGAAAATTGAACAGGGGAAACTGTTGTACCCCAAAATTTGCCCTCCCATATTTCTCAAGACATGTCAAGAATAATCTCCAAAGTGGCTCAAGATTGCTCAAGAGTTGGACAATCAAATCACCTCCTAAGGCAGTCAATTCAAAATTAGGGTTTTGTGTTGCATCAAGGTACTTACATCCAAATGGCCTAAAATTCTCCCCAATGTCCTGATATGTTCTCAAGTTCATCCATGTAAAATTTCAAGCCTTGCAGAGAAAGTTTGGTCAGTCAATTGCTCAAGAGGCCCAATAATCGACTGTGCTAGGGTAAAAGTCAACTGTGACCTACAAATAGTCAAACATCAATATTTTTTGCCAACATTCTCATTTTTAAGGATAATTCATCATTTGATCAAGGGTTGATCATGATTCATCAAGGATTGCTCAAGATTCATCAAGATTCAAAAGTTGCTAAATTAGGGTTTTGTAGGAAAAGTCAACTCAACTTTGACCAAGCATAACTTTCTCATAATTTATGAGAAATGACCCATCCAAATCTCATTTTGAATAGGATGAAATTTCCTATAATCCATCTTCACACCCCAAGATAAATAAATTCACTCACAAAAAGTTACAAATTTGGACATTATAGGTCATTTTTGAAAGTCAACAAAAACACCTTTTTTTCCAAAGCTTATAACTTGAGCATGGAAAATCAAAATGATATGAGACCAAAAGGGTTGGTTAGAGGACATCTCAAGGTTTCTAAAAAGTCAAATAACACTTAAAAAAGTTCAGAATTGAAGAAGTTATGCATTGTTGAAGTTGGGCATTTTTCCAAAATTGCCAAAAGCCAACTATCCCCAAAACTCCAATTTTTGACAAAAGGGCCCACTTTTTTCCACTTGATTTGATCTTGTCACACCACACACGTGTCCTATCTTCAATTTCATGACCAATTATTAATTTTTCTATTTTATTTGATTTTTATTGGTTTAATTCATTTTTAATCAATTTAAATCAAAATAAAATCTCAATATTAATAACTTGTGATCTTTTTGATTGATACAGCTTTCAATTAACATCATGAACACAATCAAATTCGTGCCAAGCCATATCATGCACAAAATCTTGGATTTGGAAAGAATTTGAAGGCCTTTAATGGAGGAATCATATCATATCCAAAGTCATCAATTCACAAGGATTGAAGGCCCAATTTTTAACCTAATTACTTCTAATATACTCACACAAGCTAGAGCACACAAAAACACGACCAAGAGGCTGCAGAATACACAAAACCAAAACTTGAAAAAGCTTAGAAAAATTGAAAACTGAAATCCATACTAGAGGCAAATTGAAGGCCAAAACTCAACGTGGTGCTCTTGCTTGACATCCAATGAAGCTATTGGGATCAAAATCAAGCCTTGAAACATCCCCAATCGCGCTGTAAGTCTTCTTGAACATGGCTATGTACACGAAAACATAACCTTGGATTCTTGCATCTTTTTGCCAAAATATTGACATGTTCATAATCCTTGAATGATTTCCAAGCTTTTTGCAATATTCGATTTCGTTTTTATGGCCTGTAACGTAACATCAGAATCTAGGGTTTTCGTTCTTTGTTTTTAGGCGTTTCGATTACAGGTAAAATCAAGACAAACCATGAACATGGTTGTGTTTAGGGAGGAGAGACGAACATGGTGATGGCCTCCGTTTGCATTTATACGGCCTATAGCTCGTTTTAGGACGAACCTAGGAATTTAGCTGCCGATAAAATCCGCAGGTAAATATCCAGGCTTTTTCAACGAAGAAGACGACTAGGTGTCTTCTTCCCATTGGTCAATTCAAATCTCGCGCCATTTTTTTAAATTTCCAGGCATATTAAATGTTTTCAATATAATATTTGTTATGTATTCCATTAACAAATTGAAAGCGTTGGTTGAGTTGGCAAACGTGTTGTCCAGAATCCAATGGGACCTGGGTTCGAATCCCAGGTCCCCCAATATATTTGTTAAATTTTTCTTCAGGCAATTGCATGTGATTTCCAAAGCGTGGTCCACCATACTCCTCATCCCATCAGGCGCCAGATGGCCTTCAGGAAAATTCCAATGGCCAAGATTGAAGGCCTACCATGAACTCTAGTCAACAGGCGCGCGTGAGATCTTGGAAAGTCAAACAAGACTTGTATGAATTGGGCCAAACAATTGCTCTTCACACCCTGATCCAGGCCCAAACCCCCTTTGGTTTATTTCTTTACTTTTCTATATTTCTTTTATTTAAATTGTTTTATTATTTTTATTGTTAATTAACCAATTAATATTTTTCTCATAAAATCAGAAAACATAAAAAATATTATTTTAATTAATTTCATCATTTTATTTTTGTAAATAAATTAATTTAATTGATTTAGTTTTAATTAGGAAATAACATTAACAATTTTGCAATAATTAAATTTAATGTAGAATATTAGGTTTTAATAATTTTAATCAATTTTATTTTATTTCCTTAAATATAAAAAACCAAAAATATTTTCATTAATTAATTAATTTAATTATTAACTTAGATTTAATTTCCATTTAATTCAAAAAAGAAATAACAAAAACATGATTTCTTTTCAAAAAGGGTCAAAACCCTAAAAAATGCGCCGATTTAATTTTCTCGCACGCGTATCATTTTATCCAATATTGTAATTGCTTCCGGTATGTAATAGCTTTTAATTAGGGCTTTTGTTATTTATCGCTTTATTTTACTTTCCGCAATTTAAATTAAAGGGTTGTTTTTGGCGATGTAAATACCCGACGCCTTGTAATAGCTTAGATTTAATTTCCGCAATTTAAATTCCGCACAATATTAACTGTTAGATGTTTGGTAATAGGGAATGCATGACAAGATCAAATGTATGAACTTAAAATCAACATAGCTAACCATTGACATGTACAAAGAGAAAAGTAACTGAAAAACAATACACTCGCACATGCGCACTCTTAGGGTACACCTCACTTGGTTGCCTTCGAATGTGGTCATTGAGTATAGGAAGTTTTAGAGGTCGCCCTCTTGTCCAAAGATCATAAGTTTCCTCGAAACGGTTGCCTCGGAAAAATGATCTACGACATTAGGGTTACCGCTAAGGCGTCCTAACATTGCTTTAGTGACCACACGTCCCTTAATCGAATTGACCCGAAAACTCCGACGATGATGCTACCTACTCATCAATAGTGGGCTAGAATTATCTAAAGGACATTAGCACAGTTTAATTCCCTTTTCGAGTAGGTAGATGGTTCTTAAGTACTTGCTCCTTTTAAAACAAAACAAAAACTTTTCGCACTTACAATCCTTTCAAACAAAAACTCTTTTCAAACCCACAAACACAAAGAAAAGCAAATTTTGAAAACACAATGAGCAAGTACCTAAGAGCCTGTGGATAACCACAGATAGAAAGGGTGCTAACACCTTCCCTTTCTATAATCTACCTCCCGAACCCGAGAAACATCTCGAAAAAGGAATTTTTCTGTGCTTTTTTCTTTTCCTTGTTGGATAAAATAAAAGACAGTGGCGACTCTTGCTTACCGCGACATTTTGCAAAAACAAATGGAAACGCGAACCAGCATTCCAAAAATAGTCAGTTCTATTCCCACCGATCACACACGCCCTTAACCTCCTCAGGATGTCTGCCTTGCCATGCATTAATTGTTGTTATGATTCGGCCTCAGTATTTTATAATAACTACGCATGGGACCATTAGATGGTCTAAATCTACAATGTTGAATCTCATGAACACATTAAATAAATTACTATATCATGAAATACAAAGAAAGTAAATATATAAAATTTTATAATGTTAAAACCGATATGGCATGTATGAATGCTTCTACACCCTTTTGATTATGGAGATCAAACCATCCTTATCCTTACTGGAGAATGAGATGGATTATTTGTAGTGAGATTGGGGTTTCTAACAAGGAGGACCTGTTTGTAGTGAGATGGGAGTTTGTAACAAGGATTTCAATATTTCTAAGATTCTTGAAAGAATTTGATATTTTGACAAGGTTGTGGAAAAGATTTTCTTTGTCGTGTCCTGTTTGTATGAAAATAATGAGATTATATAATAGAAATTATAGCAAAGATATAGGCTTTGCATATGCAATTGGGCCTCCAATAACCACAAGTAATCGTGTAGATTTTTATTCACTTGAATCTGACACGTTCCAGGCTAAATCGCATGGACTTAAGTGAAATTTTTGAAGTTTAAAAGTGAATACAAAATGTAGCTGACATCAAGAATAAACTCCTATCCGAAAATGGGCTCAATCGGATAAACGGTGAATTAGTTATGAATTTTTGAAGTTTCACCTAAGACAAACTTATTTTGGGCTCCAGTGTCAACTCTGAGACGTTCTTCAATAAAAAACTAGTATTGATCGGAGAAGAACTCGATCTCGACTTTGGAAGAAATGTTGTAGGTCTCCGAGTCAATGACCTTGTGTAAAAAGATGGGCCAGATCCGATAGAAATTGACTGATTTATGAATTTTTGAAGTTTCGACCCACATGAAATAATATTCAGCATTCAGGATTTTTGGCGCGTCACGTGCACTTTGGAAGAAAAATGAAGGCCTTTTGTATACCTTTCAAACTCGATACCTCCTGAGAAAACGTAGCCAACTCGATTTTTGAAATTTTGGCACCAGAACTAGCTCGATATGATGAAAATTGACTAAGTTATGATTTTATGAACATGACACAAATAAACTTCTGTCACAAATTTTCTGTACGAAAATACTTGATAAATCCGTATTTTTGAAGACCTTATGATCGAAATTGGCTTACAGTCGTGAGAGATGAAAACATAGATGATGTCAAGACGGAATTTTGACCACTGGAACGGGTTCAAAACAAGCCACGATCATCAAGTTATGAATTTTTTAGTATGTAAAAACTGCACTTTCAGCACACTTTTTCACCATATTTCTTCGAGAAAACTCGCACATTCGAAGATCTTCTTTAAATAATTGGCTCTGAAGCAGAAGCTGAATTTAAGAATATGTTATCAAGGATATCTTGGTGAAAGAACATCTGAATATGACGCGCCGGGTTGGACTTGTGAATCTTTGAACCCCGAATCATTGCGAAACGGCGAACCGATCTTCAGCACGGAAAATACTCTGAGAACATCCATTGGCGAAATAAACGTCACTTATAACCTAACGAAGCTTGCTAAATATAACTTGATTCCATAATCATAAAACCAATGATACGCGTGTATGTAATAATGAAAATAAATAGGGTAAATTTTGGGGTACAACAGCTGCCCTTGTTCAATCTTCTTAAACCTGAGGATTTAGATTGACTTGTCTGCCTTTCGTGATCTGAAGGTAGAAGAGGATTGAACACTAGAGTGCTCATAAATTTACACTCGCATGAAGTAACACTGTTGTTCGATTCGAATCAGGAATTGGCTTACAGATGCCATTTGGAGAAGATGACTGAAAGTCGTCGGAGATGAGCTTAAAGACGCCATCCAGAGAATATGATGGAGATTCATCGAAGATGGGCCTAAAGATTCCATCCAGAGTAGATTCTGACTTCATAAGTGGTATCTTTATGGGGTTTCATGTTCCTGTTGTCTGAGGAGGAGTCCACTGAGGATGTTGATTTCTGTTGTTTTCCTGTTTGAGGAAAACTCTATGGGGAATAGAGTCTAGGAACTTCAGCTGTCCATGACTTTACTGAGGGGTTATCTCTGGATTAGAGAGATGAAAGTTTTCTATTTTCTGGTTGAAATCCAGGCTTCACAGTAATTTGCTGGGGAGAATGAAATTAACTGCTATTTGGAAATGTATCAGAAGAAACCCGTGTAGGGCTGTGTAATACCCCAAATTTGTCCTACCCTTTTACTTTTATCTGGCTTATGCATTTTGCACTTCTCATCCCATCTGCATACATTTCTCTAGGTCATCTAACGCATCATGCACCATTCATCAATAAAGTTGGCGCACTGGAATATGGAATTGAGGGTTTCTATATGTTTCTAAGGACATCACTTGGTTTCTCCATCACTATTGGTTGAGGACCTCATCAAGGATTGTCAACTGAGATCGTTTGGACTAGGGTTTTGACACTCTTCAGCATCTTAAGCCGTCTTCTCCATCTTTGAGTTTCAAAACAAATTCTCAGGGTTTCATCAATGATTATGACTGAGGAGACTGTGAGCTATAGCTTTGATGTTAATTCAGTTCTTCATTCAGTATATACCTCATGAAGATTAGGGTTTATATCCTATCATAATTGGGTCTGTCAACATTGTCACTGGGTGTTTATGGGATAGAAAGACATGGCACCTTGCGAGATCATTAGTTACCAAGTCAAAGGTTTATGAATTGAATCGCAAAACATGATTCGACGAATAAATTTGTGGGTTCACTGCTATACTTGTTGCTTACAATGTAATGGGATGTAACTCGAGCAGGTTTGCTAATCGAAGATTGGTTCAAAATTGTCCATCCAAGTTTTATTTGTGTTCAAGATGAGATTTGAAGGAGATTCATATGAAATACAAATTGCAAGTTGCAAAAACACCACGGTTCCTTTAGGTTACATCTGAAGACATCTATAACATGGAGATTCCTTCAACATGGTTGAAACAAAGGAGATTGGAACTTCAAATTCAATTCAGAAAACTTACGGGATCGTCATAGGATTGTAAATGCATCACAAAGTGCATCTATGCCGTTCAAAGCTATTAAGTCGTTACGACCTCATTCAAATGTTACAACACATGTTCATTATAAGAAAATGACATTTCAATTTCATCCATTACAAAACCTAAATGCACATCAAAATTCACATTGAAATACTCAAAGTCTACATATCCTAAACCTAAGGATCTAAGCTTTACATTTTTCTAATCTTCATAACCATTCGCGTGTTCTTCATAATCAATCTTCACGCCTCATCCAAATTCGCGGATAACCATCTCAACATCGCTCCAGCCAGTCCATTCCTGCCATAACACAATCCAACAAGAGGAAAAGCTAGCATCAACCCATACAAGTTCAAGAATATATGCAGATTCAAAAAGAGGAAGAAATGCCATTTTTGCTGTCAGCTAACAGCTTAAGCCCCTAACCTCTGTTTCAATTAACCAAAAACCAAAACAGAATTGCAAACAACAAAATCCCGACATGACTCCTTCTAGCAAAACCCCGCAAACTGTCAAAACTGACTTCCTAATCTTCCTGCATAATTAACAGCCCATTCAAAACCACCCTGCATAACAGAACTTTTAACTTCCTAACTGTTATCTCAAAAACAAAAAAACCATATAACTAACCTCTAACAGTTTTCTAACCAACTGCTTCCTAACTGTTTCTAACTTCCAAAACAGAACTTCGCCCAACTATTTAATAAATCCCAACAGAAACTTACAACAACATAACCATCTATAAACAGAAGAAAAAAAAACTTCCAACAAATTAACTTCTTAACCAACTGTTTTAACCAACCTCTAACTGAAAAAAAACAGAATTTCAGAATTCCCAAACAATCTCTAACTGTTTCCAACTGCATAACGGAATTCTAACAAACTTCTAGTAGATATCCATAAACAGAAAACTAAAATAAAATTTCCAAAAACAAAACCATAACCCCTAGGTCTCTAACAAACTTCTCAATAGTCTGCATAACAGATTCATAACAGAAAGAGAGAGGGGGGAGTTCATGATTCAGAAAAAGAAAAAAGTTCATAGAAGATCAGAATACTTACCTTTCAATCTCACTTTCTCGGCAACTCTTCAAGATCCTTCATCATCACCTTCAGAAGAATCATAAAAAAAAAGCTCTGCAATATTCTCAACAATTCCTCATTAATCTTCATCCATTCTTCAACCACCTCAGAAGAATCACAAAAAACAGAGATTCATGATTAATTCTCATAAGAAACTCACCAAAAGATCTTCATCTTTCAATTCTCTCTTCTCTCTATGCACATGATTCTTGATCATCTTCATCATACTCCATCTCCATCTTCCATAACCGAATCTTGATCATTCGACATAATCTTCACCGTGATTTCAATGATCTGCACTTCACTGTAACAACATCAACACAATCACTACACTCAAAGGAACCGAAATGCAAGAGGAAAAAGTAGAAGAAGGTTGATGATGCTTACCTGAGTTTATGATCATCAACATCGTTGAAACGTCATCAGAGCATATCCGATCGGTAAATATGCTCATCCTTCTACGATTTCTTTTTTTCTTTGTTTGAATCTGTGAAAGTATTGGTGCTCCTAAGAACAATCGAAACCGATGAGATTTCTTGAATTGAAACTCCAAGGGGAACGTTGAGTCGAGCCTGAAACCACTACATCGAAGTTGAATTGTGAGGTTGATGGAAGACGAAACCTCAACAAAGTAAGCGAAGAAGGAGAGGCTCATCGAAGTTGGTGAGTGATATTGAAGCTCAGGTGACGGTCTGAGGCGAAATTGAATGGAAGAAAGAAAACAACGACATTGTGTTGAGTCATTGGAACAAGATCGACAGAGACGGAGCGAAGCTGAGGTAGATGAACAAAGATTGAAGAAGAAAGAGGTGTGAGCACCGTTGTCAAGAAAAGAGAGGAGAGAGGATATTTGTGCAAAGGGAATTGGGAGTGTCACATTCCTTCTGAACCCTAGGGACTCACACGTTCTTATATATATATATATATATATATATATTTTTTTTTTTTTTCGTTTTAATTTGTCTATGAAGATGGCTGACTTGCAAATGGATAGTGATGGTGGTGTGTGAAATGGGCCGTGTTGTACCCAAAAATTTTCCCTCTCATTTATCTAGACTTCTCTCACAAGATCTCTTTGACTCAAGACAAGATTAGGGTTTGGTCAGCTCAAGACATCTCATCTTGCACTGATAACCCCAAATTAGGGTTTGATATTGCACAAGGATTTTTGGACTATCAATGCTTCATGTGACTTTCAAACATCATTATGTATCCCTAAGATTGCTCATGATAAGTTTCAAGCCTTGAACCACATTTTTGATCAGTCAATTAGACAATTGACCTAAAAATCAACTATATTGGGGAAAAAGTCAACCATGGCCAATTTACAGTCAAACTTCATAATTTTTGATCCACATCAACATTTCAAACCTATATGTATCATTTGGTCAAGTTTGGATCACAATTCCTCAAGAAATTTGGTCAAATCACAAAAAGGGCAAAATGGTCAAAATTAGTGTTTTGACTGAGGAAGGGCAATTTCTGACTTTTAACCTAGCAAATGACCAATTGAGTTCAAGAATGATTTCAAGGATTCAATGGCATCATCTTAACTTAATTACATGGCTCAAAACATCTCAAATTCATTGGATTGACATATGAAATTTGCAGTCAACTGATCAAAAGTCAAATGTATACTGAAAAGTCAAACTTTGACTTTTTGGTCAAAATCAAGTACCAAGGGTCATAATTCATCAAAACATTTCCAAATGGAAACTTGTTCATCAAGAAAACCAATTTTGAAAATTAGGGTTTTGAATATGAAATTTTTCTAACCTAGAAATTTTCTAAGTATAGAAAATTTTCTTATTTTTTCTCAACTTTACACCACTTTTACACCATGATGCATAATGATTAAAGGAAAGTTCCCAACATGAAATTTGTATATCTCCATGAAATCTACAACTTTTCTTCACAAAATTTTCCCTAAAGATGCTTGGATCTCAAGATATAAATTTGTGAATACATGGTCATGAACTTGTTAACTTAGTGAAAATTTTGCCCTAATTTAGGCAGGTTTTGGACCCAACTTCATGGAAATTTTTCACCTAGTTCCAAGAGGTATCTAAAAATGCATTTCAAATATGAATTATAGAACACATTGCAAGATTTACAAAATGTCCAGGAACTCTCCAAGATCATTTTTGAGTAGGGAGAATCGAAGAGAGGAAATTGGCATTTTCTCACTTTTTGTTCAAGCCATTTCATGAAGAACAAAGTTGCAAATCAATCCTATGCTGGCTAGTTCATGTTGTACAGGTCCTAAACTTGTTCCACACTCCTTAATTAAATGCTTACTCAGTTGAAAAAGCTGTAATCCATTCTTTTGAACCTTTATCGAACTTGTAATTCCATTTATGGCAAAAAGGTTCCATTGCCATTTTGTAAAAGAACCACTTTTGCAAACTTTACAATTTTGAGCTTTGGACCTGTCCCCTTGATCATACAAACCACACAGGTCTCAAATAATTTGTACAAACTCGTACCAACCCTAAGCAAGCTGGTACAAGCATGTGAAGCTTTGGTCTTGTCACTTTGCTTCAAGTACAAGAAAGTTGGCAAAAAGGCTAGCATTTGCACAACTGATAGAGAGCTAACACAAAACCATCTCAATACTAATATACCAACATTATGCAACACAAAGCACGCTTGGCAAGGACCTGAAAGACTCTCAGCAAGCAAAACACCAAAAACTGTCCAAAACCTACAGTTTCTGCACAATCACATCCATCTTCTATTTGGCTCGTGCATTTTGTGTTTAAATCATTAAAACACCTTACATACTTGATATCAAGCCCATCCAAGCCATCATCCCTGTTCTGTAACCACTCCTCCACCATCTGCCATTATTGACTTCAGAGCTTGCAGTTGGGCTTGGCCAGGGAGTTCTAGCTACTTTCAGAGCAAGGCAAGGGTTGGAACACATCCAGGGAAGCTCAAGCAAGCATCAGGCCTTCCTCAAACTCACCCCAACCCATTTCACGATTCCAACTGAAGAAGGTAAAATTTCAAACTCTATCTCCTTATACAGGCAACCTTAGGCCACGATCTATGAATAAAAAATGTAGTCCTCATCATAACGAAGTTGTACATACCATTATCTTGCATTGATTTTACTTGTGCTAAGAGAATTTGAAACTTAAAATTTCTGGAAATATTAGGTCAAGATTTAGGGCTGATAAAATTCTCTTTATACTTTGATTAATAGTTCACATAATTTATATGGTTGGAATCGTGAGTTCAAGCACTACATTTTTCATGTTATAAGTTTTTATTTTCATGGAAGTATGAGGAAGTTACAGGGCGTCCGACCAAAGCTTGAGGAAGAAGATTGAAACAGGGCATAGGACGCATTTTGTAATATATTATTTTCGTTTCAGTAAAGATAATGGAAGTATAGCCACCCCAGTGGCAAAGTAGCGTGTTGGTGAGACCCTTGTCTTGGGTTCGAACCTGCGCGCTACTTTTGTTTTTTGACATTTTTTTCTTTTCAGTTTTTTAACCCTTTTTGCAGGTTGGGCTTGTTTTTAGGCCAGAGCTTTTTTTGCTAATATCATCACCACTGACCTGCTATATCACCCCCCTTTGCCAACTTTATTTTTTTATTTATTTTTATTTTTGTTTGTTTTCACATTTAATATTTTAAATATTTTCTCTAATATATGAAAATCCCAAAAATATAAATTGATAATATTACACTTTTATTTTATTTTTTCTCACATAAAATATATTTTATTTTTATAAGATATAATTCATTTTCTTAATAAACTTGTAAATATAAAAATATATTTAGTATAATTTATTTTTTTATTTTCATACTTGTAAATACCTATTTTTGCATGTATATAATTTTATATTTATATACAATATTTTGTATACAAAAACTGCACAAAATAATAATATAGAAACTTTATTTTCTCTTAAATAATAATTAGGGTTAAACCCCTCTTAAAAAAATTAAATCTTTTCCTTATATTTTTAGGTTTAGATTAAAATTTCTTTTACATAAACACAAAAATCTTTCTTTTTTACATATACATTGCATTGCATTCTAAATATTGTATTGTATTTATTCTAAATTCATACAAATTCAATTTGGTTCTAATAATTTATCTAGCTTTATATTTGTGCAAATCCCCATTCAAACTTGTATTCCCCCTTCCCATAAATTGTTGTAATAGCTTAGAAATATTTACATTACGCAATTTATCGCTTTCATATGCCATGATTAGTAATTAGAGTTTGTATGACAAGAACAAAACAAAACAAAATAGAACACCCTAAATACAAGACAAAATCAAAAGCATGAAAATAATACAGTTACACACAGGCACCCTTAGGGTTTCCCCACTTGGTTGCCTAAAACAAAAATGGCCATGTTACGCATGCGAAGTATCTTGGCAAAACAAAACAAATATAAGATCACAGTCCCTCGATGATGCTATTCAAAAGTTGCCTTACAAAAATGATTTTGGTCCCTCAAAAATGCTAAGATACTTTGCAAATATTGCTAATCATGGTTATACGATGACCCATGCCCGTCCCGTTTACATCCAAAGATAGGGTTGCTTACCAAATCAATGGTAAGACAACAATGTCAAAGGAATAGAAAATAAATAAGAAAGAAATTTGAGTAGGTAGATAACTTCTAGTTACTTGCTCCATTTCAAACAACAATCCTTGCTATTTTCAAAACAAGCACACACACATTTCAAAACATCTTATGATCATTGAAAACATTTTCAAAATACAAACATCTTTGTATACATTCTTACGAACGAGAATCATTACAAAGATTGCCTAAACGAATGGTCTCTTTTACAAAATATTTTCAAAACCACACCAAACACAATTTCAAACAAACAAAAGCAAGTGATCTAAGCAAGTAACTAAGAGCCCATGGAAAACCATGGATGAAAAGGATGCTAATACCTTCTATTTTCATAATCTACCCCCCGAACTCAAGAAACAATCTCAAAGGTCTTTCCTGTGCTTTTTCACCTTTCCTTTTGGATAAAAGAAAAGTCGGTGGCGACTCTTGCTAACCGCAACATTTGTGATAAAACGCAAAACCTTCAAGTCAGTTCTCCCATCGTATCACAGAACTGGCGACTCTGTTGGGGAAAATTATAAAAGTGGGGTTACCTTAGGGTTTAGATCACGTTTATTTGCTTACATTGTTTGAACTTATTTGCTTTACATTATGGTTCTTTGTTTGGGCTTGAATCCTTCACTCGGATTTGGGAAACATTATAGGTAAATAGCAATACATTGTGGAAACTGTGCGAGGTATACCGACATGGTCTAAGCAATAACTATGTTAGTGTGACATATTTGTGGGTACCGTTAGCCTTTGAGTTAATCAAAGAGAATACAGGGCCGCTGAGTGATGTCATGAAGCACTAATTAACTTCTAGAACCCTTTACTTGACCAACTTGGCCTTTAGAATGTAGTGAGATGACCGGCTTTGGTGCAGTCCGAAGTTGGTAGATACTTGATACTACACTCATTAAGGGTTGGTTTCTTGGGATATTTCGGTCGCCATTAAAGAGGCTTGAGCTGAAACAATGACCAAGGAAACAATCCAGTGATATTGAGCTCCTTAGAACCCGGTTACTTTTGTTAGGACAGGTTGAGTCAACTAAACTTCAAGAGGGTACTTACCTATAAAACTCCATGCAAGCCTAAACTAAGAACTTGTTTGATTTGCTTGTATATGCATACTTTTACATAACATCATGGACATCATGAACATCATATGCATTCACTAACCATTTCAAGGATTTTGGAGATTCATCTTTGTTCTTGTTTTGTAGGATATGGATTCACTTCGCAAGAAAACTATCCAAATCAACCTTGTAAGGATTCCTCCACAACTCAAGGAGCTAGCTTCAAGAATCCCTGAGAATTATCCATTCACCAAGAGGCATGTTCGTCTACTCAACTTGGTCACCTCCAACACAAAGGAGGATATGATGAAGGTTCTCTTCTTGTTCTTTGACCCTTTGCATCATTGCTTCACATTTCCTGACTATCAGCTTGTGCCTACTTTGGAAGAATTCTCTCAACTCTTGAGGATTCCTATTCTCAATCAACTACCTTTCAACGGTACGGAAAGAGATCCAAAGCCAGAAGAGATTGCTTAAGCCCTGCACTTGCATTCATCTGATGTCACAATGCATTGGGAAACTAGAAGTGGTGTCAAAGGCTTCTTAGCAAAGTTTCTGTTTGAGAAGGCCCAAAGCTGTTGGAATTCCCTAGACTTACAAGCTTTTGAGGAGATTGTGGATCTTCTCATCTATGGGATGGTCTTGTTCCCCAATCCTGACCAACTCATAGACGTGAGCACCGTCAAAATCTTCATGTCACGCAATCCAGTGCCTACATTACTAGGGGATATCCTACACTCTTTTCACACTCGTACAATGAGGAAAAGAGGGGTCCTGATGTGTTGCACTCCCCTCCATGTAAGATGGTTTATTTCTCATCTTCCCCAATCAGTCTTAAAGAATGAGCAAGGATTAAGGTCGTCACAAAGGTTAATGACGCTCAAACATTCAGATATTCATTGGTGCTTTCGATCCAAAGAGAATGTTATCATTGTTAACCATTATGGGGAATTACCTAATGTCCCTCTACTTGGCATTAGGGGAGGCATCACTTACAATCCATGTTTAGCTCTAAGACAGTTTGGTTATGCCCGAAGGGATGGCCCACATGATATGCTGATTCAAGGCTTGATATTCGACTACGACAATCACGATCAAGGACTTTGCCAGAGATTCATCCGAGCTTGGAGGATGCTGAACAAGGTGGATAGCAAGACTTTGGGACACCAGAATTCCATCCCTCTTGAGCCTTACCTCAAGTGGGTATGAACCCGCGCTCAAAGTCTTATGATGCCTTATCCTTCCATTATCCCAGTGATTATTGAGCCTGTGAAGGAAGGAGAAGTTCCATACACTATCCTATATCCTGACATGCCCACATCACTCGAAGATCTACAAAGAGATTGGATACAACTCAAAGGAGAGCGAGATACTTTCGAAGCCCAATTCTATGCAAGCGAGAAGAAGGTTTTGGAACTCACTAGGATACTTCATAAGGAGCAAACTCTAAATACCTACATAGCCCCAAAGAGGATGCACAATACTTTTTTATCTTAGAATTTTGTATTATTTTGCCCAAGGGGCACTAATGTACTCAAATTCTATCTTATTAATATAACATGTGTTTCTTTTTGTTTAAAACAAATTTGAATTTTAAAATCCTTGAAAGCACTGCATGTATACATATCATTCATCATAACATAAACAGGTCTTTGCAACAAGTTTCCTCATCTCTCTACTGTTTATTTCAGTAAGATGGATCTCGAACAGACTGTCAAAGATCTTCAGACTTAAAACATGCAGTTTCAACAGTTACTCACAACTTTGGCCAAAGGGCAAGAGAAGCTGAAGACTCTGTTGGCAAAAGAGAAAAAGAAGAAAGAGAAGAAACCAACCGTTGTGGTAATCATGGGGAGAAGGTTTCAAGGATAGGCTAGAAGAACCTTGGATTTTCCAACAACATTTGATGAAGGGGAAATAAAAGGAAAAGAAACAGCAGTTCCGTCAGACTCTGAAGAGGAGGAAGAAGAGGAAGATTACTCTGAGGAACAGTATCCTCCAGCGGATGATAAATACCGACATCTTGAAGAGCGTCTAAATGCTATGGAAATACAGAGGGTACCAGGTCTAGACTTTGAGGAATTGGGGCTAGTGTCAGGAATTGTGATCCCACAAAAGTTCAAAGTGCCGTTATTTGCAAAATATGATGGGGTGTCATATCCTAAAATGCACCTCCGATCATATGTCAGAAAGATTCAGCCGCACTCCGCCGACAAAGACCTATTGGTGCATTTTTTCCAAGACAGCTTATCTGGAACACAACTTTATTGGTTTTACCAATTGGAAAGAGCCGACGTCCACAACTGGGAATAACTTGCCATAACTTTCTGTAAACAATACCAGTATAATGCAGATTTGGCGCCTACCCGTACTCAACTTCAGAGTATGGCTATGGCTTCAAATGAAGGCTTCAAAGATTACGCGCAAAAATGGAGAGACCTAGCTGGGAGAGTGCAACCCCCTCTGTCTGAAAGGGAGTTGGTGGATATGTTCTTGGGCACTCTATCTGGCCCTTTCTTCAACCATTTGATTGGGAGTTCATATGCTGGATTTACTGAGTTAATATTAAATGGAGAAAGGGTGGAAGCTGGCATAAAGAGTGGAAAGATCCAGAAAGATTCGTCTGCCTCTACTGCTGTGAAAAAACCTTTCGTTTGGAAGAAGGAAGTATCTGTTGTTTATCCATAAATGAACCAAGGGAGAGCTGAACGCCAACCAATGGTAGGGGCCGTTATGATCCCAAAATCTACATCTGATCAACCAAGAAGTAACCAACTAAGGGTGGAAAGGCCAGTTCGGCAATTCACCAGACTTAATATGACTTTAGCCTATATTTTACCGCATCTGTTGAAATCTAATCTAGCAACTTTAAAAGAAGCTCCAAAGAATCCCAACATGGCGTCCCCTCATTATCACCCGAAGGCCAGATGCGCATACCATTCCAAAAGCCCGGGCCACGACACCAAAAACTGTTGGGCTTTAAAAAACAAGACTCAAGACCTCATAGATGCAAAAGAGATTGAGTTTGAGGAACCCGAGAAACCAAATGTCATTTCCGCTCCTATGCCTAGACATGGTCACAATGCCAATGCTATTGAGGAAGATTTGTTTGTTGCTACAGTAGATGAACTTTTGACTCCGCTCCCGATCATTAAGATGAATTTGTTGAAAGCTGATATATTCCCAGGTTGTAATAAAGATTGCCATCTGTGTTTGTCCTCACCAACTAATTGCCCTCTGCTGAAGACAGGTATCCAACGCCTGATTGACAACTAAGAAATTCTGTTCGAAAATGCTCCTGTTTCACCCATTCCTATTAAAGACGTTTCAATCATAACCATCTCTGCCAATCCTTCCAGGGTCCCCAAAAGACCCGTTAGGATTACATCAGTTTCGAAGACTACTCCCCTCATAATTACAATGCTCGGGTCGGTCCCATACGAATCAGATAAAACAGTACCATGGAATTACGGTGGAGAAATCTACTACCATGGTGTTAAACAAGATGGGTTGACCACCGAAGAAGAAAGCTCCGAAGAAGACAATTCCGACATTAGCAATATTGCCGGAACTAGCAAGATTACTCGTAGTTGTAGAATCTTCTCTCTAGAGATTGCCCCTCCAAAGGCAGTTTTTGGACCCGTTGCCATTCCGAAGATTACCTCTGTACCGATGATCATACCTGCAAGTGTACCTACCGACAAATACGACGCGAACCCTGTTGTTATCCCTACCAATACTTCTACTATTAAAAATCGAGGAAAAAGCATTCAAGAAGAGCCTGTCCGGACAAAGGCTCAATCACTAGCTATCCCCGAAACATCCAAGAAGGAAATGGAAGAGATCCTGAGGATAATAAAGAAGAGTGACTATGACATGGTTGAACAGTTGGGGCAAACTCCCTCCAAGATCTCCATGCTAGCATTATTGTTGTGTTTTGAGGCACATGCGAAAGCTCTGGTAAAATTTCTGAAGACAGCCCATGTGCCACAAGAGACGTCTGCTGACCAGTTCCAAGACTGTGTGGCCAGTTTGACAACTGATAACGGCCTAGGCTTCTCTGATGCTGATTTGACACCTAGAGGGAGAAAACACAACGAGGCATTGTATGTCTCTGTGGAGTGTAGAGGAACGACTCTGGCCCATGTCTTGGTGGACACGGGTTCATCTTTGAACGTCTTACCGAAGAAAGCTCTTGACAGATTGGATTGCGAATGGATGACATTAAAACCCAGTAACATAGTTGTGAGAGCATTTGATGGTTCAAAGAGAATGGTCCATGGGGAGGTGGACATCCCGATAAAGGTGGGAACTCAGACCTTCAATTCTACCTTCTATGTGATGGACATCCGTCCCTCTTACTCTTGTCTGTCAGGACGGCCCTGGATCCATAATGCCGGTGCTGTCACTTCCACGCTACACCAAATGCTGAAGTACCCGGTCCAAGGAAAGATCATAACTGTCCATGGAGAGGAGGAGTACATGATTAGTCATCTAAATTCTTTCCGATATGTGGAGTTGGATGGAGAGTTCATCGAAACTCCTTTTCAACATTTCAAAGAGGTTTCTCAAGAAGTAGTGGTAACCAAGGAAGTATCCTCGATTCCTAAGATCACAAGACCTCCACTTCGGATGTCATCTCTAAAGGACGCCAAGGCGGTAGTAAAAGAGGGTGGATGCACCATCTGGGGGCAGCTTCCGGACATCCTGTATAAATTAGACAAGTTTGGCTTAGGGTTTACTTCAACTGCTCAGAAGGCTGTGCGCCGTGCCCGTGCTGGAGGGCCACCTTTGAAGATTAGTAACCGGGAGGTCAACGCAGTGGAAGATGTTGAAGAAGATAGCAGCTTGGAAGATTGGATATTTCCTACTATCAACGGAGGACTTCGCAACTGGGAAGCCAGAGACTTTGTCCCAATAACTTTCATCTCTCAGTAATTTATCTTTTACATTTCTGTTGGACTTGTAATATTCTCAAACAATTCGCACTTTAAAAACCTTGTGTCTTACCCGAGGCATAATGGTCCATTTGTAAGGGTTTTTATTTCATTTTCATATGACATTCAATGAATCATGGACGTTTTTCCACATACAAACCTTTTGTGCTCATTATCTTTCTTTTACATTTTATTGTTTAAAGATGGCTATACCCTTACACACACCCACACTCATAAATGCAGGTACCCCTCCATTCCGGATCCCATGGGTAACAATACTGCTATAGACTTTAGTGACTCTGAAGATCCAATTTATCAAGCCGAATACGAAGGTGAGGAAGATTGTGAAGTACCAGGGGAATTGGACAGACTACTACAACAAGAGGAAAGAGCTATTCAGCCTCATGAGGAACTGTTGGATACAATCAACTTGGGTACCGAGGAAGATAAAAAGGAAATCAAAGTGGGTGCCAATCTAGAGCCGAGTGTCAAGGAGCGTCTAATTCAGATATTGCATGATTATGTTAAGATCTTTGCCTGGTCATACGAAGACATGCCAGGACTTGATACAGACATTGTGGTACATCGTCTACCCACAAGAGAAGACTGTCTACCAGTGAAACAGAAAGTCCGCCGCATGAGACCTGACATGTCAGAGAAGATCAAAGTGGAAGTTATGAAACAGTTCAATGCTGGATTCTTGGCTGTCACTTCCTATCCTCAATGGGTTGCCAACATTGTTCCCGTGCCTAAAAAGGACGGCAAAGTACGAATGTGCATGGATTATAGAGATTTAAACAGGGCTAGCCCTAAAGATGATTTTCCACTTCCCCATATCAACATCCTGGTTGACAATACAGCCCAACACAAAGTGTTTTCCTTCATGGACGGATTCTCAGGCTATAACCAAATCAAAATGGCACCTGAGGACATGGAGAAAACTACATTTGTCACATAGTGGGGCACGTTCTGCTACAAAGTGATGCCATTCGGATTGAAGAATGTTGGGGCAACCTATCAGTGCACCATGGTAGCTTTGTTTCATGACATGATACATCATGAGATAGAGGTCTATGTAGATGACATGATAGCTCAATCACAAACTGAAGAGGAGCACCTTGGTCATTTGCAAAAGCTGTTTGAGAGGTTGAAGGAGTACAAGTTAAGATTGAATCCAAACAAGTGCACATTCGGAGTCCTGTCTGGTAAACTCTTAGGTTTCATTGTCAGCAACAAAGGCATCGAGGTTGATCCTACTAAGGTTAAGGCAATACAAGAAATTCCTGCTCCTCGTACTGAGAAGGAAGTCAGAGGATTCTTAGGACGCCTGAACTATATTTCCAGATTCATTTCTCACCTAACATCTACTTGTGAACCAATCTTCAAACTGTTGAAGAAAGATCAAGTAGTCAGATGGAATGATGAATGTCAAATTGCTTTTGACAAGATCAAAGAGTACTTACAAGAGCCTCCTGTCTTGATGCCACCAGTCGAGGGAAGACCGCTAATCATGTATCTAACCGTTTTAGAAAACTCAATGGGGGTGTGTATTGGGGCAACATGATGAGTCTGGCCGAAAAGAGCACGTTATTTACTACCTGAGCAAAAATTTTACTGACTGTGAAACCAGATATTCACTGCTCGAGAAAACTTGCTGCGCTCTGGTATGGGCTGCTCGCCGGCTAAGACAGTATATGTTGACTCATACCACTTTACTGATATCTAAGATGGATTCGATAAAGTACATCTTCGAAAATCCCGCTCTATCTAGAAGGATAGCTAGATGGTAGATGATCTTAACAGAATATGACATACAATACACTACCCAGAAAGCTATAAAGGGCAGTGTGCTAGCAGATCATCTTTCTCATCAAGCTGTAGAAGATTATCAGTCCATGAAGTTCGAATTCCCTGATGAAGACATCATGACGTTAGACAACTGTGAAGAAATCAGACCATATGACGGACCTGGACAGGGATCCCGATGGACCCTATTCTTTGATGGGGCATCCAATGCACTTGGTAATGGTATCGACACTGTACTCATATCTCCTAAAGGGTGTCACACTCCCTTTACTGCCAGACTTTGCTTCAACTGTACGAATAACATGGCGGAATACGAAGCATGCATCTTTGGTCTCAAGGCTGCCATAGACTTGGGAATCAAATCTTTAGATGTGTTTGGAGATTCAGCTTTGGTCATCAGTCAGATCAAAGGAGAGTGGGACACCAAGCACCCAAACCTTATCCCTTACAAAGAACATGTCTTGACATTGCTACCACATTTTGAGCAGATCACCTTCGAGCATTTCCCGCGAGAAGAAAATCAGCTAGCAGATGCTCTAGCCACAATGTCATCTATGTTTAAACTTAATTGGGATAACGAGGCTCTCCATATCACCATTGAACGAATGGATGAACCAACACACTGTCACGAGATTAATACTGAAGAAGTAGTGGACCAACCTTGGTTTCATGAAGTCAAGAGGTATCTCGAGGCTCAGGAATATCCGGAAGGAGCTTCAATCAATGATAAGAAGTTCCTAAGGAGATTCTCTGCTAAGTTCTTCCTGAGTAATGGTATCCTGTACAAACGCAATCATGACTCTATTCTGCTCCGTTGTGTGGATAAAATTAAGGCTGAAAAGATCAATGGGTGAGCTACATGAAGGTACCTTTGGCACTCACTCCAGTGGGCATACGATGGCGAAGAAAATCCTACGGGTAGGCTATTACTGGTCTACCATGGAAGCAGATTGCTATCAACACTCCTGGACCTGTCATAAGTGTCAAATTTATGCAGACAAGGTGCACGTGCCTCCGGTTCCTCTAAATGTCTTAACAGCTCCTTGGCCCTTCGCTATGTGGGGAATCGATATGATTGGGGAGATCAAGCCTACAGCCTCCAATGGACACCGCTTCATTCTAGTGGCCATTGATTACTTCACAAAGTGGGTCGAAGCAGCTTCCTTTGCATCCGTTACTAAGAATGTTGTTGCCCGCTTCATCAAGCAGAACCTTATTTGTCGGTACGGTATCCCAGAAAGGATCATCACTGATAACGGTATAAACCTTAACAATACTATGATCACCGCCTTATGCGAGCAGTTCAAGATTCAGCATCACAATTCGTCCCCCTATCGGCCAAAGATGAATGGTGCAGTCGAAGCTGCTAATAAAAACATTAGAAAGATCATACAGAAAATGACAGTCACCTACAAGGACTGGCATGAGATGCTACCGTTTTCTCTCCACGGGTATCGTACCACGGCTCGCACGTCAACTGGGGTAACACCCTATTCTTTGGTTTATGGCATGGAGGCTGTCTTGCCCATTGAGGTTCAGATCCCCTCTTTGAGAATTATGAAGGATGCAGGTTTGAATGAGGACAATTGGATCCAGACTCGACTTGATCAATTAAACTTAATTGATGAGAAGAGACTTACTGCTGTTTTCCATGGTCAGATGTATAAAAAATGGATGATCAAGGCTTTCAACAAGAAAGTCAGACGCCAAGTATATCAAGTTGGAGATCTGGTAATCAAATGCATTATTTTACCACAAAATGATCCCAGGGGCAAATGGACTCCTACCTATGAAGGACCATTTGTAATCAAGAACATCTTCTCCGGTGGGGCAATGATCTTAACCACCATGGACAGTGATGACTTGTCACACCCTGCGAACACGGACATAGTCAAAAGATACTACGCATAAGAGACCCGCTAGGTTGACACACCTAGGCAAAAAAGGGCTTCCCGGCGAACCAAAAGGTTCGGGCAAAATTAAGGGATAAAATAAAAAAATCTGTACACCCGGCAAGTTGAAAACCCAAAAGGGTGACTTGGGCAAAAAAGGGTTTCCCGGTGGACTGAAAACCCGAAAGGGCGGTCCAGGTAAAAGTTAGGGAATTAAAGCGTCTGACTATGTCCCGTCGGATCACTTTGTGGACAACCTCTTGACTTCCACTGACAAACTCAAAGTTTCTGATCAATTCAATTATCTTCGGATGAAGCAACAAATGGACAGGGTATTCGGAGGCACGAAGACTATAGCAGAATGGGAACCCCATGGGATTATCACACATAGCTATCTTTCTTTGT
This sequence comes from Vicia faba, assembly GCA_948472305.1. Taxonomy (NCBI): domain Eukaryota; kingdom Viridiplantae; phylum Streptophyta; class Magnoliopsida; order Fabales; family Fabaceae; genus Vicia; species Vicia faba. The sequence goes on from OX451736.1 coordinate 1,498,571,245, forward strand.
AAATTTTTTTCTTACTTTTATGGCACCATCCTCTTACTAGGATGTATGTCTCCTTTGTACAAAATACTTATTCAAAGTAAATACAAAGATATCTCTTTAAAGTACAGAAAACTATTTGTCTTTTTTCTTTACACTTGTGTTTTATTTGCAAAAACGTCCAATGATTCATTAATGAACATATGCATTTGAACATAATTACTGTTTACAAATAAACAAAATGAAAAGGACAATTACTGATAGGTTGAAGGAACATGAAAACATTCCTAGACCACTTCATATTCCCCACAGAGTTTTCAATAATCCCCAGCGGAACAAAACTCCTAACTACCCAACAAAACGAAGCTTCTAGTTTATCAATCCCCGATGGAAACCATCCAGTTCCTCCAAATCTCCCAGCAAGTTATTTGAAGCCTGAAATCCATTCGAATAGAAGCTGACTTCTGATATTCCCCAACAGAAAAAGACTCCCATTCATTAATCCCCAGTAGAAGTCATCAAAATTCTTGGGATTCCCTAAGCAGATTCCTCAAGCAGTATACATCATTACTCTCACAACTTAATTTTTGTCAATACTCCAACTTCAAGACATGAAAAGTCCACATATCCTCAGCAGCAATCAAGGATTTATTTTCCTTAGTCATGCAGCAATACAGAAAATCATCTCACATGCGCATACATTACATCCACATATCATAAACATTGATAAAATACATATATTGCATCATACATTTCATGCAACATAATTTTATGTTCCGGCTAACGTTTTACCCTTTTCAGGATAAGATTAATAGCTACTATTAACAATATACAATCGGGTGCAGTTCAGATACGCTCCAGCCACGGATGCCATTCTGTTACTCATTCAGATTCAGCAATCAGATACAGTTCAGATATGCTCCAACCACGGATGCCATTCTGTTACTCATTTAGATTCAACCTTCATGATACACTTCAGATACGCTCCAGACACGGATGACATTTTGTTACTCATTCAGATTCAACCTTCATGATACATTTCAGATACGCTCCAGACACAGATGACATTCTGTTACTCATTCAGATTCAACCTTCATGATACAGTTCAGATACGCTCCATAAACGGATGCTATTATGTTACTCATTCAGATTCAGCTTTCAGATACAGTTCAGATATGCTCCAGACACGGATGCTATTCTGTTACTCATTTAGATTCAGCTTTCAGATATAGTTCAGATACGCTCCAGACACGGATGCTATTCTGTTACTCATACAGATTCAATCTCCAGATACAGCTCAGATACGTCCAAACGCGGACATCATTCTGATACTCATTCTTTCAGCTTACAACTTACACTTCAACAAACATTCTTGGATGGCATCTACAAGCCCATCTCCAACAAGATTCTATCTCTTCTCCGAATGGCATCTTTAAGCCCATTCCCTCAACTACACACCGCCGAGTGCAAATTTATGGGCACTTTAGTGTCCAATCATCTTTCACCTTCGAGTCACGAATGGAAAAGCTCACCAATCTAACTCTTCAGATTTAAGAAGATTGAACTGGGGCAGCTGTTGTACCCCAAAAGTTGCCCTCTCATTTATCTAGACTTCTCTCACAAGATCTCTTTGACTCAAGACAAGATTAGGGTTTGGTCAGCTCAAGACATCTCATCTTGCACTGATAACCCAAAATTAGGGTTTGATATTGCACAAGGATTTTTGGACTATCAATGCTTCATGTGACTTTCAAACATCATTATGGATCCCTAAGATTGCTCATGACAAGTTTCAAGCCTTGAACCACATTTTTGATCAGTCAATTAGACAGTTGACCTAAAAATCAACTGTATTGGGGAAAAAGTCAACCATGGCCAATTTACAGTCAAACTTCATAATTTTTGATCCAAATCAACATTTTAAACCTATATGTATCATTTGGTCAAGTTTGGATCATAATTCCTCAAGAAATTTGGTCAAATCACAAAAAGGGCAAAATGGTCAAAATTAGGGTTTTGACTGAGGAAGGGCAATTTCTGATTTTTAACCTAGAAAATGACCAATTGAGTTCAAGAATTATTTCAAGGATTCAATGGAATCATCTTAACTTAATTACATGGCTCAAAACATCTCAAATTCATTGGATTGACAGATGAAATTTGCAGTCAACTGATCAAAAGTCAACTGTATACTGAAAAGTCAAACTTTGACTTTTTGGTCAAAATCAAGTACCAAGGGTCATAATTCATCAAGACATTTCCAAATGTGAAACTTGTTCATCAAGAAAACCAATTTTGAAAATTAGGGTTTTGAATTTGAAATTTTTCTAACTTAGAAATTTTCTAAGTATAGAAAATTTTCTTATTTTTTCTCAACTTTACACCACTTTTACACCATGATGCATAATGATTCAAGGAAAGTTCCCAACATGAAAGTTGTAGATCTCCATGAAATCTACAAATTTTCTTCACAAAGCTTTCCATAAAGATGCTTGGATCTCAATATATAAATTTGTGAATACATGGTCATGAACTTGTTAACTTAGTGAAAATTTTGCCCTAATTTAGGCAGGTTTTGGACCCAACTTCATGGAAACTTTTCACCTAGTTCCAAGAGGTATCTCAAAATTAATTTCAAAGATGAATTATAGAACACATTGCAAGATTTCCAAAATGTCCAAGAACTCTCCAAGATCATTTTTTAGTAGGGAGAATCGAAGAGAGGAAATTGGCATTTTCTCACTTTTTGTTCAAGCCATTTCATGAAGAACAAAGTTTCAAATCAATCCTATGCTGGCTAGTTCATGCTGTACAGGCCCTAAACTTGTTCCACACTCCTTAATTAAATGCTTACTCAGTTGACAAAGCTTTAATCCATTCTTTTGAACCTTTATCCAACTTGTAATTCCATTTATGGCAAAAAGGTTCCATTGCCATTTTGAAAAAGAACCACTTTTGCAAACTTTAAAATTTTGAGCTTTGAACCTGTCCCCTTGATGCATACAAACCACACAGGTCTCAAATAAGTTGTACAAACTCATACCAACCCTAAGCAAGCTGGTACAAGCATGTGAAGCTTTGGTCTTGTCACTTTGCTTCAAGTACAAGAAAGTTGGCAAAAAGGCTAGCATTTGCACAGTTGATAGAGAGCTAACACAAAACCATTTCAATACTAATATTCCAAAATTATGCAACACAAAGCATGCTTGGCAAGGACCTGAAAGACTCTCAGCAAGCAAAACACCAAAAACTGTCCAAACCCTACAGTTTCTGCACAAGCACATCCATATTCTATTTGGCTCTTGCGTTTTGTGTTTAAATCATTAAAACACCTTACATACTTGATATCAAGCCCATCCAAGCCATCATCCTTGTTCTGTAACAACTCCTCCACCATCTGCCATTGTTGACTTCAGAGCTTGCAGTTGGACTTGGCCAGGGAGTTCTAGCTACTTTCAGAGTAAGGCAAGGGTTGGAACACATCCAGGGAAGCTCAAGGAAGCTCAAGCAAGCATCAGGCCTCCCTCAAACTCACCCCAGCTCATTTCACGATTCCAGCTGAAGCAGGTCAAATTTCAAACTCTATATCCTTGTACAGGCAACCTTAGGCCACAATTTGTGAATAAAAAATGTAGTCCTCATCATAAAGAAGCTGTACATACCATTATCTTGCATTGATTTTACTTGTGCTAAGAGAATTTGAAACTTGAAATTTCTGGAAATATTAGATCAAGATTTAGGGCTGATAAAATTCTCTTTATACTTTGATTAATAGTTCACATAATTTATATGGTTGGAATCGTGAGTTCAAGCACTACATTTTTCATGTTATAAGTTTTTATTTTCATGGAAGTATGAGGAAGTTACAGGGTGTCCGGCCAAAGCTTGAGGAAGAAGATTGAAACAGGGCATAGGGTGCGTTTTGTAATATATTATTTTCGTTTCAGTAAAGATAATGGAAGTATAGCCACCCCAGTGGCAAAGTAGCGTGCTGGTGAGACCCTTGTCCTGGGTTCGAACCTGTGCGCTACTTTTGTTTTTTGACATTTTTTCTTTTCAGTTTTTTAACCCTTTTTGCAGGTTGGGCTTGTTTTTGGGCCAGAGCTTTTTTGCTAATATCATCACCACTGACCTGCTATATCACCCCCCTTTGCCAACTTTATTTTTTTTAATTTTTATTTTTGTTTGTTTTCACATTTAATATTTTAAATATTTTCTCTAATATATGAAAATCCCAAAAATATAAATTGATAATATTACACTTTTATTTTATTTTTTCTCACATAAAATATATTTTATTTTTATAGGATATAATTCATTTTCTTAATAAACTTGTAAATATAAAAATATATTTAGTATAATTAATTTTTTTATTTTCATACTTGTAAATACCTATTTTTGCATGTATATAATTTTATATTTATATACAATATTTTTTATACAAAAAATGCACAAAATAATAATATAGAAACTTTATTTTCTCTTAAATAATAACTAGGGTTAAACCCCTCTTAAAAAAATTAAATCTTTTTCCTTATATTTTTAGGTTTAGATTAAAATTTCTTTTACATAAAAAACAAGACACAAAAATCTTTCTTTTTTATATATACGTTGCATTGCATTCTAAATATTGTATTGTATTTATTTTAAATTCGTACAAATTCGATTTGGTTGTAATAATTTATTTAGCTTTATATTTGTGCAAATCCCCATTCAAACTTGTATTCCCCCTTCCCATAAATTGTTGTAATAGCTTAGAAATATTTACATTACGCAATTTATCGCTTTCATATGCCATGATTAGTAATTAGGGTTTGTATGACAAGAACAAAACAAAACAAAATAGAACACCCTAAATACAAGACAAAATCAAAAGCATGAAAATAATACACTTGCACACAAGCACCCTTAGGGTTTCCCCACTTGGTTGCCTAAAACAAAAATGGCCATGTTACGCATGCGAAGTATCTTGGCAAAACGAAACAAATATAAGATCATAGTCCCTCGATGACGCTATTCAAAAGTTGCCTTACAAAAATGATCTTGGTCCCTCAAAAATGCTAAGATACTTTGCAAATATTGCTAATCATGGTTATACGATGACCCACGCCCGTCCCGTTTACATCCAAATATAGGGTTACTTACCAAATCAATGGTAAGACAACAATGTCAAAGGAATAGAAAATACATAATAAAGACATTTGAATAGGTAGATAGCTTCTAGTTACTTGCTCCATTTCAAACAACAATCCTTGCTATTTTCAAAACAAGCACACACACATTTCAAAACATCTTATGATCATTGAAAACATTTTCAAAAGACAAACATCTTTGTATACATTCTTACGAACGAGAATCATTACAAAAATTGCCTAAACAAATGGCCTCTTTTACAAAATATTTTCAAAACCACACCAAACACAATTTGAAACAAACAAAAGCAAGTGATCTAAGCAAGTAACTAAGAGCCCATGGAAAAACATGGATGAAAAGGGTGCTAATACCTTCTTTTTTCATAATCTACCCCCCGAACTCAAGAAACAATCTCAAAGGTCTTTCCTGTGCTTTTTCACCTTTCCTTTTGGATAAAAGAAAAGTCGGTGGCGACTCTTGCTAACTGCAACATTTGCGATAAAACGCAAAACCTTCAAGTCAGTTCTCCCACCGTGTCACAGGTCGGGTTTGCATCTCCTAAGCCCATATTTTCTCTTTTCTGGAGCTGATGCTAATGCAACAAAAATTCTGATTGGGCTTTATTCACTTCCTATACAGCACCATTGGATTCAACTTGCACCTGATGAAGATCTATTTTCTATATGTGTTTCAACTTCATTTTTAATTAATTATTGTGATTGATTTTTTTTTACGATGTTGTCGAATACAAGGAATTTAGTTCCACTTTCAAGATGTTTCGAAGTTAGCTAAGAGCATAATCTTTATCAAGGAAATTTAAAGGTGACTTTCACTTTGGTAGAATTTCCTTATTGCTTGCATGGTTATGAAGAGGCAACAGACCTTCTCCGTTCGGTATCATCACAACTTTATTTTATTCTTCATTTTCGCACTTTACCGCTTTTCTACATACCATGAGAAGTAGGAAATAAAGAGTGTGCACTCGAAGTCGCTGTTTAAAGACCTGTAACATGCATTCCACACTTCATTTTCTATATGTGTTATGCTTGTGTTTGTTTACTTTCTTGTTGATCAATGAGTCACTCAATTTAGCAATTGGGATCATGACTTCGTTCTCAGTACATGCTCCCTATAGGGTTTTATTGCTTTCCTTTATTTCTTGTTGATCAATGAGTCACTCAATTTAGAAATTGAGATCACGACTTTGCACTCATTGCATGTTCCCTATAGGATAGTTTTGTTAGACTTTCTTTGGCATTCTAACTTAGATAAGATCTCTCTAGGCGTGCTCTTTTGAGTTTACTGGCTTGCTTTCTTGTACATACCATGTTCCCTTAGGACGCGCTTGCTCTGTTCGGACGCAAGTTAGACCTTAGGTTGTAAACCATGCATGCTAACAGTAGGTAGAAACTTCCCCTTTCATCCTTGACTTAGGGCTACCATTGCATGATAACATTACATTAGAAATAGGCTAGTCTCCCTTAGACTCTTTTCTTCCCCTTTTTGCATCCTTGCATCTAAAACAAAAACTTCTCTTCTTAGCAAATCAAAAACATGATAATCATACCTAAACCCTTTTTCAAGGTAACAAAACACAAACCAAATTCAAACCATTTTGTACGCTCAAGCACCTTTCTCTAAAACCCTTTTTAGGTAAGGACATGATTAGTTTACTTCTGTTCCAACGCATAAGTCTCCAAAGATCGAGCTGTGGCAGAAGGCGGAATTAAATTCGTCCATAAAAAGCACAAAACAAACAAAAACATGTGAGCCGAACTACGGTAGCTCTGATTCCTCAAAAAGGATACGTAGGAATTAGGGTAGAGCCTAAGCGAGCACAATTTTGTTTTCCCTACATTCTTTTCTCATTTATTTTGCATGCATTCTCCCTTCAGTAGTATAGTAAATAGTAAGCATAGATTAAACACACCCATAAGATAGATAACAAGAGTGGATATCGTAGAGTACTACGGGCGTGTGGGGTGGTAATACCTTCCCCTCGCGTAACAGACTCCCTTACCCGATCTCTCGATCGCAAGACTGTGACTTCTCCCTTCTCAGGTTTTCTCGATGTTTACCTTTCTCTACATGTGGGATAAAAGACGTTCGATGGCGACTTCATTGTTTGATGATTTTCAGCCAGTTGTTTCAGCTGGCGACTTCACTGGGGACTGGTCGACCAAATGCTGGTCCATCTCGGAGTCGCTCCTAGCTCTTGTTTCCTTTTCTTTGGGTGTTTATTTTTATGCTTTCAGTTTATTCACTCATTTTGTATATACTTAAGCATATGTATGCATTGCATTTTACTGTCTTCCATATACTACTGTTGTACTGGATCTGCTTCTCATTGGGTGGATGTTACTATGAGGTAAAAGGCCCAATACCCAGACCAGAGTTGTATTCCATAGGAACCCTAGGAATAGTGTGGAACATGAACGGCTAGTTGACTTAGGTCTCACTATCTCTGCCATGTTGTCCATGCTCAGATGAGGTACAAATGAGGGGCTATCGTTTTCACGTAGGTGATACGGCGATAGTTTTTCAGGAGTACCCTCGATTCTGAGTTACCATTGCCTTACCCTGACCTAGTCTTCACCCGTGAGTGGGGAGGGGATTATTATCACAGGAACATATGGTGATTATGCTCAGATGGTGATTATGTTCAGATGGTTACTCGTATTCAGATGGTGACTATGCTCAGACGGTGACTATGCTCAGACGGTGACTATTGGTTCTAATGTCTATGTTCTGGATTTCTGTTGATGACTTTATGCAGATGCTATATTCTGTTGGTGACCGTATGATTCTCAAATTTATTTTCTGAGTTCCTGACTTGTTTACGTGGAGATTTATTCGACCCTTCGATCTTGGTATTCCCAGCATATTCAGAAAATGCTCAATAGTATACGATGGTCCAGAAGCCTTGATCTCGTACAATTGATGATCTACATGGCACTTGGTTCTTATATGTGCGGAAACTATGCCGAACCTTTGACTTAATGATACTCATATGGTTCAGACACAGTGCAACAATCATGTTCAGGAATGATGGAACCTTAATCCTCTTTGATCCCATGCCTTTGCATACATAATATGGCTAACCACATGCTTAACATACATGTTCTATTATTTCCAAGGAATCATATTTGCAAGCCTTGTGTTGAACCTTTCCATCTTTTACTTACGTAAAATCAAAATCAAAGCACGTAAGTTCCATAGAGATGATAGAATATGACATGGCATTCATTCATTCACCCCATGCATATTCATGCATCCATGACAGGTACTCAAAGATTGGGGATTATTATTCAGACCTGGTGTTCTCCTCAGAGGTTCAATTTGATTTCTTACTGTTACATGCTCAGAGATCAGTTATGGAATAAATCCGAGTGATATACATGCAAGCTTTGGCCCGTGGTCAAAAATTTCTTCAAGATAATTGATTGAAGACTCAGATGAGCCATGCCATGGAAGCTCTGATAATGATGTCAACAATCTTACACCTATTTTTACAATAGAGGTTCTCTCTTCTCCTCATCTTTTGGGAATTACTTTCAACCATGGAGTGCTACACAATCTTGAGTTCTTGGAGCATCTTATAAACAGATGGTTCACATTTACTATGGGATCTTATATCAATGCTTCTTTCTTGTTGATACCAACGTCAGACGTGGTTACTACGCTGAAGCATCTGACTATTCAATCAGGGGCACTCCCCATAACTTTGTGTTCCCTGATCTGTTCAACAACAATCAATATTCACTCCCCTAGTGAATTCAAAAAAATATTTTAAGCCAAGACAAAAGAAGCCTGATGAGCATGGTGATGCGACCCCAGCGCACTACATCCAGTTATTTCCTCTCCTGGTGGAAGTTCGACAAAGCTCTGATCTTTGGGGTCCTTTTTCCACAAACATCTCTTCTGATTACAATACACATGCTAGATGTATCCCCTATTCCGGGAAACCTGGTTTTGATATCAAAGACTATAAAGGGGTTTAAGTATAAATCCCAGCACCTATCTGGCGTCTTTTCCAATGGTCCAATTCCTATTTGGCCAAGTGCCAGGATCTTTCTCACGAGTCAGATGTCTCTGTTATTCTGAGAGAAGACGAACTGTATTATTTCTTTGAGACACGATATGCTTGGTGTTTTACCCCAAAATTTTCCCTCTCATTTTACTCAATACATACTCCTAAAGGTCCTCAATTTGCTCAAGTTTGCCCAAGAGTTGACCAGACAAACTCTCTCCTAAGGCAGTGTGTCTCAAATTAGGGTTTCCACTTTCATCAAGATGTGTGGATCACAAAGGCCCCAAATTATTTCCAAGGTTCTAATACCTTACCAAGATTCTCCATGTCAAATTTCAATCCTTGCACAAGAAGTTTGCTCAGTCAATTGCTCAGATGCTTGAGAATCAACTGAACTAGGTCAAAAGTCAACTATGGCCCACATACAGTCAAACTTCAAGATTTTTGGTCAACATCAACATTTTGAAGTTATATCCATCATTTGATCAAGGGTTGATCATGATTCCTCAAGAAATGCTCCTAACTCATCAAAACCCAAAAGTTGCTAAATTAGGGTTTCTCAGGAAAAGTCAACCAAACTTTTACCAAGCATAACTTCTTCATACTTTATTAGAAATTTTCCATACAAGGCTCATTTTGAAGAGGATGTAATTCCCTACAACTCACATTCATCCCACAAGTTCAAAATATGCACTCATAAAAAGATATGAATTTCTACATTATAGGTCCTTTTGAAAAGTCAACAAAAACACCTTTCGTGTCAAAGCTTCTTACATGAACATGGAAGACCCAATTGAGATGAGACCAAAAGGGTTGTTTAGGGAACATCCTAAGATTTCTAAAAAGTCCAAGAACACCTTCTTAGGAATAAAAATGAGAGATATGTGTATTGTAAAAATTGACCAATTTTTGGAATTGTGCATGAAGTCAATATTGATCAAAATGACTTTTTTTTTCCAAATGGGCCCATGTTTTCTTGTTTGAAACTTGTTCCTAAGATGGCCCACGACCCCTGAGCTTATCCACCTATTATTTTATTATTTTTATTATTTATTTTGATTTTTTATCCATTTAAATCAAAATAAATCAATTTAAATAGTATAATAATCAAATAAAATCAAAGATTTGATTTTATGAGCATATTATGAGTCCATGAATAGCTAGAAAATCAAAAAATTCGTGAAAGAGCTAATTGATTGGAAAAGATCTTAATTTGGTCTATTTTGGAAATAAATCATACAAGGAAAAGAATGAAATCAAATCTCCATAATTTGCAAAGATATAATCAGTTTTTGTTGACCTAAATCATTCTATCATATATACCTAACATCTCTAAAGCATAAAAGAGGTTTTGGGGTCGTGAAAACAAGATGAAGAAATTGAAAATTTTGGAAGAAAAAGTGCAGACTGTATTCTCTTCCATAGGCCGTTTCAAGTAATTCCAAAGCCAACAATTTGTTCCTGGACGTGTTCTGAAGCCATTTCCAATCATCCTCAAGCCTTAAAACCTTCAGAAATCATGCCTCACAGTTCCACGGTTTATGACTACAAACAAAATCCGTCACTATAACCTTTAGTGACGGAAACAACTGTAGGTAAAGGTGTGGCAAAAAACAACAGTTATGGTGAAGAAGACAATTAGGTGGCATAATCCAATTGGGTGATTTGAATCACACACGCGTTTGGGAAAGACCACTTTATTTCCTTTATATTTTATTTATATTATTATATATACAACTAACCATCCCAACAAATGTTGTTTTCTTACTTTGTTTCTACAGATTCAATGCATCATCATCCAAAACGCCTACCATGCGCTACCACCATCTGGCCATTGGATGTATCAATAGTTCAGACCCAATGCCTCAAACAATGAAGGACTATGGTGCACTCTCAGGCTGGCACGACACAGGCCCATTCTTTTCTTTTTTATTTTATATATTTTTAATTGTTTTAGTAATTATTTTCCTTTATTAAAATAACACCAAAAAATAATTATTTTTTATTTAATAAAAAAATCATCAAAAAAACATAAAAAATCATTTTTTTTTCATAAAAATATTTTACTTCCTTAATTAATTAGTTTAATTTAATTTAGGGCAAATTTAATTCCTTTTTTATAATTTAAATTAATTAGAAATTAGGGTTTTAATTTGTACATAACCTAATTAATTTTTCTCAAAAAAAACTAACCTAAATCTTTTTTTCAATTAGATTTTTTAGGTTTCCTAAATTATTCTTGCATTTAATTCGCCGCGTGCATTTTTTAATTTCCTTTTATTATTATTGTAACTGTTTCGAGGTTGTAATAGTAATTAGGGTTTAAATTCCGCATTTTTATTTTCAGTCCAAAATAATCATGTATCTCCAAAAGCCTTGTAATAGCTAGGACTTTAAATTCTTGCTTTTAATTCCGCAAACTATAAACTGCTTAGATGTATGTTAATAGGATTGTATGGAAAGACAAACTAAAAATTAATACGGTAGAAAACCCTAAATGTGCAAAGATAAATTAACTGAAAATTACACTCGCACATGCTCACTCCTAGGGTTTGCTTCACTTGGTTGCCTCAGAAATAATGGTCAGGTCCCTCGAACGTAGGGATATCTTAGCAAAAGACCCTCAATCTAAAAATAATCATAAAGATCATGGTCCCTCAATGTCCCTCGAGTTGCCTACAAGAAATGATCTTGTCCCTCGATGTTGCCTACGCCTATATAATGACAGTCCCTTAAAAATGCTAAGGTATCCTTACATGTTTCCTTCAATGACCATTTCGTCCCTTTCGATAGTCCCTCAAACATCCAAAGACTAGGGTTACCTACTCACTAATAGTAGGATAACACGGTCTAAAGGATAGGAGGAAAAGGACGCCTTTTTTCGAGTAGGTAGATAACTGTTAGGTACTTGCTCAAACAAACAAAAAATTTTTCACACCAACACTTTCCCAAACAAAGTTTTCAAAAATAACTTTGTAACACTCTTAAGGACAAAAACAAGGGTTAAAATGAAGTAAAACAAAACTTTTAAAAGCAAGCACACACAAGCAATTTCAAAATGAGCAAGTACCTAAGAGCCCATGGAAAACCACGGATAGAAAGGGTGCTAACACCTTCCCTTTCTATAATCTACCCCCCGTACTCAGAAACATCTCGAAAAAGGTTTTTTCCATTGTTTTTCCTTTTCCTGATTGGATAAAATAAAAGTCAGTGGCGACTCTTGCTTACCGCTACATTTGTGAACAAAAAAATGCAAGCCAATATTAACAGTCGGTTCTTCCACCGTATCACACTTGGTGATGCAGTTTATACCGATTTGTTGGGTAAGTCATTTATTCGTTCTCCTGAAAGGATCTTCTATGCATATTATACTGGGGCACCTGGCCAATCGATTGAAGATGGTATGTCATCCAGAGACAAGGTCCAAGACTGGATCAATTCAGAGACTGTCGTGTTCACGTCAGATCAGAAGGGGAATTCTCTCGCACACTCAAGCATCAAGACTACAGAAAGTCGTCAGAATCAAGAAATCCATACGGAGTCAAGTCTCCTCAACAATGGCAACCATTGGTTTTCTTTAGTGCATTTTCATTTGCATTCTTGCTTGTTTGTTTAAACATTGCTTGTATATAGAAACTTGTCTATTTTTGAATAAAAATCTTAATGAAATAAGTATGCTTGTCTTGAAGTGTTCCTTTTGTTTTTATTCATCCATTCACTATCACTCTTTAAATGTTTTTCTTGCATATTAATGCCAAATTTCTTAGTCTTATGCTTAGGTAAAGATTGGAGGGAGGATGACGATAATCTAAAAATGCAAAAATCTCTGGTTGGTACGATTTTGAGTAAGACCCTGCTGATGATGTACAAGCCTTGTTTCAATTCCTAAACACCGGATATATAAGGGAGATAAACCCTCGTTAACCCCTCTGAGCCTTCGAAGTAGGAGTTTCTTTTCTGTTTAGAAAAAACCCTCATTTTAACCCTGGGGCGGGTAGTGTTCAGCTAATCTGATCAGACATTCAGAACTCATCAAGAGTGTACATCCAAGGATATAACAATGGTTATCCATCAAAAGGTTGAGGAAAGTCAAAACCATAATGGTTAACCCTCATCTATCAGCAACGTGCATCAACTAACGATACCCCAATGGGTATCCCTCGCACGTCAAGAGGTCAACAAATGGCGATACAACAATGGTTATCCCTCATCTACTAAAGACTCAGACAGTCACGGTCACTTCCGAAAAATCAAAGACAACACAAAGATCAATGACTTGTTCGAAATGGAAATATGAATAAGAAAGAAACAAAAATCCCCGCTAAGTCGAAACTTGAAAACAAGTCGCTTAGGCAAAAATTGGGGCATCCCGCTGGACTCCCAAATAGAAATTCAAAAGAATTTGTCCAGGAAAAAATTAGGGAAAGCAAGAAGGAAATTGAAAAGCCTAAAAGGCAAGAAAATGATTACCAATGAAAATCCTCATCAAAGAACAAAGTCGTGTGATCAGACACCAAAATCAGAAGTTTATGACGGTCGTGTCCAAGAGGCCTCAGTGGTTCCTCAACCATCATAAACTCTTCGGGAGAGATGAATTCTTGTATCAGGTCAACTGAACGTAAGAATGGAGAACATCATGGAGAATAGGTGGGCACCAAATAATTTTGAGCCTTAAATCCTTTTTTCTAAAACGTGAACCAGGCCACGTTACAAACCCATAAAAGTCCTAATTGAAGCATGGGTCAATTTGAAAGCGTGCTACAACGAGATAGAGTTTAACTGACTCCTAAGAGGTATGTTTGAATATCTGTGTTGGCATCATATGCTTGAATTGTCTTTCATAAAAGAGGAATTTGCAAATGTCGCTCTCTAGCTAGGGACTCGTTCACAACAGAGTTGTGACGTCATTTCATTCAAAGTTTTTTCAAACTTCAAGACTTACATATGTGTTACATTAGAATTATCATTCTCATAATAAACACTCTTCTGCATACAAAAAAACTGATCAACATCAAGTAAGTTTACATAATGAACAATCGGTAAAGAGCTCAATCTTGTCAGAGAAGAGAGACTTGAATACCCTGTTGAAGCAAGAGTCAGCTGCCACAAGAGAAATGATTTATCCAGGGGCATGTTAACCAGTGATTTTGTTAAGCGAAAGCATATCTGGACACTTTACAATTTGAGCATCCTTCAAGGATGAAGTTAGCATAGTCTGTTAATCTGGGGCAATCAAGTCGAGAATCGATCTCTCCAAGCTCAGCCAAGTCTGTGGCATTCCCTGAAAGCCGTCAATCAGAAGCTATCACATCGATTAATCTCTTCAAACTCGACCAATCAGAGGCTATCACGTCGATAAATCTCTTCAAACTCGACCAATCAGAGGCTATCACGTCGATAAATCTCTTCAAGCTTGATCAATCAGAGGCTATCACATCGAGAAATCTATTATGAATTCATTCAACCTGAGGAAGTTACGTCGAGATTCGATAAATCTCTCTAAGAAAGCTGAAATCAAGAGAAGTTTAATTCATGGTTCAAGAGATTGGGGCAGGCCACCTCATATCGTATTATGCCATGGATATTCCGGTCTTCTATTCAGCACAGTTTCTTCCAGAAATCCTCCAGACAGGGGCATTCCTCATCTGTACTTACAAAGTTGCTCAAGACAATTATGTTGTATGAGACAAATCAAGCTAAAAGCATCATAACGGTCACCCTGACTTAGCCAGCACACAAAGCTACCTTCATTTTCCGCAGACAATTTCAAACCTGATTCCCCAAGTGAATTCAGAAAGTTCGGAGTCGTCATTTGACTCGGCACGCGCAAGTGCATCCCTAGTGGAGTTAATCAAGAACATCCTCAGTGAAGCTAAACCGGGGCATTCACATAGCTAAACTGGGGCATTCACAGAGCTAAAACGGGGCATTCGTAGGTGTATATGCCCATCTCTTATCCCCAAGTGATTCAAGAGATAATTCCCCAGTGTGTGTAAACTTGCGGCATGTATTCGGAGAGATCCACATGGTGTTCAGTATCCATTCTTCGGCATATTCAGCTCAACCATCCTCTCAATGATTCAAGATGTATAGAAGTCTGGCCATATTATCTCTTCCCCAACAACACAGTCCAGAATGCAGTGGCATATCGGTAGATCCGCTTCATCAACAATTCAATCTCCAACAGAGTCATCAACAATCTTCGGTATCCTGGGCTCCCTAATGCGAACTCTTATTAGTATCCCCAGCAATCTTTGGTACTGCAGACTTCCAGCGTTGATATATATTGGCATCCCTAGTGATGAGCAGAAACTCCTAAGTCATCTCGCTTATACCCATGAAGTCTATTTCTTTGCATTGCATATTTTTATCATTACATAACATTGCATCTTCAAAAGTGCGTAGCTGATCCATCAGAGTGGATCTTTGCGGAAAAATAAATTCAAACATGCATACGAAGCATAAGTCAGATCAGGTACCTTACACGAAAGACTTGAATCATTCAAGGACAACAATACATCCCCACAAGAGGATATCATTCTCGAAATCCCCAGTCGAGGACCTTCACCTTTTCAATTCCCAGCAAAATCAATACGCCAAGTCTAAACCCAACACTCGTCTGTGTCGGTCCTCAAACACTTGTGTGTGTCGAGTTTCCTAAACACCCATCTGTGTCAGTTATCCAAACATTCGTTTGTGTCTTTCTTTCGATACTCGTCTGTATCTTCCTTCAATACTCTTTCATATTGATTCAAACACTCGTCCGTGTTTAACCTTTTGATACTCGTCCGTGTCTTCTTTTAATACTCGTCCGTATTGATTCAAACACTCGTCCGTGTTTAACCTTTTGATACTCATTCATATCTTCTTTCAATACTCGTCTGTATTGATTCAAACACTCATCCGTGTTTAACCTTTTGATACCCGTCCGCATCTTCTTTCAATACTCGTCTGCATTGATTCAAACACTCGTCAGTGTTTAACCTTTTGATACTCGTCTGTATCTTCTTTCGATACTCGTCTGTATTGATTCAAACACTCATCCGTGTTATACCTTCCTTGTATTGGCATCCTGCTATGTTACAAGCTTGATCTCTTCCTTGTATTGGCATCCTGCTATGTTACAAGTTCGATCTCCTCCTTGTATTGGCATCCTACTATGTTACAAGCCAGATCCCTTCCTTGTATTAGCATCATGCTACATTACAAGCCATATCCCTTCCTTATATTGGCATCATGCTACGTTACAAGCCAAATCCCTTCCTTGTATTGGCATCACACCACGTTACAAGTCTTCTTTGCCCTTGTGCTTACATCATGCTACCTTCCAACACTCATCGTGTCAGCTTCTAAACACTCGTCATGTCATAACCCATGTTTCCATCATAGAACCTGAGATCACCCGTAGGCTAGGTTCTTCCTCAGATCATCGTCGAACCTGAGATCTCCTGTAGGCTAGGTTCTTCCAATAGATCATCTTAGAACCTGAGATCACCCGTAGGCTAGGTTCTTCCTCAGATCATCTTAGAACCTGAGATCGCCCGTAGGCTAGGTTCTTCCTCAGATCATCTTAGAACCTGAGATCGCCCGTAGGCTAGGTTCTTTCCTTAGATCATTGTCGAACCTGAGATCGCCCGTAGGCTAGGTTCTTCCCTTATATCATCGTCGAACCTGAGATCACCTCAGGCTAGGTTCTTCCAATAGATCATCTTAGAACCTGATATCGCCCGTAGGCTAGGTTCTTCCTCAGATCATCTTAGAACTTGAGATCGCCCGTAGGCTAGGTTCTTCCTCGGATCATCTTAGAACCTGAGATCGCTCGTAGGCTAGTGTGATACGGTGGGAGAACTGACTTGATTAATTTGCATTTTATCACAAATGTTGCGGTTAGCAAGAGTCGCCACCGACTTTTCTTTTATCCAAAAGGAAAGGTGAAAAAGCACAGGAAAGACCTTTGAGATTGTTTCTTGAGTTCGAGGGGTAGATTATGAAAAGGGAAGGTATTAGCACCTTTTTCATCCATGGTTTTCCATGGGCTCTTAGTTACTTGCTAGATCACTTGCTTTTGTTTGAAATTATGCTTTGTGTGGTTTTTGAAAGTATTTTGTAAAGAGGCCATCGTTTAGGCAATCTTTGTAATGATTCTCGTTCATAAGAATGTGTACAAAGATATTTGATCTTTTGAAAATATTTTCAAGTTTGTAAGATGTGTTTTTTGAAAGTGAGTTTGAAAAGGTGTCTTTGTAATGATTCTCATTCGTAAGAATGTATACAAAGACGTTGTCTTTTGAAAATGTTTCAAAGTGAGAGTGTTGGTGTATTGAATGTTTTTGTTGTGAGCAAACAAGTAACTAGGAGCGAATTTACCTACTCAAAATGTCTTAGGTGTTCTTTTCCTCCTTCTTTAGAAGTTGCTATCTTACCATTGTTTTAGTAAGAATCCCCATCGTTGGATGTGAAGGGATGAGTGTGGGACGTTTTTGTATAGTCATAGAAGGCAACCCATGGAACGTTTTAGCAATGTCGTGTGAGGGACTAGATCATTTTATCGAAGGCAACATCGAGGGTCATCGAGGGACTACGATCTTTTATCGAGGGTCTTTTGCTAAAACGCCTGTGTTCGAGGGACATGACTATTTTTCCGATAGGCACCAAGGTGGGATTACCCTAAGGGTGATAGTGTGCAAGTTTGTTTGATTGCATGCATTTTACTCTTGATTAGGGTGATCTATTTGTTGATTTCATGTCTTGCCATACACACCATAATTACTAGCATTTACATTCGAAAGCGATAAATTGCAGAAATGTAAAGTCCTACGCTATTACAATATTTTAGGGACGGGGATACATATTTATGAATGGGGGTTGCAAATAAAATTAAATCCTAAATTACTATTACAACTATATTGAAATATACAATATAAGAAGAAAAAAGACTTGTTTAGAAAATGTTTTTTTATCTTAATGAAAAAAAGAAATAAATAAATTAATAAAATAAAATATTTTTATGTCTTTTTATGTTAATAAAAAGAGAGTTAATATTAAAAATGATAAAAAGGAAAATAAATGAAATATAGAAATAGCATGCTGCTGCAAGCGAAACAACAAGGATCAGAAGTTCTGAAACCAGGCACGTGATGACTCAGAAAGGAACGTCAGTGGAATCAGAAGTTCTGGATTGGTACGCTCTGAGGTCCTGCAAGACACGTTAGAGGGAAAACAAAGAAGTTCTGGATTTCTATGTGCTGAACTTCTGAATGTTAGAACAATGAGAAAATCTTCGAAGTTCTGTATGTTAAAACAGTGAGGAGAACTCAGAAGTTCTGTGTTATGCTAAAACTGTGAGTGAACATCAGAAGTTCTATGCCATATTTCAACTCTTAATCAGCATATCAGCAATTTATTCAGTTCTTAATAATCAGCAAATCAGAAGGATAACAACACAACAATTTATAGAAGTTCTAATCTTAAATCTGAGTCCAGGCCTAATCAAGAAGTTCTGATCCATAGTTTTTCTACTTATGCAATGGTATGTGTTGTACCCCAAAATTTACCCTCTTTATTTTGACCTTTTTGGCTTATATTTCATTATTACATACATGCATATCATTGGTTTTATGATTATGGAATCAAGGTATATTTAGAAAGCTTCTTCAGGTTACAAGTGACGTTTATTTCGCCAATGGATGTTCTTAGAGTATTTTCCGTGCTGAAGATCGGTTCGCTGTTTTGCAATGATTCGGGGTTCAAAGATTCATAAGTCCAACCCGGTGTGTCATATTCAGGTGTTCTTTCGCCAAGATGTCTCTGATAATTTATTCTCAAATTCAGGTTCGGCTCAAGAGTTAATTCTTTAAAGAAGGTCTCCAAATGTGTGAGTTTTCTCGAAGAAATGTGGTTAAAAAGTGTGCTGAAAGTGCAGTTTTTACGCACTAAAAATTCATAACTTGAAGATCGTGGCTTGTTTTGAACTGATTGCGATGGCCAAAATTCCGACTTGATATCATCTACATTTTCATATCTCATGGCTGGAAGCCAATTTCAATCAGAAGGTCTTCAAAAATGCGGATTTATCAAGTATTTTCGTACAGAAAATTTGTGACAAAAGTTTATTTGCGTCATGTTCAGAAAATCATAACTTGGTCGATTTTCATCGTATCGAGCTGGTTCCAGCGCCAAAATTTCATAAATTAATTTGAATAAGTTTTCACATAAGGTGTTGAGTTCAAACGGTATCCAAAAGGCCTTCATTTTTTTCTCAGAGTGCGCGTGACGCGCTGAAAATCCTGAATGCTGAATATTATTTCACCTGGGTCGAAACTTCGAAAATTCATAACTCAGTCAATTTTTATCGGATCGGGCCCATATTTTTGCACAAGGTCACTGACTCAAAAATATACAACTTTTCTTCCAAAGTCGAGACCGGATTATACTCCTATCAATACCAATGTTTTATTGAAGAACGTGTCAGAGCTGACACTGGAGCCCAAAATAAGTTTGTCTGAGACGAAACTTCAAAAATTCATAACTAATTCACCTTTTATCCGGTTGATCCCATTTTTGGACAGGAGTTAGTTCCCGATGTCGACTCCATTTTGTTTTCACATTTCAACTTCAAAAATTGCACTTAAGCCCCTGCGATTTAGCCTGGAACGTGACAGACTCAAGTGAATAAAAATCTGCACTATTGCTTGTGGTTATTGGAGGCCCAATTGCACATTCAAAGCCCATTTTTTTCTCTAATTTCCATTATATAATCTCATTCTTTTTACACAAACAACAGTAGAAAAAAAGACCTTTGTCACAACCCTGTCAAAATATCAAATTCTTTCAAGAACCCTGAAAATCTTGAAATCCTTGTTACAAACCCCAACAAACCCTCATCTCACTACAAACAAGTCATCCTTGTTACAAACCCACATCTCACTACTTCTCCAGTAAGGGTAAGACTGGTTTGATCTCCATGATCAAAAGGGCGTAGAAGCATTCATACATGTCATATCGGTTTTAACATTAAATTTTTTTCATATATTTGCTTTAATTGTATTTCATGATATAGTAATTTATTTAATGTTTTCATGAAATTCAACACTGCAGATTTAGACAGAGTCTCATGCAGGTTCATTACAGAACACTGAGGCCAAAACACTAAAACAGAACAACCACTAATACATGACTCATGGAAAGGCAGGCATCCTGAGGAGGTTAAGGAGGTTAAGGGCGTGGGTTCAACACTCACCCCTATTGGTTTTGGTTTTCTTCCTTTCTGTTTATCCTTTTACCTATTTTCATTCTTTCTGTTTAAAGCATTTTTCATAAAACTTAACATTTTTCACAAACCTTTGATTTTTCATAATAAACTCGAATAATTTATTTTAAAGTTTTTTTTAATTTTAGGTTTTAAATTAATTTTTGGTTCAACACCCACCCCTGGCAATATGTATAATTTTGCTTATTTTAAACCTTTTTTGCCTCATTTCTTTCTCTTTAATATCTTTCTTAAAAACCCTAAATTCATATAAACTCTAATTTTATTTAAATCAAAAATCCTATTAATTGGAAAACTTAATTTTTTTTACAAACCCTAATTAATTTAGGTTTTAAGTTTTTTTTATATTATTATTAACTCTTTTTTTTATTAACTCTTTAATTTAATTAATTAACTTTTTTTTTTCCTGCAAATTAGGAAAACAATTAGATTTTAGGTTTTCTTTGTAATTAACCATTTAATTAACCATTTTTTTAATAAATTAGGATTAGGTTTTTGTTTTAGTTAGTAACTGAATTTTTGGCTTTTTTTTTCATTTATTAATAAATTAAGTTAATTAACTTTTTTTATATTAAAATTAGTTAGAATTAGGTTTTTTTAATTAACTTCAAATTATTTTCTACAAAAAAACACCCAAAACATTAACTTAGAATTTTATGTTTTAATTTTTTCTTAATTTCTTTTTATTTATTTTTTTACATTTTAATTTCTCGAAAAACTGTATAGATCGCATTATCAATGTAATAGCGTAGGTTTATCTTTTCTCGCATTTTTTTTTTCTAATTATGTAATTGCTTCTGGGATCTAATAGTTTTAGAATTTCTTTTCCGCACTCTTCATTATTATGTAACTGCCCCAAAGCTCTGTAATAGCCTATGTTTACATTTCCGCCTTTACCTTCTGCTACTATATTTTATGCAATGCTTAGACTAATATGATTGTATGGAAATACCGATAAACTAATTAAACATAGCATCAATTAATTACAAGATAAATATCTGAAAACAAACAATGCTGCACACTTGCACCCCTAGGGTATATCTCACTTGGTTGCCTCAGAAACAATGGTCATGTCCCTCGAACATAGGGATATCTTAGCAAAGACCCTAGGTTAAAGTCATCATAAAGATCATAGTCCCTCAATTTCCCTCGAGTTGCCTACGAGAAATGATCTTGTCCCTCGATGTTGCCTATAAATATATGATGACAGTCTCTTCGAAATGCTAAGGTATCCTTACATGTTGCCTTCAATGACCATTACGTCCCTTTCGATAGTCCCTCAACATCCAACGACTATGGTTACCTACTCACTAATAGTAGGATAACACGGTCTAAAGGATAAGAGGAAAAGAACAAGCTTTTTTCGAGTAGGTAGATAACTGTTAGGTACTTGCTCAAACAACTTTTTACACCCTACACTTTCAAACTTTTCAAACTAAAGTTTTCAAAACACTTCGTAACACTCTTGAGGACAGAAACAAGGGTTAAAACGAAGTAAAACAAAACTTTTCAAAGCAAAGCACACACAAGCAATTTCAAAATGAGCAAGTACCTAATAGCCCATGGAAAACCATGGATGGAAAGGGTGCTAACTCCTTCCCTTTCTATAATCTACCCCCCGTACTCAGAAACATCTCGAAAAAGGTTTTTTCTGTTCTTTTTCCTTTTCCTTTGATTGGATAAAATAAAAGTCGATGGCGACTCTTGCTTACCGCGACATTTGCGAACAAAAAACACAAACCAGTATTAACAGTCGGTTCTGCTACCGTATCACAGAACTGGCGACTCTGCTGGGGATGAAGTATAAAATGGGGTTTACCTTAAGATTTAGGTAATTTTTAAATTGCTTTCTTGTTTGCTTTGCTTGCTTTATCTTTAAGGGGTTTTGATTGGGTATTATTAAAGATGCTACACTCGGATCTGGGGACACTTTTTAGGTAAACAACAATGGATCGTGGAGACTGTATGGCATAGACCGATACGGTTTAAGCAATGGCTGTGTTGGTGTGACACTTTGGTTGGTACCGATATCCTTCGTGTGGAAACGAGGAGAATACGGGGCCGCTGCATGGTGTCGTGAAGCACTAACGGACCTTAGAACCTTAGTTGAACAAACTTGGCCATTAGAAAGTAGTGAGATAGCTGGCCTCAGTATAAAGCTGAGGATTAGTTGATACTCGATACTACATTCATTCAGATCAGACTTTCAGGATATTTCGGCCGCAAGAAAAGATTGCCTGAGCTGAAATAATGCCCGATAAAGGATGATCAGTGATATGGAGACTCCTTAGAACCCGATTACTATTTCTAAGACAGGTTGAGCCAACTAAACTTCAAGAGGGTACTTACCTATGGAATCCATGCAAGCCTAAACCTAAGGCTACTTGTGTGACTTGTTTGCTTTCTTTGCCTAACAATTTGAACTCATTGCAGGGCTTTGTTTGTATTCCTTGCAGCACCTTGTTTGTATAAATCCAATAAATTGGTTTCTTACCCTGCATTTTTGCTTGATGCATAACATACACATCATAGCATCCTAACATGACATATCATACTAACCATTTCAAGGATCTCGAGGGCCTGTGATGCAGGTTATGATGAACCAGACGTCTAGCAAGGGGCAAGGGGATTTATTTTCCTCTAGCCAATGTCGTTAGAAGATCAAAACTCAACAACTTGAGTCAGGGGCTATAACCCACTGGATATGGTGATCTTGACTCTCGTAGAAGGACTCTCAACGATAAAAAGTTCTTCAGTCTAAGCTGCAAAATTCAACTTCTGACAGTCTCTTGTGTTTACCCCGCGAGATCCTTAAAAACATTGCATACATATCATGCATACCATTGCATAACAAGATTAATAACAGGTTTCTCATCCCCTCCGATGTTTATTTCAGCAATGGCTCTTGAACAAATTGTGAAAGATCTTTAGACTCAGAACACGCAATTCCAGCAAATGATTGTGGCTCTGGCCAAAGGTCAAGAAGACTTGAAAACACTCTTCGCCGGGAATCTGACCAAGGAACATCCTGATAACAACAAGGATGAACAATTGGAACAACTGCAAGCTGAGGTAGAAGCAATGAGAATCCAGATGCTGGGGCAGATGGCTCTTATCCAAAACTTAGCTCGAGGACAAGAAGGGCTAAGAGCTTTCCTCAACAAGCTTCACCAAGATGGATGCTGATCCATGAAACAAACAGTTAAAATTATGGATCAAGGCATTAATCATCCCCCAGTGAGAGAAGAGGTTGGTTTGGTCAGGAACAGACCTTTCCAGATTGCTACTACATCACAAGCCCAACCACAACCTCGCCAACGACAACGGGGCAATCAACATAAGAAGAATATATCTGAAAGACGCTTCACCGAAATCAACATGTCATTGGCTCAAGCATTGCAACGCCTGTTGAAGGCCAAGTTGGTTACATTAAGGGACCCTCCTCAGAATCCCAACATAGCCTCCCCAAGGTACAATCCAAATGCAAGATGTGCGTACCACTCCAACAGTCCTGGACATGACACCAACAACTGTTGGGCATTGAGAAATAAAATTCAAGACCTGATTGATGAAGGAGTGCTAGAATTCGCACAAGACGGTCAAGCTGAGTTCTTCTGCCATCCCTCCAAGGCATACCATCTGAAGTGACAAGTTCTCACAAGAAGACTTTTAGTTCATTAGAATTTTCAATGTGTAATTTTCTTTTGATTTGTTTGAACATTTATTCGTATCAAACCTCGTTATTTCATCAATGCATTGCACATGTTTGTCTTGAATCAGTTCATTCGTATTCACTATTTCAAAAATGCGTTCTTATTTCCTTTTGTCATATTCAACTCCCAATTAAAAAAACTCTAAGCCTTAGAGGTAGGATGACGAAAATGATATCATAATCTCTACAGTATGCTTTTGAACAGACCCTGCTGACGATGTAGAAGCGTTGTTTCAAATCCTAAACAGTGGAGTTATAAGTAAGATAATCCCTATTCAACCCCTTCGAGCCAAAGAAGTAGGAGTTTTTCTTTTCACACAAATTAAAACCCTTAATTATAACCTGGGGCAGGATAGTTTTCTCAACTAATCCAGAGGCACATTCAGTCACAATCTTCCACTTTGTACACAATGAATGGCATCGAAGAAGTCCTTCCAAAACAAAAGACGGTGATGGTTCCGTATAATCGTCAAGACAGGCAGTCATTATCTCTCGAAATAAAATCCCATTAAGTCAAGAGAAAAAATTGGGGCATCCCACTGACTGTAATCACAAAAGAAACAGTTCAGGCAAAAGAAGGGATAACGAAAACCAAAAAAAAAAAGAGGTTACTACAAATCCTCGACAAAAGAAGATTACAAAAATGACCGCATTTTCAAAACAAATCATCACCAAGTATCAGAGCAAAGATTCCAGACTCAATCGGGATCTAAACGCGCAATTAACTGAGCATAAGACTGAAGAACATCACGAAGAGCGGGTTGGGTACAAATAAAATTTAAGCCTTTATCCTTTGTTTCTTGAACCATGAACCATGCCACATTATAACCCTTAAAAGTCCTAGCTGAAGCACAAGTTAGTTTAAGAGCATATTGTTACAAAGGTATCCTGAATCCTGTAAGCTTTGTTACGAATCCTGAGTTGATATCACATTCTTGCAAATTTCGTTTTACTACACAAAACACATTTTCAAAAACATTTCAAGACAGACATGAGTTTTGCATTCTTTAGATGACATTGTTTGCATATGACTAATTGTTTGACAGCAGAGAAATCCGCACAATGGATATTCGATGAACATACATCCTCTCAATGGGCAAAATCAACTTAGCGGGAAAGACACTTCCAATAACAGGTCTTCCATAAGCAAGGGGCATGACACGATGTCTAAACACACCTGGGGCAGTCTCTCCAAAAGTGCCAAATAACCAGAGGCAGATCTCCATCTGAATCGCTTGGGGCATTGCGCACGCATTCCAGCAACGAATCATGTGCCATCAAGAAAACATTTTTGATAGCACTACAACATAACACTATGGACAGTGACAACTCTCTACATCCTGAAAGCATGGACATAGTCGGAAAATACTACGCATAAGAAAGACCCGCTAGGTTGACATACCTAGGCAAAAATAAGGGCATCCCGGCAAACCACAAGGGTTCGGGCAAATATTAGGGATAAAAAAATGAAAAAATCTATACACCCGGCAAGTCGAAAACCCGAAAGGGCGGCTTGGGCAAAAAAGGGTATCCCGGTAGACTGAAAACCCGAAAGGGCGGTCCAGGCAAAAGTTAGGGATTTAAAATGTACGACTATGTCTCGTCACCTATCTATCAGTGGAAGACTTGTACCTTGATCAGCATTCAACAAGAGCACCAGAATCGAGATACAATTCAGATACGATCCAGATATGGATGCCATTCTGATACTCATTCACATTCAACTTTCAGATACAGTTCAGATACGCTCTAGATACGGATGTCATTCTGATACTCATTTAGATTCAGCTTTCCGATACAGTTCAGATACACTCCAGATACGGATGCCATTCTGATACTCATTCAGATTCAACTTTTAGATACAGTTCAGATACGATCCAGAGACGAATGTCATTCTTACACTCATTCGACACATGTTTCAAGTACAGTTCAGATACGATCCAGAGACGAATGTCATTATGACACTCATTAAATACATGTTCAAGTACAATCACGACATAGATTCATCCACAAAATCTCCGCATGTACTTTTTCCAGCATGGTACAAGGGAAAGAGACAGTTGGAAGCGAAGTCACTATCACATACAAGCCAGTGATACCTATATTCCCCAGAGATCCGAGACAACCAAGGTTCGACCTCTGTATCCCCAAGCAGAAATTCCTTCCCCAGCGGGTTCATTCAGAAAGCTAATGCCTACATTCCCCAGCCGAGCTTTATAACCATAAACAATTTATAAGTTTTTTTCTCCTGAGCAGAGTTTATTTCTCTGACGGCGGAAGCTCGATCTCCAACAGAGCTCTTCTATCCAGCAATGGAAGTTCATCCCCAACTGAGTTTATTTCTCCAAATTAGCAGATCTTCCAACAGAGTATCTCTCTTCCCCACAGAGTCATTCCCCCGCAGGATTATTCTCAGACAGAGTCTCTCCCGGCAGAATATTCTCAGGAAGAATGGATGTAAATCTCCAGCTCATCATCTTCGGTCACTATCCCCAGCGGAAATGAAGAACTTAACTCCTCATACTCTCCAGCAGCAGTCCAGGATTTATTTTCCCCAGTTAGAGAATATCACAATAGCATTGCATATCCATACATCATGGCATGTGCATACATGTTATACAACACAATCTCATTTATTTTGAGAACATCATTACTTAATACATTTCATACATCATGACATTACATACGACTAACTCTTTACCTTTCAGGGAAAGACGCAATCAAGTTCTCACAAGTTCTCTCTGGTCCAGTCAAACCGACACCAAGGTTTCTATTCCAGTTGCAGATATTCCAACACTTTCTCTGGTTCAGTCAAACCGGCACTAAGGTTTCTATTCTGGTTGAAGATGCTCTAAGACTTTCGTCTGGGTCAGCCGAATCGCTGTTAAGATTCCCCTGATTTCTATGCCAGACAAAGTTAATCCGAGACCTCTCCCAGGATCAGTCAAATCGATACTAAGATTTCTCTCCTAGTTGACGTTCTCACAAGTTTTCCCTGGTTCAGTCAAATCGATATTAAGATTTCTATTCCAGTTTAAGCTATGAAGCCCGGAAATCGACCGGATAATATCTTGATTTCTCCAAAACACTACGAAGCCTGGAATCGACCAGATAGTGGTATATCTCAAATTCAAGCTATGAAGCCCGGAAATCGACCGAATAACAGCTTAATTTCCCCATCATACTGTGAAGCCTGGAAATCAATCGGATAACAGTACAAAATACTATGAAGCCTAGAATCGACCAGATAGTGGTATATCTCAAATTCATACTGTGAAGCCCGAAAATCAACCGGATAACAGTACAAATACTACGAAGTCTGGAATCGACCAGATAATGGTATATCTCAAATTCCCCAAATTACTGAAGCCTGGAGCACGAACATATAATGGTATAAGACGCTGTGAAGTCTGGAGCACGACCAGATAGTGAAAAGAGACACTGTGAAACCTAAAGCACGACCAGATAACAGTATGAGGTACTGTGAAGCTTGGAATTTGCCCAGATAGCAGTTTACTCAGCCAATTACTATGAAGCCTGGAAACGACCGGATGTTAGTATGCCTTAAATTCAAGTTGAAACCCGGATGCGGCCGGATAACCACTTAATTCCTTCTGAAGCCTGAAATACGACCAAATAAGAATTGAGAAATTGTAAAGCCTGGAGCACGACCAGATAGCAAGTTTAATCTCATCTCCCCAATAAGTCACTGTAAAACCTAGAGCACGACCAGATAGCAGTCAATCTTATTATCCTTAGCAAATAACTATAAGGCCTGGAGCACGACCAGATAGCAGTTTATTTTCATCTCCTCGACTAAGAGATGATTACCCAGTAGAGTAACGGACAACTGAAGCTCCTAAAATTCTATTTCTCCCAAGACAGAGACCAACATTCCTCAGCAGATTCCTCCTCAACGACATGAACAGAAATTTTCATCGAAGGAATATCTCGGGAAATCAACATTATCTAGATGGCATCTTTAAGCCCATCTCTTACGATTCTTTGTCATAACTTCCGGATGGTATCTTTAAGCCCATCTCCGACGACTTTCATTCATCTTCTCCAAATGACATCTATAAGCCCATTCCCAAAATTATCTACATAGTACAACATCATTATAGACGAGTGCAAATTTCTGGGCACTCTAGTATTCAATCATCTTCCACCTTCAGATCACGAAAGGTAGACAAGCCAATCTAAATCTTCAGGTTTAAGAAGATTGAACAGGGGCAGCTGTTGTACCCCAAAATTTACCCTCTTTATTTTGACATTTTTGGCTTACATTTTATTATTACATACATGTATATCATTGGTTTTATGGTTATGGAATCAAGGTATATTTAGAAAGCTTCTTCAGTTTACAAGTGACATTTATTTCTCCAATGGATGTTCTCAGATTATTTTCCGTGTTGAAGATCGGTTCGCTGTTTTACAATGATTCGGGGTTCAAAGATTCATAAGTCCAACCCGGCGCGTCATATTCAGGTGTTCTTTCGCCAAGATATCTCTGATA
Source organism: Vicia faba (assembly GCA_948472305.1). Classification (NCBI taxonomy): domain Eukaryota; kingdom Viridiplantae; phylum Streptophyta; class Magnoliopsida; order Fabales; family Fabaceae; genus Vicia; species Vicia faba. The sequence continues at coordinate 1,498,599,881 of OX451736.1, forward strand.
ATTTATTCTCAAATTCAGGTTCAGCTCAAGAGTCAATTCTTTAAAGAAGGTCTCCGAATGTGTGAGTTTTCTCGAAGAAATATGGTAAAAAAATATGCTGAAAGTGCAGTTTTTACGCACTAAAAATTCATAACTTGAAGATCGTGGCTTGTTTTGAACCCATTGCGATGGCCAAAATTCCGTCTTGACATCATCTACATTTTCATCTCTCACGGATGGAAGCCAATTTCAATCAGAAGGTCTTCAAAAATGCGGATTTATCAAGTATTTTCGTACAGAAAATTTGTGACAGAAGTTTATTTGCGTCATGTTCAGAAAATCATAACTTGGTCGATTTTCATCGTATCGAGATGGTTCCAGTGCCAAAATTTCACAAATTAAGTTGAGTAAGTTTTCACATGAGGTATTGAGTTCGAACGTGTTATACCCCAAAATTTGCCCTCCCATATTCCTCAAGATTTGTCAAGAATAATCTTCAAATTACTCAAGATGGCTCAAGGGTTGTACAGTCAGACCACCTCCTAAGCCAGCTCAAAATTAGGGTTTTGTTTCCTTCAAAGAATTTGGGGCTTTCAATGGTTCAATCAAGTCTCAAAGGCCTATATACATTCTCAAGCACCTACATGCCAAGTTTCAAGACTCACAGTACCAATTTGCACAGTCAAAAGCTCCATTTGATCTACAGTCAACTGCAAGGGCAAAATGGTCATTTTGCAGTCAAAAGTCAGAATTTTTGGTCAACATCTTATTTTGAGTCCACAATAATCATTTTATCAAGTCTTGATCATGATTCCACAAGAATAGCTCAAAAATTCATCAAGATGCAAAAGTTACTATTTTTGGACAATAGAAAAGTCAACTGTATCTTGACCAGGGCATAACTTTCTCATGGTTTGTCAGAAAAATTCCATCCAATGCTCATTTTGAAGAGGATGTAATTTACTACAATCCATATTCACACTCCAAGTTCAAGAAATGCCCTCACAAGAAGTTACCAATTTTTACATTATAGGTCAATTTCAAAAGTCAACAAAAGTACACTTTGAGTCAAAGACCATAACTTGAGATTGGTAAATCCAAATGACATGGGACCAAAGACATTGGTTAGAGGACTTCAAGAGATTTCCAAAATGTCAAAGAACATGGTCATATGATCAAAATTGAGCAAGTTGTGCATTGGAGAAGTTGGGAAATTTTCATGAATTTGCAAAAGTCAACTTTGCTCAAAACACCTTATTTTTGCTAATTGGCCTCAAATCTCTTCTTGAAACTTTACCCATGACCTATGCACGACCCATCAAGATTAATTGGATTTATTTTCTTATTTTTATTGATTAATTGGATTTTTAATTAATATTAATTCATTTAATCAATTTAAATCATAAGAAAATAGAAGATTTGTTTTTTAAATCTTTTTGTGAAGCAAATATGACCTAAACATGCTGGCAAATTCGTGCACAAGTCAAAGATATAAAAAAAAATCCAATTTTGGCAAGTTTGTTCAATCATGAAAATCAAGAATATTTGATTTTTCAATCAAGGATCCAATCATTAATGCATATGGATTTTTGCCCAGCTTTTGACCTAATTCAATTGCCTTATATGTATGCAAGCAAACCCTGACCTAATGGACGTGAAAAAGCTGCAGAAAAGAACCATACAATTTCAAGAAATTCCAAGAAAATTGAAAACTGATTTTTGCATTCTAGGGCGATTCAAGGGTTTTTGTTGATTCAAATACATTGCAGGAGGTTCCAGGAACATTTTGCAATCAAACTCAGGCCTTAAAACTCAAAGAATCGTCATATACAGAATCACGGTTTGGCTTTTTTATTCAAAATCGTATTGCTTGATTCATGCGCATTTAACATGTTTTATTGATTGTTTTGCATTGCTAGGAACCATACGAAGCTAATGGCATAATTTAATTGAATTATAATGCCCTGAATCAAAAGATGCCATGATCAAAATTCTAGGGTTCTTGAGTTTTGAATTAGGGATTTCTGAACCAGGCAAAATTGGGACCAGTGAGACACATGGTTGAGATCCTGAGAACAAGACGAACAAGCCCAATACCTCGCGAATTATTTATATATACTGTGGCTCTAATCACTATTTTTCGTGCAGATGAATAGTGGGGGTTAAAAACCCCCACTATCTGATTCTAAAACACACAAAAAAACGAAGAAGACGATGACGTGTGGGCAACTGATTTGCATGTTTGAAAAAGCGCGCGTTTTATTTTTATTTACAGCATCTTGAATTGTTTGTATATATAATAATTGTTCATTATCCAAATAATAAAAGAATGCAGGTGGTTGAGTGGTAAGCGCGCTGGCCTGGAAGCATTGGGACCTGGGTTCGAATCCCAGGTCCCCCAAAACATTGTTGCTTTTATTTTTCAGGCATTCATGTGCAAGCTTCAAAGTGAGGTCCATCATACACCTCCAATTTCCAGGCGCCAGGTGTCTCCAAGCCTGGATCCAATGGCCAAAATTGAAGGACCACCATAGTCCTTAGTCAACAAGCGTGTAAATGTCCCAGAAAGTCAAACAGGCTTGAGCATTATTGGGCTTTAGAATTCCAGAAACACCTCCTCTTTGTTCCCATCACCCCCTGGGTTCATTCTTTTTTCTTTTATATTTTTTCATTTAATTGTTTTTATTATTAATTATTATTATTATTATTTAATTAACCAAATTAATTTTTTCATAATAAAACCAGAAAACTAAAAAATATATTATTTTTATTATTATTTATTAAAATTAATTTCACCCTTTTATTATTTTTGTAAATAAATATAATTAACTAACTTAGTTTTAATTAGGATAATTCTAACCTTTTTTGCAATAATTTAAAATCAACATAGAATTAGGGTTCTTGGTATTTTTAATCATCTTTTATTTTTTTCCTTAAAACATAAAAAACTCAAAAAAATATCTTTCTTTTATTTAATTAATTAATTAGTCTAGGTTTAATTTAATTAAATGCAAAATGATAAAAAACTTCCTTCTTTCTCAAAAAGGGTCAAAACCCTAAAAACTCTCCGATTCAATTTTCTCTCGCATGTTTTATTAATTTTTGATCCATATTTATGTATTTGCTCCGAGAATGTAATAGCTTTAATTAGGATCCTTTTTATCTCTTTTATTTAATTTCCCGCAATTTACTTTCCAAGGGTTTGTTTTTGGCGATGTAAATACCCGACGCCTTGTAATAACTTAGTTTATTTTCCGCAACTATTAACTGCTATATGTATGCTAACTAGGCTATGCATGACAAGACTTATCCTTAAAATAAAATCAATTGTAGCTCACCATAACATGTACAAAGATAACATAACTGAAACCTGACACACGTGCACATGCCACTCCTAGGGAACGCCTCAATTGGTTGCCTCAACGTGGTCATTAAGTATATGGTGTTTTAGAGGTCGCCCTCCTGTATAAAGATCAAAGTTGCCTCGAAACAGTTGCCTCAGATAAAATGATCTAAGACATTAGGGTTACCGCTAAGGCGTCCTACCATTCCTTTAGTGACCACATGTCCCATTAATCGAATTGACCCGAAAAACTCCAACGACGGTGCTACCTACTTCTCAATAGTGGGATAGAACTGTCTAAAGGACATTTACACAACTTAATTTCTTTTGAGTAGGTAGAGGTTCTTAGATACTTGCTCTTTCAAAACAAAAATACTTTTCGCACCTACACTTTTCTGACAAAAGTTTTCAAACAAACACTTCATACACTCTTGAGGACAAACACAAGAGCTAAATCGAAGTTTTCAAACGAAACTTTTTTTTAAAAACCCACAAACATGAGAAAAGCAAATATTTTGAAAACATAGTGAGCAAGTACCTAAGAGCCCGTGGATAACCACGGATAGAAAGGGTGCTAACACCTTCCCTTTCTATAATCTACCTCCCGAACCCGAGAAACATCTCGAAAAGGAATTTTGCTGTGCTTTTGTCCTTTCCTTGTTGGAGAAAATAAAAGACGGTGGCGACTCTTGCTTACCGCGACATTTTGCGAAACGCAAACGCGAACCAGCATTCCAAAACAGTCAGTTCTATTTCCACAGATCACAGAACTGGCGACTCTGCTGGGGAAAATGATTAAGTGAGGTGTACCTTAGGATTAGATCACTTGTGTATTACTCTGTATGCTTTAAATTTTGTGGGCTTGTATTGGAGTTTCATAGATCCTAACCCGAATCTGGGGAATACCCTTTAGGTAAGTAGCAATAAACTGTGAGGGACCTGTCCGGCGTAGACCGACACGGGTGAAGCAGTAGTTACATTGGTGTGACACCTTGGTATGTACCGATATCCCTTGTGTTGGAACGAGGAGAATATGGGTCTTCTAAGGAGTCATTAAGCACCAACTGACCTTAGAACCTTAAATTGACCAACTTGGCCATAGAATAGTAACAGTATGCTACGCTCATTGAGGCTAAACTCTCGCGATGGTTCCGGCCGCAAGAAAAGGTTGCCAAACTGGAATTATGACCGATCGAGGGTAGTCAGTGATATTGAGATCCTCTAGAACCCGGTTACTATTTTTAGGACAAGTATTAACCAACTGAAACTGAAAGAGGGTAGTACCTAAACATCATGCCAACCTGAAATCTAAGGGCTCTTTTGTGTGACTTGTTTGCCTTACCATGTTTGCCTTTTGTGAAAACTTGTGGTGTGCCTTTATCATAACATCATAACATCATAACATCATAACATTACATACATCCTGCATAAGGACTAACCCATTTCAAGGATCTCAAGGGTTTGTGATGCAGGTCGTGATGAATCAAATGCCTAGCAAGGGGCAAAGGGGATTTATCTTCCTCTATCCAAGGTTGTCTGGAGATCAAACATGATTACTTGAGTCAGAGGCTATGACCCACTCGATATGGTGAGCCTAACTCTTGAAGAAGGACTCTCAGCAACATGAAGTTCCTTCAATCAAGCCGCAAGATTCAAATTCTAACAAGTTTCTCTGTTTACCCCGCGAGATCCTTGAAAACATTGCATACATAAATCATACGCATTTCATGCCATCATATGCATAACAGGTACCCTTTCTACAGGTCACTTATCTTCTTCGCTGTTTATTTCAGCAATCATCATGTCTACTGAACCTTCCACTGAACAAGCTATCAAGGCCCTCCAGGCCTAGAACGCCCAGTTCCAAGAGTTGGTTATGAGCCTAGCCCAGGGTCAACAGGATTTGAAGACTCTGATTTTGAAAGAGAGGAAGAAGAATAAGAAGAAGAGGACCGTCTTGTTCAACACTGGACGCAGATTTGGGAATGGACTGCAGAATGAGGTTGAGCTGACCACCTCATCTGTAGGAAAAGACAGCCCACAAGAGAGAAGGGTTCCTAGTCCCGTGGTCTCCGACAACGAGACAGATTATGATGAAGAACAGTATCCTCCTGCTAAGGATAGGTATAAACAGTTGGAGGACCGCTTAAGTGCTATGGAGATACAGAATGTGCCCGGGTTGGACTTTGGAGACTTAGGCTTATCCTCTGGGGTGGTGATTCCCCATAAGTTCAAGGCACCTGCTTTTGCCAAATATGACGGAGCCTCCTGCCCAAAGCTGCACCTCCGGTCGTATGTAAGGAAGATCTAACCTTACACCGCTAACAAGAATTTGTGGATCCATTTCTTTCAGGACAGTCTTTCAGGGACTCAACTCGAGTGGTTCTATCAGCTGGATGGAGCCAGTATCCGTAACTGGGAGGATTTGGCTACTGCGTTCTATAAGCAGTATCAGTATAATTCCGACCTCGCTCCTACGCGTACCCAACTCCAGGGTATGTCACTAGGGACGGGTGAAGGATTTAAAGAGTACGCCCAAAAATGGAGAGACCTTGCTGGAAGGGTGCAGCCACCTTTAATTAACCGTGAGCTTGTGGATATGTTCTTGGGGACCCTGTCCGGTCCATTCTTCAACCATTTGATTGGAAATTCTTCAGCCGGGTTTACAGACCTTATCTTGACTGGTGAAAGAATTGAAGATGGCATCAAAAGCGGGAAGATTCAAGAAGCTACACCTTCCGATGCTCAGAAAAAGCCCTACAATGGGAAGAAAGAGTCCAATGTTGTGTATGGTCAAAAGAGTCGTCATGACCAACGCGTAGGAGAAATCTTGATCTCTAATCCTACGCCTGCTCAACAAAGACAGGGGCATCAACGTAAGGAGGTCGCACCTAAAAGACAATTCACTAAGATCAACATGTCACTGACTCAAATGCTATAGCAAATGTTGAAGGTAGGACTGATTACATTAAGGGCTCCTCTCCGGAATCCAAACACTTCCGCTCCTACCTATCATCCCAATGAAAGGTATGCATACCACTCTGACAGTCCAGGACATGACACAAACAACTGTTGGGCCCTGAAGAATAAGGTTCAAGACATGATTGATGCCAAAGAAATCCAGTTTGACCCTCCAGAGACTCCAAACATAATCACTGCTCCTATGCCAAATCATTGAAGGCTTTTGTTTTATTTGAATTTTCAAGTTGTATTTTTCTTTGCTTATCCAAACAATTATTGTCATGGCAAACTTTTTTATTTCATTAATGCATCACATATGTCTATTTTGAATCAATCCATTCGTATTCACTATATTCAAATTGCTTTCATTTTTTTTGTGATGTTCAACTTTTGATTAAAAATTCTAAGCCTTTTGAGGGAGGATGACGAAAATGATACCACGATCTTTACAGTATGCTTTTGAACAGACCCTGCTGATGAGGTACAAGCATTGTTTCAAATCCTAAATAATGGAGTTATAAGGAAGATAATCCCTCGTCAACCCCTTTGAGCCAAAGAAGTTGGAGTTTTTCTTTTCACAAATTAAAACCCTTAATCATAAACTGGGGCGGGGTAGTTTTCTCAGTTGATCCAGGTGCATAATGAATGGCATCAAAGAAGTCCTTCCGTAACAAAAGACGGTGTTGGTTCCGTATAATCGTAAGGACATGCAGTCATTGTCTCTCAAAATAAAATCCCTATAAGTCAAAGCCTATGAAGGAGACTTACAAAATTGGGGCATCCCGCTGACTGTAATCACAAAAGAAACAGTTCAGGCAAAAGGACAGGGATAATAAAATCGAAAAGAAAGAGGTCCTACAAACCCTCAACAAAAAAGAAATGACTGCCTGTTTAAAATAAACTATCAGTATCCGAACCATCACCGGAATATCAGAGCAAAGATTCAAACAAAATCTAATGCACGATTAGCTAAGTTTAGGTTTGAAGAACATCACGAAGAGTGGGTGGGTACAAATAAAATTTGAGCCTTTATCCTTTGTTTCTTAAACCGTGAACGAGGCCACGTTATAACCCTTAAAAGTCCTAGCTGAAGCATGGGTTAGTCCGAAAGCATACTGTTACAAAAGGTATCCTGACTCCTGTAGGGCTTGCTGTAAAATCCTGAGTTGACATCACATTTTACAAAAATTCATTTGTTTTATTGAAAACTGCATTTTCAAAAAACCTCAAGACAAACATAAGCTTTGCATTCTTAAAATAACATTGTTTGCATATGACTATTTGTTCAAACAGCAGAGAAATTCGCACGACGAATATCTAGTGAACAAAAAAAACCTTCTCAATAAAAAGGATCACCTCAAGTGGAAAAACACTTCCAATCAAGGGGCACGGCATGATCATTGTCTATCATCTGGGACAGTCAAGTGAAGATTCAAGGAATCTCTCAAAATGCCAAATAGCCAGGGGAAAATCTCCATCTGAATCAATTGGGGCATTGGACATGAATTCCAGCAATGAATCTTGCATGATCAAACATCTTCTGGTAGTATGGCAACACGACACTACAGACAGTGACACCTCCCTACATCCTGAGAGCATGGACATAATCAGAAAATACTACGCATAATCAAAGACCCGCTAGGTCGACTGGCCTAGGCAAAAATAAGGGATGAAAATAAAAATGAAAAAATCTGTACACCCGGCAAGTCGAAAACCTGAAAAGGAGGCTTGGGCAAAAAGGGGCATCCCGATGGACTGAAAACCCGAAAGGGAGGTCCAGGCAAAAGTTAGGGATCAAAAGCGTACGACTATGTCCCGTCATCTCGTCACTTGCCTACCAGAAGAAGATTTTTCAATCGGCAGTTATCAAGCACCTCCACAGGAACCTTCTCCCACAGAAGCTGGGGCAATAAGAATTGTCCGAACTGTACAAGCTGCGCTGTCCTCCAGGTACAAGGTGGATTCAGTTGAAGAGTATGACCGAGATACCTTCACTCCCCGCAGAATAAAACAATAATGGTAGCTCTCCCCACTGAGCCTTGCAACTATGAACGAATCAGCAATGCTCTCCCCAAGCAGAGTTAATCTACCATCAGCCCTAAAAAGAAGTTGGGTATCCCCAGTAGGTCTTAATATTCCCCAGCGGAGTGTACAGATATTCCTCAGCAAGCATCCCCGACACTCTTAATATTCCTCGACATAATATAAGAATGTTCCCCGGTGGAATACAAGATGCCCCCAGTGGAGCCATTTCCCAGCGCAATCTAAAAAGCTTCCCCGCCAGAGTTGAATCATCTTCCCCAGTAGATTCTAGAAGCTTGTCCCCTGCAGAGTACAAATGCATCTCCCCAGCCATATTCAGAAGGTTATCCCAAAAGAGTCTAACTGGGTTATCCTCAGCAAATTGCAATGGAAATATCATCCCCAGCGAAGTTCTTTCTATCCCCAGCGAAGTTCTTTCTATCCCCAACGGAGTTCATCATCAAAATTCCCAATAGGGCTTATCAACGGAATCCCCAGCGGAGTTATCGTTAAAATCTCAGTAAAGCATCTTCCCCACAGAGTATTTCCCCTCAGAGTAATCTCTTTCATCAAGTTTATTCCCCAACGGAGTCCTTTTCTCCTGCTGGTTTATTCTCACAATCATCTTCGTTCACCATCCCCAGCGGAAACGAAGAACTCAACTCTATTCTCCAGCTATCCGGGATTTACTTTCCCCAGCTGAAACATCACATCTTCATACATCATGATACATGCATATACGCATCATACGAGTAAAATCTCATTTATGTTGAGAACATCATTGCTTGATCCATCTCATGCATTGCATGTGACTGACCTTTACCTTTCAGGAAAGATGTAGTTAAGTTCTCAGCTTAGTCGAAGATCTGACCAGTTCTTAAATCTCAATCAGATTATCCTCGGTTGAAGTTCAGATAAGGTTCTCAATCTCGACAGTTTCTCTACATCATAGGGTGGACAAGTACTATAACCTCAACAGTATACTCCATTGAGCACAAGTCAGTTCCTAGATCTTGATGTTCTCCTCCGTCATAGTACGAATCAGTTCTATAACCTCCGCAGTTTACTCCATTGAACAAGAGATAGTTCAGATGTGACCCAGACATGGCGACATTCTAATACTTATTCCAGATTCCTTCTAGAGACAGTTCAGATGCGACCCAGACATGGTGACATTCTGATACTTATTCCAGATTCCTTCTAGAGATGGTTCAGATGTGACCCAGACATGGCGACATTCTGATACTTATTCCAGGTTCTTTCCAGAGATGGTTCAGATGTGACCCAGACATGGCGACATTCTGATACTTATTCCAGATTCCTTCTAGAGATGGCTCAGATGTGACCCAAGCATGGCGACATTCTGATACTTATTCCAGATTCCTTCTAGAGATGGTTCAGATGTGACCCAAGCATGGCGACATTCTGATACTTATTCCAGATTCCTTCTAGAGATGGTTCAGATGTGACCCAAGCATGGCGACATTCTGACACTTATTCCATATTCCTTCTAGAGATGGTTCAGATGTGACCCAAGCATGGCGACATTCTGATACTTATTCCAGGTTCCTTCTAGAGATGGTTCAGATGTGACCCAGATATGGCGACATTCTGATACTTATTCCAGATTCATTCAAGAGACAGTCCAGATACGATCCAGATTCGGATGTCATTCTGTCACTCACTCAGATACAGTATGGATACACCCTAGACACGGCGGTCATTCTACTACTCATTCAGATGTCAGAAATTAGATACAGACTAGACACGCTCCAGACACGGAAGCCATTCTATTTCTCATTCAGATTCAACTATCAACTTTAAGTGCCGATACACTCCAGACGCGAAAGTCATTCTGTCACTTATCTAGATCCCAGTTACAACACAGATACGTTCCAAGACACGGAAATCATTCTGCTATTCATACAGATCTCAATTTCAAATACAGTTCAGATACGATCTAGATTCGGGTATCATTCTGTCACTCTCTCAAATAAAGTCCAGATACGATCCAGATTCGGATGTCATTCTGCCACTCATTGAAGCACAGTTCAGATACGACCCAGATTCGGGTATCATTCTGTCACTCATGATTCAAAACAGACATATGCAATGCATTGATAAAGTAATAAAGTTTGACATGAAAAAAATGTTCGAACAATCAAAAGAAAATTACAAATTAAGAATTCAAATGAACAAAAAGCCTCTTTGTCTGAACTTGTCACTTCAGATGGTGTGCCTTTGAGGGATGGAATAAGAATTCAGTCTGGTCATCTTGTGTAAACTCCAGCACTCCTTTGTTGATCAAGTCCTGAATCTTATTTTTCAATGCCCAACAGTCATTCGTATCATGTTCGGGACTATTGGAATGGTAGGCACATATTGCATCAGGATTGTAGTTAGGGGAAGAAGTTTTGGGGTTTGGATGAGGTCTTATCAACGTAACCAAATTCATCCTCAACATATGTTGCAATGCCTGAGACAATGGTATGTTGATTTTGGTAAAATGCCTCTTGGGCTTGTCTTGCCTTTGCTGATTACCCCGTTGTGGTTAGTGATGTTGTGGTTGGATATGTGACGTAGCATCAATTTGGAAAGATCCACTCTCCACCACACCCACTTCTTGTCTCATCAGGGGCTGATTAATGACTTAATCCACAGTCTTGACTGTTTGCTTCATACGGTTGCATCCGTCTTGATGAAGTTTGCTGATAAGGGCTCTCAGCTCTTCTTGTCCCCAGACTAGGCATTGGATAAGAGCCATCTGCCCCAACATATGGATTCTCATTGCTTCCATCTCAGCTCGCAGTTGTTCCAACCAGGCATCCTTATTATTGTCAGGATGTTTCTTGGTCAAGTTCCCGTTGAGGAGTGTTTTCAATTCTTCCTGCCCCTTGGATAGGTTGAAGAACATTTTCATGAACTGAGCCTCTTGAGTTTGGATATCTCTTACTGTTTGTTCGAGAGCCATTTCTTTTGCTGAAATAAACAGCGAGAACATGAGAGACTTGTACTAGAAGACTTGTTATGTAATGACATGCATGATGTGTTAGAACAAGATTGGTTCTGATCATATCTCATAGTTTTGATGATAACATTAAAATATATTCTATATAATTGATACTCTGATGAGATATTTATTTGTTTCAGATAATGTTCTGACAGAAGAATTTTCCTAGATGAAAATCACTTTGACGTGCTGAGCTGAAAATAAATGAAGAAGTTCTTTAATGAAAGAACTATTTGTTTTAGCGCAAGTTCTGATGCTGACTCTGATAAGAAAATATTTAATGCATCTTCTAACGCTTAGCAGGTTTCCATGTTCAGAAGTACTTTGAAAGCAAGTGCTGTTCAGAAGTACTTTGAAAGCAAGCTATGTTCAGAAGGATTCTGCAAGCAAGATGTGAAGCCATGTTCTGAAGCAAGACGTGAAGCTAGTTCTGAAAGAATAAAGAAGCTAACAAGTCTTGTCAAGTTTCAGGAAACATGCTCTGACAAAGTGTTGTTTGCTCATTTAATGCAAAGACGGCTACATGCACTCAAGTGTCTACGCTAGTTCATTGGAAAATGAAATACTGCAAGCAAACATGCAAACATTAATTGCTCTCCACTTTTGAAGGCAGCAACAGTCATTTTCTTCATGCTATATATAGAAAATCATTTATTTCAAGCCAACTACTCAACAAATTTAAAACAGCAAGAACTATGTGAAAATATTCTGGGCTCACAAATTATTTTACATACACTTTGTGCAAAACTAATCTTAGTGAAAAATCATAGTTTGTGATATAACTTTCTTAGAAGCAAATTTGTTTCACTATCTGTAAAGATTTAATTATTGTTATTGTTCCTTGAGAGACAAAGTTTGGTCAGATTTCTCAAGAAGACTAGGACTAGTTTGAGTCTTAGTGGTGTTAGTCACTTGTAGGTTTACTTGTGCATTGTTAGTCACAACAGTTGTTGTGTGATTGTAATCAGTTGATTATAGTGAATTAAGTCCTTGTTGAGAAAGGCGAAATCACCTTGGCGGGTGGACTGGAGTAGTTTGAGTTCAAACGAACTAGGATAAAAATAACCGTGTCTTTCCATTATTGTTGAGCCTTTAAGAAAAAGAAAAAGAGAAACTTATTCATCACCCCCTTCTAAGTGTTTTCTCACCCTTCAATTGGTATCAGAACTCTGACTCTGAGCGCAACACTTAACCGTGCCAGGAAAAGATCTAGAAAGAAAACACAATGGCAACTGAAGAAAACAACAATAACTACACCAGACCTCCAGTGTTTGATGGAGAAGATTTTGATTATTGGAAAGATAGACTAGAAAGTTTCTTTCTAGGTCATGATAGTGATTTATGGGATATAGTCTTGGATGGTTACACACATCCTACAGACTCAGAAGGAAATAAGATTGATAGAAAAAAATATGGATAGACAACAAAAAGCTGATTTCAAAAATAACCACAGAGCTAGAAATATTTTTATAAATTCTATCTCTAAAATGGAATATGAGAAGATTACAAATAGAGATACAACACATAATATGTTTGAGTCTCTCAAAATGACTCATGAAGGAAACGCTCAAGTGAAGAAGACTAAAGCTCTGGCTCTCATCCAGAAGTATGAAGCCTTCAAGATGGAAGAAAGTGAATCTATAGAAGCCATGTTCTCAAGGTTCCAAACTCTGATTACTGGCCTGAGAGTTCTGAACAAGGGATATACTAAATCAGACCATGTTAAGAAGATTATCAAAAGTTTACCCAGAAGATGGGAACCCATGGTCACTGCTTTCAAAGTATCAAAAGATCTGAACAACGTGTCTCTTGAAGAACTCATCAGCGCTCTAAGAAGTCATGAGATAGAACTTGATGAGCACGAGCCTCAGAAGAAAGGTAAGTCTGTTGCCCTTAAATTAATTATAAAATATGAAACTAACGCTATTCAGGCTGAAGAAGAAAACTCTGAAGAATCTGCTTCAGAAGAAGATGAACTATCCTTGCTCTCCAAACGGATTAATCAGCTGTGGAAGCACAAGCAGGAGAATTTCAGAAACTCCAGAAGAACAGGAAATAACTCTGAACAATCCTCTGGATACGGAATATCAAGTAACAGAATCATTACATGCTATGAATGCAATAAACAAGGTCACTACAAAAGTGAGTGTCCAAGGCTTCAGAAGGAGAAACATAAAGGGAAGTTCGTTAAGGTGAAGAAGAAAAGTCTTATGGAAACATGGGATGACTCTGAATCTTCTGAAGACGGAACAAAATCAGAAGATGAACAAGCCAATATAGCTCAAACAGACAACTTATTAGATGTCTCCGAATCTTCTGAATTAGAATCAGGGTCAGAATCAGAATCAGAATCAGACGCTGAAGAGGTATTCCCTGATTTCACTGTTAATTTCACTAAAACTGAACTAGGAGAAAGTCTGAGTGAAATTCTGGAAAGATATCAGCAGCTTCGAGTTAAATTCAGGAACCTGAAAAAGGATCTTGCTTCTGACTCTGAAGTAACTGAGAGTCTGAGATCAGAAAACTCTGAGTTAAAATAAAAGATTTCAAAACTAGAAAATGATTTACAAAACTCTCAGAAGGAAATAATCTTAGAGGATCCTAGCAATGCTGATAAGATCATAAAGAAATATGATCAAAGCTTTCAGAAGTTTCTGGCTAAAAACATAGTTAGAAGCAAAATGGCTTTTTTAATCTATGGAGTTATAAGGAAAGACATAATATGTATAGGATACAAAGGCAAAGTATCCCAGCCTAAGAAAGTTAAGGATCTGGTTATCAAACGCACTCCTCTCTATTCTCACTTCACCACTGGGCAAATACATGATATAAAATATGATGGTAAGGCGTTTTATGCTAAACCAAAGTTCAAACAGAACTTTAAATACTCTAACCCAAGAGGACCCAAAAAGATATGGGTACCAAAAGACAAAATCATCTATGTTGCATATATTTTTAACAGCAAGGTTGAAACTCCAGTATTAACACCTGGACTCTGGATGCTCTCTACTCATGGAGGAAAGAAAGCATATGTTCCAAAGCTTGGAATCTAAAAGATTCGCAGGTTTCAGAGGCAATAAAAAAAAAGATTACTAGCTCTGAAACTATTGGAAACAGGAATGGAAATACAACATCAGAAGCTCTGTGCGAAGCATGTCCAAAAGGAAAGTTTTCATAACCTTCTTTTAAATCATAAAATGTTGTTTCTTCCTCTAGGCCATTAGAAACATTTCATATTTCCATCCATTTGGATGTACTTGTTTTATTCTGAACACTAAAGAAAATCTGAACAAGTTTGATTCTAAAGCACAAAAGTGTTTTCTGCTTGGTTATTCTGAACGCTCAAAAGGCTATAGAGTATACAACACAAAAACTATGATTGTTGAAGAATCAATCAAACTCAGGTTTGATGATAAGCTTGGCCAGTAACAGCCAAAGAAAATTGATATTTCTGTAGGTAAAGAAGATCATCCCTCAAACTCTGAAAAGTCCGAAGAAAAGGAAGACTCGGAAGCAAAGGAAGACTCAGAAGATCATCCTCTTGAAAATGCTCTGGATAATCTCAGAATCTATGAACAACCCACTCATAAAAGGTTTCCCAGAATCTCTTCAGCTCATAAAGAAGACGTGATTATTGGAAGGAAAGAAGATCCCATCAGAACAAGATCCTCTCTCGGAATCAATGAAGAATCATTGTTTGGATTGGTATCTCTGATTGAGCCAACCTCTATTAATGAAGCTCTGGAAGATAACGATTGGATCTTAGCAATGCAAGATGAACTCAATCAATTTTCCAGAAACGATGTGTGGGATCTAGTTCCAAGACCCAAAGGATTCAACATTATAATAACTAAATGGGTTTTCAGAAACAAACTAAATGAGCAAGGAGAGGTGGTCAGAATCAAAGCACAACTGGTTGCACATTGTGATATGGTGGGAAGAACTGACTATTTTTTGGAATGCTGGTTTGTGTTTTGCGTTTGTTTTCGCAAAATGTTGCGGTAAGTAAGAGTCGCCACTGACTTTTATTTTATCCAACAAGGAAAGGAAAAAAGCACAGAAAAATTCCTTTTTCGAGATATTTCTGAGTACATGGGTAGATTATAGAAAAGGAAGGTATTAGCACCCTTTTTATCCATAGTTATCTACAGGCTCTTAGGTACTTGCTCATCATTTTCAAAAAAATTTTTCTTTGTGTTTGTGGGTTTGAAAATTTTTTGTTTTTAACTTTGATTTAACTCTTGCTTCTGTCCTCAAGAGTGTAATAAAGTGTTTTTGAAAACTTTGTTTGTGAAAAGAGTGTAAGCATGGAAAAACTTTGTTTTGGATGAGCAAGTATCTAAGAGCTAATCTACCTACTCGAAAAAGGAATCGTTCTATGTTAATTTCCTTTAGACAATGCTATCCCACTATTAGTGAGTAGGTAACATCGTCGTTGGAGTTTGAGGGTCAATTCGAAATAGGTACATACGGTCACTAAAGCAATGTTAGGACACCTTAGCGGTAACCCTAATGTCTTAGATCATTTATTCGAGGCAACGATTCCGAGGCAACCATTTTGAGGCAACTATGATCTTTTAGACAAGAGGGCGACCTCTAAAACAACCTATACTCAATGATCGTGTACGAAGGCAACCAAGTGGGGTGTACCCTAGGAGTGCGCATGTGCGAGTGTGTTGATTTCAGTTATTTTTATCTTTGCACATGTTTAGGGTGATCTAATTGATTTTAATTCAAACATTCATTCTTTTCATGCAAGCCCTATTACCAAACATCTAGCAGTTGAATAATTTACAGAATTAAAATGCGGAATTTAAACTAAATTATTACAAGGTGTCGGGTATTTACATCGCCAAAAGCAACCCTTTGAAAATAAAATAAAGCGGTAAAATAAATAAATGTCCTATTTAAAAAACTATTACAAGCTGGGAGCAGATACCATTGTCCATAATGATCCTCTCTGGTACGCCATATCGACAAATCAGATTATGTCGAATAAACCGTGCCATGACGTTCTTGGTACAGTAGCAAAGGAAGCTGCTTCAACCCACTTCGTAAAGTAATCAATAGCTACTAGGATGAAACGGTGTCTGTTGGATGCAGTAGGTCTGATCTCGTCGATCATGTCAATGCCCCACATTACAAAAGGCCACGGAGCTGTCAAGACGTTCAGAGGTACTGGAGGTATGTGCACCTTATCAACATAGACTTGGCACTTGTGACAGGTTCGAGAATGCTGATAACAGTCGGCTTCCATGGTGGACCAATAATATGCTGCCCGAAGGATTTTCTTCGCCATGGTATATCCACTGGAATGAGTTCCGAAAGTACCTTCATGTAACTCTACCATAATCCTTTCTGCCTCATTCTTATCCACACATCGTAGTAAGGTCGAATCATGGTTACGCTTGTAAAGGATGCCATTGCTGATGAAGAACTTCGCCGCGAACCTCCTTAGAAACTTCTTATCATTAACAGATGCACCCTTGGGGTATTCTTGAGACTCAAGATACCTCTTCACCTCATGAAACCAGGGTTTATCTGTTACCTCTTCAGTCTCAATGTCACAGTAATGTGCAAGTTCGTCTAACCTCTCGATGGTAATATGGGGAGCCTCATTGTCCAATCTGACCTTGAACATAGAAGACATCGTAGCTAGCGTGCCCGCCAACTGATTCTCCTCTCTAAGGAAGTGTTCAAAGGTTATCTCCTCGAAGTGTGGAAGCAACGTCAATACATACTCCTTGTAAGGAATAAGATTAGGGTGTTTTGTATCCCACTCGCCTTTGATCGGACTAATCACGAGAGTGGAATCTCTGAATACACTCAAGTACTTAATCCTTAGGTCAATAGCTGCTCGAAGACCCATGATGCACGCCTCATACTCCGCCATGTTATTGGTGCAGTTGAAACATAGTCGGGCGGTGAATGGAGTATGAGAGCCTTCAGGAGATATGATCACGGTGCCAATGTCGTTACCCAAAGCTTTCGAAGCTCCGTCAAAGTACATAGACCATCGGGATCCCTCCTCAGGTCCTTCATCCGGTCCAGGTGTTTCACAGTTAGTCACTATCATGATATTCTCATCTGGGAATTCAAAGTTCATAGACTGGTAATCATCCACTGCCTGATGTGCCAGATGATCTGTCAACACACTTCCCTTGATTGCCTTTTGGGTCGTGTATTGAATGTCATACTCAGTCAAAATCATCTGCCATCTTGCTATTCTGCCGGACAAGGCAGGCTTCTCGAAGATATACTTGATTGGATCCATCTTTGATATCAATAGAGTAGTGTGAGTCAGCATATACTGTCTCAGCCGACGAGCATGCCATGCCAAAGTGCATCAAGTTTTCTCAAGCAACGAGTATCGGGTCTCGCAGTCGGTAAACTTTTTGCTAAGGTAATAAATAGCATGCTCTTTTCGGCCAGACTCGTCATGCTGCCCAAGCACACACCCCATTGAATTATCGAGTACTGTCAAGTATAAGATCAAAGGTCTCCCTTCAACTGGAGGCATCAGAATAGGTGGCTCTTGGAGATATTCTTTGATCCTTTCGAAAGCGGCCTGACATTCATCATTCCATCTTACCACTTGATCTTTCTTCAGTAACTTGAAGATTGGCTCACAAGTAGCAGTCAGGTGTGAGATGAATCAGGCAATATAGTTCAGACGTCCCAGAAAGCCTTTGACTTCTTTTTCTGTTCAGGGAGCTGGCATTTCCTATATAGCCTTCACCTTTGCAGGATCCACTTGAATACCTTTATCACTTACGACGAAACCCAGCAGCTTACCAGATCTCACCCCGAAGGTGCACTTGTTCGGGTTTAACCTCAACTTGTACAACTTCAACCTGTCAAATAACTTCTGAAGGTGGTAAAGATGTTCTTCTTCAGTCAGGGATCTTGCAATCATGTCGTCAACGTATACCTCAATCTCATGATGGATCATGTCGTGGAACAAAGCGACCGTGGCGCGCTGATACGTTTCCCCAACATTCTTCAATCTGAAAGGCATGACCTTATAGCAAAAGGTACCCTATTGAGTAACAAAGGTTGTCTTCTCCATGTCTTCGGGAGCCATCCTAATCTGATTATAACTGGAGAAACCATCTATGAAGGAAAAGACCTTATCCTGTACGGTGTTGTCAACCAGAACATCGATATGAGGCAGAGGGAAATCATCCTTGGGGCTTGCCCTGTTTAGATCCCTATAGTCAACACACATTCGAACCTTACCATCCTTCTTCGGCACTGAAACCACGTTGGCCACCCACTGCAGATAAGAAGTAACTGCTAGAAAACCGGCATCAAACTGTTTCATAACCTCGGCCTTGATTTTCTCAGACATCTCTGGGCGCATTCGGCGGACTTTCTATTTCACTGGAGGACAATCTTCCTTGGTAGGCAAGCGGTGAACCACGATATCAGTATCCAACCCAGGCATATCTTCATAAGACCAGGCAAAGATTTCAACAT
Source organism: Vicia faba (assembly GCA_948472305.1). Classification (NCBI taxonomy): domain Eukaryota; kingdom Viridiplantae; phylum Streptophyta; class Magnoliopsida; order Fabales; family Fabaceae; genus Vicia; species Vicia faba. The sequence continues at coordinate 1,498,618,675 of OX451736.1, forward strand.
AGTCACGCAGCATCTGAATCAACCGTTGCTTAACACTAGCTTCCAGATTTGCACCGATCTTGACCTCTTTCTTGTCTACCTCTGTACCCAGATTTACTATTTCCACTGGCTCTTCATGCGGCTGTATAACCCTCTCTTCCTGAAGTAACAGTCTAGCAAGTTCACCAGGCACTTCGCAATCATCCTCACCTTCGTCCCCGGCTTGGTTGATCAGACTTTCAAAGTCATAATTGGCAGTAGCAGAATCGTTATCAGTGGGATCCAGAGTGGATGTAGACCTGTATATGTGAGTGTGTGTAAAATAGCTGTTTTGCAAGATAAAAAAGAAAAACAAGGAGCGCAAAATTTGTAATGCAAGAAAACGTCCAATGCTTTTATTAATGATATATGGAGATGACAAATATCAAGCCCTCACAAACAAAGCCACGGTGCCTCGGGTAAGACACCAGGCCATAAAGTTCAAAAATTATCTGTTACAAACTTAAAACAAAAGTCTCATTACTGGTTAATAAAAGAAATTGGGACGAAGTCCTTTGCTGTCCAGTTGCTTAATCCGCCGTCGGTAGTTAGGTAAATCCAACTCTCAATATCATACTCTTCATCATCGTCTTCAATGGCATTTACTCCCGAATTGCTGATAAACAGGGGAGGTCCTCCGATCCGTGCACGCCGTACAGCCCTTTGAGCTTCTGCAGTGAAACCTAAACCAAACTTGTTAGTCTTATGTGAAAAGTCAGGGAGTTGGCCCCAATTTGCACACCCACCTTTCTCAACAACAGCCCATGCATCCTTGAGGGAAGCCATCTTCATTAGGGGATCTTTAGTAACAGTTTCAGTTGACGATATCGTTTGGGGAACTTCTTCAAAATGTTGACACGGGGTCTCAATGAACTCCACATCTATCTCCACATACCGAAAAGAGTTGAGGTGGCTCACCATGTACTCCTCTTCTCCTCGCACTGTAACAATTTTCCCCTTCACTGGGTATTTCAGCATCTGGTGGAGCATAGAAGTTACTGCCCCAGCTTTGTGGATCCACGGGCGACCCAACAAACAAGAATAAGATGGCCGAATGTCCATCACATAGAATGTAGACGCGAAAATCTGAGAACCAACCTTCACCGAAATATCCACTTCTCCGTGTACCATTCTCTTGGACCCGTCAAAGGCCCTGACTATAATGTTACTCGGCTTTAGCACCAACCCTTCACAGTCTAACTGGTCTAATGCCTTCTTGGGTAAAACATTCAACGAGGACCCAGTATCCACCAATACGTGAGCCAGAGTAGTGCCCATGCACTCAATTGAAACATGTAGAGCGTCATTGTGATTCTTCCCCTTGGCAGTCAAGTCTGCATCGGAGAAACCCGACCCATTATCTGCTGTCAGACTAGCCACACAATCTTTGAACTGGTCAGCAGATGTTTCCTACGGCACGTGCGCAGTCTTTAGGAAAGCAATCAGAGCCTTAGCATGGGCCTCTGAACACAACAATAAAGATAATATAGAGATCTTCGACGGGGTTTGCCCTAGCTGTTCGACTACATTGTAGTCGCTTTTCTTGATGATCTTTAAAATCTCCTCTATCTCCTTCCTAGAGGCTTCAACAGTTATCTTCCTCGGTGCCTCCATCTGGGCAGGCTCACCGGTGATCCCTTTGCCCTGAGTGTCAGATGACTCGGCAACAGGGGTAAGGATTGGAACTTAAACAGGGACAGTAGCAGGTGTACTGGTGGGTGTAATAACAACAGATCTTCGAACAGTTGGGTGAGAGATCTCAGGGGAGAAAAGTCTTCCATTACGGGTGACTTTACTAGATCCAACAATATTGCTGACGTCAGTATCAGCCTCTTCAGCACTCAAGTCTTGTTTAACTCCGTGATAATATACGTCAGCCCCATAATGCCACGGGACAGCTTTATCTGACGTATAGGGGATAGGTCCAGGATTAGTAATAATCAAAGGAGAAATTCTCGGAACATATGTAATTCTAACAGGCTTTCTCGAGGAAGCCTTGGAAGAATTGGCGGAAATGGTGATTATAAAAATGTCTTCAAAAGGAACCAAAGGAACAACAATTTTCTCAAATAGAATTTCTTTGTTATCCATCAGGCGTTGGACACCTGACTTCAAAAGATGGCAACCAGTAGGTAGAACGGAACACAGACAGCAACCTTCGCCACAACCCGGAAATAAACCGGCTAATAGAAGGTTCTTCTTCACAGTCATCAATGGAGTAGCAATGTCTTTCACAGAAACCACAAACGAGTCGTCATCTACGGCATTCACTCCATGCTTGGGCATAAGAGCAGTCACAACATTAGGCTTTTCAGGCGCTACGAACTCAATCTCCTTAGCATCAATCAGATCCTGTACTTTATTCTTCAAGACCCAACAATCATTCGTATCATGCCCCAGGCTATCAGAGTGAAAAGCACAGCGGGCATTCAGATTGTACAACGGTGATGTTGTATTGGGATTCTTCGGGGCTTCCTTCGGAATCACCAAGTTGGTCTTTAACAACTGCGGCAGAATCTGAGACAGGGTCATATGGAGCTGAGTGAACTGTCTTCGCGGCCTCTCGACTCTTGGTTGATTGTTGCGTTGTGGAGCAACAACAAGTCTTGATATAACAACCGCATTGACTGCTTGGCGGCGCTCAAGTCTATTATGGCTCTTTAAGCTGTAAACATCACTGGATTCCTTCTTAAAAGGCTTCTTCTCGATACTTGACGAAGCACCTTTCTGTATTTTACCGCTCTTGATACCGTCTTTAACTCTTTCCCCGGTCATAATCAGCTTAGTAAACCCGGACGATGAACTTCCAATCAGATGATTAAAATATGGTCCAGACAAGGTCCCCAGAAACATATCTACTAACTCCCTGTCAGCCAGCGGGGGTTGTACTCTTCCAGCAAGGTCCCTCCATTTCTGAGCATAGTCTTTGAAACCTTCGCTCGCACTCATAGACATACCCTGAAGTTGGGTACGCGTGGGAGCGAGGTCGGCATTGTATTGGTACTGCTTATAGAAAGCAGTAGCAAGGTCTTCCCAATTACGGATACTAGCTCCTTCCAGCTAGTAAAACCATTCAAGTTGAGTCCCTGAAAGACTATCTTGAAAGAAGTGGATCCAGAGGTTCTTGTCAGTGGTGTATGGCTGAATCTTTCTAACATACGAGCGGAGGTGCATCTTTGGGAAGGAAACCCCATCGTATTTAACAAAGATTGGTGCTTTAAACTTGTGGGGAATCACCATCCCAGATGACAAACCCAAATCTATGAAGTCCAGACCAGGGAATTTCCGGACCTCTATTGCGCTCAACCAGTCTTCGAGTTGCTTATACCTATCCTCAGCCGGAGGATACTGGTCTTCATCAAATTCAGTCTCATTGTCAGAAACCACAGGGCTAGGAGCCCTCCTTTCTTCCTGGTTTTCTCTCCCTTCAGGTGAGTGAGATAAATCAACATCTTCCCGTAAATTGTTTCTGAATCTGTGACCCATATTCAGGAGGACCTTCTTCTTCTTCTTCTTCTTCTTCTTCTTCTTCTTCTTATCCTTCAAGATAAGAGTTTTTAGATCTTGCTGACCCTTGGACAAGTTCATGAACATTTCCTGGAACTGAGCGTTTTGAGCTTGCAGAGCCTTGATAGCTTGATCAGTTGATGTTTCAGAAGACATGATGTGCTAAAATAAACAGCGAAGAAGATGAGAAACCTATAAGGGTACCTGTGATGAGATGCATGGGAATGAAATGCGTATGATGTGATTTCAAAGACTTTAGAGATTCAAATTCGTAAACCAAAATGAAACACACTTTTATTAGATAAAACTTGAATTCAATGTTCAACAGATGCCTTTAAGGCGTTACAAAAAAGAAATACTGAAAAGTAAATCAAAACTAGAAATAACTAAAGACCATCAGCGCTCCCATGGTCGTTTTCCGTTGGTGCTGACATAGTCATTGAGGACCTTCTCGTTCTCCAGCTGCCTTTTAAGCTTTAGAATCTTCTGCTCCTGCTCGTGATACTTTTCTCTGTAAGTATCCCGTTCTTCTCTCAACTGCATCCAAGACCTCTTTAATGCCCCAATGTCAGTAGGCATGTGTGGGTGGAGGATGGTAGGTGAAACCCCTTCTTCATCAACATGTTCAACTATTACCGGTAAGACAGCTTCGTACGACATTCCCAGCTTTTGGGCATAGATTCGAACCCATCAGAGATATGGTTCCATTGGAAGAGAGGTCTTCATCCCTAACTCATACGGATCAGACCTGTGTACCCTGTTCCAAGCTCGTATGAACCTGCCGCAATTCTCCTCACTATCCCCTTGGAAGTCAAAGACAATGCTCGGCATTAGCAACTCATGAGGTCCATCCCTCCTAGCTCGCCCAAACTGACGTAAGGCCAAACAAGGATTATAGGTAATCCCTCCTCGAATTCCAAATAGTGGAACATTGGGGTATTCCCCACAGCGATCAATAATAGCTACTTCTTCCATGTTTTTGGTACTCCAGATAATGTCAGTGTGAGCAAGAGACATAATTCTGTAGGCCCAACCCATGCCTTCCTTGTTCTTCAAAATAGATTTGGGGAGGTGAGAAATAAACCACCTCGCTAGCAATGGTGTACAACACATAAGGGTTCCCCGTTTCCGAGCAGTACGGGCATAAAGAGCATGAAGAATATCACCTAAGAGAGTGGGTACCGGATTACGGGACATGAAGATCTCCACTGTATTCATGTCAACAAAAGAATCTGAATTAGGAAACAACACCAAACCATAAATGAGAAGAGCCAGGATATCCTTGAATTCCCGAAAGTCCAAATTGTCCCAAAACTGATTAGCCTGATCAACCAAGAACTTAGCCAAGAAGCCCTTTGTCCCACTTCGAGTCTCCCAGTTAGACATTACCTCAGCCTTTGTCAGATGTAGGGCTGTAGCAACATCCTCTGGTCTAAGAGCTTTCTCCCAACCTATAAATGGCGTCTGCTCTAGAATAGAAATACCAAGTAGATCAGAGAACTCCTCTAGAGTAGGGACCAACTGATAGTCTGGGAAAGTGAAGCAGTGGTATAATGGATCAAAGAACTGGCACAAAACACTCATCATCTCTTTATCCAATCTGGAAGTGACCAAACCAAGGAGGTGACCATGTCTTCTGATAAAGGAGGAAGTGTCAGGAACCTTGGAAACCAAATCTTTAAGCTGAGTGGGAATATGTACAAAGCTGATCCAAATAGTGTTTCTACGCATAAAGGCCATGACCTACAAAACAGAACAAAGATGAATCCCCTCTGTCTTTGAAATGGGTTAGTCTGATGCAAGATGCATGCAATGCCATGATGCAGGATGTCATGATAGAAACATACCACAAGTATTCACAAATAGCAAACATGGTAAGGGAAAACAAGTCACACAGTAGCCCTTAAATTTCAGGCTGGCATGGAGTTTAGGTATTACCCTCTTTCAGTTTAGTTGGTTCAAACATGTCCTAGTAATAGTAACCAGGTTCTAGAGGATCTCAATATCACTGACCACCCTCGATCAGTCATAATTCCAGTTTGGCAACCTTTTCTTGCGGCCGGAATCATCGCGAGAGTTTGGTCTCAATGAGTGTATCATACTGCTACTTTTCTATGGCCAAGTTGGTCAATTATAGGTTCTAAGGTCAGTTGGTGCTTAATGACCCCTTAGAAGACCCATATTCTCCTTGCTCCACCACAAGGGATATCGGTACAAACTAAAGTGCCACACCAACGTAGCTACTACTTCAACCGTATCGGTCTACACCGTACAGTTCCCTCACAGTCTATTGCTACTTACCTAAAAGGTATCCCCAGATCCAGGTTAGGATCTATAGTAACTCCGATTCAAACCCACAAAAATAAATCATACAAATCAAGAAATTGAAAACATTATGATGAACTATTCCTAAGGTACACCCCACTTAAAAACTCCCTAGCAGAGTCGCCAGTTCTGTGATACGGTGGGAAGAACTGGCTGTTTTTTGGAATGCTGGTTTGCGTTTTGCGTTTGTTTTCGCAAAATGTCGCGGTAAGCAAGAGTCGCCACCGACTTTTATTTTATCCAACAAGGAAAGGAAAAAAGCACAGAAAAATTCCTTTTTCGAGATATTTCTGAGTACGAGGGGTAGATTATAGAAAGGGAAGGTATTAACACCCTTTCTATCCGTAGTTATCTACGGGCTCTTAGGTACTTGCTCATCATTTTCAAAATTGTTTTCTTTGTGTTTGTGGGTTTGAAAAGTTTTTGTTTTTAACTTCGATTTAACTCTTGCTTATGTCCTCAAGAGTGTAATGAAGTGTTTTTGAAAACTTTGTTTGTGAAAAGAGTGTAAGTGTGGAAAAACTTTGTTTTGGATGAGCAATTATCTAAGAGCTAATCTACCTACTCGAAAAAGGAATCGTTCTATGTTAATTTCCTTTAGATAATGCTATCCCACTATTAGTTAGTAGGTAACATCGTCGTTGGAGTTTGAGGGTCAATTCGAAAGAGGGACATACGGTCACTAAAGCAATGTTAGGACGCCTTAGCGGTAACCCTAATGTCTTAGATCATTTATTCGAGGCAACGATTCCGAGGCAACCATTTTGAGGCAACTATGATCTTTTAGACAAGAGGGCGACCTCTAAAACAATCTATACTCAATGACCGTGTACGAAGGCAACCAAGTGGGGTGTACCCTAGGAGTGCGCATGTGCGAGTGTGTTGATTTCAGTTATTTTTATCATTGCAGATGTTTAGGGTGATCTAATTGATTTTAATTCAAACATTCATTCTTTTCATGCAAGCCCTATTACCAAACATCTAGCAGTTGAATAATTTACACAATTAAAATACGGAATTTAAACTAAATTATTACAAGGTGTCGGGTATTTTCATCGCCAAAAGCAACCCTTTGAAAATAAAATAAAGCGGTAAAATAAATAAATGTCCTATTTAAAAAACTATTACAAGCTCGGAGCAGATACATCAACAATTGAATAAGGAAAAATAAAGCGCGACGCGAAATTAAATAGGATGCTAAACTAGGGTTTTGACCCTTTTAAAAGAAAATGTTTTTGTTGTTTTTATTTTAAGAAAAGAAATTAAGTCCTAAATTAAATACTAAATTGATTATTAAATAAATTAATAAATGAAAGACAATAAATGACATATTTTTGGATTTTTTGTTAATTTAAGAAAGAAATAAAATAATTAAAATTAGTAGTTAAAACCTAATTAATTCTAATTGATTTTATTTATTTACAAAAATAAATTAAGGTTACCTAATTAACATCCTAATTAATTAATTAGTATTTATTAATAAAAAATAAAATTCTGAATTTAATTGGACAAAAATGTTTTTTTGTGATTTTTTGATAAAAAAAGAAATTATGATATTGGTTAGTAAATTAATTAAACAAAATAAAAATATTAAATGAAAATAAACAAAAATAAAAAAAAGAGTGAGAATGGGCCTGTTTATAGGGTGTGGATAGAAATTTCGTTGGCCCATTAAGGCTGATCCATTGGACTTTTTGTGATCCTGTGGACGTGCGTTGACCTGGTCCATGGTATGCCTTCCATGCTTGACCACCAGATCTGGCCATCTGGCCATCTGGCACACTGAAGAGTGAGGGAGTATGATGGTCTCTTGGCATGCGCGTACACTAGATTACCTGAAAATAATCAAGAAAATGCAAATTGCTGGAGGCAGGGATCGAACCCCTGACCTTCAGCCTTTGGGTCCTTAAGGCCAACGTGGCTACCACTGGAACGCTTGTGTTCATTTGTTATAATAATAGAAACAAAATATAATATATAAAAACAAAATTAATGGCCAGAAAAATAGAAAAGCGCGCGTGTTATTTGAATGGACGAATGGGGAAGCGACACGCCTTCGTCCCTGTCCTCTAAAAACTGCAACTTTTACCTGTGGATTTTTATCCGCAGCTAAAATCGTGGCTTCATTCTAAATTCTTCCCCAGGCCATATAAATGGAAGGTAGCGTCATGGTTGAGCTCATCATATTCCCCTGAACAAGATGGTGCCCTTCACGAAAGCCAATTATTCCTGTAACAAAAAGCCCTAAAAAAACCTAGAAAACCCTTCAATGGTGATCCATGATATAAAGCATATGAATGAAATTGGTTATTGCAAAAAGCTAGCAAATGACATGGTGATTCATAATATGCAATTGTTTTTCATTATAGATGCAAGAATCATATAAATCGAATTCAAGAACAGGGTGGCTTTATGGATGACTTACAGCGCTTGAGAGGGTCTGGAAATGCGTGATTTTGATTGGTTTCGCTTGTGGAGATGGCCAGGAAACGATTGAGACAAGTCTCAAGTCTTGAAAATGCCTCTAGACTTGATTTCGATCTCACACTTTTTTGGTGTTTTTGCAAACTTGGTTCTTGCTCTCCAATTGATCTCCAACCCTTGTTTTGGTCTGCACAAGACCCTTATGTAATGCATAATGTATTAGGGTTGTTTTTACTGTCCAAATCTTCCCCTATCAATGCTTGAATATTTGATTTGATTTTCTTTTACAACCTTCCAAATTTGATCCAAATCACATATTTTTGTACACTTATTCCTTGATACGAGTTTGATGATGGAAAGCTGTATAATGGAACCTGAAATCACCACAAAATCTTTGTTATCAATGCTTTTGGATTTTTATTTGATTTATTTTGATTTAAATCAAATTAATTCAAATAAAATCAAAATAATTAATAAAAATATGATATGGACACATGGCCAAGGCTGGAGCACGTGGGCTACAATGCCAACTCAAAAAAAGTGAAAAAGAATGGGCCCATTTGGCAAAATTTGAAGTTTTGGGGATAGTTGACTTTTGGCAATTTTGCAAAAAAGTCCAACTTCAACAATGCATAACTTCCTCAATTTTGACTCTTTGGATGTGTTCTTGGACTTTTTAGAAAGCTTGAGATTTCCTATAATAAATTTTTTTTGTATCATCTCATTTTGATATTTCATGCTCAAGTTATAAGCTTTGACAAAAAGGGTGTTTTTGTTGACTTTTCAAAATGACCTATAATGTCCAAATTCATAACTTCTTGTGAGTGCATATTTTGATCTTGGGGTATGAAGATGGATTGTAGGGAATTGCATCCTCTTCAAAATGAGATTTTTATGGGTCATTTCTCACAAAGTATGAGAAAGTTATGCTTTGTCAAATTTGAGTTGACTTTTCCTACAAAACCCTAATTTAGCAACTTTTAAATCTTGATGAATTTTGAGCAATCCTTGATGAATCATAATAAACCCTTGATAAAATGATGAAATATACTTCAAAATTGGAATGTTGACAAAAATTTTTGAAGTTTGACCGTATGTGGGTCACAGTTGACTTTTGCCCTATCATAGTCGATTTTTGGACCTTTGAGCAATTGACTGAGAAAACTTCCTCTGCAAGGCTTGAAACTTGACATGTATGATCTTGAGAACATATTAGGAAAATGTTGATAATTTGGGATCACTTGGAGTCAAGGATCTTGATGCAACACAAAACCCTAATTTGGGGTAGACTGCCTTAGGAGAGAGCTTGTCTGGCCAATCCTTGGACTACCTTGAGCAACTTGAGGATCTTTCTTGCAATGTTTTGAGAAATACGGGAGGGATAATTTTGGGGTACAACAGCTGCACTGTTCAATCTTCTTAAACCTGAGGATGTAGATTGGCTTTCGTGCCTTTCGTGATCCGAAGGTGGAAGATGATTGAACACTAGAGTGCCCAGAAATTTGCACTCGCATGAAGTGGTAATTGTCTTTTGATGTTGGGAATGGGCTTACAGATGCCATTTGGAGGAGTGTCGATCGCGTAAAAGATTCCTTAGCAAGAGCTTGCATACCCGCCGTTGAGGAAGATTTCACTGGGGAAGTCTGATCTTTGTTGAGGGAAAGGAACTCGTCTGTAATTCAACTGAGGTGTCGAGATTTAGGGACTTGCACATAATTCAACTAAGGTGTTGAGATTTAGGAACTTGCCCGTAATTCAACTGAGGTGTCGAGATTTAGGAACTTGTCAGTAATTCAACTGAGGTGTCGAGATTTAGGAACTTGCCCGTAATTCAACTGAGGTGTCGAGATTTAGGAACTTATCCGTAATTCAACTGGGGAAACATCTTCGTCGAGATTTAAGAACTTTCCCGTAATTCAACTGAGAAAACTTCTCTGCTGAGATTTAGGAACTTGTCTGTAATTCAACGGAGGAATATTTTTGTCAAGATTTAGGAACTCGCCTGTACTTCAACTGAGAAAAACTCTGCTGAGATTTAAGAACTTGTCCGTAATTCAACTAGGGAAACATCTTCGTCGAGATTTAAGAACTCGCCCATAATTCAACTGAGAAAACTTCTATGCTGAGATTTAGGAACTCGTCTGTAATTCAACGGAGGAACATCTATGTCAAGATTTAGGAACTCGCCTGTAATTCAACTGAGAAAAACTCTACTGAGATTTAAGAACTTGTCCGTAATTCATCTGGGGAAACATCTTCGTCGAGATTTAAGAACTCGCCCGTAATTCAACTGAGAAAACTTCTCTGCTGAGATTTAGGAACTTGTCTGTAATTCAACGGAGGAACATCTTTGTCGAGATTTAGGAACTCGCCTGTACTTCAACTGAGAAAAACTCTGCTGAGATTTAAGAACTTGTCCGTAATTCAACTGGGGAAACATCTTCGTCGAGATTTAAGAACTCGCCCATAATTCAACTGAGAAAAATTCTCTGTTGAGATTTAGGAACTCGTCTGTAATTCAATGGAGGAACATCTATGTCGAGATTTAGGAACTCACCTGTACTTCAACTGAGAAAACATCTATGCTGAGATTTAAGAACTTGTCCGTAATTCAACTGGGGAAACATCTTCGTCGAGATTTAAGAACTCGCCCATAATTCAACTGAGAAAACTTCTCTGCTGAGATTTAGGAACTCCTCTGTAATTCAACGGAGGAACATCTATGTCGAGATTTAGGAACTCGCATGTACTTCAACTGAGAAAACATCTCTGCTGAGATTTAAGAACTCGTCCGTAATTGGACTGAGGTAAAAGCTTCATAGCTTTGAATTTTGTGAGAATTTAACTGCATCTTTCCTGAAAGGTAAAGGTTAGTTGTATGTAATGCATGATATGTATCAGGCAATGATGTTCTCAAAATAAATGAGATTGTGTTGTATGATGCGTATATGCATGTGTCATGATGTATGGAAATGTAATGTTTTTAGCTGGGGAAAATAAATCCCGGATTGCTGTTGGAGAAAAGAAGTGAATTCTTCATTTTCGCTGGAGATAGTGGATGAAGATGATTGTGAGAATAGACCTGCATGAGAGGATAACTCCGTTGGGGAATATACTGATGAGGAGATTACTCTGTGAGGAAGAGATGCTCTTCTGAGGATTTTGTTGACAAATTCAGTTGGGGATAAATTACCGTTGCTGGTGATACTGAACCTTGTTGGGGATTAATCTTCCGTTTGCGAAAGGAATGAACTCCGTTGGGGATGATCTTTCAGTTGCGACTTCACTGGGGATAACCTTTTAGGCTATATTGGGGACAATCTTCCAAAGTCTACTGGGGATGATCCTCCAAACTCCAATGGGGAAGATTTTTCAAACGGCGCTGGGAAAAATTTCAAACTCCACTGGGGATATTTTATACTCCGCTGGGGATAATAAGACTTTTCAGTGCCGATGGTAGATAAACTCTGCTTGGGGAGAATATTACTGATTCATTCACAGTTGTGAGTCTCAGTTGGCGAGAGTTAACATTACTGTCTTTTTCTTTCTCTGCGGGGAGTGAAAGTACCTCTATCACATTCTTCAGCTGAATCTACCTTTGTACCTGGTGGATAGAGCAACTGTAAAGCTTGGACAAATCTTATTGCCCCTGTTTCTGATATTACAAGTAATCATATTTTGTTTTGTATGTAAATATTCATGATCAGTAATTAATGTCAAATGCATATATCAAAAATGAACATTGGACGTTCTTTGCAAAACAAAACAGAAAAAGGAAAAATAGTTTGAATTTTCTCTGAAAATGAATTGTATTGACTTTGAAGTTTGCCCTGTAAATAGGCGTTTTTGTACAAGAGGCTGACGTCCTAGTAAGAGAACACTGCCAAACAAATAGAACTTATACAATTTGTGAAAAACAAAACAGAAATGTGAACAATCCCACTGGGTTCCAACTCTGCTATTTCCCTTATGTCTTCGATCATCTCATCACTTTGCTACTTGGTTAAAGGTAGATCAGATTGATTAGTGCCATCCGAGCTTGATAGTCGATACCAAAGTCTGGTTGCAAGGTGATCCAATGAGACATAGTGTTACGCTTTGATCCCTAATTTTTGCCTAGACCGCCCTTTCGGGTTTTTAGTCCACTGGGACACCCTTTTTTTCCCAAGCCGCCTTTTCGGGTTTTCGGCTTGCCGGGTGTACCGTTTTTTTCATTTTTATCCCTTATTTTTGCCCAAACCCTTTTGGTTCGCCGGGAAGCCCTTATTTTTGCCAAGGCCAGTCAACCTAGCGGGTCTTTGATTATGCATAGTATTTTCTCACTATGTCTGCGTTGACGGGGTGAGGAAGGTCGTCACCATCCATGGTGGTTAGAATCATAGCTCCTCCTAAGAAAATGTTCTTAACCACAAATGGCCCTTCGTAAGTAGGGGTCCACTTGCCCCTGGGGTCACCTTGAGGTAAGATAATGCGCTTGATCACCAGATCCCCAACTTGATACTCTTGTCGTCTGACTTTCTTGTTAAATGCCTTGATCATCTGTTTTTGGTATGTCTGACCATGACAAATATCAGTAAGGCTCTTTTCGTCAATTAAGTTTAGCTGATCAAGCCGAGTCTGAATCCAGTCATCTTCGCTCAAACCTGCATCCTTCATAATCCAAAGAGAGGGTATCTGAACTTCAATGGGCAAGACGGCCTCCATGCCATATACCAAGGAATAGGGTGTTGCCCCTGTTGACGTCCGCGCTGAGGTACGATATCCATGGAGAGCAAAAGGTAACATCTCCTGCCAGTCTTTGTATGTCACTATCATCTTCTGCACAATCTTCTTAATGTTCTTATTAGCCGCTTTGACAGCCCCATTCATCGTCGGCCGGTAGGGAGAAGAGTTGTGATGCTGTATCTTGAACTGCTTGCAGAGTTCGGTGATCATCTTGTTATTGAGATTTGTACCATTATCCGTAATGATCCTCTCTGGTACGCCATATTGATAAATCAGATTATGCCGAATAAACCGTGCCACGAAGTTCTTGGTACAGTAGCAAAGGAAGCTGCTTCAACCCACTTCGTAAAGTAATCAATAGCTACCAGGATGAAAAGGTGTCTGTTGGATGCAGTAGGTCTGATCTCGCCGATCATGTCAATGCCCCGCATTACAAAAGGCCACGGAGATGTCAAGATGTTCAGAGGTACTGGAGGTATGTGTACCTTATCAGCATAGACTTGGCACTTGTGACAAGTTCGAGAATGCTGATAACAGTTGGCTTCCATGGTGGACCAATAATATCCTGCCCGAAGGATTTTCTTCGCCATGGTATATCCACTGGAATGAGTTCCGAAAGTACCTTCATGTAACTCTACCATAATCCTTTCTGCCTCATTCTTATCCACACATCGCAGTAAGGTCGAATCATGGTTACGCTTGTAAAGGATGCCATTGCTAATGAAGAACTTCGCTCCGAACCTCCTTAGAAACTTCTTATCATTAACAGATGCACCTTGGGGTATTCCTGAGCCTTAAGATACCTCTTCACCTCATGAAACCAGGGTTTATCTGTTACCTCTTCAGTCTCAATGTCACAGCAATGTGCAGGTTCGTCTAACCTCTCGATGGTAATATGGGGAGCCTCATTGTCCCATCTGACCTTGAACATAGAAGACATCGTAGCTAGCACGCCCGCCAACTGATTCTCCTCTCTAGGGAAGTGTTCAAAGGTTATCTCCTCGAAGTGTGGAAGCAACGTTAATACATACTCCTTGTAAGGAATAAGATTAGGGTGTTTCGTATCCCACTCGCCTTTGATCAAACTGATCACGAGAGCAGAATCTCCGAATACACTTAAGTACTTAATCCTTAGGTCAATAGCTGCTCGAAGACCCATGATGCACGCCTCATACTCCGCCATGTTATTGGTGCAGTTGAAACATAGTTGGGCGGTGAATGGAGTATGAGAGCCTTCAGGAGATATGATCACGGTGCCAATGCTGTTACCCAAAGCTTTCGAAGCTCCGTCAAAGTACATAGACCATCGGGATCCCTCCTCAGGTCCTTCATCCAGTCCAGGTGTTTCACAGTTAGTCACTATCATGATATTCTCATCCGGGAATTCAAAGTTCATAGACTGGTAATTGTCCACTGCCTGATGTGCCAGATGATCTGCCAACACACTTCCCTTGATTGCCTTTTGGGTCGTGTATTGAATGTCATACTCAGTCAAAATCATCTGCCATCTTGCTATTCTGCCAGACAAGGCAGCCTTCTCGAAGATATACTTGATTGGATCCATCTTTGATATCAATAGAGTAGTGTGAGTCAGCATACACTGTCTCAGCCGACGAGCAGCCCATGCCAAAGCGCAGCAAGTTTTCTCAAGCAATGAGTATCGGGTCTCGCAGTCGGTAAACTTTTTGCTAAGGTAATAAATAGCATGCTCTTTTCAGCCAGACTCGTCATGCTGCCCCAGCACACACCCCATTGAATTATCGAGTACTGTCAAGTATAAGATCAAAGGTGAAATTCTGGCAGCAGATACTCAATGTCACAGTGAATGTTATGACACCGTATCTGACTTTCTATAAGACAGTAAATAAAAACAGTAAAGAACACAGTCAATTGTTTACCCAGTTCAGTGTGAAACAACACCTACTCTGGGGGCTACCAAGCCAGGGAGGAAATCCACTATAAGAGATATTAATTCAGGAATAAACCAACCAGTTTATCTCCTTCACTTAAGACCTACCCAATGCAACTTCAATCTAAGTTCAACTTAAACCTGAGTTCCTACTCACTCCCCCTCAATCACAGCAGTGATACTTAAACAATTGACTAATGAAATAATGAAGACACTCTTCAGAACATACACTTGATTATGCTTCACAGCTTTTAATCAAGTAACACAAACACTCGTGCTTCACAGCTTTGAGTGATACATAAACCTATCTTGACTTTGCTTCAAAGCTTTAGTCAAGAGACACAAACACTCTTGCTTCAAAGCTTTGAGTGATACACAAAACCCTTACAATCAAAACCTATTCCAAGTCACTTATCACAATGATACTTGTTTGGATTACAGCAGTTAAAACTATACAGCTCCTAATTGATCTTCTGTCTCAGAGTTAATTTCCAATCAGCTTTCCTGTTGAATATATATGCAGCTGTTTCTTCAATTAGGGCTTCCACGAAAAGCTAGGGTTAATTAGGGTTAACCTCAAGACTTGGTCACAAGACTTTATCAACCAGATTAGGGTTGAGCTAGGTTAACCTAAAGTCCACGTGAGATTCTGTTCTGGAAGGAATGAACCAACTTCCTGAGAAATCTCAGAATTAACCAAACTGCATAACTGTTAGATCAGTACAGGATGTCTTAACATTTATTATGACATCAGAATTCCTGTTTACTGATTTTGGTAGAAAGAGATAAATGTGATCATTGCAAAATGCTCAGATACACACTCATAAACAGCAGCTACTGTATGCCATACTTTTTCTGCATAAAGTACCTAATAATCCAGAATGTTATGACATCAGTCATGACATTCACACACCTGGTTTTACCAAAAATACATGCCAATAACTAAACACTTACAAACTCCCCCTTTGGCAGATTTTTGGCTAAAACCCCTAAGCATTCAGAGAATAGAGAGCAGCAGAATGAATATGTCTGCAGAAAAATATAATGTCTACCAAGTAATTAACACAAAATATCTCCCCCTCTTTAGCCACAAATAGGCCAAAGATACATGTACTTATATGTTATACAGTTATCCAAAATGAGTAATAAAAACAAAGAAAATATGAAATCACTTGCATCAACAGGAACCAGCATCAAGCTTGTCAACTCCACCAAACTTTAAGCACTGTCATCTTCAGAGGAGGCACTTTCTTCAGCATTGAGCTGATCTTCAGCAGCATCCTCTTCCCTTCTTTGTCCTTCAGTCTCCTCCTGTTCTAATCTGGCAATTAGGTTCTCAAGAGTCTTTTTCCTTGTCTCCAGCTCTTTGCAGGTTTCCTTCAGCACAGCTATAACATCAGATGTCTTGGACTGAGTTTTTACAGTTAATGTCTCAGCTGATGTCATGACAATGTCAGGAACATGAGATCCCTGGAATAGCTTGTAGTGTAACCCAAGAGCAGGAGCTCTTTTGCAGGCAGTATCTCTTTCCACCAGGATGTTAGGGTACTGAGCAAGGACAATTCCACATAGGAGGGAGGGAAAGGCAATAGGGCCTTTAACAGCATAGCTTCCAGCATGTTTTAAAGTTTGATCAAATATATACCTGCCATAGTCAAACTCAGTCCTGGTTCCAACAACATAAATGAATCTCCCCAGTCCTGTAGAGATGGTTGATTTATGGTTGGTAGGGACCCAGTTGGCTGCACCAATCTTGTGCAGGATGGCAAATTTTATGCTTAGCTTGCTAGCATTCAGCTTGCCTTTTAAGGGCCAGCACTTGACTTGTCTTGCTGTGATGGTTTGGCATACTTCATTGTCAGTAACTTCTAGTTCAGGGCAAGCCTCATTTGATCTTCCAAGAAATTTGTTAATTTCAGAGGGAGAGAAATTAACTTTTCTTCCTCTCACATAGATACATTCAAAGTCAGCTGACCTTCCATCAGCACATTCATCATACAAATTCACTATGAATTCCTTGACAAGATTTTCATAGCATTTGGTAAACTTTTCAACAGTCTTCATTAGTCCAGCAACTTTGATTAGGTCCATGATTTCCTTACAATCTATGGCACCATTGTTTAGTTCTCTTTCCAAGGCTATTCTCTTCAAGCAAACATACTTCCATCTGTTGGCATTTTCAGGGTGGTGAAATGAAATGTTGTCAGTGGGGACTTCAGGAACTCTAGCCATTTTGCTGGAAGGGAGTTTCCTTCTGAGAGGAATGTCTTCAGCATCAATTTCAAATTCTGATTCCTCATCAGAATCAGAAGGTTCAGGCTCTTTCCTCTTCTTTGCTATTGGTTGTCTCACAGGCTTTGAGAGACTCCCAGCATGTACTCGGGCTTTCACCTTCCCTTTGGATAGTCCAGTCTTCACAGTTTCCACACCAGTCTTGCCTTCAGACCTGGTTTTCTTATCAGCAGGTTTCTCTTTGGTCAGACATTTTGCAGCATCCTGATTACCCTTTCTGTTCATCATTCTCCTAGCTATGCTAGGGTTGATATTTGCAATTAGGTCATTGTCTGAGTATTCCTCATCCACATCAATAACAGGTGGTTCAACCTTCTTCTCTGAAGGGTTCTGAATATCATCAAGGTTTTCAGATGATTTCTGAATGTTGTCATTTGGAGTCTCAACATTCTCAGAGACATCGGGATTTACTTCAACATTTGGGCTTGCTGATTCTTGATTTAATGGAACAGAAATCCCAAGTACAGAGTGGTTCTCACTCAAAATTCTTGTAACAAGCCTAGCTATTGCTTGATGAACATAAGCTGAGCCTTCCCTATTTGGTACAGAAGATGAAGGTTGAGAGGGATTACCGGATGAAGTAGCTTGAGACCTTCCTGCATGCCTTGTTCTCAGCTTTTTGACCTTGGAGGGGTTAGTTGCCATTTCTCTAAGAGGAGTAATCTCCAGGACTTCAAAATCCATGCATGATGTGATTGCCCGAGAATCTCGATCAGAGGATGAGGATGAAACGGTCGTCTTGGATGAGGATGATGTTTGAGACATTTTGATAGTCTTAGAAAACCAGTAGCAACTAGAGAGAAAACTTTGATTGAGAGAATAGGATTTGTTGCAGAGTCGAGAGAGGAAGGAGGCAAATGATTGTCTATTCAACTTCTTAATAATTTTGAAAGAAATGGGAAAACATATGATTAACCCAATCAAAATAGACTTAACAAAAATAACTCCTTCAACCCTTGTTTTAAGCAAAATTAATTGCTACAATTCCTCATGTTGGAAAATACCCAACTTGCCCCTAAGGTTTTCAAATTGATTTGCATCAAGTGCCTTGGTAAAAATGTCAGCCAGCTGTAGCTCAGTGGCAACATGTTCCAGTTTAATCGTCTTCTCTTCTACAAGGTCTCTGATAAAGTGATGTCTAATGTCAATATGCTTGGTCCTGCTATGCTGAATAAGATTCTTGGAAATGTTGATTGTACTCAGATTGTCGCAGTACAATGTCATAACATCTTGTGTGACATTATACTCAGTAAGCATCTGTTTCATCCAGATCATTTGAGAACAGCTACTACCAGCTGCAATGTATTCATCTTCAGCAGTAGAGAGAGACACACAGTTCTGTTTCTTGCTGAACCAGGAGACCAGATTATTTCCTAAGAAGAAAAATCCTCCAGAGGTGCTTTTTCTATCATCAGCACTTCCAGCCCAATCAGCATCACAATAACCAGTCAGAGTTGGTTCACAGCCATGAGAGTATAGCAAGCCATAGTTGTAAGTTCCACTTACATACTTCAAAATTCTCTTCACTTGGTTGATATGACTGACTTTAGGATCAGCTTGGTATCTTGCACAAACTCCAACTGCAAAAGCAATGTCAGGTCTGCTGGCTGTTAAGTACAACAAACTTCCTATCATGCTTCTGTACAGACTTTGGTCCACCTTAACCCCACCTGAATCTTTGGATAGCTTTAAATGAGTAGGTGCAGGAGTCCTTTTGTAACTGACATTCTCCATACCAAACTTCTTGACAATGTTCTTTGCATACTTGCTTTGAGATAGAAAGATTGAGTCCTCCATCTGTGAGACTTGCAGTCCAAGAAAATAAGTCAGTTCTCCCATGAGACTCATTTCGAATTCAGCCTGCATCTGGTCAGCAAAATGTTTAACCATTTGTTCTGACATTCCCCCAAACACTATGTCATCAACATATATTTGAGCTACCATTAACTTCCCTCCTTCATTTTTGACAAAGAGGGTTTTATCCAAGCCTCCTTTTCTGTATCCTTTGTCTGAGAGAAATTTTGTTAACCTGTCATACCATGCTCTAGGAGCTTGTTTCAGGCCATATAGAGCTTTCCTCAATTTGTAGACATGATCAGGGTGGTTTGGATCCACAAAACCTTTAGGCTGTTCCACATAAACTTCCTCATTTAAGTACCCATTTAGGAAGGCACTTTTTACATCCATCTGAAATAGCTTGAACTTCAGGAGACAAGCAATTCCCAATAGGAGTCTGATAGATTCCAGTCTGGCTACAGGGGCAAAGGTCTCATCAAAATCAACCCCTTCAACTTGAGTGTATCCTTGGGCAACAAGTCTTGCCTTATTCCTAGTGACAACTCCTTCAGCATCTAATTTGTTCTTGTATATCCATTTTGTGCCAATGATGTTTGTTCCCTCTGGTCTAGGAACTAACTTCCAAACTTCATGTTGCTTAAATTGGTTCAATTCATCTTGCATTGCACCAATCCAGTATTCATCAGTTAAAGCCTCCTTAACATTTCTTGGTTCAATTTTAGACACAAAGCAAGAGTTTGAGATGATTTCTCTAGATCTTGTAATGACTCCACTGTTAGGATCCCCTATGATGAGTTCTTTAGGATGATCTTTCTGAATTCTGATGGAAGGGATTTTGCTAGCTTCCTTGGATTCAGAGTCTGCTGTAGTGGTGTTAGGAAGGTCATTCTGTTGAGTTGGAGTCTCAAAGAATGTCTCAACATTACAAGGGACATCTGTTTCTTCATGATAATCATCAACTATGACATTTATTGATTCCATCATGACTTTGGTCCTGGAATTGAATACCCTATAAGCTCTGTTGTTGGAGGAGTATCCTAGAAATATACCTTCATCACTTTTAGGGTCCAGCTTTCTCCTTTGTTCACGATCTGCCAGAATATAGCATTTGCTGCCAAATACATGGAAGTACTTCACAATTGGCTTTCTTCCTTTCCAGAGTTCATAAATGGTGGATGAGGTTCCCTTTCTCAAGGTGACTCTGTTATGGACATAACAGGCTGTATTCATAGCTTCAGCCCAAAAATGAATAGGAAGTCTTTTGGCATGTATCATAGCTCTGGCAGATTCCTGTATGGTCCTATTTTTCCTTTCTACAACTCCATTTTGTTGAGGAGTTATAGGAGAAGAGAATTCATGACTAATTCCTTCTGAGGAACATAACTCATTAAACTTACTGTTTTCAAATTCCTTGCCATGATCACTTCTGATTCTGACAATACACCCTTCTTTTTCTCTTTGAATTCTTTTGCACAGTTCTTTAAAAACTTCAAACACATCAGATTTTTCCCTAATGAAGTTAATCCAGGTGAATCTGGAAAAGTCATCCACAACAACATAGGCATATCTCTTTCCACCAAGACTTTCCACCTGCATTGGTCCCATCAGATCCATATGAAAAAGTTCTAGAACCTTAGAGGTGGTCAGATGTCTTGACTTTGGATGTGACATCCTAGTCTGCTTACCAACCTGACATTCACCACAAACTCTCCCTTCATCAATTTGCAGTCTTGGAATCCCTCTGACTGCCTCCATGGATATAATCCTTTTCATTCCTCTTAGATGAAGGTGGCCAAGTTTTTGGTGCCACAGTTTCACCTCTTTTTCTTCTTTGGCAATAGAACACACAGTGGAGTAATTAGTGTTCTCAGGTTCCCACAAGTAACAGTTGTCTTTAGATCTGACTCCTTTCATTACAATTTCTTGTTTTTCATTAGTTACAAGACATTCAGATTTTGAGAAGTTGACCTTGAATCCTAGATCACATAATTGACTGATACTAATGAGATTAGCAGTCAGGCCTTTTACCAATAGTACTTCATTTAGATTTGGAACTCCAGGGCAGTCCAAGTTACCAACTCCTTTGATTTCTCCTCTAGCACCATCCTCAAAGGTCACATAACTAGTGGTGTGAGGTTTGACATTATTGAGAAGGTTCTTGATTCCAGTCACGTTCTTAGAGCACCCACTGTCAAAGTACCAGTCTTCCTTTGCAGAGACTCTAAGGGAAGTGTGGGCTATCAGGGCAGTAGCCTTTTTCTTCCATTGTGGAGTATGTGGTACCTTGTTAGACTTAGGTTTGACACCTGGGTTCTAATTAGGGTATCCATACAATCTGAAGCAAAATGGCTTTATGTGACCAAACCTCCCACAATGATGACATCTCCATCTTTGGTATTTTTTCTTCATATTTCTCTGTTCCCGATGTTGAGTGTTGTGTTGTGACATCTGCTTTGACATTTGTTTATCAGGCCTGATCTTCTTGTCTGCACCAGATTTCTTTGCTGCCACAAATCCTAGACCAGACTTGTTTCCCACATTTTGTCCAACCTGAAGGATTTCTTCCAATTTGTCAGTTCCATTTGTCAGCATCTTGACAGATTTGGTCATCTGGTTCAGTTTTGAGTTCAGCATTTGAACTTCCTCTTCTAGATGACTTATAGTTTCAATGTCTGCCCTTTTTTCAGCCTCCAACTTTATTATGAGTTTTGTTTGTCTCTCATTTTGCAGACAGACTTCAACACTTCTGATACATAATTTCTTGTATGTATCAGCCAGTTCTTCAAATGTCACTTCCTCATCACTAGTGTCACTTTCAGAGGTACAAACACCAGTTAGTGCAGTAACTAGTTTGGCAGATTCTTCTTCATAATTACTTTCTGAATCACAGTCAGACCAGGTAACAGACATTCCTTTCTTTTGTTTCTTAAGAAAGGTAGGACATTCAGCTCGAATGTGCCCATATCTTTCACATCCATGACATTGAATTCCTCTGCTTTGATTTCCCTTCTCTTCAGACCTTGGTTTTCTGCTGGAGTCATAAGATTTGTTAATGTCAGAAGAAATGTTCTTAACATTTGACCTTGACTTTGGATCCATTCTCTTGATGAGTTTGTTGAATTGTCTTCCAAGCATGGCTATAGCTTCTGAAATACTTTCTTCTTCATCCTCCTTGTTTTCATCTTCAGTGTTGGATACAAGTTCTATGCTCTTGTTCTTCTTGTCAACATTTTCACTGATCCCCATCTCAAAAGTCTGAAGAGACCCAATGAGTTCATCCACCTTCAACTTGCTGATATCCTGGGCTTCCTCTATAACAGTTACCTTCATTGCAAATTTTTTAGGCAAGGATCTGAGAATCTTTCTCACCAGTTTTTCTTCTGACATCTTTTCTCCCAATGCTCCTGAGGTGTTGGCAATCTCCAAGATGTTCATGTGAAACTCATGAATGGTTTCATCTTCCATCATCCTTAGGTTCTCAAACTTGGTAGTCAGCATCTGAAGCCTTGACATTTTTACTTTGGATGTGCCCTCATGGGTAGTTTTGAGAGTATCCCAAACTTCCTTGGCCAGTTCACATTGGTGTACCAGTCTGAATATGTTTCTATCAATTCCATTGAACAAGGCATTTAAAGCTTTGGAATTACCCAGGGCTAACTCATCTTCTTCTTTGCTCCATTCTTCCTCAGGCTTCAGACTGATTGTCCCATCTTTCTCAGTTATGGTGGGATGGTTCCATCCTTTGTCAGCAGCTCTCCAAGCCTTTTTGTCCAGTGATTTTAAGAAGGCAATCATACGAGGTTTCCAGTAGTCATAATTTGATCCATCCAGAATGGGTGGTCTGTTTCCAAAAACTCCTTCTTTGTCCATAGTGCCAGAAAGTGATATCCCTAGATCTCACCCAGTAATACAGGCAGGGTGCCTGCTCTGATACCAATTGAAATTCTGGCAGCAAATACTCAATGTCACAGTGAATGTTATGACACCGTATCTGACTTTCTATAAGATAGTAAATAAAAACAGTAAAGAACACAATCAATTGTTTACCCAGTTCAGTGTGAAACAACACCTACTCTGGGGGCTACCAAGCCAGGGAGGAAATCCACTATAAGAGATATTAATTCAGGAATAAACCAACCAGTTTATCTCCTTCACTTAAGACCTACCCAATGCAACTTCAATCTAAGTTCAACTTAAACCTGAGTTCCTACTCACTCCCCCTCAATCACAGCAGTGATACTTAAACAATTGACTAATGAAATAATGAAGACACTCTTCAGAACATACACTTGATTATGCTTCACAGCTTTTAATCAAGTAACACAAACACTAGTGCTTCACAGCTTTGAGTGATACATAAACCTATCTTGACTTTGCTTCAAAGCTTTAGTCAAGAGACACAAACACTCTTGCTTCAAAGCTTTGAGTGATACACAAAACCCTTACAATCAAAACCTATTCCAAGTTACTTATCACAATGATACTTGCTTGGATTACAGCAGTTAAAACTATACAGCTCCTAATTGATCTTCTGTCTCAGAGAGTTAATTTCCAATCAGCTTTCCTGTTGAATATATATGTAGTTGTTTCTTCAGTTAGGGCTTCCACGAAAAGCTAGGGTTAATTAGGGTTAACCTCAAGACTTGGTCACAAGACTTTATCAACCAGATTAGGGTTGAGCTAGGTTAACCTAAAGTCCATGTGAGATTCTGTTCTGGAAGGAATGAACCAACTTCCTGAAAAATCTCAGAATTAACCAAACTGCATAACTGTTAGATCAGTACAGGATGTCTTAACATTTGTTATGACATCAGAATTCCTGTTTACTGATTTTGGTAGAAAGAGATAAATGTGATCATTGCAAAATGCTCAGATACACACTCATAAACAGCAGCTACTGTATGCCATACTTTTTCTGCATAAAGTACCTAATAATCCAGAATGTTATGACATCAATCATGACATTCACACACCTGGTTTTACCAAAAATACATGCCAATAACTAAACACTTACAAAAGGTCTCCCTTCAACTGGAGGCATCAGAATAGGTGGCTCTTGGAGATATTCTTTGATCCTTTCGAAAGAGGCCTGACATTCATCATTCCATCTTACCACTTGATCTTTCTTCAGCAACTTGAAGATTGGCTCACAAGAAGCAGTCAGGTGTGAGATGAATCGGGCAATATAGTTCAGACGTCCCAGAAAGCCTCTGACTTCTTTTTCTGTTCGCGGAGCTGGAATTTACTATATAGCCTTCACCTTTGCAGGATCCACTTGAATACCTTTATCACTTACGACGAAACCCAACAGCTTACCAGATCTCACCCCGAAGGTGAACTTGTTCGGGTTTAACCTCAGCTTGTACAACTTCAACCTGTCAAATAACTTCTGAAGGTGGTAAAGATGATCTTCTTCAGTCTGGGATCTTGAAATCATGTCGTCAACGTATACCTCAATCTCATGATGGATCATGTCGTGGAACAAAGCGACCGTGGCGCGCTGATACGTTTCCCCAGCATTCTTCAATTTGAAAGGCATGACCTTATAGCAAAAGGTACCCCATTAAGTAACAAAGGTTGTCTTCTCCATGTCTTCGGGAGCCATCTTAATCTGATTATAACTGGAGAAACCATCCATGAAGGAAAAGACTTTATCCTGTACGGTGTTGTCAACCAGAACATCGATATGAGGCAGAGGGAAATCATCCTTGGGGCTTGCCCTGTTCAGATCCCTATAGTCAACACACATTTGAACCTTACCATCCTTCTTCGGCAACGAAACCATGTTGGCCACCCACTGAAAATAAGAAGTAACTGCTAGAAAACCGGCATCAAACTGTTTCATAACCTCGGCCTTGATTTTCGCAGACATCTCTGGGCGCATTCGGCGGACTTTCTGTTTCACTGGAGGACAATCTTCCTTGGTAGGCAAGCGGTGAACCACGATATCAGTATCCAACCCAGGCATATCTTCATAAGACCAGGCAAAGATTTCAACATAGTCACGCAGCATCTGAATCAACCGTTGCTTAACACTAGCTTCCAGATTTGCACCGATCTTGACCTCTTTCTTGTCTACCTCTGTACCCAGATTTACTATTTCCACTGGCTCTTCATGCGGCTGTATGACCCTCTCTTCCTGAAGTAACAGTCTAGCAAGTTCACCAGGCACTTCGCAATCATCCTCACCTTCGTCCCCGGCTTGGTTAATCGGGATTTCAAAGTCATAATTGGCAGTAGCAGAATCGTTATCAGTGGGATCCAGAGTGGATGTAGACATGTATATGTGAGTGTGTGTAAAATAGCTGTTTTGCAAGATAAAAAAGAAAAACAAGGAGCGCAAAATTTGTAATGCAAGAAAACATCCAATGCTTTTATTAATGATATATGGAGATGACAAATATCAAGCCCTCACAAACAAACCCACGGTGCCTCGGGTAAGACACCGGGCCGTAAAGTTCAAAAATTGTCTGTTACAAACTTAAAACAAAAGTCTCATTACCGGTTAATAAAAGAAATTGGGATGAAGTCCTTTGCTGTCCAGTTGCTTAATCCACCATCGGTAGTTAGGTAAATCCAACTGTCAATATCATACTCTTCATCATCGTCTTCAATGGCATTTACTCCCGAATTGCTGATAAGCAGGGGAGGTCCTTCGATCCGTGCACGTCGTACAACCCTTTGAGCTTCTGCAGTGAAACTTAAACCAAACTTGTTAGTCTTATGTGGAAAGTCAGGGAGTTGGCCCCAATTTGCACACCCACCTTTCTCAACAACATCCCAGGCATCCTTGAGGGAAGCCATCTTCATTAGGGGATCTTCAGTAACTGTTTCAGTTGACGCCATCGTTTGGGGAACTTCTTCAAAATGTTGACACGGGGTCTCAATGAACTCCCCGTCCATCTCCACATACCGAAAAGAGTTGAGGTGGCTCACCATGTACTCCTCTTCTCCTCGCACTGTAACAATTTTCCCCTTCACTGGGTATTTCAGCATCTGGTGGAGCGTAGAAGTTACTGCCCCAGCTTTGTGGATCCACGGGCGACCCAACAAACAAGAATAAGATGGCCGAATGTCCATCACATAGAATGTAGACGCGAAAATATGAGAACCAACCTTCACCGAAATATCCACTTCTCTGTGTACCATTCTCTTGGACCCGTCAAAGGCCTTGACTATAATGTTACTCGGCTTTAGCACCAACCCTTCACAGTCTAACCGGTCTAATGCCTTCTTGGGTAAAACATTCAACGAGGACCCAGTATCCACCAATACGTGAGCCAGAGTAGTGCCCATGCACTCAATTGAAACATGTAGAGCGTCATTGTGATTCTTCCCCTTGGCAGTCAAGTATGCATCGGAGAAACCCAACCCATTATCTGCTGTCAGACTAGCCACACAATCTTTGAACTGGTCAGCAGATGTTTCCTACGGCACGTGCACAGTCTTTAGGAAAGCAATCAGAACCTTAGCACGGGCCTCTGAACACAACAATAAAGATAACATAGAGATCTTCGACGGGGTTTGCCCCAGCTGTTCGACTACATTGTAGTCGCTTTTCTTGATGATCTTTAAAATCTCCTCTATCTCCTGCCTAGAGACTTCAACAGTTATCTTCCTTGGTGCCTCCGTCCGGGAAGGCTCACCGGTGATCCCTTTGCCCCGAGTGTCAGATGACTTGGCAATAGGCGTAAGGATTGGAACTTGAATAGGGACAGTAGCAGGTGTACTGGTGGGTGTAATAACAACAGATCTCCGAACAGTTGGTGGATAGATCTCATGGGAGAAAAGTCTTCCGCTACGGGTGACTTTACTAGATCCAACAATATTGCTGACGTCAGTATCAGCCTCTTCAGCACTCAAGTCTTATTTAACTCTGTGATAATATACGTCAGCCCCATGATGCCACGGGACAACTTTATCTGACGTATAAGGGATAGGTCCAGGAACAGTAATAATCAAAGGAGAAATTCTCGGAATAGATGTAATTCTAACAGGCTTTCTCGAGGAAGCCTTGGAAGAATTGGCGGAAATGGTGATTATAAAAATGTCTTCAAAAGGAACCAAAGGAACAACAGTTTTCTCAAATAGAATTTCTTTGTTATCCATCAGGCGTTGGACACCTGACTTCAAAAGATGGCAACCAGTAGGTAGAACGGAACACAGATGGCAACCTTCGCCACAGCCCGGAAATAAATCGGCTAACAGAAGGTTCTTCTTCACAGTCATCAATGGAGTAGCAATGTCTTTCACAGAAACCACAAACGAGTCGTCGTCTACGGCATTCACTCCATGCTTGGGCATAGGAGCAGTCACAACATTAGGCTTTTCAGGCGCTTCGAACTCAATCTCCTTAGCATCAATCAGATCCTGTACGTTATTCTTCAAGACCCAACAATCATTCGTATCATGCCCCAGGCTATCAGAGTGAAAAGCACAGCGGGCGTTCAGATTGTACAACGGTGATGTTGTATTGGGATTCTTCGGGGCTTCCTTCGGAATCACCAAGTTGGTCTTTAACAAGTGCGGAAGAATCTGAGACAGGGTCATATGGAGCTGAGTGAACTGTCTTCGCGGCCTCTCGGCTCTTGGTTGATTGTTGCGTTTTGGAGCAACAACAAGTCTTGATATAACAACCGCATTGACTGCTTGGCGGCGCTCAGGTCTATTATGGCTCTTTGAGCTGTAAACAGCGCTGGATTCCTTCTTAAAAGGCTTCTTCTCGATACTTGACGAAGCACCTTTCTGTATTTTACCGCTCTTGATATCGTCTTCAACTCTTTCCCCGGTCATAATCAGCTTAGTAAACCCGGACGATGAACTTCCAATCAGATGATTAAAATATGGACCAGACAAGGTCCCCAGAAACATATCTACTAACTCCCTGTCAGCCAGCGGGGGTTGTACTCTTCCAGCAAGGTCCCTCCATTTCTGAGCGTAGTCTTTGAAACCTTCGCTCGCACTCATAGACATACCCTGAAGTTGGGTACGCGTGGGAGCAAGGTCGGCATTGTATTGGTACTGCTTATAGAAAGCAGCAACAAGGTCTTCCCAATTACGGATACTAGCTCCTTCCAGCTGGTAAAACCATTCAAGTTGACTCCCTGAAAGACTATCTTGAAAGAAGTGGATCCAGAGGTTCTTGTCAAAGGTGTATGGCTGAATCTTTCTAACATACGAGCGGAGGTGCACTTTGGGAAGGAAACCCCGTCGTATTTAGCAAAGATTGGTGCTTTAAACTTGTGGGGAATCACCACCCCAGATGACAAACCCAAATCTACGAAGTCCAGACCAGGGACTTTCTGGACCTCTATTGCGCTCAACCAGTCTTCGAGTTTCTTATACCTATCCTCAGCCGGAGGATACTGGTCTTCATCAAAGTCAGTCTCATTGTCAGAAACCACAGGGCTAGGAGCCCTCCTTTCTTCCTGGTTTTCTCTCCCTTCAGGTGAGTGAGATAAATCAACATCTTCCCGTAAATTGTTTCCGAATCTGCGACCCATATTCAGGAGGACCGTCTTCTTCTTCTTCTTCTTCTTCTTATCCTTCAAGATAATAGTTTTTAAATCTTGCTGACCCTTGGCCAAGTTCATGAACATTTCCTGGGACTGAGCGTTTTGAGCTTGCAGAGCCTTGATAGCTTGATCAGTTGATGTTTCAGAAGACATGATGTACTGAAATAAACAGCGAAGAAGATGAGAAACCTATAAGGGTACCTGTGATGAGATGCATGGGAATGAAATGCGTATGATATGATTTCAAAGACTTTAGAGATTCAAATTCATAAACCAAAATGAAACACACTTTTATTAGATAAAACTTGAATTCAATGTTCAACAGATGCCTTTAAGGCGTTACAAAAAAGAAATGCTGAAAAGTAAATCAAAACTAGAAATAACAAAAGACCATCAGTGCTCCCATGGTCGTTTTCCGTTGGTGTTGACATAGTCATTGAGGACCTTCTCGTTCTCCAGCTGCCTTCTAATCTTTAGAATCTTCTGCTCCTGCTCGTGATACTTTTCTCTGTAAGTATCTCGTTCTTCTCTCAACTGCATCCAAGAACTCTTTAATGCCCCAATGTCAGTAGGCATGTGTGGGTGGAGGATGGTAGGTGAAACCCCTTCTTCATCAGCATGTTCAACTATTACCGGTAATACAGCTTCGTACGACATTCCCATCTTTTGGGCACAAATTTGAACCCATCAGAGATATGGTTCCATTGGAAGAGAGGTCTTCATCCCTAACTCATGCGGATCATACTTGTGTACCCTGTTCCAAGCTCGTATGAATCTGCGGCAATTCTCCTCACTATCCCCTTGGAAGTTAAAGACAATGCTCGACATTAGCAACTTATGAGGTCCGTCCCTCCTAGCTCGCCCAAACTGACGTAAGGCCAAACAAGGATTTTTGGTAATCCCTCCTCGAATTCCAAATAGTGGAACATTGGGGTATTCCCCACAACGATCAATAATAGCTACTTCTTCCATGTTTTTGGTACTCTAGATAATGTCAGTGTGAGCAAGAGACATAATTCTGTAGGCCCAACCCATGCCTTACTTGTTCTTCAAAACAGATTTGGGGAGGTGAGAAATAAACCACCTCGCCAGCAATGGTGTACAACACATAAGGGTTCCCCGTTTCCGAGCAGTATGGGCATAAAGAGCATGAAGAATGTCACCTAAGAGAGTGGGTACCGGATTACGGGACATGAAGATCTCCATTGCATTCATGTCAACGAAAGAATCTGAATTAGGAAACAACACCAAACCATAAATGAGAAGAGCCAGGATATCCTTGAATGCCCGAAAGTCTAAATTATCCCAAAACTGATTAGCCTGATCAACCAAGAACTTAGCCAAGAAGCCCTTTGTCCCACTTCGAGTCTCCCAGTTAGACATTACCTCAGCCTTTGTCAGATGTAGGGCTGTAGCAACATCCTCTGGTCTAAGAGCTTTTTCCCAACCTGTAAACGGCGTCTGCTCTAGAATTGAAATACCAAGTAGATCAGAGAACTCCTCTAGAGTAGGGACCAACTGATAGTCTGGGAAAGTAAAGCAGTGGTATAATGGATCAAAGAACTGGCACAAAACACTCATCATCTCTTCATCCAATCTGGAAGTGACCAAACCAAGGAGGTCACCATGTCTTCTGATAAAGGAGGAAGTGTCAGGAACCTTGGAAACCAAATCTTTAAGCTGAGTGGGAATATGTACAAAGCTGATCCGAATAGTGTTTATACGCATAAAGGCCATGACCTACAAAACAGAACAAAGATGAATCCCCTCTGTCTTTGAAATGGGTTAGTCTGATGTAAGATGCATGCAATATCATGATGCATGATGTCATGATAGAAACATACCACAAGTATTCACAAATAGCAAACATGGTAAAGGAAAACAAGTCACACAGTAGCCCTTAAATTTCAAGCTGGCATGGAGTTTAGGTATTACCCTCTTTTAGTTTAGTTGGTTCAAACCTGTCCTAGTAATAGTAACCGGGTTCTAGAGGATCTCAATATCACTGACCACCCTCGATCAGTCATAATTCCAGTTTGGCAACCTTTTCTTGCAGCCGGAATCATCCCGAGAGTTTGGTCTCAATGAGTGTAGCATACTGCTACTTTTCTATGGCCAAGTTGGTCAATTATAGGTTCTAAGGTCAGTTGGTGCTTAATGACCCCTTAGAAGACCCATATTCTCCTTGCTCCACCACAAGGGATACCGGTACAAACTAAAGTGCCAAACCAACGTAGCTACTTCTTCAACCGTATCGGTCTACACCGTACAGTTCCCTCACAGTCTATTGCTACTTACCTAAAAGGTATCCGCAGATCCAGGTTAGGATCTATAGTAACTCCGATTCAAACCCACAAAGATAAAGCATACTAATTAAGAAATTGAAAACATTATGATGAACTATTCCTAAGGTACACCCAACTTAAAAACTCCCTAGCAGAGTCGCCAGTTCTGTGATACGGTGGGAAGAACTGGCTGTTTTTTGGAATGCTGGTTTGCGTTTTGCGTTTGTTTTTGCAAAATGTCGCGGTAAGCAAGAGTCGCCACCGACTTTTATTTTATCCAACAAGGAAAGGAAAAAAGCACAGAAAAATTCCTTTTTCGAGATATTTTTGAGTACGGGGGGTAGATTATAGAAAGGGAAGGTATTAGCACCCTTTCTATCCGTAGTTATCTACGGGCTCTTAGGTACTTGCTCATCATTTTCAAAATTGTTTTCTTTGTTTTTGTGGGTTTGAAAAGTTTTTGTTTTTAACTTCGATTTAACTCTTGCTTATGTCCTCAAGAGTGTAATGAAGTGTTTTTGAAAACTTTGTTTGTGAAAAGAGTATAAGTGTGGAAAAACTTTGTTTTGGATGAGCAAGTATATAAGAGCTAATCTACCTACTCGAAAAAGGAATCGTTCTATGTTAATTTCCTTTAGATAATGCTATCCCACTATTAGTGAGTAGGTAACATCGTCGTTGGAGTTTGAGGGTCAATTCGAAAGAGGGATATACGGTCACTAAAGCAATGTTAGGATGCCTTAGCGGTAACCCTAATGTCTTAGATCATTTATTCGAGGCAACGATTCCGAGGCAACCATTTTGAGGCAACTATGATCTTTTAGAAAAGAGGGCGACCTCTAAAACAATCTATACTCAATGACCGTGTACGAAGGCAACCAAGTGGGGTGTACCCTAGGAGTGCGCATGTGTGAGTGTGTTGATTTCAGTTATTTTTATCTTTGCACATGTTTAGGGTGATCTAATTGATTTTAATTCAAACATTCATTCTTTTCCTGCAAGCCCTATTACCAAACATCTAGCAGTTGAATAATTTACAGAATTAAAATGCAGAATTTAAACTAAATTATTACAAGGTGTCGGGTATTTACATCGCCAAAAGCAACCCTTTGAAAATAAAATAAAGCGGTAAAATAAATAAATGTCCTATTTAAAAAACTATTACAAGCTGGGAGCAGATACATCAACAATTGAATAAGGAAAAATAAAGCGCGACGCGAAATTAAATCGGATGCGAAACTAGGGTTTTGACCCTTTTAAAAGAAAATGTTTTTGTTGTTTTTATTTTAAGAAAAGAAATTAAGTCCTAAATTAAATACTAAATTGATTATTAAATAAATTAATAAATGAAAGACAATAAATGACATATTTTTGGATTTTTGTTAATTTAAGAAAGAAATAAAATAATTAAAATTAGTAGTTAAAACCTAATTAATTCTAATTGATTTTATTTATTTACAAAAATAAATTAAGGTTACCTAATTAACATCCTAATTAATTAATTAGTATTTATTAATAAAAAATAAAATTCTGAATTTAATTGGACAAAAATGTTTTTGTGATTTTTTGATAAAAAAAGAAATTATGTTATTGGTTAGTAAATTA
Organism: Vicia faba; assembly: GCA_948472305.1. NCBI lineage: Eukaryota > Viridiplantae > Streptophyta > Magnoliopsida > Fabales > Fabaceae > Vicia > Vicia faba. The sequence goes on from OX451736.1 coordinate 1,498,651,077, forward strand.
ATTAAACAAAATAAAAATATTAAATGAAAATAAACAAAAATAAAAAAAAAGAGTGAGAATGGGCCTGTTTATAGGGTGTGGATAGCAATTTCGTTGGCCCATTAAGGCTGATCCATTGGACTTTTTGTGATCCTGTGGACGTGCGTTGACCTGGTCCATGGTATGCCTTCCATGCTTGACCACCAGATCTGGCCATCTGGCCATCTGGCACACTGAAGAGTGAGGGAGTATGATGGTCTCTTGGCATGAGCGTACAATAGATTACCTGAAAATAATCAAGAAAATGCAAATTGCTGGAGGCAGGGATCGAACCCCTGACCTCCAGCCTTTGGGTCCTTAAGGCCAACGTGGCTACCACTGGAACACTTGTGTTCATTTGTTATAATAATATAAACAAAATATAATATATAAAAACAAAATTAATGGCCAGAAAAATAGAAAAGCGCGCGCGTTATTTGAATGGACGAATGGGGAAGCGACACGCCTTCGTCCCTGTCCTCTAAAAATTGCAACTTTTACCTGTGGATTTTTATCCGCAGCTAAAATCGTGGCTTCATTCTAAATTCTTCCCCAGGCCATATAAATGGAAGGTAGCGCCATGGTTGAGCTCATCTTGTTCCCCTGAACAAGATGATGCCCTTCACGAAAGCCAATTATTCCTGTAACAAAAAGCCCTAAAAAAACCTAGAAAACCCTATAATGGTGATCCACGATATAAAGCATATGAATGAAATTGGTTATTGCAAAAAGCTAGCAAATGACATGGTGATTCATAATATGCAATTGTTTTTCATTATAGATGCAAGAATCGTATAAATCGAATTCAAGAACAGGGTGGATTTATGGATGACTTACAGCGCTTGGGAGGGTCTGGAAATGCGTGATTTTGATTGGTTTCGCTTGTGGAGATGGCCAGGAAACGATTGAGACAAGTCTCAAGTCTTGAAAATGCCTCTAGACTTGATTTCGATCTCACACTTTTTTGGTGTTTTTGCAAACTTGGTTCTTGCTCTCCAATTGATCTCCAACCCTTGTTTTGGTCTGCACACGACCCTTATGTAATGCACAATGTATTAGGGTTGTTTTTACTGTCCAAATCTTCCCCTATCAATGCTTGAATATTTGATTTGATTTTCTTTTACAACCTTCCAAATTTGATCCAAATCACATCTTTTTGTACACTTATGCCTTGATACGAGTTTGATGATGGCAAGCTGTATAATGGAACCTGAAACCACCACAAAATCTTTGTTATCAATGCTTTTGGATTTTTATTTGATTTATTTTGATTTAAATCAAATTAATTCAAATAAAATCAAAATAATTAATAAAAATATGATGTGGACACATGGCCAAGGCTGGAGCACATGGGCTACAATGCCAACTCAAAACAAGTGAAAAAGAATGGGCCCATTTGGCAAAATTTGAAGTTTTGGGGATAGTTGACTTTTGGCAATTTTGCAAAAAAGTCCAACTTCAACAATGCATAACTTCCTCAATTTTGACTCTTTGGAGGTGTTCTTGGACTTTTTAGAAAGCTTGAGATTTCCTATAATCAACCCATTTTGTATAATCTCATTTTTATATTCCATACTCAAGTTATAAGCTTTGACAAAAAGGGTGTTTTTGTTGACTTTTCAAAATGACCTATAATGTCCAAATTCATAACTTCTTGTGAGTGCATATTTTGATCTTAGGGTATGAATATGTATTATAGGGAATTTCATCCTCTTCAAAATGAGCTTTGGATGGGTCATTTCTCACAAAGTATGAGAAAGTTATGCTTGGTCAAAGTTGAGTTGACTTTTCCTACAAAACCCTAATTTAGCAACTTTTGAATCTTGATGAATTTTGAGCAATCCTTGATGAATAATAATCAAACCTTGATAAAATGATGAAATATACTTCAAAATGGGAATGTTGACAAAAAAATCTTGAAGTTTGACTGTATGTGGGTCACAGTTGACTTTTGCCCTAGCACAGTCGATTTTTGGACCTTTGAGCAATTGACTGAACAAACTTCCTCTGCAAGGCTTGAAACTTGACATGGATGATCTTGATAATATATTAGGACAATGTTGATCATTTGGGACCACTTGGACTCAATGATCTTGATGCAACATAAAACCCTAATTTGGGGTAGACTGCCTTAGGAGAGAGCTTATCTGACCAATCCTTGGACTATCTTGAGCAACTTGAGGATCTTTCTTGCAATGTTTTGAGAAATATGGGAGGGCAAATTTTGGGGTACAACACACAAGGTTATAGTCAACAAGAAGGAATTGATTATAATGAAACCTTTTCCCCAGTTTCCAGGTTAGAATCTATTAGATTATTAATTTCTTTTGTTGTTCAAAATAACATTTCATTATTTCAAATGGATGTTAAAAGTGCATTTTTAAATGGCTATATAGAAGAAGAAGTTTATGTCCATCAACCTCCTGGCTTTAATGACTCAAAGTATCCATAACATGTTTTTAAATTAAAAAAGTCTTTATACGGTTTAAAACAAGCTCCCAGAGCTTGGTATGATCATTTGAGTAATTTTCTTTTAGAAAAAGATTTTACCAGAGGGAAAGTGGATACAACTTTATTCAGAAAGACATTTAAAAATGAAATTTTAATTTGTCAAATTTATGTTGATGATATTATTTTTGGAACCTCTAATATCTCCCTTGGAAAAGAATTTGCTGAGACCATGCAGGCAGAATTTGAGATGAGCATGATGGGAGAATTGAAGTTCTTTATGGGAATACAAATTAACCAGACTCCAGAAGGTACTTACATACATCAGAAGAAGTATGTTAAAGAACTTCTGAAGAAATTTTAGATGTCAGAGAGCAAAGATGCTAAGACACCAATGCATCCAACATGCATTCTGGGAAAAAATGAGGTAAGTATGAAGGTAGATCAGAAGCTCTACAGAGGTATGATTGGATCCCTTTTCTATCTGACTGCATCTAGACCTGTTTTATTATTCAATGTATGTTTATGTGCTAGATTCCAATCAGATCCTAGAGAATCTCACTTAACTGCTGTTAAGAGAATTATGAGGTATCTGAAAGGTACTACTAATCTGGGTCTGTGTTACAGAAGATCAAAAGATTTTAGACTAGTAGGTTATTGTGATGCTGACTTTGCTGGAGATAGAATTGAAAGAAAGAGCACCTCTGGAAGCTTCTAGTTTCTGGGTGACAATCTTATCTCGTGGTACAACAAGAAGCAAGCAACAATTGCACTTTCAACAACAGAAGCTGAGTATATATCTGCTGCTGGATGTAGTTCTCAAAGGATCTGGATGAAAAGTCAACTAGAAGATTTTAATCTTTATAAAAGTAAGATTCCTATCTTCTGTGACAATACCTCTGCAATTTGTCTTTCTAAAAATCCCATTTTGCATTCTAAAGCTAAACACATAGAAATCAAATATCATTTTATAAGGGACTATATTCAGAAGGGAATTTTAAATTTAAACTTTGTAAAAACAGACCATCAATGGGCTGATATTTTTACCAAACCCCTTTTAGAAGATAGATTTAAATTCCTTTTGAAAAATATTTGTATGGAATTATGTCCTGAATAAAATTGTATTTATCTTCTGTGTTTGACTTCAGAATATTCTGAAAAGAATGTTCTGATTAACAACTCTTCATAAGTTAGAAGAGAAGTTACATCAGAAGCTATATATAAAGTTCTGAAATGTTCTAACGTTTCATTACAAGTATAGTTCAGCAGTTCATTATATCAAACAATTGTCCCATGCAACCTTCAAGAGATGAACACGTGGTGTGTTTCTGAAAGGTCACGCGTGCTAAGCTATTGACGCCGTTCCAAGGTAACTGTTATGATTTGCTCAAATCTCACGCTTTCCCCTCAAATTTTCAAAATCATTAAATGCTAGGAATGATTAGATTCTTTTTAATTAATGAGTAGAACAAGAATCTTCATCTGAGATCAAGAATCTTCTTATGGCTCTTGTTTCTAAAAAAAATTGGTATCTTTCTGATTCTTGTTTTTGTTTTGTTTTGTACCTCTGAATCTTTTTTATTAAAAAAAAGGAGGGAGAAAAAAAAACCTTTTACGCTCTTCAATGATTTTTATATACTTTTTGATTATGACAAAAAGGGGAAGAAAATGAGTATTTTGATCTAATCTCTGATTAACAGTTATGGGACTAAGTCTCAAACATTCTAACAAAATACAAAGATTTATTTCTATGTTTAAAAGAATTTTGCAGGTATCACTAAACTCTGGAAGTTTAATTCAACTGAACATTATCTTCAAAAGACTTACTGAAGAAATCCTAGAAGAAAATTTCAAAGCTCTGATGAAAATTCTCAGGAATTTTTTCTTATAGAAATATTTATTTCAGGGGGAGATTCTTATCTCTTATTCAATTTTACTTCTAAATCTGAATATTTTTGTCATCATCAAAAAAGGGGATATTGTTAGAACAAGATTGGTTCTGATCATATCTCAGAGTTTTGATGATAACATTAAAATATATTCTATATAATTGATACTCAGATGAGATATTTATTTGTTTCAGATAATGTTCTGACACAATAATTTTCCTAGATGAAAATCACTTTGACGTGCTGAGTTGAAAATAAATGAAGAAGTTCTTTGATGAAAGAACTATTTGTTTTAGCGCAAGTTCTGATGCTGACTCTGATAAGAAACTATTTAATGCATCTTCTAACGCTTAGCAGGTTTCCATGTTCATAAGTACTTTGAAAGCAAGCGCTGTTCAGAAGTACTTTGAAAGCAAGCTATGTTCAGAAGGATTCTGCAAGCAAGACGTGAAGCCATGTTCTGAAGTAAGATGTGAAGCTAGTTCTGAAAGAATAAAGAAGCTAACAAGTCTTGTCAAGTTTCAGGGAACATGCTCTGACAAACTGTTGTTTGCTCATTTAATGCAAAGACGGCTACATGCACTCAAGTGTCTACGCTAGTTCATTGGAAAATGCAATACTGCAAGCAAACACACAAACATTAACTGCTCTCCAATTTTGAAGGCAGCAACGGTCATTTTCTTCATACTATATATAGAAGATCATTTATTGCAAGCCAACTACTCAACAAATTCAAAACAACAAGAACTACTTGAAAATATTCTGGGCTCAGAAATTATTTTACATACACTTTGTGCAAAACTAATCTTATTGAAAAATCACAGTTTGTGATATATCTTTCTTAGAAGCAAGTTTGTTTCACTATCTGTAAAGATTTAATTCTTGTTATTGTTCCTCGAGAGACCAAGTTTAGTCAGATTTCTCAAGAAGACTAGGACTAGTTTGAGTGTTAGTGGTGTTAGTTAATTGTAAGTATACTTGTGCATTGTTAGTCACAACAATTGTTGTGTGATTGTAATCAGTTGATTATAGTGAATTAAGTCCTTATTGAGAAAGGCGAAATCACCTTGGCGGGTGGACTGGAGTAGTTTGAGTTCAAACGAACCAGGATAAAAATAACCGTGTCTTTCCATTATTGTTGAGCCTTTAAGAAAAAGAAAAATAGAAACTTATTCACCCCCCCCCCCCCCCTTCTAAGTGTTTTCTCACCCTTCATGATGTGTAAATGTTTTCAAGGATCTCGTGGGGTAAACACAAGAAAATGTTAGGAGTTGACTGCAGCTTTGATGGAAGAACTTCATATTGTTGAGTATCCTTCTACGAGAATCAAGCTCACCATATCGAATGGGTCATAGCCTTTGACTCAAGTTATCGTGTTTTGATCTTTTGACAACATTGGCTAGAGGAAAATAAATCCCCTTGCCCCTTGCTAGACGTCTGGTTCATCATATTGTGCATCACTGGCCCTCAAGATCCTTAAAATGGTTAAGAAAATGCTATGGTATGATGCTATGATGTGTATGTTATGCCTCAAGCAAAAATATAGGGTGATGAAGATAAGTATGTCTTGCAGGAAATCCGAATTATTGGGCAATGACTCATATTATCAGATAATAAACAAAACCCTGCAAAGAGTTCAAGTCGTTAGATAATGAAAGCAAACAAATCACATAAGCAGCCTTAGGTTCAGGCTTGCATGAGTTCCATAGGTAAGTACTCTTTTGAAGTTTAGTGGGCTAAACCTGTCCTATCAATAGTAACCGGGTTCTAGGGAATCTCAATATCACTGATTTTTCCCACAAGTTTCGTTCCGATCGACAACTGACTTGCCACCAAACAAAACTTGGGAGTCAAATCTCAATGAGTGTAGTATCGAGTATCAACCGACTTAGGACTACACCAAAGACGACTATCTCACTACTTCCTAATGGCCAAGTTGTTCAATTAAAGGTTTTAAGGTAAGTTGATGCTTCATGATACCACGCAGCGGCCCCGTATTCTCCTTGACTACTCAAGGGCTACCGGTACCAACCAAAGTGTCACATTAACGTAGCTATCGCTTCAACCGTGTTGGTAAACCCCGCACAACCCTCACGATCTATTGCTACTTACCTAAAAGGTGCTCCAGATCTGGGTGTAGGATCTATAGTAACAACCCAAACAAACCCTCCAAGGATAAAGCATACAAAGCAAGCAATTAAAATAGTTTTAAAATGAACCAACTCTAAGGTAACCCCACTTCTAAGAATTCCCCATCAGAGTCTCCAGTTCTGTGATACGGTGGCAGAACCAACTATTTCTACTGGTTTTGCGTTTGTATTCGCAAATGTTGCAGTAAGTAAGAGTCGCCACTAAATTTTCTTTTATCCAACAAAGGAAAGGGTGAAAAGAACAAAAAAAAAAGACATTTCGAGAGTTTTCTGGGTAAGGGGGTAGATTATGGAAGGGAAGGTGTTAGCACTCTTTCCATCCGTAGTTTTCTACGGGCTCTTAGATGCTTAGCTCATATTTTGAAAATTGCTTGTGCTTTGTGTGTTTTGAAAATTGTTCTGAAAATGCCTTAGTGTGGCTATTTGCTTTGTGATAACTCTTGTATTAGTCCTCAAGAGTGTTGACAAGGCGAATGTTTTTGAAAGTGTTTTGAAATATTTTTATGTAGGTGCAAAAATTTGTTTTGAGCAAGCATCTAAGAACTTATCTACTTATACTCGAAAAGGTCGTTCTTTTCTCCCTATCCTTTAGACAGTGCTATCCTACTATTAGTGAGTAGGTAGCCCTATCGTTGGATGTATGAGGGACAGGTGTGGGTCATCGTTAGGATCATAGAAGGCAACATATAGGGATACCTTAGTAGTTCGAAGGGACTGTCATCATATATTTGTAGGCAACATCGAGGGACAAGATCATTTCTCGTAGGCAACTCGAGGGACATTGAGGGACTATGTTCTTTATGATGACTTTAACTGAGGGTCTTTGCTAAGGGTATCCCTACATTTGATGGACATGACCATTGTTTTTTCGAAGGCAACAAGTGAGGTTACCCTAGAGGTACAAGTGTGAGAATAATGTATTGAATTCAGTTATTTAATCTTGCATTTAGGATTTTGCTATCGATTTGTTTTATCTTTCCATACAATCCTATTAGCATACATCTAACAATTATATTCAAAGTATAAAATAAAAATGCCGGAAAGTAAATGTGCGGAAAGTAAACCTAGGCTATTACAGAGCTTTTGGGCAATTACATAATAGTGAAGAGTGCAGAAAAGAAATCCTAAAACTATTACATCCCGAAAGCAATTACATGATAATGATAAAAAATGCGGAAAAAATAAAGCTATGCAATTGAGCCTCCAATAACCACAACAATAGTGCAGATTTTTATTCACTTGAGTCTGACACGTTCCAGGCTAAATCGTATGGACTTAAGAGAAATTTTTGAAGTTGAAATATAAAAACAAAATGTAGCCGACATTGAGAAAAAACTCATATCCGAAAATAAGCTCAATCGGATAAACGATGAATTAGTTATGAATTTTTGAAGTTTCGCCTCAGACAAACTTATTTTGGGCTCCAGTGTCAACTCTGATACGTTCTTCAATAAAAAACTAGTATTGATCGGAGCAGAAACCGGTATCGACTTTGAAATAAAAGTTGTAGATCTCTGAGGCAATGACCTTATGTAAAAAAGATGGGCTCGATCCGATAAAAGTTGCCCGAGTTATGAATATTTGAAGTTTTGACCCAGATGAAATAATATTCAGCATTTAGGATTTTTGGCGCGTCACGCGCACTCTGGGAGAAAAAAGAAGGTATTTTGGATACCGTTCGAACTCGATACCTCATGAGAAAACATAGCCAACTCAAATTTTGAAATTTTGGCGCCAGAACCAGCTCAATACGATGAAAATCGACCAAGTTATGATTTTCTGAACATCACGCAAATAAACTTCTGTCACAAATTTTCTGTACGAAAATACTTGATAAATCTGCATTTTTGAAGACCTTCTGATTGAAATTGGCTTCCAGCCGTGAGAGATGAAAACATAGATGACGTCAAGAGGAATTTTGGCCCATGGAACAGGTTCAAAATGAGCCACGATCTTCAAGTTATGAATTTTTTAGTGTGTAAAAACTGCACTTTCAACACATTTTTTCACCATATTTCTTCGAGAAAACTCGCACATTCGAAGACCTTCTTTAAATAATTGGCTCTCGAGAAGAACCTGAATTTGAGAAAATATTATCAGGGATATCTTGGTGAAAGAACACCTGAATATGACGCGCCGGATTGGACTTGTGAGTCTTTGAATCCCGAATCGTTGCGAAACAGTGAACCGATCTTCAGCACGGAAAATACTCTGAGAACATCCATTGGCGAAATAAACGTCACTTGTAAACCTGGCGAAGCTTGCTAAATATACCTTGATTCCATAACCATAAAACCAATGATATGCGTGTATGTAATAATTAAAATAAAGAGGGTAAATTTTGGGGTACAACAGCTGGCCTCCAGGCCTAAGTCGAAAGGTACTCTCTCACTGCTTTCAACCCCCAGTCGAAGGAGGCAGAAAGGAAGATTGCATCTACACTAACTCTAGGCCCATTCGAAAGGCTCAACATGCAGGCCTCCAAGCCCTAACCGAAAGTCATGCCTTCACCCTTTTCAGGCCAAATCGAAGAAAGCCAAAAGTGCAGAATCGAAGCGTTTTCTGCCTAAATCGAAAAGACCCTTTTTCTTGCTTTTATTTTTGTCTTTATATTTTTGTGCAATTCAATATGGTTGTAATAGTGTAGGATTTTATCTTTCTGCATTTTTTTACTTTATACAAAATGCTAGTAATTAGGGTGTATGGCAAGATAAAATCAACAAGTAGACCACCCTAATCAAAAAAGACAAAAATGCATGCAATCAAACACACTTTGTACACATGCACCTCTAGGGTTAACTCCACTTGTTGCCTTGAGAAAACGGTCATGTTATGCATGTGAGACGTCTTAGCAAAAAAAATCAAAATACAAGATCATAGTCCCTCAACGACACTTTGAATGTTGCTTTACAAATGATCTTAGTCCCTCAAGAGAAATGCTAAGATATCTCACAAAATTGCTATCATGACTATACGATGACCCGCGCCCGTCCCTTTACATCCAAAGATAAGGCTTCTTACCAATCAATGGTAAGATAGCAATATCAAAGGAAGAGAGAAATGAACAAAAGATTTTTGAGTAAAATAGAATGTTCCTAGTTGCTTGCTCATCTTCAAACACAAACACCTTTTCAAACGCACCAATACTTTCCATGAAATATTTTCAAAAGTCCAACACTTTGTATACATTCTTATAGAGACGAGAATCATTACCAAGTTTGCCTAAACGAAGGCGCTTTTGAAAAATAATTTCAAAACCCACCACAAAGCTCACTTTCAAACAAAATCAATGATCCAGCAAGCAACTAAGAGCCCATAGATAACTATGGATGAAAAGGGTGCTAAAACCTTCTCTTCTCATAATCTACCCCCCAAACTCAAGAAAATAATCTCAAAGGTCTTTCCTGTTATTTTCACCCTTTTCATTATTTGGATAAAAGAAAAGTCGATGGCGACTCTTGCTATCTGTAATAATTGCGATAAAACACAAAACACCCAAGTCAATTCTCCCACCGTATTACAGAACTGGCGACTCTGCTGGGGAAAACTTAAAAGTGGGGTTACCTTAGGGATAGATCAACTTTACTTGCTTTTCTTTGTTTGACTTGTTTGCTTTATATTTTGGTTCTTTGTTTGGGCTTGTTTTGATCCTCTACCCGGATCTGGGACACCTTTTTAGGCAAGTAGCAATAAGTTATAGAAACTGTGCGGGGTATACCGACATGGTCTAAGCAATAGCTACATTAGTGTGACACATTTGTTGGTACTGGTAGCCCTTGAATAGTCAAGGAGAATACGGGGCCGTTGTGTGGTGTCATGAAGCACTAACTGACTTTAGAACCTTTACTTGAACAACTTGGCCTTTAGGAAGTAGTCAGGTAGCCGGATTTGGTGCAGTCCGAAGTTGGTTGATACTCGATACTACGCTCATTGAGATCATACTTTCGGGATATTTTGGTTGCCATTAAAGAGGCTTGCACTGAAACAATGCCCGATGAAGAAAGATCAGTGATGTTGAGATCCCCTAGAACCCAATTACTATTACTAGGATAGGTTGAGCCAACTAAACTTAAAGAGGGTACTTACCTATAAACTCCATGCAAGCCTAAACCTAAGGACTTGTTTGCTTTTGTGTGTATATGCTTACTTGTACATAACAGCATACCATTGCATTTTGCACTAACCATTTCAAGGACTTTTTGGGATTTATCTTTGTTCTGTTTTATAGGACATGGCTTCCACCCGCATGAATACTATCCAAGTCAATCTCGTAAGAATTCCTTCTCAACTCAAAGAGTTAGCATCAAGGGTTCCTGAGAGTTCTTCGCTCACCAAAAGACATGGTCGACACCTAAACTTGGTTACCTCGAGCATTGATGAAGACATGATGAAGGTGCTCTTCCAGTTCTTCGACCCTTTGCACCATTATTTTACCTTCCCCGATTACCAGCTTGTGCCTACTATGGAAGAATTTTCTCAACTCTTGGGGATTCATTTTCTTAATAAACTACCTTTCAATGATATTGAAAGAAACCCAAGCCCTGAAGAGATTTCCCGAGCTTTACACTTGCAAAGATCTGATGTCACAGCTAATTGGGGAACAAGAAGTGGTGTCAAAGGGTTCCTAGCCAAGTTCTTGTTTGAGAAAGCTCAAGATTGTTGGAACACTATGGATTTACAAGCTTTTGAAGAAATCTTGGCCCTTCTCATCTATGGGATGGTACTATTTCCAAATCCTGACCAACTTATAGATATGAATGCTGTCAAAATCTTCATATCTCGCAATCTGGTGCCTACTTTGTTGGGAGATATCCCACATTCTATCCACTCTCGTACTATGAAGAGAAGAGGAGCCCTCATGTGTTGCACTCCTCTGTTGGCTTGGTGGTTTGTTTCACACCTCCCATGATCCGTGGTGAAGAACGAGCAAGGTTTAAGGTGGTCCAATAGGTTGATGTCACTCAGACATTCAGATATTCACTGGTGTTCTCGATCCTTGGAGAACATTACTATCATCTACCATTGTGGGGAATTCTCTAATGTCCCTTTGCTTGGCATTTGAGGAGGTATCACTTACAACCCTTGCTTAGCTTGCGACAGTTTAGGTATGCCTGAAGAGATGGTCCTCATGATATGCTCATCCAAGGATTGGTGTTCGACTATGACAGCAACGATCAAAGATACCATCAGAGGTTTGTACAAGCTTGGAGGATGGTAAATAGAGTGGATAGTAAGACACTAGGACACATGAATTATATTCCCCTTGAGACTTACCTTAGGTGGGTACGAGCTCGCGCTCAAAAGCTCGTAATGCCTTACCCCTCCATCCTACCTGTTATCGTGGAACATGTTGCTGAAGGAGATGTCCCATATACTGTCCTCTATCCCAACATGCCTACTTCTCTTGAAGACTTGCAAAAGGGTTGGATTCAGCTAAAGGAAGAGCGAGACACCTTCGAAGCTCAGTTCTACGTAAGCGAGAAAAGGGTTTTGAAGCTTACAAGGCAACTTCATGAAGAACAAAGCTTGAACGCCTACATTGCACCAAAGAGGATGCGTTCGACCTTTTTGTCTTAGGAATTTATTTTGTAAGCCCAAGAGGCATGTTGTAACCATTTTGAACTTATTAATGCAATTTGACGTTTGTTCATTCTTTATCTAGACAAATTTAAATCTTATAAATCCTTGAAATCATTTGCATGCGCATTTTTCATGCATCATAACATAACCGGTTTTCCACAACAGGTCTCCTTATCTTTCTGTTGTTTATTTCAGTAAGATGGATATCGAGAAAACAATGAAGGACCTACAAGCACAAAATTCCCAGTTCCAAGAGACTATGCTGACCCTGGCCAAAGGGCAACAAGAGTTGATGACATTGCTGGCATCCAAAAATAAACCAAAAAGGAAAGCCCTGGTCAACATGGGTAAAAGATTCAGAGAGTCGATCCTCCATATGCCGGTAGTGGAAGATTTGTCTGAGGAAGATGAAAATCAAGCTGAAGAAGCAAGGAGAAACTGGGCTGAGTGTGTCAATGATCGATTGTCCGGTGATGAAGACAATTTTGACGAGCAGTATCCTCCTGCCGACGACAAGTACAAACAGCTAGAGGATAGATTGAAGGCTATTGAGATTCAAGCCATTCTTGGTTTGGATTTTGATGATTTTGGTTTAATATCGGGGGTTGTCATTCCCCATAAATTCAAGATAGCAGTCTTTGTTAAATATGACGGGGTCTCCTGCCCAAAGCTTCATCTGAAATCTTACATGCGCAAAATACAGCCGCACACCACCGACAAGAAACTTTGGGTCCATTTCTTTCAAGAAAGCTTGGCTGGGACTCAACTAGAGTGGTTTTACCAATTGGAGGGTTCCCGTATTCACACTTGGGAAGACTTGGCCACTGCTTTCTATCACCAATACCAATACAATGCCGACCTGGCGCCAACTAGAGTTTAACTACAAGACATGATGATGGGTAAAAGCGAGGGATTCAAAGAGTATGCCCAGAAGTGGAGGGATCTTGCCAGTAGGGTCCAACCACCGTTAACTGACAGGGAACATATTGATATGTTTTTGGGTATGTTATCTGACACATTTTTCAACTTATTGGTTGGGTGTTCTTCGTCCGGTTTCACCGAGCTGATCCTAACCAGTGAATGGGTCGAAAGTGGTATCAAGAGCGGGAAAATCCTTATGGCATCTGCTTTCACCTCCAACCCCGTAAAGAAACCCTTCACTAGGAAGAAAGAAACTAATGTTGTGTATGGGGAAAGGGCCCATACCAAGAAGGATAATCGTTCGTCCGTTAATGCTGCTCTGATATCCAACCCGACTCCTGTTCAAAGACAATCCTCCAATCATCAACAATTTGAGGCTTCACGAAGACAGTTTACAAGGATAGGCATGTCCCTATCTCAAGCCTTACAACACCTGTTAAAGGCCAACTTGGTGACATTGCGTGATCCTCCGTCCAATCCGAACACTTCCTCACCTAAATACAATTTGAATGCCAAGTGTGCATATCATTCAAATAGTCCCGAGCATGAGACCGATCAGTGTTGGGCACTGAAGAGCAAAATTCAATATCTAATAGACAATAAGACAATCAAATTTGATCTGCCTACAGTTCCCAATATGATAACGACACCAATGCCAAACCATGGCAAAAGTGTCAATGCAATTGAAGACACTATTTTTGTTCCCTCCGTCGAAGATCTAACTACTCTGTTAACTGTTGTCAAAATGAATTTGCTGAGAGCCGGGGTTTTCCCTGGCTGTTTGAAGGGTTGTGTTTGTTGTGCCAAACAAATTAATGGATGCAAATGGCTGAAAGAAGGCGTTCAACGTCCGATGAATAGTCATGAGATCCTATTTGAGAAAATTCCATCCGTCAAAAGTTTGACCGATAAGATTAAAGACCTCCCCATCATAACAATTTCAAATAAGCCTTTTAGGATCTCTTCAAAGGGTCCTATCAGGATTTTGAATGAACCGACAATTGCTCCTCTGATAATTACTGACCCTGGACCAATTCTGTATTCTTCCAACAAAGCAGTACCATGGAACTACGGTACCAAAGTGTATTACCATGGAATAAAGCAAGATGCTTGGATTGAAGAAAGCAAGGCTGATGACATTGGTAATATTATTGGCTCTAGTAAGGTGACCAGAATTGGGAGAATCTTTTTGCCTAACATCTCACCCCTAACTGCTACAGCTAAACCTGTCTGCATCACCGCCGATAAACCTACTGCTGACATTAGGGGTAAAAAGAAAGTGGTGGAGCCTGCTGAGATAGAGGTGCCCGCAAAGGACATTGCTACCGAGGAGCCTTCCACTCAAGAAATGGATGAAATCTTAAACATTATAAAGAGGAGTGATTTCAAGATAGTGGAACAACTGGGGAAAACCCCTTCCAAGATCTCCATGTTATCTTTTCTACTTTGTTCTGATGCTCATGCTAGAGCATTAATCAAATTCTTGAATAAAGCTCATGTCCCTCATGAGACCACAACTGACCAATTCGAAAATTGTGTGGCAAGCTTGACGACTGACAATGGATTGGGGTTCTCGGATGCTGATCTGACACCACTTGGAAGGAACCATAATAAAGCTTTGCATGTTTCTGTTGAATGTAAGGGAACTACCCTAGCACATGTTCTGGTTGACACTGGCTCTTCTTTAAACGTGCTACCCAAGGGCGCCTTAGACCGGTTAGACTGTGAAAGATTGGTATTGAAGTCGAATGATATTATCGTGGGGGCTTTCGATGGGTCCAAAAGGATGGTTCACGGTGTGGTGGATCTCCCGATCAAAGTGGGATCATATATTTTCAACTCTACTTTCTACATCATGGACATCTGTCCTGCTTACTCCTGTTTGCTGGGTCGCCCTTGGATCCATGGAGCAGGGGCAGTAACATCTACTCTTCACCAAAATCTAAAATACCCAATCAAGGGAAGGATCGTCACTATTTGTGGTGAGGAAGAATTCATCGTAAGCCATCTCAATTCTTTCAAATATGTGGAGATGGATGGAGAATTTATAAAAACCCCGTGCTAGGATTTTGAAGTTGTTCTACCTTTGGTTGCTACTACCAAAATTTCTTCCGACATGCCCAAAGCTGATAAGGTCGTGCCAAGGATGGTTTCATTTAAGGATGCTCGTGTGGTAGTCGAAGATGGAAACTGCACTACCTGGGGGAAACTCCCCAATATCCCGTTCAAAGCATATAAATGTGGGTTGGGCTTCACTGTCAAGGCTCAGAAGAAGGTTAGGCGCGCTCGTGCGGGAAAGCCCCCTCTCCGTATTAGAAATCATGAAGTAAACATTGTGGAAGATTCTGATGATGAATGTGATTTTGAAGAATGGATATACCCTACTACGACAGAGCTCAATAACTGGCACGCAAAGGATTTCATTCCCATCTCCTTCATTGAGGAGTAATTACCTGTTTATTGCTTTCCACCAATTCAAGAACCTTTTATCTGTAATATTAAACAATGACTTTTAAGTCGTATTCCTGGCCCGCGACACTATGATCCATTTGTTAAGGGTTTTATTTATGTTCATTTTATCATATGATCATTTAATATAAACCATTGGACTTTTTTGCATTCGAATTTTTGTGCTCATTGTTTTTCTTTTTCTTTAATACCTTTTTCAAATAGCCATGTATCTTACACACACACACACACACACACTCTTGCAGATCCTCATCCACTTAGGATCTCATTGCCAACGACTATACTATTTCCAGTTATGATTTCGAACATCCAATTAACCAAGCCAAAGGCGAAGGCGAGGAAGATTATGAAATACTGGGAGAACTAGCTTGACTTCTAATACAAGAGGAAAAAACTATTCAACCGCATGAAGAGTCAGTTGAAGTCATCAACCTAGGTACCGAGACAGACAAGAAAGAGGTCAAGATTAGCGCCAACCTAGGAAGCAGTGTCAAAAACAGATTGGTTTAGATGTTATATGACTATGTGGAAGTGTTTGCTTGGTCGTATGAAGATATTCCAGGGTTGGATACCGACATTGTAGTTCATCGTCTGCCAACAAAGGAAGATTGTCCTCCTGTCAAGAAAAAAGTTTGTCGCATGCGGCCTAACATGTCTGAAAAGATAAAAGCTGAAGTGGTGAAACAATTTGATGCAGGATTCCTAGCTGTGACATCTTATCCTCAATGGGTTGCAAATGTGGTGCCAGTGCCGAAGAAAGATGGAAAAATTCGTATGTGCATAGATTATAGGGATCTGAATAGGGCAAGCCCCAAGGATGACTTCCCTCTGCCTCATATTGATGTCTTGGTCGATAACACCACTCAACATAAAGTCTTATCTTTCATGGATGGTTTCTCTGGCTATAATCAAATTAAGATGGCTCCCGAAGACATGGAGAAGACCATCTTTGTTACGCAATGAGGCACCTTTTGTTACAAGGTCATGCCATTCAGATTGAAGAATGCAGGGGCAACATATCAAAGGGGCATGGTAGCTTTGTTTCATGATATGATCCATCATGAAATAGAGATATATGTAGATGATATGATTGCAAGGTCACAAACTGCAGAGGAGTGTTTCAATCACCTACACAAACTACTCGAGAGGCTGAAAAAGTACAAGCTGAGGTTGAACCCTAATAAATTCACATTCGGAGTAAGATCTGGAAAACTTCTAGGTTTTGTTGTCAGTGATAAAGGCATTGAAGTTGATCCTGCAAAGATAAAAGCCATCCAAGAAATGACAGTTCCCCATTCTGAAAAGGAGGTTAGAGGATTCTTGGGCCGTCTTAACTAATCTCCCGCTTCATATCTCACTTAACTGCTACTTGTGAGCCAATATTCAAACTCTTGAAGAAAGATCAAGTAGTCAGATGGAATGATGAATGTCAAGCTGCCTTCGAAAAAATCAAGGAATATCTGCAAGAACCTCCTATCCTCATGCCTCTAGTTAAAGGAAGACCCTTGATCATGTACTTGACTGTGCTAGAGAATTCTATGGGGTGTGTGTTGGGCCAACATGACGAGTCTGGCCGAAAAGAGCATGTAATATACTACCTGAGCAAAAAGTTTACCGACTTTGAAACCAGATATTCACTGCTCGAGAAAACTTGTTGCACTCTGGCATGGGCTTCTCGCCGGCTAAGACAGTATATGTTGACTCATACCACTCTATTGATTTCTAAGATGGACCCTATCAAGTACATCTTCGAGAAACCCGCTTTGTCCGGACATATAGCTAAATGGCAAATGATCTTGACTGAGTATGATATTTAGTATACAACATAAAAGGCCATCAAAGGAAGTGTATTGGCAGATCATTTGGCCCATCAAGCTGTTAATGATTACCAATCTATGAACTTTGACTTCCTTGACAAGAATATCATGTTAGTGAACGACTGTGCAAAACCTGGACCGTATGACGGACTTGAATAAGGATCCCGATGGACTATGGTTTTCGATGGGGCTTCCAACACTTTGGGTAACAGAATTGGCGTTGTGATAGTTTCTCCTGAGGGTTGCCACACCCCTTTCACTGCTAGATTGTGCTTCAATTGTACAAATAACATGGCTGAATATGAGGCATGCATTTTGGGTCTGAAGGCTGCCGTTGATTTAAGAATCAAGCTTTTGAATGTGTTTAGAGATTCCGCTCTAGTGATTAGCCAAGTAAAGGGAGATTGGGACACTAAGCATCCTAATCTTATTCCTTACAAGGAGCTTGTGCTATCTCTGATTCCATACTTCGAAGAAATCACCTTTGAACACTTCCCTAGAGAAGAAAATCAGTTACTCGATGCTTTGGCCATAATGTCTTCTATGTTCAAGGTCAAATGGGACAACGAAGCTCCTATGATTACAATTGAGAGATTTGACGAACCTGCACACTGCTATGAGCTTGACACTGACACAAAGGAGCCATGGTACCATGAGGTGAAGAGATACCTTGAAGCACAAGAGTATCCTGAAGGAGCTTCCATCAATGATAAAAAATTCTTATGAAGATTCTCAACCAAATTCTTCGTAAGCAATGGAACCATGTACAGACACAACCATGATTCTACTCTACTCTGATGTGTGGACAAGAAGGAGGCAGAGAGAATTATGGAAGACATGCATGATGGTCTCTTCGGGACTCACTCTAGTGGGCATACTATGGCTAAGAAAATCCTGAGAGCTGGTTACTATTGGTTAACAATGGAAACTGATTGCCATTATCACTTAAGGACTTGCCACAAGTGCAAAATCTATGCTGGCAAGGTCCATGTGCCTCCTATTCCTCTAAATGTAATGATTGCTCCATGGCCATTTGGAATGTGGGGCGTTGACATGATTGGAGAGATTAAACCTAGTGCTTCCAACGGACATCGCTTCATTCTTGTCACTATCGATTATTTCACCAAATGGGTCGAAGCTGCCTCATTTTCCTCAATCACAAAGAACGTTGTAGCCAGATTCATCAAGCACAACCTCATCTGCCGCTATGGTATTCCCGAAAGGATCATCATTGACAATGAAACCAATCTCAACAATGCTATGATTATAGAACTTTGCACGCAGTTCAAAATCAAGCATCACAATTCTTCTCCTTATAGACCTAAAATGAATGGCGCAGTGGAAGCAACCAACAAAAATGTTAAGAAGATTGTGTAAAAGATGGTGGTAACCTACAAAGACTGACATGAGATGTTACCGTTTGTTCTTCATGGCTACCGTACTTCAGCTCGGACATCAACTAGGGCAACTCCCTTTTCTTTGGTATATGGCATGGAAGCTGTCCTGCCAGTGGAAGTTCAGATTCCCTCACTAAGGATCATGAATGAAGAAGGCTTAGGCGAAGACGAATGGATTCAGACAAGATTGGATCAGTTAAACTTGATCGATGAAAAGCGACTGGCCGCTGTTTGTCATGGTCAGATGTACCAAAAACGTATGATTAAGGCTTTCAACAAAAAGATCAGGCCTCAAATATATCAAGTTGGTGACCTGGTAATAAAGCGCATCATTCTTTCACAAGGAGACCCCAGGGGCAAATGAACTCCCACCTACGAAGGGCCATTTGTTGTCAAGAAAGTTTTCTCTAGTTGTGCCATGATGCTGACTACTATGGACGGTGAAGATTTCCCACACCCTGTGAACACGGACATAGTTAAAAAATACTACGCATAAGAGATTCACTAGGTTGACACACCTAGGAAAGATAAGGGCATCCCATCAAACCAAAGGTTTGGGCAAAAATTAGGGATATATGCAAAATATTGTACACCCGGCAAGTCGAAAACTCGAAAGGGCGACTTGGTCAAAAATGGGTATCCTGATAGGCTGAAAACCCGAAATGGCGGTCCAGGAAAAAGTTAAGGATTGAAAGTGTATGACTATGTCCCGTGGAATCACCACAATTAACTTTATTACCAAGGTCCAGATTCAAACGGTCCAAGATCAATCCAATCAATTTCTGTCAATGGCAAGGGACATTCAAAGACATTGGGGAAATAGTAGAGTTGGAACACAATGAGATCACTTCCACATGGTTTTTGTTTTTGTTTTCAATTTTTTTATCCTTTCGACGATTTCCTCTTACTAGGGTCTCCGTCTCTTTGTACAAAAATGCCTATTCACGGGAAATACATCAATACAAATATACTTTGAAGTGTAAACTTTTTTTTTGTTTTGAGTGCAAAAAACGCCCAATGACTAAAATTGAACGAACATATGCATATGAACATGATTAAACTGTTTAGAAAATATGTGTTGCCAAGAAGCAATGAGCATCTCTTTAATGCAGTGGGGATATCCCCAGAGTTATCTCATTAGCATTATACCCAAAAAGCCTTCTACAATAAACCTTTGTCCCAGCAGAGTTGCCCACAAAGTTGGATCTATGCAAACCTCGGTCAAAGTTTCAATATCTCGACAGCCCTCTCCCCAGCTGAGTTGATCTTAAAAGAAGAAGCCTTGTGGATTTCTTCATAAAAGAATTCATCTTGCCAGCAAGTCATCAAATATTCTTTTCAACAGGTTTTATTCCCCAACGAAATAGTACACCCTCCAATAGAAACATTTCTATTCAAACAATTTTAGGTTACTATGAAGCCTGGACCCGACCAGATAGTAGTCTAACCTCTCGAGATATTGTAAAGCCTTGACCCAACCAGATAATGGCTTAACTTATTTCCCCAGTAAAGTTTGCCTCTACCCCCAAAAAGTTACTATGAAGCCTGGACCCGACCAGATATCAGTTTAACTTCATCCCCCAGCAAGTTACTGTGAAGCCTGGACCCGGCCAGATATCAGTTCAACTTCATCCTTTTAAGCAAGTTACTGTGAAGCCTTGACCCGACCAGATATCAGTTCAACTTCATCCTTTTAAGCAAGTTACTATGAAGCCTAGACCCGACCAGATATCAGTTCAACTTCATCCTTTTAAGCAAGTTACTGTGAAGCCTGGATCCGACCAGATATCAGTTCAACTTCATCCTTTCAAGCAAGTTACTGTGAAGCCTGTACCCGACCATATATCAGTTCAACTTCATCCTTTCAAGAAAGTTACTGTGAATCCTGGACCCGACCAGATATCAGTTCAACTTCATCCTTTCAAGCAAGTTACTGTGAAGCCTGGACCCGACCAGATATCAGTTTAACTTCATCCTTTCAAGCAAGTTACTGTGAAGCTTGGACCTGACCAGATATCAGTTTAACTTCATCCTTTCAAGTAAGTCATTGTGAAGCTTGGAACTCGATCAGATAACAACTAACGTCATCCACCTCAGAAATTTGCTGCGAAGCCTGGAATCCGACCAGATAACAGCCTAACTTCACTCTCCCAAGTAATTTCCTGCGAAGCCTGGAATCTGACCAGATAACAGTTATTTTAATCTTCCCAAGTAAGTCGCTGTGAGGCCTGGAATACGAATAGATAACAGTCAACTTCATTATCCTCAAAAATTTGCTGCTAAGCCTGGATTTCGACCAGATAACAACTAACTTTTGATTCTTTCTAGTTAGGAATAACTCCCCAGTAGAGCAACGAGTAGCTAAGACTCCTGAACTCTTTTCCCCAAGTAGAGATCAACACTCTCCACAGAGTCTTCTTAAACAAGCCAATATTCCCCAGCGGAGTTTCTCCTCAAACAACGGAACAAGAATTCCCAGCGAAAACATTCTAAACAAAGTTGAAGATACATCTATTCTCCAACAACAGTTAGGGATTCAGCCTCCCAAGATTCCCCAGTATATTGTCAAGGATTAATTTTCTTAGACAAAGACACACTGCAATAAATGCATTACATTTATAAACCATGACGCATACATAACAAATGCATACATCATAATCTCATTTATTTTGAGAACATCATTACGCCATGCATACATCTGCATGCAACTAATCCTCTTCCTTGCAGGAAAAAAATCAATCATCAAATGAAGACCTCTTATGGTTAGATTTATCTCTTCCAGTTTAAAAATAGGCAAAAGACATCTACTGTTTCAGTATAAATCAACCAACAGATTTATCCTGATACCCCTCAGTCACTCTAGATGGCATCTTTAAGCCCATCTCTAACAACTCTCTGTCATCTCCTCCAAATCGCATCTGTAAGCCCATTCCCTACATCATCAACTATCAGTGTTATTTCATGCGAGTGTAAATTTCTGGGCACTCTAGTGTTCAATCATCTTCCACCTTCAAATCGCGAAAGGAAGATAAGCCAATCTAAGTCCTCAGGTTTAAGAAGATTGAACATGGGCAGCTGTTATACCCCAAAATTTGCCCTCTCATTTCTCAAGGGATCATCCTGGACCATCGGGATTTCTTCTATCAAGTTTCAAGTCTCGGATTACAATTTTTCAAGAAAGTCATTCACAAGGGCAAAATAGTCAAATGCATACTGAAAAGTAAAACTTTGACTTTTTGATCAAAATCAAGTTTCAAAAATCATATTTCATCAAGACATGAAGTTGGTTCATCAAGAAAATCAAAAGTCAAAAATTATTTTGAAAAGTCAAATTTCTAAACATTTGGAAAATTTTCTAAGTGTTAAGAAAATATGATAATTACATAACTTTGGGCCAGATTTTCATCATGATGCAAGATGATTCAATCAGAACTTCTGACATGAAAGTTATAGATCTCAATTAGATCTAAAACATTGTTGAAAAGAACTTCTCCTGGAACTGTTGGGATTTCAAGTTATAAATCCTTGAAGACATGTTCCTGAAGCTAAAACACTTAGTAAATTTTGGGCATTTCTAAGTCAGAATTTAGACGGAACTTCTGGGCCAGTTTTCACACAAGTACAATCAAAATTTGCAAAAGTGATTCAGAAAGGGATGGCAGAGCATGTTGCAAGCTTCCTAGAGAATTCCTTCAGATCATGCTGGAGCAGGGAGAATCGAAGGTCAAAAGCTTTACTCTTCGATCAGAACATGACCCTTCGAATCTCACTCTTCAACATACAGAAGCTCTACTCTTCGATCAGAACATGACCCTTCGAATCCAATTCTTCAATGTATGGGAGTTGTGTTCTTCAATCAGAACATGGCCTTCG
Organism: Vicia faba; assembly: GCA_948472305.1. Classification (NCBI taxonomy): domain Eukaryota; kingdom Viridiplantae; phylum Streptophyta; class Magnoliopsida; order Fabales; family Fabaceae; genus Vicia; species Vicia faba. The sequence continues at coordinate 1,498,673,639 of OX451736.1, forward strand.
AATCCTCATCCAAGCTTGCCTAAATTTTCCAAGCTTCGACTGAAGTCTTGGACTGTTGCTTGCTTGTTGTACACAAGCTTCGACTGGGCATCTTTTCCCTTTAAAATAGCCTCCTTCGATACAAAGGGGAAGGGCTTCTTGTCAGTGCTCCTTCGATTGCACCACTTTCTTTGCATGCTGGCTTGACTTACAAATGCAATAGCTACCCACATGCAAGTTGGATCCTTATTTCGATTGAGCATTTATTTTCCTTGGAGCAAGCTTATTTCCTACTTATACTAGGAAAACTATCCCTCTGGGCGTTCCTTCAACACACAAAAGTAAGTACTTCTCCAAACTGGCCTTCGATTCACAAAAATTCCCACAGGGCAAAAGACCCTTCAGCGTGTCACCAGTGCACGTATCCCTTTTCAATTTGTCTTCACCATAAAGCCAAGACTTCTTCAAAGTTGCCTTCAACCACAAGGAAAAGGCCTTCTTTATGCCTGCCCTGAATGGTTTCATGCTAGCATCCACAAGGCATAGGCTGCCTTTGTGCCAGTTTCGACTGGGTGCAGACTCCCCTTTGAAACATTTGTATACACTTCAGCATGCAGAAGACCCAATCGAAGGCCACACAAAAGGCCTATTCAAAGGAAGTGATACTTGAGCCATTCGAAGGGTACACAAGAGGTACATTTGAAGAAGCATGCATAAGGCCCAGTCGAAGGCCACACAAGATACCCATTCGAAGAATACATGTTTGGTCCATTCGAAGGACACATAACTGGTGGAAACAAATTTTGTTTTAGTCTGGTCGAAAGATGTGGAAGGATGGAGGATTCGATTCAAAAGATCAAGTTGAACACTTAGACCCATAGGCTAGGCTATGTGTTTCCCCTTTTCAGGCCTCAAACCTATGACTCACTCTATAATTAATTGTTTATACAAGTTAAAATAGGATTTTACCCATCTATTGTCCAAGACAACTTGCATTTAATATTATAATACTACTTTTAGAAAAGTTTTTCTTGAGTCATGCGCCTGTTTTCCTTCTGCAGGAAGCAATCCATCTAAACCATTCATCTTTCTATCTCATCTTGGGATCATGATACAAGTGGACATTTACTTTCCAACTGAGCCTTATTTTATTATTTTTACTCCTAAACTTCCCAAAACCTTTCTCTATAAATAGAGAGATCCTTTGCAAAGAAAAAAAGGAGGATAAGGGAAAAAGAGAGGAACGTATCTTCAAAATTCTCAAACACCAAAAAATTCTCAAACACTTAAACACTTGTGATAATACAAACTCAGAATCCAAATACGTGTCTCTTTCAAATCTGAAACATCCTTACATTTTTCCATCCTTCGAATCCAGTAAAGAAGGACATTTCGCTTGTTTTACTCTTTCGAATCTAGTGTCAAAGGCATGCCCTTGGTCTCTCCCTTCAACGCCAGAAGCATTCAAGCCAACCATTTCAAGGTCCAACACACGCTCTAGCCACAAGCAAGGTAAGTTGCTCTAAACCTTGAACTTTTTGTTTCTTACATAACATGTAAATACAATTCCTTTTCGTTTCAAACATATACATACTATTTCTCTTCTTTTCATTTCCATCCTTTTAATATGTTTCATGATTAACAACCTTCTGGGTTTTTTCTCTTTGTACATTTAAGCATGCTTTAAGAACTAACATGGCCCTAAGGTAATGTTGGCATGGCCTTAGGCCATGTTGCTATTCAAACTCAATCGAAAGAAAACAGGAAACAGGAAGTTGGAAACGAAGCCTCTAGCTTCCACACTAACTTCCAGGTCAAACGAAAGAGAAAGCCAGAAGGCATATCACACTGATTCCAGGTCCATTCGAAAGGCTCAACATGTTGGCCTCCAGGCCTCAGTCGAAAGGCACTCCCTCACTTCTTTCAAGCCCCAGTCGAAGGAGGCAGAAAAGCAGATTGCATCTACACTGACTCCAGGCCCATTCGAAAGGCTCAACATGCTGGCCTCAAGGCCTCAATCGAAAGTCATGCCTTCACCCTTTTCAGGCCAAATCTAAGAAATCCAGAAAGTGCAGAATTAAAGGGTTTTCTGCCTAAATAGAAAATACCATTTTTCTTGCTTTTATTTTTGCCTTTATATTTTCCTGTAATTCAATATGGTTGTAATAGTGAAGGATTTTATCTTTCTGCATTTTTTTACTTTATACAAAATGCTAGTAATTAGGGTGTATGGCAAGATAAAATCAACAAGTAGACCACCCTAATAAAAAAAGACAAAAATTCATGCAATCAAACACACTTTGCACACATGCACCTCTAGGGTTAACTCCATTTGTTGCCTTGATAAAATGGTCATGTTATGCATGTGAGACGTCTTAGAAAAAACAATCAAAATACAAGATCATAGTCCCTCGATGACGCTTCAAATGTTGCCTTACAAATTATCTTAGTCCCTCAAGAGAAATGCTAAGATATCTCACAACATTGCTATCATGACTATACGATGACCCACGCCCGTCCCTTTACATCCAAAGATAAGGCTTCTTACCAATCAATGGTAAGATAGAAATATCAAAGGAAGAGAGAAATGAACAAAAGACTTTTGAGTAAAGTAGAATGTTCCTAGTTGCTTGCTCATGTTCAAACATAAACACATTTTCAAAAGCACCAACACTTTCCATGAAATATTTTCAAAAGTCCAACACTTTGTATAGATTCTTATAGAGACGAGAATCATTACAAAGTTTTCCTAAACGAATGCGCTTTTCAAAAATACTTTCAAAATCCACCACAAAGCACACTTTCAAACAAAAGCAATGATCTAGCAAGCAACTAAGAGCCCATAGATAACTATGGAAGAAACGGGTGCCAACACCTTATCTTCTCATTATCTACCCCCTGAACTCAAGAAAATAATCGCAAAGGTCTTTCCTGTTCTTTTCACCCTTTCCTTTATTTGGATAAAAGAAAAGTTGGTGACGACTCTTGCTATCTACAACAATTGCGATAAAACGCAAAACACCCAAGTTAGTTCTCCACCATATTACACCCTATGATCGGTGGATCTGGAACTGACTGTTTAACGCTGGTTCGCGAAATGTCGCGGAAGCAAGAGTCGCCACCGTCTTTTATTTTCTCCAATAAGGAAAGGACAAAAGCATAGAAAAATTCCTTATGAGATTGCTCTCGGTTCGGGAGGTAAATTTATAGAAAGGGAAGGTGTTAGCACCCTTTCTATCCATGGTTATCCATGGGCTCTTAGATACTTGCTCATTTGTGTTTTCAAAATGTTTGTTTGCTTTTCAGAGTGAGCGGGTTTGAAAAAAGTTTCTTTGACAGTTTCAGATCGACTCTTGTATCAGTCCTCAAGAGTGTTTGAAAAGTTGTTTTTGAAAGCTTTTTGCAAAGTGTCGGTGCGAAAAGAAGTTTTGATTTGTTTTGAATTAGAGCAAGTATCTACGAGTCATCTACCTACCCTAAGGAATTAGTCTGTGTAAATGTCCTTAAGGTAGTGCCATCCCACCATTGAGAGGTAGGTAGCACCACCGTTGGAGGTGTTCGGGTCAATTTGTTAAGGGACAGTGTGGTCACCAGAGCAATAGTAGGACACCTTAGAAGCTACCCCCATGCCATGTTCATGGACATGAGGACTTGCTAAAATGTCCTCTACTCGACGACCACGTTTCGAGGGGCAAGGCAACAGTGAGGCGTACCCTAAGAGTGGTGTGTGAATTGTGTGTCATTTTCAGTTTATGTTTTATCTTGATCATGCATTGGGTGAGCTACGCTTTGATTTTATTTGGGCATACATTCTTTCATGTGTTTTAACAGTTTAAAGGTGCAGAAATTAAAATGCGGAAAAATAAAAGTCCTACGCTATTACAAGGCGCGGGTCTACATCGCCAAATTAACAAAGACCCGATTTGAAATAAAATGCGAAAAGTAAATGTCCTAATTATCTATTACAAGGCTTTGGGGCAATTACATAAATTTAAAACGAAAAAATAAAGACAAACGAGCGAAAGGGAAATGGAATCGAAAATGCGAGGGCGTTGGACCCTTTAAAGAAATTAAATTAGGATTGAAAGTAAATTAATGATTAAATGAGAAAAGAAGTTATTATTTTTATGTTTTGGTATTTTAAGAGATAAGGAAAATTAATTAAAGTTAGTAACTAAATAAAACCTAGTTCTAAATTATTTTAAATTATTAAAGAAAAATGTTTAAATTTTGACCTAATTTAACCTAATTATTTAATGACAAGTTTATTTACAAAATAATTAATAATTAATAATAATAAGAAGAAAAATTTAATTATTGAGAAAAAGAGTAAAAATGCTAGAAACCCTAATTTTTATGTTTTTTAGTTATTAAGAAGTAAATTAAAATTAAAACCCTAAATTAAAACTAAATTGATCATTAAATTTATTTACAAAATTAATAGAAATTAATATTAATAAAATATATTTTTTTGTTTTATGATTTTCTGTTTTTTTGTGTTATAAAATTTATTTTGTGGAATTAATTAAAAAAATAATAAAACAAATTAAAAAGAATTAAGAAGAAAAAGAAAGAAAAATAAAAAAGGAAGAATACAAACAGCAGGGGGGTGTCTGGCCCCTTTGGAGGTGTTTTGTGAGTAATCTTGGCCCAATAACTCCAGGCCTTTTTGACTTTTCAGACTTGTGTAAGGAATTGTTGACCAATGCATATGGTGATCTGCAAGTTCTGACCATTGGATTGGTCTCTGAAGACATGTGGCAGGCACAAGCGTTGAGGAGTTTGGTGGACCACTGGAAGGGAATTGTACCTGAACGCATTATAAGAAAAAATATAGGGAAATATGGGGGACCTGGGAATCGAACCCAGGTCCCAATGCTTGCATGACAAGGCAGCTTCCACCAAGCCAAACGCATTTATCTGATGTATAATGGACAATGAATAATAAGAAAGAGAAAGCAAGTATTAGTGGGACAGTAAAAAAAGCGCCAATTATTCAAACTGGCCAGTCACCGTTCAACACCTCATCATCTCTTTCCTGGCTTCTTTGCTTTTGCCTGAAAATACAGATGAATAGCGGGGGTTTTAAACCCCCACAACCTGAAACAACGAATAATAGCGAATAGAAATTGAGCAATCATAAAAAAGGCGCGATGAGTGATTTGGCTTCATGGGAATGTCACGAATTCATTGGTCCTAGTTTCATGGCCTAATTTTTCCAGATACATGAACCCCTCTTTTGAGGTTTCTGAAACCCTAGCAAGCATCAATGTCGTATTCTTGTACAGGCAGCCATTCTTCAATTGAATGGTACCAGTAGCTTTGGAATGATCATGTTAGTACAATTTAAACATTAAAATGCATTGATATGGCATGTAAATTCAAATACGATTAAGAAAAATCTCATGAACAGGGCGACTGTGTTCTACCAGTTCTTGAGGTTAGGGGATGTGTTTTTGATTGCAATCCCTTCCTGGATGTGTAAGCAAGCTATTGGAATGCTTCTTAGGCCTTGAAACGAACGGCAGCTGTGAAAACAATTTTAACCTTTTTTGTGAAAAATGCAAGTTTGGTTCTATGTTCTGAGCGCAGCTTCCTTGTTCTTTTCATTAGGGTTGTGTTTGCATATGTATGAGGAATGAATTAGGTTAGAAAACAAAGCCCAAAATCCATTGCATTCATGTTTTTGAGATTTGTGATTTTCATGATCTTTTTCAATCTTTTCTTGCCATGGAATTTGCCTATTTTGGAAGATTTGGTCTCTTGAGCATGTGCACGAAATATTTAGGTCATAAAGAGTGAAAATGCTGCACAAAAAGATTCCAAAACATTTGTTTAGTATTTTTCTCATATTTAATTTTAATTAAATGAATTAATGGGTTTAAAAATTCAATTAATAAATTAAAAATAAGAAAATAACTCCCCTTTGGGTCAATGGGTCGTGCATAGCCTTTGGGTGATGATTCTTGGAAGAAATTGTGGCCCATTAGCAATTTTGAGGCATTTGAAGCAAAGTTGACTTTTCAAAATTCCCAAAAATTTCCCAACTTCCACAAGGCATATCTTGCTCAATTTTTAAGCTTTGATCATGTTCTTAGACATTTTGGAAAGTTATTGAAGTCCTCTAACCAATGTATTTGGTCCCATGTCATTTTGATTTACTAATCTCAAGTTATGCTCTTTGACTTAAAGTGCCTTTTTGTTGACTTTTGAAAATGACCTATAATGTTGAGATTGATATCTTTTTGTGAGAGCATTTCTTGGACTTGAAGTGTGAAGAGGAGTTGTAGGAAATGTCATTCTCTTCAAAATGAGCTTTGGATGGAATTTTTCTGATAAACCATGTGGAAGTTATGCCTTGGTCAAGTTACAGTTGACTTTTTCAGCTGTACAAAAATAGAAACTTTTGCATCTTGAGACTTTTTGAGCCATGCTTTGAGAATCATGATCAAGAATTGATCAAATGATGTTTATGGCTTCAAAATAAGATGTTGACCAAAATTTTTGACTTTTGACTGTCAAATGACCATTTTGCCCCTGCAGTTGACTGTTGAGCAATTAGGGTTTTTGACTGTGCAATTTTGTGCTGTGAGTCTTGAAACTTGGCATAAGGATGCTTGACAATGTTTATAGGCATGTGGGACTTGTTTAGACCCTTGGAAACTTCAATTTCTTTGCCAGAACCAAAACCCTAGTTTTTGACTGTTAGGAGGCCATTGGACTGTGCAACCCCTTGGGAGATTTTGAAGCATGCTCTTTGCAAATCTTGAAGAATATGGGAGGGAAAATTTTGGGGTACAACATTTGCCCCTATTCAATCTTCTTAGACCTGAGGATGTAGATTGGCTGACGTGCCTTTCGTAATCCGAAGATGGAAGATGATTGAACACTAGAGTGCCCAGAAATTTGCGCTCACATGTTAGCAGTGTGATGATGGAGAGGGCTTACAGATGCCATTTGGAGATTGATGGATAGGAAGATGGGCTTACAGATGCCATGTTGAGAGGTGATGAATAGGTGTATGGGCTTATAGATGCCATCTGGGTGTCGATCGCGTAAGAGTTTCCTTAGCGAGAACTTGCGTACCTGAGAAAGAAAGATAATTACCTGGCTTGTTACAGGAGTTTGACTTCAAACTTTTTATATATACGCGCCCTGGCGGGATGCAGGTATCGAATCTTTGAACTCTTCAGACGTGCTCTCAACGGGACGGTGAGAGAACCTTGGACGATTATTACCTCAACAGTAACGCTGAGAAAACCTTGGGTGATTACTACCTCATCAGTAACTATGAGAGAACCTGGGGCGATTACTACCTCAACAGTAACGATGAGAGAATCTGGGGCGATTACTACCTCAACAGTAACGATGAGAGAATCTTGGATGCCTTCTACTGAGTCTTCATCAGGAAAATCTTTAGGAATCGATTTAACTGGACTAGAGAAGGCCTTTGACTGGATCGGCATCAGAAAAATCTTTAGGAGTCGATTTAACTGAACCAGGCAAGGTCTTGGAATCTTCAACTGGAATAAGAATCAGGGAGATCTTAGGGTCGATCTGACTGAACCAGAGAAGGCCTTTGACTGGATCGGCATCAGAAAAATCTTTAGGAGTCGATTTAACTGAACCAGGCAAGGTCTTGGAATCTTCAACTGGATAAGAATCAGGGAGATCTTAGGGTCGATCTGACTGAACCAGAGAAGGCCTTTGACTGGATAAGAATCAGAAAAATCTTTAGGAGTCGATTTAACTGAACCAGGCAAGGTCTTGGAATCTTCAACTGGAATAAGAATCAGGGAGATCTTAGGGTCGATCTGAGTGAACCAGAGAAGGCCTTTGACTGGATCGGCATCAGAAAAATCTTTAGGAGTCGATTTAACTGAACCAGGCAAGGTCTTGGAATCTTCAACTGGATAAGAATCAGGGAGATCTTAGGGTCGATCTGACTGAACCAGAGAAGGCCTTTGACTGGATAAGAATCAGAAAAATCTTTAGGAGTCGATTTAACTGAACCAGGCAAGGTCTTGGAATAACTTTGACTGGATAAGAATCAGGAAAATCTTAGTATCGATTTAACTGAACCAGACTAAAGTCTTGAAATAACTTCAACTGGATAAGAATCAGAAAAATCTTTAGGAATCGATTTAACTGAACCAGAGGAGGTTTTGGATATAGCTGAGAACTTAACTGGGTCTTTCCTGAAAGGTAAAGGTCAGCCATATGCAATGCATGATATGGATCAAGCAATGATGTTATAAATGAGATTGTAAGGTCATGATGCGCATGTGCATGCTATAATGTATGGAAGTGCGATGTTTATGAATATATGTTTTTTGTCTAGGACAGTAAATCCTTGACGGGTGCCGGGAAGTCACATCCTGGGCTGATGGAGAGCTTCTGTTTCCACTGAGGATGATAGTCGCAAGAATACCGGCAGGAGAAGATAACTCCGTTGGGGAATAAACTTGGCGAATAGGTTACTCTGCGGGGGGAAAATTACTCTAGCTATCTTGCTGGGGAACAATACTCTGTGGGAGGAGAGGTACTTTGTTGGGATGTTGATGGTAACCTCGTTGGGGATACCGTTGATGTTGGAAGTGTTAATAGACTTCGCTGGGGATAAGAAGACTTCGCCGAGGACGATCTTCTCGTGGCTTTTGGCTGAGGATAACCCAGTTATATCTCGGTAGGGAAATAACCTTTGAATAAAGCCAGGGGACGCGTTCGTGCTCTGTAGGGGATAAGCTTCCAGAATCTACTGGGGGTAAGCTTACTGCTGGGGAGATGATTCAAACTTTCCTGGGGAAATCTTGATTGGACTTTCCTGGGGAAATTTATTTGATATGTACTGGGGAAGTGACTCCACTGAATGCCTGGTATACCGCCGAGGAACAGTCTTAAATTAAGACTGCCGGGGATGCTTGTTACGAATATCTGTATAATGTGCTGGGGAATGTTGAGATCTGCTGGAGGATGCCCAACTTCCTTAAGGATGATTGTATAACTTTGCTTGGGGAGAGTGCATTGACTTGCTGACTCACTCTCTGGGGAATTGAGGTATATTGGTTATGTTCTTCAACTGAACTTACCTTGGTACCTTGGTGGACAGAACAATTAGATCACTTAGACCACTCATTATTGCCCCTGTTTCTAATGTTACCTGTAATTACCTTTGTTTCGTATGCAAATATTTATGAATTAGCAATTATTGTCAAATGCATATATCACAAATTGAACCTTGGACGTTCTTCGCAAACAAAACATAAAAAAGAAAAAAACAAAAGGCAATTTGTCTGAAAAGTGTATTTATATTGATTTTTGAATTTGCCTGTAAATAGGCGTTTATGTACAAGAGGCTGACGTCCTAGTAAGAGAACGCCGCCGAACAAAAGAGTTTATACAATTTTGTACAAAGGAAAGTAAAACAGCTGTGTGAAAAGAATAATCCCACTGGGTTCCAACTCTGCTATCGCCTTTATATCTTCGAGCGTCTCATCACTTGATGACCTAGCTGAAGATGAATCTGATTGATCGATGTCGTCTGAACTTGGTGTTGATACCAGATTCTGGATGCAGGGTGATCCGATGAGACATAGTATTACGCTTTATCCCTAACTTTTGCCTGGACCGCCCTTTCGGGTTTTCAGTCCACCGGGATACCCATTTTTGCCCAAGCCGCCTTTTCAGGTTTTCGACTTGCCGGGTGTACAGATTTTTTTTCGTTTCATCCCTTCATTTTGCCCGAACCCTTTTGGTTCGCCGGGAAGCCCTAATTTTTGCCTAGGTATGTCAACCTAGCGGGTCTTTTTATCATGCGTAGTATCTTTTAACTATGTCTGCATTGGCGGGGTGAGGAAGGTCATCACCATCCATGGTGGTTAGGATCATGGCTCCTCCTGAGAACACATGTTTAACCACAAATGGCCCTTCGTACGTAGGGGTCCATTTGCCCCTTGGATCACTCTGAGGAAGAATGATGCGCTTGATTACCAGATCCCCAACTTGATATTCATGTGGTCTGACCTTTTTGTTAAATGCCCTGATCATCCGTTTTTGATACGTCTGACCATGACAAATAGCAGCAAGTCTCTTTTCGTTAATTAGATTTAACTGATCAAGTCGTGTCTGGATCCAATCATCTTCACTCAAGTCTGCATCCTTCATTATCCGGAGAGAGGGTATCTGCACTTCGATCGGTAAGAATTCCTCCATACCGTAGACCAAGGAGAAGGGAGTTGCCCCGGTTGACGTCCTGGCTGAGGTACGGTACCCATGTAGAGCAAACGGAAACATCTCGTGCCAATCTTTATAAGTCACTGTCATCTTCTGCACAATTTTCTTGATGTTCTTATTCGCTGCTTCTACAGCCCCATTCATCTTCGGTCGGTAAGGAGAAGAGTTGTGGTGCTATATCTTAAATTGCTCGCAGAGCTCAGTGATCATCTTGTTATTGAGATTGGTACCGTTGTCTGTAATGATCCTTTCAGGGATGCCGTATCGACAGATCAGATTATGCCGAATGAACCGTGCCACAACATTCTTGGTTACTGTAGCGTAGGAAGCTGCTTCAACCCACTTCGTGAAGTAATCAATCGCTACCAGGATGAAGCGATGCCCATTGAACGCTGTAGGTTTAATCTCGCCGATCATATCTATGCCCCACATTGCAAACGGCCAAGGTGCTATCAAGACATTCAGAGGAACTGGAGGATCGTGCACCTTATCTGCATAAATCTGGCATTTATGACACGTCCGAGAGTGTTGGTAGCAGTCGGCTTCCATTGTGGACCAGAAGTACCCTGCCCGAAGGATCTTCTTTGCCATAGTGTGTCCACTGGAATGTGTTCCGAAGGTACCCTCATGTAGCTCCGCCATGATCCTTTCTGCTTCAGTCTTATCCATACAACGCAGTAAGGTCGAATCATGGTTTCGCTTATACAGAATGCCATTGCTGAGGAAGAACTTTGCTGCGAACCTTCTCAGAAACTTCTTATCGTTGACAGATGCACCTTCAGGGTATTCCTGAGCTTCCAAGTATCTCTTCACCTCATGGTACCAAGGTTTCTCAGTCACTAACTCAGCCTCGAGATCACAACAGTATGCCGGTTCATCCAGTTTCCAGATGATGACCCGGGGAGCCTCATTGTCCCATTTAACTTTGAACATGGAAGACATCGTAGCCAACGCGTCCTCCAACTGATTCTCCTCTCTTGGGAAATGTTCAAACGTTATCTCTGTGAAATGGGGGATCAATGTCAACACACATTCTCTGTAAGGAATAAGGTTCAAATGTTTCGTATCCTACTCCCCTTTGATCTGATTGATCACGAGAGCGGAATCTCCGAAGACACTCAGAAACTTGATCCTTAAGTCAATCACAGCTTGGAGACCCATGATGCATGCCTCATACTCTGCCATGTTGTTGGTGCAGTTGAAACATAGTCGGGCAGTAAGTGGAGTATGAATGCCTTGAGGTGAAATGATCACAGCGCCGATACCGTTACCCAAAGCATTGGAGGCTCCATCAAAGTGCATAGACCATCGGGATCCTTCCTCAGGTCCTTCATCCGGTCCAGGTACTTCACAATCAGTCACAATCATGATGCTCTCGTCTGGAAACTCGAAGTTCATTGACTGATAGTCGTCTACTGCCTGATGTGCCAAGTGGTCTGCCAATACACTTCCTTTGATGGCTTTCTGAGTCGTGTACTGGATGTCGTATTCTGTCAAGATCATTTGCCATCTTGCTATTCTCCCAGACAGAGCAGGCTTTTCAAATATATACTTTATAGGATCCATCTTTGAAATCAACAAGGTAGTGTGAGTCAGCATATACTGTCTCAGCCGGCGAGCAGCCCATACCAAAGCGCAGCAAGTTTTCTCAAGCAGTGAGTATCGGGTCTCACAGTCGGTAAACTTTTTGCTAAGGTAATAAATGGCATGCTCTTTTCGGCCAGACTCGTCATGCTGCCCCAGCACACACCCCATTGAGTTGTCAAGTACTGTCAGGTATAATATCAGAGGTCTCCCTTCAACCGGTGGCATAAGAATGGGTGGTTCTTGGAGATACTCTTTGATTCTGTCAAAAGCGGCCTGACATTCATCGTTCCAACGTACTACCTGATCTTTCTTCAGCAGCTTGAAGATTGGATCACAGGTAGCAGTTAGGTGTGAGATGAATCGGGCAATGTAATTCAGGCGTCCTAAAAAGCCTCTGACCTCCTTCTCTGTCTTAGGAACTGACATCTCTTGAATGGCTTTAACCTTAGCAGGGTCCACTTAGATACCCTTATCACTTACAATGAAGCCTAACAACTTTCCAGATCTTACCCCGAAGGTGCACTTGTTCGGGTTCAACCTCAGTTTGTACAGTTTCAAACGGTCGAACAGTTTCTGCAGATGATCAAGGTGTTCCTCCTCTGTTTGAGACCTTGCAATCATGTCGTCGACATACACTTTAATCTCATGATGGATCATGTCATGAAATAAAGCAACCATGGCACGTTGGTAGGTTGCCCCAGCATTTTTCAGTCCAAAAGGCATGACCTTGTAGCAGAAGGTGCCCCACTGAGTAACAAAGGTAGTCTTTTCCATGTCTTCAGGAGCCATCTTGATCTGATTATACCCTGAGAAACCATCCATGAAGGAAAACACCTTATGCTGAGCAGTATTATCAACAAGGACATCAATGTGAGGTAGAGGGAAGTCATCCTTGGGGCTGGCCCTGTTCAGATCCCTGTAGTCGACACACATTCTGACCTTACCATCTTTCTTTGGTACCGGTACCACATTAGCAACCCACTGAGGGTAAGAAGTTACTGCAAGAAACCCGGCATCAAACTGCTTCATAACCTCAGCTTTGATCTTCTCAGACATCTCTGGACGCATACGGCGGACCTTCTGCTTAACCGGAGGGCAGTCTTCCTTGGTAGGCAAATGATGGACCACAATGTCGGTATCCAACCCGAGCATGTCTTCGTAGGACCAGGCAAAGATCTCCACATAATCATATAACATCCGAGTCAACCGTTGCTTCACGCTGAGCTCTAGGTTGGCACCAATTTTGACTTCCTTTTTATCTGTATCAATACCCAGATTTATTGTTTCCACTGGCTCTTCATGTGGTTGAATTGCCCTCTCTTCCTAGAGTAACAGTCTTGCAAGCTCGCCAGGCACTTCGCAATCATCTTCACCTTCGTCTTCGGCTAAGTTGATCGGATTTTCGAAGTCATAACTGGCAGTAGCAGAGTCGTTACCAGTGAGATCCAGAGTGGATTGAAACCTGTATGAGTTAGTGTGTGTAAATATAGCTGTTTTGCAATATATAAAGAAAGGAAGGAAAGAAAAGGAGCATAATATTTGAAGTGCGAGAAAATGTCCAAGGTCTTTATTCATGATATATGAAATGACAATTAATATGCCCTCACAAATGAAGCCACGGTGCCCCGGGTAAGACACCGGGCCATAGAGTTTCAATTCATTGTTTATTACAAATAACAAAAACAAAGGAATTCATTACTGCGTAACAAAAGTAACAGGAGTATGATCTTTTGCGGTCCAATTGTTTAATCCACCGTCAGTCGTCAGGTAGATCCAGCTATCGAACTCCGATTCTTCCACTTCGTCTTCATCCCCAATAACATTCACTCCTGGATTGGTGATGAGCACAGGAGGTTTTCCGATCCTAGCTTTGCGCACAGCCCTCTGAGCCTCTGCAGTAAAACCCAGCCCAAACTTATTAGTCTTAGGAGTAAAATCAGGGAGCCTGCCCCAGTTAGCACATTCACCTTTCTCGATCACAGCCCGGGCGTCTTTCAAGGAAGCCATCTTCAAAGGAAAGTCCTCTTCAACCACTGTTTCTGCTGCTGCCAAAGTTGGAGGTACTTCTTCAAAATGCTGAAAGGGGGTTTCAATAAACTCCCCGTCCATCTCAATATACCAGAAGGAATTCAAATGGCTCACCATGTATTCTTCCCCCCCCCCTGCACAGTGACAATCTTCCCTCTGACGGGGTACTTGAGCTTCTGGTGTAGGGTAGAGGTCACTGCCCCAGCTTTGTGAATCCAAGGTCGACCCAGTAAACAAGAATAAGATGGACGGATATCCATCACATAGAAAGTTGAGTCTAATACTTGAGAACCCACACGAATAGGAATGTCTACCTCTCCATGAACCATCCTCTTCGATCCGTCAAAGGCTCGAACAATGATGTTGCTAGGTTTCAACTCCAGGCCCTTACAATCCAACCGGTCTAAGGCCTTTTTGGGTAGCACATTCAGGGAAGAACCGGTGTCCACCAACACGTGCGCAAGAGTAGTGCCCCTGCATTCTATAGAGACATGCAGGGCATCATTGTGGTTCTTTCCCTTGGCAGTAAGGTCAGCATCTGAGAAACCCAAACCATTGTCAGCTGTCAAATTGGCTACGCAATCAGTAAACTGGTCTGCAGATGTCTCCTGTGGCACATGGGCCGTCTTTAGAAATGAGATTAGGGCCTTAGCATGGGCCTCTGAGCACAGCAGCAAGGAGAGCATAGAGATCTTGGAGGGGGTATGCCCCAGCTGTTCAACAACATTAAAATCGCTCTTCTTGATTATCTTCAGATTTTCCTCCATCTCTTGTTGGGAGGCTTCAACATTCACAGACTTTGGCGCCTCCATCCGGGAAGGCTCATCTTCAATCCCTTTGCCCCGAGCATTAGATGACTCGGAAGCAGGGGAAACAACTTGATCAGAAACGGAAACAAGTGCTCTTGCAGGCGTTATTATGAGAGGTCTTCGAATAGTTGGTGGCGCAATGTCAGGCGAGAAGAGCCTACCACTGCGGGTTACTTTAGCTGGACCAGTGATATTGCTGATGCTGGTACCAATGTTGAATTCTTTCTTTATACCATGTACATATACATCTGCCCCATAGTGCCATGGGATAGCCTTATCAGATTCATAGGGGAGGGGCCCCGGAACAGTAATAACAATGGGTGCGACAGTCATGATTTTAACTGGCTTCCTCGGGGGAGCCTTGATTGGATTGTTGAAAATTGTAACAACGGATACTTCTTCCACAGGAACAAACGGAACAGCGGTCTTCTTGAAGAGAATCTCCTTGCTATCCATCAGGCTTTGGATGCCTAACTTCAGTAACGGACAACCAGTAGGGGTAACAGCATACAAAAGGCAACCCTTGCTGCAACCCGGAAATAAACCGGCCAGCAGTAGGTTCCTCTTAACAGTCATCAGAGGGGTAGCTACATCATTCACAGAAACGGCATACAAATCTTCATCAACGGCATTCACTCCATGCTGGGGCATAGGAGCAGTCACCACATTTGGCCTCTCAGGCGCCTCAAATTGTATCTCCTTCGCATCAATAAGGTCTTGCACCTTATTCCTCAAGGCCCAGCAGTCATCAGTGGAATGCCCCGGGCTATCAGAGTGATAAGCACAGCGAGCATTTGTATTATACTTGGGAGATGCAGTATTCACAACCTTCAGGGCCTCCCTGACAGTCACCAAGTTGGTTGATAGCAGCTGCGGCAAGATTTGTGATAGGGTCATACTCAGCCGGGTAAATTCTCTTCTGGGTCTCTCAGCCCTTTGATTAGTTTGCCGAGGAGCGGCATCAGGTTTAGCAATCACCACCGCGTTGACAGATTGGCGACGCTCTGGTTTATCATGTCTTCTAGGCTCATACACAGCACTGGCCTCCTTCTTAAAAGGCTTCTTCTCAGAACTTGAAGATGCACCTTTCTGAATTTTACCGGACTTCATTCCAGCCTCTATTCTCTCCCCAGTCAGAATAAGGTCAGTGAACCCTGCAGATGAATTGCCAATAAGATGATTGAAAAATGGCCCGGATAGGGTCCCCAAGAACATATCTACCAACTCACGGTCTGTTAACGGAGGCTGCACCCTGCCAGCCAGATCCCTCCACTTCTGCGCATACTCTTTAAAACCTTCGCCTGATCCTAGCGACATACCCTGGAGTTGGGTACGTGTAGGAGCAAGGTCGGCATTATATTGATACTGCTTGTAAAAAGCAGTAGCCAACTCCTCCCAGTTACGAACTTTGGTTCCATCCAGCTGATAAAACCATTCGAGATGAGTCCCTGGAAGAAGTGGATCCACAAGTTATTGTCCACTGTGTACGGTTGAATCTTCCGCACATAAGATCTGAGGTGTAGCTTAGGGCAAGACGCCCCGTCATACTTGGTGAAAGATGGTGCTTTAAACTTGTGAGGAATGATCACACCAGTAGATAAGCCCAAGTCTCTGAAATCCAGCCCAGGCACTTGTTGGATCTCCATGGCGTTCAGTCTGTCTTCCAACTGCTTGTACCGGTCTTCAGCAGGAGGATACTGTTCCTCATTAAAATCAGTCTCGTTGTCATAGACTATTGTACTAGGAGCCTTTCCCCCCTGGGGACTGTCTTTGCCTACAGAAGAACCAGCTTCCTCATTCTGCAGAGTATTACCAAACCTCCGGCCCGAGTTGAAAAGAACAGTTCTCTTCTTCTTTTTCTCCTTCTTCAGGAGCAAAGCCTTCAGCTCTTCTTG
The DNA here is from genome assembly GCA_948472305.1 of Vicia faba. NCBI lineage: Eukaryota > Viridiplantae > Streptophyta > Magnoliopsida > Fabales > Fabaceae > Vicia > Vicia faba. The sequence goes on from OX451736.1 coordinate 1,498,690,170, forward strand.
GCCTTGAGCCAAACCCATGATCAGCTCTTGAAATTGTGCGTTCTGCGCCTGAAGGGCCTTGATAGACATCTCGGTTGATGATTCAGGGTTCATGATGCTGAAATAAACAGCGAAGAACAGTAAGCAACCTGAAAAGAAGAATACCTGTTATGCACATGATGAATGGAATGCGTATGATTTATGTTTTCAAAGACAATCGGGAATCAACTTTGTAAACAAAAAGGAACACACTTGATTAGATTCAACTTTGAAACTTAAATTGTTCAACAGATTGCCCTTAGGCGTTACATAAAATGGAAATACTGAAAAGGGAAATAAAACTGTAAAAGAACATCCAAAGCCCATTATTGATCCCAGGGTCTCCTCTTCTCAGTACGGATGTAGTCATTCAGAGCTCGCTCATTCTCCAACTGCTTTGTCAGCTTCTGGATCTTCAATTCCTGCTCGTTGAACTTTTCCCGATAAGAATCCCGTTCTTCTTGCAGTTGCGACCAAGACATCTTTAATGTCTCATAATCAGTAGGTATCTGAGGAAGGAGGACAGTTGGAGGAGCCCCATCTTTGTCAGGATACTCAAGAATGACGGGTCTGACAGCTTCGTATGGCATACCTAACTTCTGAGCACGGATGCGAACCCATTTGTAGTAGGCTTCCATAGGTAGAGAAGTCTTTGGCCCCAACTCTTGTGGGTCAGCTTTATGAACTCTGTCCCAAGCCTTGATGAACCTACGACGCAGCTCGTCACTATCCACCTGAAACTCAAAACTGATGTGAGGCACCAACATCTCATGAGGCCCTGCTCTTCTGGCCCTTCCAAACTGACGGAGCGCTAGACATGGATTGTAAGAGATTCCTCCTTGAGTACCAATCAAAGGAACATTAGGGTATTCTCCGCAATGATCAATAACAGCTATCTCATCCAGACCTCTGAAAGTCCAAATGATGTCCTTATCAGTGAGAGACATTAACCTATGAGCCCAACCTCTTCCTTCTTGGTTCTTCAGCACGAACTTAAGGAGGTGCGAAATAAACCACCTCACCAACAAAGGGATACAACACCACAGAGTTCCTCGTCTTCGGGCAGTACGAGTATAAAGTTGTTGCAGGATGTCACCCAAGAGAGTGGGCACAGGATTCTGAGACATGAAGATCCTTATGGCAGTGACATTGATGAAGTTGTCAGGATTAGGAAACAAGACTAGCCCATAGATTAAGAGAGCCAAGATGTCTTCATATGCCCTAAAGTCTAAGTCATTCAAGAAACTGTTAGCTTTACCAATCAGAAACTTGGCCAAGAAACCCTTAAGTCCGCTTCTAGTCACCCAGTTGTCCATTACTTCTTGATGGGTCAAGGGAAGAGCTACAACAACCTCCTCAAGCCTGAGGGTCTTTTCCAAACCAGTGTAAGGAGTCTGATCCAAGATAGGGATACCAAGCAAATCAGAGAACTCTTCCAGGGTAGGGACCAGCTGGAAGTCTTGAAAGGTGAAGCACTGGTACAGGGGGTCATAGAACTGGGTCAGGACACTCATCAACTGTTGATCCCGCTTTGCAGTGACTAAACTGAGAAGAGAACCATGCCTCTGGATGAAGGAAGTGGTGTTTGGAATTCTGCTAACCAATTCTTCAAGTAACTCAGGTGAGTGAACAAAGTTGAACCAGATAGTATTCCTTCGCATAGGCATCATGATGTCCTACAAAACAGAGCAAAGGTGAAACCCTCTTGTCTTTGAAATGGTCAGTCCTTATGCAGGATGCATGCAATGCTCATGATGTTATGATGTTATGATAAAGCACACCACAAATATTTACAAAGGCAAACATGATAAGGCACACAAGTCACACAAGACAAGCCCTTAAAGTTTAGGCCAGCATAAGGTCTAGGTATTACCCTCTTTCAGTTTGTTGGTTCATACCTGTCCTATCAAAAGTAACCGGGTTCTTAGAGGATCCCAATATCACTGACTACCCTCAATCGGTCATAACTCCAACATCGCAATCTTTTCTTGCGGCCAGAACCATCACGAGAGTTTAGCCTCAATGGGCGTAGCATACTGCTACTGTTCTATTGGCCAAGTTATGTCATTTAAGGTTCTAAGGTCTGTTGGTGCTTAATGACTCCTCAGAAGACCCATATTCTCCTCGTTGCAACACAAGGGATATCGGTACAGACCAAGGCGCCACACCAACTTAGCCACTACTTCACCCATGTCGGTCTACGCCGGACAAGTCCCTCACAGCTTATGCTACCTAAACAGGGTATCCCCAGATCCGGGTTAGGATCTATGTAACTCCCGAGACAGGCCCACAATATTAAAGCAAACAATTCAGACAATTGAAAACACAAGTGATCTTAGTCCTAAGGTACACCTCACTTTATAAGAGTCCCCAGCAGAGTCGCCAGTTCTGTGATCGGTGGATCTGGAACTGACTGTTTAACGCTGGTTCGCGAAATGTCACGGAAGCAAGAGTCGCCACCGTCTTTTATTTTCTCCAATAAGGAAAGGACAAAAGCACAGAAAAATTCCTTATGAGATTGCTCTCGGTTCGGGAGGTAAATTTATAGAAAGGGAAGGTGTTAGCACCCTTTCTATCCATGGTTATCCATGGGCTCTTAGATACTTGCTCATTTGTGTTTTCAAAATGTTTGTTTGCTTTTCAGAGTGAGCGGGTTTGAAAAAAGTTTCTTTGACAGTTTCAGATCGAGTGTTTGAAAAAAGTTTCTTTGACAGTTTCTTTGTGTTTCTTTGTTTGCTTCTCAAGAGTGTTTGAAAAGTTGTTTTTGAAAGCTTTTTGCAAAGTGTCGGTGCGAAAAGAAGTTTTGATTTGTTTTGAATTAGAGCAAGTATCTACGAGTCATCTACCTACCCTAAGGAATTAGTCTGTGTAAATGTCCTTAAGGTAGTGCCATCCCACCATTGAGAGGTAGGTAGCACCACCGTTGGAGGTGTTCGGGTCAATTCGTTAAGGGACAGTGTGGTCACCAGAGCAATAGTAGGACACCTTAGAAGCTACCCCCATGCCATGTTCATGGACATGAGGACTTTCTAAAACGTCCTCTACTCGACGACCACGTTTCAAGGGGCAAGGCAACAGTGAGGCGTACCCTAAGAGTGGTGTGTGAATTGTGTGTCATTTTCAGTTTATGTTTTATCTTGATCATGCATTGGGTGAGCTACGCTTTGATTTTATTTGGGCATACATTCTTTCATGTGTTTTAACAGTTTAAAGGTGCAGAAATTAAAATGCGGAAAAATAAAAGTCCTACGCTATTACAAGGCGCGGGTCTACATCGCCAAATTAACAAAGACCCGATTTGAAATAAAATGCGGAAAGTAAATGTCCTAATTATCTATTACAAGGCTTTGGGGCAATTACATAAATTTAAAATGAAAAAATAAAGACAAACGCGCGAAAGGGAAATGGAATCGAAAATGCGAGGGCGTTGGACCCTTTAAAGAAATTAAATTAGGATTGAAAGTAAATTAATGATTAAATGAGAAAAGAAGTTATTATTTTTATGTTTTGGTATTTTAAGAGATAAGGAAAATTAATTAAAGTTAGTAACTAAATAAAACCTAGTTCTAAATTGTTTTAAATTATTAAAGAAAAATGTTTAAATTTTGACCTAATTTAACCTAATTATTTAATGACAAGCTTATTTACAAAATAATTAATAATTAATAATAATAAGAAGAAAATTTTAATTATTGAGAAAAAGAGTAAAAATGCTAGAAACCCTAATTTTTATTTTTTTAGTTATTAAGAAGTAAATTAAAATTAAAACCCTAAATTAAAACTAAATTGATCATTAAATTTATTTACAAAATTAATAGAAATTAATATTAATAAAATATATTTTTTTGTTTTATGATTTTCTGTTTTTTTGTGTTATAAAATTTATTTTGTGGAATTAATTAAAAAAATAATAAAACAAATTAAAAAGAATTAAGAAGAAAAAGAAAGAAAAATAAAAAAGGAAGAATACAAACAGCAGGGGGGTGTCTGGCCCCTTTGGAGGTGTTTTGTGAGTAATCTTGGCCCAATAACTCCAGGCCTTTTTGACTTTTCAGACTTGTGTAAGGAATTGTTGACCAATGCATATGGTGATCTGCAAGTTCTGACCATTGGATTGGTCTCTGAAGACATGTGGCAGGCACAAGCGTTGAGGAGTTTGGTGGACCACTGGAAGGGAATTGTACCTGAACGCATTATAAGAAAAAATATAGGGAAATATGGGGGACCTGGGAATCGAACCCAGGTCCCAATGCTTGCATGACAAGGCAGCTTCCACCAAGCCAAACGCATTTATCTGATGTATAATGGACAATGAATAATAAGAGAGAGAAAGTAAGTATTAGTGGGACAATAAAAAAAGCGCCAATTATTCAAACTGGCCAGTCACCGTTCAACACCTCATCATCTCTTTCCTGGCTTCTTTGCTTTTGCCTGAAAATACAGATGAATAGCGGGGGTTTTAAACCCCCACAACCTGAAACAACGAATAATAGCGAATAGAAATTGAGCAATCATAAAAAAGGCGCGATGAGTGATTTGGCTTCATGGGAATGTCACGAATTCATTGGTCCTAGTTTCATGGCCTAATTTTTCCAGATACATGAACCCCTCTTTTGAGGTTTCTGAAACCCTAGCAAGCATCAATGTCGTATTCTTGTACAGGCAGCCATTCTTCAATTGAATGGTACCAGTAGCTTTGGAATGATCATGTTAGTACAATTTAAACATTAAAATGCATTGATATGGCATGTAAATTCAAATACGATTAAGAAAAATCTCATGAACAGGGCGACTGTGTTCTACCAGTTCTTGAGGTTAGGGGATGTGTTTTTGATTGCAATCCCTTCCTGGATGTGTAAGCAAGCTATTGGAATGCTTCTTAGGCCTTGAAACGAACGGCAGCTGTGAAAACAGTTTTAACCTTTTTTGTGAAAAATGCAAGTTTGGTTCTATGTTTTGAGCGCAACTTCCTTGTTCTTTTCATTAGGGTTGTGTTTGCATATGTATGAGGAGTGAATTAGGTTAGAAAACAAAGCCCAAAATCCATTGCATTCATGTTTTTGAGATTTGTGATTTTCATGATCTTTTTCAATCTTTTCTTGCCATGGAATTTGCCTATTTTGGAAGATTTGGTCTCTTGAGCATGTGCACGAAATATTTAGGTCATAAAGAGTGAAAATGCTGCACAAAAAGATTCCAAAACATTTGTTTAGTATTTTTCTCATATTTAATTTTAATTAAATGAATTAATGGGTTTAAAAATTCAATTAATAAATTAAAAATAAGAAAATAACTCCCCTTTGGGTCAATGGGTCGTGCATAGCCTTTGGGTGATGATTCTTGGAAGAAATTGTGGCCCATTAGCAATTTTGAGGCATTTGAAGCAAAGTTGACTTTTCAAAATTCCCAAATATTTCCCAACTTCCACAAGGCATATCTTGCTCAATTTTTAAGCTTTGATCATGTTCTTGGACATTTTGGAAAGTTCTTGAAGTCCTCTAACCAATGTATTTGGTCCCATATCATTTTTATTTACTAATCTCAAGTTATGGTCTTTGACTTAAAGTGCCTTTTTGTTGACTTTTGAAAATGACCTATAATGTTGAGATTGATATCTTTTTGTGAGAGCATTTCTTGGACTTGAAGTGTGAAGAGGAGTTGTAGAAAATGTCATTCTCTTCAAAATGAGCTTTGGATGGAATTTTTCTGATAAACCATGTGGAAGTTATGCCTTGGTCAAGTTACAGTTGACTTTTTCAACTGTCCAAAAATAGAAACTTTTGCATCTTGAGACTTTTTGAGCCATGCTTTGAGAATCATGATCAAGAATTGATCAAATGATGTTTGTGGCTTCAAAATAAGATGTTGACCAAAATTTTTGACTTTTGACTGTCAAATGACCATTTTGCCCCTGCAGTTGACTGTTGAGCAATTAGGGTTTTTGACTGTGCAATTTTGTGCTGTGAGTCTTGAAACTTGGCATAAGGATGCTTGACAATGTTTATAGGCATGTGGGACTTGTTTAGACCCTTGGAAACTTCAATTTCTTTGCCAGAACCAAAACCCTAGTTTTTGACTGTTAGGAGGCCATTGGACTGTGCAACCCCTTGGGAGATTTTGAAGCATGCTCTTTGCAAATCTTGAAGAATATGGGAGGGCAAATTTTGGGGTACAACACACCCCACAACTTGGAGGTCGAGCCGTTGAAGCCTTGTAGGTCGGAGCCCACATATGGTGATAGGTGGGTGTCGTCGAGCTGTAAGGTTCGGAACAGATGATTGTACATGACGTTGACGAAACTTCCCTCATCGACTAGAATATGGTGCACGTCAAGGTTATCCATCCTTGCCCTTACTAGTAGGGGATCCTCGAGTTAGCTGCCCCACCGAGCAACTCCTCCAGGTAGAAAGTGATCGGTTCAGATTTTCCTTTGAACCTATCAAGTGTCACTGCTTGAGCTGGGGTTGCATCCACCAGCTCGTCGAGCTTCCTCTCCGCGAAGTTTAAGGAGAGGTCATTGAATCCCCCGCCAGTTATAACCATGGCAGAGGGGAATTTCTCCCACCTGCTATGCATGGACAAGGGTTCATCCTCGTAGTTGTTTGAGACGTGGAAGTCCCATGGCCTTGTCACAGAGAAAGCTATCTGTATGGGACCCGACTCTTGTTTGAGACGTGGAAGTCCCATGGCCTTGTCACAGAGGAAGCTATCTGTATGGGACCCGACTCGTTCGTTAGTCGGGTTTCTTCCTCGACTTCCTTCACCTTGCAGATGTCTCGGCGAGGGGCGTCATTACATAGGTATTTCCAGAGTCTTCCACCCTTGATGAGGGTCTCAATGGAATTCTTAAGGTGGATGCAGTCTTCTGTCAGGTGCTCATGACTCTGATGATACTGATAGTATTTTGTCCAGTCAGTTCTGCGCTTCGCAGGAGTAGGTTAAAGACTTCTGACGCCGCTGTCCTTGAAGTTGGTACTCGAGCACTCTTCCAAGATGCACTTGCAGGAAGTGGAGTGTACTATGTGAAACTCCTTGTCGCCCCCCTATGCTCGCAGGGATCTCATGGTTTCTCATCCCTTTTCTTCTCGCCAGTCCTTTGAGAAGGACCCAAGTCCTGGTGTCCTTGGATGTTGGCCGGTCCATGATTGCTCGAGTCACGGGATTTGTTGGCTTCCTACTTCTCCTCGTGGTCCATGTAGGCTATGGATTTCTCGAGGAGGGCGTCGAAAGACCGGGGGGGGGGGGGGGGGGCTAAATGCTGAAAGACTTTCTGAATTCAATGCCTGGGAGGAGTCCTCTCTCAAGAAAATAACTCTTCATGTGATTGGTGCATGGGACCTGAATGGCCTCGCGGTTGAACCAATCAATATATTCCTTGAGGGTCTCGTCTCTTCTCTGAATGATTGCCTCAAGGGCGGCCTCAGTCTTTGGGTGTCGACGAGATGCTGTAAAGGAGCTGATGATCTGGTTCTTGAGGCTTCTCTAGGAGGTGATCGACCCTGGGGAGAGATTCTTGTACCAGTCCATTACAATTTTCCTTAAGGCCGTGGGGAACAACCGACATTTGATTGGTCCCCCGACATTGTGATAGTGGAGCATTGCCTCGAACCCGTCGATGTGGTCGACATGGTCTACAATTCCGTCATATTCTTTTTGTTGGGGAGGTTTCTCCATTCCCCTAGGAATGGGCACCTCCATGATTGCTTGTGATAAGGGACCGCGGGGGTCATCTTCGTCGCTCCTGTAGGGAGAGTGGGAGGGGGACCGGTTGGAATGGCGGCCGTAGTGATGGCCTTGGCTTCAGGGAGGATCCATTGGCCGAGGTTGTGTTTCTCTGTTTCCCCTGTTTCTGTTTTTAAGGGATCTTCGTTCCCTGCACGGGGGGGGGGGGGGGGGGGGGGGGGGGGTGAGGCCGCGTCTCCAGGTAGTTTCGGGAAGTGTTCTCTCTAACATGGGGCGTCGCCCAGTCTGTTGAGGAGAGAGGATTCGTGACCTGTCCCATTTGTGTTTTCGCGGGGGAGATCGAGGATGGTCTTCGTTCTTACAGGGAGGAGGAGTGTCAGGTCTACTGTGTCTCCTCGTGGACCGACGAGTCTGTTCGAGCGCTCTTAGTCGCTCGCCTTGTGAGAAGATCAAGTAGTCTGTTTGGTTGATGCCCGTGAATAGTGCTCTGGTCGTGGCGTCAGCAGGAACAGTGACCTCCTAGAAAGTGTTTGGTTCATAGTTCTGGGGGCATGGGCATCTTCGTATGGTCGAGATTGGGATGAAGAGGCAGTCAACCCGTCTCTATAGTTATGCGCGAGACCGGCCATGTCGATGTCATTCCCGATGTTGTTGTGACCAATGTTGTCACCAATGTTGTTGTTGATGTCGGCGAGGTGGGTGTTTTGGTTGTTGTTGGCAGCTTGATCGACCATGACAATCAAAGTTTAATGGAAGGTTTGTTTAGTCTTGTGATGGAGACGAGGAATCTAGTTTCCCAAAGATGGTGCCACTGATCATACCTGACCAGAAGGGACTATCAAGGCCTTTGAGCTTTTTTTTGAGCAACTATTTGATGTAAAGTGGGAGGAGGGGGGGTACCTGCAAGACACTCCGATGTTAAAGTAAGATTTAGGGAGAGTGCTTAGCAAGTATGGGAGTATGTGAGTTAAAGAATAAATACCTGATCCTCTTAAATGAGAGAGTATTTATATCCCCCGGAGCTGGGCCAATGTTTTACCCCAAAATTTGCCCTCCCATTTCCTCAACATTTTCTCACCACAGGACCCTTGGAACTCAAGATCCAGTTAGGGTTTCCTCTGCTCGAGACTTCTCCTTGCACTGTTGACCCAAATTAGGGTTTGAGTTTGCACAAAGATGTTTTGACCTAAAATGCCTAAGATGACTTTCATGTTTCATGTTGGACTCACCAGTTTATCCATACCAAGTTTCAAGTCTTGATTCCAAACTTTGCCCAGTCAATTGGACAGTTGACCTAGAAATCAGCTGTATTGGGGAAAAAGTCAATTGTGGCCAATTGACAGTCAAACCTCATGATTTTTTGACCCACATCAACATTATGAACTCATATGAACCATTTGGTCAAGTTTGGATCACAATTCCACAAGAAATTTGATCAGATCACCAAAAGGGCAAAATGGTCATTTTTAGGGTTTTGACTGCACAAAGGCAATTTTTGACTGTTTGACCTAGCCAATGGCAAACCAAGCTCACATATGGACTCAAGGACCCCATGGAATTGTCTTGACATGATCAACAAGTTCAAAAGATCCCAAATGCACAAGATTGACAGATGAATTTTCCAGTCAATTGATCAATTTTTGACTATATACTGAAAAGTCAAACTTTGACTTTTTGGTCAAAATCAAGTGCCAAGATTCATTTTCCATCAAGACATGTCAAATTATGAAACTTGTTCATCAAGAAATCAAAAATCACAAATTAGGGTTTGAAATGAAGAATTTTCATAACTTAGAATTTTTCTAAGTTATGAAAATCCCTAATTTTTTCCTAACTTTGTCCCATTTTTTCACCAAGATGCATTTGGATTCAAACAAAAGTCAAAACATGGAAGTTGTAGTCCATTGCAAAATCTACAACTTTGTTTCACAAAGTTTCTTCAAAAGAAGCTTGTAGCTCAAGTTATGATTTTTGGAACAAGGGTGCAAAACATTCTTAACTTAGAAAAATTTTGACCTATTTTAGGCAGGATTTTTGCCTAACTTCATGGCTACTTTTCACATTCCCCCACTTGGAATTTCAATTTTAATTACAAAGATGGATTGTAGTACACATTCCAAGCTTTCCAAAATGTCCAAGAACTCATCAAACAACCTTGTGGTTAGGGAGAATCGAATTTGGTAATATGGGCAAAACTCACTTTGTTCATGGCCAATTTACATGTTCATAACTTGGGCATTCTTGAAATCAGCATGCATAAGCTAGGTTACAGGCCTCTAATCCCTTTCTTACTAAAAAATTCAATGCTAAACCATTGTGCCAAGTTGTTATTTCATTCATTTGGGAAATACATGTTAGATTAAGCCTTAATTAGAAAAAACATATTATCCATTTTTGTAAAGTGTTACTTTATGTCAATTTTGCAATCTATGAGGTACAATGCAGATCTTTGAGGCACAAAGGCATGGACATATCCCACTGATCAAGACTCAAGTGTGCATCATAGATAGAGGCATTGTACTGGCCTAGAAACCAAGTTGACATTTCCTTGCTTCACAGAGAAGAAAGCTAGCATTTTGAAACTCATCTCACATTTCTGCCAAGAGAAGCTTAAGCAAACTTGTTAGACACATCCCAAACAACATAACTGAGCTAAGGCACGACCAAAACACCTTCCAAACCTCATCAAACCTCAAAACACCATCCTATTGTAGAAAACAGAGTCACCTCTGCAGTTGGACTTCAATAACTCAATCCACTCGTGCATTCTTGCTAAAACCAGTTCATACACACTCCATACCACATATACAAGCTATCCCAAGCATTAGACACGACCTGTAACACCTCTAACCAACTTCACCATTTTCACTTTTTCTGTTTTGTAGGTTGATTGCCATAGCTTGATTCACTTGGTTTCAAAGCAAGTTAAAGGTTGGAATAGCATCCCTGGACTTCAAGCAAGCTGTACCAATCCTCACCTTGCCTTGAAAGTGCCTCCATTGCCAGACACGATCCAAGCTGAACATGTAAGTTCATGGACTTCTATCTCTCAATCCAGGAAGAGTTAGCTTTAAGTTTATGAATGAAAAATGTTCTATTCATGGCCCTGAAGCTATACCTATCCTCACTTTCCATTTATATTGCATATGCTGAGAGTATTTTGAACCTGAACATTGACAAAAAACTAGGTCAGGAATTGGGGGAGAAGAAATTCTCTCTCATTTATGAGAGTTAGAATGACTTTTTTATATGTATGGAATCGTGGCTTGATGCTTGACATCTTTCATGTTATAAGTTTGTGCTAAAAGTCCAGGAATCAGGAGTTGTGTTTGAAGCAAGAAAAGGCGCGTTTTTCAAACATTTTTGTCTGAAGGTTGAAGACAACCTTTCATGGACTGGGCCTGAGATGTTTTCCTTTTCACACCATTGCATTTCACATGCACCCCCCTGGCCCATTTTGAGTTTTATTTATCATTTTTAATTTTTTCCTTTTCATTTTGGTTCTATATTTTTATTTAAGCATGAAAAAATTTTAAAATTATTTTTCTCACCTTTTTTGCATTTTTTTTTATATTCATTTTGTTTCATTTAGCTTTGTACATAAATAAACATAAAAATACTTTTCTTTAAAGAATAACTAAAAATAATACAAAACACTTTTATTTTCTGATTTTTATTTTATTTTACCTTTGAAAACATTTTATAAAAAATATATACTTTTTTAATAATATTAAATACTTTATTTTTGTACATATAATATATATTTAATAAATAATGTAAATACTTATATATTTATTAGTATATTTAGGGAAAATACAAAGAATTAATACATTTTATTTTTATTAATATTTTGACCTCAAAAATACCCTTTTTTACAATATATCTTCTCTTATTTATTTTATGTACATAATCAATAAATATTGCATATATTATATAATAAATACCTTTTATTTATAAAATTAGGGTTTTACCCTAAATACATAAAAATACCAAAAATTAATTCATTTTATTTTTGTTTATTTAACACATAAAAAAATACTTTTTACATACACATAAAAATCATTTTTGCATCTTGCATATTTATTTTATTTTATTTAAGTATTGTGCAATTAATTAATTTGTATAATTCAATTTGGATGTAATAGTTTAGTTTTAATTTCTTGCTAAAATATCCTCATTTGAACATTTGTACCCCCCATCCCATGTTTGTGTTGTAATAACTTAGGACCCTTTAAATTCCGCACTTTAAAAGCTTTCTAAATATGCCATGTTAGAATTAGGGTTTTGTATGCAAATCAAAAACAACAAATAGTTTGACCTAAATTCAAGATAAACAAGCATGAAAATGGACAACACTAATCACACTTGCACCCCTAGGGTTACTCCACTTGTTGCCTTCAATAATGGGCCATGTTGCATGTTAGGTATCTTTGGCAAAACGAAACAAATTCAAATGATCATAGTCCCTCGATGACGCTTTCGAAAGTTGCCTAAAAATGATCAAGTCCCTTAAAGAAAGAATTGCCCAAAGATACTTGGCACCATTACAATCATGGTCTAAACGATGACCCGCGCCTGTCTCGTTCACATCCTAACACAAGATTGTCCACCAAATACAATGGTGGAACAAAATTGTTAAAAGGGTTAAAACATAGCAAAGATCTTTGAGAAATTTAGAGTAGACAAACTCTTGGTTACTTGCCAACTTGCAAAACAAAAACACTTGCCCATTTTTCAAAACACACATCACAACACACTTTCAAAACAACTTTCAAAAACATTGAAAACTTTTCAAAAGACATACATCTTTGTATACATCCCAACATGGATCATTACAAAGGTTGCCACCAAATTGGCCTCTTTTCAAAACATTTTCAAAACCCACACACAAAGCACCATTTCAAACAATTGAAAATCAAGGCAAGTTGATCTAAGCAAGTAACTAAGAGCCCATGGATAACCATGGATAGAAAGGGTGCTAATACCTTCCCTTTCTATAATCTACTCCCCGAACCCAAGAAAACATCTCAAAGGTTTTTGCTGTGCTTTTTAACCTTTCCTTAGGATAAAATAAAAAGTCGGTGGCGACTCTTGCTAAACCGAACAAGTGTGAATACAAACGCAAAACCCAAGTCAGTTCTCCCACCGTATCACAGAACTGGCAACTCTGCTGGGGAAAACTTTTAAAGTGGAGTAACCTTAGGGCTTAGATCACCCTCTTGCATGACTAAATTGTTTGTTTTGATTGCTTTACATCTTGGCTCTCTTGTTTGGGTTTGCAATCCTACACCCGGATTTGGGGAAATATTCATAGATAGCAATACATTGTGGAAACTGTGTGGGGTATACCGACATGGTTGAAGCAATAGCTATATTAGTGTGACATATTTGTGAGTACCGGTAACCCTTGAGTTCAATCAAGGAGAGTACGGGGCCGCTGAGTGATGTCACTAAGCACTAATGACCTAGAACCTTACTTGACCATCTTGGCCTTTCATTAGGGGTAGTGAGATGACCGGCTTTGGTGCAGTCCGAAGTTGGTAGATACTCGATACTACACTCATTGAGGGTTGTTTTCTTGGAATATTTTTGTCGCTAGTTAAGTGGCTAAACCAAAACAATGGACAATGAAAACAATCCTGTGATATTGAGCTCATTAGAACCCGGTTACTATTTATAGGACAGGTTTTTAAGCCAACTACACTCAAGAGGGTACTTACCTATGAAACCCCATGCAAGCCTGAAACTAGGGTTTGGTGTGAATTGCTTGTACATATGTTTTGTGCATACATCATGAACATCATAAAGCATCATATGCATTCACTAACCATTTCAAGGGTTTAGATTTTCATCTTTGTTCTTGTTTTTGTAGGTCATGGAAATTCTTCGAAGAAAAACCATCCAAGTCAACCTTGTGAGAATCCCTCCTCAACTCAAGGAGCTCACATCAAGAATTCTGGAAAGCTCTCCCTTCAGTGAAAGACATGGTAGACTGCTCAGCCTAGTCAACACCAACATTGAAGAAGACATGATGAAGGTGCTGTTCCAGTTCTTTGACCCTCTTCACCACTGTTTCACTTTCCCCGACTACCAATTGGTGCCCACTTTGGAGGAATTTTCTCAACTCCTGAGAATTCCTATCCTTAATCAACTACCTTTCAACGGTACAGAAAAGGAACCAAAGCCTAAAGATGTTGCTCAAGCACTACACCTACAGCCATCTGACATCAAGGGGCATTGGGAAACTAGAAGCGGTGTCAAAGGTTTCTTAGCAAAGTTCTTGTTTGAGAAGGCACAAGAGTGTTGGAATTCATTGGACCTACAAGCCTTTGAAGAAATTGTGGCACTTCTTATCTATGGGTTGGTTTTGTTCCCAAATCCTGACCAGTTTGTAGATGTCAATGCCGTCAAAATCTTCTTATCCAGAAACCCAATACCAACATTGCTTGGGGACATTCTTCACTCATTTTACACTCGAACAATGAGAAAGAGGGGTGTCCTCATGTGCTGTACTCCTCTTCTTGCAAGGTGGTTTATTTCGCACCTTCCACAATCTGTCTTAAAGAATGACCAAGGTTTAAGGTGGTCACAACGGTTGATGACCCTCACTCACTCTGATGTACATTGGTGTTCTCGGTCCAGAGAAAATGTCATCATCGTCGATCGTTGTGGAGAGTTCCCTAATGTTCCATTACTTGGCATTAGGGGAAGCATTACCTACAACCCTTGTCTAGCCTTGAGACAATTTGGATATGCACGGAGAGATGGCCCTCACGACATGTTGATTCCTGACCTAGTTTTTGACTTTGACAACGATGCGCAAGGACTTCGCCAAAGATTCATCAGAGCTTGGAGGATGCCTAACAAGGTTGACAGCAAGACACTGGGGCACAAGAACTCCATCCCTCTTGAGGCTTACCTCAAATGGGTACGAGCCCGAGCCCAGAGTCTAATGATGCCTTATCCTCATGTTCTCCCTGTGATTAAAGAGCCCTTTAAGGAAGGAGAGGTTCCCTACACTATCCTATATCCTGACATGCCTACATCGTGGGAGGAGATGCAGAAGAGTTGGATCCAACTCAAGGAGGAACGAAACACTTTTGAAGCCAGCTTCTACGCCAGTGAGAAGAAGGTTCTAGAGCTTACCCGCCGACTCCATGAGGAAGAGACCCTCAACACCTACATCGCACTAAAGAGGATGCGCAATGTCTTTTTACCTTGAGAAGTTTTTGTAATATTTGGCCCATGGGGCATTTATGTACTGACAAATTTCTTCTTATTAATATGACGTGCGTTCTTTTTGTTTGCAACAATTTTGAATTTGCTAAATACTTGAATGCATTGCATACATAAGCATATCATTCATCATACGCATAAGCAGGTCTCCACACCAGGTTTCCTTATCTTTCTATTGTTTATTTCAGTAAGATGGATATCGAACAGACGGTCAAGGACTTGCAGTCTCAGAACTCACAGTTTTAACAACTCCTGATGACCTTGGCTAAGGGTCAGGAGGATCTAAAGGCCCTGCTGGGGAACAAAGACCAAGTGAAAAAGAAGAAGAAGAGAATCGGGGTGGCTACCCTAGGAAGAAGGTTTGAGGGTGAAGCCAGAAGAGTCCTTGAATTCCCCCTACGTCTGAAGAGGGAACCAGTAAAGGGAATGCGGCTGCGGTACCTTCCGAATTCGAGGTTGAAGAAGAGGAGGCTGAAGAGGACGAAGACTACTCTGATCAACAATACCCGCCCGCCGATGATAAGTACAAAGGCTTAGAAGACAGGTTGGCAGCTATGGAGCTGCAGAGGGTTCCTAGCTTAGATTTCAAAGACTTGGGATTAGTTGCTGGAATTGTGATCCCCCCGAAGTTCAAAGTGCCAGTTTTTGCAAGGTATGACGGGCTATCCTGCCCGAAGATGCATCTCAGATCATATGTAAGGAAGATCCAACCTTACACTGCAGACAAGAACCTTTGGATCCATTTCTTTCAGGATAGCCTTTCTGGGGCTTAACTCGAGTGGTTCTATCAGCTGGATGGAGCCAGTATCCGAAACTGGGAAGACTTGGCCACCGCATTTTATAAACAATATCAGTACAATTCTGACCTCGCTCCTACGCGTACTCAACTTCAGGGTATGTCACTGGGGACGGGCGAAGGATTCAAGGAGTATGCGCAAAAGTGGAGAGACTTGGATGGCAGGGTGCAGCCACCGCTAACTGACTGTGAACTTGTTGACATGTTCCTTGGGACCCTGTCTGGTCCATTCTTCAATCATCTGATTGGTAATTCCTCTGCTGGGTTTACAGATTTGATCTTGACTGGTGAGAGGATAGAAGCTGGTATCAAGTCAGTGAAGATACAGAAAGGTGCCGCTGCGAGTGCTGAGAAGAAGCCTTTCAAGAAGGAAGCTAGTGTTGTTTATGGTCCTAGAAGACAAGTCAAGCCGGAACTCCGCCCGGCTGTCAATGCATTGGTAATTTCAAAGCCTGTTGCTGCTCCTCAGCAGTATAATCAACAAAGGGGTGAGAGACCCAAAAGGTAGTACACTCGGCTCAGCATGACCCTGTCTCAGATTTTGCCACAGCTACTGTCAACCAATCTGGTAACTGTCAAAGAAGCTCCGAAGGTAGTGAACACAGCTTCTCCAAAGTATAACCCCAACGCCCGTTGCGCTTATCACTCTGATAGCCCCGGGCATATTACGGACGATTGCTGGGCTCTGAGGAATAAGGTTCAAGACCTTATTGATGCTAAGGAAATACAGTTTGAGGCGCCCGAAAGACCCAATGTTGTGACCGCTCACATGCCCCAGCATGGAGTAAGTGCCGTGGAAGAAGACCGATATGTAGCCTCCGTGGAAGAGATTGTTACTCCGTTATCGACTGTTAAAAGGAATATGTTGCTAGCCGGTTTATTTCCGGGATGTGGTGAAGATTGCCTTCTATGTGTTGTTTCGCCTTTTGGTTGTCCTTTGCTGAAATCAGGTATCCAAAGCCTGATGGATAGCAAAGAAATCTTGTTCGAGAAGATTGCTGTTCCCGCTGTCCCTGCCGAAGAAGTTTCTATTGTCACTATTTTCAACAAACCTCCTAAGGCTCCTTCAAAGAAGCCTGTCAAAATCATGTCCACTCAGAAAATTGCTCCCATCATCATTACTGTTCCGGGGCCCCTCCCTTACACATCCGACAAAGCTGTCCCATGGCACTATGGGGCAGATGTTTATGTTCTTGGAGTGAAGCAAGCATTTGATACAAGTACCGGTGTCAGTAACATCATCGGGCCTGCCAAGATTACCCGCAGTGGTAGGTTGTTTTCTCCAGATATCACACCACCAGCTATTCAGAAACCCCTTATCATCACACCTGCAAGTGTGCATGTTCCACCTCCTAATCAAGTTCCTGTTTCTACCCCTGCCGCCGAGTCCTCTGACGCTCGGGGCAAAGGGATTGCTACTGATTTTCTTGCCCTGACGGAGGCACCGAAGACAACCACTGTTGAAGCCTCCCAGCAAGAGATGGAGGAGATCCTCAAAATTATCAAGAAAAGTGATTTCAATGTAGTTGAGCAGTTGGGGCACACCCCATCAAAAATTTCTATGCTATCACTGTTATTGTGTTCAGAGGCCCATGCCAAGGCCCTGATCTCCTTCCTGAAGACAGCTCATGTGCCGCAAGAAACATCTGCTGATCAATTTACTAATTGTGTGGCCAACTTGACTGCCGATAACGGGTTGGGCTTTTCTGACGCCGATCTGACTGCAAAAGGAAAGAACCATAACGACGCCCTGCATGTCTCCATTGAATGCAGGGGCACTACTCTTGCCCATGTGTTGGTAGACACCGGTTCTTCATTGAATGTATTGCCCAAGAAAGCCTTAGACAGGTTAGATTGTGAGGGTCTGGAGCTCAAGCCCAGTAACATTATTGTCCGAGCCTTTGACGGTTCGAAAAGGATGGTACATGGGGAAGTTGACATTCCAATCAGGGTTGGTTCTCAAGTTTTTGATTCTACTTTCTATGTGATGGACATCCGTCCATCCTACTCTTGTTTGCTGGGTCGTCCATGGATCCACAAGGCTGGAGCGGTGACCTCCACACTACATCAAAAGCTTAAGTACCCAGTCAGAGGAAAGATTGTTACAGTTCAGGGGGAGGAAGAATATATGGTCAGCCACCTAAACTCGTTCCGGTACATAGAGATGGATGGGGAATTCATTGAAACCCCATTTCAACAATTTGAAGAAGTGCCTCAGACACTGGCGTCAGCTGAAACTGTGAGTGAAGACCCTCCTTTGAAGATGGCTTCCTTAAAGGATGCCCGGGCTGTGATTGAGAAGGGTGAGCGCGCAAACTGGGGCCAACTTCCTGACTTCACTCCAAAGACCGACAAGTTTGGTTTAGGCTTCACTGCAGAGGCTCAGAGGGCTGTTCGCAAAGCGAGGATTGGAAGACCTCCTGTGTTTATCACCAACCCATGAGTGAATGCTATTGAAGATGGCGTGGAGGAATCAGAATTTGACAGTTGGATCTACCCAACAACCGACAGTGGACCAAGCAACTGGACTGCCAAAGACTTCACACCTATTACTTTTGTCACTCAGTAATGAACTCTTTTGTTTTCAATTTGTAACAAACAATATGTTGAAACTTTTATAGCTCGGTGTCCTACCCGGGGCACCGGGGCTCCATTTGTGAGGGCTTTTGTATGACATTTTCATATATCATTAATCAAAACATTGGACGTTTGTTGCATTTCAAATCTTGTGCTCCTTTTCTTTCTTTATCATATATTGCAAAAACAGCTATATTTACACACACTCACTTATACAGGTTCCAATCCACTCTGGATCTCACTGGTAACGACTCTGCTACTGCCAGTTATGACTTCGAAAATCCGATCAACTTAGCCGAAGACGAAGGTGAAGATGATTGCTAAGTTCCTGGGGAACTTGCAAGACTGCTACTCCAGGAAGAGAGGGCCATTCAGCCACATGAAGAGCCAGTGGAAACGGTAAATCTGGGTACTGAGACAGACAGAAAGGAAGTCAAGATTGGTGCCAATCTAGAGCTTAGTGTGAAACAACGGTTGATTCAGATGCTGCATGACTACATGGAAATCTTTGCTTGGTCTTACGAAGACATGCCTGGTTTGGATGCCGACATTGTGGTTCATCACCTGCCTACCAAGGAAGATTGCCCTCCGGTAAAACAAAAGGTTTGTCGTATGCATCCAGAGATGTCCGAGAAAATCAAAGCTGAGGTTATGAAACAATTTGATGCCGGGTTTCTAGCAGTGACTTCTTACCCTCAGTGGGTTGCCAACGTGGTTCCAGTGCTGAAGAAAGATGGTAAGGTCCAAATGTGTGTTGATTATAGGGATTTGAACAGGGTCAGCCCCAAGGATGATTTCCCTCTGCCTCATATCGACGTTCTGGTTGATAATACTGCTCAGCATAAAGTTTTCTCCTTCATGGATGGCTTCTCCGGTTATAATCAGATCAAGATGGCTCTTGAAGATATGGAGAAGACCACTTTCGTTACTCAGTGGGGCACCTTTTGCTAGAAGGTCATGCCATTTGGATTGAAAAATGCTGGGGCAACTTACCAACGTGCCATGGTTGCTTTATTTCATGACATGATCCATCATGAGATATAAGTATATATCGATGATATGATTACGAGGTCCCAAACTGAGGAGGAACACCTTGAACATCTACGGAAGTTGTTTGACCGTCTGAAATTGTACAAACTGAGGTTGAACCCGAACAAGTGCACCTTTGGGGTGAGATCTGGAAAACTACTAGGTTTCGTTGTGAGCGACAAAGGTATTCAAGTGGACCCTGCCAAGGTGAAAGCCATACAAGAGATGCCAACTCCCAAGACAGAGAAAGAAGTCAGAGGCTCTTTAGGACGGTTGAACTACATTGTCCGATTCATCTCACATCTAACTGCTACCTGTGAACCAATCTTCAAGCTGCTGAAGAAAGATCAAGTAGTGCGTTGGAATGATGAATGTCAGGCCGCTTTTGAAAAGATCAAAGAGTATCTCCAAGAACCACCCATTCTTATGCCACCGGTTGAAGGGAGACCTCTAATCTTATACTTGACTGTACTTGACAATTCAATGGGGTGTGTGCTGGGGCAGCATGACGAGTCTGGCCGAAAAGAGCACGCCATTTATTACCCGAGCAAAAGTTTACCGACTGTGAGACTCGGTACTCACTGCTCGAGAAAACTTGCTGCGCTCTGGTATGGGCTGCTCACCGGCTGAGACAGTATATGTTGACTCACACTACTCTGTTGATTTTTAAAATGGATCCAATCAAGTACATATTCGAAAAGCCTGCTCTTTCCGGAAGAATAGCAAGATGGAAAATGATCTTGACGGAATATGACATCCAGTACACGACTCAAAAAGCAATCAAAGGAAGTGTATTGGCAGACCATTTGGCACACCAACCTGTGGACGATTACCAGTCGTTGAACTTTGAATTTCTAGATGAAGATATCATGGTAGTAACTGATTGTGAAGTACCTGGACCGGATGAAGGACCTGAGGAAGGATCCCGATGGTCTATGCATTTTGACGGAGCCTCAAACGCTTTGGGTAATGGTATCGGCGCTGTGATCATATCCCCCAAAGGCACTCATACTCCACTCACCGCTCGGTTATGTTTCAACTGCACCAACAACATGGCGGAGTATGAGGCATGTATCATGGGTATTCAAGCTACAATTGACCTAAGGATCAAGTTTCTGAGTGTCTTCGGAGATTCCGCTCTCGTGATCAATCAGGTCAAAGGCGAGTGGGATACGAAACACCCAAATCTTATTCCTTACAAGGAGTATGTGCTGACATTGCTTCCCCACTTCGAAGAGATAACTTTTGAACACTTCCCAAGAGAGGAGAATCAGTTGGCGGACGCGTTAGCTACGATGTCTTCAATGTTCAAAGTCAAATGGGACAACGAGGCGCCCCAGATCATCATTTGGAAGTTGGACGAGCCTGCATATTGCTGTGATCTTGAGGCTGAGGAGGTAATTGAAAAACCCTGGTATCATGAAGTGAAGAGGTACTTGGAAGCTCAAGAATACCCCGAGGGTGAATCCGTTAATGACAAGAAGTTTCTGAGAAGGTTCGCAACAAAGTTCTTCCTCAGCAATGGCATTCTCTACAAGCAAAACCATGACTCAACCTTACTGCGTTGTGTGGATAAGACTGAAGCAGAAAAGATCATGGCAGAGCTTCATGAAGGTACATTCGGAACACATTCCAGTGGACATACCATGGCAAAGAAAATCCTTCGGGAAGGATATTTCTGGTCCACAATGGAAGCTGACTGTTACCAGCATTCTCGAACTTGTCATAAATGCCAGATCTATGCTGATAAGGTGCATATTCCTCCGGTTCCTCTGAACATCTTGACAGCCCCTTGGCCATTTGCAATGTGGGGCATTGATATGATCGGCGAGATCCGGCCTACGGCGTCTAACGGGCATCGCTTCATCTTGGTAGCGATTGATTACTTCACGAAGTGGGTTGAAGCAGCTTCCTACGCCACCGTGACCAAGAGTGTCGTGGCACGTTTCATTCGGCACAACCTGATCTGTCGATACGGTATACCTGAAAGGATCATTATGGATAATGGTACCAATCTTAACAACAAGATGATCACTGAGCTCTGCGAGCAATTCAAGATACAGCACCACAACTCTTCTCCCTATCGACCGAAGATGAATGGGGCTGTAGAAGCAGCGAATAAGAATATCAAGAAGATTGTGCAGAAGATGACAGTGACCTATAAAGATTGGCATGAAATGTTGCCATTTGCTCTTCATGGGTACCGTACCTCGGCACGGACGTCAACAGGGGCAACCCCCTTTTCCTTGGTCTATGGCATAGAGGCAGTCTTGCCTATTGAAGTCCAAATACCCTCTCTCCGGATAATGAAGGATGCAGACTTGAGCGAAGATGATTGGATCCAGACTCGACTTGATCAATTAAACCTAATTGACGAAAAGAGACTCACTGCTATTTGTCATGGTCAGACGTACCAAAAACGGATGATCAGGGCATTTAACAAGAAAGTCAGACGACAAGAGTATCAAGTCGGAGACCTGGTAATCAAGCGCATCATCCTTCCTCAAAGTGATCCCAGGGGAAAATGGACCCCTACGTACGAAGGGCCATTTGTGGTTAAACATATCTTCTCAGGAGGAGCTATGATTCTAACCACCATGGATGGTGACGACCTTCCTCACCCTGCCAATGTAGACATAGTGAAAAGATACTACGCATGAATAAGGACCCGCTAGGTTGACACACCTAGGCAAAAATAAGGGCTTCCCGGCGAACCAAAAGGGTTCGGGCAAAAATAAGGGATGAAACAAAAAAATCTGTACACCCGGCAAGTCGAAAACCTGAAAAGGCAGCTTGGGCAAAAATGGGTATCCCGGTGGACTGAAAACCCGAAAGGGCGGTCCAGGCAAAAGTTAGGGATAAAGCGTAATACTATGTCTCGTTGGATCACCTCGCATCCAGAATTCGACATCAACTATCAGATTTCGGCATCAATCAATCGGCTTCATCTTTAACTAAGCAGCAAAGTGATGAGACGCTTGAAGACATCAAGGCGATAGCAGAGTTGGAACCCAGTGGGATTTATTTTTCACATAGCTGTTTTGTTTCCTTTCACAAAATTGTATAAACTCTACGTTGCTCGGCGGCATTCTCTTACTAGGACGTCAGCCTCTTCTACAAAAACGCCTATTTACGGGCAAATTTCAAAATCAATACAAGTTCAATCTTTCAGACAAATTATCCATTGTTTTTCCTTTTTCTGTTTTGTTTTGCGAAGAACGTCCAATGTTCATTTTTGATATATGCATTTGCCGTTAATTGCTAACCATGAATATTTGCATACGAGACAAAGGATTAATTACAGGTGACATCAGAAACAGGGGCAATGTAGAATTGTCCAAGCAGTCTAGTTGCTCTGTCCACCAAGGTACCAAGGTAGGTTCGGCTGAAGAACGTAACCAAGTTACCTTAACTCCCCACAGAGTAAGGCAAGATTCAGCAATACTTCCCCCAAGTAGAGTTGGTTTCCTATCAACCTTGAAAAATCACAATATTCCCCTAGTAAGTCAGCAATATTCTTCTCAAGCAGAGTTAGTCTACTGTCAGCCTTAAGGAAGTTGGGTATCCCCAAAATATCTCAACATTCCCCAGCGAAGTATGAACATTCCTCAGCAAGCATCCCTGGCAGTCTTAATATAAGTTTGTTCCCCGGCGGAATACCAACACCCCAGTACAATCTGAAAGTTTCCCCAGGAAAGTAGAATCCATATCCCCAGCAGGTCTTGAAGCTTATCCCCAGTAGATTCTGGAAGCTTATCCCCTGCGGAGTACGGTCGTCTCTCCCGGACTCTATTCAAAGTTATTCCTCACAAGAGCTTATAACTGGGTTATCCTCAGCTAATTACCACGGAAAGATCGTCCTCGGCAAAGTTCTTCCTATCCCCAGCGGAGTTCATCAAGTTCCCCAACGTAACTTATCATTGAAATCCCCGGCGGAGTCTACCGTTGAAATCCCCAACGGAGCTCTCATCAAAACCTCAGCGAAGTATCTCTTCCCACAGAGTATTTCCCCTCAAAGTAATTTCTCCGACAAGTTTGTTCCCCAACGGAGTCATCTTCTCCTACCGGTTTATTCTTGCAACCATCCTCCCCAGCAGAAACGAAGAACTCTACTCTTCAACATCAGCCCAGGATTTGATTCCCCGGCCATTCGTCAAGGATTTATTTTCCTAGACGAAAATACATTCATAGACATTTCACATTTCATACATCCTGCTTACATACATGACAAAGTGCATATAGCACTATCTCATTTTGAGCATCATGACATCATGCATCTCATACATCATGACTTCACATACAACTAATGTTTTACCTTTACAGGAAAAAGGTCAATCCAAAGATGATTACTATCAACTATCACAATTCCGGATTCGATTGCTGTATCTAGCCAGGGCACATCTGTGAGTGATTGATTGTAGATTCGATACTTGTATCTAGCCAGGGCATATCTGCATGAAGAGTTTGAAGATCAACCCCTGTAACAGGCCAGGAAATTATCTTTCATTCTCAGGTCAGAGGTCGACACCTGTATCTAGCCAGGAAAGCTATCTCTACCAACCTTCTACAATTCCAGATTCGATACCTGTATCCAGCCAGGGCCTATCTGTAGACAACAGTTCCAGATTCGATTCCTGTATCTAGCCAGGGCACATCTGTGAGCAACCAATTCCAGATTCGATACCTGTATCCAGCCAGGGCCTATCTGTAGACAACGGTTCCAGATTCGATTCCTGTATCTAGCCAGGGCACATCTTTGAGCAACCAATTCCAGATTCGATACCTGTATCCAGCCAGGGCCTATCTGTAGACAACAGTTCCAGATTCGATTCCTGTATCTATCCAGGGCACATCTGTGAGCAACCAATTCCAGATTCGATACCTGTATCCAGCCAGGGCACATCTGTGAGCAACCAATAGTGGATTCGACTCCTGTATCTAGCCAGGGCATATCTGCATGAAGAGTTTGAAGATCAACACCTGTAACAAGCCAGGAAACATCTTCCCTTCTCAAAGCACGCAAGTGCTCGCTAAGGAATCTCTTACGCGATCAACACTTCCAAATGGCATCTATAAGCCCATTCCCGACAAGGTTCTGTCACGTCTCCAGATGGCATCTATAAGCCCATCTCCCTATCCACCGTCTCTCCTGATGGCATCTATAAGCCCATTCCCGACGTCACATTGCTGATACTCCAGTATGCGAGTGCAAATTTCCGGGCACTCTAGTGTCC
The DNA here is from genome assembly GCA_948472305.1 of Vicia faba. Classification (NCBI taxonomy): domain Eukaryota; kingdom Viridiplantae; phylum Streptophyta; class Magnoliopsida; order Fabales; family Fabaceae; genus Vicia; species Vicia faba. The sequence goes on from OX451736.1 coordinate 1,498,714,743, forward strand.
AATCTCCTTTTACCCTCGAGTCGCGAAAGGCAAACTTGCCAATATAACTCTTCAGGTTCAAGAAGATTGAACAGGGGCAACTGTTGTACCCCAAAATTTGCCCTCCCATTTCCTCAACATTTTATCACCACAGGACCCTTGGAACTCAAGATCCAGTTAGGGTTTCCTCTGCTCGAGACTTCTCCTTGCACTGTTGACCCAAATTAGGGTTTGAGTTTGCACAAAGATGTTTTGACCTAAAATGCCTAAGATGACTTTCATGTTTCATGTTGGACTCACCAGTTTATCCATACCAAGTTTCAGGTCTTGATTCCAAACTTTGCCCAGTCAATTGGACAGTTGACCTAGAAATCAGCTGTATTGGGGAAAAAGTCAATTGTGGCTAATTGACAGTCAAACCTCATGATTTTTGACCCACATCAACATTATGAACTCATATGAACCATTTGGTCAAGTTTGGATCACAATTCCACAAGAAATTTGATCAGATCACCAAAAGGGCAAAATGGTCATTTTTAGGGTTTTGACTGCACAAAGGCAATTTTTGACTGTTTGACCTAGCCAATGGCAAACCAAGCTCACATATGGACTCAAGGACCCCATGGAATTGTCTTGACATATTCAACAAGTTCAAAAGATCCCAAATGCACAAGATTGACAGATGAATTTTCCAGTCAATTGATCAATTTTTGACTGTATACTGAAAAGTCAAACTTTGACTTTTTGGTCAAAATCAAGTTCCAAGATTCATTTTCCATCAAGACATGTCAAATTCTGAAACTTGTTCATCAAGAAATCAAAAATCACAAATTAGGGTTTGAAATGAAGAATTTTCATAACTTAGAATTTTTCTAAGTTATGAAAATCCCTAATTTTTTTCTAACTTTGTCCCATTTTTTCACCAAGATGCATTTGGATTCAAACAAAAGTCAAAACATGGAAGTTGTAGTCCATTGCAAAATCTACAACTTTGTTTCACAAAGTTTCTTCAAAAGAAGCTTGTATCTCAAGTTATGATTTTTGGAACAAGGGTGCAAAACATTCTTAACTTAGAAAAATTTTGACCTATTTTAGGCAGGATTTTTGTCTAACTTCATGGCTACTTTTCCCATGCCCCCACTTGGAATTTCAATTTGCATTATAAAGATGGATTGTATTACACATTCCAAGCTTTCCAAAATGTCAAAGAACTCATCAAACAACCTTGTGGTTAGGGAGAATCGAATTTGGCAATATGGGCAAAACTCACTTTGTTCATGGCCAATTTACATGTTCATAACTTGGGCATTCTTGAAATCAGCATGCATAAGCTAGGTTACAGGCCTCTAATCCCTTTCTTACTCAAAAATTCAATGCTAAACCATTGTGCCAAGTTGTTATTTCATTCATTTGGGCAATACATGTTAGATTAAGCCTTAATTAGAAAAAGCATATTATCCATTTTTGTAAAGTGTTACTTTATGTCAATTTTGCAATCTATGAGGTACAATGCAGATCTTTGAGGCACAAAGGCATGGACATATCCCACTGATCAAGACTCAAGTGTGCAACATAGATAGAGGCATTGTACTGGCCTAGAAACCAAGTTGACATTTCCTTGCTTCACAGAGAAGAAAGCTAGCATTTTGAAACTCATCTCACATTTCTGCCAAGAGAAGCTTAAGAAAACTTGTTAGACACATCCCAAACAACATAACTAAGCTAAGGCACGACCAAAACACCTTCCAAACCTCATCAAACCTCAAAACACCATCCTACTACAGAAAACAGAGTCACCTCTGCAGTTGGACTTCCATAACTCAATCCACTCGTGCATTCTTGCTAAAACCAGTTCATACACACTCCATACCACATATACAAGCTATCCCAAGCATTAGACACGACCTGTAACACCTCTAACCAACTTCACCATTTTCACTTTTTCTGTTTTGCAGGTTGATTGCCATAGCTTGATTCACTTGGTTTCAAAGCAAGTTAAAGGTTAGAATAGCATCCCTGGACTTCAAGCAAGTTGTACCAATCCTCACCTTGCCTTGAAAGTGCCTCCATTGCCAGACACGATCCAAGCTGAACAGGTAAGTTCATGGACTTCTATCTCTCAATCCAGGAAGAGTTAGCTTTAAGTTTATGAATGAAAAATATTCTATTCATGGCCCTGAAGCTATACCTATCCTCACTTTCCATTTATATTGCATATGCGGAGAGTATTTTGAACCTGAACATTGACAAAAAACTAGGTCAGGAATTGGGGGAGAAGAAATTCTCTCTCATTTCTGAGAGTTAGAATGACTTTTTTATATGTATGGAATCGTGGCTTGATGCTTGACATCTTTCATGTTATAAGTTTGTGCTAAAAGTCCAGGAATCAGGAGTTGTGTTTGAAGCAAGAAAATGCGCGTTTTTCAAACATTTTTGTCTGAAGGTTGAAGACAACCTTTCATGGGCTGAGCCTGAGATGTTTTCCTTTTCACACCATTGCATTTCACATGCACCCCCTGGCCCATTTTGAGTTTTATTTATCATTTTTAATTTTTTCCTTTTGATTTTGGTTCTATATTTTTATTTAAGCATGAAAAAATTTTAAAATTATTTTTCTCACCTTTTTTGCATTTTTTTTTATATTCATTTTGTTTCATTTAGCTTTGTACATAAATAAACATAAAAATACTTTTATTTAAAGAATAACTAAAAATAATACAAAACACTTTTATTTTCTGATTTTTATTTTATTTTACCTTTGAAAACATTTTATAAAAAATATATACTTTTTTAATAATATTAAATACTTTATTTTTGTACATATAATATATATTTAATAAATAATGTAAATACTTATATATTTATTAGTATATTTAGGGAAAATACAAAGAATTAATACATTTTATTTTTATTAATATTTGTACCTCAAAAATACCCTTTTTTACAATATACCTTCTCTTATTTATTTTATGTACATAATCAATAAATATTGTATATATTATATAATAAATACCTTTTATTTATAAAATTAGGGTTTTACCCTAATACATAAAAATACCAAAAATTAATTCATTTTATTTTTGTTTATTTAACACATAAAAAAATACTTTTTACATACACATAAAAATCATTTTTGCATCTTGCATATTTATTTTATTTTATTTAAGTATTGTGCAATTAATTAATTTGTATAATTCAATTTGGATGTAATAGTTTAGTTTTAATTTCTTGCTAAAATATCCCCATTTGAACATTTGTATCCCCCATCCCATGTTTGTGTTGTAATAACTTAGGACCTTTTAAATTCCGCACTTTAAAAGCTTTCTAAATATGTCATGTTAGAATTAGGGTTTTGTATGCAAATCAAAAACAACAAATAGTTTGACCTAAATTCAAGATAAACAAGCATGAAAATGGACAACACTAATCACACTTGCACCCCTAGGATTACTCCACTTGTTGCCTTCAATAATGGGCCATGTTGCATGTTAGGTATCTTTGGCAAAACGAAACAAATTCAAATGATCATAGTCCCTCGATGACGCTTTCGAAAGTTGCCTAAAAATGATCAAGTCCCTTAAAGAAAGAATTGCCCAAAGATACTTGGCACCATTGCAATCATGGTCTAAACGATGACCTGCACCTGTCCCGTTCACATCCTAACACAAGATTGTCCACCAAATACAATGGTGGAACAAAATTGTTAAAAGGGTTAAAACATAGCAAAGATCTTTGAGAAATTTAGAGTAGACAAACTCTTGGTTACTTGCCAACTTGCAAAACAAAAACACTTGCCCATTTTTCAAAACACACATCACAACACACTTTCAAAACAACTTTCAAAAACATTGAAAACTTTTCAAAAGACATACATCTTTGTATATATCCCAACATGGATCATTACAAAGGTTGCCACCACATTGGCCTCTTTTCAAAACATTTTCAAAACCCACACACAAAGCACCATTTCAAACAATTGAAAATCAAGGCAAGTTGATCTAAGCAAGTAACTAAGAGCCCATGGATAACCATGGATAGAAAGGGTGCTAATACCTTCCCTTTCTATAATCTACTCCCCGAACCCAAGAAAACATCTCAAAGGTTTTTGCTGTTCTTTTTAACCTTTCCTTAGGATAAAATAAAAAGTCGGTGGCGACTCTTGCTAAACCGAACAAGTGCGAATACAAACGCAAAACCCAAGTCAGTTCTCCCACCGTATCACAGCCAAGGTCTTAAATGATGGGCCATGATGAGGCCCAACAAGAAAGACTGTTAGGGTTTACGTGTGTATAGGGTCCAGCACGTGGCCCCTCCCTGGTCAACTGCCCCAGGAAAGTAAGTTTTGGACCCGTTATTCTCAAAGGGCAGTATGATGATGATTTGGACACGTGGGAAAATGCCCAACGATCGTTATGTTGGACTGCAATTTTGGGCCTTTAACAGAGGCACTGGACTGGGTCTCCCCAACGATGGGGCAAGAGCTGGCCCAGTCCAGAACAATTTATATAAAAGAAAATAAAGTAACATAAATGTTTTTTTTATTTAGACAATCATTTAATAATTGTGATTAAAGAAATTTAAATAAATGATAACTTTCTTTTTTAATCAATAATAAAAATAACAATATAACTTTCATTACAACTTTGTTTTTGGTATACTATAATTTTACGAAATTAAATTTAGGGTATTTTTCATTTAATAGAAAGGAGGGAGAAATTTTAATAAAGGGGATGATAAGTGAGAGAATGCATTTTGATTAAATGTATGTTTGGTGGGGGAGAGAGAGAGAGAGGGAGAGAGAGAGAGAGAGAGAGAGAGAGAGAGAGAGAGAGAGAGAGAGAGAGAGAGAGAGAGAGAGAGAGAGAGAGAGAGAGAGAGAGAGAGAGAGGGAGAGAGAGAGAGAGAGAGAGAGAGAGAGAGAGAGAGAGAGAGAGAGAGAGAGAGAGAGAATTTTTAATCAAAAATATGTCTGATTAATAAGAGATGATGAATTTTAAAACTTATTTACCTTTTAACTCTTAAATATTATAATATTCAGACTAAATAAAATAAAAAAAATAAAGTGATATTCACAAAAAAAAATTGTCAATTCATATACAACATAGATAATCAAACACAATATATTTAATATTATAAATACTCTAAAACATATTAAAAGGTAAATAAAATATTGATAAATTTTATACAATAATTATATGATCCATGATCAGATGAATTATTTTACCATCTTGATGATTCATCTAATTATGTAAAATATTTATAAAAAAAAATCTAGATAATATATATAGTTCATATGCTACAGTTATATATAGATATGTAATACAACACAACAAATTATAAAAGAATTAAATTCTTACAAACAAAATAGTAAATGAAATTAAACAAAATAAAGAAAGTTGAGTTAGCATATTAATAAAAACAATTTAGTAAGTTGAGTTGCCGTAAAAAATGGAAGAATTCTAATAATGGGATAAAAATTATCGTATAATATTTAGTAAGAACAATTTAGGATTTTAATAAAAAATTGAGGGAAATTTGTCAATATAACAAAAATAGATTTTCTCATAACTGCTCTCACTCCCTTCCCTCCAAATCTCTCCGACTTGGGAGAACAAAAAAGTGCTTCAAGATAATCTGATTACCTACCGTTCCCTCCCTTCCCCTCATAAAAAAATTGAACCAAACATACTCAACTTAAATTATTCCCTCTCATTCCTTCCAAAAAACCCCAACCAAACGAACCCTTAATGTTTTAATAGATTGAAGTTTAAAAAGATGTCGCTATTCAGACAACAAATTAGAAATCGATTAGAATTAATGATTTAATCAATTAGAATTGTCTTTAATCCATTAAAAATATTTCTATGAAAAGGTGTAGTTTCTCTCATTCTTCTTCATCCCTCTCATCTTTATCTTTGACTTCTTCTTCTTGTATTATTATTTTTTACTATTTATGTGTTTATCATTATCATTATCACCTAACCACACCAACAAGCATCTCAATAAGTAGAAACTTCAAACCTAAAGAACTTTGATTATGAGATCCATCAAACTTCTTTTACTGAAGTAATGTTCAAAACAATCATAACAACCAATAGGCGAACACCGGGACTATGAGTCAAATAGTTGCCCAAGTTGCTTTTATGACATGTAACCTAGCTGACTCTGGAGTACCAATTCTTCCTGGACTTTTTGGGGATGGAGATGATGGATACATCTAGTTACTCTTGTTTTTTATTTGCTTCAATTTTTTAATTATTTTGCTTCTTGTTTCCTTTTATATATGCAATGCTCTCCTCTTTATAAAATTTGTTTATTCATCTTAAACTGCATATATTTGTTTTATGTGTTGTGTATTTCTCTATTATTTATAGTTTATTTGATAATGACAAAGGGAGATAAGTATACTCTCAGATGGACTAGAGTATACTGTCTTTATTTGTAAGGGGGTATTAACAAATCCAAATCTTTTATCTATATCTTTATATTTTACCATTCCCTGAGAGATGCATTGTCATCATAAAAAATAAGGAGAATATGGTTTTATGAGTTGTGAAAGTAATATCCTGCAATGAATTTAATGATGACAGTCGACAAGAATGAATATATTTAAAGTCTCATCAGTAAAGAAGTTAGCACAAGATAAAGTATCTCAAGTTCCACTTAAAAATGCTAGACAAAGTTTAAATGAAATGCTAGACAAAGTTAAATCAAGAAAAAGAACTTGAAGTTGTAAAGTTGTGAACTTTGAGTTGTGAAGTTGGGAAAAATTGACCAATCCTACACTTATTGTTTTATTTTAATTTTATCAGTCAATTGTAAATGAAGCACGAGTAGGCCTTGTGGTACTAAGGAAATGCACACTCACACAAAAGTATTACAACCTTCTCATCATTTTTATAGAACATCTTAAAATCAATTTGAGCATGTTCTTAAATGACTAAGAAGTTTGTCTGATTAATTAAGATGGGAAAATACCTTGCATAATTGATTTGACCTTCATTTTGATTGATTAAAACAAAGTGTAACGCCTATTAATCGAATAAGGAGGCTTTTAAACGATTAAGTGACATCAAAATTCAATATTTCCTTTTTTGGCTTAAGTTAATCGATTTAGACATATTTTTAATTGATTAAAAGTTTAAAAAGCCTGTGGATTATTGTCTTTTTAGCCATATTTTTTTCTATATAAATGATGTCTTATCTCACTTTTCAATACATAAGTTTTTTTTAGTTATTGCTCTCATATTTTTTTCTATATAAATGATGTCTTATCTCTTCTTTCTCTCATATTTTTCTTATTTTATATGGTTTATTCACTGGTCATTGTCTTAGTGTTGAGAGAGTGAAAAACTTCATCTGAGAAGTGTGGTGTCTTTCTGTTGTCCTGAAACTGTTTATTCAAGATCTAAGTTCTCTTGTGATTTGTAATAGTTTGAAGGTTGAAAGATAAATATGTAAAAAGATTGGTTTAAGATAGTTGAGTTGAACCTGTATAAAAATCTAGTTATTTGTGAAAGGTAGTTTGGGATGATCCTGTGCAAAAGCTCAAGTTGTGAAAGGTTGTTTGGGATGATTATGTGTAAAAGCTCAGGTTGATTTTAGTAGAAATATCAAGAGAAAACTCTTGGAAAATGAAGCAGTCTATGTGGTTTAAGGTCGAAATAGGATAATACCAGGGGTTATCTTTCTTATCTTATCTCTTTATTATTTTTTCATTTTTCTTTTTCATTGTTATTTACCTTTTTTCCTGCCTATATATTGATCATCTCTTCTTCTAACATAAATGCTTTTATATCAATCGCTTTTGTGAAAAAGTTTTTAGAATCTGAATATCACAATTCACCCATTCTTCTCTTATGTTTGGAGTTACTTGTTCAAAAAGTGACATTAGAGTCTAACTCTTCTTATAGGACTAATCATCTTAGGAGCTAGAATAGTGACTTCAAACATTTCCTTTAATAAGAGTCTTTATGTAAACAAACCACCATCATTTAATTGTGAAAGATTTACCATATAGAAACTAAGAATGGAAATATTTTTAGATGCTATTAATTTTGATTTATGGGATTATATTTTAGATGGTCCATTTATTCCTACTCATTTCATCAATAATGAAGTAGTGCACAAGCCGGGTAATTTATAGACCACAGAAGAAAAAAAGTGCAACAAAGCTTTCAAGTAAAGTGCTTGATGATAAATGTGTTAAACGCTAGAGAGTATAATTATGTTTCTAATTGTAGTGTTGATTAAGAAGTGTAGGACATCCTTTAAATGATCTATGAATATTCTATTGAGATCAAAATGGAAATAATGAACACCATGGTCCAAGAATTAGTCATAAAATGAAAAGGAAGAAAATCATCAAAGATGGTTTTCAGGTATTAAAATTCTTCCAAGTATCTAATATTTAAGAATTGGTGTTGAAAACCTCGTTTATTACTAGAATTTGGAGATACAAATATTATTGAAAATTTATAGGATAAATCAAATAAGTTTAAGATTATCAAGAAACTCAAAAAGTTAATTCAATTACTCCAAAATGAGAATGCGATCAAAGAGAAAATTTAAGATGCATTTGAGAATCATGTAAAGAATCATCAAAAGAGTCACATGAAGAGGTAAATATTATTATTAAAAATACTTGCAAAGACGATGATGAGGTAACCACTCTTTCCTATACACAAATGCACAAATGCATGTTGTTAGTGAAAAGTTTGCAAAAAAAATGATGCATTGGAAAAAAATATTTTGACTTATAAGAATCATATATAACTTGAATCAACTTACAAAACTTGTTGTGAATTTAGTTAAATGTAAAAAATTGTGGTTCCTTAAAAATTGAGATCAATGATTTGAATGAAACGCTAAGCAAGTTCACCAAAGGTGGAGAAAATCCTGTTATGATATATCTACTCATAGAGCTACCTATAATATAGCCAATTTAGGTTATGAGCTTAAAATTGTTAATTCTTTATTTATTTTTTTGTGATTGACATTATGTTTTCTAAAATGAAATTAGAATAAACATGTGTTATAAGTTGTTCTAAATCTGCAGAAGGAACATGTCGGAGAAGATGTTCTATCCAGGTTATCTGACATCTTGTTAGTTACGGTTGCTCACTTGATTTGTTATGTTTGAACGGATCCTGAATATTCTGGAAATATTAGGATATTATTTGTGTCGTTCAAGACTAAAGAATAAGAGATTTCTTATGTATTTATAAGAATAATTTGTTTCATCAAATGTTGAGACATTTTAGGAAACAAATCATTGGAATCCTATTTTCGTGCAGAAGTTTCTGCTGATTTTCTGCAAAAGTTCAGTTGTGTTTTTTAAGCACAAATCCAATTCATTCAAGGCTATAAAAAGAAGGCTTCGACCATAATATTGTATGGAACTTACATATGTTTTTGTTAGAGTTTGTTTGTGTTATTTGTGAGTCTCTCGAATATCATCTTCATACAAGAGTAGGATTGTTTTTGAGTTGTAAGTTATGTAAGTCATTCATAAGATTTTAAGCATTGAATAGTTTTGTGTCATTGAAGTGTATCTTCTAATTCTTTTGAATTGTATTCTTGTCACTGTCTGTGACTGGAAGGGATTTGAGAAGGGTCTCATACCTAGGTGAGTCTTAGGTAGAAATTAAGTATGTATAATGATTAAGTGAGTAGATTGTAAACTAGAAAGAGTTTGTTGTGGATTTACAAATTGATACTATTTAGTTGATTTCGTGTCTGGCTTGGTAGCCTCCAGAGTAGGTGTTATTGTACACCGAACTGGGTTAATAATTATGTGTGTTATTGTATCTTCATTAAATTTATTTTTCTACTAATCATGTGTTAAAAATTAAAAATGAAGGTTAGAGCAAAAGAAGGGTAACAATAGGAGGTCTAAAATGCAATTTGGGCCATAAAACTTTTCTAAGCCCAAAAGAATCAAGAAGCTAAAAAATTTCTCCTAAGGGTTAATTTATTAACGTTGTTTGAAATTCAAATTTTGCATCATCTAATCAATTAAACCTAATGTTTTAATTGATTAAAACCTAAAAATTTACCATTTTTTCAAACAACCAATCAGAAATCAATTAGAATTAATGACTTAATTAATTAGAACTGCCTTTAATCGATCAAAAGGATTTCTATAAAAAGATACCCTTTCTCTCATTCTTCTTCATCCCTACGATATTCATCTTCCGGTTTTTTCTTCTTGAGTTATCATTTTTTTCTATTTGTGTGTTTATCATCATCATTACTATAAAAAAATGGAACCCAATGAAATTCGTACCGGTAGTAGCTCTTCTTCTCAAGCTTATGTTTCTAAAGAATTCTCATTTTACGATCAAGAAAACACCTTCTACAAGCACTTTGTGAACTGTCAGTTCATCCCAACTCATTATGTTATGAGAGTTATTTTGTGAAGTTTGAATTCTTCAACTCCTTCACTCAATTAAATATAAGGATTTTGGTATGCAATAAGCTAGGGGAGATGTTTCCAAAGTTGGTAAAAAATTCATATGCAATCCTCATCTACAAGGATAGGAAAATCACAACTAATATATGTAAGACTCAAATTTATTTATCTATTGAGTAATATGGTGTTATTTGTGATTTAATTTACATATATCTACACTTCTAAAGTCTCTAGTGTTGTGGAAGATTTTCATTTTATTTCTTCTTCTTAATCAGGATTCCCTACCTCAGCAACAAGCATCTGCCCAAACAGGAACGTCTAATCTGGAGGAATTTGATTATGAGATCCCTCAAACTCTTTTTACTAAAGCATTTCTCTACACCATCATAACCAAATAATAAGGAAAACCATGATTATAATTTAGATGGCTACCCATGTTACTTTTTTTGCATACAACTTAGTTGACTCCAAAGTACCTATTCCTCAAAAAAATTATAATGATGATAATAAAGGAGACATCTAGTTACTCTTGTTTGTTGTTTGCTTTATTTTTTTTTTGCTTATTTTTATTCTTGATTCCTTTTATGTAATGATTTCCCATATATATGTGTGTTCTATGTGTTGTTTATTCATCTATTATTTATCATCTTTTGATAATGACAAGGTGACAAGGAGAGAGAGAAATATACTCTTATGAGGAGTAGAGTATACTATCTTTATTTTTAATTGTGGTTAAGGAAATTATATATTAGTAGATGATTGGTGAATATATCATTTCTCAAAACTTATTAATCATTAATATAACTTCATTTTTTTAAAATAACAATTTAACTTCAATTACTACTTATTTTATTGTGGTTTACTATAATCTAAGGTATTCAACAAATTAATCAGAATAATATTATTATATCTAATATATTAAATTTAATATTTTAATTGATTAAAACCTAAAATTCATTGTCTTTTTAAGTTGTCAATAGAAAATTGATTAATATTAATATTTTAATCGATTAAAACCACCTTTAATAGATTAAAGATTTCTATAAAATGGTACAATGCATGACAATCTCTCATGATTAAGGGTTGTCAATTGTTTTAAGATTTGTTGTATGGTTGAGAGCTAGCTCACATAGGAAGTGAGAATCTTTGTATATGTGGTTTTCTTGTGAGAAGCAAATTGTCCCTCTCAGTTATAAGACTGATATATTTATAGTCGTATTGGGCCCGAACCTTATGGCTCATAGATATAGCAACCGCTCTAGATAAAATGGGGGAGAGATTAATGATCTCCTATTATTTAGGGTGTGTAGTTAGTTTCCACGACTTCTTCAACGTCATTGTGGACTAAAAATATGGAGGATCTAAACGACATATATGAGGAAAGGGAATCTCATATAGAAAATGGGCACTCATACTAGGAAACGGACGATCATGAAGGTGCCATGGCGCCAGATGATGAGTCTCATGTCATTGCCTTTCCCATTGTGGGTGCTTTTTAAATATACCACTACATAGTTCCTTAATCGCGAGAGCTTGTAATGGATGTATTTTAGACCGACCAAAAGTCCAATCCATCTCAAGCCGACTCTACTCGACCCAAAATATAAAATTAGTTCACATGCTATGAGAAGGTTCGCAATCTATGATGCCTAGTTTCATTATACTCATCTTGAATCTTGAACTGATTTGGACGTTGAAGTACTAACCATGCAGGTCCACCCCGTGCCACTGTAATAGAGATGAGAGCCACTGTTCAAGATCAATAGTTATCTAACTCTCTTCATTTCGGGTTCCTTCGTGGAGCTAGAGCATCTAGTTATACTTTCCAAATGGAGTTGTGGTGTTATCTGTAGCAATTGAATGTTGATCTTTACGATTTCCACGATTCTATATATAGTTTCCAATTTACCAATTCGTAACCTCCTTAGGTTTCTGAATAAAAAATGAATCAACTTTTGATTTCTATATTTCTACGAATCCATGTTCGCATCTCAATTTCATTTTTAAAATTCCTTTATATCTCGTAATTGAAAACCTACACAAGCAAACTTAGAGATTTGTCACAGTAGATTAAGTTAATTGCCATTTCCGCCTAAATTTCCTGCCATTAAGATCTCTAATTTCCTCGAGAAATTTGTAGAATAGCAAAAGAAAGGATCTCATATTCAGATCTAGGGTTACACTTGGGTATGAAGGTGATTTACATGAAGGTCGGACCAGAAGGTCGCAATTCACCTTCCAAGATACCACAAGTTCATATTGAGGTAGAGTTCTCAAGATACAACAAGTTCTTATTGAGGTAGAGTTCTCAAGATAGAACAAGTTCATGTTTAATGGTTCCTGGATACTGCAAGATCATAGTTAACGTCATGCATCGATCCAATACCAGGGTGCATCCTATGGGTGCCACAAGATTTCCATTCAATGTACCAAGACCTTTCCAGAGCAGGTCAAAGAGCCAAGGTTCGTCGAGTATTCCCGTAGAAAGGTACCCCGGAATCGAGTTGCAAGGAGACTTGTCGCTGGCTACCGTCGTTCATTGCTTGACATCCCCGTTCAAAAGGAAAGACTGACGGGGAGGGAGTCCGACACTGGTGGTCAAAAAGAATCTCTCTTAAGAATTGGATAAAGCAATTTAAATAGACCATAAACCAATGGTCGACCTCAAACTACACTCCCAGAGTAGCCGGCCTCCCAATACACACATCAACCGGAAAATGCAACGCGAGACACCTCAAATGTCATCCAACCACTGAAGATGCTTCAAAGTGCAAAGTACATTCAGCTTGGAGCCTGAAAGAAGGAAAATGAATGAAAACTCCAGACATTTTCCAACCATTCTAAGGTCATCGTTGAGGGTTATCTATTTAGATTGTTATATATTTATTTGTAGCAAGTCCAATCCATTTGTTGTATGCTTATTTGTTTCACTACTACAAATAATATATTTTATGACAGAACTTTCACCTTACATACAAAAATGAGGTTTAAACTATAGACGTATCATACCTTTTTTTTTAATTATATATTCCCTCGGTAGAGTTGGCAACCGAGAGATAAAGTATTTAGAGAAAATGCCTTCGAAATCCCAACAACTACATGTTAACACCTATTAATTTTTATAAATTTTTTATCACTTATTACCTTATTTTTGCTGAAAAATAGAGGGGTAAAGTATTTAGATGACATGTTTTTGAATCCCATTAACTACATTTTAATTTTTTTAACAGGACTTTACCCCGCGATTTTTGTTTAAAACCGACGTAAAAAGTAGTGCAGTTTTTAAAATCCAAAAAATGCAGTTGCTCGGGATCGAACTCATGACCAATATCACCTTTTAATTTTTTTTAAGACCTATTATCTCGATTTTTCTAAACATTGAGGGGTAAAGTAGCGTATTATTTATTTATTTATTTATGACAAATTTGATGAAAATATTAAATAACAAATCTTTGTCGTTCATTTATAAAGTAACAATGGTCAAGACATTGTCAGCGCATCAATCCATATGAAACATTAGTGAGCCACGTGAATCTCTCACTAGTCAATCAAAAAATGAATGCCACAACTATCAATCTTGGATGCAAAGTTCTGAAATTTAAACTTAACATATTGAAAACAATGATAATGAAAGCAAGAGCAAAAAAATATTTCAAAATTAGTTTCTTAATGTAATCTTTTATCTAGTAATTCCTTGTTAAAAATGTTTAATGTTACTTGTAGTTGTATCAAGTAAAATGTTTAATATTGTTATTGAAGAAATTTAGTATTTAACAATTCCATTGATTTTGTTTATTTGTTATTGTTGTTATTGTTGAGATTTAATGTTTAAAGATTTCATGGATTTTGTTGTTGTTATTGTTGTTGTTGTTATTTCTTTTGTTGAGATTTAGTGTTTAAGTATTCTATTGATTTTGTTTATTTGTTGTTGCTGTTGAGATTTAACGTTTAAAGATTTCATAGATTTTGTTGTTGTTATTGTTGTTGTTGTTTTTGCTGTTGAGATTTAATGTTTAAGGATTCTATTGATTTTTTGTTGTTATTATTGTTGTCGTTGATGATGATGATGAGGAGGAGGAGGAGGAATTAGAATTTGTAAAAAAAGTTGATGTTTTACAAATTAAAACGAGAAAAAAAGGTTGCAATTAAAATTTTATAAACAAGACTTTATCCATCGGTTATTATTAAAACTCGAGGTAAAAAGTAACACAATTTTGAAAAAAAACAGTTGTCGGGGATCTAACCCATGACCAAGTGCCATTTTCCCCCTTGGTTATTCAAAAACCAAGGGGTAAATTAACTGATTTTCATATCGCCTTTCATTACCTCGCCTGTGAAACTAAGATTATAGCCATTTTGCGTCAGAGGTGAGATGTGTTATTTGTAGTAGTGTCTCTTTCTGCTATAATTTCCAGAATAAGAGAACAAAGATAAAATGCATGAATATGTTTCTGATACAGACTGAACTCACTTATGCGATTCTGATACAACTTAAGTGTATTCTGAGCATATTGTGTATCTTATACATACTTAACACATTTATGTGATTATGATAAGACTTAAAATGAACCATCTATATGAATGTGTATCCGATACATACTTAACGTAATTTTTCGATTTTGATATGGCTTCAACGTATTCCATACCCTATTATGTATCTGATACAGACTTAGTTTACTTATGTGATTCATATACGGATCAAACACACGCCTTACTTTCGAGGCTTATTAAACGCACTTCTGAGTAGTTGGCTCACCCCCATGGATCTAGCTAATCTAAGGGCATAGTGTTGTACCCCAAAATTTTCCCTCTCAATTTATCAAGATTTTCATCACAAGACTGCTTGGACTCAAGACCAGATTAGGATTTGCTCAGCTCAAGACATCTCCTTGCACTAGTGACCTGAAATTAGGGTTTGAGTTTGCACAAAGATTTTTGGACTTTCAATGCCTCATGTGACTTTCATACTTCATGTTGGACTCCTAAGATTTCCCATACCAAGTTTCAAGCCTTGAATCAAATTTTTGCCCAGTCAATTGGACAGTTGACCTAAAAATCAATTGTATTGGGGAAAAAGTCAATTGAGGCCAATTTACAGTCAAACCTCATAATTTTTTATCCACATCAACATTGTATACTCATTTGAACTATTTGATCAATTTTGGACCACAACTCCTCAAGAAATTTGATCAGATCATCAAAAGGGCAAAATGGTCATTTTTAGGGTTTTGACTGCAGAAGGGCAATTTCTGATTTTTAACCTAGCCGATGGCAAATTGGGTTCAAGCATGGATTCAAGGACTCAATGGCATCATCTTGACCTAATCACAAGGTTCAAAAGATCTCAATTGCATTGGATTGACAGATAAATTTTCCAATCAACTGATCAAAAATCAACTGTACACTGAAAAGTCAAACTTTGAATTTTTAGTCAAAATCAAGTGCCAAGGGTCATTTTTCATCAAGATGTGTCAAAACATGAAACTTCTTCACCAAGAAACCTAATTTTGAAAATTAGGGTTTAAAATGGAAAATTTTCACAACTTAGAAATTTTCTAAGTTATGAAAATTTCTTATTTTTTCCCAACTTTTTCTCCATGATGCAATTGGATTTAAAGAAAAATACCAACATGAAAGTTGTAGTCCTCCACAAAATATACAACTTTGATTCACAAAGTTTTCCCAAAATATGCTTGGATCTCAAGTTATGATTTTGTGAATAAGGGTCCAAAAACTTTCTAACTTAGTGAAATTTTGCCCTAGTTTAGGCAGGATTTTGACCTATCTTCATGGTAATTTTTCACATAGTTCCAAGTGGAATATCAAAATTAATTTCAAATATGGATTGTAGAGAATGTTACAAGCTTTCCAAAATTTCCAAGAACTCTCCAAAATCATTTGTGGTTAGGGAGAATCGAAAGTTTGAAAATGGAAAATTATCACTTTTGGCTAAGGCATTTTGCACATTGCTACAACTTGCAAA
Source organism: Vicia faba (assembly GCA_948472305.1). Classification (NCBI taxonomy): domain Eukaryota; kingdom Viridiplantae; phylum Streptophyta; class Magnoliopsida; order Fabales; family Fabaceae; genus Vicia; species Vicia faba. The sequence continues at coordinate 1,498,731,119 of OX451736.1, forward strand.
TCTGCCCAAAGCATGCTTGTACTTGTTTTACAGGTCTTAAACCTTTCCACACTCATTAATTAAATGCAAATACATTGGACAAAGGTTTGATTCTGAGCTTTAGATCATTATACAAGGGTTTATTCCATTTATGGCATAAAGATAACAATGCCATTTACATAAAGCACACTTTATGCAATTTTGTTTGTCTTGAGCATTGAACTTAATCTTTTGCAACAAACCATATCCACAAACATCAGAAAAGGTTTACCAACTCTCCTCAGGCCTTGAGCTAGCCTGTACAGGCTGTGCCTTTGTCAACTCACATTTTACTTCAAAAACAAGCAAGTGTGCAAAAGTCAGCATATCTTTGGTATCTGATAAGAGCAAGTCCAAGTCTCATTTCAAACAACCTCAACACATTATCTCAAGCCAAAAACACGAGCTCTTAGCATCTAAAACACCCAAATACATCAAAACACCAAGTTCTTGCCAAAACAGGGCAAGCCCTGCAAAACTCAAGCCATCTTCACATTTCCTCGTGCGTTTTGCTTGAAACCACTTCAAACACACTCCATACAACACACAAAAGCTGTCCAGACCATTCTCAAGCAACTGTAACCTTGTTTTCACACTTCACCATTTTTACTTGGAAGCTTTGCAGGTTGAGTTCTACAAGCACATTCAGGCCATTTCAAAGTAAGCTAAGCATTGGGAAAGGTTGAGTGAACTTCAGGAAAGCTAACACGGCCTTCAGGCCTCATCAAAAACACCTACATTGCCATATCCAAACTTGGATGAAACAGGTAATTTTCAAACTTCTATCTCCTTATTTAGGAATCATTAGGCTTAGGTTTGTGAAGCAAAAATGTAGCCCTTAATGTCCTTGAACTGTACATATGCATGGAATTCATTTATGTTAGCTGAGCTAGGAGAATTTGGATGTTGAAGTTACTGAATTTTTTAGGTCAGAAATTGGGGGTGATAAAATTCTCCCTGGTTTCTTAGAGTTAGATCAAGTTTTTTATATGGTTAGAATCGTGTGATGATGAGTTATAACATTCATGTTGCAAGTTTTTGTTTTTAAGCACGTATGCAGGAGATACGAGTTTGTACATGGCGCGCGCGTATTTCTGTCTCAAGGACAGGGATGAAGTGGAATTTGGGCTGGGCTTGGCTTGGTCCTGCTTTTGACACCCCCCGTGCTTGCTTTCTACACCCCTTGGCCCGTTTGTTTTATTTTTTGTATATTTTTTATTTCTTTTATATTTTCTGACTTTATTTATTTTTTCTAAATATTAAAAATCACCAAAAGTATTTTCTTAATTTTTCACATTTTATTTTATTATTTTTATTATTTTTTTGGACATAAAAATAGTTTATTAAATAACAATACTTTTATTTTCTACAATAAACTTGTAAATATTATAAAAACTATTATTTATTTTTATTTTTATTATTTATACACTTAAATAATATTTTCTCACACATTTTAATTTTTTAACATTGTTATATATATTTTTATTTATTTTCTTGTACATAAAAAATGAATAAATAAATAATATAGAATATATTTTCTTAAAACAAAAATTAGGGTTTTCACCCTTTCCAAAAATAATCATTAATATTTTTCTTATTTTTGAGACATTAAATAATTTATTTTACATACATCAAATAAATACAAAAACATTTTTGCATATTTATATTTAATTGCATATTTAAATATTATTCATTTATTTAATTGTACAAATAAATTCAATATGGTTGTAATAGTTTTAGGGCTTTACTTTTGAGCAATACCTCTTTATTCAAACTTGTACCCCTCTCCCCATAATAATGTTGTAATAGTCTTAGATTTACTTTTACGCATTTTATCGCTTTCAAATGCCATGATAGTAAGAACTAGGGTTTGTATGCAAAAGACCAAAATCAAACAAATAGCGTGACTAAACACAAGACAAAAATGCATGAAAAATGACAACACAATGCACACAAGCACCCCTAGGGTTTCATCCACTTGTTGCCTTAAAAACATGACCATGGTATGCATGCTAGGTATCTTGGCAAAACAAAAACAAAACAAAAGATCATAGTCCCTCGATGACGTTATCTTGGTTGCCTATACAAAAATGATCTAGTCCCTCAAAACTTGCTAAGATACTTGGCAATATTGTTATCATGGTTATACGATGACCCACACCCGTCCCGTTTAACATCCAAAGACAAGGTTGTTTACCAAATACAATGGTAAAACAACAATGTCAAAGGAATAAAAATGTGTAGGAAAGATCTTTGAGTAGGGTAGACAACTCCTAGTTACTTGATCAATTTGCAAACCATCCTTGCTAATTTCAAAAACACACAACACAATTTCAAAATATTTCCCAAAACAAACTTTCAAACATTGAAACATTTTTCAAAAGACAAACACCTTTGTATACATTCAAACAAGAATCATTACAAAGGTTGCCTAAACAAATGCCTCTTTTCAAAATATTTTCAAAACCACACACAAAAGCACCATTTCAAACAATTGAAAAGCAAAGCAAGTGATCTAAAACAAGTCACTAAGAGCCCATGGAAAACCATGGATGAAAAGGGTGCTAGCACCTTCCCTTTTCATAATCTACCCCCTGAACCCAAAAACAATCTCAAAGGTCTTTCCTGTGCTTTTTTACCTTTCCTTTTGGATAAAATAAAAGTCGGTGGCGACTCTTGCTAAACCGAAACATTTGCGAACACAAACGCAAAACCTCAAGTCAGTTCTCCCACCGCATCACAGAACTGGAAACTCTGCTGGGGAGAACTTAAAAGTGGGGTTACCTTAGGGTTTTAGATCACCTTTACATGCTTATCTTGCTTGACTTGTATGCTTTACACTTTGGTTCTATTGTTTGGGTTTGAATCCTCTACCTGGATTTTGGAAACATTCATAGGTAAATAGCAATACATTGTGGAAACTGTGCGGGGTATACTGACATGGTCTAGGCAATAGCTATATTAGTGCGACATATTTATGAGTACCGGTAGTCTTTTAGTTAATCAAAGAGAATACGAGGCCGCTGAGTGATGTCATGAAGCACCAATAGACTTTAAGAACCTTTACTTGACCAACTTGGCCTTTTTAGGGGTAGTGAGATAACCGACTTTGGTGCAGTCTGAAGTTGGTAGATACTCGATACTACACTCATTGAGGTTTGTTTTCTTGGAATATTTCGGTCGCCAGTAAAGTGGCTAAACTGAAACAATGAACACAGAAAATGATCCAGTGATATTGAGCTCCTTAGAACCCAGTTACTATTTATAGGACAGGTTGAGCCAACTAAACTTCAAGAGGGTACTTACCTATGAAACCCCATGCAAGCCTGAAACTAGGAACTTGTGTGATTTGTTTGTACATATATACTTGTGTATAACATCATAACATCATGAAGCATCATATGCATCCACTAACCATTTCAAGGATTTGGATCTTCATCTTTGTTCCTGTTTTGTAGGTAATGGATTCACTTCGCAGGAAAACAATTCAAGTCAACCTTGTAAGAGTTCCTCCTCAACTCAAGGAGCTAGCTTCAAGGATTCCTGAGAATTCTCCATTCACCGAGAGGCATGGTCGTCTTCTCAACTTAGTCAACACCAACACTGAGGAGGATATGGTGAAAGTTCTCTTCCAGTTCTTTGACCCCCTACACCACTGCTTCACATTTCCTGACTACCAGCTAGTGCCTACTTTGGAGGAATTTTCTCAACTCCTGAGGATTCCTATTCTCCATCAACTACCCTACAACGGTACGGAAAGAGATCCAAAGCCTGAAGATGTTGCTCAAACCCTACACTTGCAACCATCTGATGTCATAGGCCATTGGGAAACTAGAAGTGGTGTCAAGGGTTTCTTGGCAAAGTTTTTGTTTGAGAAGGCCCAAAGATGCTGGAATTCATTGGACTTACAAGCTTTTGAGGAGATTGTAGCTCTTCTCATCTATGGATTGGTCTTGTTCCCAAACCCTGACCAGCTTATAGATGTGAGTGCTATCAAAATCTTCATGGCTCACAACCCGGTGCCTACATTGCCTTGGGATATCCTCCACTCTTTTCATACTCGAACAATGAGGAAAATAGGTGTTCTCATGTGTTGTACTCCTCTACTGGCAAGATGGTTTATTTCTCATCTTCCTCAATTAGTTCTGAAGAATGAGCAAGGTTTGAGGTGGTCACAATGATTTATGACTCTTACACATTCAGATGTTCATTGGTGTTCTCGATCCAGAGAAAATGTTATCATCATTGATCGTTGTGGGGAATTCCCTAATTTCCCTCTACTTGGCATTAGGGGAGGCATTACCTACAATCCTTGCTTGGCTCTGAGACAGTTTGGGTATACCCGAAGGGATGGCCCACATGACATGCTAATTCCGGACTTGGTTTTTGACTTCGACAATGACGATCAAGGACTTAGACAAAGGTTCATCCGAGCTTGGAGAATGCCCAACAAAGTGGACAGTAAGACCTTGGGACACAAGAATTCCATCCCCCTTGAGCCTTACCTCAAGTGGGTACGAACCCACGCCCAAAGTCTTATGATGCCTTACCCCTACATTCTGCCTGTGATCAAAGAGCCTGTTATAGAAGGAGAGGTTCTATACACCCTCCTACATCCTGACATGCCAACATCACTTGAAGATTTACAAAGGAATTGGATACAGCTCAAGGGAGAACGCGATACTTTTGAAGCCCAATTCTACGCAAGTGAGAAGAAGGTTTTGGAACTTACTCGTCAACTTCACGAAGATCAGACTCTCAACACCTACATTGCACCAAAGAGGATGCACAACGTCTTTTTATCTTAGAATTTTGTATTATTTTGCCCATGGGGCATTGATGTACTAACAAATTCTATCTTATTAATATGACGTGTGTTATTTTTTTGTTTAAAACAAATTTGAATTTCTGAATCCTTGAATGCATTACATGAATACATATCATTCATCATATGCATAAACAGGTCTTCACACCAGGTTTCCTTATCTCTCTGTTGTTTATTTCAGCAAGATGGATATTGAGCAGACGGTTAAAGACTTACAAGCGTAGAATTCACAGTTTCAACAGCTACTTCTGACCTTGGCTAAGGGGCAGGAGGAGCTCAAAACCTTGCTAGAAAAGGAAAAGGAGAAAAAGAAAAAGAAGAGAGTTGGTGTGGCTACCTTGGGTAGAAGATTTGAAGGTCAAGCTAGAAGGGTCCTGGATTTCCCCTCAACATCTGATGAAGGGGTAGGAAAAGGAAAGGGAGTTGTAGTACCAACTGAGTCTGAGGAAGAAGAAGAAGAAGAAGAAGAGGATGAAGACTATTTTGAGTAGCAGTACCCTCTTGCAGATGACAAATACAAGAATCTGGAAGAGCGTCTGGCAGCTATGAAGGTACAGAGAGTGCCTGGGCTGGACTTTGAAGATCTAGGGCTGGTCTCTAGAATTGTGATTCCCCCTAAGTTTAAGGTGCCTATATTTTCTAAGTACGATGGTTTGTCTTGTCCAAAGATGCATCTATGATCTTATGTCAGGAAAATCCAACCGCATTCTTTTGACAAGGATCTGTGGGACCATTTCTTCCAGTACAGTCTTTCGGGGACGCAGTTAGATTGGTTCTACCAGCTAGAGAGGTCTGATGTGCATAATTGGGAGGATTTGGCAGCTTCCTTTTACAGACAGTATCAATATAATGCGGATTTAGCACCAACCCGTACTCAATTACAGAGTATGGGCATGGTCTCAAATGAAGGCTTCAAGGAGTATGCCCAGAAATGGAGAGACTTGGCGGGACGTGTACAACCACCTCTATCTGAGAGGGAGCTTGTGGATATGTTCTTTGGTACACTGTCAGGCCCCTTTTTCAATCACTTGATCGGAAGTTCATCTGCGGGGTTCACCGAGTTAATTCTGACTGGTGAGAGAGTTGAAGCCAGAATCAAGAGCGGGAAAATTCAAAAGGATGCATTTGCTTCCGCTGCCATCAAAAAGACTTTTCCAGCAAAGAAAGAAGTCTCAGTTGTCTACTCCCAAATAAGTCTAGGAAGAGTTCAGCGTCGGCCAGCGGTGGGGGCCGTAATGATTCAGAAGTCTGCAGTTGATCAGCCTAGAAACAATCAACCCAGAACCAACCAAGAAAGGGTGGAAAGGCTTGCACGGAAATTCACCCGAATCAACATGACTCCCGCTCAGGTTCTGCCTCATCTCTTAAAGTTAAACCTTGCAAGCTTAAGGGAGGCCCCTAAAAACCCTAACACTTCGTCACCATACTACCATCCCAATGCCAAGTGTGCTTATCATTCAGATAGCCTGGGGCACGACACCAACAATTGTTGGGCCCTCGGGAATAAGATCCAGGATTTGATAGACGCTAAAGAAGTTGAATTCGACGCCCCTGAAAAGCCGAATGTGATCTCTGCTCCAATGCCAAAACATGGTCACAATGCCCATGTTGTTGAAGAGGATCTTTTTGTTGCTATTGTTGATGATTTGATGACTCCGCTACTGATAATCAAGTTGAATTTACTGAAGGTTGGGATTTTCCCAGGTTGTGAAGAAGATTGTTGCCTTTGTTCATCCTTACCAACCGACTATCCATTGTTGAAGTTAGGCATCTAACGCCTAATGGATAACCAAGAAATCCTTTTTGAAAAGACTCCTGTTACACCGACTCCTGTCAATGATGTTTCGATAATTACCATATCCGCCAATCTTTCCAAGGTCTCCAAAAGACCTGTTAAGATTACATCTGATCCGAAGATTTCACCTTTGAAGATAACTATGTCGGGGCCCATCCCGTACAAGTCCAACAAATCAATACCGTGGAACTATGGGGGAGAGATCTTTTACCACGGTATTAAACAAATTGAATCAACTGAAGAGATTTCTGATGAAGAGACTTCCGACATTGGAAACATTGCTGGAACGAGTAAAATCACCCGCAGTGGAAGAATTTTCTCTCTGGAGATTGCGCCTCCAAAGGCAATCTTCAGAACCTCAACTGCTCCTAAGGTTATTCCTGTACCGGTCAACATATCTGCGAGAACTCCAGTTATTGAAGAAGTTGTAACTCCTGTGGTGGTCCCCTCTACTATTGCTGATGATAGAGGGAAAGGGATCCAAGAAGAGCTCGTCGGGACGAGGGCTCAGTCGTTGATCATCCCTGAAACCTCTCAAAAAGAAATGGAAGAGATTTTGAAAATAATCAAGAAAAGCGATTATAATGTTGTGGGGCAACTGGGGCAAACCCCCTCAAAAATCTCTATGTTGGCCTTGCTGCTTTATTTAGAAGCTCATGCCAAAGCTCTGATCAGATTTTTGAAGACGGCCCATGTGCCACAGGAAACCTCCACGGATCAGTTCCAGGAATGTGTAGCTAGCTTAACAGCTGATAATGGTCTAGGATTCTCCGATGCCGATTTAACATCAAAAGGGAGAAAACATAATGACGTTTTGCATGTCTCGATGGAATGCAGAGGGACTACTCTAGCGCACGTACTGGTAGACACTGGTTCTTCGTTGAATGTGTTGCCGAAGAAGGCCTTGGATAGGTTAGATTGTGAAGGCCTAACCCTGAAACCCAGCAATATCATTGTCAGAGCCTTTGATGGTTCCAAAAGGATGGTCCACGGGGAGGTGGACATCCCGATTAAAGTGGGAACTGAAACCTTCAACTCCACATTCTACGTGATGGACATTCGTCCTTCCTATTCTTGTTTGTTGGGAAGACCCTGGATTCCCCATGCTAGAGCCATCACTTCAACTCTGCATCAAAAGCTCAAGTACCTTGTCCATGGGAAAATTGTAATTGTTCATGGCGAAGAGGAATACATGATAAGTCATCTAAATTCTTTCCGCTATGTTGAATTGGATGGTGAATTCATCGAAACCCCGTTTCAGCATTTTGAAGAGGTAGCTCCGGAGATTGCGGCAACCAAGTCAGTGGCTTCTGTACCCATGATTACAAGACCTCCGCCTCGGATGTCTTCTTTGAAAGATTCAAAAGTTGTGATTGAAGAAGGCGGAAGCACAATCTGGGGGCAGCTTCCCGATTTTCCTTTCAAGGCAGACAAATTCGGCTTGGGTTTCACTTCGGCTAGTCAAAAGGTTGTGCGTCTCTCCCGTGCTGGAGGGCCATCAGTGAAGATCACCCATCATGGAGTCAATGCTTTAGAGGATAGTGAAGAGGAGAGCAACCTAGAAGACTGGATTTTCCCTACTGTGGATGGAGGACTGTGCAATTAGGAAGCAAAAGACTTTGTTCCCATTACTTTCATGAATCAGTAATTTATCTTTCAAACATTTTTGTTGGTTTGTAATAATTCTCAGACAATTCGTACACTTTTTGCCTTGTGCCTTACCCGGGGCACATAGGTCCATTTGTAAGGGTTTGATTTTTCATCTTCATATGTCATTTTAATGAATCATGGATGTTTTCACATATAAACTTTTGTGTTCATTGTCTTTCTTTTTGCATTTTATTTGTTTAAAGGTGGCTATCCCTTACACACACCCACACTTACAAATGCAGGTACCCTTCCACTCTGGATTCCATGGGTAACAATTCTGCTATGGCCTTCAGTGACTCTGAAGATCTGGTCTACCATGCCAAATACGAAGGTGATAAAGACTGTGAAGTGTCGGGAGAATTGGCTAGACTGCTACAACAGGAAGAAAGAGCTATTCTACCTCATGAGGAGTTGTTAGAGACAATCAACTTGGGAACTAAGGAAGACAAAAAAGAAATCAGAGTGGGTGCCAACCTTGAGCCAAGTGTCAAAGAGCGCCTAGTTCAGTTGTTGAATGAATATGTTGAGATCTTCGCCTGGTCATATGAAGACATATCGGGACTTGTTACAGACATTGTGGTACACCGTCTACCCACAAGAGAAGATTGTCCACCAGTTAAACAGAAATTTCACCGCATGAGGCCCGACATGTCTGAAAAGATCAAAGCTGAAGTTATGAAGCAGTTCAATGTTGGATTTCTTGCTGTTACTTCCTATCCATAATGGGTTGCTAACATTGTGCTTGTGCCTAAGAAGGACGGCAAAGTCAGAATGTGCGTGGATTACAGAGACTTGAACAGGGCTAGCCCTAAAGATGATTTTCCACTACCGCACATTGACATCTTGGTTGACAATACAACTCAGCACAAGGTATTTTCTTTCATGGACGGATTTTCAGGGTACAACCAGATTAAAATGGCCCCTGAAGACATGGAGAAAACTACTTTTGTTACACAGTGGGGTACGTTCTGCTACAAAGTGATGCCATTCGGACTGAAGAATGTCGGGGCAACCTATCAACGCGCCATGGTAGCTTTGTTTCATGATATGATACATCATGAGACAGAGGTCTACGTGGATGACATGATAGCCCGATCACAAACGGAAGAAGAACACCTAGATCACCTGCAAAAGTTGTTTGTCAGGTTGAAAGAGTACAAGCTCAGACTGAACCCTAACAAGTGCACTTTCGGAGTCCGGTCCAGTAAACTCTTGGGTTTCATTGTCAGCAACAAAGGCATCAAGGTTGATCCTGTCAAAGTCAAAGCTATACAAGAAATGCCTTCTCCTTGCACTGAGAAGGAGGTCAGAGGTTTCTTGGGACGCCTAAACTACATTGCAAGGTTCATTTCTCACCTAACATCTACCTGTGAACCCATCTTCAAGCTGTTGAAGAAAGATCAGGTGGTTAAATGGAATGATGACTGTCAAGTTGCTTTCGATAAAATCAAGGAGTATTTGCTAGAACCTCCTATCTTGATGCCTCCCGTCAAAGGAAGGCTGCTAATCATGTATCTGACTGTCCTAGAGAATTCAATGGGGTGTATACTGGGCCAACATGACGAGTCTGGCTGAAAAGAGCATGCCATTTATTACCTTAGCAAAAAGTTTACCGACTGTGAGACCCGATACTCACTACTCGAGAAAACTTGTTGCGCTTTGGTATGGGCTGCTCGCCGGCTAAGGCAGTATATGTTGACTCATACCACTCTGCTGATATCTAAGATGGATCCAATCAAGTACATCTTCGAGAAGCCTGCTTTATCTGGAAGAATAGCTAGATGGCAGATGATCCTGACCGAATACGATATACAGTACACAACCCAAAAAGCTATAAAGGGGAGTGTGCTAGCCGATCATCTGGCCCATCAAGCTGTCGAAGATTACCAATCCATGAGGTTCGACTTCCCCGACGAGGACATTATGATATTGGATAACATTAAAGATTTCAGACCATATGACGGACCTGAACAAGGATCCCGATGGACCCTGTACTTTGATGGTGCCTCTAACGCACTTGGAAACGGTATCGGTGATGTACTTATTTCTCCAGAAGGTTGCCATACACCTTTGACTGCCAGACTCTGCTTCAGCTGCACCAATAACATGGCTGAGTATGAAGCTTGTATCTTTAGTCTCAAGGCTGCCATGGACTTGGGAATCAAATCTTTGATTGTATTTGGGGACTCAGCTTTGGTCATCAGTCAGATCAAAGGAGAGTGGGATACTAAACATCCAAACATCATCCCTTACAAAGAACATGTCTTAACATTGTTACCACATTTTGAGCAGATTACCTTCGAGCACTTCCCGCGAGAAGAAAATCAGCTAGCAGATGCTCTGGCTACAATGTCCTCCATGTTTAAACTTAACTGGGATAATGAGGCTCCCCAAATCACCATTGAACGGATGGAAGAGCCTGCACATTGTCACGAGATTAATACCGAAGAATTAGTGGACCGACCTTGGTTTCATGAAGTCAAAAGGTATCTCGAGGCTTAAGAATATCCTGAAGGAGCTTCAGTCAATGACAAAAAGTTCTTAAGGAGATTCTCAGCTGAGTTCTTCTTGAGAAATGGTATCCTATACAAGCGCAATCATGATTGCATTCTGCTCTGTTGTGTGGACAAGGTTGATGCTGAACAGATTATGGCTGAACTGCATAATGGTACCTTTGGCACTCACTCTAGCGGACATACAATGGCTAAGAAGATTCTGCGGGCAGGCTATTACTGGTTTACCATGGAAGCTGACTGCTATCAACATTCCCGAACATGCCACAAATGTTAAATCTATGCAGATAAGGTACATATACCTCCAGTTCCTCTCAATTTCTTAACAGCTCCTTGGCCATTCTCTATGTGGGGAATCGACATGATTGGAGAGATCAAGCCTACAACATCCAATGGACACCGCTTTATTCTAGTGGCCATTGATTACTTCACCAAGTGGGTCAAAGCAGCTTCCTTCGCATCCGTCACAAAGAATGTTGTTGCCCGCTTCATCAAGCAGAACCTCATTTGCCGATATGGTATCCCCGAAAGGATCATCACTGATAATGGTACAAACCTGAACAACACTATGATCACCGCCTTGTGTGAGCAGTTCCAGATTCAACATCACAATTCATCTCCCTATCAGCCAAAGATGAACGGTGTTGTTGAAGCTGCTAACAAAAATATCAAGAAGATCATACAAAAGATGACAGTCACCTACAAGGACTGGCATGAGATGCTACTGTTTGCTCTGCACGGGTACCGTACCACGGCGTGTACATCAACTGGGACAACACCCTATTCTTTGGTATACAGCATGGAAGCTGTTTTACCTATCGAGGTTCAGATTCCCTCCTTGAGAATCATGAAAGATGTTGGTTTGAGTGAAGACGATTGGATTCAGACCCGGCTTGATCAACTTAACTTGATTGACGAAAAACGACTTACTGCTGTTTGCCATGGTCAGGCGTATCAAAAACGGATGATCAAGGCATTCAACAAGAAAGTCAGGCGCCAGACATATCAAGTCGAGGACCTTGTAATCAAGCGCATCATCTTGTCGCAAAGTGATCCCAGGGGAAAATGGACTCCTACTTACGAAGGACCATTTGTGATCAAAAACATATTTTCTGGTGGGGCAATGATCTTAACCACCATGGACGGTGATGACCTGCAGCACCCTGCGAACGCAGACATAGTCAAAAAATACTACGCATAAATGACCTGGCAAGTTCGAAACCCGAAAGGGCGACTTGGGCAAAAATGGGCATCTCGGTGAATCGAAAACCCGAAAGGGCGGTTCAGGCAAAAATTAGGGATAAATAAAAAAATATGTACACCCGGCAAGTTGAAAACCCGAAAGGGAGACTTGGGCAAAAAAGGGTTTCCCGGTGGATCGAAAACCCGAAAGGGCGGTCCAGGAAAAAGTTAGGGAATTAAAACGTATGACTATGTCTCGTCGGATCATTTTAAGGACAATCTCTTCACAGACAAGCTCCAGGCTTATGATCAATTCAATCATCTTCGGACGAAACAACGAATGGACAAGATATCCAGAGTTATGAAGGCTATAGCAGAATGGGAACCCCATGGAATTTTTACACATAGCCATCTTTCTTTGTATGAATTTTTCTCATTTTTTATGACAACATTCTCTTACTAGGATGTCTGTCTCCTTTGTACAAAATACTTACACAAAGTTAATACAAAGATTCTTCAAAGGGAAGAAAACTATTTGTCTTTTCCTTTTTTACACTTGTGTTTTATTTGAAAACATCCAATGATTTATTTAATGAGCATATGCATTTGAATATAATCACCTGTTTACAAATAAACGAAATGGGAAAGCACAATTACTTACAGGTTGAAAGTATAGGAAAACGTCTTTAGGCTATTCCAAGAGAAATCCCCTGTAGTACATTATCTAGATCCCTAGCGGAGCTAAAACCTTGAAATACATATCCCCAGTGGAATTAAATTTCAAAATACCCGTCAGAGTCAAATCTACAAACTCCCAATCCCCAGCGGAGTTACAATTTCAAATCCTTAATTCTCACCAGAGTTAAACCTTCAAACTCCCAATCCACATCGGAGCAAAAGCTTTAAACTACAGACCCTCAGCGAAGATGAAACCTTCTTCCCCTGTCAAGTCAAGACTATCAATCCCCAGCAGAAACCATTCAGTTTTCCCCAGAGCCCCAGCAAGTTGTCTTAAAATCTGAGAATCAACCAGATAACAGTTAACTTTTATCTTATCCCCAAACTAGGATATCCCCAGTAGATTGGCATACAACCCAAACTCCTGATCTCTCAGCAGTATAGCTACTCCCCCAGAGTCCTGAGCCTATTCTCCAGCAGGAAGCCTTCTTCCCCCACAGAGTTTTTACTCCCCAACAGAATGAAGATTCTCATTCTTGATTCCCCAGTGAAGTTGCCAGAGTCTTCATTACTCCCCAGCATGAATTTGTCATAATTTTTAATCCCCTGCAGATCAAAGATTTTCATTCTTGACTCCTCAGCTCGAAGTCCCCAAGAATTCAAATTCCCCTAGCAGAATGAAGATTCTCATTCTCAGTTCCCCGCAGAAGCCATCAGAGTTTTCCTTATTCTCCAGCAGATCAAAGTTTTTCTTTTGTCTGATCCCCAGTAGAGATCGTCAGAGTTTTCCCTGTTCCCCAGCCGAGTAAGGATTCCCATTACTTAACCCCCAGTAGAAGTCTTCAAAGTTCTCTGGAAGCAGGTTTCTCAAGCAGACTTGAAGGATCCTTATATCCCCAGGGAAGTCATGAAGGATTCTCACATCCCCACCGAAGTTGTCAAAGTTTTTGATAATCCCTGCGAGTTGCCAAGGATCTTCTATCCCCAATAGTGGTCCAAGGATTTCTCATCCTCATCAATCAAAGATTTTGAATCTCCAACAGCGGTCAAGGATTTATTTTCCCCGACAGCAGTCAAGGATTTTATTATCTCCAGCTATCAAGGATTTATTTTCCTCAGCAAGACAGCTAATCATCTTACATACGCATACATTACATTCATATTGTGAACGTTGATAAAATACATGGCATACATCATGACATTACATAGGACTAACTCTTTACCTTTCAGGGAAAGATACAATCAAATTCTCATAAGCTCTCTGGTTCAGTCAAATCAATGCTCATATTCTTGTTCCAGTTCAAGTTATGAAGCTCGGATTCGACCGGATAATATCTTGATTTTTTCGCCATCATACTATGAAGCCCGGAGATCGACCGGAAAATAGTTGAATCCCCAGCAAATTACTGTGAAGCCTGGAATCGACCAGATAGCAGTATAAAGTACCATGAAGCCTGGACTCGACCAGATAGTGATACACCTTATATTCAAGTTATGAAGCCCGAATTTGATCGGATAGTATCTTGATATCTCCAAGTACCATGAAGCCTGGACTCGACCAGATAGTGATTCAAGTTATGAAGCCCGGATTCGACCAAATAGTACCTTGATATCTCCAAGTACCATGAAGCCTGGACTCGACCAGATAGTGATTCAAGTTATAAAGCTCGGATTCGACCGGATAGTATCTTAATATCTCCAAATACCGTGAATCCTGGACACGACCAGATAATGGTAAAAGACACTGAAGCCTGGACTCGACTAGATAATAGTTTAAGACACTGCGAAGCTTGGATTTCGACCAAATAGTAGTTTACTTGGCTAATTGCTAAGAAGCTCGGAATCGACCGGATATTAGTGTGCCTTAAATTCAAGTTGAAGCCTTGAGGCGATCGGATAACAACTTAATTCCTTCTAAAGCCTGGAGTATGACCAGATAAGAATTGAGAAATGGTGAAGCCTAGAGAACGACCAGATAGCAAGTTTAATCTCATCCCCCCAGTAAGTCACTGTAAAGCCTAGAGCACGACCAGATAGCAGTTCATTTTCACCTCTTCAACCAAGGGATGATTCCCCAGTAGAATAACGGATGACTGAAGCTCCTAAAATTCTATTTCTACCACGTCAGAGGCCAGCATTCCCCGACGTAGTCCTCCTCAACAACAGGTATACGGACTCTCGCAAATGAATCTCTTATGCGATCGACACTTCTTTGGATGGCATCTTTAAGCCCGTCTCTAACAAGATTCTATCACATCTTTGGATGGCATCTTTAAGCCCATTCCCTCAACTACATTTTGACGAGTGCAAATTTACGGGCACTCTAGTGTCCAATCATCTTTTACCTTTGAGTCACGAACGGCAAACTCGCCAATCTAACTCTTCAGGTTCAAGAAGATTGAACAGGGGCAGCTGTTGTACCCCAAAATTTTCCCTCTAATTTTATCAAGATTTTCATCACAAGACTGCTTGGACTCAAGACCAGATTATGGTTTGCTCAGCTCAAGACATCTCTTTGCACTGGTGACCTGAAATTAGGGTTTGAGTTTGCACAAATATTTTTGGACTTTCAATGCCTCATGTGACTTTCATACTTCATGTTGGACTCCTAATATTTCCCATACCAAATTTCAAGCCTTGAATCAAATTTTTGCCCAGTCAATTGGACAGTTGACCTAAAAATCAGCTGTATTGGGGGAAAAGTCAATTGTGGCCAATTTACAGTCAAACCTCATAATTTTTGATCCACATCAACATTATAGACTCATATGAACCATTTTATCAATTTTGGACCACAACTCCTCAAGAAATTTGATCAGATCATCAAAAGGACAAAATGGTCATTTTTAGGGTTTTGACTGCAGAAGGGCAATTTCTGATTTTTAACCTAGCCAATGGCAAATTGGGTTCAAGCATGGATTCAAGGACTCAATGGCATCATCTTGACCTAATCACAAGGTTCAAAAGATCTCAATTGCATTGGATTGACAAATGAATTTTCCAATCAACTGATCAAAAATCAAATGTACACTGAAAAGTCAAACTTTGACTTTTTAGTCAAAATCAAGTGCCAAGGGTCATTTTTCATTAATATGTGTCAAAACATGAAACTTGTTCACCAAGAAAACTAATTTTGAAAATTAGGGTTTAAAATGGAAAATTTTCATAACTTAGAAATTTTCTAAGTTATGAAAATTTCTTATTTTCTCCCAACTTTTTCTCCATGATGCAATTGGATTCAAAGAAAACTCCCAACATGAAAGTTATAGTCCTCCATAAAATATACAACTTTGATTCACAAAGTTTTCCCAAAAGATTCTTGGATCTCAAGTTATGATTTTGTGAATAAGGGTCCAAAAACTTTTAACTTAGTGAAATTTTGCCCTAGTTTAGGCAGGATTTTGACCTATCTTCATGGCAATTTTTCACATAGTTCAAAGTGTAATCTCAAAATTCATTTCAAATATGTATTGTAGATAATGTTACAAGCTTTCAAAAATGACCAAGAACTCTCCAAAATAATTTGTGGTTAGGGAGAATCGAAAGTTTGAAAATGGCAAATTATCACTTTTGGCCAAGGCATTTTGCACATTGCTACAACTTGCAAATCTGCCCAAAGCATACTTGTACTTGTTTTACAGGTCTTAAACCTTTCCAAAATCCTTAATTAAATGCAAATACATTGGACAAAGGTTTGATTCTGAGCTTTAGAGCATTATACAAGGGTTTATTCTATTTATGGCATAAAGATAACAATGCCATTTACATAAAGCACACTTTATGCAATTCTATTTGTCTTGAGCATTGAACTTAATCTTTTGTAGCAAACCATATCCACAAACATCAGAAAAGGTTTACCAACTCTCCTCAGGCCTTGAGCTAGCCTGTACAGGTTGTGCCTTTGTCAACTCACCTTTTACTTCAAAAACAAGCAAGTGTGCAAAAGTCAGCATATCTTTGGTATCTGATAAGAGCAAGTCCAAGTCTCATTTCAAACAACCTCAAAACATTATCTCAAGCCAGAAACACGAGCTCTTAGCATCTAAAACACCCAAATACATCAAAACACCAAGTTCTTGCCAAAACAGGGCAAGCCCTGCAGAACTCAAGCCATCTTCACATTGCCTCGTGCGTTTTGCTTGAAACCACTTCAAACACACTCCATACAACACACCTAAGTTGTCCAGACCATTCTCAAGCAACTGTAACCTTGTTTTAACACTTCACCATTTTTACTTGGAAGCTTTGCAGGTTAAGTTCTACAAGCACATTCAGGCCATTTCAAAGCAAGCTAAGCATTGGGAAAGGTTGAGTGAACTTCAGGCAAGCTAACACGACCTTCAGGCCTCATTAAAAACTCCTACATTGCCATATCCAAACTTGGCTGAAACAGGTAATTTTCAAACTTCTATCTCCTTATTTAGGAATCATTAGGCTTAGGTTTGTGAAGCAAAAATGTAGCCCTTAATGTCCTTGAACTGTACATATGCATGGAATTCATTTATGTTAGCTGAGCTAGGAGAATTTGGATGTTGAAGTTACTGGATTTTTTAGGTCAGAAATTGGGGGTGATAAAATTCTCCCTGGTTTCTTAGAGTTAGATCAAGTTTTTTATATGGTTAGAATCGTGTGATGATGAGTTATAACTTTCATGTTGCAAGTTTTTGTTTTTAAGCACGTATGCAGGAGATACGAGTTTGTACATGGCGCGCGTGTATTTCTGTCTCAAGGACAGGGGTGAAGTGGAATTTGGGCTGGGCTTGGCTTGGTCCTGCTTTTGACACCCCTCGTGCTTGCTTTCTACACCCCTTGGCCCGTTTGTTTTATTTTTTGTATATTTTTTATTTCTTTTATATTTTCTGACCTTTTTTTTTTAAAATATTAAAAATCACCAAAAATATTTTCTTAATTTTTCACATTTTAATTTATTGTTTTTATTATTTTTTGGACATAAAAATAGTTTATTAAATAATAATACTTTTATTTTTTATAATAAACTTGTAAATATTATAAAAAATATTATATATTTTTATTTTTATTATTTATACACTTAAATAATATTTTCTCACACATTTTAATTTTTTAACATTGTTATATATATTTTTATTTATTTTCTTGTACATAAAAAATGAATAAATAAATAATATAGAATATATTTTCTTAAAACAAAAATTAGGGTTTTCACCCTTTCCAAAAATAATCATTAATATTTTTCTTATTTTTGAGACATTAAATAATTTATTTTACATACATCAAATAAATACAAAAACATTTTTGCATATTTATATTTAATTGCATATTTAAATATTATTCATTTATTTATTTGTACAAATAAATTCAATATGGTTGTAATGGTTTTAGGGCTTTATTTTTTAGCAATACCCCCTTATTCAAACTTGTACCCCTCTCCCCATAATAATGTTGTAATAGTCTTAGATTTACTTTTACGCATTTTATCGCTTTCAAATGCCATGATAGTAAGAACTAGGGTTTGTATGCAAAAGACCAAAATCAAACAAATAGCGTGACTAAACACAAGACAAAAATGCATGAAAAATGACAATACAATGCACACAAGCACCCCTAGGGTTTCATCCACTTGTTGCCTTAAAAACATGACCATGGTATGCATGCTAGGTATCTTGGCAAAATAAAAACAAAACAAAAGATCATAGTCCCTCGATGATGCTATCTTGGTTGCCTATACAAAAATGATCTAGTCCCTCAAAACTTGCTAAGATACTTGGCAATATTGTTATCATGGTCATACGATGACCCACGCCCATCCCGTTTAACATCCAAAGACAAGGTTGTTTACCAAATACAATGGTAAAACAACAATGTCAAAGGAATAAAAATATGTAGGAAAGATCTTTGAGTAGGGTAGACAACTCCTAGTTACTTGATCAATTTGCAAACCATCCTTGCTAATTTCAAAAACACACAACACAATTTCAAAACATTTCCCAAAACAAACTTTCAAACATTGAAACATTTTTCAAAAGACAAACACCTTTGTATACATTCAAACAAGAATCATTACAAAGGTTGCCTAAACAAATGCCTCTTTTCAAAATATTTTCAAAACCACACACAAAAGCACCATTTCAAACAATTGAAAAGCAAAAGCAAGTGATCTAAAATAAGTAACTAAGAGCCCATGGAAAACCATGGGTAAAAAGGGTGCTAGCACCTTCCCTTTTCATAATCTACCCCCCGAACCCAAAAACAATCTCAAAGGTCTTTCCTGTGCTTTTTTACCTTTCCTTTTGGATAAAATAAAAGTCGGTGGCGACTCTTGCTAAACCGAAACATTTGCGAACACAAACGTAAAACCTCAAGTCAGTTCTCCCACCGCATCACACATAGGTACTAGAGCTCGGAGACGTCCACCTTGATCCAAGACAAGTCTCAAGGGAAAGGACGGGGATCCTACCCTTGGCCAGGAACAGTCCTCTATGACATACAAAACAATACAAAGCACAACCATACAACATCAACCTTGTCGGTCCCAGATATCGTCTGAGAAGCACAAATAACCTGCCAAATGCAATATGTATGTGTTCAGACCAATACCTTATTACAACAAACTCTAAAGATAACAAGCAAATATAACAATAAAAAATGGTAGCCGTCATCATTCCATGCACCGAGACGCGAAGCAGCAAGATAGTACATAATCACTCACACCATCTCATTGCATTCAAATACACTATCTCTTTCATAAAGCAGAGCAGTAAAGGCTTTTACGCCGAAACCAAATATTCCACTATCGACGGTCAAAATCAGTGATCCGACCTAAATTCTCAAGTGAATAAAGACTCTATAGGTTATAAAAACAAGCCCTAGAGTTACAAAAATTCGTAAACAACGATATTGATATAGCAAAAGCCAACACGAAGCTCTAAAATCTAACAATACTTGAAACATCAAGATAAAATATTTTATTAAATATAAAAAAATTATTACATCCAAGGAACAAAGCATGGGAAAAGTTATAGGGAATAAACAATACAAGCAAAAAGAAAAATAAAGTCAGAGCATTGGAAGTCGAAACACTGGGATCACCTCCCTGATTTACCGCAGAAGTGAACTTAATTGGGTCTAGCGCCTCAGTAGAAATTACAGCATCATGGAAGAGCTTCCTCGCCAACTCTACCACTCGTTATCAGACCCCGAGCATGTTTCACATAGTCTGCTGAAGAGCATCTTGGAGTGTCCACCTCATGTCGGTCACCTTGTCATGGAAAGCTTTCAAGGCCTCCACTTCTTTTTATACTTTTCCACCTAGCGATCTTTTTCCTCAATGGAATGAGAAGAGGCCTTGTACCTCTTCTATGAATCTCGAAGAAATCCCTCTAGTTCAATAACGTTAGTCGCCCGAGAAGAAGGGGAGCCATGTACTTTCATTGTCTCTCGAAGAGTAACAAGCTTATTCTAAATATTAGAGCACTTCAGCTCCATAGCTTTGGCCTTCCTCTTTCAGGCATCTATTTCCTTGAAGGGACTACCCGTGGAGGTGACATCACCTCATCCAACACAGACGAGAGAAACGATAGAAGCAACTTTGAACATACTATAAGCGAGCTCAGAGGCCATTTCCATATTATTCCCTTCAGGGAGATCCTAGATGAATGATAAATTCGACGCCTTGGTAATTACAACACCCTCTTCAAGAGTGTGTGGAAACCGAAAAGAGAAGATGCATGATATCTTTATAAAATAAGTTACCCCATAGAAGCATCACCTCCAGCAACCCGGATCCATTTTGGAGAAAATTTTATCCGAGGAGATTGTTGTTCCTCCTCCTACCGGGCCCTCTTTGTCGTGGTCATAGGCGAGGTTGATTCCTCCACTATTGAAATAGTTGCAGCGACAGCAGGCTGTAGCAACTGGTTTTTAATCAAGAGTCGCCACTATTAGTTTTTATTCTAGGAAGGGAATCTAACAAAAAACCCTAAATTCACAGACAGAGATTCTAGGTTTCGGACTTCTTTAGACGAAAGGAAGGTGTTAGGCACCTTTCATCTAACTTGTTCACAAGGGTATTAGGTTTTAGGGTTAGGTTTGGTTAAAATAGGGGTTTTAAGTTTTAATTAGAAGACTCGCTACGATTTTTGATCGTATGCCTTATCCTCTTATGAGGAATCAGAGTCCTAATTCGTAGTTCGTATGTGTTGGTGTTTTTTAGGGGTTTGCAAACATATTTTGAATCACCTCGCACTTGGCCGGGAATAGTGATTGCGGAGATTTTGACTAAATGCGCAGTAAGTCAAAACCTGTTTGAAACCCTTTTGCAAAAAATAGTTGATTAGTTTAGTTTGTTGCGAAAAATAGTTTGATGATTTGTTACGTGTTTCTTAATTGTATTAACTGCAAAAATATCTTGATTAATGCATGATTAAAAAAATATTTAATGTAAATAATATATATAAAATAATATATGCAATTTTGATATAAAATAAATTATTTATTAGTATATAAATAATAATGTAATTATTTATAAGCAATAAGCAATATTTACATAGAAAAATAAAATATAAGAATATTAAATAATAATAATAATAGCAAATATAATAGTTATGATATAATAATGATAATAATAATAATAATAATAATAATAATAATAATAATAATAATTATAATAATAATAATAATAATAATAATAATAATAATAATAATAATAATAATAATAAATCAATATTTTATTATTATTATTATTATTATTATTATTGTTGTAAGTAAATAATATATATATATATATATATATATATATATATATATATATATATATATATATATATATATATATATATATATATATATATATATATATATATATATATATATATATATATATATATATATATATATATATATATATATATATATATAATATA